>JAUMJJ010000079.1:23744642-25108928 GCA_033556795.1 Tapera naevia | reverse complement strand
ACTTACAGAAAATCTGGGGAGGGACTCTTTATCAGTGATATCAGAGGAGGGGTAATGTTTTTAAGCTGAAAGACGTTAGATTTAAACTAGATACTAGGAAGAAATTTTTTACTGTCAGGGTGATGAGGCACTAGAACAGGTTACCCAAAGAAGTTGTGGAAGCCCTATTCCTGGTGGTATTCAAGGCCACAATGGATGAGGCTTTGAGCACCTGATCTACTGGAGGGTGTCCTTGCCTGTGGCACGGGGGGCTGGAACTAGGTGATCTTTGAGGTCCTGTCCAGTCCAAATCATTCTATGATTCTATGCTTCTATGCTTCTATGCTTCTACGCTTCTATGTTCAGCAGCCATTGACCAATGCCCAGCCCATGCCCAAGCAGCAATTGCTGGCCCCTGGCCAACTCCCCCAGTTTATATACTGAGCATGACATTGTATGGTATGGAATACCCCTTTGGCCAATTTGGGTCAGCTGTTTTATCTGTGTTCCCTCCTAGCTTTCCATGCAGCCCTCACCTTTTCACTGGCAGGTCAGCATGAGGAAATGAAAAGTCCTTAGCAACAAATAAAAACATCAGTGTGTTATCAATATTATCTTGATGACAAATCCCAAACATAACACCACCACAGCCACTAGAAAGAATATTAACTCTATCCCAGCTGAAACCAGAACAAGAACAAGCAGCAAGATCTTTCTAGCCGGCCACTTTGCACCAATGTGACTGTAGACAAGTCATAGCACAACTGTCTTTTACACTCTGAGACTGTGAAAGTACAGTAAGAGATGTGCTCAGGTGACATAAGAAAAAATGGAAACATCATGGATCCACTGGAGAACATTAATTTTCACTTTTCCAACATCAGAACTCTTTCGATTCTGGAGGACATTTCAGGAGTAAGACAAAGGTGCATCTCTTAAAAGGTCTATGTGGTTTGTAGATTTTAATAGACACTTAAAAAAATTGTTCATGTTTTGGTGAAGAACATAAATAAGGAAGCATGACTGCACAATGAGGTGTGAACATTTACACTTAGCAAGAAGATAGCAGTCTTAATATCCTATTGTTTCACGAGTGATCATTTAGAAAGCTACTGGACAAAAAAGGCGATTGTGTAGTGCCATGTTTTGAGAATTCCCTTCCCACGCTATCTCCCAACAAGACACATATGTGGTAGCACCTACTACTTTCCTGGACATAACAATTCATACTCAAGCTAGCTTGTTTAAAGAGAATATGGTGTCTAAACACAAAAAACTTTTCATTGCAGTGCCCTGATGCTGTACTTTGGTGCTCAGGCCAATTCATCTAGAATGTGGAGATTCCAAGATTTTTTTTCAGATTAGTTTGAACAGAAGCAGAACTATTTCTCCACCTTCACTTACTGCCCGGTAAGTTGTTTAATTGTTGATTTCTGTTAAATATTCTCTTCTTGTTTTCTATACTGGTATAGAAATAAATATTATACACTTTTCAGAACCAAAAATATTATTTTCCAACCATAACACTTGTCTTGCTTTGGTCTGAGTTCTTATATCTTCTTTCAGAATTCTGCAGTCACACACAGGCCTATGTTTGGTACAGATAATATTAAAATGCCCATACATAATGCTTCCTGAAGAAAACAGGGAATAAGTTTGATCTTACAAAGCTTGAGCTCCACTGATAATTAGGCAATCTATAAATTCATCCAATTCTCAAAGCTAGTCATTTTAATTCCATTTTTTTATGTTTTCTTCTTGTTCTCTTTACTTTCCATCACCTAACTTCTGGTCCAAAACCCTCTTTGTCAGAGAAAGAAAAATATCCTGTGAGCATGTGAGGTAAATATATCTATTGTACAATAAAGCAGAAGTGTGTAGATCAATTAGTTAATTTATGTGCAAGTCTTTGATGATTTAACAGTGAAGTGTTACTAAAGTCTTTTTGGCAAATAATCATATTGGTGTTAATTTTTCACTTACTACAGAAATTGTCTGTGTTGTAAACCTTCTTTGCACAACAGATTTGTTTTAATAACTAAATCTCTAGAGAGGAAATTTCAATTTTTCATGTTAACATCCATAGACAAATAATGGTGGATCCCTAAAAGTATTCCAAATATTGAACTGATATGTAAACAACATTTTCCATGAGTGTAATAATCCTGCAGCTCTTATGACACAGCCTTCATCTTGAATGAATAACTCTTTGTGACCCATAATGTTCTTTCTACTTTTTGTCTTTCTGCTTTTCATTTTTACTTCTCATCTTAATCTTTTCTGTATGCTTTGCATTTTCATGATGGCTGAAATGGTCAACAAGGATCACAGATCAAATGAAATCTGTCAAACATATTCCAATCTTGTACCATGAAAGATTTACAAAATATTTAGCATACATTGGGAAGAGCAGATAGAACTGTATAAATTGATTTCGTATGATGTGAAGTGGACTACTTTCCACCTGAATTTTACAAAAGCAGGTCTTTTTAAGAATTGGTCTTTTTGTAAGAACATTTTCCAGTGTGCTTTTTGTAACTCAGTCCTTCAAATTTTGTGTGTTAGTTGCTTTTTCTTTGAAGTGTATGTTTAAAAGGAACCTGTCGCTTTTGGCAGTTCCTTTTATTTTTTTCTTTAATAATAGCTATTTTTTCTTTTATTCTCCTTATTCCTAAGACAACAGCAGCTTGTTTTGTTTCGGTTAAGTAAGGTAGCTAGGACTTCATTTAATAAGCAAAGCCATTTTTTAGCAAATGAAGTCACAATAATCTGGAAACATTCCTCTAAATATACGTAATATATATACCATATAGACAGATAAATTTTTGTGTATGTATAAAAGAACTACTATTGTGAGTTTATTGTGATGTATTTGATATGTAATGTTTCAGAAGTTTTTTCTTTTACCTGAGGGATTAGCAAAACATGCTACTTTGTTACGTACACCATTTGGTTAATTAAAGCAAAACTTTTTTCATCTTTTTCTCTTCACCCTATATCCAGTACCAGGTTACTAAATTCAGGCGACTTCCAGCTTGCATTTTAGATGAGTACAAAAATCTCATTGTGTTGTAATGCATTCATTTATTCTAGAGCTTTTTTATTCTATAACAAATTTTGTTTAGGTTTTTCTGAATTTGTGGGAAGTCTTAACTGTGTGAAATGTACTAATTTGTATTGTGTTTTGGTAAATGTTTTCAGTTGGTTAGACCTAAAGGCAACATGAGTGTAGTTCAAGTCTTTTCCTTTTGCACTACAAATGCTTACTATTCCCTCTTAGAATCACAAGTGATCTCTTTTCCAGAGAAGGCACTTAAAAGCATATAAATTACGGCAGCAGTTGTTTGCTGCTAACTAAAATCATTGGGTGACACACTCTGAATGTAAACATGTCAGTCTTCACTGAAGATAGGTTGTTCCCATAATTCTGAGCTGTTTATTTCATCTCTCAACCTTTGAATTTCACCTGCAATTACAATTCAGTGTTCATCTTACTACACTCGATTAAGCATGTAACTTATTCTAGGCTTCTCAGGTGCAGGCTTTATTTTCACTTTGGTTTAGGATCACTTTTTAATAAATACCTGTAAATCTAGTAATGATCTCTTTATTCCTAGGAAAAAAAAAAAAAAATTACATGTAATATAACTGAGACCGTCCCTGTTACTTCGTGCATCCTAAGAGCATTTCAATAAGAAAATAACTCTCATCAGAATGACCGTTGTTCCTTTATGCTCATTGTTAGAAATGATTTAGAGAGGAAGTGAGAAACTTGTGGTTTAGTCTCTATATTCAGCTCCCGAGCTGGACAACAAGTTTCCTGTGCAGCTCTGAGAACATCATTTCATCTTTGTCCTTAGCTTACTAGCCAGGAAAGAGAGGCAATACAGGCATCCCACACAGGGCTCACTAGAATAACTTCACCAATATCTGAGGTACAGATACACCTGTTTTAAGTACTCATTTCAGATGTTATTATTGTCATAGTATTTTGCATTCTTTACAAGGACAAATTAGGAGACTGTAATTGAAACAATCCATCTTAGTCTTATGTTGGAGGATCCCGAAGTTGATGCATCAGACCCTTAGCGTTAGAGCTGTGCATAGTCTTCAGCATATTTTCCCTTCATCATCTGGTTACAGGTAGGAAGTCAGAGAATGGAACCGCAAAGAGAACTTCAGAATCATAGCACTCATTGAAGCCTAAACTCAGACTAACTCATAGCCCAAAGATCCCATTAGACCACAGACAGGGTTAGAGAGTCATTCAGAGATCATATAATGTGCATAATAGGATAAAATTACTGTCCTAGTACAGCAACAGCTAAGATTATTCTCAACAGATATTTGTCTAAACAGTCATTTAATGCTGCTACAGTTTCTGACAAATTCTGTTTCAGTGCTTAAAAATTCTCAACCAAAGAAAACTCTTCCCAAGCTAAATCTTCCTTCTTGCCTTTTTATCTTTTTTACAGTAGATGTAGTGAACAACATACAACCTTTTTCCTACTGGCTACCTTAACATATGCAAACTCTTCAGTCTTCATTTTGTTACCTTAAATAACTCCATTATTTTCAGACTTTTCTTATAGGTGAAGTTTTTTGCCAGCTTCATTGCTCTCCTCTGGACTCTGTTCATATCTCTCTTAAAAAGCACATGCCATACTTGCACTACAGCAGTGAAGCACTTTGTGGATCAGGAAGCTCTGCAGCAAGGCACAGCACTGAGAATGCTAATCTATTACAGTTGTGATGCTCTATTGAATTTCCAAAATGTGTCCACCCCACTGCGTATCTTGTAGCCTAGGGTTGACAGTCCTCTCTTAAGAGGCTGTAACAAAGAAGTCCAACTCATTTGTGTACAGAAAGGAACTGAACACAAGTCTCCAACATCCAGGGTCAGTGTCCTGAGCACAGGGTGAGTAATAAAGCTAGGGCTTCTCCTATTTTGTGCAGTCTGGCTCAGTCAACAGGCTCTCAGAGCAACCTCAGCATCCTAAGCATCCTCAGGGTGTTCACCATAGCAGGACTGGTGAAGCATAGAATTCTCATGGGAATAACTTACCCATGAGACAGGTAGAAGATTAATTTGTCTGTGAATTCCAAGACTTAAACTCAAAAAAAAGACACAAAAATGCTAAAAAAATCTTTAAGATAAAGACAGAAACAGAGTGGTATGTGTAGGGTCTGCCACTGCCTAAAAGTCTGTGTCTAGGTTATGTAGCACAAGGCCATATCAATATACCCATACTTACCTTTGTATAAGCTGGTGTATCTCTAGGCATTAAAATAACGAAAATGTCATTTATTTAATTCTGAGAATAAGAACCTTCACTCCAAATTCTGTTTTCCTTTAAGAAAAAAAACTCTGCAGAAGATGGAAACTTGGAAATTCATGGCTTAAATTCATATTAGTAAAGCATTTCACGTGGCAATCTTTAAATGCAATTGCTTTCTATGAATGTTGATGGTTAACATAAAGTAATTTTCATGATAGAATTGCTGGATAACTGTACTGTAAATTCATAATTTATGTTCCTATTACAAATTTATGTCAGGTTATAGGTGCTATTAAAATCAAAGAGCAGATCATCAGACATTAAACTACTTTATTTCCAGAGCATGGCTTAGTGTTGACCTAACCTGAATGAGGTGAACAGGTAGCTCTGTCAGCTCTTGTATTTTTTTGTTGTTACAGGCTTGTATAAAAATTACCCAAGAGGAAATTAATTCTGCATTTGACACAAAAACTCAAACTGTAGGCTGTGGAGCATTACCAGATTTATAGGCTAATGCAGAAGCAATTTTATTCAGGGTCAGTTTTTCGACTCCTCCTGGTTTATTTAGGATCAGATCCTGGGATTCATTCACCTGGCAAAGGACAACAGAATCCACCAAGGAAGAAAACAATTCCTCATATAAATCTGATTTTGTTGGTATCTGGGATTATTTTCGATCAACTATTTGAAGACGTTGATCACAATCCTGTTGTTCTTTGTTACTGAGCAACACCAGAGGTCCATTTTTGGGCTATGCATGGGGCAAAGACAATGTCTACAGGAGTTGTGTTTATCTTCAGATTTACCCAAAATTTGCTTTTTGATATTTTGTTTAGATGGGTGTCACTACATCAAATCACTTTGCATCTCACCCATATCCCGGAATCTGGTGTTTCACTACTCACAGTGCTCAACAGTGCGATACTGGGGGCTGCCAGATTATCAAGGAGGTCCCTAGTCATTAGCTGCTGAAGTTGCTCTTGACTAACTCCCTTCACACCCCACTTCCCCTGCTAGGTGAAAGAAATGGTCTGATAGGAATAATTTAGACAAAGGATGGGTTGTAAAAGATCACTAATGCGAAAGAGTGTTTTTCAACTGAATGTCCTTAGGAGATCATAGATCATTAATTACCATAGAGTCATGAGCTTTGCCCCAAAGAGACTTGATTGGTTTAAAACAAGAAGTAACTGCAAGATTACCAAGGAATTTATAATACCAGAATGTTATCTGGTATTACAAAGGGACCACAGACATAAATACCAAAGCCTTTGGGAGGTTTCATTTTCAGTGTGCTCATATTCAAAACAGAGTCACTCTGCTAATATTGCTGAGCTCCTCAAATAAATAATTTACATTATAAAAGCGTAGGACAATAGATGCACAAAAGCCATCAAAAGCAGTGCTTTTTGTAGTCACTCCATTTAGAGAACAGAGACAATAAGAATGGCATTTTTCTCTGTTTTGAAGCCTCTGTTAATTCCTATGCAAACATTCAAAACTACCTGTGACAGAAGAAGTGTTCTAAAATACAATGCCCTTGTGAAGTACACATTTGAAATGTATTTGTAATAAAGTCATAACCAGTTCAAAAGGATGTTGCTGTTAGCTGCCAACCAAGATAGTATTCACCCTGGCAGTCCTGGTTATGTCACCTACAAACCAATATGAAACCAATTGCCTAGTAAGATGAATGTCTGTACATTATAAAACTGCTTAGTTACAATTGCTGTAATTCACAGTCACTGCACAATACTATTTTGCATATATTACTTCAGAAGGAAGGAAAGATGTCATTGATGTTATGAACGTTCTTAACTTCATAAGTTCTTTTATCCCCTATGTCACCACTTGCACTACATGTAGCTCTGTTGTAAGTCGTACTATATGAATGAATGACTAGACCCAGATGCATCCATTCCAAAGCACACCCTAGCCTTTCTTCTGAACCTGAAAGAACAGTGTCTTGCCAAAGCATGTTTAGGACCAGATTTTGTAATGTTTTTTTTCTCTCTAGCATTTTCAAGCATTTCAATGATCCCACACCCCAGTAGTAACCAAGCGAGAGTTATTTTGCTACTTCCAAACCATCACTAGGCACATTTAAAATCCCCTCGTTTTACACATCCTATTTTTCAGTGTCCCAGATAACCACTTTCAAAGCCTTTCAAAACTCTTAGCCAGCATGACCATTGCTCTTATCTCTACAACACCGCACATCATCCACTTCTTCCTCCTTTCTCCTTTCAGTCAAAATTTCCAGTCAGCTATATTCTCCAATAAGCCTCACATTCATGCATCGGCCTGTTCATGGAATAGCTCACTTACAGAAAATAACAGGCATCTTTTTATATCATCATTTCTTTAACAGTAGCTAGAGTTCTTTCACAGGGTGGAGAACATGCCTTTTTGAGGTTCTTCTTTTGGAGAAAGACATTTCACATTTCAAGAGACAGCTCTGAATAATAAACTAGAACCAAAATCCCTTCTTTCCATCTTTTTAGTTCTCCACTTTTCAAACACTAGCTGCTTGATCGCCCAGCTCCAAGAGGAAAGAGATCAGCAGGAGTGTGTTCTTATTCAGGATGCTCAAAACCACACTGGTAAGGACACTCTCTTGAATTATGAGTTCATAACACCCCAAACTGAAAACAGTCAAGATCGTAACAATCACATTTTCTAGGAATATATTGTAATCAGTAGGCTACTACAAAATATAGAGTGCTACCTTTACATAACTTACTGCGTAGGTAAAACTTACTGCTTAAACCCGAAATTAGCAAATATTGGAAGGACAAAGACTTATTTCTAAGAGCAGGTTGACACAATATTAGTTATTCTGTGAGTGCATACCTTCAATTAGCTGTTCTGAGAATGTTAAGGCTGAGATGAATAAGTGGTAGAGATTTTAAACAAATAGCATAAAGTACTGAAAAAGTCTACTTAAGGTAGCCCTCAGTTTGTTGAATGTCTGCAGGGTGGATGTCTGTACCTGTGCTAGTCATAAGTTCCATTTTTAAGAAAAGACTGATCTTGATTAGTTTAGACGTCTATATTAGATAACAGATTGCAATTTGCAAGTGTCTTTTTCTCTGAGTTTGTTAAAAAAGAGTAGAAAATAAGTTGAGATGGACATATTTGACTGAAGTCAAATAAATAAGCATAACATAAAATGTGTTATATCATTGTCTAAAACTTTCAAGGAAGTTTAACATAAGGTGAACAATTTTCTAAAATATTATCTTCAACGAGGAATTGTCACCTTTATACAGAAATTGCCGAATTACTGTATTAAGGAGATGACATTTGATGGCCCATTCTGACCTCACCATTTATGAACATACAATTCAATAATAAAAAAAAAAAAAAATTCAGATTATTGGTATAGCAGTATAAATTCCAAGTATTAAACAGTCAGGGATTAGAAGAAGTTAATGTCAGACTGATGACTGCTGGTTGTGGACTGTAATAATCAATGTGGTTTTGCTACATACTATTTCTTTTGTATTATTAGGCAGATTACTTGTTTTTCCAGTGCCTTAATTTTGACACTCTTTCAAGTTAATTTTTTTTTAAAAGTAACAACAGTAATATTAGTAGTAACAACAATAGTAATAATAATAACCTAAATTCTCTTTCCCCATGTGTTGGTGCTACAAAGCTTTTATCATCTTTGTTATAGTTAGTTATATTAACACAATTTTTTAGTGATTCTTAGATTGAAATGGACGTGTGTGTGCGAGTGTTCATTTATTTACATTTTATCATTTCAGGAATGGGCGCTGAAAGATTAAGATTCCCTTTCTGATATGAAAATTGTGTGACACTGACAAGTCATCCTGCACTTAATGTTACAGCATTTCCGTGCTCCTTCAAGGCAGCTGTAAGAGTTCCATTTGCCATTGTATAGAAACTGCTTTAAGTTCCACATACGGGAGCTGCTGTAAAACACCTGGTCCGCTTCAGAAAATGTCTGCTAAAATTTTGCAGGTGTGACATCAATTTCGAACTTGGTAACTAAATATTGATTATTGCTTATGTATCACTCTTATTTATAGTTAGGAGAAGGTTAGTTTTTCTTCTTTGCAAACTTTTTAACAACACTGGAATATGGTAGAAACATATGAACAAACCTTCATCATACGATATAATTCAGATTGGGAAGGACCTCAGGAGGTCTTTATTCCCATGTCCTGCTCAAAACAGGGTGAGCTACAAGTTCAGACCAGGTTACTCAGGCTCTGATTTATTTATGAAGTTATTTATCAGGTTTTCTGGTTTGAGGAAGAAGGGGTGGTTCACAAATGGTTGAGCAACATGGGCCTCATTCACGTCTCTTTTTGAACTATTCCACAGTCAATCTGTCAGCTGCTGAGATGTATTGAAATTCCTCCTTTGCCTGTAGGCGTAGGAATATCTTGAACAGCGAAATATTGAATATAGTTTCTGTTTTTATTATACTATCTATTATATCAGATTTATTGTTAATTTTAATAACAAGTAATAAATAATGTTGGGGGAAAAAGTGGGTGTGTCTATTTCTTGTGATATTTTTAGAAGATTCTCAAGCAATCCCAGGAACCTAGATTAATGATATTTGGTTCCAGTTTGTAAATATCCAGTTAAAATTTAAAAAAAAAAAGACTAACAAGCATCCTATGACGCATTCTTTCCTTATCTGAGTTTATAAGTCAGAATAGTAAAAAAGACAATTTTCCTTCACGTTGTGGTTGTATTTATGAAGTATAGATACTTGAGGACAAACTAGAAATTAAAACTAATCAGCTCTGAACATAAAGACTTCTACTTTCAATAACATATTGCTGCTTTGAGTGGAAAACATTGTTTAGGACATACAGGGTAAAGGATGTCATACATGTATGTTATAAAATGTCACTACTAATCCTTATGGTCATACACCATAAAGTTATCACGAGAGAAAACATTCATATTAAATGCATCATGTCTTCATATTAGTAGCAACAGATTTTCACAACTGCACAAAGAAGCTAGTGTTAGTATTTTTTAGTAATTACAATTGTTTTATTAAAAGGTACATGATTTCTTCTAAAACCTCTGCTGTTCTTGTTAGCTAAACATAAACATGCATTGATCAGTAGTGCTGCATATATAGCTGAACTGTATTTACGACTTCTAACATAGAAAGAGCCTCCATTTGCCTATTTATTTGAATGCTTCATTAATTAATCATTGTGCAATACAAATGTCCCCATATTACTTTATTCTTACAGTTCATCACAAAGAATCTATAACTTCCAGTGTATTGTGCACCATAAAGATGATCTTGGGAGGGGAAAGAGAAGTTTAATCTTGACTTTTTTCGAATTCCTTCAAACCATAACTCTGTCCATAAGAGCTGTCAAAAGAGTATTTCCATTTCTACTAAATTTGCATTAAAAATGTAAGTCTGGTTTATACCATTTGTTAGGTTAAAACACACCAGAAAAACAATGTTCTGATTTAGCTATTAGTAAATGCTTGGTGTTTCCATCACAGAATGTTGAATTTGGGATTGCCTATTGTAACCTTATAGAATATAACAGAGTTTTAGCAAAACGTCTTGCTTATTCTGTATCAAGAGCAATTTGTTGTTAAGATAGGTGGAAGCTTGTCAATTAACTTTCTCCAGCTCCTGTAAATACCATGAGGAAGCTCTTATGCAGGATACTTGCAGGATAGTGCAGCGTAAATGCTATCAGGACAGCACTACTGACTTTACTTCTGTTTCAGTCTAAGTTTTCTTTTTAGAAGGTGATTCCTGTGAACATACCCCAGTGTAAGACAAAGACTGAATACGGAATATAATGAATAAACTTGTTTTGATGAATGAATGAAGACAGTTTTATAGAGATTGGCATTATTTAGCACATGTTATTATTTGGTGTTGTGGTTATACTCAAGCAAAAAAATAAGAACTTCAATGTATGGCACTGGATTCATTGTACAAGTCTAAAAATTCCTTGGTTTATAGGCTGCTTAAGAGTAAAGTAGGAGATAACAAAGTGTCACTTGGTGCAAGATGAATACGATTTTAAGAGCAGATAAAGTAGCAGACAGAGGAAAGAAACAGATGGCATAAATTAAAACCAGTAAATTTAAAAAGATATATCTGGACTTTGTAAGGGCAAATCTTTGCCTTTCTTACAGAGAGTATTAAAGATTTAATTTTAATTAAAGAATACACTTTCTATAAGGGGCAGTTGTTACAACTTCTTGAGCACTGAGGTTACAGTAACAAACATACATGCTCCACACAAAGGATAGATTAGAACTATTGTTTTGACCTCCTCCTCCTCCTTTTTCCATCTTCACGGTTTGTCAGTAACCATTACTTTTAGTGGTATAAATGAAGTTTTGTAGCTCAACAGATGAAGTAGCTCGCTTAACCCTACACTTATATGTAAGAAGTGTCCCATAGATGTCACTTTTTTGAAGAGACACCCACATATGAAAGATGTTTGCTGACATTTTCTAAAAAAGTACATTTATGGCAAAGTCAGAGAAAAAGCAGGAGAAAAAAGTATACAGAGAGAGAGAAGAAAGTCAAAGTGAAAGCACAAAGATCAAAGAAACATAGAATGTTTTGCTAGGTGAGATGGATTTGAGGCAGTTGACAAGAGTTGGATGAAAATATACGTAAGCAGTAACAAAAATTACGAACAAACAAAGGAAGATTCAAATTGCTATCTGTTCCAGTTGTTTAGTTTTCGCACTCATTCTCCATTTTATATTAAGAACAGCATGTTGTTTTTCAAAAGTGTTATATCAATTTACAACTGCTGAGAGTACAGTTCTGCAAGCCTAGTGGGGAGATAAAAAAAAGCAGCTTCCTAAGAGTTTTTATATTGTTGTTTTTTCTGTATAAGTTGCAAAAAGAGGACAAAAATAATTTGCGTGTGTTTACTTGAAGACATTGCCAAGAGGACTGGGTTATTTTCCAGTATCAAAGATGATTGTTCCACTCATATTCACCTTTTTTGTATTAATCATGGAGGAATCAACACGAGCAGTTTCTGTGTTTGCAGGTGTCCAAGTGTGAGATCTTGGACCCTTCTATGGAATATTTCCTCCTGATTTAAGTAAGGCTTATTTTGTATTGATCACTATTTTTTCATATGAGCAAACAACATTTCAACCCTCAAAAGTTTAAAAAAATCATAGCATCAAAAATGTCCAGAACATAAAACTTTGCAATGTGACAATTGGTTTTAAGAACTTTCCACACACTGCCATGCTGGTACAGTAAAAATAGCATTTCCTAATTTGTATTTGCATGGGAAATTGCAACACAAGTGGGAAGAAGAACAGTTACAGATCCTTGTTAATTAAAGTTATAAAAATCAATTATACAAATAAACCTTAAAAGGCTTTCTAAAGCTCTTTCCAAGATTTCTTCACAGTTTTTAATAAAGATATTTACATGTGTACACTTAAGTCTTCTTTCTCTGCATCATCAGAATGTAATTCTTTCTCTTTTTGTTTAATGTAATTGACATAATTAATTTTGGTTGAATTTAAAAATTCAAGAAAATGCAAAACAAAAGAAGAAGTTGTGCTATGTGGTCCCAAACTCTCCAGTTCATTGCCTCGGTTCTCAAAAATTTCTGAAAATAAATGATTTGAATAATTCTTAGATATTTATTTTGCTTTTTAAATGTAATTGCCAAGGAATTGAAATCATATTTGCACCTTTATATTACTATTGCCTCTGTACAGCTGTAGCAAGGTGAGGTTTAGCGTTATAATTTTGACAGATTAATCTGAGGTGTTTGAAATTAGAATAGACATTTCTACAGAATATCCGGTATCAGATATTCTGCTCTGTTATCCATAGGAACGTATTACATGGAGGACTAAATTCAATAGTTTAAACATAGGTGGTAGTACCATTTGAGGTATCCAGCCTCACCTACAGCTGTTTCCCCAGAATGCTGCAGTTGTCCAGCAAGTATTATGTCATATATGCCAGTGATGCCCAAACATCTCAGATAGCCAAGGGTTTCTCAAATAGCATTGAACATGTATGCTTCGGCATCTGAATACCCTTGGAAATTTAAGAACTTTCTATGTCCCTCTTAACATTAGATAAAAATCTTCTTTCAATAGTAGTTCTACTACAAGGCAAATCTAGAATATAACTTCTCTGATAAAAATTTTCCAGCTAACCTGTATTCCTCAGCAACTCCTCAAAATACTCTTGTGCCAAGAACAGCTATTTTCTCAAGACATATTTTCTTCCTTTAACCCCATAAAGAATAATTTTTCATCTTCATCGAGTTCTTCCAATCTGTTTTCATACTACCAACACAACATCCATAACACTGTCTTTTCTTTTATTTGTCTCCCTTTTTGAGTTCCAAACACCTTCAATCTCCTAGAAATACAGACCTAACAGTACAAACAACTATTCCATACTCAGTTTTGATTCATCATCCCACTCTCCTGTCTCTGCAGTACTATTACTGAATGTCAGACGTTCAATACAGTATACAGCATTGTGAAAGTCTAATAATTTGCTTACAAGAAGTATTTTCCTAAGATAATTGAATTAAACTGACCAGTAGATTAAATTAATTAAGTAGTTCCAACAACCCATAGACACAATGGACAAGATGCATCAGGTTGCACACTGTTCCTACTATAACATGTAGAACAAATTTCTATTAGAATTGGGAGGTATGGTATAATACAGCATCTTCAGTGAGACCTTGTATTACCAAAGTATTGGTGTGATGGTCTCCAGGGCAACCTGTGCAAGGCTGAGCAGGATATGGGATCTGAGCTAGCTGACAAGCAGGAAGGCCAGAGAGAAATCAGGATCTTTAGAGGGAGAGGAGTAGGTTTGAGTTTAAAAAGGCTGGAAACTGTTATTTATTGTGCATCTATATGTACTTGTACACTTGTCTCTTTGTGTTTTTGTTCTCTGAAAGGGTGTAAGATTACTAGACAAAGGAAAAGGGGAAGGTTTTTCATTGAAATGACTCACAGGGAGTAATTATGTATCTTCATTGGTCATAGTTAATTTCTCTTCTTTCATTTATGCCTTGGTCATTGATGAGATGTAGCAAAAGTATATATCCACACTGTAGTTAAGCCATGGTATGTGTTCTCAATATTGCTGACTGCCAGCACTGGGACCACAACAGTCCACAAATGAAAGATTTGAGCTTGAGGTTGATTTGAAAACCATTCTTCTCATAACCCCCTAAAGATTAAAGAATAAATAAGGTTATTAAAATTCTGGAAGGAATATTTATCTCTTCCTTTGTAGGTTTTACTGTTAGCAGGCATAATTTTGATCATTTTTATTCTATCAGCAATGGTCAAATCCAGGTTAAGGTCCTGAGCTAGGACTTCCTCTGACTCACTGAGCTGTCTTAGAACTGTAGTTTCACCTCTCTTCTGCAAAACAGTCCAGTAAAATGGGACTAAGAATGTTACAAGGAATAATTTGCTGCAGTTGCTAATTCTTGTAAGATACTTTGAATATATGAAATGCCCTCCATATGCCAGCCTCTATAATACTGCAGTAGCTGTGTTGTTGTAGTCATCATGAATTAAGGACAAAGGAATAGAGTGCCTTGTCCATTTTTTCTGAATTATATCAACATGTTTAATAACAGGTCACACAATCCTACAAAACTTGCCTTTCATATGATACCTTACTTTTTTAGATCTGCATCACTAAACATTGTAGAGTGACTTATTGGGAAAATTAATGTTTAAAGTTCAATATCTTCCCCTCCCCCCAAAAAAAAGACTTGAAAGGGCAGGGACATCCCTGTACCAGAAACATTCAGAGTAGGTTCTACTTATACTGAGATGACAATAGCATCCACCCCAGTGCCTTGGAGGAGCAAAGAAGGCTCTTCTCGTCTCTGAGGAGTAACATCCAAGCTAGAACTTTGGAAATAAATTTTAAGTGTCTAAAAACAATAACAGTGTGACTTACTAATAGAAACTTATCTTCTTACTTTTGTTCAGTGTATGGTGCTCTTTGTGTAAATAAGAACATGGAAACTTCAATATCAAGCTTCTGTCACAAACCTTAAATTATTGTCTTACTATTCTTAATTTTTTCTTAAATAGTGCAGTCTCCTAGATGTGTACAATAAATGCATCAACATTTATTTCCTGGTAAGCTTTTTTAACATAATATTAAATAAGATAATTTGCCTACAGCATCTGTAGGCACATGTGGTCTCAGCAACCTGACAGGAAACATTCCCAGCTTCAAGGCAAAGCGTATGTTTTCTACCTTGCCTTAATAATTTGGCTGTAGCAGTCATACAGACATAAAGCAACTTAAAATATTTACTGGCACTATTATTTTTTAATATTTTATGTAAAACCTAGTTCTGCCTGAAAGAGCTTCATCGGGAGCCAAAAAAGCAAACCACAGCAGCCACTATGAAGTGCCCATCTATATACATATCTGTCTGTCTCCTAGAATAAAAAACACATTTCTTCTCATTGTACCACCTCCTTAAAGAGTTGTGAGTTGGCAATTCTTAATTATAGGTTTGACCTTCTAACTTCTTTTTCTGTGTACAGAGCAGTTTATGGAAAAGTCCCTCCAAAGTAGCCAGTTAAACACTACGGAAATTCCCTTATGCTTGTGTATATAATTCCACTTTTGGGATAATCATCCAACTAGGATATTACCTTATTTCTAATAACAGAAAGAAATTAGTTATTTAGAAGGAAGTAGATTAAGATTTCACGAACCAGCCTGTTCACAAATAAAATGCCAAACCCAATTATGAACAACAAATTCATGAGACCATTGGCAGCGCAAGTGAATAAAAATGAATTCTTATTTAGTTAGCTAACAATTTATCCCATAACAAAGACCACTAATCTCAAGATGGAAAAGAAGACACACACTGACAAGATTTCTGCCTTATTATCTGGGATATTTAAAGCAGAAAAATCACACCCACCCTTGGAGCTGTAAATCAGTAAGAACAGACTCCACTGAAATGTAATTGTTATTTTAATTCTACATTTACAAGATAATAAAATGCCAAGTCAGCAGTGACCGTTTCCTTTTTTGATCATTACCTGTCAGCTTTTTGTTGCCAGTTTCATTAAAAACAAAACAAAACAACACAAACCAAAGAAAACCATCAACAAAAAGCCCAAAACAATGCACACACAACAACAAGCCTACACATCAACAGCTAAAGGGAAGTCATTCATCCCATAATTGCCCTGGCCTCAAACAAGCCATGAAGTAGTGCACACAATAAAGGCAATCTGTCCTCTTTTAAAGCGAAGTTCAAACAGCTGCCTTGAGGTTTCTATTGCATATTCAAAGTGATAATGTATGAAATTATTAACTTCTGCACTGGGGTTTATGGCATTAAGAACCCCCCATCAAGCAAACAAACTAATGATGCAGCTGATTTTAAGGATTGCTTTGTTATAGACTTCTGGGTCAATTGGGCTTTCAAAAAGAGCCTGGATACTTGAAACATTTCGGAAGCTAACTTAATTGAAGACGGATGATGTCTGACATGATAAATGCCCATTTTCTTTTCATTGCATGTCATTCTCCACGTTGATTTGTAAGGATACCTAAGGGTTATATGCCAAGCTACCCAGGGGAGAGACTTTTTGGTTGTTTGACAGCTAGTATAGCTCAGCTATAAGCCAGAGAACAGCACAATTCATCAGGCTTTTGGTCCAAAGCTTGTTAGAGTTAATGGGGGTATTTCCTTTGATTTGATTTCTTTGGATCAGAACCACTGCCAGTATCAGTGCAACCATTTCAAACCTGCTCAATAGAGCACATAATAGGCTGTCTAAGATTTCTCAGTTTCTGTTTTATTTAATAAACCAGTTTCTGCAATTCTTTCCTTTTTAAAATAAATATCACTGTTAAATGTCTTCTTTGTGTTATTCTTGCCCTCTACCAGCCCCCATAAAAAGGTTATCTTATCACTTAAAGGTGTTGACCTTTTCTTTGCTCCTCCTCCAGCTTCACAGCTCTTAATTGGCTTAATTTAAAGCAAAATGAAAGATTTTTCTCTCCCAAATCAAGGTTCATTGGATTTCTCCCTGTGTGACCACAGAACTGAGCTTTCTGCTGAAATTTCTGACTTCCCAAGAACTTTGCAAATCTTTGTGTAGAAAATGTTTTTTTTTCCATTTTTAGCAAACAGAAAGAGTTTCTTTTATTATTGCCATTTTTCACCTTTGGAAAAACTTTATTAATGCAAAGATATCAAACTGATAAAGTATCAGAATGTTTATCAGCTGAGTTTCCCCAGTAAGGGCATCATCCCAGGCACCAATATCTGAGTAGACAACCCACTCCAGTCCCAAGAAGAGCCATAAGTGCCTGGCATAAATTATGAAATCCACAGTCCAGAGATAAGCGTGATTGTGGAGGAACCTTAAATAGCTTAGAAGGAGACTGCACCCTCTCCAATTGTGGTTCACCAAGAACTGTTTTAAGGGCATTCATGTGCCCCACATTTCCACTTTTGTATAATCTCACCAATGTCTGAAAGTCTACCACGCTCTGTTTTCCACTTGTGAGGCATTCTCTCTCTTAAATTTGAAATGGAATCATTTGAGACTTTCAATTCCATATAGTGATTAAAGCCCTACATTTTACCGACCCATGAATGATATTCAATGATATTCAGTGACAATTAAATTGCTCTTGTCTATAGTCCTCTGAATACTCCAGAACACATAATTTTCTATTATGCTAAGTTTCATTCAGAGTATTGTTTGAACGAAAACAGAGCTTCTATTTTGTTCAAGTATTACTATCAATGACATACTGAAAGAATACAGAAATTATGTGCCACATTCAAGTATCCTATACATTTAAAAAAATATATGCTAAGACTGTAACTTCTGGGGCAGAATGTCTTCTTCATACTAATGCTCACTTATTCTAGCACAGCATCTAGAGGAGTCTCTAGGTACTAGCTTAACATAAGCATTAATTAAAGTATATTTGACGGAGAAATAATACACTTAAATTGCTTATTAAAGATTTTATTGATGAATAAATATTTGTGTTCTCCTTCGCTGGTCCTTACTTCAGTAAACAAATGAAATTAATGCATCATTCTGGTTGAAATTATATCCAGTTCCAGTATGAAATCTATTCCTGGAAGATTTAACAATAGTAACGCAGTAATTTTAAGACATATTTCTTCAGTTACACTTGCAGCAATATGATGCCCAATGTGTAGAAGAAGTTACAGAAGATGTAACACAGTCGTATCGATACTACACTGCCCTTGCTCAAGGGCTTGTACCATTTCAACCTGACAAGTAAAACTCATGCAACTCCCAGCCTAGAGCCATCTGAGCAAAAACTGCACACAGAAGGAGCCTAATTGTCTGTGCAAAAGAGGCAGGGACATTTACAGATGTAAATTGAACTGTGCTGAAAGTAGTAGTAGAGTCGTAACATTCTATAAATTACTTTCACTGGCCTGCCTCACCATCCCTCACAGAGCTTTCAGCTTGATTCAACAGGGCTCTAAGCAACCAGGGAAGAAAATTTCTTTTAGAGAAATTTAACGCAGCAGAACTGATTAACTGGAGAACAGCCTACAAACAGGCAGCTGAGAGAATGTTCTCGGCAAGCCAAACAGCTCTGTTATGTTGGTTTTATTAATTAACATCTGGCTTACTGCCTTTAAAATGGGCCCCCCTCTTTACTGCTTTAATGCCATGTTTTCACCACTTTTACTCTGAAATGTACCCTGAGAATGTGAGATTATATTATCTGGCTGTTCAACTTCTGAAACGCAAGTCAATCCACTCTAAATAGAGTACAGCAACACAGCCATAGTGGTCTCAGCAAACCTCATTTATTTTGCAGGGACTTGGTGAAGAATGGCAAAAGAGAAGACGTGAAATCCAGCACCACAGAGAGAAAAATAATTAATGGAGTATGCAGGGTATAGGAGACAACTTTTAACTGAAGAAACGTTCTCCATCATTAGGAGGGCTTGGGCAGTCATACCAGGGCAGCACTATATCCTTGGATTAGGCTGATCCTAAGCATATGTTTTACGGCTGTGGTTTTGAAAAAACAACTTCACAAATGTTACAAAGCAATGCTGGCCACTGCAAGGTGCTCCATCAACTGCTTAATGAACTGCAAAAGTACAGGTTTTGGTTTCCTCAAAATATAGCATATGTTTTAGTACAGATAGACTACATAATGTAGACACTTTTTAGCTGATGATTTACAGAACACACAGCAGAAACTGTATATATAATTGGAAGAAATAACTTAACCTGAACATGTTAGAAAGTTCTATATTTTACCAGCTTTGTAGTTGATAGTCTCTTTTATACTGTGTTCTCAACACACTGATATTTTATGGTACTCACATTACCTAATGACTGTGTATTTTATTTATTACAAGTCTTACAAGGCAGGGATAATTTCTAAATTGTAACTGATGATCTTGTATATCCTTGTTTGTTTTTCTGTAATTTATTTTTTCAGGGATGCATGTGTTTGTTGGGTATTAGAGAAGAATTTCTTTGAAAGTGATTCTGTTGTATTTATTGTTTCTTTTGATACATGGCTTCTTTGGGAATTTCTGTTTACTCCTAAGGTGTCTTTAATTTCACTGTTTTGCTGTTTTCATTGTTTCTAGTCTCTAACCATGTGCAACTTATCTTCTATCACCTAACAAACTGCAAAATTAGTGACTAGCTTGACAATTAACTCTTATTTTAAAATAACTTTCCTTAACACATGCATTTGTGTCAAGTGAGAGAACATGATTGCCAATGGCTTCACGTACCTTGTCCTCAAGTAACATGTTTATTTGCTTACTGCTGAGCCCCCAGTTCATATGGTGTAAGGTTAGTGGAGATTTACAGAAAGAAAATCTTATTCTATTAATGCTTCACAGATTAAGTTTTATAGTTTAATGTTACCAAATTAACCAGTATTGCGGTGTTAATGTACAATTAATGTACAATTAATGAAGCACCTTATTAAATGTTATTTAGTGTGTAACATTATGCTTTGCTTTTAACCGTACAAGGGTTCAACACGATACATTGGTAAGACCTTAGCTGATCCCACTTTTTAGCAAAGCATATGTACACATGTTGTTTTTAGTCTGCTTACTGTGTTGCCTGAAGAAGCAACTGATGTCATCTTATGAAAGGAAGAGTGTTCCTGGGTTACCATTTCCAGACTGCACTTTACCATGAACAGAGCTTTAACAATTATACTCTCCAGCTATAATAGATAGAAAATCTATTACTGGCAATTGTACATGACTGCATAAATCAAGGGCTAGCATAGGCACTTACTGCAACTGGTAGAAATTTTCCTAGTGATTTTAGTGATCTAATTAGGAGGAAAACAGTTAAATTTTTTCTCAAATGCATCTCCAGCACTTTCAGTTTGCAGAATCCAAAGGGGAAGTTTTCACGTCATCTAACTTTCGTCATCTCAGTGTTACATTTATAATCTGTTAGCCTTCTTCATTCCCCTTACAGTCAGTGGGAAGAGATGGTTAATGCAGAGAAATCCCATTCCCTACATGATATGAGAAGGAACCCACAGCACTAGCTTATATTAGCTGCACAAGGTCTTCATAGAGCACAGGTATCTTGAAGGATTAGTTCTCCTTATGTAACCAAGACAAAAAATGTTATTTTCCTATTTGTTCATGTAAGCTGAGTAAGCTAACATGATTTGAAGTACAGTTTAATACTTCAGAACCTCCTTAAAGTGATGTTAACTGAAGGTTTTGTAACTAAGGTGATGTTCACATTAGATGTAAAGTATTATAAATGAGCCTATGGAATTTAATTTGTTCCATGTGCTCAGATGCAACGCTCAGGGACTCAGCATTTTGTATAATTAGACTCAGAAATGGAAAAAAAATGTTCTTGCAGATTTAATTACCTGCTTAGATTTGTCCAACTTTTTCACAGCTGTGGATGAGATGCCAGTTTTGGGACACATCCAATGACTTCCATGCTCTCTGAAGTCACACAACAGCAAATCCTTAAATACCAAGATACGAGCAGCTGTTCAGCTTCTCTGCCCTGCCAACTGCAAGCCAGCACCACCAAGAAAAGCTGCAGTTTCTCCATGGTTATCAACCAGCATATGGATAATCTGGCTACAGTCATTCAGGGGGCCAAGCACCAAATGGGACCAGGAGGGCATCCGTCCTTGCTGGACACCAGCAACTAAGCATTTTTTCTCTCTCACTCTGTCTGTCATTCATCTTAGATCTCAAGGTTTTCAGGGTAAAGTTTTCCTCTTATCTGCCCAGTGCAGTGAAATAACATCTCTGTGGTACATGTTAAAGTTGAAAACTGTACCTACCTGCCCTTGGGTCTAAATTCTTCCCTCCTGGGGTCATTCAATGTGTTCTTAAAGACTGATCCACCTTCATTCTTAGATTTTTGATGTATCACTCATCTCCTTTCCTTTCCCTGATGGAAAATGTCACATGTTCATAAAAAAAGTTATATTTTTTTTAGAACGTAAGAATAATGTTGTTTGTTTGTTTATTTTACTAAAAGCCATGTTCCATTTGGGGAGAGGTGGCATGCAAGAGAGGATTTGATTCTTTTTCACCATTCCTTTTCCCAGTTGTTGAGATTGTATGTCCTAGTTTCAACATTTAAAGTTAAAACATACAGAAAATACACAAAGCCTGTTGCTTTCTTCAGCAACAGTTTCAACATTTAAGTTAAAACATACAGAAAATATACAAAGCCTGTTGTTTTCTTCAGCAACAGTTTCAAGCAAACACTGTTAGAAACCACTGAGTTGAGGTTCCTTTCTGAAAAGAATCCCAACAATAAGTGACAAGTGACTAAAGGTATTAACCGAAACAGGAACTCCGGAGAATAACTAAGATATCCCTTACTATCCCTGTAATGGGACCTATGTCTCACAGTTGGAAAATACTGTCTCTATAGATCAAATTTACACCCTGGCAGTCATTCTCCCTCTCCATTTTTCTTAAGTAGGTTTATTGTTTCTTAACATTAGTGTCTTCCATTCATTTAAAGGAATAAAATAGTTTAAACAGAAAAGCCACTAAAAAATGAAAACAAATGGCCAACATAAAAATCAATCTTTTCTTTCTAAGGAAAGGGCAAAATTCTTTATGCAGAACGGTGTTTATTTTGAGGAGGTAAAAGAAGAATGTTATATTTTGACCCAGCTTGACCTAATCGTGAAGAAAATAAACAAAAACCTTACAAATACCCCTTTCTCACTACTCTTTGATAAGTCTTATCTAAGAGATAGGGTGAATGGAAACAAAGTTGTTGTCCGAAGTGTCATTGTTATCCATTGTGTTCATATCTGAAAGTGAGAATCTGCAGTGAGAAAAACTATACTGCTGAGCAATGCATCTTTCTTTTATCCCAGTATTAAAAAGAAATGAAATGCTTGGAACTCAAGAAAATCTACATTGTAAGGGTGATACTTGCTGTGTTTAAATATGGAAACATGATGAGTCTTTGATGTAACTCATTACTATATGACAGTACAGCCCAGGCCACCTACCACAAATATACAGAGATCTCTCGTCAGTTCTGGAATAAAACACAGTAAATTAAAACTCTGCTCTTGAAAAAGATTGAGAAAATGAATATGAATAGTTATCAAGAATCAGTAGACTTTCTGGTAGTTCATTAAATCTTCGTAACTCCCTTTTACTATCAATGAATTTACAACTTTGATGCTACAGATCACTGCCAGCCATGAGCTACAGTCTTGCACCTCTTCTAAAAGGCTGCTGTTGAATCAAGACAGAAAAGCGTGACCTAGATTTAAAAACCTGAAATATCTTTCAAAATATAGCTGTTCAGGACTCATATGCAGTATTATACACTACATCTCAAATCAGTTAATGAGATGAGTAGCCTTCTAACATTGAGATAAGACAAATATCTCTTTCCAGCACCCCTGCTGCTGGTAATAACTGACACCACAGAGAGCTCATCACTGCTTCAAAGAGTAGAGAATCTGCCCCTGGATTATTAAAATATTTCCTTTCTCACCTTGTTAATTTAATAAATATTATTCAAAGAAATTATTCTTTCTGTAAGAAACGCATGCTTGTCTTTTAAGGCAGTGTATTCCACCAAAACTGCAAAGATCAAAATGCAACAGTGAGTTAGAGGAAGAATGAAAAGGACAGTTATCACTGTGCTTTGCAGAAAAACAGGAGGCTTTTGTGCTTAGAAAGAAGAATTTAAAAACTCATTACACTGAAAGTGATACACTGGGTTAATTCACTGCCCTTTGGAGACCTGAAATGTATTTGTGCAGAATGTGTTTTTCCAAATCCCCAATCCACTACCACACCACTTGGCACAGAGAAGAACAGCTGCAATGCTGCAGGTCAGAGGGACATGCATTGGCAGAGACTGAGCTGAGGAAGCTTGTTAAGCACCTGCCTTCATAGTGCCTGGCTCTAGCCAGTTATCAGCTTCTGATTTTGTTAAAAACTTCCAAACCAGCACATTCATAAATCTTTCTGCAAGATATCTGTTACCAATAGGAGACTTAATTTGTCTTCATGCCTACAATTTCTTCCCTCCACATGTATTTTTAGTTTCATAAGAGCAAAGGAGGGAAAGGAAACATGCAAGTTGTTGTGCAATTAAAGTGGCAGAAAATGTTTTAAAACATTAAATTGTTACAAGTATTTAAGAACTGAATTAACATGCACTACATAATTGATGAAATGTATCATGTAAATAGTATCATCAAAGACAAAATCCCTTGAATTCTGCTTGATTTGTTAAGGAATTTGTCTTCCAAAGGTTTGTTTATATGGGATTTGAATGACAACATTAGCTAGCTCCTTGAGTTAGTGTGCTTAAAGCTCATTGAGCTAGTGAGACTCCAAGACTACACTTCAGAAGAGGTGAATTGATTGCCTCCAACCGTCCAAACTGTTTGAGCTGCACAGCGTATGTGTCTTCACCAGGGAACTGGGCTGCTTGCTTTCACTTCTGTATAACAAAGAGATAAAGCATGTGATTAAATTAAGATTCCAGTGGATTTGTTTCTAAACAGTGTATAAAAGCATCTGATTGTATGTTTTGCTAAACAGGACCCACAGCCAGTGCAATATTTCTTCTACGGACATTACAAGGTAATCCATGACCTCCATTGAACTAATCCTCTGACTGGTACATTTCTTGTAACCATTATGGCTGTACTAATGCAATAGGTACCTGAGAGATGAATGAACTGCATGGTATAAGAAGTGTAAAATTAACAGAAAAATGTGATTTAGTACCTTTATTATCATTGTTCTTTTAACAAAAGGCATGGGACTCATTAGCTGCAAGAAAGGTAAAATCATCGAGTCAATACAATGGTTGTTTTCATGAGTTCTTTTTTTCATACAAGACTTTATTTCTATATGAAGTATTTAATTAGCAAACGAGACATAGGACTGCCAACAAGATCTATGAGGAGGTGATAAAATATTTGGCTGCTAATAGTTGTATGTATAATTTGACAATCATAATCCTTAGCCATGCGTTATAGGGGCATTGTTCAGGGAATAGCAGATTTTAATTCTCTTAGGTCAAGGTGATGCTGAATACAAGGGTTTCACTCTCTGGATAAGTATGTTAGTAAGTCAGCTATTGCATGGAAGAAAGTAAGGAAACTACTAACTCTTGTGTTCACCACCAAAAGGTCCTCCACAATGGCAATGGACATTTAGCTACACATATATTTATGCATGATGCCCTCTGTGTTTTAAATGTGCTGAGCAGATCTGGTGGATTGGACCTCTTTGGAAATTGGACAAAATTTAAATTGACTCTTAATCACTAAAAAGCTAACATGGGTAGTTAATGGGACGAAAATTGTTATGTGGGCTTCAAAAGTACCAAGGCTGAGTAAAGACAGGTAACCAGAAGTTCAGGTGATGATCCATCTTATGTTTAGAAACCTACATTCTGCATTCATCTTGTCTTGGGCAGGAAGCAATGTAGTAGGGAGTCTGACTCCCCTCCTGGGCAATTCAGCTGACCAAAAAAAAAAAATCAGTTAACTTCATTTATTTGTGGTTTAATTCCCTTTGGACAACATAAACACAATCTCTCTCTGCTTCACCAGAATCTTTTGAATGACTGTATACAGAAGGTGGTTAGAAGAAAATACAATATTTTCTTTCTGATTCATCTATTGCTTAATTTTCAACTCAGTTCAGAGCAGCTATATATCATAGCTGGTGAGAAAATTGCAGGAAAGAATGGAAAGTTATCTAAGGGCTAATTAAAACTCAGTTACACCAGTACCTTTTCATGTACAAAGTGTCACTATTTGAGCGTTAGAAACAGTGATATATTTCATACACTGGTACAAGAAATAGGGTGTACCTACAAAGTTAATTAATTCCAAAGTAGCTAAAATAAACTTCATATGTAAAGAAAAATTAATAGTTTTCTTGAACAATATATACCAATTTTTAACATGTTTAATGGAAAAGTTATATAAATTTTACATATATGAAACTTACCTATATGAAACTTACACAACACAAGAAAAAGCAAGAAAAGTAGTCAAAAGGCTGCTCATTCTATAATATTTTTATAAGTCACAATGCACAATTGTTGTAGTTGTACATGTCACTTTCCTCAGCTGCACTAAAAAGAGTAAAGTAATCATTATGCATTTTAAATATGTATTTGGTCCACTTTTTCTGATTAAAGCCAGAACTTTGCAAATGTTAATTTCGTATTTCTGCTATTCCTTTCTCTGCGTAATACTACATATATTTAACGGGGAGAAAGTTATTGTCATTTGGTTGCTGTAGTCAGTACTTCTATACACTACACAAGAGATACTGTTTTCTTTTCCCTCTTTGGAGAAGAGCTCATATCCAATTGTATATTATCACATAATGAATTCCAATGAAGTCTATATAATTGCTTTTAAAGTGTTATGCAGTGAAAATGGATCAACATTTTATCTGCTGGTTCAGTCTTCCAAATCACTATAACTTCAGCCTGCAATACTTACATAATTTAGCATCATTATAATACTTGTGACTCAATCACTAAATTTTACTGAAGTATGAATGAAAAGGTTTTTATCAGCATTAAAGGGAATACGATTGTATCCTCTGCCAACTTAGTCATACCCTGGAATCTTCAAAAGCACTCAGCCTTCTTCCTAGCCCTCATCCAAATTATATCGAAGTAAAAATCCCAGTAATTTCAAAGGAAACCCATATACCTAATATGAAGTGCTTTTGAAAATCCTCCATACAGTTACTATTTCAAATTTATCACCTGAACTACAACTCACTACATATACTCACAGGAAATATATGTTGAGATCAGAGCTGTTTTTGTTAATGGACTTTCAGAGAGTCTTTGATACAAACATTAATACAAAACAGCCAGAAGAAGAGTAGAATAGCCTTGCAGCATTTGTTTGAAAGAAGGTATAAAACAAGAAATATGATATTCTTCTCCTATTTAAATCAGCTGTATGATTTCTATTGACTTCAATAACTCCGGGATTTCCTCATAAATATATTTCAAGTTACTCAAAAATTTCAGAACATTACTTCAATGAAGTAGATTAAAAAATAATAAAATCTGATTCAGATATTGATAGATCAAGCACAGTTTCAAAAATACCATATGCAACAAAAATGTAGCAAAAATTAACATCTGCTTGAAAGCATATTTTCCTGAAACAAAAAGTTGGAGATATATTTCTGAAAGTTAATTATATTCCATTCTATCAGTCATGCTCTTGTGAGGTCCAATGACATCTGAAATTAAATGTATTTTGAAGGCTACACTTCAACAGACAAATTTATTTTTTCCTAGTATATCCAGAAGTTAAAATCTTGGCATCATTGTTTCCAATGGAAATTTTGTCCTAAATTTTAAACAGATGATGTTTTACCAGGTTGCATACATCATTCAAGTTTCCTCATTTCTAAAGTGGTAGAGCTATAAATAAGATATTCTGGAAGTCCCTAGGCAAAGAGATCTTGACCATATAGACCTTCAGTTGAATCTCTTATACACATCAAAATGTTATCCCAGTTTCCAACCAGAGCAATTCCTTCCTTGCACAAAGCAGATTATTTCTGAGGAGATTCTTGTTGCATAAATGCCTCATTGCTCTTACTTTCAAGTTTACACCTGAGTTTTCTGTCTCAGGGCAGTTCCATTCACACAGTCATATCCCAAACTCATATCTGATGCAGAATAAAAGGGAAAAGCTATTCTCCCATGAAGCTGTAGGCACAACCTGTCTGCAGGTACATGGAATTAAGTTTACCAATATCTGAGTCTGTCCCCCTATAGGAGCAATTGTTTCACTCTAGCAGTATGGTCTATAACTGTAGTTAGTTCTCTGCAGTGCACTTGTATTTTTTCATAGAATCTCCACTTTCCAAGACTCTCTGTGTTTCATTCTCTTTTGGTGAAGTTGCATGATGTGGAAACCTTTCAGGTCTTAGCATTTGTTTCTTTTCACAAATAGTTATAGAAAAAGATCTGTACAAATACCTGGAGAATGAGAGTATGTCTTGCAAATATAATGTGATTGCATGAGCAAGAAGCAGAAAGGCAAGGAAAACTATTCCAGGAAAGAAATTAATAGACTTCAACAGCAGGTATAACTATATGTAAGTCTGTAGGATCAAAGATTATTCTAAAATGCAGTAAACCAGCCATGTACTTTAACTTAAATGGATGTAGAAAATCGGCAGTTAGAAAGTAATTACAGTATAACAAAGCCATAACATTCCAAAATATTAAAGTATATGCTTGAAGTATAAGTAGTTAAAGAATAAGTAATTCAAACACTGCTTTAAATTATAATTTAACTTGAAATAGTGTTAATACAAGCCTTAGAACTGCTTCTTCAATATCATGGAATTACACTGCCATTCATGTTTTGCAGAGATTCTATTAAAACATTAAGACGTTGACCTTACCCTGCCAGCGAATGTGTGCTTGTGGACACTAGAGGTACACAAGAAATCATGCTAACTTCTAATCCATGCACTGGACTTACCCTGGCAGATGTGGAGTATCACTGACTCACTGAAACAGGGTATAAACTGTTTTCATGAGTCTCCATAGGTGGTGTATAGAAGAATTCATAACAGTATAAAAAAGGTAGTAAATTATACCTTTACCATTTCCATTAGGAAGAGGCTTAGAATTAAATACGGTAAACCTATTTTGTGCTTTGACTACAAAATAGTAGTTTTGATCAGACAAGTTAAAGAATGAGTACAAGAAGCCAATTTTCTATTTAGAAAAAAAAAAAGTTGAAATCAAAAGAACCTGTATTTTTATAGCAGAAATCAGCAATGTTGAATTTTTACTATAACCACTAAATTTGATTTCTGTATATTTATTGCTATATTCCTTATATAACTGTTCAAGCATCAAATATCAGGTATCCAATATGATATACTATGATGCATTTGAACAGTAAAGACTTGGATCAACTAAATGTTTATTAAAACTGAACGTTAGCCAGTGATACCAGAGATGACTTCTCTTTTTATGAATTGACACACAGACCTCGTCTGAGAACAGAGGCTCTCTGTGGCAGGAAAAAAAAAGAAAAACAGTAGTGGTACAGAGTCTTCTCTTGATCACTGTTTAAATCAATGAAAACACTTGCATGACTGCTAATTCTACTCTCATCAATTGAGGGTGCGTTCGCTAAATCCATACATGTAATAGAATTCTTTCAGAGCACATGAAAGGATATTCCTATTAGCTTTTTCTTTTTGCAAGTTTTCTGACAGACGTACCAGTTGGATTAAAGTATTTCTTTTAATCACAAGAAAGAAGATGTGGCAGCTCTGGGTCTAGTTGTATCATAAGACCACCATAAAATGACTGTTATTTGTGAAAGTGATTTACAAACTGCTAAAGTAACATTAGTAAGTGGAAGCACTTGATGCTAAGGGATTTAACCATACAGTAAAGAAACTTTATGGACAGATCATTAATCTCTGACTGCAAAAAGTTAGACTTGATTTTATGCCAAATGTTTAACTCTTTGGAGTTTGCCAAATGGCAAAAGCTAAACTGTAGAAGAAACGCATATTAAAATAAGACCACTTAAATTTTACATCTGCTGTGAGAATAATTGAACACCATCACATTTTTAACATAATCTCAAAATGCAATTCCTAATCCAATAAAAATATCTAATAAAAACTTGCGTAAATTTGTAATAAAATTAATTAATGTGTTGTGTACCACATTATGTTTTCATTTCCAACTTGTTGAAACAGCAAGTTTCACCACTCGTTCTCATGTGTTACATTTCTCTCACTTTTCTCAGTGTTTGTGTGTGGGCACATAAACATGTTTCCACCAAGAAAGTTACAGGCTGTAGTTGAAAAATGTACATGTTCTGCTAGTAACAACACCTGACAATCAGGGGGAGAGAGGCAGAGTGCTGTTTTCAGGTGATCTATGGTAGTTGTTTAAAATGTCATCAGTATTCCTATAACATTAAAAGTTTGACAGAAGACAGAAGAGTGCCTGTTGCCTAGTCTCTGCCTGGCCCTAGAACCCTGCACAGTTAAAATAGGGAGAAATACTCGTGTTTCCCAAGAGAAGCTATCTGCAGACCCATGGACTTTGGTGTCTCTTGGAAGACAGCTGTGGTGTTTAGAGAATCTGTGAGCAGCCCAGGCTCCTGCCAGCATGGAAACAGGGCAGAGGCAAAAAGAGCCAGGGCAGAAAGCAGCCTCATCAGGTAATACGGCTAAATTGTCCATATCTAAACTCATGAATTAAAGAGGCTGGGAGGCATCAGTCATCCTGAGAGAAACAGATGTACAGTGACCTGCATCCATAAAACTAAACTGTTTCATCTTCTGCAGCTGCATCCAAAATGTTTTTAAGACTGATCCCTGGCCTTTTTTATGCCCCAAAGCAAGTCTGGTAACTATTTGAGAGAGTACTATTGGGCATAGGCCATCATTGTGAGAAAAGCCATGCCACAGGTTAGCACCACCTAGCTCTGTTCTCTCACACTGGTTCGTGAAGTGTTGCAGACATAAGCTGTAATTCCTCAGCTTGCCAAGAAGATGGGAAGGAATTGCAGTTAGAGATCCAGCAAGAACTATTCCGCATTCACCTGTCTGAGGATAACAAACAACTGGTGGTACTAGCCCATATAATCAGTTAGCATAAAAAGTATGGTGCTTTTAAAGTAGATGCAAGGGTTGCAGCAGGAAGAGGAAATCTCCAGTTTCTAGTTCTGCTTCTTGTCAATAACTTCAGCTAATATCACAAATGTTACAGAGAACAATTCTTTAACATTAATAAATTGAGATCGTTAGGTGGCAGGTATGGAAATCAGAATGATTGATGAATAAGAAAAAAGAAACTCACTTCAGTTTAATTAGACTAGTTATAGGTGGTTGCTTTTTTTTCAAATAACTTGTATGTGTAGTATCTTCTTACGCTAAAACAGTTACATATTTCTCATGATGAACAAGAAAAGAAAGTCCATTTTAACAAAACACGCTTTACAAATAATATCATGAGGACTGTACTTTACCTCAGAAGTCTAACAGGAACCTACAAAAAATAATTTTATATAGTTTCTTAATCTCCATTCTCAGGGCACTTTATAAAGCTATTGTTGGAAATACATTTACTCAACCTTTTCTGATAAGAAAACCACATTTAGTATGTGTTCTTAGACTTGTGATAGGCGTGATAAGCTGTATAATTCTTTGTCCTTTCTTTTTTTTCCATTTACAAGATGAACTCTACAGTTCTCCAGTTGTGCAAAAACAGTAAATGACACAGCAGCTTCCCTGGTAACCTCCTCCTTTAAGGAGAAGGGTTTGTTCCTGGTTCACAGAATGGATCTGACAAAGTGACAACTTCAATCTATCAGATCATTCTTGCTTCAAGAAAAATCCACTCCAATGAAATGGCTATTCTTGATACTGTAATTTCTTGGATTAGTCTTGCTATGGGCTCAACTTCACTGAGCTAATCAAGGTGGTGTACTTTGGGAAACTTCTTTGTGTTAAAGCATGTCTGTTTAGGTATCTAGGGATATATTCAGCTGGCAGCACATGGCCATGCAGTGCCATTGAAAGGCGTGGGTCATCTGAGAGTCCCACAGACCCAGCAGAGGTAACACAGGGACTATAGATGCATTCCTGTGGCAGCACTGGTAACTCAGGTGAGATACCAGAGGCTGTACCAATGAGTCTTCCTCAGCTCTGTGTGAGACCTTGGGTGAGAGGTGTCAGTCTCAAACTGACCTTTAGTTTGACTACTTTACTGTCTGAAATAAAAATCAGTCCAATGCTCTGCCAAGTTGAGATCTTATAGGAAAACTCAATATGAGATAGGCAACTTGGTTCCAGACTGCATGCATAGTGTACAGGAGACTTGTGAAAGCACCAGTGTGGTACTGGAAGGTCCATTTGCCTTTAAGAATACCAACAGTTTTAGAAGTGAAAAGCAGCTTCACATGAGGAAATAGGGGACAGTGGAAGAAGGTGTGTTCGTGCCCCAGAGGGATTTAGAAGGCAATGTAAGAATTAAACTTATCTCCTTAAAAACAGTAAGTGCTGCCTGCCAAAGTTACAACTTCAGGTTAAAAATCAGTATTTTTAAACTCCTGGGGTTTATGATTGCAGCACAGATTCACTGGGATCATGTTATCAAGTTTTCCCTGAAACCATGAAAGTAAAAAATATACTTTTTAACAGGGAGAGAGTGTGCAAGCTGGTTCTTCCCTCAAAATGAGTCTCTGGGGGCTAGATCCCTAAGTATTAAATTCAGTAAGATGCAGCACTGAAAAATGGTAATGAGGGTGGGAACGAAGCCAGACTGGGAGCATAAAACTGAAAAAACAGCTGAAAGCTTTAGGGAGAGGAATTAGAGAAAGAAATAAAACTATGAAGGATCAAGTACAAAGTAGAAGGGAAATTCCTCAGAGAAAATCCAGAACCACAAAATGGCCTTGCTATTTTATTAAATCCTGTGTTTTGTATAAGCATCACTGAAACCATCTCTTTAACGGAATATGGCAGCTTCATGACAGGGCACGGTGACATTTAAATAACAGCTGAGGAGAGGAAGGATATAATACTTTCTACAGGATGACCTCTGTGAGTTTATGATGTAATGAGTTGAGTCAGAATCTGGATAGAATGCTGCAGTTAAGTCTTTTAGTGTTGAAAAAATAATCCTATTAGCTATTAAACCACCCCAGTATTAATTTTACATCTCATCTAGAAAAAGTCTTCTTCTCTTTGCCACATAACAACTCTAGTGCCAGCTTGGACCCAGGTTCTGTAACATCTCGAATGGGAAAAAAAAAGCCACCACTATTGTTGTGCAGTTGCTTTTTCTTGGTATTTTTCCCAGTAGAACTGGTCTCCAGAAATCATACCAACTCTCCGTGGTATGACAGGGTTGCATGTGTGGTGGTGCATGTCCCAGAAGAATCTGCCTAAGAGTGAAGATGAATGTTCACATTATTTCCCTCAAGAGTAGACAGCAGTATTGGCCCTCAGTTATATTTCTTGCAATTTACTCAATTTGTCTTAATTGTATTTATGATAAAACTGGAAGGAGATATTTAAAAAACCCCACCTTTTTATTCACAGAAATGCTAGTCACTGATCTGGCTGTAAAGATGTGACTACTGTGATGATCAAGAGCCATCCTAGTGTCAACTTTTAAGTTCAGTTAAAATTGCTCTTTATGAACTTATCTACATTAAAAAAATGTGCATAATTCAACTCAATTTTTTCAATTAAATGATGTGGACCTCACATTTCGATTTATGTCAGTTTAAAACACACAAAGCAGCACTTGCTTGCATCTGGTCTAATAAGTCATTCCTTTCACCCCAGAGATGAAATTTTGGTAGGATTCAGTGATGGTAAATGTTTTCTCAAGTGTTCCATTTGGCAGAAATGCATGATGTTACATTCACAGAAATATTCCTCTGCATTCTTGACATATTTTTCATCAAAGTATTTTGGGTTTTAGCTATCTTTGCCCTAGATCCTTCATTTAGGGATCAGAAGTGAATCCAGGGTACAGTTTTGAACAACTTACAATTTCCAATAGGAAAAATCTCCATTCCCTGGCCAAACCCTGCTGGATCAATTACACAAATAAGAAATTCTGTGCAATATTACCCAACTGCAACCACCACATATAAAATAATTCTGTGTAATGAATTAAACTGCAAAGAACAAAGCTGAAAGGCTTTTCTTTTCAAAGCATTGTAAAATCATGTTTGGACCGCTGCTATGCCTGGCACATGAACTAATCTCACATCCTGTACACCTAAGGCACCTAAACTCAACTCTAGGCACTTAAATTAAATCACTTTAATATCAAGCCCAGGTATAGTGTTCTTGGCTAAAACACAAAGGCCAGAAAGGCATCCAGTTTTGATCTGAAAACACTGAAGTTCATCACAAAAATATTCAAATTTAGGTAGCCCATGTTCAACTCCCAGCCATAACTCCTTATGCCTTTAGTGTTACTGTTTTCTCTGAAGGAAGATTTTATGCAGTACCCTCTCACTGATGTATGAAAAACGCTGAGGTCCATAAGACTTGTTAATGATACGACTCAAAGTTTTAAAGTGGGGAGGGATAACTACCCATATATCTGGCAGTAGTACAGAACTCACTGTGCCTGTACTTCAAGTGCTCATCCAGTTACTTGCATGAGTGTTAAGGATCCCAATTGTGCTGTGACTTCATGGTGCACTTCTAATGATATTACGATTACACTAGAAATAATGGTAAACACTAGCTGAAAGCCAGGCTATTTATACAAGCTGCAATCCTGTTTAGATTACCAGGTAAATACATGTTAATTTTCTCTGCGTGTCAATAATTTTTGTGATTTTTCTTTTTTTTTCTATAATTTTCTAAAAGCTTTTTTAGATGGACACAAAAATTAGATTTTATTCATTTGTTAAACATTGATTTGCATCTCCAGGAACTACTGCCCACCCTGGAGCCACCTTCCATTCAGGTTTTCTGCTGGTTTAAAAAATAGCACCATGCATTAAGAAGAATAAGGAAAACTCCAGCTATACAACTTCACTTTTCTCTCAAATCATGCAAATAAAATGCAGGTTTTTTCGTCACTTCAGTAGACAATGTATTTCCTAGTCTTGTAACAAGACAGAAGTGAGACTCTGGTATGCAGTGTTGTACAGGTAATGCAAGCATCATAAAGCTAGAGAGACTTTTTGCAAACAAATACTAATAATTTTATTTATGATATAATAAACTGAGATAGTACTACCCACAGTTCCATGTCTGTTATAGTGGGCCTTATTCTCCACCATCTTTTTGGCTTTTATTCACAAAGAAAGAAACACAAACTTAGGACTCCATACCTAGAAATAGCTTATATGAAATCACATCTTGCTGAGAAGTAGCTGCACCGAAAAGACACAAATTTGCCTTTTAAATTTCCATTAGTCTTCTGCTTTTATTGAATAATGATGACCAAATACAGAACAGTATACAAAGAATAATGCGTTTTAGCTACATTTGGGAAGAGAATGAACAGGATTAACATAAGTCCCTTTTAAAATCTTTTACTATGTAGAATCAGAGAATAGTTTGGGTTGGAAAGGGCCTTTAAAGGTCATCTACTCCAACCTCCCCTGAAATAAACATGGACATCTTCAGCTAGATCAAGTTGCTCAGAAAGAGGTCCAACCTGGCCTTGAAACACCACTAGGAATGGGGAATCCACAGCTTCTCTGAGCAACTTGTTCCAGTGTTTCAGTAACCTCATTGTAAAAAATTTCTTCCTTATATATACTCTAATTCAGTCCCCGTTTAGTTTAAAACCATTACTTCTTGTCCTACCACAACAGACTATTAAAAAGTTTGTCCCTAACTTTCTGATAAGCCTCTTCTAAGTTTTGAAAAGCAGCAATAAGTTCTCCCTAAGCCTTCTTGTCTCCAGGCTTAACAACCTCAACTCTCCGTAAGAGAGGTGTTCCATCTCTCTGATCCTTTTTGTGGCCCTCCTCTGTGTCTGCTTCAAGAGGTCCGTGATCTAGTTCTGTGAAACATACTTCTGGTTCCATGATGCCCAGTGTTAAGATAGATTATGTCAATTAGTATTTTCTTCATACAGCAGTGGTTCAAATGTATCTTTTTTAACTCATATAACTTTTACTCTGCTGTAACTTCATCTACTCCAGAGAGTCATCCTGAGATAGACAAACAGCAAAAAGAAGGCAAGTGGACCAGTTTTCCCAAGGCTAGTAAACTTTAGTTCCTCTTTAATATGCAACTGATTGCATTCCTGTTCCTTGTGAAAAATACTGAGAATCCAAACAAATATTTTAAAATTCTAAACAAATATTTTCTTTACTCGCAGAAAAAAAGATCTGAGCCTATCAGCAGTCTTCAGGTTTCAATGCATATTCCGCCCAGTTTTGTAATTTTACAGACTTCCTAACACTTGAATTGAGATGATTCTCAACTACTATTGAAACTTTTTTCCTTATTCATATTTGACATCCAGGAAATGAGAAGACGTGGACGGACAAGGAAATGTCAACATGTACAAATCCTGAATCCATCTTCAGGTTTTATAACCCAGTGGGTTGTATGATAACATTCTGGGTGTTGTGAGAATTTAACCATGCCTTGAAGCTTAAAATTTTAAGGCATGAGATCACTCAAGGATAAAAGTACTTTTTAAAACAAACATGTTTTTCCTGACAAATATTTTTATTTGAAAATTAGCAGCCCTTCCTTTTTCAGTTCCCTTAGAAAATAAGCAGACACTGATTCACTTCCAAGCTGCTGATGAAAAAATAGGGGCTCAGAGGAAAACAAAGCAGATAGGGACAATACTGTTGATGTAAATGAATGAATACATTCCATTGACAATTCAGTTTCTCAGTGAGACTCTAAATAGTCAAAAAAAGACTTGTATGGAACATAAGTTTCCTGCTGAACTCTGGCATGTGGCAGAGAATAAAGACTAACATCACAAAATACTTTTCAGAAGCCAAAATTACTGAAATATTTTGATTTATATGTGGCAAAAGGACTTTATTAATTTTTTTTATAATCTTTAAATGAACTATTTTGAAATTTTTGAAGTGTTGAAGTATAGTATTACATTTTAGAAGTGCAAACCATAATGTTACAAAATATAAAATATCGCATACAATCTAAAATGATCAAATAACCTTCCTTAAATCAAACCCTATATGTAACAATTATCAGCTTTGATTAAAAAGCTTCCAACAAAATCCTATATACTAGTCTATAAGTTAATATGACAACAGCTTGAAGTGATTCCGTTAGAAGTACATACTATCACATTCACTGGAAATGTTCTAATTTTGACAGAATAGCATTTCACCTCGAAGTGTGTTGATTAACTCTCTAAAATACTTCCGTTCTCTTATGCTAAGAAAATAGCTTCATACTGGATTATGCCTCGTGACAACTCATAAATTCATGCGAAATTGCATTTTTTACACACTGCAGACAGCTTAGGATTCTGCTCGGCCTTTGAAAGTGACTCACTCTGACACACACGCAGACACATCTAGTATTTATAGGTTCTTTTGTCCTAGCTTTGGATGCCTTTGCTCTCATGTCAAGTCATAAAGATCTTCAGGCAATATAGAATTTCCTGAAAAGAGCTGAATTGCTCACTGACATTATCCAGAGTGAAATCTAATTTAAAATGAAGACTTTTCAGGTCTTGCCAACTAGTGAAACATCCAACACTACGTTTATTACCGAGTAAGAGAATATCTGTTATGGCATTTAATCCACTCAACAAGAAACAAAAGTGTGGTATTCTTAATTTCCAGCTTTAATCATATAAAAGTTAGATGTCTTAGTCTATGCTATTGACCTTAAACTGTCTCTGTGGTCAGTAGAGAGAAATAGCCATTTCATATGACAATTCATTTGACCTTTCTTAGGTACAATTTTTAAGATGAGACGAACAGTCCTCTAGGGATTTAAAATGAGATAAACTGCCATCTAGAAATCTGATATTTATAACTAACCTAATCACCTGAGGCTTCCTCTGCAGTCAATGGAGAGAAATAGGCTTCCTCACATGACCTTCCTTCATTGTGCCCAAGGAACCTCCCACAACACAACTCAGACAGGCTGCAGCACTGGAAAGTCTGCTGGCAGGCTAAAATCACTGAATCCCCACATGCAGCATAACTTTGTAACCCATCTGTCAATGAGTGGAGCCCCATACCAGTCATTCCAAACGCTCTTGCTGTTCAGGTCTGACACCTTGATCTCTAATTTCACCAGGGCATCACAATACCTGCCCGTACTATTCCAAATGCTCACACGCATATTGAAACGATACAACAAAGGGTCATTAAAAAACCTTGGTAAATAAGAAGGTAGGAAACATCCCATCTGTATTTTGTACTGAATTAAAACTTAATGTTAACAATGGTGTAGTTCTGAATTAATCACATCAACTTCAGTATAGTTATTGTGGCATGGAGCCAGTAGGAGAGCACAAAAGCGGTGTTTGTGAGTCTTTCTTCAGCTTATGGCAGCTGTTTAGCTCCTCTTTGATCATACTTACTTTTTTGCAGTTAAGCTTTTTGGTCACACTATCTTTGCAGAGATAGCTGTTTCAAACAATACTCATGTTCCCATCCCAGCAAAGGTATTTGTGCGTGTGGATTAGTTGATTTTTGCTTGTCATGCACTTATTCGCTTTTGTGGGGTTTTTGTTTTGTTTACAAAAAAGATATTCAGCCACTCAAAGAGCATAAGCAACAGCATATGTCATAGCTGAGCAGCTGTACATGAGAGTTAACATTGGTGCAAAGTGCTCAGTTGTGTGGGGGATAGAAAGAGCTATGCCATCTTAGGACAAGAGACTGGTGGCTAATTTAATACAACAATGAACAACAGATGCTCTTAGGAAAGGGTATCAGGACAGGGCATGTCCATGGCAATGCATCCCTAGAATACACTTCCAGTTTTCAGTGCTTTGTGGCTCAAAGACTTCCTGAGCTGGTGCGAGCGTCTTTGCATTCAACAACCCCAAAAGGATTTTCTTGCACGTGAATTAATCACTTTTTTAATCCTTACAAACTTTCAGCATTCCAAACATCCAACAGCACAAAGTTCCCCTGCTTAATTACACATTACATGAAGAATCCCTTCCCTGTTCTCAGTCACCAGTTGTTAGCTTAATTTGATACTGCCTGTTTTTTATGGTCAAAGAGATACAGGATGATCGTTCCTTATTAATCTTTTCCAGCTCCTACATGATTTTGTAAACCTGCACCACATGCCCTCTTGTCCATCTGTTCACAAAGCTGAGTGCTAGTCAGCTGAGTCATTTCTTATTTCTAATAGTTCCATATCATTGATTATTTTTGTTGTTCTTTTTGAACCTTTTCCTGTTCTAAGTGTTTATAAGCAAAAAGGAATCAAGAGAAATAAAGGTTTATGAGGATGAAGGACAAATAGAAAAGCACGTATTTTAAGAAAAATATATATTTTGGGGACATACATGGAGAGTAAATAGAAGCCAGCCTGACTGTTTTGGTTTTTTTTCTTCTTAGATGAAGGTGACGGCAGTAATTAAAACAACTCAAAAAAACTCCCACATTTTCCTCAGGTATCTCCATCTTTTAGATTTCTCATAGGTGATAATAAAACAATTAAGTAACTGTTACTCAGAAGTATGACTTTTAATCTTCTCCAAATCATATTTCAATAATATGCACAAGAGTTTCAAATGTGCTACCTAAGGCACCCTTAGGTCTTTTATGATGTTTTCTACAGAAGTTCCAGAAGATGGAAAAGATAAAATGCCATGCATGAAAAGGATAAAAAGAAGACTGTTGTAATGATAAACTGTCAGATTGACATTGTACTTAGGCAAAACAGGCATTGAATCGTGGCTGATACAGGACTCAGCAAAGAGGTAAAGTGAGGAAATATAACTGTTGCTTAGCTAGCAAACTATATAGAAAATAAATTCTGACAAACTGGTTAAATATTTTATGGGATTATAGGTCGACTGATGAAGAAAATTGTTTTACCCCGTGTTCCCCCCAGACATTCAACTTTAAATAGTTGCACTTTTAATTGGATGATGCTAAAGTAATATACCTCACTAAAATATAACACAGCACACGCCTATAGATTAAAAATGTATAGTAGACCTCCCTCAAAATACTATTACAAAATGAGACCACTTCTTTGGAAGTGTTCTTGACTGTATTTTATTTAACATTTTATTAAAAATCTGGAACAAACCACAAAACAATCACAGTTAAGGTTTATAAGTGATTGTTACAAGAGTAATAAGACATCAAGAGCTCAGGTCAGTTGTACACAGCTTGGAAGACTGTATGCAAATTTTATTCCAATGTGGATGAGTGTGAATAGTCACATTGACTGACTTCCCTTTGTCAGTGTTTCCAGAAGGACTAATACAGTTTTTTAATGTAGAAAGCATCTTGAATAGATGCTCAAAGTTCATGTTATTTCAGCATTTGACCCTCATGCAATTGCTCCTGTAATATTTTGCTTAGTTTTTGTGTCACTGTTTAAAAGGTTTTCGAAGGACTGAGGACATTCAGAGGTGAACCACTTTGTACCAAAAGATTCCAGAAACAGAACCCCTGTTAGAGGGAAGGTTAAGGAAGAGAAAAAGTTTATAAACTCACAAAATAAAACTTTGATCATTATATCTTTGGTCTAAGACATAACAAAATACAGTGGCTGAAAGCTGAAGCTAAAAAATCTAAGACTTAGAAATGAAGAACAATTTTTTTTAGAGTGAGGGTAACTGTCCAATGGAACAACTAGCAAATTATTTCAATCAAGACCAAATGTTTTTTAAAACACTTCATACTGAAGTTCAAACCAAAAATATAAAGATGATTAAAATGATCCCTTGTGACTTCATAATCTATGGCTCTAAGGACCCATACACATCCTGTAGACTGAAAACAAGCAAACAAGAAATAAACAATTTATGAATTTATAAATAGGTATGCTATTTTCACAGAAATGATAAATACTTCAGAAATAATTCAGAAACAGAAAAAGGAATAATCAGTCTTTAATAAATCATTTTGTTCTGTGAATTTATTTTTTTTGTCACTGGAAGTTGAATAATGTCCATTGAAAATAGCTAAAAGTTGAGTAAAATAAGAAAAACAGAAAATGCTCCAGTGACTTCTTGCGGTTATTTTTACATGATTTCTGGCACTTTCATTTTGAGTGCCACATGACTTTTCCTAATCATTGTCACAGCAAAACTGTCTAGGTACAGATAAGGTATAAGAAGATGTTTTCTGCCTCTTTCAAAGTTGCCTCTTTGTACCTTCTTGAAAAGTTTTCTATTTGAAACTATCTGTTTATAACTTACTAGAAAGATAACAGATGAGGTTTTTTTCTAATACAGTAAGATTTTTTTTCTCTATGTTTCTATTCAGACAATTTTTCATAAACCTTGTGTCTTGGTTTAAATAAGACCGACCTCCTTTAGGGACACAAAGGAACAAACGATGTTTTTTCAAACTTTAGATAAACGGCAATCCTTACATAATGGTGGGCATTTCCTCTTTGGAGATCACTACTGAATCCGGACATTCACACAAACTCACCGCTAAGCTGTTCCCTGGGGCTAGGCTCAGTTTGTCCTAAGCTATGCTTATTACATGTGCTTTGGTCAGCAGATATGCAATCTTGGACAATAGCTTCTTTCTGCAAACAATAGCCGGTATTAAGAATGTCATCAGATATAATGGCTGAGAGAAGGACAATTCTGCTCTCTTATGAAAGCTTTCATAATGGAGCGTGGAAGCGTGCGTGTGTGTCTGAGTGTGTGTGTGTCTGTGTGTGCCTGTGTGTCTGTGTGTGCCTGTGTGTCTGTGTGTGCCTGTGTTTGTGTGTGTCTTTGTGTGCCTGAGTGTCTGTGTATGTCTGTGTGTCTGTGTGTGCCTGGGTGTATGTATGTGTGTGCCTGTGTTTTGTCTATGTGTGTGCCTGTGTGTTGTCTATGTGTGTGCCTCTGTGTGTCTGTCTGTGTGTGCGTCTGTGTCTGTGTGTGTCTGTATGCCTGTGTGTGTCTCTATATGTATGTGTGTGCCTGTGTGCGTCTGTGTCTGTGTGTGTCTGTGTGTGCCTGTGTGTGCCTCTATATGTATGTGTGTGTCTTTGTGCGCCTGTGTGTGTCTGTGTGTCTGTGTGTGCCTGTGTGTGTCTGTGTGTTTGTGTGTCTGGGTATGCCTGTGTATCTTTGTGTTGTCTATGTGTGTGCCTGTGTGTGCCTCTATATGTATGTGTGTGTCTTTGTGCGCCTGTGTGTGCCTGTGTATGCCTGTGTGTGTCTGTGTGTGTCTGTGTGCCTCTGTGTGTCTGTGTGTGCCTCTATATGTATGTGTGTGTCTCTGTGCGCCTGTGTGTGCCTGTGTGTTCCGGTGTGTCTGTGTGCCTCTGTGTGTCTGTGTGTGCCTGTGTGTTTGTGTCTGGGTATGCCTGTGTATCTTTGTGTGCCTGTGTGTGCCTGTGTGTGCCTCTATATGTATGTGTGTGTCTTTGTGCGCCTGTGTGTGCCTGTGTGTCTGTGTGCCTCTGTGTGTCTGTGTGTGCCTGTGTGTGTCTGTGTGTTTGTGTCTGGGTATGCCTGTGTATCTTTGTGTGCCTGTGTGTGCCTGTGTGTGCCTCTATATGTCTGTGTGTGCTTCAAGAAAGATACACCAGCACTCTGCAGAAGCAGCCTGCTTGTCTCAGAAGGACTGGTTCATGAAAGGTACCATTTATAGTGCTTTTACAGTACCATAGAATGGAAACATTAGGTAATAGCAAAATCCCAGAGCTAGACTTACTAAATTCTGAAAACTTACTCACATTACCATGCTTTATAGGGCTTTAGGGACTTCATAACAACAATCTGTGCAACTGCAGACTTTGTTTAATGAAAAAATAAATAGAAATAGTTACCCAAAAATTAGCCTAAAGACTGGTATTCCCTTGTTAATGCCCTTTAATTTTCAGTATGCCTCTCCATTTGCACTCTGCCTAGAAAATAAAAGGCTTATTCATGCACAAAAACACAGATCTACCTTCTTAGTGAGAATTTTTGTAACATTTCTGTAGTAGAACTGTAGCAGCTCAAGGTCTTTTTCTGAAAGAGGAAAAATGGTTAGCTGGATATTGCATTACTTTCAGGGGATTTCTTCACTGTTTTGTAATTTATATGACAGTTGCCACAGGGCTTACATGCCACTTTAGTTACCCTACTGATTTTTAAGGATTGGATATGCATGGGGAAATTAGGGGAGCATTCATTTTTCCCCCTAATTTCATCAAATTACATGCACTGTGATTTTAGATAAATCACACTATTACACTGTTTTCTCTGTTCACATTTACAGAGACTTGTAGGTTCACTTTAATTTCCCTTTAAGCAGTCACTATTTGCATCAACATCCCAACTGATTGGGTTAGTCTGATGTGTCCTCTAAATGGTGTCCTCTTAACAGTTCTCCTAAATGTTCTGTCATGAATTTGTTTGGGTTTTTCTTATTGGAAGAGATCAGAGCCAAAGCTTCAGAATGTCTCACTTTCTCTACACTTCCTGTGTATTTAAACGAAATAAATATAACAAAGAGAGCAATGTGAGTTTATGCAGATCTAGAGTGGGAGAAACATAGAAGATGGTTTAAAAGATACACAGAAATGTATCAGCCTTGCAAGCTCCAGCGACCCTCAGGCAGGTACAGCACATATGCCTTCTGGCTTTACTGCAGACAAAATTCAAAAGATCAGCCCTTTTTTGACCCCAGATACAAGCATCTGGCAAAGACCAGTATCCTTCACAATTCTGGCAGTTTGCAAAGACAGAGCCTGGCCTGGATTATAAATCGGAAACACACATCACAGCTGAAAGTGTATTTTTTCCTATCAGGGTAGCTGAAAACAGAGAGGAGAGGAGGCAAAGTAAAAGGCTCTTGAATCCTATGATGCAAATATTTATGCATGAGGCTGAGAGGAATTCTTGGGTCATCCTTCTACCCTGTCTAAATAAATACGTATAAAAGGAGAGCTCACAACAGTGCCTAAGTTTGAAAACATGCTGATGTCAGAATTTTACTCTATTTACATGCCTTTGGCAAAGAGCAGCCAACTACCTGCTTATCATATATTTCTCCTCTCCATCTCTTCACCTCTCCACTGAAACCCCTACAATTTTCAATACAGAACAGCATTGCACAAGTAGGTTATTCTGTGTATGAAAGCAGCACTTGTGAAAGGCGTTGAGCACACAATTCCAGAGACCCACATCCTCTGCAGTATAGCGAAGGAAAAAAAGATATATCATGGATAGCTGCACTCAGCTTCCTCACTCTGACTTACCAGCTTTGCTGAACTTGAAGACAATACCCATTGGAGTGAAAGGATCATTCACCCTGTATAGGCAAATTGTTGTCCTAACAGCTAAAATTGCCATATAGGCTGCTAATTAGAGCTAGCAATTATTATGGCTTTTGCAATGCTGACAGATGTGACCTGCTCACCCAAAGTTTACTCTGAAGGTTGTGCCACTTATGCAAGCTATCAAATGTAAAAACCTGCTATGCTATAGTATATTTATACGTGTCTATAGATGAAATCAGAGCGAAAAGAGCTGAAAAAACCCTCCGGAGATTGCTTGATCCATCTCCATACACCAGAAGATCATGTCTACTTTGATTTTGGGAGATATTTGTCTAACCTACTGTTACAGGTCTCCTCTAACAGGGACTGAAGGAGCTCCAAAGTGCAATTCTTTTCAGTGCTTCATAAGAACTTCCAAGTGAAGGATTTTTTTAGTAGTTAACCTAAAGTATTCCTGTATTTCCTATTTGTTGTATTCTTTTCCTCTTTGCGCGGTCCTGCCATACAACAGGCAAACATGTCTTTCTAATCTTTTCTCGGTTTATAATTATTTCTGTCTTTGTCCAAGTGTGACGCTTTCTGTTTCTGGATCATTCTTCGATCGTTTTGTTATTCTGTTTGGACTCTGCCCAGCTGGGTTATATCTTCCCTATAATGCATGGCCCAAACCAGATTGGACACTGTTGTAGTTAAGATTTTGCAAACCTGAAGAATGCAGGAGGGTTATTGCAATGTCTTACAGGTGATGTTCCTGCCTGTACATCCCATACTATTCGTCAGAATGCAGAAGCAAGATGCAGCTCACCCATGTGTGTCATGTGAGCAAAATGACTCACTGCTGTCACCCCATTTCTTCTTCTCCTTTGTTTGACTCCTTCTGTCCCTCCCAAAAGAAGGGAAACTCTGGCCACACTCCAAAATTTCTGCAGAAGCACTGCAAAGTACGAGATGTCTTTCAATGGTGATATTAAACACAGCAATAAATAAAAGATAAGCAGAAGCCTTCGTAAGACTGCTACTTCTTATCAGTACTGCTGGGTGGGACGTGGGTTAAGTCTCCCTTTAGCAATGTATATACCAGCATGGGAATAATTCTGGCTGCTTTATTTTCACCGTCTAGTTCTTTCCTTGTTTCTATGATAGAAAACTATGTATCATCTAGAAAAGGATTGTGTTAAACAGTACATAACATGAGAAATATCCATAGATTTGAGCCCATATTGTTTTTCTTAAACCTAATCTCTGAATACAGACAACATTCAAACTGCATTAAAACTGTGGTTTTCATGACAGCAAATATCTCTGAGCTTGTGTATTAATCTGGAACTTTCCTGTATCACAATGCCCCAAACTCACAGCTGTCAAACAGATTATATCTGTGATTGATATAAGATGTATGGATATGACGTTGAGAAAAGCTGCATTGTGGGACAAATATCCCTGAGCTTTTGGTACTATAATTCCCAGAGAACTGGTATACATTTGAATTACTTTCTCTTGGCATAATGCAGAATTTCAGTAGGAGCCATATTAGCTTCCTCACTAGAAAACCACAAAAATGCCTCAATGTAGCATTTACAAATCACATAATTTAGGGTTTTTTAAATTACCTGTGTAAATAAATATACACACAAATACAAATATATATATATAGGAATAAAATTATGTCTTATCCACTATATAGCAGTTAATGGTCTTATGCATTCTACTAAAAGCAAACATTTCTATAAAAATTAAAATTCATGGATATGTATGTCCTTTGGGAATATCCATGTTTAAATATTTGTGCTTAGTAAGAAAATGTTGAAGAAATCTAAAAATAAGCATCGTATTTGATGAGATTATTATTAAAAATACCCCACAGAATCTATCACACATATTAAAAAATATTAAAAAACATATAATAAACATATAATAAAACATTTAATAAACATATAATAAAACATTTAATAAAACATATTAAAAAGTAGTTATAATATCCTAGATTCTCCTTCAGAATGAGAGGTACGTTTGTAACATTGTCAAATTATATCAGCTTTATATCATACTGATGTTTGATTCCTGACTGCAGTCAGTGATGAACAGCATCCTTCCTCATAATTTGTTCCACTGAAATGATAGTTATTCTGTTAGAAAGTGGCTTAGGTTAACATAATCTGGATCTATATGATGAGTGGAAGGAAACAGCCCATCTTTCTATTGCTTCCTTCAGAATGTTATCATTAGAATCAGATGACATTAGGCATACGTAATTAAGTGTATACAATTTTAGATTATGAGGATACTTGCTACTTTGCACAATGTTTGTCCATAATTTCACATTTTTCTATGGCATTGTAGCCTAAAATAGCACAACAATGCATGGCATTTATGGCTCAGAAAGACCTTTGGCCTTTGACCTTAGAAGATCTTTATGTGGAGGTCCGTGGTGGATTGATTTTTGACAGCACAGTTACAGAGCCATACAACAAAAAAAAGATATTCGTATTGACTAGTGGATATTCCAGGTCAAAATGTCAGAAGTTGTCTTTTTCAGCTGACGTCCTGATCTGAGAAAGTTGGATTTAAGTTTTTCTTGACTCTCATATTTTGATTTCTTGCCATATAGGGATATGTCATTAGCTCCCTGGAATGCCTTTCAGTTTCTTCCTTGAAAAATTCTAAGTAAGTTCTCACTTTACCTACTGACTGAATAAGAATACAAAAACAAGGGACAGCTGTGAGGCATCTGCGTGTCACACAAACACTGTTGGCACAGTTCCTGCATTCAAGAGATCAGCAAGAGCCTAGTAAATAAGCTTTCTTCACTAAAGAACACTTTTGTCCATGATCATTGGAGCTGTGCTTTACTCATACACCCTCTGAATTCCTCTTTTCTTCAGTAATCACACATGCCTTGCATGATGGCTGATTCTATTCTACAGTCCTGGGCCATGTAATTATGTGGGTAATTGGCAGACAAGATGTTGTGAATACCTGAATCCCAGGTTAATTGAAACTAACACCTGCCTGAACTGTGCTGTTGTAATGGATGCAATAATACAAGAAGATCAGGTCCTATTGAGTTGCACAATCTTTTCAAGACAGGGGTTTTGATCTCCTTCCTTTGATTTGAGGGCAGTGGTAATACTAAAGTATTACGCCTTTGTTGAAGCTTATAAAAGATGAATCTGAGGCTGAAAATGAAGATCTTTCCAGTTAATCTGTATTGAAAAAAATCAGTGAGCACATATCTTTTGCATCTTTTGGTTAGAAAAGAAACAACAGATGCAGCTCTCAACACAACTGTAGTCAGTAACAACATTACAGTTCAGCCTCAAGTAACCTAAGTTTTTACCCAGGAAGTACAAACTGCAAACTTTGGTTTCATGAGGCTCAGCATAGCCACAATTCCCACTAACATCATCAAACATCCCAAAGTGGGCAAGCAGTATGGCATTATGCAGAGGATGTTATTCTGGAATTCTTACATTGAAGCTGATTATCTGCTGCCTTGTCCTTCATACTGTCGTAGCTCACAGGCAATTTGTTTTGGTGTTTCTTGTGTTACTTTCCCACTGACAATATTATGATAATGTTATGTCCCTACAACACAGATAGACAGGCAGACAAGCAGACCTTCTGTCAGAAGAGCAGAGGAGGTATTAAGACAAAGACTTCCAGGTCAAAGAAAGTCTTGAGAACAAGTATGCTTAATTTGGAAAAAAATTCTCAAGCAAACGTAACTTTTCCTGTTATTTTGCTGAAACCATGGCAATCTTACTATGGTTAGTTTTATTTATAATGGTGAAAACTGTATAAAGATGTTTGTGAAGGGAAAATATGTGGAAGAAGTATTAAAAAGCTAAATTGTAGCCAGAAGACCTGGGATTTTCAAAAGCCCATGGTCCTCAGATTACTTACTCAAGTAATCTTATTACAGACTTATCTGGGAACTGCTTGACCACCCCAGTTGCCACTGAAAATCACAATCAATTTATTTGTCTCAGGACTAATGGGGGGACAAAATGATTTCAGGAATGAAAGGATTTTACTGTAATGACCTGAAGCAAATTGGAGAACAAAACGCCTGCTTTAGAAGTCATGAGAGGCACAATCACAATTAAGGGCAAGGAAGAGAAGTGAGGAGGAGGGAGTTGGGAAAGAGAAATTCCCAAATTTCAGCAGTTATGAAGGCCCCAATTCAAATGTAATATGGCTGCAAAACAAAACCAATTTAAGCTCACTGATCCCTTTTCAGATATTTTGTCATGAATATTCTGATAGTCTTTTAAACAAAGACAGGTAGCTAAATGTAGGATATTTTATCTTTCTCAGGGAATCACAGAATTATAGAAAGTCAGTAATAAAAGTAATAAGAATATTTTATGATAGAAAATCAGTGGTGTCTTAGCAGCTAACAGCAAGCTTGTATACGTTTATCAACCTAGTGTTTTCAAAATGTCTTTTAGTAAAAGGCTATGTCCTCTATATGTCTTACTCTATCATTATTTTTTCACCTAATAGGGCCTGATTTTTTTTTTCCAGCTGAGCACTTCCTGAGTAGTTTCCCTAATGTCTTTGTTTAGATCTGGTCTACAGATTCCACCTTGCTCCCATTGACTTAGAAGGAATCTCTCTTAGCAGACATTCCGTGGGATGACAATACCTAATTCTTCTTCTCCAGTGTCTCACAGCGTTACATTCATTACGTAAACAGTTGTGAACAAGTCTTATATCTGCTAACATATTCTTACTTATGAGCACAAAGTCTAGTAAAGACATTTTTGGTATCTTTTTAAAGATGCATTTGTGCTAGGATATTGCTAAATCAGAATGTCTTACTGTAGTGTTAAACTCATACATATGAAACACGGTAAATAAATAGAAAATCAGACGAAAAATGTGTATGAACATAGGGTTAATCACAGAAAAAAATGGCAGGTATCGTGTGCAGATAAGATTTCACTAAGAAATATTGATGGTGCACAATTGTCTATCCTCTCACACCATCACCTTTCCTGTAATAAAGACAGAAGTATGGTCATCCTTTCCATCACACATCTTCTGACAGAAAACACGAGGAGCCATGCAAATTAAGCATTGTAGTATATATTTGGCTAAGATACTAACAAAATCCTAAGGTAATTGCCTGAAAGAATGCAAAAGTTGAGATGACAGGCAGGGATGTGAGGAGAAAGACACTGCACTGCTGGGAGAGAGCCATAGCTACATTTCAGTCAAATCTGACCTACTTTAATGAAATCAGGTCATCTGTGAGCTCTTCATTACCCCCAGACTAAACAGTACAAAGCACGGCAGCCAGTGTCTCTGTCTTTTCAGAGTACCACTAATTCTCATTACAACTTTGTTATGTGTTCCTTAATATGTATTGATTTAGTCATCTCATCACACCAAAGCTGGTAAACAGTGCTGGGGAAGGAAGTAAAGTAAACATGATCACTGACATTTTTGAAAAAAATAAATAAAAAATTGCAGGGTAAACACAGCCATGCTTCCAGAATGCGTCCTCAAGGGAATACGGAAACAAAAGGAGGCACAACTGTCTCACAACATTATCCATGATGGATAGAGCTCACCTATCACACCCACAAATTCTTAACTGTTACCAGCCATGTTAGTAGACAAAACAGAGGCCAAAGTCAAGCAGAGGCTGGTACCATAGGCTTACGCTCAAATTCTGCTGAGTGTTCAGTCTTCTACGAACTAGGAAGGTGACAGCTTGCTAACAAATAATATATACTGGGGAAGTTTTAATGTGATACACACATCTGCATTTTTTTTCATAGAGACACGCTGTACATGTATGAGTGTGCAGGTGTGGAAGCGGGATGTGTTCCCACACATATATTTTACCATGTACATATGTATATCCACTTGCTTGTGCACCAAGATGTCTGTGCTTGACAATATTGTATATCAAGATGTATGTCTGCTTTTAGACTCAGAAATATATATACAGATGTATCTCTAGATGTATATGCATCTATATCTATAGATGCATGTCTATATATGTATAAAAGCATATTCAGCAACAGACATGTCCTTATGAGCATCATATTAAACCTACACTATTTACAGTACATACATGTCTTTATAGTGAATAAGGTATATGTATGAAAGACTACTATATACCAAAGGGAAACATTCATCTCCTATTAAAAGAATTAATATGTTTTATTCCTGCTGTTTATCTCAGAAGTTTAACCTTTGTAGTTTCTGTTCAACATTAGTTAGAAGAGTATTTATCTTCATTTTCTTTTGGAGACCAAAGGTTCCACTCCTTTTTCTACATAGGGCCATCTGGTGCCCCATGATGTCTGGCATCTGGTGCCATAAGGACTGACACCCAGCCTCCTGCTGCTACTCCAATAAGCCACAAGTCACCATAGGTTCTGTGCCATACCTGCAACCTTGTGTAGACATCTCTGACACCCTAGCTCATCCCAAAAGGCATTTTACACTCATGGGAAACTACAGGGAGCCCTTGATTTTTTTTACTTGTAGACAGCTATAATTAAAATGTATTCACTGAATCTCACTGATTTCCTGTTTTCTCTAAACTTTTTAATTCAGAAATCTATTTGGGAGTTCCTATAGAACTGTCTTTCTTCCCCTACTATCTCATCATCCAAATTGTTTCTCAATCTGTCACTGTTAACTCTTTGTGGACCTCTTAGTGTGCTCTGCCTGGCTCAATACAGGGATCCAGGGTGTAGGAGTCCACATATGGCAGTCCTTGGACAGAAGTATTTAGGTGAAATAAAGGTCTACAGTCATGAAAATCTTGGCAGTATAGCCCTGAGGTAATGCCAAACCTTCTTTGGCAACATTAGGATGATTTAGACAGTTCTTGCCACTTTTACATTTATCCACTTGTTTCTGTTCCTATTCCATCCCTTGCCTTGTGTTGAAAGAAATGATTGTACAGCTATGTAGGGAACCAGTGGTTTACTTAAAGTGTTTAATTCCCATTGAAACTAGTATTATATATATACAGATACCCCTCAATTTCTGATTCTTTGTGGTATATAGAATCATTATATTTTAAAATTATTATTTAGGTGACCAGATCTAGAAGGAGAAACAACTCTCAGGATTCCATCTGGCTGTGATAGACTCAATGCATACTGACTATGGCAAAATAGAGTAGCCGTATTTTCATTTCTCGCAACATCTGGAAAGTTACACCCTTCTATCTCCTATTTCTTGCAGTCTCTACTGCTATCCAAAACAGCTCATTTCTTCTTATTCTAGCCAGCTGAATCTTCTATGTCATACATATGATGGCTTTAAATTGCCATAGAAGCAGGAATGAAAGAAGCAGAAGGATGAAACACACAGGAACAGGTAATAAACGATATGCTTTTAACAGGCAGTGTATGACAGTGGCTAAAATAGTGCAAAAATATACGTGGTTTAGAAAATCTGAAAATTCTTCAATAAGTGTAACTAACAACTGTGTATCAACAAAGATCTTCAGTCTCCTTTCTAAAAGAACCTGCAACAGAAAATGCTAAGTCTCCTTTATAGGCTCTGGTGATCCATTCTCTGGAGGTAGTGAGAGGGTAGGAGAGAATGTAGGGTAAGACAGTAATTCGTATCTGTAAAATCCAGCTTTAAGCAGCATACTTAATGGTGGGATTTTGGCAGACAAATATTGACAGTGCACTAGTGTTGCTAAGCTAGCAGTGCCCTGCTGAAGGGCTGGAATGTGCCAGCCCTGCAAAAGACTGCCTATGGAACAACACAGAGCATCACTGCACAAGCAGCACCTCTCCCTGCTACCACCTGCATCAAAGGAGAGGGCTTTCTTGCAAAATGTTTTTTTTCCAGTGAGATAAAGCTATCCTCTGTTTTGGTTGTGGTTGCTGCTGTCTTTCCTGTGGAAGGAGCCAAAGAAAAGGACTGAGATAGTCATTTTTCCCTTGGAGGAAGCAGAGGCTGAGGTGGCATTCTTCTTTGACGTGAAGGAAATGCCCGCAGAAGCAAATCACATACTGGCCCCTGCATGTCCTGCAGCTCCAGCAGAGACTGTGTCTGAATCCACATTGTACACAGACCCATACCCCACCACAGTGGAATCTTACACAGAGGAATCTTACCCCTGCAGATTGTGCCTCTGAATGTGTATTGAAGAGGTCATTGGCAGAGTTTTGTCTAATTACCATTACAAAGCTGTGAGAAAAACAAACAAACAAACAAACCTGATATAAGATAACTCTCAGTGTCTAAATATCATATATGAAACTTGACCTGGTAACTCACTGTATGCTATGGTCTGTTTTGATTCACCATGGCTGGAACCTGAGATATGCTTCCCTGCACTGTGGTGACCAACATAAAATACAGGTTAGAGTTAGATTGCTTGTAGCTATATATTTTTATTAAAGGTTTTAGCCTTTAAGCATTTTCTCAAAATAAATACTTTAGGTTTGTGTATTATTTGGAAGTAAATAACTAATGGAGAAAATGATGATTTTAGCACCGAGCAAAACTAGTATTGTTCTTTCTAAAAAGCTGTTTGTTTTATATTCCAATATCATATTTATACCCAAGTATAGGCTCCTTTGGACTACAGAAACATTAATCCAAAATTGAAAAGTGAATATAAAGACTCTCATCAATTTCCAGTATCCTGGGCTGCATCCATACCAACGGCCAGAATTGACAGCTAAGTTTGATTTTCTTAAAAACTTTCAGGAAACTGTCACTCTTAAACTTCACATTCTCAATTACAGTTCATTGGTCCATACAGTGTGGTTTAAGGTGCCTCCATAGAATGCAGTTCAAGCCATGCAATGCTACTTAAAATTGCAGAAGGGAGGTACAATTTTTTTCAGACATATCCTCTGTCAAATTAATCATGGACTGTTGATTCAGAGATCCCAAATGTCAGAGATGTTTTTTTTAATTTTACCATTACACAGGTATGTGCATACACTTTTGTAAAAGCTAGTGAAATTTTTTCTTCTCTAGTGTATCACTAAGGAGAACAGACAATGCTGTGCGTACAACTCTATTCACAGCAAAAGCCAGACAAACCAAAAGAACAACTTATAGCTAGGTAGATATTCATAATCTTAATTTTATTACCTCCAAACAACAGTGTTTGATTGAATAGATGAAAAGCAGTAAGTTAGGAAATGTCATGACAGATTAAATGATGAAAAAGAAGCATGGCAATAATCTGGAAAAAACATTTCTGATTTAGATTATCATCTGTGGTTTTCCTGGCTTGTGCCTCAGAGGTATTCAGACTGTGGTAAGGCATGGGCTAGGCTTTAATAACTATATCATGTTATTGACCACATCAGCTGGTAAGAACAGAGAATAGTCAGAATTTTATAGTCTGGCAGTTTCCTGAAGACAACAAGCAGTGGATACCATTTAATTTCACAATGCTCACACCAGGTAGAAAATCTAATCATGCATAAAAGCATTAAACCATACATAAAGATGCTGGATACAATCTGCTTCATTTTTTCTTAAATTATTTTACTGCTTTGACCAAGTGTGGATAAAACATACATTTGCTGAACTAAGCTAAAGCTAAAGAAAAGCCATGTCATTGCTTTCTTCATCTGTCGTTTAAATTCCCTCTAGATCTTATCTGACATATTTATCACTTTACATCCACTTTAATTAAAACTTTCGTGGGATTTTAGTTTAACTGATTGTATTAGTATTGCAAAAATACTAAGCATATACATGGAATTCATGTATACTCACAGCATCTTCAGCATGTATAATTCTTAGTAGTAATTTGTAAATTGTTTCACATATCATCATTGTGGACTAGGTTTGCAATCCATCCAACAATTTCCATAAAATGTCTTGTATGTAGCTTTTGTAGCCAACAAGAAGGAGGACCATAAGATACTGTGGAATGATGCACAGTCTGTTATGGCTTCCTCCAGGAGAAAGGAGACAAAGGAGGCTGGGAGGGACAAAATACCAAACAGTGTGCAGACGTAGGCAGATATTACTTACAGTGATAACTTTTGCCCAAGAAAACAAGTCTTCCTGAGATCTAGAAACAGCCTGAAGAGTTCCAGACATAGCTCAGAGCATGAACCACAGATGCTATTAATTGTTTCCCAAGGGTACTCTCTATATTGACCCTGTGCTACAGTTAGCTTCTGCTAATATGTTTTACAATTTGTACAGAACTATCTTGAAGTGAAACACTTCAATCTTGTTCAACAAACTAAAATATCCTGACCTGGATATATCCGACCACAAACCATACAGTTAATTTTTATTTTGTTGACGTACACATTTGATTTTCAGATTAAAGGTTTTTGCTTTTCAGGTTAATAGTGGCAATAAATTAAAAAAAAAAAAAACAACATAGGTAACTCTTCAATAAAAACATACTATTTTCTTCTAAAAATTTTTCTCTCTGAATATTTTGGTAAATACGCAGCAACAGTGTATGCATATATTCAGATACACACAAGAGTATATCCATTAGATGCATGCACATAATTTCATATTTATTCACTTTTTGGAATAATATTAACAATCTGCTTGCTGATAACTCAGGATTCTCTGTTTCAGCTAGTTGAAAAAAAAATTAAAATAGTTGGAAAGATGGAACGTATCATGTAAACAAGCACAAAAAAGACCTCTTGCTTTCTTGGTATGTTAAGAAAATGCTAAATAAACAATTTGTGAACCCAGTAATGAAAGTCAACACTTAAATCTGTGTGAGCCCTCCCTATGTCTATTTATTTTTCTGTCTAAATATTAAATGCAAACTTCAATACAAACCCAAGAATTAGGTTTCATACATAGAAATGCCTTGGTGATTGTAAAAAATAATGCTGTAGTGTCTCTAGTTGGGAGGTTTGGAAGAAAGGGACCTAAAAAAAACAAGGAAAAAAAAAAGAAAAAAAAAGAAACTGTTCCACTTCATCTAGCAGTGCTGCAATACATCACTCCAATTAAATCCCAGCCAATAAGCAAAGGGACGTGTTAAGTAAAATTCATGAGCTTTGAATGCGTGTGAATGAATATGCCAATCAGAATCAATGCCACCCATTCATCTAGTGTAACACCATGGTGATGACAATGAGCTTGAAACCAGTCTTTGTTGTCATCAGCTGTGCAGTAGTTGCCACAGCCCCAGCCTGGATCAAATGTGTGGGACATTTAAATCTTCAGCATGGCACCAACACACAGAACATCTTATTCATGCCAAAAAAGGAGCTATAATCACCTTCGAGTAAATAATTCAGGATCAGTGCCTCAAGGGGCACAAATTGCCTTCCTTCAAAATGACCAAGAAGCTGTTCCTCTCCTTGCTCGACTTTACTATATAGACACAAGCACAGCTTTTTTAACCATGCAGCATATTTGTCACTTTAGAAAATATGTTGCTATATAGTAAAGTTTGCAGCTGAGAATTCTGCAGACCCTAACTGATAGTGCAATAGGGATATCTTTGCAGAGACCCTGCATTTCAGCCCTTTGAGTGCTGCAGTGGCAGATGGCTGCTCTCATTGCTTTTACAATAACTATTTCATTTGTGATGCTTGACCTGAATTCCATTCCTTGTTTAAAAGTGTGTCTCAGTTCTCAAATGGTATTTCACAGAATTGCCATTTCCATAGTGTTTCCACATGCTGTTCTCCAAATAACACATTTGCCCATAAAAGGGTGGAAGAATAGGATATGTGTCACAATTGAAAATGTTTAATCTAAGAATATGTATCCAAATACTAATGACAGCTACATTTTTATGGGATTTAAATTACACCACTGCTATTTTCTTATATATCAGTTTACATCACAGATCACATTGTATTTTTAGTGCTTTGTGCTAAGAGTTACAGTTCTCCTTCTTCCATTGTGTTCTCAGTAGTTATAACATTGTAAATGTGAAACGACTACGCCAGAAAAACAGGCCTGCAAGTGGTGACATGCACTCAACTTCTTTGAATAAATTAAGCATGCATGCTTTCAGTAATAGATCCACCCATTAATCAGTGTGTTTAAAAAGATGTGACAACGAGCACCCAGAACTGATATTCCCCCAGTTTACCAGCGGATATTACTTGCTGCTGAATACTTTCTCTGCACATTTCTCATGTTATTTCTCAGTTCCTGAGTAGGAGATTTATCTTAAGAGGAGGAACAAGTGATCTTAAGGAACTTTATTTGAAAAGAGAATCTTTCTGGGGTTTCTTCTGCAACCAATTAAAATCTCAAGAAGAGGGAGTTGAAGACATCCTTCAAGTACACATATGATTGAGAAGTATTAAACATGATGCCTACATTTACCAAGAAAAACATGCATCCTTCAGCCATTCCTTCTCATTCTCTGTGACTGAGTCCACAAAGAGTAAGTAAAAGTTAACAGCGGGAATAAATAAAAGAGCTAGAAGTAATTACGCTGCAGAAATGATGCTGTTTGTCCATTAAGATTATTCTACGCCCCTGTATTGTGATCTTTCTGCTACTGACTTAGTCATTTTCTACTGGAAGTGACCTGGTCTTTTCCTACTGGAATTCTGCAATCAATTTCTTCCTTTCTTTTTCTTTTTTCTTTTAACCCTGCCTGAGCTTTTTGCAGCACCTTAAAGTGATCCACAGCAGTTTGATTCAACTTCAGCAACAGGCCCCAGTGTGAGAACTGAGACACATCGCAAAGATGCATTCCACCTTATAGCAAAACCCATATATTTTTAGACTCAAAGTGAGTGGTAGATTATTTCCATCTGTAACTAAACCCATATTTTATGGCATCTTTCAGTCAATAATAACTCAAATTTAAACAATGATGTATGTCTGAACATGATAGTTGTTTCCATACTTAGAGACAGAAACATAATACTCGATCTGTGATAACAGGACACCATGACAATGTTCTCTGTTGATACACCAGTCCCTTATTTTTTTTCACGTAAGTGTGTTGACCTTCAAAGACCCAGAAAGATTTCTATTGTCCCAGTGGGTATAAGGTAAAATGAGTCCCAGAACCATTAGTCTTTTTCTCAGGTTTATCCTCAGGCAGCCACTAACTAAAAGGAAAAACTGGCAAAAAATCAAGTGTTAACAACTAGTAAGAAATGTATTTCTCCAGATGTTCTTCATGATACACAACCGTGCCATTGCCACCAAGGCAAAACTTGGTTAATTCATTAATGTTTTGAGCTGACTGAAGAGAATGCAGGTGCTTATGGTGAGAAGGTTTCTGAAGATCGTTGCCACAGGAAACTTATGGCTAAGAGTGTATATAAACAGTTCATAAACTTGGAAAGCTCTTGGAAATGCTCCTGGCCTCCTTACTTGCAACAAGTTGCCACATCACACCTGTCAAAAATACTTTCTCCCACTAATTGCTTAGGAGTCAGAATCTCAGCCCAGAGCTGGCCTTTCTTACATACATGGATGACATCAGCACAATTGGCATGAAACTATGAACTCAAACTCCAGGTCACAGAGACTCCTGCTCTGCTCTCTGCTCTGTATTACAAATTGTCACAAGATCCTCAGACCTGTTGTCAATTTTATTCCATCAAATAAATCACAAGGTTTTCCTTCTTTTCATAAACACAGCATTAAGCTCACAGTAGCTAAATGATTGTCAACAGTTCTTCTATGGTCAAAGAGTATATGAAAATTTTTTTCTAACCTGGAAAGCTCTGTGGGAATGGATTTTTTTATTCTATTTGGTTTGGGTTTGCAACAATAGTCTCTGGTCTGAAAGGCAATTACTTTCTGTTACACTTAAGTGGACCAAGGGTAATAAGTCACAAACTTTGCTGCTTCTTGTCTGTTGTGTGGTTTAAATATGTGTCGAATGAACTAAGCACCTTCTTGTATTTGAAATTATATGGCTTATTAGGTAGAAAATTAGATGGATTCTCTTTTTCTACAAACACGTACAAAAAAAGCACACATTCATACAGAGGACTCTAACAATCCTGGATGTAACCATTTTCACACTTAACCTTACTTCCTAACAGGTAGTCAAAGAAATTTCATTACATTTAATAAAGCAGTTTTCACAAAAAAACTTAATCAGAAGTTTGCTTAATATGCATGCACAAATTAAAAACAAAACAAAAAAAATCCCAAAAGAACAAAAAGTCCACCACTCTGATAGCCCTCAATATCTATTCAAACTTGTCATATCAATAACTTTCTTCAGCAACTTCCAAACCAAAAGCAAAATTATAGTTCCACCTTTTGACTCATTCAGCTTTGGATACTGGACTGACTTACAAGAACATTATGTAGAAAACTGTCAATGTTGATCATGGTGTTATCTTCTGTATGTTATCAGGATACCTGTCTGTTGGTATAAATGAGAAAGCCCAAATTCGCCACAATTTTGGTCATAATGACTAAAGCTGGTATTTACAAAATGTTTCAAAGGAAATCTACAGAATTACACCAGGTTTTAAAACTGAGCTGCCCATGCTCCTTTGGGGATTTTGAAAAACAGACTGAACCTGAAGCTCTAACTGAGAGGTGTCACATTTATGTTTAGTATAGACCCTGTTTCAGTATCAGATTGAATGTGATATGTCTTATAAATGAACAGCTGCTCTTGGAATATTTGTTTTGCGAGTAATTCAATCACAAGATCTGTTCACATCCCATTTGCAGAGTGTTCCTTAAGATTGGAAATACACTTTATCAGTTGAGAAGATTTAGACTAAATATTCCTTACGACCACAATAGCATGCATATACAAAGAAGTAGAAAATAAAATAACATTATATTAAAAATATAACAAGTCACCAGTTATTACAGATTCAGGGGGCTGCTTATGGGCTAACTTGAGATGTAAGCAAATAAATACCAGTTAATTAGGATCTGTGACCCTGTTCAGTACCATTTCTTTGATCTTTCACTAGTAGCTGACAACAAAGCACACATACGTTCAATGCTTTAGTTTCAGTCAAGTGATCATCAAAACATGTTCAGTTCATTTAAATAACAGAAGTTGGTAAAATACAGCTATCTTTTATAGTATTAAGCAAAGATTTGAGTTCAGATGACAGCATCTGGCCTTTATTGAACAGATAACTTGGAGCCATTTGCATCAGATGGATAGCTTGAGTTAAGAATTGGATGAAGGCGCAAGCCAGAGGCTAGAATAAATTCCAACATAACTCCCCTGACCAACCATTGGTATTCTGACTATCTAACTACAGATATAGTAATGCTCTCTGAACTGTGTCACACAAACATCTGGGCAGAAGGACACACTGTGGATAGTTCACAAACAGAAGATGCATTTGTTTCAACGATATCAAAATCCAGAGGAATCATAGAGAAACAAAAACAAATAGTGCTGAAATTTAGATTTCTGTATCACACTGTTTCCAGCTGAAGTGTCAGGACTTTTTCTGCACATGTGTATATGTTTTTGACACTAATTAAAAGGAATAGATATTTTCCTGTGAAAATGGGAGATGCTTGAAATAGAATCAACAATATATACAGTAATACAGCATGTTCCAATTTCAGTTTTTTAATACATTTTTAGAATTACATCATTAAATACACACATTAAAAAAGATTTTTCTAACATTGTGATATTTTAACCTGCAATAAAAAGGCATTGTCTTGGTTGTATATTTTCTTCTTTATTGTTCCAAATATTTTGTCCTAGTAGGATATGTGGTTCTCTTCCAGGAGGGAAACTTTTGGGAAGAAGCAGAAATTTAACTATACTGATGTTCTGTTTTAATGCAGTGCTTGCTCAAGTATGGAGTTAAATCCCACCTTTAACAATTTAAGTTGAAGCCATACCTAATTGCTCTGTGGAGTCAAGACTCAGAGAAGACAACTGCAGACAGACACTTCAATTTTCTCAGGTGATGTGGACCAGATGATGGGGAGGATCATGGCAGCACTGTTCCCTGCAGCTAGGTGCTTCTGCAGCAGTGGTCTGGCCTCTGCTGACTCCCTGACTCTTCACTGGGTTTGTGCCTGCACCAGCGACGGTTCAGCTGACTTGACAGCAAAGATTAGCAACTCCCAGTGTCTGGGCCTGAGCAGCAGCATGGTTTAATTTGCTAGTGTGCTTCCACATGCTCTGTGTGAAAAGGTCTTGAAACTGGCAGGTATTTTTTGGTACCCAAAAGTTTAACGACCCTTAGACTTAAATGTTTTCTAATTATTTGTTTCTTCCACTTCCAGGGAACAAACCTGTTCTCCAGAATAAGATTTGGCTGCCTAGAGATTTAGAAAAATGTTTTTCTTTTCCTCTTAATTGCATATATCTTCTTTATTTTTTCCTTTTTTTTCATGGCTCAGCAAGCTCCTCTAATTTCCCAGAATTAGCCTGTAAATCATACGTAATGAATTGTCTCCACAATCTCAGTTTTGATTTGTGAACTGGTTAATATTCTGCGTTAAAAACATGCTTTATCATATCATCCCTCCTTCTGACTGTGAAAGCTCCAAGGCAGCCACTCACCTTCCTCCAGTGTAATGTGAGAGATGGCACCACTCCCCTGTGGTCCCTCCTCTCACTGTAGCTGTAGCTGGCCCTGAAAGACCTCTCACAATCATGTGCAGCACCTGTGTCGTATAGGATGTGTACAAAAGTAACAGTGGGTGCACAAGGACTGCTGGTACAGTAAGCTGAGCTCCTGTAGGTTTCAGAAATAAGTGCAAACTCCATGGCATGAGGTGAGGGTCCCAAGTGCCAGCACTTAGCTGGCCACTCAAGAACAGGCATTGAAAGGCGAGAGATTTTGGAACAGTCAAGGCGGCCCTGGAGCTCTCCAAGGAAAAGCTGGAAGAAGCCTGGAAGAAGACTGCTCCAGGCAGCCCTGCAGAGATGCCTCTGGGCTCTCCTCTTTCGTTCTGGAATGGCTTTCAGAGGAGGCCATGGCTGGGACCTGCCTGAGCTAACTTGGCTCATCCTAGTCTAACCTCGTTCCATTCCCTGCCCCAGGGAGGTGCCCAACACACACATGTCCTCACAGGTGAATAGTCAGTAATCAGCAATATTTTAGTAGCTGTTCCAGAGCACATTCAGGTCCAAGAAACGTGTTCCTCAGTGTCCCCACCCCACTTGCATTTGATTAAACTTAGACAATTTTTGTAAACGAATGGTTCATTTCAAGAAAAATAATCTTTCTGGGTTCTCTCCTGTGGCCATGTCACATCAACCCAAAAGTTCATCTTGCTTAGCACCTCTTCCCATCAGTGGCCAACAGCAATGCCATGGAAAGACATGGTAGTGTGAAATATATCTAATTTCCTACAGGAAAACTTCCAACCATCAGTGGTTTAGTGGCTCTTTGAGACTTGACATATCTGAAATGGTGAAGTTGCAGCTTGCAGAGGGGTTACAAAATCACTTCATCTGTTTAGCTCAGATGTAGCTCAGGGTGTTATTACTTCTTCATAGATCCAGGAGAATGGGAGATGGGAGGGGGCAGGTGACGTAGATCTGCCGTACATTTTTGGGCCAACACAGCCCCAAGTTTTGCTCAGCTTGTCCAGTTAAAATCATGTATTTTGACATTTGTTTCAAGAATTTCTTATTTTGGCTTATCTTAGCTCTATTCCAAAGTAATGTAGGTTAAAACATTGTAAGCGCTGCCTAAGCAAAAAGAATTTGAACAGAGTCTTTTCACATTAGATTAACCGAACTCATTGAAAATTTAACTTAACTGTTGTAGCATTATAGATGTAGATAAAGCAAATGAGTAACTGAGAGAACATGGCCTCAGGCACACACTAAAATATCCAGTTAATCACAGTAGTAAGATGACTAGCCCAGCTCTCAGCCATAACATGAGTTAGTCTATCTGCTCTCACACTTAATCAAATCAAATCATCACACTATTTTTTCCAGATGACTGGAAGTTGGCCAATGTGATGCCCATCCACAAGAAGGGCCATAGAGACAACCCAGGTAATTACAGACCTGTCAGCCTGACCTCAGTCCCAGGTAAAATTATGGAGCAGATAATCCTGGGTTCAATCATACGACACCTGCAGAATGACCGAGAGATCAGGCTCAGCCAGCATGGATTTAGGAGGGGCAGGTCCTGTCTGACCAACCTGATCTCCTTTTATGACCACGTGACTCGGCTGGCAGACAAGAGGAAGGCTATGGATGTGGGATACCTGGACTACAGCAAGGCCTTTGACACTGTCTCCCATAGTAGGCTCCTGGAGAAGCTGACAGCCCGTGGCTTGGACAGGAGTGCTCTGTGCTGGGTTAGGAATTGCAGTTGGATGGCTGAGCCCAGAGAGTGATAGTGAATGGTGTCTCATCCAGTTGGCGGCCGGTCACTAGTGGTGTTCCCCAGGCATCAGTGTTGGGCCTGGTCCTGTTTAACATCTTTGTTGATGATCTGGATGAGGGGATTGAGTCCATCATTAGCAAAATCGCAGATGATGCCAAGCTGGGAGGAAGTGTCGATCTGCTGGAGGGTAGGAGGGCCCTACAGAGGGACCTTGACAGACTGGAGAGATGGGCTGATTCTAATGGGATGAAGTTTAACAAGTCCAAGTGCTGGGTTCTACACTTTGGACACAACAACCCCATGCAGAGCTATAGGCTGTAGACAGAGTGGCAGGAGAGTAGCCAAGTGGAAAGGGGCTTGGGAGTGATGGTGAACAGGAAACTCGACATGAGCCAGCATTGTGCCCAAGTGGCCAAGAAGATCAATGGTATCCTGGCCTGCATCAGGAATAGTGTGGTCAGCAGGACCAGAGAAGATATCACCCCCTTATACTCGGCACTGGTCAGACTGCACCTTGAGTACTGTGTCCAGTTCTGGACCACTCAGTTTAAGAGAGATGTTGAGATGCTGGAGTGTGTCCAGAGGAGAGCAACGAAGATGGTGAAGGGGCTGGAGCACAAGCCCTATGAAGAGCAACTGAGGGAGCTGGGGTTGTTTAGCCTGGAGAAGAGGAGGCTGTAGGAGGTTGTAGGCAGGCAGGTGTTGGTCTCTTCTCTCAGGCGACCAGTGACAGAAAAAGAGGACATGGTCTCAAGCTTCATCAGGGGAGGTTTAGGCTTGATATTAGGAAAATATTTTTCACTGCAAGGGTGATTCGCCATTGGAATGCTCTGCCCAGGAAGGTGGTGGAGTCGTCGGCCCTAGAGGTGTTTAAAAACAGATTGGATGAGGTGCTTAGTGCCATGGTTTAAATGATGAGTAGCTGTTGGTGTTAGGTTGGACTGGATGTTCTCAGAGGTCTTTTCCAACCTTGTGATACTGTGATAACACACAGCCTAAGAACTACCCATCAGCCATAGAACAAGGAAACAAACAACCTTTTTAGCTTATTCTGAAAACTCTGAGATTATCCACTTGAAGAAAAATGTGGAAGCTTAGCACATCCTACCAGTGCAGGTAAACCTTCCCATTCCTTAAAATAGTGTAATTATTGGAGTAAAAAAAAGAAAAGAGAAGCTGTCAGCAGGAAGACTGAAGCTCATTGCAGCAGTCCTGTATTGCACTTCAGTCTTCCCCACGAAAACTCTTTTGTTTACTGTTATCACATGTAACAATTCACATGAATACACCAACACAGATGAAGCAGCACAGGATAATTCCCACTTCAAAGACCTGCCACATCAATTAAGAGATGGCTTATGCTTTCATTCTGAAACTAAGCATTCTCATCATCACATTAACATTCAGTTCAGCCTATCCCAGCCCTTTTGCCATGCCTTAAGGTCATTTACAGCAATAATAATAACAATGCTAGACACTCAGCCAAGGCAATGATGTCCACTGTTCTGTGGGACCACAAGCAATCCAGGTTTCTCTGCCTGGAAAAGGTGAAATCATTTTAAGAAATTTGTTTGATACTCATGAATCAGCATTAAAATTGTGCTACTGTGTTTCAAGTGAAGCACATATATAAATTATTTTAATTTTTTGTTTATGACAAAATCATTCTCGCTCTCCCTGTCAGTCACTAAATTTAGGTATGAAGGTGTCAAGCAATTTAAACTTATTATTTTGATGATTTTAGTTCAAAGTAAATATTGCAGAATATTACTTTTAACATTCATTTGAAGTTTAAAGACTCATTTTCAATGAGTTCATGCATATTTTGTCTTTAATTTTTGTGAATATTCCAATTAATGGCTTGACAGGCAATAAGATCAAGATTTTAAAGTAATTAAATTTTTAAATGCAATAATGTTGGAAACTTAGATTTCCATAAGGAAGAGCACCATATATTCACTCTTTCATTCATATAAAATAAATACAGTTCCAAATCCCAGACACTGAAAATTTATAACAAGTTTCTAGAAACTGACCTCTAAAGGAAAATTGTTCCCAGAATTTTCCGTGTTAGTTCTACCAGGCCCTCTTGAGAAAATTGCAAGCTTCTTTTATAGAATTTGTGAATAGAAAAAGGATTTAGGTAACTTATTCTTAAGTGTTCTTTTTTTTCTCAGATATTAATAATGCTTCAAATAAGATTGCCTTTTTTACTTTGCCAAAGTACATACATAGCATGGCATAACATTTCAATGTCCTTTAATGACTTTAATCATGACTATATCTCACCTGTCAATTAAGGAAGCACTTCTTAAAAAAATAACTGATCTTATAGAATGTAATTTGGATCTCGCAGAACAAGTCTGTGCTGCAACAGAAGCAAAATGTAGGTCCTGCACTCTGGTCCAAAATCAAGATACAAAACCATCTTTCTGCTCAGATCTGGACACAAGCAAGGATCAGCCCCTATCCCACAGCACTAAAATACTGTAAACCAAGTAGGATAAAGGAAAGGCGAATGGGAAAGACGAAGAGAAGAGAATGGCATGCCCAGTGTCACTTACTGAGGAACTAGGCAAAGGCAGAACTGAACTGATACTTCAAAAAGTGTAATGCTTCTCACTAAATGTGGTTATGTGCAATACATACCTGAGCTCCTCTCTCCAGGTTCCCTTTATAGTGAGTGAAGGGCTAGTCATTACAAACCATGGGCTGTACTCACTAGATTGCTGCCAACAGTAAGAAAAGCCAAAGCTGATTAGTTGAGGAGTGTATACTACTCTTCCAGAGGCTGCAAATTAAGTGAGATGAACCTCATCGCATGTGGTGTTCAGTCTGTTCTTTATTGTCTTTCAAATACCAAAATCCGTAGCAGATGCACTACAAGAGCAACATGCTAACACAGCTAGAGATCTCTTTTATCAGCTGGGAAATACGGGCACTTCTGCTGCACAACATGCGGGCAAAGAATCTGTTATCTCTAGGCAACAAGATGCATGTCCTGGGTATACCAGGCTTAATATCAATAGATAAGAGAACAGGTGCAGCAGACAGTTAGCTAGGACTTCTGGAAACTTTCAGGGAACTGGCAAGAGAAATATTTTCTGTGCAGAAAAAAATAACAGGATCAGAAGAATCCCAATAAATGATAGCCCCAAACGTGGCCAGTGAGGCTATGTTTCTGAGTAGGGTTTAGAAACCCTGTTTCTCCATAACATATCTTCTGCCCAAAATTGTCTCATTGCTGCTGCCTTCATCTACTCTTTTCCTAAAATCTCTACTGATAAAAATGAAACATTTAAGCCTTGTGAATGGTTTGCCCAACATTGTTCAAGTTAGTTTTTAAAATAGGGAACATTAGAGTTGCATTGCAGAAGAAATTCCTGGCACTGCTGGAAATGAGAGTTCTTCCCATTTGTTTCGGCATGTTGTACCTCTTGAAAAGCTAGCAGTCCAGCAGCTGAAGCTGAAAGTAAGCTAAGCAGCTGCTAACAGCTTTGCTGTACTTATGAAAAATCAACAGCTTGTCACATCAGTAATTGTGAGTCATACTCTTAATGCTACATTTGCATTTGCTCTTACTGATATAGTATGAACATTATTTTCATTTCACATTAGTGCATCAATACAGCACTGCCCAAATACAGCTGTTCACACTGATACAGATATCTGTGCTATAGTATGTTATATTACCTACTTTGGTCTAAATCACATCCTTTTCATTAGGCACAGAAAGAAAAAGGAAGAAAAAGTACAAAACAGCAAGCAAGAGTAAAGCACTATGACACTGAGAAACAGCATCGTTTAGTAGATAATTTAATAGGTAAGTTTGGCATATGAAAGAAATATAAAATGGCCTAGAGCCCTTTCACCTGAAAAAGAGAATACTTGAACAGAGAAAATGATGGAGGCCTCAAAGTCCACAGTAGTTGTAGAAGTTCAGAGCTTTTCTGCTGCGTTCCTTCCAAAAGAAGAACTGGGTGTCCCAGCAATCAAAATGAAGTATTTTATGAGGTGGTTCATAAATAAGATTGTATCTACCTTATACAAGGTGTAACGGATGTTAAATAAATCACATGGTGTTTTAAAGTAAACTTGAATGGAAAAAAAAATCTTTTAGGTATCATTCGTACACACACACATAGGGAATCCCCATATTTTATCCTTCAGAAGCTCCTCACTATCAAAGTGATGAAGACTGGAAGAGTACCCTGGAAATATCACTACCTCCTTATTCTGTTCCTTAAACTTTTTTCCAAAACAACTGGTTTTGGTCTCTGTAGAAGAAAGGAGGGCTTTAGGCTGACCTAGAGTGACTGATTTTTATGAAAGTACACTACAGTAGGGTACAACAGCTGTAAGTCCCAGTTTCTGGCTCTCTTACACATCTCCTGTGTAATCTGGAAAGTCTTTTAGCAGATCCATTGATGGACACGAATCATGACTTTTTTTCATATTGTAGTCTCTGGGAATGAAATGGCTGGTTTTTATTTGTAAACCTTAAAATCAGTCACCATTGTCTCAGTTGCAAGTTTTGCCATAAAATACTTCCTTACCTCCCTGACCTATGGGTGAACTGCAGTCTGCAAAGCCCTCAGACACACTCAGAGTTCAGACTGTGGACAGAAAAACAACCCTTATGAGACAGGAATGCTGTGTTCTGCTTAATCCCATCCCATGCTCAGTGTTCCTAGCCAAAAAAGAGGTAAGCTATGAGTGCTCTGAGTGGCTTTTGAATCACTTGACATTTGTGTAACAAGAGGAGTAGAAATCTGTGATCAGATGGCAATATCCTGGGATAGGAAATCCTATTTTCACTTTTGACAATATTCACGATATTACTGGCAGAAGATAAAATTATTAATTTCAGCAAGTTGATCTGATTTTGCAAGGAATTTGCCACATCAGATATTGAGCCTTTTGGTCCTTCTCAGGGCAAGGGTTAAAGGATTTGCTTTAAACATTAAAGATATTCAGTCACAGGGCTGTAAGTCACAAACTGCTAAGTAGGGAAGTACCTGATCCTTAGTTTTATATGATAGGTGCCTGACTTTCACCACAATGGAAATTACTTATCAACCTCTTTGGTTGCAAAAGTTCTTAGGAAATTCTTGATCTTATTGTATGCTCCTAGTCTTCAGGAAGTCTTAGTCTCTTGCCCCCAGCATCTTCCTTGAATTATCTGTAATGAATAAATCAGTTTTGTATTTCTAAGGCAGTAAAGACCAACTCTTCTTCAAAGGTTACAGTTACAGTGGCTACTTCCACTTCCCCTAAGGTCCGATTAGCTCAAGAAATTTTTATAACTTTTAGCTTCATCAAACATCAGTGTTAGCACATCTTGTATTGACAGCAACTAGTAAGAACATGAGAGATGTTTTAAAGACATTTTAATTTCTGGGGTAATGACTGAGTTAAATGCATTTGAAATCAAGGCACAGTACAGTACGTAAGCACATAGTTCAAGAATTAGAATTGGAGTAGTTTATTTTAAAGTGCACGTGCAACACACAATACCCATATCCTGTTCACAAAGCCATATGAGTAAATACACATGCTTAGTCATTCTAGCACATTGTGTACCCTATAGATATGGCCATTCTTACTTACTACCACAGCTGCAGTAGACAGTGTTTTGCCTGCATGCAGCAAAGAAATTAGAACCTATGACACTAATTATGCCAAGGGATACTAAGCCATTAAACAATTTCTGGTAGACCCAGCTTCTACTATTCAGTGTAATTATATAAAACAGTGAAACGGTAATTAGTGATAAAGCTTGGTACATGTGAGATTTATAAAGACTCACATATCTGAAGATAAGGTTTCATTAGTCTTTAATTGATCATTAAAGCATGAAATTTTACAACACTTTCACCTTACTGAGGTTACTATTGCCACTTCACTATCAAAAGTCAGTTCCTGGAGCTATAGTGCTATAACGCTAATATCAGAAAAGCTACAGTAAAGAGTTTTCATAGCAGTCAACTGGACCAAGCTTAAGGTTAAAATAAGATCTATCGATGTTAGGTAACTCCATTCAAAAATATATTTTGTAAAGTTGTATGAGATCCATACGGAAGGGGATGTTCAATTTAAACAAAAAGTAAAGCCAATAAACAATTAGACACCAAACAGTTTGAGAAAAGAAATGAATGAAAGAAGACCAGAAAAAGGGAGAGAGCAAAGGAGGAAAAGAAGAGGGAAAGGAGAAGGAAAGAAGGAAGACAGGAAGGCATGCAGCCATGCATGCAAGCAGGCAGACAAAAAGGAAGGGTTTCATTCATTTCTATATCTTTGTGGCATATCAAAAGACCAAAGCCCTGTGTTCAGTGATTTCAAGCTATGAACACTGCAATATCATGTTGTTAACAAACCTGATCAAATTTTTTTCATGCACGTGCAAAGGTAGAAAATGAAAACACATTGTAGTGCACTAGTATACTCTATTCTTAACAGGACTTCCTTTCTCCACCTCTGCATCTTGTCTGTATCCTTCCTACATTGTTTAAGGTCTGCTTTAAATAAGTTGCTTCTGTCGTTTGAGTTGTACTTCACACTGACTTGTAATTCTGTACCTGTGTAAAACATGCCACAACAGGCAGCACAGGCCACCGTCTTGAAGCTACAACCTATGCTAGATAGTCTTAAGAAGGAAGGGCCGCTTTCCTTGGTGAGGAGTGAATGGCTGATAGCCAGGATGCTCCTGTTCTGTTCTGTACTGTTCATGTTCATGTGCTGTACTTGTTCTGACCCTGGTCAAGTATAGAGTCAAAATCCTTGCAACACACACCTTTCGTAGTTGAAAATGCAAATAAGAAATATCCTTACGGGATAGTTTGATAAATTTTTCCTAATTGCTTGCACAATATGGCATGTGCAGAGATTTTGTCCCAAGATGCAGGTTCACTTCCTCCGTTCCTTTTAAGTCTGTTCTGTACAGATCAGCCAGTATCACTTTTAATGGTTTGACTTCCATGAGTCAAGTAGTACTTTGTTTCACACCTGACTTCAGAGATGTAAGTTGGATCCAGGGTTAGATTTGGCTCAACCTACACAACAACCGCAGAATCTGGCCCAGTTTTCTGTTTTGCTCAGATCATCTATGCTGCTATAGACAAGCTACATCACAGTAGGACCAGTGATGTGTTTTGCCTGTGTTCTTTCCTGGAGTGTCATTTTTATTGAAGGACAACAATGAATATTAAAAAAAATGACAACTGACTTGAATGTACAGGGGAAACAAAGTTATAATTGATCAAGTTATATTTATTAAGAAAAGGTGCTATAAATATTTTTAAATTAATACAGTTTTTTCCTACTATAATTTATTTGGTTTTCAGGATAAACAAAATAGTCTTTTAGTGCTGCTCTTTCAAAGAATACATATAAAAACCTATAGTGTCATATACATACGCATAGAATTACACCAATAAAATAAATTTCCTTTGTGCTTTTGAAAGAAAACTACGCAATATGTAAGATGATTCAGGTGTGCAACTAAAAAGAAAACAATAAATGACAGCCAATTGGAGGAAGCTTTTTAGGGACACCTGGCAAGGACTGTTCTTAGCTATTATGTCATTAAAAATCTTCATTAATGCTCTCAAACAAAAAGAAAACAACATGTTTATAAGTTCATGATTGATTTCACATTAGGATGTACAAGTTAGCACAGAGCAATGATGCACAAGACCTACAGAGACTAAAAAAATGAGTGGCTTTGATAAATGCATTGGCAGTTTCTCAGGTAAAAGAATCAGAAATACAAATTATTCAGTGGAAACACAAATCTGGAAAATAATCCTGTCAACAAACTAGTCAACAGCAATTATATGCAAAATTTTATTGCAAAAAGTCAAGAAAATGCCACAGTTTGACATGGTATGCACAGATGTTTGATCACAGAATACAGCACTTACACATGGCTCCTGTCCACCATACGTACAGCTCTGTATTATACCCTCATCCCATGGTAACTAATGAAAAATTGAGTTCTGTTTTTCACTAATAAAATGAAATTGAGGACACTGTGAAGGGTTTCTTTAATGTAGTACTGTTTATAAGTCCTGGTGTGCAGAGCTGTCTTTCCTCGTGAACCAAGGAATCAAACTACAAACTACTTGTCAAATTTCGAAGCCCACTTTGGGGTCAGCACCTGTTTGAGAGCTACCTGAAATTTTCTGCAAGGAGCTGTTCCTGCCCTGGAATTTAACAAGACCAGGTTGCAGGTCTATAGGGATCCGTGTCACAACTGTAGTGTTGTCTTTATAGTTTATGTTGTGACAAGTAACACTCTCCCAGCCAACAATGAGGCATAGTTCAGGAGTCAGCACAGCCCAGAGACCATTCCCAGTAGAGCACTATGATAGAGTCAACATGTTTTGGGAAAGTATGAGAGTTTAGCTATATGGGTGAGAAATATGCCATGTCCAGATCAGTTTATGGATAGTTTTATTATTTAGTCTAATGTAGATATGGGCTTAAAGGTCTTTTGCTACAGATTACTGGTAGTTTCCCTTGCTTCTTGCAAACATATGTATTTAGCTGCACACTTCCTGTCCTTACCTTGTCTTTTCCTCAGCTCTACTCTGAAGGTTTTGCTTAGGACACAATAGCTATGTCAAATCTCATAAATAATATTCTATGTACTTGTTCTTTCACTTAACATAAACAGATTTTATGTCCCATATTCCTATGTTCCCTACTTGCCTTGACATGAAACCTCTATTTTCAAACCCAAGGAAATTCTAAATTATCATCTCTCAAAGTCCCTTTCAGAGAGAAAGAAAAGATTAATTAAGCATATACGCAGAAAATATCTTTTTATCAAGTATTTTCAGTCACAAAATCAATCCAAATCCTGTCCCAGTTCCTTTAGAGTTATTTCTGTCTGTGCCCCACTTTTTCTAACTATTGAGTGAGTTGGGAGTTTCAGGCTGCTTCCTATGAGTTGCTAGAGAATTCCCAATGTTTCGTGTAGATTTTCTGGCTGTGATAAACAAGTCCAGAATATTTGGGTTTCCCTCTGCAATGTCTTGCAGAATTTTGTCTGGGAAACTGTATTGAACTTTGACACCATGGTACATAGATTATATTTTTCAATAAGTTTAACTGAATTAATAACATAAATCTTAAAAACAACTTCACTGGCAAGGGGCTGTTATTGTGGAGGATATACTTCAGATTTAAACAAGCTCAAACTACTTATCTTACATTGTACAAGAAAACCTTAGAAAACTAAACCTTATGTATTAAAGTTTTCCAGTCTCATGTCACAGGGATATTTTCATTTCAGAGGACACAATATTAATTTTCATAATGAAATATGACTTTTTCTGGCTTCAGTTGAAATAATAAAATGAGTCAGATTCCTCTACTCCTTTTAGCAGCACCACTGGTGAGGTTGCTGCAAGTTTTTAGCTTTTTCCTGAGTGTAAATAATACTGAGTGCTATTTTATACCCTTTCTAACTGACATTGCAAATTCATGAAAAGAAATGGCCCGAATTGCTTTTTAAGACTCTAAGTGGCTGCCAGTATCATGAATGTTTGTCCCAGAACTGTTCCACAGAGCTGAATTTTCAAAATCCAGTCAACGGGGGCTATGCTGGCCTTCCCAGTCTGGACAAAACGACTTAAAAACCCCATAAGCTTTCTCCACATTTTTTATGAGTGATTACTGAGAATCTCACCTCCTCTCTACAAATTTGTCATATGCATCCTTTTAAAATCAAATGGAGATTTAAATTCTCTCACTTCATTGGTATATTTATTATTGTGTTTGAAAATGACATGATGTTGAACAGTATTATGATATTAATGACAAAACCAAGTCACAGTCAGTCTGAGAAAGAAGCTGTGACTTATCTGCACATTTCCAGGTTATCTAGAAGATGTAGGTCCTATGCATCTGTCTGAGGACTCAGGCACTGCATTGCAAATACTAAATTACGATAATAATTTAATAGTGATAGTAGCAAATAGCACAAAAAGAGCCTTTGAATACAAGCTTTGGTACTTTTCTCTATCTAACAGTAGTCAAATGCCATTGTGAAGATTTTAGAAATTGTTTCAAGTTGATGCTTCCAAAGAGAAGCAAATGTCATAATGGAACATAGTGCTGTTTTATTGAACAACAAGTATGCCATTTTCATATTGAAATAGACTTAGGAACTTGTTCTTCCATGTTCTCTAACATAGTCTATGTATTATTTGGTCCCTGTGTTTCCAACGGGATATTCCTTGCTGAGGTGCATAGCACAATAAGCAGAACGTGCAGGAGCTTTTATTTCAGTCCTTTTGATTTACTATTAGCAGCCACAGCTAAGGGTTAAGGTTCTGGACCACAGCCTGTTATTACTTATAGTAATAATTAAAATAGGCAAAAGATCTGACAAACTTTTACCAGAAAGTTATGAGGCAAATTGTACAGGGCTATTGGCAAATAAATGCTTACATCTGTTGCTTTACTGAAGTAAAAGTACTTCCCTTGCGGTGAACAGGTTCTGCTCTCCTAAGAGCCAAAGACCTTTGATAATTCTGTGATGCACAGGTTAGTTCTTACATTGCCTCTTTTTAGAGGTATGTTTCCACTACAGGAAGGAAAGATCCAGTAGAAAAACGGCATATCCTCTAGGACTACTTTCCCAATCTGACCTATTTTTCTAAATAGAGAACCATACTACAAAAAGGCAAATTGAGTTAGGCTTGAGGAAAGAGACCTTCTTTTCCAACAGGAATTCATTTGTTCTTTTCATTTGTACTATAGTGTGATCTGAGTTCATGCCTTCGGAAAAATGAAGTCCATAAAAAATTGTCGCATTTGATGACCTTTCTACAGATCTGCTGCAACATAGGAAGAAGTAAAAATCTAGTCAAATGTAGTGGGGGGAAAGTCAGTTTTAAACAGCGTTACTATTTAAACATCCAGCCTGTTCTAAAAACCTAGTGCCCCACAAGTTACACATACGACTAAAAAGCTAAAGATTCAAGGTATTTCTCTAAACACATTTAAATTCTTCCATTCACATGTGTCTTGCAAGTCGGAACATAGTCACTTATGCTTGTAGCTAAAACAGTGCCTATTTTGTCGGCTCAGCAGCTGAAGAGTGGAGCAATAACAGGTAAGATCAAAGAGCTTAAATAGCCTCTGCGGTCAGAATGACAAAATGCTTACAGCCTCGAATAGGATGTAGTCATTAGACTGGGGAAATGAACGATTTTGCTGAATAGGCACAATGGTAACTGATTTGGAGTGAAACAATGGGCCTTCACCTCATTGTAAGATCAGGAAGATTTGCTAGGTACACAGGAACATTGCAGCTTCGTTTTGAAGTTAATATGGGATGTATAAAACAATGGGAGAACTGATCCAAGCAGGGCAACATTAGAGCAAGACCATTGATGGGGTCAGGGTATTTTGACCTTTAGGGTTAACCAGATCAAAGGGTTTGCTGATTGGCAGAGTGGCTTTTTTTTTTGCTGTTTTTAACTACCGTAAAATTGACAGCTCTATGATTATTCTTTTAGTTACCTTTGCAGGTAGACATTGTCTATACAAAGCAGAAGAAAAATCAAAAATTAAAATATATTCAGTTACCTTTGAGTATTGCATTACCTCCATAATTATTTGGAAGCTATTTCAAGTTAGCATCAATTGTCCAAGAAAACAGGGAGAAGATTTAGATGTAAAAACCCAGACACCATTTAGGAAAAGACTGGGAGCTCTGCAGCCCTTCTCCCACAATCCTCTTATTTTCTGGCACCTTGTGATTCTCCAACATATTTTTCTAATATTTCTGTGAATGACCTAGAACATAGTTCTCTCTACATCTCCAGGTGACCTGTTCTCCTTCAGAAAATCCTGTCTATAAATTTCAAGATCTAGGTCTAAGGGAGCTGGTTCTGGACCCATGGCTTTCTAAGAAAAAAATCCCAGCCCTTTGATACAGAAATATCAAAAAATCTGAACAAATGTAACAGGTTTTTGTTATGACTTGGTTAATAAACTCATTTTTATATTTTTAAGACAGCTGGAAAAAAAATCTGCCAGATTCAGATGAGGACTGTTATCTTCATATCTCCCAGATGTTATTTGGCACATTTTGTGCATATTTTGCAGACAACTGCATCTGTCTATTCTTGCCTGCTTCAAGAGAGAATGATATTTTCCAAGTCATATTTGTAACAGAAAGGTAGGAGAACACAGATTTTTCATATGAGAAAAAGGGTATGATTTATCAAAGGATAATAATGCATTTGGTTTACTCTCGAACTAGTACTGTTAGGACCTCCAACATACCTTTTCCTTTCATCTGGAAGTGTTTGCTATTTAAAGGCTGTCTAGATATGTTCAAAATATTGATCCATTCTGCTGGCCCCTTGCTTTCAGATCTATACATGCACACATACAACTAGTGCCTATTAGAGGTCATGCGCCCATGGGATATTTTTAAAAGACTCCTTATTAGAGATACCTACCAAATAAATATCTTTATAGTTGGATAGGTTGACTTATTTTATGTATGTATTTCAAATTGGCATTTCTCAAGTAATTTCTCTTTGAGAATTACAGGTTTACAGATCAGAATCGAAGACTGAAGGAAAGTCATTAAATAGGGAAGAAGTGAAAATGTAATAAATCTTGCCTCAGATATTAAATGTTTTTTTCATAAGTCTTACACTATGCTCAAAAAAATTATTTATTTGTAACAGAGTTTCTTATGGATTAAAAAAAAATGAGTTAAAGACAGCTTTCTCCTGTATTAATAAAACTTTTCCTAGTAACTGCATTTTAAGAAGCAGGTATGAATACTTTAAATATCTATCTTTATGAATTCTAGAATATTTTGTGAACTCAGCTTAAGTCATCTCCAAGAAAATTTGAATTTACATTATGTTTCCATTGGGAAGATTAGACCAAATTCAGCATGAATAGATGACACCAAAAGATGCTCTGAACTGGGAAGTGTATATACACACTAAGATTTACCATAGCCTTTCTACCTTAAACCAAAAAAAAAGAAAAAGAAGCATTTTCACAAAGAAGCTAGGACAGAAAGCATTGATCTGTATATGAGTATCTCATAAATGTTAATGCATCTATCCTGGAGTAAGAAAATTATTTTATCCTGCTTTAGAGTAAGAGAGCTGAGCACAGTAATAGAAATTCTAATGCTGTAGCTGTCAGCGGACATCTTACTGCTTTGAGTGAGATCAAGGATTCACTTGGAGACAATGAACAGAAGCTTTCTTTTAATTTCATTTCAGTTTCAGTGATTTAACTTCTAACCTCAAAGCCTCAAAGTTTAGCTATTGATTCTAGATCTTACCAGTGAATTAGAACTTTTTGGAGACCTGAATCCTGAAATGTTTATGGCATTTAGTTGCTTGTGACAAATATTTGCTTTAAAACAATTTCCACGTTAGCTCTGTGATACTTTCCAAAGACACTGCAGTGTACCAAAGCAACTCGGATGATACTGTTATGGGAGAGTGCCCAGGAAGATACTCCTCCAGAAAATTCCTCCTAACCACGTACTCCTCCTGCTCAGGAGGGCAGCGGTTAGGACATTCTTGGAGATCCTGTGATTGCTTTCAAAGATTTTGGAAAGCAGTCTTTATGGAAAATATCTGGAACTCCCTCAGACTGGCATAATTTCAGACCTCATAGACCAAGAAGGCATTCAAAGCAAAACCCAGTTCCTGAAGGGATAATTTATATGGAAATTTTGCAGTGTTTGGTATTTAGGAACCTGGATTCTATCCATTGCTAACTTATTATCTTTTTCCTAGTTTGCCCAGAAGGCTTATTAAATGCATTATAAATCCCATATTCGAGAAAAGAGATATTATTGTGTTCACCCCTATGGGTGAACATGCTGTCACGTAAGTATATGAATCCCAAAAAGATGCAGTTGTACCCATCCTAGTTCTAGCCAGGGTTTATGTTAGCCCTATACAAAAGGAACAGCATTTTCAAAGGAAAGATCAAGTTAAATGCATAATTCAGCCTTCAGATTGGCATCCACTCTGTTAGATCCTAAATCAGCTCCTAGAACATACCTTGTGAGCAGCTACACACTCCTGCTGAGTTATCAAAGACCTCCCACTTGGTTACTCTCTGTCTGCTGGGCCTACTTCTACACCCTAGTTGTACATGAAGTGTCATGAAGGGAAATTCCAGTGCTGAGAGGGGAGAGGTGGAGGTTTGCTTTGGGAAAGGGTGATATGATTTGCTGTGCTGGCACAATGGCTTAAGAAAGCACAATGTCCTGAATGTCAGTGAAATGGAAACCCCTTACACCAGGCAAATAAAAATAAAGTATTGGTGGGTTTAGTGAATATAAATATTTCAGATCTATTTTGGCTTTTAAAGTTGCAATTTTATTTAAGTTAGAGATGATTTATTGATTTCAAAGGATGGACATGCTAACTTAGTAACCAAGTATAGTCTCAAGGCATCCTTGACATGACATAGAAAATCTGAGATGAAGCATTTTAGACACAAAAATTTCTCCCTCCTCCCTACATTCCCATCCATGATTACAGTTCCCACTACTGCTAGCTTTTAGAAGCCTAAAGGAAGCAACGCTTGTAATGCAACCAGTATTAGGAGCAGCAATACAAATCTCAAGCTCTTGAGTACTAAAAGTATAGTGGAGGAAATGAACGTTCTAGCAACATGTTTTGCCACAGGAGAAACTGGTGCAGTGTAAAGGCTACAGAAACACGTGCTATGTAGCCACAAGGTGGGCACAAGAGGAGGCAGGGAGGAAATACCCACCCCTGCAGCAATCAAAACTCTGGAAAAGTCTCTCCTGTGCTGCCCTTTTCATCGTGCCCTTTTCAAAATCAGAAATTGATTCACAAGTGTTGATGAAATCACCAGGATACAAAAAGCAAAGAAAGAACTGAACGACAGATCTAAGACAATAAACTGTTTCAAAGGCAAAAACGGCAGTTAGTCGTATTTGAAAATTCATAAAAGATGAACAGCTCTGAAAATTACCCTGTTTGTCTGTGATGTATGTAAAGGTGCCTACTATAGTGGTAACCAAATATTGATACCCGCTATAAGTATTCTGCAGGACACAGCATCTTTCTGGATTTTGTGATGAGGAAGTCATGGATGTTGTGTAGGAAAAAAAGGTGTTCCATAAATTCATGACAAACTTATAGCAGTGTTTTCTAATTTAAAGTATCTAAATATATTCTAAAGCACCTACACATATGTATATATGCATACATATGAACACTTTCAGATCCACATATACATGAAAGAAAGCCACAAAATTCAAGGTTTGTGCCTTCGTACTCTTGGTTGAAAGGAAATTTCTTGCTGCTTAACCTTTGGGTTTGTTTTATTTTAAGACAGTTACACTTTTCTTTATACTTTAAAAATTAGGGTGCTTTTTCTCCCCCCATCCTTGTTTCATGCAGATGATGAAGCCTTTGAAATGTGCTTGCTCTTGTTGCCCACTAGAAGGAGAGGGGTGAATGCCACATATCTAATTGTGTGTCTCCACAGAAACTTTCCTCTAATTCCTGGTTGCTAACCCACATTCTTTAAGTCCTCTGGCCTCTTTCCCAACACTCCTCCTCTGTTTCACAAAGAAAAGAATTTGCTTTTTTTCCCCCCTATCCAAGGTCTTTTCTCATTTCAAAGCAAGCTACTTGAATGACTATTCAGTGTGTGCAGAATGAGGTCTCTCCACAACACTATGCTATAGTAAAAGCCGTGTGTGCTTATAAAGGCTGCTTGAAGGCAGCCCTACCCCACAGTGGCCCAGGCGGCATACACAGCACCCTGACCTAGCCATCTGTATGCAAATCTCCACAGACTAAGTAAACTTTCATAAAAATGTTCTGGCCCCTCTTTCTATGTGTTTAGCAATTATTAGTGCACATTGGTCCTTTGTGTTATATTATTATGCTTTGTGTGCAGAGGAGACTCCCTGGCACCTGCGCTTGTAGGTGGCAGATGGCAGTTCTTGGCAGCAATACGGAAGTTTTCCTGAATGCAGCTAAGCCACAAACTGGCATCTTTTATTTCTTTATGCGTGTTCTGAGGAGAAAGGATTAGTGGTAGATTACCAGTAGCCTATCAAGGTATTTAACAAAAAAAAAAAAAAAAAGAGAGAGAAGGGAATTCTAGTGAATGTTTTGGAAAAAAAGAGGGGGGAGAAGAGACTGTACAGCAATAACTTGCATTAAAAACTACCAACAGATAGCTATGTATTAATTCAGTCTTTTACTGAGAGAAGTTACAGTTTTCCATTCTAACAAAGGTGAAAAATGAATACCTTTCTGCTAAATTCATTTCTGGAATATTTACTATGTTTTGCTCCTGGGTACTTACATGGAGGTTTAACGTGACTGTTATGCTACTTGTAAAGTGTCTGTGATCATAAAATATCACAAGGTGTCCAAAATGAGAAAACACACAGAGCAATCAAAATGCAGCTGGGATGTGGAGAGCCACTAAATCATTCATTGCAGCTCAAGGTGCTGAACAGCATAGGTGGAATAGAGAAATCTTGGCTAATATCATCCATTTGCAAATGCACAAAGCCAGGAATGGTATCTACCTGAGATTACACACCGAAGAAATCAAGAGGTGAAGTGCATATGAAAATTCTGGATGGTAAAACAGGGCATACATTATTGTTAAAATAGAAGAGAGTAAAACAGAAGAAAGAATGGTTCTCAATGAAAGAAATAGTTGGAAGGATGAGAGCCGGGGAAGTTGTTCTTGGTCTCTGCCAGCTCTTGAGGTAGATGGATAGCTGTGATTTCTAAGAATGAATGTTTCTATGGCTTATATCATCTTCCTCAGTAAACATTTTTCCAGGACTACAAACAGCATCTTAAAAAGTCTTTTTCTTTATGTTTCATTTTTATAGCATGTTTCCATAGTATATGATTTCTGTCTTTTAAACCATTTTTAATAAATGCTATCATTCTATTTGAATACATCCAGTGTTACACTTCTAAGAAGATCACACAGAAGCATAATGCTCAAGGGAGAAATAGTCTGCTACGGGTAGAGCGGTTCTCACCCCATTAGGTGGGCAAAAAAGAGAATGTCTGAACCACAGACCTCAGAGCACAGGGAAAATATTGTCTCATTCCAGGGTAAGCCAGGGCAACTGCCTTGGCAGTGCAACCTTAGGTGGCCTTTTTAGGGCAAAGGTATATGAAAAATATATAGAATGGGAGAAAGGCATGTTAAATAGGAAAAAGGATGGGGAGAAAAAGAAGGGGCACATTGGGGGAGGGGGAATAAATTAAAAGATCAAAATATTAAGTGACAAAAACAGTAAAACAAATCAAAGTAAACACATCCACATTCAAAAAGCCCACACCACACAAAACAAAACAAAATAAACAAACAAAAAAATCACTAAATCCTAAGATGGATGAAACATGCAAGGAGAAAAAAAAGAATTAAAGGAAAACTGAGACAAAATGAAACTGACTGACTGTATTGTACCCAGACATAGAAAGGAATAACGGGGCTAACCCTGTGAAAAAAAGTAGGAATAATTGTTGGAAAAGCACCACCACAGACAGAGTCTACCCATGCAAAAACCACTTGAGGTGAACACAGCAACACTCAGCTGGGCTGATCTGTGGAGTGGAGAGGGAAGTTCCATACTTATCGATATTAACCAGTACAGAGTACAGTCCTTTATGTTATGTGATAAAATCCTATGGCTATGCAGATGCCTTCAAGTTCCTCATTTAGGAACACACTTAACCTTGATCTCTATGGTGCTATGTGTTTATTATCACCTGTTTGAAGATGCATAGTAACTGCAGGGATGGAGCCATCACAAAGGCACAGCACCCATCTTTCTGTTTATTCCATCCTTCCACAAAGCACTTGGTTCTAATAGCAGAGGTTATATCCATTAGTTTATCTTTCAGAATTTCTTTCTGACTATGGAAAATGATGTGGTCTTGAAAACACCGGAGTAATTTTCCACTTATGTTAATTAGAGTAAAGGCTGAGAAGTGAGAAAAAAATGAAGCTACTTTGTATTTAGACTAAAAGAAGAGAGATTCATAGATTCATCCTACCTGCTACAGTGTGACGTATTGTACAAGAACTTGAACAATTACTTCAATTTCTCATTTACAGGCAATAAAATTTTTCCAGAAGCTATCCATTCTGCGTTTATTTTATTGAAATTCAGTTCATTCTTAAAGACAGAAAATCCCCTCCAGGGCAGACAGGACAGTAACTGCTGACGCTGGCTTCTTACTCAGAGAATTACTTATCATTATTTTTTGAATAAAAATTATTTTGGTTGTATTTTAGAACTAGTAAACTGAAGACTCAGTAAGTAGACACACACACACATATATATAGATACACATACACACATATATTTATAAAAAGGCCTTTTGGTGTAACATTTAAAAGTAATTCAGTTGAAGAACTACAAATTACAGCCCTAAGACACTAGTAGAAATTGAGGACCTTGTGATCACTGCTAGACTGAGCTGTTATGAATTTAACATACTGTAAAGCAGATGTCTAGACTCAGAAGTGCCTCAAAGATATGGCTGAGGCATTGAGCTCACACCATCAGAAAACCTTTTGAGTTTAGTATTAATTCTTCCCCCCAATTACCATTGTTTTATGCAGCTGTCAGAAATCACAGCATGACTGAAAGGAAGCATTTTGTTTCTATTTCCATTTATTTTCTTTTCACTGGCAAAAAGGCAAAGTGATTTTACAGAGCACAGAAATGTATTCACTAAGGACCAGTGTTCACCATTGTTATGAGTGTGATACTCTAGAAGTTAATAAAAAAAGCAGGCAGGCAGACATTCTCCTTTGGAAGACTCAAAACGCATCTGCTTCTCTCCAGTGGGTAACAGGGCACCTAGCCACTTACTTGAGCTTACCAAGCATTTAAACTGTAAGTTCAAGTAAGGTGCCTATTCAAAGCAAACTCAAAGGCATTCAATGAGTACCAAAATGTCACTTCGACTTTAATTTTTCGTTTATCCAAAGATGCAACCAGGAACTGAAATTCTGCTAGTTCACTTGGGAAACTGTTCAATAAGTTGGTTTGGGCTCCTTTCAGAAGATGGCTACAGTTCTGTTGCATCACTGATTCCTCCTCTGCTTTGATTTGTCTGATGAACTTAAGATTTTTGCAACTTGTATTTACAGAAGAAAAAGTATCACCTTGCAAAGTACTAAACTTACATGGCACTCACTAAAATTACGATTTGCAACAGCACACAAAGTTTGAAGTTCTGCATAGGCCCATCCGAAGACTGGTTTTCCCCTGCTCACCCCCCTCACCTCGTTTGTGTACAAGATTGTGAAGACATCAGAGCTGAACACTCATTTCTGCGCAAAGGAAAGGGCTAGAAGTGTCATCTGTGGAGATCAGTCAGCTTTGCAGTCTGGTCCTGTATTCTGAAATGTATGTGGCATCACTGAAAAGCACAATCGTTTTTTTGAATTAATGGCTGGAAGCTGTTGGTACTATAGGAGTCAGTTTTTAAATGTCAGATTGAGGTTTAAATCAGCAAAAATAGTAATTCCAGGTAAAAGACACTGTCATACCCAGATTATTAGATCACTTGAAGTATACTACTACAAAAGAAAGTTCTTTTTTTTTAAAATTGAAATTATGTACATTTATGCCAACCGTCCTGTATAAACTCATTTTTTTTGCTATGATTGTAATTTTACTGCAATTTTACTGTTCCCCTGAAGCACCAAAAAGTTGTAACAGCACCAGGTCTAATAAAAAAACAAACCAAAACAAAACAAAACCATTTGTCCTGATTCTTATAATATTTGTACTCTGGAGCCAAGGAAACATTTTTTTTCACATTGTGCACACTGAGATCATAGCGCACTTTTCCCCAGGAGACTACTGGCAACATCCCTACTGATAAACTGAAGGGTTCATTCCTTGGCCCAGAGGCCAGCTGGTGTGGTCTGGTCAAATCTATGTTGTTAAACTTTCTTAGTTTTCAAAACAAGGTGGCCACATCCAAACTACCTGTTGAGAGTGGGCCCTGTCCTGTTTAAACTCCTGTTTACACTTTGCCTGGGAATTGTCTTAGAGACTGTTAATTGGCCTTTATCAAAGATGTGCCAAGGAATACTATTCAACAGAATAAATTACTGAGCTTCAATAATGGCTTTGGCTCCTGTTAGTTCACTAGTACAGATATAACTAAGAAGACTGAAATTAGGATAGAATTTTACACGCATTTATTTCTTTTTCTTTCATGATATATGGAAAACAAAGAACAGTATTTTATGCATTAGACATCATATTGGGGCAGACTCTCTTTGTATCTTCATCTGATATTGGACATTCCTGAAGGCAGGATGCTTCATTTGATGAACCTTAGAACTTATCCTATCCAAGAATACTAATATTTAGAAAGTCTGTCCAGGTTCTGAGAAATGTATTTTTTAAGCCATCCAAGTGTACACACAGAAACCCATAATGTGAGAAAATTTCTTTTTATTGTTTCGTTTTCCATTTCAATCCATCATCCTAGATATCCTTTAAGGTGAACATCCCAAAAAAATCTTAGTAAAAATAATAAGGCAAATGAAGTCTTGTCCTTAGGTTTGACTGCAAAATTCTATTCCTGTCATTATTAAGTTCAAGATCTCATCATGAATGAGTATTTAATTTGTTCTGTGTCCTAACTCTGTCAGATATGCATCTGTGTACAATACTATACAATAGAGTTATGTTACTTCAGAATTATTTGAAGTGTTCCAGACATGATGTCTAAGGTAGCTCTTCCTCTAAATTAAACAAGGCATCCTCATGAATTTTTGTAGTAGCAGCCTCACCCAAATGCTGATGAAACCGTTTGAAGTTTTCTATTGACCTTCTGAGGTTTGGTTCAGGCTCTATCTAGTCTCATGCAGATATTGCCTAATGAGAAAATACATGTGTGCTTCAAAATCCTCCTACATTTTGCAAAAGAGATGGGAGTGGGATGGAAAAATTGCAAAAACAAATAATGAGAATACTTATCTGGGCAAGTAATCTTTGAAACACAGCATCATAAGTTAAATACAGTATCTGACCAAAAAGTTGAAACCCATCCAGATCTTAATTGAATCATTCTTGATCCAGGCAATAAAGGTGTTTCATTCCTTTCATAGTCAGAACTGCCAAGTCTTGCTGAACTCAGGTAATTCGGAAAGCACTCAGCACCTTGTAGGACTGAAGGAAAATGCCTTTTGAGGGAAGATGCCACCTCACAAATATGCTTGTGCAAAAACTTATTGTTGTTTTCATGCATCCAGTTGAAAACGGAGGTGAGGATTTGTCTCATCTTCCTGTAAACACTGGTGTAATTCACGTTGGGATTCGCTTTTTTTCAAAGGAGAGATAGGCATCTCCAAAGAGATTTCTCACAGCTCTCATAGACATCTGCCCTGGTATGAGATGAATTGCCTACTGGGGATGTTCTTCTCTCACTATCACCTGCTGAGAGGCTCTAGAATATTTGCTTGAATTATATATAACCAAAGTCACTTAAGAAGAATCACAGTCTGAAAATAATGGTACTTCTTCTCTGTGTTATGTAATTTAATGTCCACTTTACTATGTAGATATGATCATTTTTGTCTCAGCTTTATAAAGTTGATAGGACTGTTCATTTCCATTCTACTCCCATTCATGACTTTCACTTGGGAACTAATCCACCTCTGTAAAATCAATGAAGTTCAATAAGAGCTGAATCGAGTATTGTTTCAAAATCAGAGTTCCATGAACTTTAAAGAAGTCCTGTCCTGGGGAATCTCCCTCTCTGTCAGGGGACTTCCACTGAATGAAAATTTAAAAATCAAACTTGCAACCATGAATATCGACTTCCTCCAGAATAAGCGAAATCATAAAATGCTTCAGAATTACATATCCAAACAGAAAATTTTAGCAAATAAAAGCAGTGAATGGTGAGGAAATTTCTGGGGGAAAGATCACAAAGGAGAATAAAATAAGAAATGTATTTAGATAAAAAGCTGAATGATTGACCTTACTCATCTTCGCAATGAGCATGAACAAACCTTGTGCTCCTAAACACACATAGTGTGCAACACAAAAAATCTGTGATGACAGGATGACAGGTGAAACCATGGTCCTAACAAACTGAAAACCTAGAGTGAAACTTCATAGGCTAGTTAAAACAAAATACAGGTTTTTTTGTATACATCATACTGCATTAGATCTATGAACTTCAGACTTATAGTTTGTGAGAGACTTTTAAATGTTGCTTGGCATTCGTTCATTAGAGGAATTAACTCTACTGGCCTTGAGATAGATTGAGGGCAACAGCAGGATGTAAAAGGCAAGGCTCATATTCATTTGAGGTTTGTGGCAATTACAGTGTTTTAAACAATCATGTTCTAAGGTTGATTTTGCAGGCTGTCTTAGTCACTATCTCCAGTCAAGGCTCTTGTGTAAATGGAGTTTGTTCTACTCTGACAGTGTGCCTATTGTAACTTGGGGCCACCTGTTAGACAACATGAAGTGTTGCCTAAAAAATACACAATAAGCAGATTGTTTGTTACAGTTGTGCACAGACAACTGTATTAGTGTTCTTCACACCATATGTCTACATAAACAGAGCTGCAATGAGCTATTCACCAGAGATTCAAACACTGATGAAGAAGCTTCTCTTAAAAGACCCAGGGCTTACAAGCATTGGTTCACCTGTTAGGCTTACATCAGGATTTCTAATGCTTAGCCTCAAAGGAGAAGTATTCCTTCAGAAGTTTTTTTAGGAAGTTTTATTCTGGAAGCAAAAAAATGCCGACACAAACAACAAAAAAATCTCAAATCAACATAAAATCCACATGTGGTGGTTTTAGTAGTTCTGTACAAAGGGAAGGGGAAATAAATTGGCTTCACAGAAGCAATTTGATTATCATCCGAAGTAAAAATATTATAACATTTTATAATGCTTATATTATTCGTTGGCTTTGTTGTTATTTAAAAAAATACCATAATCCTTGTGTCAAGAGTAAATCTGAAGTCTCATAAGATAAATCTGTGAGCTCAGTCATATCCAAAGTTCTTGAAGTCTCGGTGAGACTACTTTGTACAGCCTCTTTTCTTCATTTCACTTTTTCACAAGGAGAGATTTTGATGGAGGGCAAGGAATGAAAATGCCTCATTTTGTTTTGTACAAGGAAAAATGTTACATCACTGATAGCCATGGTGTAAGAATAGAATAGAATAGAATAGAATAGAATAGAATAGAATAGAATAGAATAGAATAGAATAGAATAGAATAGAATAGAAACTACACAAGTCTTTTAACAAGATCCATGCAAGGATAATCAATTCTATAAACTTAGGTCTCAGTAGTTATTGTGTGATGTGATCGTAAAAGGCATACCAAGGTGTAATCAGCTCTGTTACACAACTGCCTGAAAATACTGGAGTATATGTGAGAAGGTATATATTACTGCCTGTTCTTTCTGTGGCTCTGGTAGCAGAGAAGAGGCATGGAGTAAAAGTCTCTTTGGCTGCCATCCTTCTGCATCAGCTTTCTTCCTGGAGTTGATGCAGGTGTGTGACTCTTCCATCAGAAAAGCCCATTGCAGCTAAGTCCTCCTGGAGCAAGGACACAGCAAAAATATCTTAAAAAAATCAAGCTATTGTGTGTTGTCAGCACCATTCTACATAATACTTCTGAATTTCTTTTTACTTCATCATAGAAAAACTTTTTATATCGAGATGGATGTCAAAGTCTGAAGCTAAGCATTTCATATCCTTCTTTCCCAAGCTAAATATCCAAATGAGTTCATGGTTAAGTAAGTACAGTTTAGAAACAATTTTCCTAACTATGTATATGGTGGCACTTTCGGTGGGTGTTGAAATAAGTTCATAGAAGTAATATCTTGCCACCATTAGCCAAGATCTTATTGTGCATTCAACAGTCTGCACCATGGAGAGCTACAGCATGAAGGGTATCGCTGCAGAATAAATGGAGGAAGCATGACTATACCTCATGTATTGTTCTGGTCTACCTACTATACTTAAGAGTAGCAATGAAGATACCATGGCATGATTTCACTTTAATGCTAGCAACCAGAGACAGAGTTGTTCTAAGTTTTACAGTAGAGAATGCTGCTATGAAACAAAGACACTCAGGCTCCTGACTTGGAAAATGGCAGAAGGAGGAGAGTTAATTAGATATGCCAGATCCCATGCTGCCACTCTTCATTTTGTAACTAGAGATTAAGATCATCATGGTTATAAAAAGCATGCACCATAATTCCACATACTGTATCTTTGCCCGCAGCCCTCCCTAGAGAGACTCAAAGTGTATAGGAAAAGTTTTATTAACCCTTTCTAACAGAGCAATCTAAATGACTGCAACAAAATCACAGCAGGTCACAGAAACAGCAGTAAGCATAGGCAGAAGGAAGAGACACAACGTGTTGGGACTCCACTCGCCTGCCAGGAGTGTTAGATGGATTGTTCCAAAATTGAACTGAAGGAGTTTATGCAAACAAGCAATGCAGACGGATGGCATATTTGGCCTCATACTCCGTGCCAGGATTGACAGTTACACAAAATCACTCAGACAGTTCATAGGGGCACTCACAGTGCATCCAAATCTCTAGTCAAGAGACCAGATCTAGCACAAAATCCTAAACAAAAAAAAGACAGGTGAAATGAGTTTCTATACAGTGGCTAGACTTGTGAATAGAGCGAAATACGTTAATTTTCCTGGCAGAACGAACAAAAGAGAATACCCTTCCCTCTCAAATTCTGTTTTGAGTTATATGAAATATTTCCTTTCGTTATCAAAACTGTTTTCTTATCAACTTGTGTTTGCTTTATTTTCTTATTTTTAATCCTCAATTACATTTAACATAGACGTTTTGAATACGAAATTTTCATACATATACTAAGCGTTAAAATGAATGCTTATTTCTTTCAATATTTTGGCTTTGGTGGATGGGAAGGAAATACAGGGTAGGAAGCTGAAAGTTTTCATTTTAATCTGAAACCACATTCATTGATGATTTTAGGAGGTGATACATATGTGATTCCTCTTTCATCTCAAATCTCAAATACAATACAAAGAAACTGTAGACTTCATCCTGCACCTAAAATTTTCCTTGAAAATGAAGCAGAATTGTGAAGATGTGCAGTGGAATTATAAAACATATTTTGCTTTTAGTGCTAAATATGACTGCAAACATATCTAATTCTATCTGTAAATCTTTGTACAAAATAGCTAACAGGAAATTTGCTGGTAAATATCCTGGTACATGTGGCCAGGTACCTGTTTGCTTCATAATGAACTCTTGGCAACTTTCCCCTCCAGTTCTTCAAGCAGCTTTGGTCTAGGAGAGTTGGGGACAGGGAATAAATAAGAAAAGCAAGGAACAGTGGCAAGGCAAAATATGAAGGTGGCTGCAAAAGCAATTAGCACAACTCATCTGACTCCATGATAATGAGATGTCAAGTACACGCATCAGAAATGGGGAAGCCAATATGCTAGAATTAGAGATGCTATGTGTTAGTTACAGCCAGCCTGGCTTCATATTTGGTTAATGAACACATACATAGGCCTGCTGGTAAGATTCACACAAAAATATAAGAGGGCAAATAGGAATTGTTTTTACTGAAAACAAAAATTTTTATTGAAAATGTCAATGTTTAATTTTTTAAAAAAGCAGACAATTCAAAATAAGCAAGTTTTTCTCATTTATTTATTTTGCTTAAAACTTTTAATTTAAGTATTTAAAGGTTTTGACCAAAACTAAAAAAAGAAAAGAAAAGAAAAAAAAAAAGAAAATAATAGTACTTTTTCTAGGAAGGCAGAGGTTTTCTGGGATTTGGCAGAGCATTTCTCTGTTTTGTCTTTACCTGACTAAAATTTTAGCAGCTTCTTCATATGAGTTCAACACTAATCTTTTCAATTTGCTAAATGACACAGGTCTTCTGTTATTTAGGTTCCAAATGCCCTGAATCAAAGCTTGTGTCAATGGGGGCTTGACACTATTCCTGTCATGAACATTATATTGAGAGCTTCCTTGGCTGCTCCTTTAACATATACAACCATCATTATTTGTTCAGCTTTTCCTGGGATCAAAGTTTATTAAACAGCAGAACAAGAAGCAACAAAAACAAATTAAGAGAAACTCAGACTAAGGCCACATTTCTTTAGAACCATCTGCTTTCTTCTGCGTCATTAGGAATAAGTTTCTTAGAGGTAATGCAGAGGTTTCTTAAGGTACTGGAGCATTGCTAGTAACCTGTGTCTTACATCTCCTCTGTATTCAGCAATAGTCCTGCTGTTGCAATGACTGGCATATCAGAAAACTGCAAACTCTTTGAGGCATGAAAACAGTTGTTTCCTTTTGGTTTATTTTTGCTTTGGTTTTTGACTGCTGAGTGTCTAAACGTACACTGGAGCTCTAAAGTGCAGATCTGAATGATGCACCTAAATGGTTTTCTGCAATCCAGGTTTAGAGGCATATCCTCACTACTCTGTGCTGGTTGGTGTACAGGCTCACTGGGAACCAGCTGAGGTATTTCTGTACAGTGAAAGTTTATTGTAGTTAAGGAATTATTTTAATTGACTACCGTGTGATTTAGGAGAAATTGCAGAAAATCAGCCTTCTGCTAAAACTGAAGTCATTTATCTCTTAAAGATTTAGGACCTCGTCTGCAAAATATACATGCATAGCTCTATTCTACTGTATGGCAAGACTCAATTTGAATTTTTAGTGGGATCTTGAAACCTTGGATAGTGACATCAGCATTTTCCTATGTTTGATCAAAATGTGAATCATCTTGTCTAATGGTCTGTCTGGCCACTGGAGAGTATTGAGTGTATCACCAGACTAAGGTGATAAATAAATGACTCAATGTTCATAATATCATTTAAAATCACATCTACATCTAAACTAAAACACATTTACCCCCAGTGAGAGAAAGAAAGGAAGTGGAGTGGTTATACAGGACAGACAGTGGAAATTAATCCAGGTTTGCAGTTTTCCAACTATGTCCTAGTATTCTTGTCGCATTTCAAAAGTGTTTAATAACTCCTAAAATCAATCCTAAAACTTTTAGAAAATGTTATTGCAACCTTTTGATTTCTTCTTGGAACGTTTCTTGCTATAATTGATTATAGTTACAAAAAATGACTATAATTCTGAATAATTTTAGGGCTAGAGCAATAGGATGGATAACATGAATATAAATTTTACGAGATGTTTTACTGAAGACTGACATTTAATAATGTTTGTATTTAATTCTATGAATACTTGTTTTATATTTTTGACCCATTTCCAACACCTATTTCTGAAAAGCAAGATTTCTAGGGACAAGCTCCATGGCACACTACTGATGATGCGATACTGCTCTTTTCCATGGTTTTGTGTTAATATATCCATTTTACATTAGAAGGCCTTGTATTCCTGGAGCTTGCCATTCAAACTGCAAAGGAGTACGCAGAATAAGAAATAAGGAATATATTGATCCTGAAGTGGTTGCATATATTTAATGAGTCCACAACATTTTTATTGATATTTCTGTATTTAGCATATTTTTATTTCCGTGATTACATTCTGGCTATCAGGAAACTTCTCTGCCTTTTTGTTTACTTTAAACCACTCCTCGCTATTGCTGGATGGTGGCAGTCTGCATTTTAAGAAGCAAGAGCCAGCTTCTGGGCTGGTGTAAGCATCATTGCTCCATGGGATTATACTGATTTACACCAGCTCAGGATCTGATCCATTTTTTCTATCTCTGTGACATGACTTACGCTAAGATAACACCCTATAAATTCATTCTCAGTTGTTATTTTCTGCCTCTCAAACTTCCAATAGGAGAGCTTGTATTCAGGTTTCACAGCCAGGCAACAAAAGGCTTCCCCTGGGTGCTATGCTACTCTTTTAAAAACTGAAGCACAAGGGCTGTGAAGGCAGAGCACTTAAATAGCAACATTCATTACTGTGGCTGAAGAAAAAAAGGTCAGCTCCAGCAGTAATCTCCTGCTGTAAATTTGCTAGAAAAACAACATGCCAGTAAAAGTACACATTAAACAATATTGTCAGCACTGGGACACTCACCGCCTCCAGCCCCACCGGTGGTATCGATGGCATTAAACCCAACATTTGGGGGAAGCTGGAAGGACGCAGCAGTGTGCCCTGCACGTGTACATAGGTGTGTGTCTATAGGCACACATACTTGGTGGCCCGTATGTGCAGCATGGCACACACTGGTTGCCCTCTCCACTCTGTGGGGAGGGATCTCTGGTGGGATGCTGGGCAGCGGCCCCCACTGATAGATTTTTCGGCACGTTGCTGGCAGGTTGGCTGGGTGCCTGGCAATCCACCATGCCTGACACATTTTGGGCAGAGCGACAGTACGCAGGGAGCCATGTGGCCAGTGTTAGTAAACATTATTCTGCAGAGTCTGGCTTGCCACCATCAGCAGTGGAAGGGGGAGCGGCTGGCAGGGCCCAGCCAGGGCGACCGCGCTGCCAGCCAAGGCCCGTCATCCAGCAGCTGCTCCCGTCTCTGCGGAAACAGCCACTAACAATGGGCTGGAAATCCAGAGGTAGCCTGTATGGAGAGGGCCCTGTATGGTAGAGAGCTCTACGGAGGGAGAGGGCCCACTGCCCAGCCTGGGGACAGGCTGCCCACCACCCCACCAAGAAAAAAAGAACACACCTTGAAATACATAAAAAGGAACACAAAATGACATTAGGCTGTGTTATCTGCCCCAGCACCCCTTTCAGGCACTTTCCTCATCATCATCCAGGTGTTCAAGTTCCATTTTGATTGTGCATCCCTGGACACCCAGGCAAAGAAGCAGGTTCAACAGTAAAGGCTGGATAGCACAGCATTAAAGTAAATAAGAAATTAAGTTGGATTTCAGTGGACGTTTGTTGGGCTTTCTCTCTCCTATAGTGATTTTGGACCTGGATCTGTGATGCAGAGATTAGACTTTTGTTTGTACCTTATCAGTCTGGAAGACAGAAGGTCTTTCTCTCAATTTTACACTAAAATATCCAGCTTTCAGCTTGATTCGACTTTCAAATGTAACTCTTCTCCCTGCAGGAAGCAAAAAAAGGCATAGTTTTAATGCACCTCATGACCTTCTTGGTAAGTAACTGAGCTGGCCTGAGCTTGCCACTCAGAAACCTGGGGAAAGCAAAGGCAGTGCTTCCTTGCACCAGGAAGAATTTCTCCCACTTATAAGACATTTACAGCTGCTCACAAACAAGGAAATATTAATAAGAGGAGCGGACATGGTCATAAACTTGGAAAAATACAGCAGCAGTCTCTATATGCAAATAAAAACCCCTATCCTCTCCAAGCAAGACAGACTTTCACTCACTAATCTTAATGAAGAAGCATCTGTGGCTCTGTGAGGTGAGTTTCACTTTACAAGTCCTAGGTTGCGCATCCTGCTGAAGGATCCATCACTGAAGAAGTGAATCCAGATTTTTTGCAAGGTTCCACTGCTGCTGTAAAGACTGCAATATCATTATTTAATTTGAGTTGACCAATTTAGAATGACATTTCCACATTTTGTTTTCTTACTTACTTTCATTCTACTTTCTTCCTGTAGAAAGCTGTGTTCAACATAACATGAAGATAAAATCATAAGGCTTACCAAGTTAGTACTGTATTGCACTTGTATGAACAGTGCAGATACTGAACGTTAGACAAATAATTAATACAACAATGCAGCAGTTCTTTCTGTGGCACAAGATTTCTCTGGGAATGTTATTTTATTGTATTTCTTTTAGTACTTGTTTGTTTAAGAGGGAGGAACAGACATTGCTGTATTTTAGTTTGATTCAGCAAGCACTCTGGCCTCAGTCCAGAAAATCATTTAAGCTTGTGCTTAAATGTAATGAAATGAAATTTAAGTTCATGGAACTGCCTATGTATTTAACATACAGTATGGGCTTAAGTGCTTTATACAAAGCAGGACCAGAATAATGAAAAACCTTAAAAGAAAGTCCACGTATTTTTATGCACACAATTTTTAACCCCCTAATACTCTTAGAAAGGACATTTTCCACTGCCTATGCTATGAAAACATTGTGTAGTTCCACACCCCCCCAACTAACTTTTCTTGATCTGACAATCTGACAGCTATATCCTGTGTAACTGCTAGTCTGGCCCTCTTTAAAAATATCTTATTAAGTGGAAGCTTTGCCTGAGCAAGGTATGCAGAAATGAGTCACAGGGAGTATATGGAATTTTCTCAGGACTTAGGGCTGTGCTTGTTGTAGCCGAAAGCTAAATATTCTGTGGAACTCAGCAGTGCTACTCTGAGTACATTCACTTTCCGTACCAATTCAGTGTTAGTGGAAAACATAAAACCAACATGAAAGTTATGCTGAAACACACCACAAAGAAAGGCGTGTTCTTAACTTGGGTTATCTAACCCAGATGAGATAATTTAAGCTGTGGTTGCACATCAATTTAAATCAATCTAACTATTGGCTGCCAGGGTGGGTGGAACCATGTCAGCCAACAGTTAGATGTACATCAGTCTGTGCTGCACCGCAGTCCCAGCTTCGACCAGCAACCAAGATAGACAAGGTAACTGGAATTAGCTAACACAGAACATTAAATGCTAACAGTGCTTAAAGCCTCCACTGCTTTAACATGTCTGTGTAAAGATATTCCTGAATTTTTATGAGTTTTTGCAACATAGACAGACCTGGAAAACCTTTTCAGAGGCACAGAAACTCAGTGGAGCTGACTGCTGTCCACAGTAAAAAGAAAACATGGTTCCCTCCTCAGAAGGTTTACAATCCTTATGTTAGATTTCCACTGTGAAGGCCCTAAACTCTTAGCTAAAGAAATTAAAAAAAAAAACACAAATAAACAAAAAAAAGCAAAAGCTGGATTTACTCTTTATGAAAATCTCCCAGAGTAAAAAAAAAAAGTAAATAAATTTTGTTTTGCCTGTTAGATGCCTAGGAATGTATTTGTATGTTTGTTTTTTTCTGCCAAGAGCAGAAATAACCTTCTTGGATTACTCTTGGATTACAATCTCTTTTCAACAGAAGCATTAAAGCCCTCTAGATTTCATTCATTAACAGAATAATACATATATTTTGCTCAGTAGTTTTTTTGAATTACAACAACATGGAATGCAGAACAAAGCTAGTGTGGTTGCACAGACATGCTCAAAATTCTCAAAATTCCGTTTTAGATTGTTTCTGCTACAAGACCTGATTAAGCACACTAGTTACCTAAAATATATTTTTTCTGATGCTCCTTTTTTCTAGCCATCTCCAGTTACTGCTTGCCAAATATAATTTTTAAATTGTTATTGTTTTGTATTTCTAGCACATCACAAAAAAGTAAGAAACAGTTATGCTTTTGATCAAAGAACAGAAAATGATCTAATCATCCATATTCTCTCAACTATCCTCATGCCTTCATGCTAGAGAAAAAATTTTCTTACATTATTTGCTTAGTACAGACTTAAAGAAAATCACCGTGGATTTTACAATATAGAAGGAGTTGAGTCCCTTTAACCCAGTTTCTGTAACTTTTGCTCATGGGAAGAAAGAAAGCAGAAAAAAACATGCTTAGGTACGAATGAACAGATATTGGCCTTACTTGTTTAAATAATATTACATTATCCCATTTATCTGAAGATTTCTTGGTGTTTTTAACGATAAAGTTGGGCATGGATTTGCACTCTCACGTTTAAGTTTCATTTCTGCATGCTGGGCTTAGTACCAGGTTTCTAGGTACACCAGAGGTGTGGCCTCTGGGGACAGAGGGAAAGGGAAACGGTTATAAGATGTGGGTCTTACATGGTCGTATCAATTTTTCCAAGGAGTCTGTTCCTACACACTGTCTGTTCCCAGGATGCTGTACAGAAGAAATCAAGCCATTATAAGCCCCAAGACACTTCTCTGTGTCTCCTTATGCAGAATGTCCGTCCCTGAGGCTTACAGGACCACTCATAACCAAATGAAAGGATTCAGCTCAGCCTTGAAACACTGTAGTATTAGGAAATGGAAAGCATATCAGAAATGTGTGTTAACCCTACATGGAAAACTTAAATAACTAATTTCACTTCCAGCCAACATAACCTTCCAGAGAACTCATGCTGATTGATGTTAAGGTATCTACATTTGAATCACCACCTGATCTCTCTGGATAAGGCTTCAGGTTTGACTCAGCATACAGCAAAGTGAGGCAATGTTCTAGGTGTTTGTGTGTTGGATTTTGCCCTATTTTGTAAGAGCTATAGAATTTCCTGTCTGAAGATTGTCAATTCATTTTCATCCTCTGATCTCTAATTACATTTATTATATTTCAGAAGACTAAAATAAACTAAATTTTCTATGCTAATCTGAAACTTAAGAGCAAAGAATGAGGATTAGGGCAGAGAATTTGTTTAGCTAGATCAAAACCAAACAAAATCTTTGGGGCCTCAGAAATGAGTCTATCTCAAAATTCTCTCATGCACTCCAGATCTCCAGTGGTAAAGAAACTTAGCACTAAGCTAGAAGAAATTGGCTGCATGTATATCTTTCTTTTGTTCCCTTGCAGTTTCCTGTGCATCAGTGAGCTGTACACCAACCTCTCTGGTCTGGTGTGGCCCAGGAAATTGCAAATATTTTCAGCTGTGTCAGGTTGTACATATGCAAGTTAGGAGGTTCAAAGGGAAGTTTAATTGACACTAATCCTCATCTTGACTTTTGCTCACCTCCTTCTCTTTTCCCACTAAGCCTTCCCACCTTCCCACCTCAAAGCCGCAGAAGCTTTACAATTGTTCTTATAAAAATATACATATTTAACCCTTTGGCAATCTCTTAATGCCCTTTTATTAAATCCCTTAACTCCTTTTATTAAGTCCAGGGTAATTAAAATGATTATAAACCTCTCTTGAGAGATTATATCCTTTAATCACAGTGCATATTTGCTGAGATGTAGGCGACATTTGTGGTATATCAAATATAAAATTACTTTGGGAAAGATGCTTAATAACAATTTTAAAAACTAAGAACTTAATTAAGGAGGTTTAGGGCATTAAAAATCATATCTACGTGTGGTCACTACAAAACACTGAAGGACTTCAAATACTTCTCCACATATACGATGACACAGCTGTAATTAGGTTTCTCAGTTTATTTCAACTCCAGCTTCTCAGCCGATGTAATCTGTCCTAACGCTGTTGAATCCCAAGGTGTTATAACGCTTTATACTAACTCAGTTTTCTGGCCAACTAGAACAAATGCACAGGTAAAAACTTCTCTGGGGTCATTATTTCCCAACCAATAATAGAAAAATCAAGGACTTTTCTTCTTGAGTGAGCTTGGATCTCCTGTCTGAGATTGTACACTCTTCCTGTCAGCAGCAATACTAAGGTGAATACACCCCATTGAACATACATATGGTTGGAGGTTGTTACAGTATGTTCGTGCTTAAGTTTAGGAACCTCATGCACTGAACTTCAAGGTTTTGGGTTTAATTAGGACATTATTAGTTAGAAATTCTCACTCACAAAGGTATACTTCATTGTTGCGTGCATAAGTCATCAGGTAGGATGAAGTGATATGAAGTCTGTCCTCAATAGTTATTAATCTTCTCTTTAACTACTGGCAAGTCATGTAATCTCTATGTTCATTCTGTTTCTTCATGCCTGTTAATATATGGCTTGAATTCAGTTGACACTTCTAACACCAAGCTCTCAAGTGCTCAAAAGCTGAGTCTTCGTTGAAGGAAACGCAGGAGTGATCATACACACATTTTAGGCCAGAGGCACTCTTAGAAGCTGTAGAATGAAACAGATCAGCACAGCACAGCAAGTGCTGAAAAGAAATAAACTAGGCATCCAAGACACGTTTTCTTTCATTGCTATTTTTTATTTACAGTAAGCAAAAGCACTAATTTAACTTTTTTCAGTAGGCTAGACAGCCACATGCCTTATCCTTGACCACTTCTGTTATTTATTTTCATTGATGCTTAAATATCTAAAGCACCCAAGAACTGCATATTGCCAAAATCAGCAGCAGAAGATAAAGGTATAATTTTCTTTACGAATGGACATCATGAGTAACTTAATTGCGCCTAGGTTAATAGGGAATGCTTACACTTAAATTATTCCAGAAGAATAACAATCAGTCTTTGAAAGGTACTACAGACAAAGTGAAACAATATTAATTAACATGCACTATTCTGCCTATTTTATGCTAACTGCATGCTTGTGTTTTCATAAAGTAGTATCTCACAAACAAGCATTAATAAGAAAGCAGGAACTCAAAAAATAGGAAATAATATAAAAGCCAACACACTGTAACTTGGCATACCTGCAATTTTCATTTAGAAGTCTTGGAAGTTCTTGACTTCTCATATTATACACCCCTTTTGAAGTCAACAGACCAATATCCACTCAGCAAGTGTTCAGCAGCTCTTAGAATGGGACCCTGTATTTTAGACTTAAATAAAAAAAAAATTGTGTTAAGGCATAATATAACTAGTGGGAAAGGTGTAACTGCAAAGCAAAAAGAAAATGTGACTCATTAAGTGTTTGAATGAAAGAAGCAATTGGCATAGGGTGTTATGGAACAGCTATTGAAGACCACAGGAACTGTGAAAAGAAATCATTTCTTTTAAAGGAACAGAGAAACAAAGTTATAAGGACTACTGGAGTAAGGTTATAAAAATAATTGAAGGGAAACACTGAAACAGTGAGAACTGTAAGAGGTTAAATAACAGATCTAGCTGTAAAAGTTAATAGTAATTTTCCTACATGCTCACACTACTTTGTTTTTCTTATGTGTTTTTTTAAACATTAAAAGAACGTGATATGTGCTATCATTTAATTTAATTTAATGTGTTGTCAGTATATCAACATCTGAAATGTATCACCATGCCGTAAATGAATTTTGTGTAGGTGTGAGAAGGAAAAAATAAGGTCCCACCCACCATGCAATATGCTAACATGAGAGATAATTTCAGAAATTTCATCAGTAATGCAAGCAATTTTCTGGCAAAGATGAATATTGCTATACATTGATTATAATCAGGACCTGAGAGGATAAAAGAAATGCAAAGATACTAAAGTTATGGAGATGCTATTATACGTGACCAAAACAAAAAGTACATGAGCAATGCAGAGAATATGAACTCAATGGAACTGGGTTTAAGATTTGATTAGCTGAAAAAAAAAGGCTTTAAGATGTATAAGTGAAATAGAATGAGAAGACAGGAGTAGTAGGACTAAACTTATTATTTAAGGCACTGAAATTAGGTGTTAATGCATAGACATTTACAGGTTCAGTATATACCTGGATTTCATTTTAAGCCAATGAAGAGCTAATCAATACAGTGAGATGAACCAAGAAAACTAATTCAGTTCATCCTAAAATAGACACCTACACTGAATCACTCTTCAAATTCCAGACTACAATAGCATCTAGATATCAAGGTTTTGGTTGGATATCTACAAACAGACATACAGATTTAGCTCTCTTAAGCTGAATGCCATGAGACATCTACCATGTTGGTATGCGTATCTGGTCACCCAACACTTCTCTAAAATCAACTCAGAAAAGTGAGTACATTTAGGATGACATTAATTTCTGCTATTTCAAATACTTACTTAAAGATGAAATTAGTTGTCCACTAAAAATACCTATTTTCTTTATTGACCTAAAAGGGTTGTTATCTGGTCAGATGAATCTCCCTTGCTCCCTGCATGACTCCTTAGCTGAGTGAGGCAAAAGGAAAGACAAGAAGCAATAAAATGTTCAAAGGCTGAAGATAATAGAAATTAGTGAAATACATTACTTTGTTACATAGCTTCTAGCAGCATTAATGTATGAAAACCAATTGGATCCTGGGCTTCATTAAAAAAGAAGCATGACCAGCAGCTTGAGGGAGGTAATTCTCCCTGTCTGCTCAGCTGAGGGAGCACTCAGCCATCTGGAGTACTGTGTTCGTCTCTGGGTCCCCCAAATAAGGACATGGATCTGTTGGAGCAGGTCCAGAAAAGGGCCACAAAAATGAGAAAAGAAGACTGAGGGAGACCTCATCACTTTCTACAACTACCTGAAAGGAGGTTGCAGCAAGGTGGGTGTTGGTCTCTTCTCGCAGGTAACAAGGAATAGGACAAGGAAGAAACAACATCAAGTTACACCAACAGAGGTTTAGACTGGATGTTAGGAAAAAATTCTTCATTGAAAGGATTGTTGGGCACTGAAACAGGCTGCCCAGGGAAGTGATTGAGTCACCATCCCTGGAGGTATTTAAAAGGCGTGCAGATGTGGTGCTTAGGGACATAATCTTAAAGGTCTTTGCCAAACTAAATAATTCTATGATTCTATAGTCAGAGGGCTGGAATACCTCTCCTATAATGAAAAGCTGAGAGAGTTGGGGTTGTTAAGCCTGAAGAAGAGAAGGTCTGGGGAGACCTTATTGCAGCCTTTCAGTGCTTAAACGGAGTTTACAAGAAAGATGAGGACAAACCTTTTAGTGGGGCCTGTTGCAATAGGACAAGGAGTAATGGTTTTAAACTAAAAGAGGGTAGATTCAGACTAGATATAAGGAAAAGAAATTATGATGAGGGTGGTGAAACACTGGAACAGGTTGCCCAGAGAGGTGGCAGATGCACCCTCCCTGGACACATTTAAGGTCAGGTTGGATGGGGCTCTGAGCAACTTGATATAGTTGAAGATGTTCCTGCTCACTGCAGAAGGGTCGGATTAGATGACCTTTAAAGGTCCCTTCCTACCCAAACTATTCTTTTAACTCCTGCTGTGGAACACTTGCAAGAATCCACTCAAGCAGTACCACTGGCTATTAGATCTGTTTTCATCATTTTGTTTGCATGATTAGTTATGATACATTTTGTGGGAAATAATGAAACCTTTCTCATTTGCACATGGTTTTTCTTTTCATTTTTCTTCTTCGCATTCCTTATACTGAATCAACTTTTATTGCACAACCTCACACACAGTCTACAGTAAAGACATTGGCATGTAAGTCCAAGGATGTGAAAACCACAGTGTAATTTCCTTTCTTTGACATTGTTCTTTTCCAAATATTTGCTCCAAAAAGAACATTAATAAAATCCCCAAACTAATGACAATTTTTGAAAACAGAGATAATTTCTAGACTAAAAATCAATTTTATAACAAGACTTCAAGGGTATTTTAAGATTGATCCTAGGAATGTAAAAGAAATTAATTTTCTGAGTGTTTTAAAAACGTTTGAGGATTCCCAGCTAATATCCACGACTGAACTCTGTACATGATATTGTGTAATTCCTTCATCTCCTACATCATGAGCTGCAATATTAATTACATATTAAAACTAGATTAATTACAGTATTAATTACAATGTAGTTATTACTAAGTTTGTCATACTGAAGAACCAAGATTATGCCTAAACGTAATTACCAAGTATTACACAAGAAAAAAAAAGCTATTTGTATACAGATACCAAAAATTTCAATCCAAATAATATTCTAATTTCTTATATACATTAGAGTGCTTTGTTCTATGAGGAAGTGAAATCTTGGAATACTAAAACACTGTATTTATTTTTGATGGTGTTAGGAAGCAAAATGGATTTTAGTGCTGTTGAAATATATTATTTAATTGTAACTAAAATGACCATGGCAATTAAATTAACTATGTATCCCACATGGGTCTACTGTTTTATTCTAAGAAATTAATCTATTAATCTGCACTTTTTTCAAAATAATTGCTTTAAACTTCATCTGGTAAGGAAAATCACCTATGGATCAAACTATTTGTTGATGGTACCCAACAGCAATAAAGAAGCCCTTAGCAGAGTTCATGTAAGCACGCCTTTCACATTGTAATCACTTTTTCTCCATGGTACAGAGCAGTTTTTGGGCCCATTCCAATAAAACTCAATGCAGATTTTCTGAACTGTCCTCTGGGAAGAGCTTGTGTCTCTCTAGTGACTACATCAGGACGATTAGGAAGCTGAGCAGCTAGGTGCTTGAAACTGTGTAATGCTTGTAGATTAGAAGATGTAACTAAAGAGATGCAGAAAACACACTTCATCCTACCTCTAATATGAAACTACACCGCATTCAGCTGTTAGACACTGTTTTCTTGGACAACAGGTCTCTTCTCATAGTTTTATAGTGACTGATACAGCAACTTACAGGAACACAATCCAACCTCTTTAGACAGATAATACAGAAGACAATTCCTCTCCCTATAGGCATGTGATATAGAAGAAAGAAATCAGTGAGAAAACAGTAAAAATTTAAAGCAGACAAACCAGGTTGGGAAACTGGGAGCGTAGAATAAGAAAAAAAATAAATAATCTGGTTTACTATAAAATAAAAATGTCTCCATTTATCTAAACATTGTCAGGTGGAAGAACAATATCATGGCAAATGATATAGGTCACAAATATACCACTTGTAATAATACAGACAGAGCCTAACAACGATTACACATATGAAATACAACTCAGTGGTTCAGAGTTCAGTAACAAACAGGTCACAATTCAGTTGTAAGTCCAAGAAATTTTAAGTCTGATAGGTCTACACACCCATCCATTTCATCATGGAGCTAAAAAATGCTTGCCATTAACTGTACTTACTTCATAGGTACATTTTTTTTTTCATGTCTGCATTATTTAGGTGTGTCATAATGTGATAATAAATACAGGAAATAAAATACCTTTGTTTGGTTGCTTTTTCTTCAAATGACCAAGTGGACAGTCTTGTTACTTCCTCTGTCAAAATACACACTTGTCTTTATTTAGCAGGGTTCATGAATCAACACTACGGAATCCCTTGTATACATTCAGCATGTATGTTAATCTATACATACAGCATACATACAAGGTTATCTTCACAGCTCATAGATCAAGAATGCATTTTACATTCTCTCAGTGGGCTGTTGCTCATATATATAAATCATCTCATTGAAAGATGGATCTCCAAAGCTGTGAGGATTGCAAACCTGCAGGCATGAGCAATTAGCACTTCATGCACCTCATGCAACCTAAGCGCAAAATGCCCATTTTACTATGGCCAAGCCTTCTTGCAGGGTCAGCACAAGCAGACAGGCAGCAAAAATTAGCATATGGTGGCAGTCTGGAAAAGGTAGCCCAGCAGAAGTGAAAGCTTGTCTAGGCACAGACCAAAGGCTCTGAATTCAGGCAACTGCTGAGGAAGCTAGTACTAGCCAGAAGTGCTGAGGCAAAAACCACTGTGCTGGCCCTACAATTGCCTTCTCTTCCAGGTTTTGCAGTATGACTTTCCTGGAGATTTCTGGAAGTGCTATATATCTCCTGTTTCTACTGAAATCCTTGCTTGATTTTAAAGTGGTCATTGTGACATCTTGAATAGCTTTAAGTTTGATATCTTTGGGCTTCTGAGAGAAGAGACACTACTACTACCACATGTAGTTTAGCTATAAAAGGGAAGAGAAATGAAAAGGGGAAAAAGAAAAGGGTATATGGACACAAGGAAAAGAAAGAAACCCAGGTATAAATCACGAAGCGTTTGCTAAGAGTGTGATATTAAAAAGTGATTAAATTAATGATCTCAAAATTCAAACTTTAAATAAATTTAAATCTTCTTATTTAAACTAGTAAAATCGAGCTTAAAAATGGATCCTTTTAAAGTCATTGAAGTCACTAGGTTTACCAGTATACTTAACAGAAACAACTGTGCCCTCTGCAAGCTACACAGGTCAGGAAATCTCAAGCAGTCCTGCCAAGAGCTTGCTGCAACAGCAGCTTGGGGTTTGAGAAATGCACTTTTCTTTGCACTCGTGGAAACAGGTGACCTAGTGGTAATGACACCATTAACACATTTCACCTTTTTAAGCTCTCCCTCCGGTGTCTTACTTATACTACCTTATGGAAGAATCATTTTATTTTGGTATTTCGACTACCTTGTATTCTTAGTGGTATTTTTAAGAAAATAAAACAGAAAAGTGGAGGGAGACCATCTTTTAGGATATGTTTTAGAAGGAAAGCATCAGCAGAATCTGTCTTGAACAAAAAAAGAATTTGGCAATTTTTGTAGCAGACCAGATAGGACTGCATCACTCTTAATTCTGTTTTCCCTTCAAGTATCGGCAATACTCGCTTTTTAATAGGCCATTATTAGGTACTTGCCACATTTTCTAACAGATTCTCCAGACAGATAGGTCTGCAAATGTACGTATGTATATTAAAAAAAACCCAAACCCTGAATAGTGTCTCAATTCATTATTTGACTGAGTCCTTAAGGACTCTTCACTCTAGATACACAAGCAGAAATATCTTTTCTTATTGTGGTTGCTGTGTCTCTATGTCTTTCTCTATGTACCCTTCTGGGTACTGATTCTTCAGGAAATACTGCTAAATTGTTTATTTCTTTTCAAAAGCTATTTTTCCAACACCTCTCAATTCTTTTTATCGTGTAAATACAAAAGAATCAAAACCCATTATCTTCTATTTAACAATTATAACTTAATAACAATCTACAACTGAGATGTTTGTTTACAAAAACATTTATCCTTGACAACTTGATCCCTACAGCAACAATATGAAAATAAACTCCTGAAAGTTATCTAAAAGAACAGGAAAATAAGACAAACTCAAAGTATTGGTAGTACAGTATGTAGCAGAGAACACTACAGTATATGAGAGCATTTCTGAACAGTATGTGTCTGGGTTCTAGCTCTATTGACACCAGTTGGGCATTTATCACCGAATTTAAAAGGATCAGGTCAAGACTCTCACACTTAAAAAAAAAGGGCTTGTCTGTGTATGTGTGTTGAATATCCAAACAAATCTGAGTATTTGACACCTTTTTTATACTCTAAATGTTTGCATACCACAACAGTAGAAGACAGAAACTGGGTTGTCTCAAGAAGAGAAAGAAGTAATTGCTGTCTTCAGCTGCCTAATGGGGGGGGTTACAGCTCTTTAATGGGGAGTTACAGAGAAGATTAAGCCAGACTCTTCTGGGAGGTTAAACACAAAGAGACAGGAGGCAATAGACAAGGGTTGTAACAAAGAGAATTCCAAACAGGTAGTAGGAAAATTTGTGTCAGTCACGGTAGAGAAATAATTTGTGTTATCTGGAGAGGCTGTGGAATCGCCATTCTTGAAGACATTAAAAACTTGGCTGCATATGACCCTGATTAACCTGATCTGACATAGGACTTGGCCCTGTTCTGAGTAGAAGATTTCTACTAGATGTTCTCCAGGAGTAGGAAGAGAAACTCCATTAAATTTTGTATGTTCAATCCTTAGACAATACATTCCTAACTGTAAGGAGAAAGTAACAGATCATTCTGTGATTTATTTTTCTTTGGAATACAATTTGCATCTGCCACTAAAGTCTTTAGCCAGTAACTGTTTGGGTTTTGCTCATGGCTTTTTGTTTTGTTTGGTTTTTTTTTTACTTTTATGCTAACTCTATCAACTGTAAACTCATGTCTAGAAGCCCTAGCTGGACACTAAGCAGCCACAGGTTATAAAGACAATACAATGGATGGTTCATCAAGAAGACTCATGTGGCTTGTACAATGTTGGAAAACAGTACAACAGCAGTTCATCAAAAATTGCTGTTAAAATGCTGTTTTAAAGTGGTTTGCTTGTTGTAGCCAGTAAAATTAAATGTACCCTCTGACTGTCCACACCAATTGTCTCTCTTTTACCGTTTGATCAAGTCCACATCAAAGGAATGAAAACAAGGATTCTCACTGTGGAATGATTGCGGTCCTCACGTCAGTCTATTCAGGCCAATTCTTCAAATGGCATAAACCTGTGTTCAGCCTAGCTGAATCTAAACTGTGTTACACCAACTTGTGCCTCTTGAGGATCTCGATTTACTGCGGTGAAAGATTAGCAAGTTTAACTACAGTGTTCTTGGTACAGAAGTTGCCTGGGGCCCAAGAAAGCAGAGGCTATGGGTACACCAACAAGCTACTGTAGGGCATGGACACACAGCACATCCACTTCTGTGGTAATTTTGTCCCCATACTGCTTTTTCTCTCTTTAACTTCATGACAAATAAGAGATGTTCTGCATCTTCATCACCAAGCAAGTTATCTCCTTTGTGGTTAAAGTAGGGACAGATGTTCCAGCCTAGGTCCCTGCAATTTGATCCTTAAACTTACTGGTCACTTGGTAATTAATCCATACCTCATTTTCGAGGTTTAGTATGGTCAGAAATACCTGCACAGATCAAAAAATAAAACCACTACTTGGTCTCAAGAGGCTTACCAAAATGAACAACCATATTTCACAGACTTACATATCTTGTTCTCGTCACAACAAATGCCATGACACCTCTTGAGACAATCACATGCCAAGTTTCTTTCTTCAGACTATATATCATATGACACACATTTTCATAGCTGTCCACATCTGAGCTTTGTATCTTCCCTGGGATTTTTGATTTTACTAACTCAGCAAAAGGAGTAAGAAACAGGATCTTCAGCTACAAAAAGAATATTAATTCTCATGCAATAATGGACCTCTTTAAGGATAAACCTTCTGTAATGCAACTAAGAACAGTAGTCAAGATCTTCATTACAAACATTTTCTTTTCTGTGCTGTAGCAAAGTATACCTCCATCATTTACTTATCCACTTCTCTACCACACAGAGGTCGGTCCCATAGCAGAAGGATGCTAGCTGTGTTTCTTATCCCTCCCAACGCTCTCCATACAGTGGATATTCCAGAAGTCTTCAAAAGACACAGGAGTCTTTCCATGAACTGTGGTACATCCAGACCTCCGTGATGATCCTGAGATCACAAGAGACATCTGAAGTATGAAATGATACGAAAGTTGTTCTAACTTCAACTACTTTTTAATCAGAAACAGAAATGTCCTGCCTAGCTGACTTTTCGTACAGCGTCACCTATAGTTTGAGAGTTTATGTGCCCAGGATATGGGACCATGTTTTTGTACTTCAAGAACATTGCAAAGTTAAGGATTTTATTTAAAAGAACTTAATTAAAAAAAGTAAATGGCAGATTATGTAATTGCTATTTATTTTCATAAACATGAGGTATTTCAAAGTGCTATAAGACGCAGCACTAAATGTACATCGTTGGAAGAAATTAAACACAGAACTTTGCAGTTACCCAGTTCTATGCACCAAACATTAACAAATACATTAACTGGAAGAAACAGGCTAGGAAAAGGCATATATAGTAAATTTCTTTACAAAAGTTTCTTAGTTCAAAAAAGTGATAAAGTAATATCTACTCAAAACTTTCACAACTCATTTTCATACGAAAATATAAGTATCAAATTTAGTTATGTATCAGCATCATACTAAAGTATACAGGCAATGTAAGAATTAGTACAGTACATAACAGAGATTAACAATATATTTGTATACAAAAACATGCTCCTCAAACATTGAGGTATTACAGTACTTAGGTATGAACTTCCAGTCTAATACTGGCAGCAAAAGCCACCTCTCATAACCCAAGACGTGTACAAAAGGCAAGTGTGTAGATGGTATTTACAGAAAATTCCCGCAGGGGTACGAAATGCCAACCCCTAAAGTAAGATGTTAGAACATAAGCACCATAAAACTTAGGAATGAATGTTTCAAAACTCAACTAGATGTCATCAGCAGCTCCAAATGCTCACAACAATTTAAAAAAAAAAAAAATCCCCACCATCTACAGTTCTTAAGAAGAAAAACAAAGGCAGTCCATTGTTGTTTCCTAGTCTTGCAATAAACTCCTTGCAAGAACATCCATTTGCTCCGTACCCGGGATAATAGTTTGTCGATTACTTCAGGGACTGGATTGAAAGTAAAACCAACATTCTTAACGTCAAAAAACACAATTTTTTTTTTTTAGAATCAAAAATGTGCAAAGTGGCAATGACTGTCCTGGTCAGCCAAAAACAAACAAAACAAAAAAAGGGTTTAGCAAGTCCGCTTATATTCTATTTTCTTTAGCAATTGTTGTTGTCTGGCTTGCAATTTTTCCTTTTCTAGCAATAACTTCTGCTCCTCTGCCCGGAGAGAATGCACATATTCAGTGGCTTTTTTCAAGATCACAACTTTTGCAGCTTTCTCATTTTTAACCAGTTCTGGAACATGGTCCCTTAATGTGAGGAAACTTGACCGCAGATCATTACGCCGTTGACGTTCCAGGATATTATGGTTGCGTCGACGTTCACTATCCTCTGAGTCAGAGTTTCGAGGACTTGAACTCTTAGACTTTGGTTGGATTGTGGGTTTCACTGGACGGGGCACCTCGGTTTTTAACTTTTTCTGTGGCGGAGCATCTTCAGTCTCCATGTATGGAGAAGGAGCGGCATAATTATGCTGTTGGTGAATTGGTGCACATCGCTTTAAAATCAGTTCATTCTGCTGTGTCCTGACTGATGGGAAAGTGGTATTTTTAGGACGCACTGTAATAGTAAGGGTGGTAACAGCCTTGTTGGAGGCGGAGCGTCTTTTCTCCACTGTCACAACATCTATTTCTTCTTCTTCATCCTCTTCCTCCTCATCTTCATCATCTTTTGGTAATACAAAAAGAAAATATACGTTATTCTCATAGAAAATAACTCTGAACAAGTATCAACCCAGATTTATTTACTGAAAAAATGCGTACAGTAAAAGCAGCAATGAAATAATCGATGGCAAAAACAGGGTGTGTCCACCATCTGTAGTCAGATATAGATCTGAAAAAGTATGTAATACACATTAAGTGACTGAAGAACAGTCATTTCTGAAAGTTTAATGAGCTTTTTTTAAAAAATGTTTCTAATGTTTAAACTCAGGGGCAGAAAAGTAGTCTTCGACAGAATGTATATATTTTGAATGGAATCATAGAGCTGGGGTACAAAAGGCACGCACAGCGCCACAACACAGTCCTTGCTTGGTGGAAAAGCCGCCGGAAAACAGAACAATCGCTGGGTTTGTTCTGAGGTAGAATGTGAAGCTGCTCCAGCCGGGGACCCTTTAAGCCGGCGCTTGGTGCACTGCCAAGAAGACAGCTGTTGGAAGTGCTTCCTCACCCAAAGCTGTCAAACCAGACATTAAAGGGACAGTAGGCTTTGAAAACAGGGACAGATCACCAAGTTTATCGCCACCGTCACACGGATCAGCTCATCTACACAAGCGAAACCACGTTTCAGCCCCAGTGGGCTTCTCTGCAGACACGGACAGGAGGCGTTTCTGGGCATTTTAGGTTCTGTCGGTGCAAGCGCTGCTCTGCGGGGTCACTACCCTGCTCCAGCCTTCCCAAATCACTCCTAAAGTCACACGGTCCTCCTCCACGCACGCCACCCCCAGGGTGGCAGTGACACCCCGCCCTGACCCCCGGCCTCCCGTACGGATGGGGCACGCCAGCCGCAGGGGGCAGCAGAAGGTAAGACACTCCCGAGGGGCGCCGCGCAGCCCCGCGGAGCGGGCCGGCTGTTCCGCTGCGGCTCACGTCGCGCCGTTCCCCTGGGCCGGCTGCTGCCAGGCCGGGAGCCGCGGCCCCCCCGGGCGGCCCCGCCGCTGCCGCCGCGCCTGCTGCCGCCTGCCGGCCGGACCGCGCCCCGCACGGGGGCCGGATCGGGGCGCAGCCGCCCCCGCCTTGCCTCCCGCGCAGCGCGGAGGCAGCTCCAACCCCACCGCACCCTCCCCGGGGACGGGACCGCGAGCGCTTACCCGAGTCGCTGAGCGTGTCGTCCCCGGAGCTGCTGCTGGCCCGGCTGTCCCCGGCGGGGCGCGACGGGCGGGCGCCCCGCGCATCCCCGCCGCTCGCCGCTGCCACCGCCGGCGCCTCCCGCTTGTTGACGGGAAAGGGGAAGACCACGGCCGGGTCCACGCACTCGGGCACGGCGGCGCCCAGCTCCGCGCGGGCGCTGGCGGCGGCGGGGCTGCCCGCGGCGGCGGGCGGGGGTGGCGGCGGGGCGGCGGCGGGTGCCTTGTTCTGCAGCTTCTCGCTGACCGCCCGCTCCAGCTTCTCGCGGGCGGAGAAGCCGCTCCACATGCAGTCCTGGATGATGATGGAGTTGAGGTTGTTGGTCACGCCGAGGCCCGTCTCGAAGAAGTCCCCCGCGTCAGAGCCGCCCCACAGGTCGGCTTCGGGGGGCAGCAGGAGCAGCTCGGATGCCCAGTCCAGGGGGTCGGCGGGTCGGCAGCCCCCCAGGGTCGCACCTCCCCACGGCACCGAGGCTCCCCCCGGGGGCTGCTCCTGGAGCCCGGCCCGGCTGGGAGACAGGGGAGGAGTGGGCAGCAGCTCAAACTTTTTCCATATGTCCTCACCGGGAGGAGCAGAGTCCGGCCCGCAGAAATAAAAATCATCTTCGTCCGGGTAGAAACAGGGCTGCAGGGAGTCGAACTCGAGGTCCGGGTTTTTACTGACCATTCCTGGCATTACGGGTCTCTTCTTGTTGGTCCCTGGGTCGAGCAATGTTTTTAGAGACAGGTTTTATGGGTATTTCCACCAAGGGGAAAGAAGAGAGTGTCTCCCAAGACCTGAAACTAAACCAAAAATAAAAAAAAAAAAACCACAATTAAGACACGAAGATACAGACACGATGTGACTCCCTTCCTCTTAACCGAAGGGAAAAAAGGAATAATAATCCCATCCTCAAGAGCAAGAAAGAGGAAGCCTTTAGCAAGTTGAGAAAAAAATGCATCACACACACCTTTCCTCCCGACTCAAGATACCGAAAGAAAAACGCTCAGGTCGTGCTCCTACATGCAAAGCTTTCCACCTTCCCTAGCGCTCCGGGAAGACACAAAACCAGCCGGCGAGGTACAGCAAGGATGCAAAGCACCTTTGTGCTCTTGCACATAGCACTCGCCTGCTCTCCCCGAACTGCTTCAGACGCTCTAAACACCAGAGTAACTGTAGACAGATGCAAGGCTTTGATACCGTAATCTCTCCAGAAAGCCCTCTTAATATACCAGCAAAAGTAGAGGAAGTTTACTCCTTTTGTCATCTGCCGAGCAGTGCAAAGGGGAGAAAGAAGGATGCAAAAAAAGGGGCGGAGGGGCTCTCTGCAACTTCGCAAATCGCCAGTTCATTCACTCAAAGCGAGCCAGAGAAAGCCGCACAAAACACAAGGGAGGGGGGAAGAATAAGGGGGGGGGGGGGGAGGAGGAGGGGAAATTCAGCAGCAACAGAAATTATCAACCTTATGTAATAATCTCACGCACAAAAATGCATTAAAACCACCCCGGCGCCACCAACAAAGCCTCCTGATTTGCCAAGAAGGAAGTTTTCCCAGTGTAAGACAAGAGCAACGGCGAGGTTGCAAGGACAACAACTTCGCGCTTTCTGCAACGCTTTCACGCAACCAAACCTCCTGCAAATACAGCGGCTTCCTAGCCCTCTCACCTCCGGGACACGCACGCTACTACCCTTACCTCGGCCAGAACCCCCACTCGCTAGCCATGAGCAGGCAACCCCAGCCCCATTCTGCTGCCGAGACCTGAGTTGCATCAGACATTACAAAAAAAAATAAATAAAAAATCGCTTTAAGTCCAGAGGAGACATGTAGCTTCTCCCTTCAGCTCAGCTAAGGTAACGCGAAGGTAAAGCGTTCTGTCCGGTTCAGAACAGCTGACGCTTGAAGGGAGACCAAAAGGAGGGAAATTAAAAAAAAAAAAATCCATGAAAAGCCTTATGATGAAATGCAAAGAAACGAGCCCGGCTCAGCTGCTCTCCCCCTGCCCCGCCCCCTGATCGCTCCCAGTATTGTACATTTTTCTACTCGTGAAACACATTAAACCGTTAAAAATGCAAAGCAGCAAAGAGGCACCTACAAAACACAGGCGATCTCAACGCGACAGCTCCAAAACACAACAAAAATATCCTCTGGGATTTTCTGCTGCTCAATGAAAAATCCATTCACGCACTGCAATGCCCCTGCGCTTCCTTTCCCTTCCCATCCTCCCTAGTTTAGCAACTCAAAGGCGATGTGGGATTGTATTTATTTCATTGGGGTTTTGTACTCCTGCTTATTCACCCCAGACCCTGCAGCTTCCTCTTCTTACCTCCTTGGTGATGGTGGTGGGTGTTGCAAGGGGGAGGAGTGGCGGGGGGAAGGAGAAAGAAAAAAAAAAAGCAAGCAGATGCTCTCGTATGTTGCACTTTGCTAAGCGCCACCCCGCCCGGCCCCCGCGGCTGGCCCGAGCCTCCTCATTCACCCTTTGCTTGCAGACAGACGACTGTCACTGGCTGCCTTTGAAGCTGCTGGATATTATTAACCCCCCAAAAAGAAATTAAAAAATAGAAGAAAAATATAAAAGCTGACACACCCGGGGAGAGGAGGGTACAAAAAAAAAAAAAAAGGAAAGCACGGGCTGTCTAACCCCACCTCCCTGATTTCCATACAAGCAGGGAGGTGCCTTGCATTTGGCGCCAAAAGCCCCACTCGCTCTTTATTCTCTGCGAGCAGAATGAGGTCCCGCTCCCGGGGCAAACGCGCCGGGGAGGCGCCGCGGGGGGCCGGGACCTGCCCCGCTCCGCGCCGGCCCTCGCACCCTCCGCGGCCGCTGCGCCTTTGTGTCGCCCCCTCCCCGCGCCCTCCCGGCTGCCGAGCTTGAGGAAGACGGCGCCTCCGGGCCGCCGCTCTGCCCACCCTCGATCTCCCGCGGAAACACCCGGGGCAACTGAATAAAACCAAACAAATAAACCCACCGAACAACCCAAGAGGGGCATAAAGGAAGTGGCTGGACGAGGGAGTCGCTTCCACTTTGGGCTTTGGAAATAATTCGGAATCATAGAATCATCGTCATCCTGGAGTGTCGCTACCTGCAGGCGAGCGGCGCTCGGCCGCCGGCTCCGCTGCTCGGGCTGCCCCGGGCTGCCCCGCGCGCACCTCCCGCCGCGGCCCCGCCGACCTGGGCAGGGGCACTCGGCGGGAGCCGCCGCCCGCCGTTCCGGTGCCGACGGCGACACCTTGCGGAGGGCCGGCAGGAGCCGCAGCGCGGCGCCCGCCCGGCGCCTTCCCCGCAAGATCCCAGCGGCGGGGGCACCCACCGCTCTCTCGCCTCCTTTCCCGCGGGACGGGAGCGCGGCGCTCTCTTCGGCGGTGCGCGGCGGTGGAGCCGGTCCCGATCCCGATCCGGCCGCCGCCGCGCGGGGCGGCGCCTCTTCGCTCATAGGCTGCAGGTTGAGGCGGGGACTTGGGCGTCGCTCGCGGGAAAGGCTGGCGGCGGCGGCGGGCGGGCGGCTGCTTTGTGCGGGGCTGGCTGGGCGACGCCTCCCCGACCCGCCTGGGCCGGCGGCGGGGCGCACCCGGGGTTTTCGACTCCGGTGGCAGCGGGAGGCGTCGAGGGAAGCGATGAAGGGAGCAGGGGCAGCCCGTGCCCCCCTCGCCCCCGGGGGCGTTTGGACCAGCTGTGTCTAAAGGTCCTGCCTCTCCCGTGTGGTCATCCCTTGGCGCTCTTCAGTGGCGCAGGCTGAGCGGCTCCACTACTCTTTCAATGTCTGAGGCAGCCTTGGAAACTGGATGGCGTGCCCGGTGTGGTCCTGAAGCCAGCTGGTGTCCAGGGCTGCAGCAGGGCTGGCTTGGGACCCTCTGGGCAACACGGGGCTGGTTGAGTTCACAGAATGACCTGAGTTGGAATGGACTCAAAAAAGATCATCCAGTCCAACTCTTTTCCCTGCATAGGACGATCCCTACATTCACACCATTGTCCAAATGCTTCTTGAATGTTGTCGGGCTTGGCACCATGACTGCTTTTCTCAGGAGCCTGTTCCAGTGCTCCACCACCCTCTCAGTGAAGAACCTTTTCCTAATAGCTACCCTAAATCTCCCAGGCACATCTTCCTGCCATTCACTCAAGTCTTACCACTGGTCACCAGGGAGAAGAGATAAGCGCTTGGTCATCCTCCTTCCCTTGTGAGGAAGAGTAAACTATTACAAGGGCCCTCCTCAATCTCTTCCCGACTGAACAGACCAAGTGACTTCAGCCATTCCTCATATGACTTCACCAGTGTGTGATCCTCCTCTGGACACTCTCCAAGTAGCTTTGGCTGATCAAAGGTGACAGCTGCTTTGAAATGGCCAGGACAGTGAGCTTCTGCTAGACGGCTCCCCTAGCACTTTCCTGCCACAGCGTGGAAGTGGCTGGGTGTAGTTTTGCTGAGGAGCCTTTGGTTGCCTCTGGCAGAAAGGGCACCTGGGAGTCAAATCATAGAATCATTAAGGTTGGAAAAGACCTCTAACATCATCCAGTCCAACTGTCAGCCCAACACCACTATGCCTACTAAACCATGTCACGAAGTGCCACGTTTACATGTCCTTTGAACACCTCCAGGCATGGAGACTCCACCACTTCTCTGGGCAGCCTGTTCCAATGCTTTGACCACTCTTTCGGTGAAGAAATTTTTTGTAATATCCACTCTAAACCTCCCCAGACACAACTTGAGGCCATTTCAGTTGTTACTTGGGAGAAAACACCCACACCCACCTTACTGCAACCTGCTTTCAGGTAATTGTAGAGGGCAATAAGATCTCAATTTAGCCTCCTCTTCTTCATATGAAACAATCCTAGTTCCCTCAGCCACTCCTCATAAGACTTGTGCTCCAGACTCTTCACCAGCTTCATTGCCCTCCTCTGGACAGGCTGCAGCAGCTCAATGTCTTTCTTGTACTGAGGGTCCCAAAACTGAACACAGTGTTTAAGAGTGCGGCTTTTAATCTGTAGTAAAGCTTTCGAGTGAGTGCAATTGAAGCCGAGGTGCTGAAGGTAGCTTTTAGGTGTCCCACTCTGCGTTACAAATTGACTAGCAGGTAACAGCTGGCTGGAGTCAGCTGTGGAAGGGCAGCACACCAGGAAGCAGAGGAGTGCTGGACCAGCTCCTGCTGGAGTTGCAGCCAGCCCCCATGGCAGCAAAGCAGTGAGATGTTTGAGGTCAGCATTGCCAGAACTTTTGTGAGTTGGCCTCCGTTCCACACTTTGGATTCAAGACGGGGGAATTCATTGAATAGCTAATGTGTGATTCGTACTTTGAAGATGTGAAATCTTATGAAAACACTGAGCTTTATTAGTTTATATTTGGATGATTTGGCTGGACAAAAAAGGCGTGGGTGGTTGGGATTTTTTCCCCTCACATTTCAGTAGCCTTGAACAGGTTGCAGCTTGTGAGGACACATGAACAGTAGTTTGTGTTTCACCTAATGTGTGAACAATTTATTTATACTCATCAAATGAGAACCTTCCTCAATTTAAAAAAATATATATGATGTTCTCCTTTAAAGTAATTATTTTTTCTTCCACATTTCCTTTAATATTTTTATATATGGAAATACTGATATGCCCTTAGGGATGGACAGGGGCTGCTATCTGATATATTGCTAATTCAATTATAAATTCTTACCTAGATTTTGTCAGTAGCCTGTTTAAATGTTCCTTTTTCTTCTTACCAATGTGCATGGGAATAAATGTACCAACTTCTAGGAAAGTTCTGCTGTGGTAGGTGATATCTTTTGTTGTACGCTGGATGAGAATATAGTGAAGGGTAACATTCAAGACAAATCTTTTAAAGTAACTTTAATTGTCAAAATCCCCAACCAAACAAAATCTCAAACACCTACCAAACAGGAAATGGAAAGCATTACGCTGAGAAACATTGCTGTTTATGAGCACTGGCTCTGTTTAGGTATAAAGACTTGTTAAACCCCCAAATCTATTGCTTTGTCTTGTGCAGTTGAGAAAGACATGGAAGATCTGCACATATCTTTGTGGTGGTGTTTTGACTGACACTTACTTTGGGCTATTTTGTCATTATTTACTTTTTTCCTCTGATCCCTTCTGTCTCTGCAATGGAGTTTATCAGAAAGCCTCAAGCCAAATGGAGACCTGAAATTTCTGGTAGTTACTGTGAATTGGTTATGTTGTTTCACTGAAAAAAATGTGGAAATTAAGATGTGCTGATATTAGTACTGGTTGCCAATATAGACCGCTTGTGCAGCAAATATTTTAATGCCTTATAAGAATTCACTATCTGGAAAATTAGAAAAAGATGTATGAAAAAGTGGGTAGAAGTCTAAAAGATACTTTTCCTTGCACAGTGGTAAGTAAGTCCTGTGAACTTTAGCATGACATAACAATGAGCCTGTGCTGAGAATCTGGATATACACACCTGGGCATAATACATGGGTAAATTACTGCTGTTCAGGGCTACTGAACATTTTGCCTGTTGTCATTATTGATTCATTAAGGAATGCTCTCTTTCACTCTTACAGCCTGCAACTACCACAAAGATCAAAAGAAGTAGGATACTATTCCTTTGATAAGTGTGTAGCTGTCCTTAGAGCCGCCCAAAATTTAGTGCATTTCTGAGTTTTCTTTGCTAGTCGGAAGTAACGTACATACTCTCATGACTCCATTTGAGATTGTAAAAAGGGTTTATAACGCATTTCCTTAATCGGGGGCAAGGGGAGAGCTGTGTCTTCTGAGCATGCTTGGCAAAAGCATGGCAGAATTTGAATGATTTATCCTTGTTTTGTCTCAACCAGCAGAAATTATATGTGAAACTTTCTGTGTAGGACTAGAAAAGACATAAATACGAACATTGGCAGACCTGGGTTGTTGTTTTTGGTTTTTTTCCTTCAACAGGGGCCTGATACACTGCCATTAGGTTGTAGTAGTAACGTTTTCAGGAAGATTAATATTTGGAGGTAGCTGTTAACATAATAGTTACAAAAGCTGCAAGATTTAGAGCAGCAGATTTATTCCTGCATACCTTCAGTAAACTTGCTAGATAGTTGTACTGATCCTCTTATTTTAAGAAGAAAGAATACCACAGTCTCTTAAGGCCATTGGATGTCACCTCTGGAAAGATTACCATCATTAGCGCTACATTTACGGATGTTTTGTGACATGAAAACTCTCAAATACCAGCCCTATACTTAGTGCTTGTATAATGTTCCACATTACCAAGACATTGTACAGACAGACATTGAAAAACTTGAGTTATTTTACTTAAAGTCACCACAGAGATGACTAGCCAATCTCACCTGTGTGTTCAGAAGCATTTTAAGTACCTCATAATCAAAGAACTAATTCTATTTAATTAAAACTAATTTTGAGATCACATTATCTAGAAGGACTCTTATAATAAAATATCACTATGGCTGCTAAGAAAAGAGGAGATACTGGATTTAACCAGGTAACTGTGGCTAATTGCTCCACCTTTAAGTGTTCCTAGATACATCAGAAACCATCTTTAAATAGTTAGTCCAAAGAAAAAGAACTTTCTTCCTTCAGTGCTTTCATTGTACAGTTTCTTGAGAAGTGATTGGTCAGACTGGCATTTGTGTACTAGCCTTCTGCCTCAGCTTGCTTTCTGGCTGCTCAGAAAGTGTTGGAAGATTTTCATTAAAACCAGAAGGACTAAAAAATGTATTTTTTAGATTTAGCAGAAGCTGATAGCAGTTGCTCAGGAAAACATCCTACTTGCAACAGATTTTTCAAACCCTGTGTGTGGTCAGATAAACATCTAAGCATTTGGTATCTTACAGCTATATTTTAAAGCAAAGCAAAACAAAACAAAAAGAACTTTAAAAAGTTACAGATATAACCACTAAATGAAATGTAATAAAAATTAGGAATTCTGACTTTCCTAAAGTTAATAATTGCAGAAGTGTCTGCTGCTTAGTGACATCAAGCATCGGCGACATAACAGTAGAGTCATGTTTTTCTTGCATTATATTCCTGTTTTTATATATACCTGTGACACAATGAACACATTCGATTTGCAGACACATTTCAGGACAACAGCTGTGGCAAAATATTTTTTTGGTAACAGGTGAGTAGCCCATTTAAAAATAGCTTCATGGGACAAAGTCACAGCAATGACAAACTTGTTCTTTGTTAGAAGGATTTGTTAACTTTTGGAAAAAGTTAACAATAGTAGATTGGTATAGTTGCTTTTTTAAACCTTTTTTTTTTAATTATGGTGAATTTATTTTGTGTTCAGCACACTGAGACACTAATGTGTATTACCATAAACAGTAATTCTCATCTGCCAGTTATTCTGAAGATACCAACAATGAAAATTTATAGTGTCCTCCAGACACAGGAAGTATGGTAGACTCTTTGCAGGAGTAAACATCTTTATAAAATAATTTCATCACAGTTCTTCAGTTTTTCTTTGAAAGTCAAGAGTTTGAGCCTCTTCAGTCAATATCCATTCTACTAAACTCTTTAGAAAATTAATTTAGCTCAGGATTAATCCTCACATTTTGCAGAGAGAGAAGACAGTGACTCTGAAGAGCAGCTTTCTGTTTTTCTTGACCCACTGCAATTAATAGGCAGGTGGGAAGAGGACTGGTGAGGTCTGGCAGCTTCATCGAGTAAGTTTTCCTCCTCACAGTGGTACAAGGTAATGCCACTTCATCAGAAAGACTTGTTAATCTCCATTAGTTTAATTCTTTGAAAAGCTTGGTTTAGCTAAAATCTTCTTAATGCCAGAACAAGAAATACTGAATACTGAACACTGGGGTTGTTCAAGCGGTTTGCAGAACTGGCTACTTAGATAGTTTGTCTGTGATTCTTACCCAGTTCCTCTTCTACCTGTCCCCCTCTGCTTTGTCATCATATAGTCAATCATTTAGTGGTTTGAAGCATTACAACATTTTATGTTTGTATGTACTTAAATGTTTTAAACTTTTTTGAGCAATTAGCCATTTGTGAATTGTTATGCAAGCTCACTTTACTGACTGTTTTTGAAACTTTGCACCAGTGAAATATTTTGAGCTAAAGCTTTTTAAAGAATTCATTATTATGAAATATTTTACCAGATAATTCAGTGAGACAAATGTGAAATGTGCATTTTGGAAGGTAAAATTATAACCAGTCACATAAACCTGTCTTCATTAGCTTTCAGCCATCTCCAAATGTTGACAATAGAGAAATACATCCTTGGAAAGTGTTTTGAGGCATGAATTCTTTAGTTTTCAGTTAGAATCTGCTTTATGTTTATGAGGAAGGCTTTCATTTCCTGCATCTGAAATTCATTTTTAAATGCAAGCTAGCAGGAAGATTAGCCTTTAAGGACTATTAGAGACCGGCCAGAATAGTGGTGCTGACTAGAACATAAAAGGGAAAAAAAGAGAAAAATATAGACTTGAGTGAATAAGAGGGTACATCAAGCTATATTCTCAGCTGGTGTCAATTGCTATGGCTTCCTTCAATTGGGACTGTGCCAGATGAAACCAGCAACAGATCTGTCCTGTTGTGATTCCAAGTTTAGTCCTGGGCCGCAACTTGAAAGTAGTTTTCTGGATTGTTTAGTTTGTTCTTATTTTATACGTAACAAATAGAACCTTTACTGATAACCTGTGAGACATTCTTCAAAGCTTTGCCGTAAAAACCGTTAACAGCAAAGGAAATGCTTAACACTTAATTGCAGTAATGAAAATATCTTCAGACACATTAAAGGCTTTTATGGAGTTTTGATGGTTTTATTATTATTGCCATTCCCGCTTTAGTAAAAGAGCGTGTCAAAGTTGTGTTTATTTCTGTGTCGCAGAAATTATTGATGTTTTTCTGGCTGTAAGCAGAAATGACTGAAGGGTTTTGCCACAATCTTCGGATGTCTTACCATTTCCTCCTTCTTCTGCATGCCTTTCATAGTTTTCAAGGCTGTGTCCTTAATGTCACTGGGGCTAATTCTCATGGGCTCCTGTGAAGCTCTCAGCCCTCCTTGTCAGATCATGGACACCTGAACCTTGAAGAAGGTTCTTGCCTCCCAGTAGAACAAATGGTTGCTAAAGGTGAGAAATCAGACTCATCAGACTCAGGTTTGCATCTGTTTCAGCAACTCCTACAATCTATTACATTGCTTAATTTAATCATATGATTTTTCTAGGCAAATGCAAGAGGGTTTTGTGTAAGCCACAGTCTGTAAGTCAGAAAATTGCTTTGAAGAGAGCCATGATCAATAGGAGGCCGAAAGAGGTGTCTTGTTCTGATCATTGTGTATAATTATTGTAAAATTGTTCGACAGATCACAGACTTTTAGAAGTAGAGAGTTTTATAAGCAAGTGCCACAGCAAATGTGGGTTATGAATTTGGTGTATTTTTCTCTTCATTGAATAGTAAACTACTTATTGTACTGATCATATTTAACATTCGATTCCTGTTGCTTGTAGTGTTCTGCTTTGAATGTTTTAGGTCTCCTCAGCTCTGTAACTTTGGCCTTGGCTATCCATGTGTCTTTAAGATTTTGTGTTGCCACATGTTGCTGAAGCATCTGAACACATAATATCTAGACCTATCAGCTTCACTCTAAACCTATCTTTCATCACATTATAAAGGCATTTCCGCTGTATCACTCTTCAGTACCTGAAATGACAGGGAAAATGAGAGAAAACTTGAACAAGAGGCATTGAATATGTGGCAAACCAAGGTGCAGTCACAAAAAAAGACAGTATAAGAGACGAAACGGGACAGCATGTTAGTCTTGTAGCTACCCAGAAGAGGGTATGAATGAGAGAAAAAAAAGTTTTGTGCAGTTTTGGCTGAATGATATTATAAAGCAACATAACAAAACATTTTTTCTTTAGAACTGCTCATTTGTTTTGTTTTTGCTTTTATCAAAATGAGTTAGTTGGTGGTCTTTAATGACTTTTAATTTGGGTATCTTGAAATGTCAAGGCAGAAAAATCAGTTAAAGATATAATATCCTCACACACCTTAATTAAAAGGGTTTAAAAATGGTGCTAATTTGAGCTGAGGAAAATGAAAAACTTATTTAGTGTTGTTTACGCTATTATACAATTCTATCATTGATTTTTGACTGTTTGTTAATTTCTCTTTTGATCATTGTATAGGAGGGACTTCCTTGTCTTAATTTTAACTGAAATAACCAAAACTATAATCTTGGTTTGGTAGTGCACAGTTATGTTCATGTGATGAGACTTTACATGTTAAATGTTTTTCATTGGTACTCTAATATTTATGAGCTGCTACATTATTGAAGTTTAGCTAGAGGTTTTCTGTATTGATAATGCATATTTTTGTTTTCCAGTGACCTAATGTCATCGCTAAGAATAATTTCTCTTTAACAGAACTGAAATGTTCTGGATATCTACAAATGTAATTCTGTATAATATTGAAGTTCATGATAGATGGGCCACGTCAGTAAGGAATACAAAAATGTGCATTATTTCAAAAGAACTGAAATCTTTATTAAAGAAAGAAAATAATGGTGAAAATTTATTATGTTTTCTTTCTATTCTGACATTACTCAAGTCTTCTAACAACAGTTTTCATTGTGTCAGTTCCAGATTGCTATACATGTAGCATTTTGGCAAGCTCATTGCCTCAAACATACTACTACTGCGCTGTCATTCTGGCTGCTTTGACTTGTATTCTGGATGCAGGCAGCTAGATCAGCATTAATCAGTGCAGAAACTCATTTTCGTGTACCAGGGTTTCAGACTACTGGTAAAGACTTGCTCTTGGCAAGATAGCAGCACACATACAAGGTTGGAAGAGATCCTTCTTCCAGTGCATCATGGTGGACTACTTTTCTGTCTAGTCTGGAAAAAATATTACTGAAATGATTATTTTATACGCAGTTAAGAAAAAAATGCTGTTAGTTTAATGTGCTAACAAGAAGTAGCGACAAAGTGAATATAGGTAAATGTATCAGTGGAAGAAGAGTATATAGAAGCATGTATTTGTGTATAAGTTCACGTACTCATGTGTGTCTGTGTATGCAGGTATGTTTTTGTACTAGAACTTACCCTATAATAAATGTTTAAAACTATTTATCTGTTTCAGGAATGTAAAAAAAAAAGATATTGAATTCTTGTCTATTCAGTTTTTCTTTTTCATAGGATGGTCTGCAGTGTTACTTTAGTTAGCTCCTCTTATAAAGAACTTAGAATATGCCTACATGGGGCAGTAGAGTATGAAGACTGTCCCCAGCTAACCTGGACTGGGCTGATATAAAGCACATTGTACTGTTGATAGCTCAAGTACTAAAAGATATATAAGCTGTATTTACCTGGCCTGCTGCTCAGGACAGTAAGTTTTGTCCCTTCACAAGGCTAATAACTTGGTCCTAGCATTATTTTGAAACTGTTGTAGTGTGTTTCATTCTGGCACCAGCTTAACCAATGCCAGGCAGACAACTGCATCATGTTCCAGTGTGCTGGATAGTATTTATCTTAAGTTGCTAAAAGAAAATAAATATTTTATCTTGTTCACTATGTATTTTATTTTTTCTTGTGAATCTTTGTACTCAGCTGTCAGACCTATGAATTTCTCAAATAATACGTAGCAGAGTTGGACTGATGGTAAATGTTGGTAATTCTAAGGAAGGATGAAATGTAGTATAGAAGAGTATGTCTTAGAGTTATTATTCTAGTTTTAGTTTAACCTTTCAACCTGTAGCAGATGATGGGCATGATCATGTTAGTTTTTATGTTAATTTTCAGTTTTCCTTGCTTGTAAAATGGGGGCAATGATGGTTATCACCCCTGTGAAGTGTTTTGAGAACTTCAGGAAAAAAATGGATGTTGTTCATTAAGTTAGTAAAAACCTACTAGATTTTTGATTCTCAGTATTTTTCTAGTAATGTGAGGGGGAAACAATATTCTGCAATTAAGGTGGACTTGCTCTACTATGTAGAAAGCAAGGCTACAGGCTGGAATCAAACAGAGGAATTCATTTTACCTTAAGGGATTTCTGCAGTGCAGATGTACATCTGAGGCAGTCATTATAGACTGCCTTTCTAGTCAATGGAGAACAGTCGCCACAATCCATTTGACTTTCTTTAGAAGTTTGCTTTAAGGTGAGATTAATAATGTATTATGAATAATGCTCATTATATAATTTAATCTTACCTCCTGCCATAGAGGTACCTCCAGCTGTGCTTGCTTCTGTTTGACTAAAGCACCACTTTCATAAAGTCCTTTTTTTTTCCAGTCTAATTTGGACAAACAATCCAATACATGTAGTGGTAATACCATTTTTTTCCCCATTTCTTCGCACCCGTATCTTATGTTAACCTTCAAAAATAGTTAATGAAGGATATAAATAGCAGTTGAAACCGCTTCTCATAGAATATCATCACGTTTGAAACTAAGTGCTGAGTGTTGGTCAGCAACTGCTATAAAAAGTGAAAGGTAAATTTGGCATGCAGCAGTAAAATGCTGAAATAGTGATTAGTCTTTTGACAAATAGATGAATCTGGCTTGGCCAGCTGTCAGGACAGTTGTATGTACATTTTGCTGTATTACTCTGATTGCATTAGTTTGGGATTTGAACTGAACTCAGGGTAATTACATAAAAACATGTCACTGCTGAACAAGGTTATAAAAATGTGTGCTCCGTTTCCACACCTCCTCCTGAGATACAGTGGTATTTCTACTTGGTCTGTGAATAGTGTCATTGCAGTCATTTACTTGTTGGTTGTGATGTGAATACAAGGTTTTTCAATATATTTACAAAAATATATGTTTTGACCTCTTTGGAACTGGGATATTGTTATACACAAAGAGTAACTACAGTGTGCTATTTGTGCAGGCTTGTTCTCATGAAATTATCATTGAGAGAGTTCCCATATACACATAAATGCTGGCATTTTTTATTGGAGCTGGCTTGGGAATCTGACTTAAAAATAAAGGTGGATAATGAAACATAATGTATGTGTTCATTCCTTGTCACATTATGCTGATAGCCCTGTATCTGGCATTTTGGAGAAAATAAGGAGAAGATAATGAGTAAGCCTTTGTGCATATCCTATGGCTCAGAGAAGAAAAGAGGCTCTTCTGAGACTTGCATGTGGTTAGTGGTTAGTATTGGAAAACCCCCTCTGCTTATCCTGCCTTGTGAGAAGTGAGACTTGAAAGAACTTTCACTTCTTTTACTGGTTTGAAAACATATTTGACCTCTAAGAAAGGAAGCTAGGGAGAGTGCTGAATAAGTTGATTTACCTTCTCTTGAAATACCTCTTTTACTGGTTCTGTGCCAGAATCTGAAGTGCTGTAGTGACAGCAGCCAAAAGGGAGTGGGGATTTGGATGGAGATAAAGGGAAAGATTAAAAAAAAAGAAGTCTAAATCTATATTTAATCCGATGGTCTCGTTATCTGAAGCTGGCCACTTCCAGGAGCTCAGCAAACTTTTTCTTTAGGGAATGAATTGAGCCCTGTGTCATAATGGCAAATACTTCTTCTGGGAAGTACTTACATTGTGTTACATTAATGCTATGGTGGAAAAAGTATGAACTGAATTAGATATAAAAGATACATTTTTTTACATCTGTGATGCATGTGCTTTATGGAGGTAAAGATGACCCAAGAAAGTGGAAGCTGTGTGTCTGAGTTGTTGAAAAGCAGGTTTTGGAATGGCATCTCAGGAGCAGCTGCTGCTGAGTACATAGGATTGATGGGGCTATAGTGTAATTATCAGTGAAATGCCCTATTTTCCTTTAGTCCAAGGGAAAGGGGGGATTTATTAATGTTTCTGGTGGATTTACTCCAAAACTTTGGTACTTAAACATAGATTCTAAGATCTTAATTCACGTTATGGTAGTTGACTTCTAGCTGGTTGATTTTAGTAAACTTGTACTGTTTTAAACCAGCTGAGACTCTTTTCCACAATTATTACAGTATTTTTCACTTGAAGTATGCTCCTGTACTATGCGCACCCTGGGGCAGAAAGCTCCAAAGTCCTAAGGAGAGTGGTTTCAGGTCTCTTTGTAAGCAGCTGTTTTCCCTAAGTATTCAGCAGCATACATCTTAATTTGAGGATGCCTAGTAGTTAGGTATTGCAGAAATGAATTTAGTAGTACCTAGGTCACCCTTGTGATTACATATTGCCTTTGGAAATTTTGGCATTGTATGAGCTGTGTGCTTTCTATAATTTTCCTTAAATTTCAGATTCTCCTTTTTTTCCCTACTACTTCACAGAAATGCTTGCTAAAGGCTCATAAGGTAAACATGTAAGGCTATATTATATAGTCACTTTTCCCAGACATGGCCTTTTTATTTGGCCATTAGAGTCCCATGTAGGGTACCTGCTGAGTCCATCCTCATTCTAGATTTTCTGAAGTCCCATCAAAGTCACAGCTGAGCCACATGGATGGACAGAGAAGCCTGAGCAGTGTCAGCAATGGTTTTGAGCAATCCATGAGAGTGTGCATAATGACAGTTTTGGAGAAAAAGATGACACTGATAACATCAGAGCAGTCATAGCAGGAGGAGGCAACTGCTTTTTAATCAAAGTGGGAAGCGAGGCATGGCAAAAATTAATGTTTTGGAATGGTGTGAGGACTTGGGAAGAGAATTTGAGTAGGTCTAAAGGCAGAGGGGCTTGCCCTAAGAAGCTTTTGAGCAGATGATTTGCTTTAATTAGGAGCAATGGATTAAAGTTCAGCATGCTGATGGAAAATAATTCCCTTACAGAACCCTAAGTGAGAATCGGAGTCCTTTCCTTTTGTTGCTGTTTAAATCTACTAGATTATGTGCTTAGAAAGAGTGTTTGTGGTTCTTGTTTATTCAGGTCAGGAAAGATGTTCATGAAATATGTAGTCACATAGTAATTATGTCATCAGATATACTGCTACAAAACTCTCCTCATTGAAGAGGAATTTCCTTTACACCTGACGATAACATTTTTCAAAATAAAATATGTCAAATCTTAGAAGTGTATCTTGGCAGAACATCATACCATTAAAGCAAGATTGAATGTATCCTGTCCAAATCTCTTGCTCCTTGTAATGGTGCCTAAGGCTACAGTCCTCCAGATGTTGATACTACCAGCAATTACTTCTTGAATGAAAAAATCTCTTGTTACCACGGACATTTTACATGGCAAAAAATAGAAATTCTAGCTTTTTTTTCAGACCAGTTTGTCTGATATAATGTAAAAAAACATGCGTTGTCTCCTTCAGAATAATTTGCCCTTAGCAACACAAATAAGAAAGGATGGGGCAGAAGCTCTTTCATGCCCCTGGCTTCCTCATCCAGGTTAAGATTGCACTATTTGTCTTTAAATAACTAAAAATTGCCTTAGTCTCAGGAAGGAAATAGAAGGTGCTGCAGTAGAAATAGTAGTGAAAGGGCAAGAAAACTTTTCCTTGCACTAACACTGGCCAGACATCATCAGCATTAAACTTAATGAGCCTTATTTACACTTGAGTCAGCTCACACTGCTTTAGCCTTAAAGGGGCCTTAAAACAAGTGAGAATGGGAATCATTTCCTCTAAGTTTTGGTAATTAACACAACTACTCCCACGGGGGGATCAAGAGATGGTGGTAAGACAACTCTATTTTCTTAGTTTTGTCGGATACCAAAGTCAGCTTGCAGCCTTCTTGCTGAAGTGGTGGGGTTTTACAAGACTATGAACAAAAGGCAGGACCAAGTGATCAAAGGATGACAAAGGGATGAGATAGCAGGACACTGAGAAGAAAAATAGGTCTTTCTTGGTGTATATTATTAGGAAAGCCTTATACAGTTCAGCAAGAATTGGAAGTCTTTAATTAGAATTAGATTAGATTATGTTTTAAGAAAAATGGTATCGCCAGGTGCAGATCTGCCTTTAAAATTGCATTGTGCTGCTCTTGCTCACAGGCTTGGCTATTCTATATGCTTACATGATTTACCGAGTTGGTATCTGAGGCTTGAATCTGGTAAAGAAATTCATGTTGCAGTTGCATAGACTAATTTTCCAGTCTGTTGCTGTGATTTCTGCCCTGTAGACTCTAAATTGGAGTTTACAGTTGACTGTCAGCCTGAAGAAGAAAGGTGTAGAGGACTGCTGATACTTTCAGGATCGGATGTTCAGCTCACCATCCTCCCACAAACTAATCTTGGTCATGAATTGGTCAGACCATTAATGTCAGTTCCAGGGAAAGTGATGGAAACACTCCCCAAGCAGACCATATATACATTACATTTGTCATGTATCAGTGGTTTTGCAATAGTGAAGAAAAAGCGAAGAAAAAGAATTGAAAAGTAACATACTGAGTCTCCCATACAAGTTACTTATAAAGGTAAATGATTTTCTCAGCTGCCATTTCCCCCTACATAGCAACTTTGCATGGGAACACCTTATTATGAACGATACTGGAATTGTGATGTATATGGGGTTGATTTACAGGTTATATTTAGTCAAAATGAGAGACATAAATATTCTAAAAATCGCTTTACATCACGATTTTATATGGTGGTGATAATGTCATCAGAGACAGTATGTTCAGCAAATACACACACATATGCTTCATATGTCATGTGACACTGCGATGTACTCTTTGTTTTGTGCTTGCACTTCAAATAATTTCTGTTCAGCCGTGATATCCTGTGGCATGGATGGATGCTTATTAGTAGAACAAGTAACGTAATTCCTGAGTTAGAAAGGTCATAGATAGGGCAACGGGACTGGAGACCCAAAGCTGGAAAATGTATTAGCATAGTTTAATCAGTCATACTAAATTCCACTGTGGCATATTTTCTCAACAAATTAGTTAAAAAGGATTCTGGGTTCTGTCACTGGAAAAGAAAACACAAATTCTAAAAAGAATATTTTTTCCTTTAATTATTGTGTCTGAAGGTTTGTTTTGTTTTTTTTTTCTTGCCTTTGCATGAGTGTTCATTATAGTTTATACTGTAATCTTTAAAATCTTGTATTAAGATATCTAGCTTCACCTGTAAATTTTGCCAGAGCTTTTTTTGTGCAGCCATGATCACATTAGTTGCTCCTTCTGTGTCTCACTTTCATTATATTCAGGTAATAAACTCTCCTGTGCTGTCCTCTACTCAATGTGTCTGTAAAGTGCATACCACAATGTGATGTTGCTCTCATCAGATGGAATTTCTAAGAATTACTGCAATTCAAAGAGATAATTTGATGTTTGGATAAACTGCGTTATCCAGCAACTCTTCCAGTGAAGAATCATTTCTTCAAATATTGACAGAATGTGCATGCAAACCATTGGCAAGCCAGCGTGGTTTTCGGCAGGACAGTATGTTTAGCTGAGCAGTCATAGTCAAGGAGCATGATTCGGATTCTGATTGTTCCCAAGCACAGGAGTGCAAATGTGGAAGTATATCGGTAAGATTCATCTGAGTAGTAACTGTGGTTGTTTCATTTCCTACATGACCATGCAGGATTTTTGAGTTATACAACGTTATCTACCCCTTGAATAGCTGGAAACCAATTTAGACCTGCTTTTGTGCAGCCCTTCTTAAGCATCCCGTGCAATTCATACCCTGCCCCCCCCCTTCCCTACGGAGGAGGGGTAAGGAAGGCACTTCAGGAGGGGAATACTGTTAACTTACTGTGTAGTGATTCTGTAATAATTAACAACTGCACTTTTGTTGAGTTTCACTCTTGGTATGTTCAAAATGAAGTTCCTCGTCTATTGGAGTGCTTGCTTATTTTCACGAGTACCTTGTAGAGATTTACAGCTTATAAGCTTCATAGTTGGGACATCCCACCCTGAAATACAACTGTAGTATGATTTACTGTGTTGAAGAACTAATATAAGATTTTTACTTTTTTTAAGTAGAAATGACTAACGGAGTTTTGAAAGGTACAAAAGTAATTCATGAAGTTCAGTAATTAGTGATATGGTAAAAATAGGATTCTTCTAAATTACTGTAAAAGTTGGCCTATTTCCATCTACAGCATTTAAATACATATTAATTTAAAGCCAAATTCTTCTTGCTTTTTGTATTTCAGTATTACTCCGTTTGTTTTTCTTTCTTCCTCCAGAGGATTAAATGTATATCCTGTCAGCTTCTCAGCTCTGGTTTTTTGTATGTGACAATGCTAACAGTGGTCTCCTAACTCATCAATCTAATGGGAACCATAGTCTTCAGAAGTGTTTTAGAGAGCTTCTTTCTTGAATAGTACTCAGTATTTATATACTAAGGTTATACTATGCCATAAAATAATGTTTGTGTTCCTTTAGGCTTAATACCATACCATTTGTAAGCACAAGTGCTGAAGCAATTTAGATAGAGATGTTAACTTTATATCCTACCGGGGAAGTAGTTTTATTACTGTGTATGCAAAGCAACAGGAAAGCAAAGCTTTGCTTTTGTATTTTATTAGCTTTCACTATCATGTTTCAGGGCCTCTTCTTGTATCAGCATTTACAGACATATAGAAGTCTTTCTTCATGAGCATACTAAAAAGAAATTAGGAAATTAATAATGTGTCTTCTGAATCTTTAGAAAAAGCGCTTGCTTTAGGAAAGGAAGAATTGTTTCAGCAGTGTATGTCCCAACAATGAGGATTACAAATGCCAGATGTATAAGAACAGCATTGTGCTTTGGCATTGGATTATGAAAGTGGAGTGGAGATGAAAGCAGTTATCCTAACTGCCGCGTAGAGAAATAAAACTGTTGGTAACACCAGACATTTAAATGTGAATCAAGTCTTAACATAGTCCTGAAATAACCCAAAATCATTAAAGTATACTTCAGATTGTTTTTTATTTGCCCACTGATTCTATTCTTTGAGGTGTGCTTTCTGTGTTTTCTGTCGTAAATATGAGATTGAAAAACTGATGCAGAGATTTTTCCATTAGTCACAAGTTGTCAGAAGCATGAATTTTAAGCAGATTACAAAGTATCATGAAATTCCATAGACCTGTGAGAGTTCATAATACTGTGATAAGTGCTGTCCTGGGATGCAATTTTTATAGTCTCTGAAATGGCTTTGACTGGTTTTGGAAATTGAAATTCTACACTGAGAAAATTCATATATAGTGAAATGTCCTGTTTGGTAAGGTTTAAAGGCATATTTATTTTTTCAGATTTTTTTTTTGTTTATATTTATGCAGTAGAAGATAGCTCAAGAAGTACTATATAAGAATACTGAAAAATTACTTCTTAAAGGAGCCTCACCGTCTTCAGTCCATCTTCCATGGAAATTATAGCAGAACAGAATTTCCTATAGAAATAGGTGGTGTTCCTGTTGTGAGAATTCACTGCATAAGAGTGTTTTTGCTAGTCCCATTCTTAATCCAAAATATTTAATACCTCCAGGAAATTTAATTCCTTAAATATTGATTGCCTTAGGTTAAAAAACAGAGACCATCATTTTACACTGTATTCTGCAGGAATCAGAAGAGTATGCTGAAGGAACAAATCTAGAGAGCCATGTAGATCCCCTTTTTATTGCAAAAGAATTATGAAAGTGGAATCTAAATGAAAGCAGCTAATAATGATAAAGATGTGACACAAGAAATGCCACATCGCAGTTGCTGTTTCTAAACATTTAAGTATCATGAGTCAGCTTTAGATTTCTGCAAATAGTCTTCAAAATGTTAATAGATATGTGAGCTCACTGGTTTTGCTTCTGAAGTTTGCTGACTGCTGATGCTTTTTTTGGTATCATTAGGACTCAGAGCTTCCAAACCTTAAGAAATTGAAAAGAATGTGCAAGTAAATTCGTAATGGTTTGGAGTGTACTTAGATGACCATACTCGTACTTCTGATTAGGAAAGAAACTCCCCTAAAATGGCAAAAAATCCCCTGTAAAATGCCTGGGATTTGTGATGGGTGGTACAGTGAAATGACTCAGATAATAGCTTTTAATCATCTGAAAAGATTATCCTTTCTAATATGAATGCTTGGTTAATTGGTCATGTGTATTAACATTACCCCCCCCCCTCTAATTTAGCTATAAACTTTTGAAATGCTGTCCACTGAAATTATATGCTTTTTATTGTTATACCTTTTCTATTCCCGTGGTTCAATTTCAGTCTGTTGTTCTTTACAAAGCAACAGATTTTATTGGGCTACATTTATAATAATGAGCTAGGCAAATGTTATAGAGGAAAAGTTACAGCTGTTTTTTATCCACTTGTTGCTGACATTGAATTTGTCCAATTGACGGTGCATGTAAAATGCTGGAACAAACAGAGAAAGGTGTGATTCTAGCAACGAGAGATATTTCCCTCCCATTATGGTTGGGTGTGTCATTCCAGAGGAAATAAGGAACCTACTACACATGGTGATGGTATCATACTATTTCTTCTCAATGCGGCAAGAAGATTTTATGGTTGGAAAAGTTAAGCTGGAAAGAGATCCAAAGTGAGAACTGACTATCTGCTTCTTGTTCATTTGTAGTAGACCATTTTCAGCACTGCTAATGTATGTTAAGTTCTGGATCTGCATATGGCTCCAGCAAATGCCAGGTCTACTTCCTTAGGTTCACTTAGCTGCGCGTTCATGGGGTTTGTCTATCATTTTCTGAATGAGCTTCAGGAAGAAGAGATTTGATATACATTTTTGTTGGTTTGAAATCACTAAGGATTGCAAAGAATAAGCCTTCTTTATTGCTAATCAAACTAGTTTAGGCTTGAAGGATAAAAAGAGTTTCTTTGTTTGATAACTATATTTGTAATTTCTGTATAAAAGGCCTTCTCTTCATAGCTCTGTCATGAATTGGTGAAAACCATTAATAAACACAGAAGATGTTTTAGGTTGCTGATATGTAAGGTTAATTTGCACAAGCAAATTACCTCACCATGAAGTGTAAACGGAAGAATACTGATATGGAATTATCTTTGGAGTTCCTCAGTTGGTCCAGAATCCATTAATCTGCTTGCTTTCACATCTTTTATATGTCACTGTAGTTCTTCCAAGCGATAAACTATGTCAGTGTCAGTGTTTGATGAAAATAAAGATTTGGTCTCCATTATGCACACAAATTCATGTTAAAGGAACATTAAATTTACAGAGAAACTTCACATTTAAAAATAACTGTGCATTCCTGAATCAGCTGTTGCCTGTTTATGTCATGGTCTCTCTAGATGGCAACACATACTATTTTTTACTCTAGAGTCCCAGGCTTACACACTTGCAAAGGCTGTCCTCCTCCAGAACCGGTAACAGTGTTATAAAGTGCAAAAAGTTGCTCAGAATGACTGCAGAATTTGAAAAAGGCAGGATATTGCTGGAAGAGAAAGAGTAAGAAAGACAATGCAAAAAAAATAAATCTACCAGTTGTCCTTCTCTTTGGCAAGTAATTTTTAATCAGATTTTCAAGCTTAGGGAGGAATTAAATGTTCTTTATTTTTGGGGTACCACAATATTTTTGGGACTAGACTAAAGAGAGTACTAAGCCCTACAGCTGCAGATGGGGTCTGTAATTGTACCATGTGAAATATTATAAAAGAGAGAGTACATAAGTAACAAAACAGATATCCAGAATTAAGGATATTTTAATTGTTCTGGCATTCTTCCATAAAATGAGGGAATGATAATTCTTACTCACAGAAGGTGCATAAGATAGATTCATTACTTTTTGTAAAGTTCTGAGGTGCTATCATGGTGCTGAAAAGCTCAGGAGGAACCCATAATAATCCAGTGGTGTGCATACTAAATATGGGCTAGGGAAACTCAGCTTGTATGCCATATGGTAGAGAAAAGAAGAACAAATATTTCATTACATATGAGAATGTAATCAGTGCCTCGAATGTTTTTGGTCATATCCTAAAGAATTTGCTGCAAGACTATGCACCAAAACATGTTGTCTGTGTATTTTGCCTGTGTTTTACTCTTACTAATGCTTAGCTGAGCATGTTTTTAAGCTTACTTTTTCAGCATAGCATAACTTGAAATGCAAATTTTGTCATACTAAAATCAATCTATTAAGAGATTTATAATCTTAAATAAATACTGCATCACTGTATCATTGGATTGGAGGTAAATGTCTAAACTGATTCCTGTTTCTAGTTAGTTGTAACCATTTTGCAGGGCTTGTTGGACATTATGTTGCCAGGAGATGAGCAGAGAGAAGCAACTGGTTAACAGCTGGTTGCATCTGGTCACAGCCAGGAAGGCACAGCAATAGAATAAACAATTCCCTTTGCAACAGCTGAATTTGCAGTTACAGTCTACCGAATCAAGTAAGTGCAGCTTTGCAAGTATAATTTGTTAGCTAGAAACATAAATTATCTTTAGAAATATTTAGAAGTATTTCTTCTTATTTTAACATCCTCTCCCTCGCTTGCTATTGTTATTTTTAATTCCCATCTTTTGTTTTAAACATTGGAAACATCTACTAGTAGACAACATGCTTAAGCATTTTGATTCTTCTTTGTGTTTTGTAACTTGATGTGCATCTCTCTGTTTCACTTTCTAAAGGTTCTGTTCTCTCCTGTTTCACTTCTAGAAACACTTAAGAGCTGTTAGAAATTTCCTGATATCCGCCAAGGACCTTGCTATGCGTTTTTATTGTCCTTAGAAAGTCACCAGATACAATATTGATGGATAACAATAAAACATTTTATTAAAGAATAAATGGAGTTTGGAGTGTAGTTAGAAATGGATTGCCTGAATATACTACTGATACGTCAAGTAGGTAGATGCATCACAGGTACTGAGTTAATTGATGTTAACAGATGTTAACAGTCATTTCTGCTGTCAAAGATTCCAGAAGACCCAGATGTAGCCCACAGCCTGACCAAAATACGTTCTATGTAGCAGAATGAGAAGACATATTCTATTCTAGGCAACTTAAATTATAAATATAACCACTGTAGCAGCAATTGCTGTTATGAAATGCCTTTACCTGCACTAAAAGAAGAGCTATTTCCAAAGTAGACAGACAGTAGACAGAAAAATTTATCTAAGTTCAAAGAGTCTTAACAGTTTCTTCAACCTGCTCTTATCTCCTGGGTAAATAAACACTGCCTAATTATATATTTACTCAGGAGACTAAAAAGCTTTCTTCAAATTTGTTAGTATTACTTGCATAGCAGATCCATATTTTATAGCATTCAGGGCTTTCTATGCACTTTTTCTTATTAAATGAACAAACATTTGGGGTCTGATTTCATAATCTTTTATTTAATCAGTTTTTATTATAATTGCCATTTTGTCTGAATAAGCACAAGTGGAGTGAGCCCCCATGAGTGTAAAACTTCATATTACTTGATAAAATAATTTGAGTCTTTTAAAAACAGTCTTTTCTATTTCAGATTGGTGTGAACCAATACAACATCGAAAAATAATTTCACTTGCAAACAAAAAGCATGCTAGTATGAGTGGTAGGTCCTCATACACGGCATATTAATGCATCTTCTTCAATAGTACATGCAGAATTTTATGACTTTTTTTTTACTTATTCATTTGAACTTTGATAAGTAAAAAGTGTCATGCCACAGCCAGAAGTGCCAGTAATTTCCTGACTATGGTTGTCACATAGCTAGATGGACAGATGTATTTTTCATTTTTTTTTAAAATATAACGTTAATAATTAAGAATAAGTTCTTTATCTTTACACTCACCTATATGGCTTTGGTTTATAGAAGTCATCAGTCAGATACCTGAAAACATCCCTCATGAGGCCAGCTGCCCAAGTAGTGTAATCTTCATCCATTCCATCTTCAGTCATACCTGAAAGAAATATTAAAGACAATGGTATTTGCCTTATAAGAACAAGTCTATCACAATTTCTTCTTTTTTCTACTTTACCCATAGTCACAAGATCAGCAAATGTAACATCCTCTGGACAAACACAAAAGCTGTCTTGTACCAGTAGAATGAATATATTCTCCTAGAACCAAGGCCTTAAGTAGGTTGAGGTTGTCTGCATCTATGTACACTCCTTTCATTTGAAATGTGGTACAGCCTTAGAACTTAATTTTGAACTTAGTGTTAAGTTAAATATCTGAAGAAGGCTGAAATCTCAACACAGTCCATATAGAGCTCAGTTCAGCCCAGAATCAAAGAATCTGGGCTGAGAACGTTGAGACACTAGGAACAAAAACAGGAACAAAAATAAAGGAACGGGCAAAAGAAAAGTCTGTTTCACTGTCTGTAGAGTAATAAGCCACCAGTACAGAGAACATGAACTCTTAGGGGTCTCTCAGTCTAGCCCCTCTGTAGAGGGAACGAGAGAGAGTGTTCTGGCCAGACCTCCATGGCTGCTCAGTACAGCAAATCATAGACTACGAGGCTGGAAGGGACCGCAAGGATCATCTTCTCTAACTTTTCTTGGCAAAAGCACATTCTAGACAAGATGGCTCAGCTGAATATGTCCAGCTGAATCTTAAATGTTTCCAATGTTGGGAATCCACCACTAAAAGTAATAATAACTGCCTGAGAAAGGAATGAATTTAGGGTCTTTGATATCAGCCCATCATTACTGACCAAAGAGACTGCAGAAGTAGTTCCTTACTTTAGAATATATGTATATTTTCTGATTTGTTGCAGCATTCCCAAGAGGATAGACTGAGGATTGAATGGAGCTTTTAATCCAGGAGACGTATACAGCAGTACTACACTGTGAGTGTGTAGCTCCGCTACAGCTTGGCTTTAAAAAGGAGGGTGGGGACAGTGACCATGTCTTGAAGCAGCATTTAAATGTTTGATTTTAGCCATGCAGGCTAGAAGAGCATACCCTCGCACCATAAAATGTCACTGACAAAACATACATATATTTTTATTATAAACCATTGCTATTTTTTGGTGCCTCTAACTCATCTGCACAGATATGATAAATGAATGTTAGTGTTTCACCCTGTGAATAAATACAATGATTGGGATAGCCACAAGGTGCAATCCTACTACTTGTGGGTGAGGCATGGGACAGTATCATACAATTTTTTGGTCTTCCAAGAAAACAGACCAATGCAAGGCATGTTTCTCAGAACTATACCACTTTAATGGTAATTAAATCTAAGCTCACTGTCATCACATAACAACTTCTGATGTCAAACATTGTGACTACATAAAGATGAACAACCTTTCAGAGAAGAAATGGTATTATTAGAAAACGTTCCTTCTGTTTCTGTTATCCTGTTGGCCGTTGTATTCATTCCACTCAATGTATAACTCACTGTATCAGCACTGAATCTGGTCCTGATCCAAGCACAGAGGGATGGAGATTTTTAAATGCCAGCCATCTGTTTGCTTCTTAAAGGAATGCTGGTCAGCTACGAAAGTCACTGTCAGTGGCAGGTAGAGGAATGTGAAGAATGCTTAGAAAAAATCCATAAAATGTATCTCTTGTTTTCTTATCTCTTCTCTCAGAACAACAACACACTTAGCATCACCCCTGTAATTATCTTTTGGCAAATTGTTTCATTAGCATTTCCTGCCACAGGCAGAACAAAATGTCATTGTTCTTCTAACCTCATTTTCTCCTTATCTAGCTGAACAAATGTGGTGTGGCCACAAAAGGTGTCCTTACAAAATTTTAACTGCAGTCAGCTGTATTCTTATACTGTGATGCTTCTGAGTCTTTCAGAAAGATTTTTGCTAATACCAAGAAAATAATTTTAAGAGTGATTATTTAATGTCTTAGTTGTTCATGAAATATTTTGTTTGGTTTTTTTCTCCATTGTTGTGGGGGTTTTGAGAGCAGCAATAGGAGAAAACAAGTCGAGGCATAAGATGCGTCTGAGGAGCATCCTGGTAGCATTCTGAAAGGAAATAGAAATTACATTGAAGTCTTATTTTCTTAGTCTAGGAAAAATCCCAGTTACAGCATTGCATGTGATCTTATTATAATATTTCTGCAATTTTCTATGCTTTATTTTGTCTGTGATGACTTTGAGTAGTAATATCTGTTTCAACTACAGCACTTCACCGTTTTTGAACATGAAGTCAATAAGAAGTTTGAGGCCAGCCTGGAAAAAAGTTTAGTTGCCTAATCTGTGGGTGAGTTTGGCATTACAACCATTAGCTCCTAAAGCAGGTGTTCCTTCAAAGAGCAGTGGAGCAGTACCACTATGAAAGCTGTCATTACAGTGTGAAGAAGCCAGGCGATCCCACTGGGAACAGTGTGCATTGCGCTGCAACAAGTACAGCAGCACAGAAAATGAGTACTGCTGTCAAGCTGCTGGATGCCGCATATGCTGTTTGGAAGCCAGGAGACATGAAAAAGTGAGGTAGGACTGAAAAAAAGTAGGTATGTGGGCTTTCAGCTAATGTACTTTGGCACAGTGCCATGAAGCTATGCAGGTTTATTAAATGTAAGAGCTGCTGCTTATGTGTAAATCAGGACTGCCACCTGGCTGGTTTCCAGTTGTCTTTCCTGGTTTTATTCTCAACGTGCTGGCTGCTGTTGGAGCTACCGTACAGATTGACCTGGACATTCTCAATAGACGTTTTTTTGGAAGGTGGCTGACCTTTTTGTGTCAAAGATGGCTGCATTTCACCTGTGTTTTAACAAGAAAGTGCCACTGAAGTCACAGAAGTGATTATTCTATAAAATTAATGGTAGTGATCGTCCTGACAAAAAAAAATGGGTCATTTAAACCAAAATGTAGTAAAACCAGGTTAGCTTCATCTAAATGAAATTATGGTGAAAAGGCATGCAATCTGTTTCTTTTTATAACAGTTATGTAGATGAATGTAGATAATAGTTATAATAGAAACATATTTTAACACTTACTGTATTATAGACCAACAAAACCTAGGACATAGAATTTCAATTTCTAAGAACTTTATAAATGTGTCTCCTCATTATTTCTTTCTTGGCTTTTGTTTTCTGTCTGGCTCTAGAGATATACCAACTGAAAAACTTTCTGTGCTTCATTCAGTTAGTGACAATGACCATTTTCTGTTATTTTTAAGAGAAGCTGCTCAAAATAGTGTGTTTCCAGACCAGTCAACATAATTTCTTCTGCAGGGGCCACAAAAAGATTGAGAGTGCAAATTCTGGATGTTTCAGTTAATTTTATGTCCAAACAGTCTGAAGGATTATTTTATGCTCTCACTCAACTGCCATTTTTAAGACCAAGGTGGCTTTCCAAAGCTCAGGTAAGTGCCCAAATTTGTCCTTACAAGTCAAAGGCAGCATTTGTATTTTGACCATGTATAGAAAAATATGACTGTGCTACACCATATGAAACCTTACTGTCTGTATATTCTTGCACTTGTGAAGTTGTGCCATCTTTCTTCTCTCTTTGAAATAGTTTTAACAACCTGTACCAGGTTAAAAAAAAATTGCATTCTCCTGTGTAAATGAGAAAAAAGTGTGAACATTAATTCCAAGTAAGCTGTCAACCCTTTTTTTCCCACATATAATAGTATCCGGATGTTCTATGTCTGCTAGAAGCAACTCACTAGCACCTAATACTTATAATATGTGTATAAACAGAGAGGTCTTGTTTACGTGCCAAATGCTTGCACTCACCCTGCTGTCTGGTGTTGGAAATAGAGTTGTGTGGCTGTGAATGATTCTGGTCCTCTGCAGGCATTTTTGTCCTGCTAAATGACTAATCACATCATTATAATTGTTCCTAATATAGAGGTGAAAATGGAGATGAGTAACATGGGCCTAATTAAAGTAAAATATGAGTATTCTTTTCTAGATGTGATTAGGCCTTGGCCCTAAGCACAATACAAGTGTTAAAAAAGCCCCCCAAACAGAGAAAAAAATCTGTTTTGTGCTTCTCTTGACATTAGGTAATCTGCTGTGGTCATATGTTCAACATATCACAACATAACACTCTCATTTCAAAAATTTTGGAACAAAAAGTAGAGGAAATGTGATGAGACATCCATCTGGCTTTCGGGATCAAGATATTGTGTTCAGATAAACTTTTAAATTAGTAAGGGCTTATTATCATCTTATATCCTAACAATTTATGCAACAAGTATAGCAATGTGAAGCTGAGACAGCTATACCTTGTAAAGATTTGTACACTCTTAACACAGATAACATCAAGTCTGTCACCTTTACAATATATTGCTTTGATGTCTCTGGCATTTTTGTTTGGGGGAAAAAAGTCTCAAAGATGCTAAAGTTTATGAAACAACTTTGCCTTCAGGGGCACTGGCAGTTCACAATCTGGAATGTATCAGCAACCCCCCCCAATAACTACAGTTTTTTAAATTTTGCAACATTAAGATAGTCCGAAAGCAAAAGTTTTCTTAAAAGTATGTACTTACTGTTTATGTCTGTTGAAATTATCTGGAAAGATAATTTTAGCTAATGGATTTTAAATGTTCTATAATTTCTGAACACTTAATATCTATGTTGAGTTTTTTTCTTCTGTCACTGAAACTTATGTTATCTAGCTGACCTTTGTCAATTATAAATGCTTAACTGCTGGCTGAGGCAGTTTTTCTGGCACCTCATGTTGAATTACTGAAAATATATTCAGAACTATTTCAGATACTGAGGAAGTCACAACATTAGCATAGCATGTAGATCAATCTCCTTGCTTGCGGCTCAGCAGCCATCTCCTTTTTTTTTTCTGGTGGAGAAATGCTTCTTTACAATTTTCTCACAGCTGCAAGAAGCTGAATGACCTTGGTCATGGCAATAAACCTGAACCCAGGAGGGGAACCATTTATTAGGATATAACCCTCTACATTTCCCATTTAAGACAATGTCAAAATTTCTACTAACCAAAATAAAGGCAAAAAGGACTCAGTGTTTTCTGCTTACCTGGCATGTTTCTTGAGAAAGAGCAATGTCATTCTGGTTTGTCCCCATTAGGTTGTACATATTGCTACTCAGATACTCCACATGCAATCTAATTATGTGGTGAACATGTCTTAGGGCCCACCTTTAAGTATCTGGTATTTACATTTGAAGGTCTTTACCTCTATGGATCACCTAGTTTTGTCTTTTGCTTCAAAACATCTCTTGCTTACTATTCTAATACTTCTACACTTTTCATGTACTTTTGACAATGAATTGTCTCAAGCTTCTTAATCTATAGACAGTATCATGGAAGACTGCCGGGACTTTGAAAAGTGAGCAGGTACAGGGAAGAGACAGAAAACTTTGTGCAGTACAAGTTTTATTTTAGCTGTTTTCCAGTGGGAGAGAGCTGTAAAAATCGGTTCTGTGAGCCACAGCTAGGCGATCAAATCTTCTCACTGGAACACAAATACAATGTACAGCCAGACGGAAGGAGATGTGAACAAATTAAATTGATGTGATAAAGAAAATGAAGAATCAAAGAGTTGCATGCTAATGCTAGGAACCCAGATGAAAACCAGTAATAACTGGAATTTCTAATTGCACTTGGACATGATCTAAATATTAATGATAAGGAAAATGCAGAGTTGCTCAGTATATATATGTATTTTTCTGCTTTTGGAAAGATAGTCTATGAGTTTGTGTCACATGAGAAATATTAAGTCTTTCAACCATTCACCAGCCAACTAGAAATCAAAAAAAAAATCTTCTAGAGACAGTCTTTTTTAAATCTTTTTTTATATCACAGATTCCTTAAGGAATTAGGTCATTGTATACCTTACCTGATATTTGCTTGTAACTTCCAGAAAAAAATGTGGCAACTTCATGAAACCACTAATGGGTCGGTAGATAGGAGAAGTGGAGTAACTACAGGCTGGATAGTGTGGTACAAAACCTAGGAGGCAGGAGACAAGAGGACTGACATGGGATGCATTTAAAAGAGTGAAGAGGGAAGAATATAATTAATCAAGACCATTCTCTGAAAATTAGTTTTTCTCAAAGAGTTTGATGTGATACAAGATTATGGTTGTTTCAGAGAACGGTTGTGTAGCTATATTCGGACTCCTGTAGGACTCCTAACATTATGATTCAAAATACTATACAGTACACTAACAGTAAAGCATAATACCAGAATAAGTGATGGATAACTGAAAGATCACAAAAGAACCCTGTTAACAGAGCATCATCATACAAGTGTCTGTATTTCTGCATTAGAGATCATATTTTTCAACATTTTGATTGATGCCTTGTCATCAATAAAATCACTAATAATAAGAATTCCATCAAATATAACAAAGGGTGCCCTGGAAACTACTGAGGAAGTTGGCCCATGCCAAAATATTTCTAATGCCAAGTACTCGATTTGAGGATCTCTGAAAATTTTCTTATTTTTCTTCTTCAGTTTCTCTGATCCCTCTGCATCTCATCTTTGGGTACTCTCATTGACATAGAGCAGTTCAGCTGCTAGGTGTCTTATGAGTGTTCTGTATTCACAAATACACCAGTCTGCTTCAGACATGATTACTTGGCTACACCCACACAAAAATCTAGCCACTCTCTTTTTGGGGCCAACTATCACAGTCTGACCACTTCCATAGTGTTACATTTTATTTCCTTTCATGTGAGGATGGTCTCATCTAAATTGCCCATTAGGAGTACTGGAATCTTTGCTAGTTCCCAGGCTGGCTTGGGGAATACTGGGAAGGTCAAAAAGCTGGCAGAGACTTCAGCAATGATTTGACAGCGTGGGTAGATGAATTACAGGGATCAAACCTGTACCTGTGTCTGCACTACATATAAGTGTGGGTACAACCTTTCTGTGCAAACTGAAGTCCTGCCTTCTCTCTCTGACATTATTTATTATATATTCATCTGACAAGTCAAAATCAGCACAGATGATGTGCAACAATTATTTCCCTGCCTGCCATCACTGCTTCTAAAATATATGTCCTCACAGCTACTGCTTGCCCTCCTCTCTGCCATCTTTTCCTGTCATGTGGACTGGTAATCTGGACATGACCTTATATTCTCCCTTAAACCTTGTATCCTGCCTTGGTCTATTAATAGCTCTACACAGCTTGCACTCTTAATAGCTCTACACAGCTTGCACTCTTAGTACAAAAAAATAACAAAATAAATCATAAATAATAAGGATAAAATTGCCTGGGAGCGGGGAATTTGAAGTGCATCTTGTAATGGGGAAGGGATTTGGAGCATAGGAAGTGATCCTTCCCCTGTACTCGGCATTGGTGAGGCCACACCTTGAGTGTTGTGTTCAGTTCCGGGCCCTTCAGTTCAAGAAAGATATTGAGGTGCTGGAGCGGGTCCAGAGAAGAGCAACAAAACTGGTGAAGGGACTTGAGCACAAGTCCTACGAAGAGAGGCTGAGGGAGCTGGGGTTGCTTAGCCTGGAGAAGAGGAGGCTCAGGGGTGACCTCATCGCTCTCTACAACTATGTGAAAGGAGGCTGTAGACAGGTGGGGTCGGTCTCTTCTCCCAGGCAGCCAGCAACAGAACAAGAGGGCACGAGCTTAGACTCTGCCAGGGAAGGTTTAGGCTGGATATCAGAAAAAAGTTCTTCACAGAGCGAGTAATCAGGCATTGGAATGGCCTGCCCAGAGAGGTGGTGGATTCACCATCCCTGGAGGTTTTGAAAATAAGACTGGATGTGGCACTTAGTGCCATGATCTAGTAATCATGATAGTGTTGGGTTAAGGGTTGGACTTGATGATCTTGGAGGTCTCTTCTAACCCAGGTAATTCTATGATTCTATGATTCTATGATAGAGCGAGCCGTATAATAGAAAGCGTGATATGGATTTATAAACTATAACTAACATATTGTTAAACATGCACTTTTAGAAAGATATGTGGATAAATAGCCAAGGAATACAGGCAGGGAATTAATTTTATCTCTACACATGACCCTGTTCATTAGGTGTAAATGGTGTAAACACACACCCATTTCTTCTCCTCCAGGAATAAAATGTACTTCCGATGTTCACATTTTCAAAAGAGATGGTGAAGCATTGGAACATAGAAAAGAATTATAGTAATATTCAAGGACTGAAGAGAACACAATAAAATAGTCTGTTTATCAAATCTGGCTGGATAAAAACATTTAAATACCTTCGTGTTACCTGCTACTGAATGAAAAGTGCACCTACCCTTGACAATATCTAAGAGGTGAATAGGAATAACCTGTTCCAACCTGAAAAAAATGTTACAATGGAAAGGAATGTTAAGATATTTGCTTCTTTTGTACTTAACTGTTACTTCTTTTATGTACTAGAATATTTTTTCACTCAAAGCACTTAGTGTCACATAGGTTATTTGGGTAGGCAACCAGAAAAACAATGGTACTTTTATTGCTGTAACATCATGTAAAACTAGTGCATAAATGCAGAACAGCCTTTGTTTCTGAGAATTGATATTTTGCTGTAAGTTATGCCTAAACAACTAATACAACTTTAATATTCTACATTACCTCTACCTGTAGCTTGTGCCTGCTATTTGTTTATCATTCCAGGTGTCAAAAAAATGTGTGTAAAACATGGAAAGCATGCGTTACATAGAAAAATTGCTCAAGATGTAGAATATAAAGCCCCAAAGCCAATTCCTTTGTGCTGTAACTCCATTTAATGCAACTGAGGTGAACAAAATTTCAGCAGTGATGAATGCTGCTCAAGCTGTTAATTTGCTAAACAACACAGAGAACGGAGAAAATACCTCTTTTCCTGAAGGTATTTCCTGAAGCTATATATCAAATATCAATGCATACCATAAAGAAAACTGCCTCACTGATCCTTTAAAACCTTCTAGAACAGTGACCAGGTACTACAAAAATAAGGGATTTTTGAGTGTTTCATTTAGTTATTTCAGTATGAGATTTTTTTCTTTATCCTTTCTTTTTCCTTTTTTTCCTTCATCATGGGGAGCACAATAGTAACAACTTCTGAATAATATCACATAGTCATCACACCATCAGGTATATATATTCCACAATAAGTTTCACTGGAAGGCTGCTTTTCCCTTTCTTAAAAAAAAATAATAATATTCTGCCTTAGTTTTATCTGTTCGTTCTGCCTTTTGTACCACCTGCCTAGGTCTTTGAGGGACAAATATCCCCTACTTCTTTACTAAGGATAGATGAAGGGCGGGCAGTGTCCTAACAACATCCCAGTTAAGTGTCTAGACATAAGTGGGATGAAGCCTGGCTTTCATTTGCTCTCTGCTAAGTGTATGTAATGCATATTCAGATGGGAAGAATGACAGGACATGTGAACTTGGATGCACTCTACCCAAGTCTATAAATTCTGTGGGACCAGTGTATTGCCCTTTTAAAAGTGTGGCTCCATTGATTCACAGCATGATGAGGATCTCTGCCTGCATATTGTCACAGGCCTTGAATAGTCTTTAGCTCTAGAAAAACTGAATATTAGAACTCTAATTTACAATCAGCACTGTAAAAACCTTTGTCCTATTCACATTGTCTGGCAGCAGCAAGCACAAATGTGTTTATTGAAACCCATTCCAGAGCATTGCAATTGTCTTTATGTAGGCAGTCCTAAAAAGGGAGAAATATATAATTCATGGCAATCTTTAAAAAACAGCTGACTAAGGCTTGTGACAGATGCTTACAAGTGGGGATTGGAACCTGAGCTCTCAGTGGGATGATTAGTTTATTCCAGTACACTGAAAGGCTGTGGTTGTGATGATGAGGGGTGCCATCTGATGACTAAGGGGTCATATTACAACATAAGAGCATACTCCTTCCCCTCCCCAATCCTACAGTACAGACCTTATTTAGCCAACTATGATACTGCTTTACAAGGGGAAAAAAATGGTTGGTTTAACTCTACTATTTTCTGGACCTTTTCAAATAATGATTGACAGTCCCCATTTGGCTAGAGTAGCATCCGAGACCACAGATGTCAAAGAGAAATATTTGCAAATTCTGTTTCCTCTCTTAATTATTTTTAGTTTCTGAGGAGGAGGCAACTATACACAGATATTCATAAACAATTTCCTAATGCAAAAGCTGACAGCAAATTTGCCATGCTACAAAACAAATTGTACCCTCTGTCAATAGGTTTCATACTCTGGATTTTCTTTCTACCAGCATTGCTGGTCACAACATGTGAAGACTGCAACTGGGTCATTATTTTCCCATCTTTTTTATATAGCTAGTCAGGAATGTATTCAGACAGGCAGCCAGTAGACTGAAGCTACCGTCACACTAGATAACCTGTAACTAGGGTTGTTATTTAAGTGAAGTAGCTCAATCTGCAAAGTCTTTTCCTTCAATTTACGAGAATAAAATACTGAAGATTAGACATACGATCACCAACAGACTTTTTACCATGTGTCTTATCCACCAATAACAGCAGAATGAAGACAACTACATTTTTTTTTAAATTACATAGTTCTGATAAGAACAGCGACATTGCTTTCTAGAATGTCTGCTGACTATCAAAGTGTCAAATACTCTTTTATTCCTTTTTGCTCCTCATTACTTTCGATTTATTTAGTTTCCTAAATTTACTTTCTATACCAATACAAGTGCTTTCCAAGTCTTTTCTAATCAAGCAGTGACACAAAGAATTATTACTGTTTTTTTATGGCGGATCCTAAGGTACACAGTCCATTCTAGGGACAGTAAGAATAGAAAGATAAACCAAGTATAGGAAAAAATATTTTGATCTATTAAAAGGTTTCTGAGAAAAAAAAATCATAAGTATTTAGCCTGCAGATGACAACTCCTATTAAGAAGAGAAATAATAATAAAGCTGGATCATGAGAACTAAAGTACTGGCAGCTCCATAGTTAAAGATTAAACCCTTCATACTAAAGGAAGTCAAAGCAAGTTTATTGTGACAGATAGACCTGCCTCTGCAAAGGACAAGGCTAGTGAAAACAGTTTTCCCCAGATGAAGATGTTAACAAACAGTAGAGGAACTGAAATGCTCCCACATCAAAATAAATGCCAAGACCTATAGCAAGAATCCAAATGTGAATAATGGTAGAGATGGGATTTATTTACATAACCCAAGTAAGCACAATATTACACAGAAGTGTCCAGTAGGAAGGCTGAGATGTTATTTACAAATTAAAACTTACTACTTCAAAAAAAATATAACATGCATTTTATTGATTTTCTTGCTCGTATAAGGCACTCAAAAGTATGAATTGTTTCAAACTTGAAACTCCTGTCATACTTGTGTTTGTGAGATTCCTGCTGATGTCACTGGGACATCATCCAGATGTAGTGACATTTGGAAAAAATAGTGAGATTTGTACCATACATAAGAGATCTTCATTGCAACCTAATAAAGGAAACTTGGGTTTAATAAACTTGGTCTTTAATAAACTTCCTGTCACATGTATCACTCCTGGTCTCACTAACTTCGATCTTAGTGAACTACCTTCTTTCATGATTAGTGAAGTGCCTGTAGCTGGGTATCAGAGGTTAGTTATTTTCTAAATGTCAGTTTTAGCAGATATTAAAGGACTGGAGAGGACGAGTGCAATGCATGCACATAATACTATGATGTGTGGAGATTAAATATTTTATGGGATGAATCATTTCCTGATGCCTCAACTATGTGGGTTTCTTTCTTTATTTTCAGAAAAGTGGGTATTTGTGTTATTACATTAGTGATGATGAAAGCAAAGGCATTTCTCTTATGAACTCAGAGTCACAACTCTCCATTAACTCCTTTCATTTAATTTAATGGCTGTCCACATGACCCTCTGTTTGTGTAGCATGATGTACTTTTGATATGGTAATAGTTTACATTTGTTTGGGGAGATACAATCAATGTTCTTTTGCTGAGAAGGCTTCATGAAATAAACCCACCAAAAGTTTTTACTTGCAACCTTCATTCCTAGAAACTGGTATCAGCTTTTTCAGGTTTTGTTTCAGTAAAAAAGGTATTGGTGTAGTTATTGCCACCACATACTGCTTTTGGACACATGCTAACATCACACCATGTTGTGTTGATAGGTCTCTAAAAGGGTCTGGTAGCAGTTTTATTGTGACCCCCAGTGACAGTAGATGTGCTAAACTCTATTTATGACATTATGAAAATGTGCAAGCTAGCAGGGGTCACACCGGGTCAGTATAAGGACAAGAGATTTCTAAGGAAAAAATGGTATTGATGGAATCAAACATTTATGATTTCTGCAACAAAAGTCAATGCCTTCTAAATTCAGAAGCTAAATAGATTCAGATAAAACCTGGATCTCTAATTGCTGAGATTTAAATTCTGCAGCTTGGCTAGTTCCATGCCAGTGTGTGTAGTACTGCACATAAAGACCGCTCAGTTACAGATGGATGTCAGACATGGCTTACGCTATCAAGATTAAAGCAGACATGGATGATTGGCATGAGCTGCATATTTTATTTAAGAAAAGAGATGTCCATATAATTACTATTTTTGATTTTTAATTGTAATAGAGGTTAAAATAAAAAACAATCAGATTTTAAAATGACTTTTTTCATTGCAGTAATTAATAAAAGACTTTTAAAATTGCTTCTTCATAAGGAAATGGATCTGCTTTGTTGACATTTTTTCTTTCCCTCTTCAGAGTTGTCTCAAGGGCAAACATCTCTTCAGCTACACACCTGGCCTAGAAGAAACGTTCCATTTCAAACTTCACTTGTTGTGACAGTGTCTATTATGACAGTCCTATTGCAGATCTGAAGGTGTGACAAAGTAGGCTGTAGGTCATAAAACATCTAACCTTTCCAGGTCACACTACTATTTCAAAGCAATTTTGTCTCAGTTCTAGGGAAAAAGTGTGTAGCTTGGGTGTTTCTTCACTGAAAGTGTTGTCAAGCATTGGAACAGGCTGCCCAGGGAAGTGATTGAGTCACCATCCCTGGAGGTATTTAAAAGACGTGTAGGCATGGTGTTTACTGACATAGTTCAGTGGGGGACTTGGCAGTGTTTGGCTTACAGTTGGACTTTTCCAACTTAAATGATTCTGTGATTCTGTGTACAAGCTAGGAAAATCAGTCTGGTGTAGTTCTTTGTCTAGGGCTAGATGATTTTGTTATCAGCTTCAGTGAGCTGTGATAGCAGTGTTATCTGGGGCCAGGTTGCATGTCTGTACTGCTAGCCTTGTGGAGAGCTGATGGGAAGAGGAATTACTGAGGCTTTGCAGATGGGGAAAAAGCATTCCACAGAAGTACTTGGGTGCAGGAAGAGCACGCATCAGTGGCTTATGAAGTGCACTGTCTTTGGCTTTCCCCGTCTTCTTCTGCAGGCCAGAAGAAAGAAATATCTATATATGCTAGTCTAATCTAATGTTTGTAAAGACCAACACTGTCTGTCCATCTGATTTATCTTTACAATAGTACAGTATGAAGCAGATTAAACTGTTTACTCTCATGTCATACGTACAATTAGAATATCCTGGAACATTTGATAAATAAGATAGACTTGTTTATTCCAGTTTTCGTGTTCACCACAGTGTGATCTGTGGCTGCATTGTACCTGGGATGCAAAAGGAACAGGAGAACATTATCTTTGAACTTTCCATTTTGTGTTATACTGCTCAAGTATCACTTTTGTCTCTCTCTAAAGCAGCAGGAGCATTCATGTCCTACCTGGCTTATCCCACTCCTTACTCCCAGGCTGATGCATCACACAGGGTGTAGAACATGTAGTTACTACCTACAAACATATCACTTCACTAGTTTCTTACGATAAAAGCCTGCCCCAAAGCAGCACAGTAGAAAGGACATACGATGCAACAGCAAATCCAGCTCAGTTTGTGTTTGATGGGGGCTTGCAGTGGTGAGTGTTTACTTTTAGACTGTGGCATGAAAACAAACTAAACCAACTACTCTTTTTGTAGAACTTTCTATGTGGTATGTGCATTATCTTAAGTTTTTTTCCCCTCAAGATTTAGATTAACCTATGTTAAATACAGCCTGCTCAAACTGATGTTGATGACACTCTTTCAGAATTCCAGGCAATGAACACTGCTTGGTCCATGGATGCCACCACAATAATGAAAAGTTTATGCCCATTGGCCTGGTCAGTGACAGGGTTATTCAGTGGGCAGCAATACAGAGGCTTGTTTTCAAATGCACTGATGCCATGTAACAGATGCTCTCTGAGTTTTTTTTGTTCTCATCTGCCCACTTGTGAGCTTAAATGTCTATTGCAACTTCATTTCCCTGATAGTACTGATATCGCAAGTCCTTATCCCTCACAGCAGAGAGAATTAAATCTTGAGGGAATACCTTAAGGATCACAGAGGGAAGACTGAGGGAGAGAATACATATGCAACTTCCCCAAACACGCTCTTATACTCAGAACATAAATTCAGTTAGTGTTGTGGGGGAACATGTCTCTCAAGCTGCAATCTTTACCCTGAACAATCTCAGCTCTACTTATTATCTTTAAAAAAAAATCCAGCTTTAGGAAACAAGGCCACAAACAGTGCAGCATAGGTATGACACATAACAATATAAATCTGCATTTAGAAGTCCTAAAAGAGAAAAAAATGACATGGCTGAAACAACATGTTCCTCTTAACTGGAAATCAACTCTCACTTTCTAGTGTTAATTATTTTGAGTAAGTTTTGCATTTCATTTCCATAAAAAGGGCATGAGAATGGTTCGAAATCTGTGTCATCTATTGTGAATGAATTCTCTTTTGATGCTTTACAGCCTACGGTATTTAAATAATGCCATCACTGAATGTTTTTCCCTAGTCAAGAGCTAAGCGTCATGAACCAAGAAGAACACAGGCACATGCTTAGTCCCTAAAAAAAGAATATTTGTACTCAAAGAGACCTCTGGAACTCAGAATACTACACAATTGCCACTTAAAGGTCTACAGAGCTTGCTCAAAGCAACAATTTGTACTGGAAATGCAGATATTAAGACCTACTTTGAAAATAGCTCCTGTAAAACAACTACTGTGCTCCGGTTCTGTTTTACTTCCCGTTCATTTCCATTACACCCTGAATCTCGAATTACTGAACAAGAAGCAACTCTGCAGTAGATATTTTGAGCTAGAGAGCAATTCTAAGTGATTTTCTTTATTTTTCTTTTAATAATGTTATTTATATATAAAGGAATAGATTCTGCTTTCAGTTACACCATCACAAACACTCCATGAATTCAACATGGTTTACACTGGGTTTTCATACATGAAGACACAGTTTGGCAGGTTTTTACTAAATGTCATGTTGGTTAAGTACAGCATCCCAAAGCTGAAAATTAATGTGAGTTGTAGCTATTGAGGTAACTAGGTACTCTATACATAACAATATTCTAAATAACACTTTTTATATTTCTAACAAAGAAGCTGTGTGTATTTCCTGCTTTGTTAGAAGTGAACAAAGGGAAATCTGATTAAAAGTTGTTACCTCTCCACATCATAAAGTCCATTGTATTTTTATTCCCTATTAGATAATACATTATAAAGAACTGATCACTGTTCTTGTTTCAAGACCCAAAATATTATATGCCAAGTCATAGTTTGTCATAGATATGATAATTGCACTTAAGAAGTAAGCTACTTTATTCTCACTTTAGTTGTTTCGAAGGTCTGAAATCAGAACCTAGTCTTGCTGAAATTAGTAAAAATTTTCTATCAATGAAAGCAGGAAAGGATCTCTGAAGAGAAATCTCCTGACATATACCCCAATATATATATTGAAAATCAGATTAGTCAAAGAGACTTGGGGTGATTGTGCCCATTTGTTAAATTCCAGCTAAGGAAGCAGCCTTGATATAACTGATAAAATGGTTACTCTGTTGTACACAGGACCAGGAATCCACATGAGGACATATTTCTTTTGAGGCATCAAGGCTAAAACGCATGCACATTAGCAGGATAACACTGTTAGAGAAAAGACCTTTCCAAGAAGGAATGTACCATAACATATTGAAATAACTATCCAGCTCCAAGCCAGTCTCATCTCTACAACCCATATTCAAGATTATACACACACACTTTTATGTAGACGTGCATATATGTATTTTTTCAAGTATAGCATATATATATGTATATATTTACATCTAGGCATTGTTTGTGTTTTGATTTCTAGTCTTTGTCACATATGGAGAAGCTATGATCTTGAACACATTTTAATTTCCATGCTCAAATCTCTGCTAGGCTTAAGCAAGGAGAAATGAAAGTTATTCCATCTTTAATATTTGGAATACTTTCAGTAGTCCATTTCTCTTGCAAGAAACACTGTTCCATTCTAACAGGAATGTCAAAGGAAGCTGGGATAAGCCACTTGCAACTAAGTAGGTTGGCAGTAGGCACAAAACTGTCAGTAGCTTCTCCTTGCAGGTCTGTCAGGAAGACCTGCAGGTAGCTGCTACTTAGGTATTGAAGCAATATCCTGCCACTTTCAGAAAAAAAAAAAAAAAAAAGGAAAAATATGTAGTAGCTGAACAAGTTATTAAAGAAAAATGAGAAATTAATTTTACCAGGTTACAAAAGATACATGTATATATATGTATATATACGTGTATATGAAGTTCTGTTTTGTTTTCTGGATCCTTTCTGGACCATTAAACAGAGCAATACCTCAGTTTTCATGGGGGTGCGCTACACAGTTTTGTTCCAGAGCAACACTAAATAACCACAGTTTGGTGGTGAATCTGTCCAGCAGAACTGTTTATATAATGTAATTTACATTTGAGTAAAGTAAAAGTGAAGAGTAGGCAGAAGTCATAGCTGGTACTTTTCACTCAGATACCCAAAGTTGCCAGTATCCCAAAAGCAGCTGTGTGCAGCAAGAATTACAAGTTTAGCTACTTCAAAAGCATCATATCTGTTGTATTTGATTCTGGTTGTGCTAGACACATTAGAGCATAGCAAATCCACCAAGTGAGAAGCATCCCATGTGCAGTGAGCTCAAATCAGGTACAGGATAGGGTACTGCACTACTATAAAGCGACATTTTGTCCATAATTTCTAGTAGATTTCTGTTCCTTTAAAGAACAGGTGAAGTGTTGTTATAGCAGCCTATGAAACAATTAAAGATATTTCACATTTGTCTGCATTCTATACTGTGAACAACATTGATTCATTGTGTCTACTATGAGTGGAATAACAAATAGACATGTATTTGCTTCTGCACTTATAGCCAGTTAAGTGCTGGGCCTCAGTGAGGTTTATTAACTTGGGCTAAGCATCACACAATATGGTCAGGCAAGCTTATACGTGGCCAAAGAACATAGCATAAGTTTACATAGTTTCTCTCAAAAGAGCTTCAGATATGATCTGGTCTATATGTAAAAGGTTTTGAGGGTAGAATACAAATAAACTTAAAAACTGGTCGGTCTTGATCCAGTATCAGAATGGCTTTTTTGGCCTGTTTATGCCTCTTAAGAAGATATTTCAATTAAATTGAGAAGTTATGCTTAGAGCAGAGCAAAGCTGTTTACATTGGGGGTTATACCAGCCTAACTTCACCTAGACAGCTATATTTTTGTGGCGGATAAAACACAAAGTCTCCAGACGTACTGTGATAAAAATGTAATAAGTTATAGGATGGAAAGGAGGAAGGACAAGAATAACAACAATAATTTGTTGTTTGCATTTCATAAGCTTTGAAAATCTTTATTTTAAAAAGCATTTTTCTCTTTCCTGTTTCTATGTGAAAGACTCAAATAGACAATAGGGTAAAATAGTTCTGCCAGGGCTTAGGAAACTATGTTGCTGATCATATAACAAATGCTACCAAATTCAGGAAATAAACAGGCTGAAATAAACATAAAAGCAATATTTTCTTTTCCCAGATCTCTTTATTTTAAAGTAAATCTTCTCTCAAAACGACCATATGCAAAAATAGCTCAGACAGAAATACTACTGGCAAATCCAGGTTGCTTCAATGAAAATACGTTGTGTGCAGACTTTTGTATTTGTGTGGTGCTTCCCTGGAAACCATTTGTCCCTTTGCTCACCAGCAAAATCAAGCACTCTGTGTGTTGTTACACATGCTATCTCAACTTAGGCAGGAGCATAGGATTTATCCATATAGGGGCTAAAAGTTTGAGACAACATTTTAAGGTTTTGGCAAAGATGATGCCAGCTGGCTGACTCTCAGGATTTCCCTTGTCAAGTGATCCATGAGACAGCATTGGCACCAGCGGCATAAGAAAGCAAGTGTACCTGGACCCTCAAAGGGAAGTCGAGAACCTCAATGACAGCCTACTGCAGGCATGAAAAAAAAAGTGGGATTGCAAAAAGAAAAAACAAGCAATTGCTCTCAGAGAAAAAGTGGACGTGAAGAGGTGTGTATCAGGTTGAACACAGCATATCCCTCACTTTCAAACCCATGGACTCGCCCTGTGAAAATGGAAACAACTCAGCACTGCTAGGGCTAGAAATCTTTGTGTTTCACTTCAGTCTTTGGGTAAAATTAATATGTATGAAAAGCAGAGTGTTATTGTTTATTGTCTATGTTGGACTGTCTACTCCTGCAATGAATTGCTTCCTAAATTTATTCAAATATATTCCAACCAGATATAATGGAGGGACATGGCTTAAAGACTCCTACGACAATGATTTCCCACCGGTGACATTCATCGCAATACCAGAGAGTCATTACTTCACAGCTGAGCCCATTTTCACAACCCTCCTGCCCTGTGCAGAGCTCACTCATGCGTGCAGTCCTGCTGAAAGGAACAAGGCTAACTGCTTGTGGGTGCTGTTCAAAATAAAACTGCGAGTGTTAAGCTCCTAGGACTTGATCAGCTGAGATGCTGAACTATCTTGACTCCCGCTGAACTCAACAGGGCATTTGGCATCTCTTTGGATCTCTCCCCTGTTAATAGGAGCATCTGTTCTTGGCCGTGGTGGTCTCCCCTTCTCTTCTTATGGTGAGGTAGCCCAGCCTCCAGCCACTGAGCACAGTTGTGGGTGAGAAAGCTTACGATGGCTCGAGGTGTAAGACAGGTTTTGGCATTTTTGCGGGCTAGATCAAAAATCCCAATGTTTGAAAAATTATGTTTGAAAAATAGCACAGAAACATCATTTTTTTAGTGAGGACTGCTCCTGGCAGTGAGTCTGACGGATGTTCTGAAGCAGAATAAGCAGCATTCAGCCTGTCCCCACCATCTGCCCAAATCCTGTTTTCTTTTTCTCTTTCAGTTCCATTGGAAAACATCAACAGAAAGTGAGGTTTTCTTTACCAAGAAAGATCATGTGTTGAATTCTACTGAAACTCATGAGTCCTTTGTATTCTGGGAGAATACAGCTGCAGCATAATGAATGGTAACCGTTTGAACTCTCTCAGATAATCTGCTCCAAAACTTGATAAGAGCTCTTGAACTATGTTCATGATGCACACAAGATTAATCTGACAATTGGATAAATCTTGCTTTCTGCCCAATTACAAAATAAAAGCAACACAGGAGATGTATTCAAGATATAAAACAGTGATTTGGGAGCAGATGGAAATTGGAGCAAGTACTGAGTTGCAGACTTTCTTTTTTATTTTCTCATCTATGTTTTGTACGATTGTAGAAAATCCTTCTGAGGAAAGATCCAAGCTAAGGAGCGACTACATCATTAGCTAGGAAAAACAGAGAGAGAAAAGACACAAGTTATTATTTATTTGTAGCTATTTATGGTAGCACCTTGAGGAACAACTGACCATGGAGACACTATTACACTCTTCACTGAATAAATACATAGACTGCTTGCTGTAAAGAACTAACGTGTGAAATAATGAATCACACAAAGTATAGCAGGATATAAATGTACAATTTTTATGTAGAATACTGAAGAATAGTCAAGATTAAAACCCGTTATTTCTGTCTAATAGATGTTATCTGACATTGCTGTGGTAATACAATCGTACAGCTTTTAGCTTTATTCAAAGCAAATATGGGTGAAATCATTCTAGCTTTGATGACATTGCCTTCCTAAATACCCTGTTCTGTTTCAGTTAATCACTTCCTTTCTGAAATTCTTTTTCACTATTTTTCATTGAAATGTACTCTCAATGAAATTTGTTTCGACTGAAAATTTGCTCTCACGTCTTTTTATGACCATGGGAAGTGTCCATAAATCCTCCCTAGAGTAATTTCACATCCTCAAATGTCTGCTTTGTCTGCAAGGAATCACCCTTCAGAGATTATCACAGTCCATAGGTATAATGAAATCCTATATTACTAGCCCGGAATGTAACACTTATTTCTAGAGCCCTAAAATGAAAACAAATTAATTTCCATAAAGGTGATTTTACATTTTCTTGTACACGTTTCAACTCCCAAATCTCATGAAAGAAATACTGAATTAAGCCTATTAAAGGAAAGGCAATGAGTAATGATAACGCTATACCAAACAGTGTGATCCTAGAGATGATGAAGTCTGGTGAAGACTCTATCCCTTCTCTGAGTTATCAGGAAATGCTCTGTTTCCGTAGTGACAGATGACAGAATAAAATGTCTGAGGTGGAAGACAGAGAGCCTGTATTTCACCTGACCACATTTAAGTGTCTACCACAGCAACCAGAACACATATGAACAAAACAAATGGTATCAGGCCTAATCCCTTGCAGTAAGGCCAAACTGGGTTATTTTGACTAGGTCCGTGCCTACAGTTTCTCTTACCCTCAAAATAGTGGCCACACAGAAATTTAATTTTGGGAATGGTTCCTCACCCACGCTGACCTCTGAGTTGTGCCCAGCAGTCATTTGGCCAAAGCTGCACCAGAAATTATTCTAACAATTTTTTGGTAGGGCTGATTAAACTCTAGCACTCAGCACTGTTTCCTGGTCATGTTTAATTTGTTAGTGTAGAGATAGCCTTAAGGTGCAATTGATGTCCTCCCAATACAGACGTCAAATATCGATGAATGTTTCTGGAGATGTGATCTGTGGACCACCACAAGGTACTTTCACAATTGCTTTGAAACAACTTCAAAAGCCTTCACATATAAACGCACACACATATATTTCCAGGCAAGCAAGCAAGAAAACAAAATGGGGGAAAAAAGTCAATGTAGACTTTTCCCAGGGCAGCTGAATTTTATTCAGATATGAATGAAAACCACCATAGCAATGCTGTACTGGATGATTCTTGGCATAATTTCAAAAACATTATCCGAAACTAGGGTTAAAAAGAGTTGAGGAACAGCAGGCTCGGTGACCGCTTGGTATCCAGCGAGACCCATAACTGTGTTTTACTTGAAAGGCTGTGCAGATGCATCACCTTGGGTGGGAGCTGGGTTTATGATTCCATGAAAACCAGGCGTTTCTCCTCTGTGCTTAGGTATAGAGTTAGGCAGAAGCAGTAGCTATATGGAAATGAGTATCGTTAGCGGGTTGAAAAGGAATGAAGAGTGCACTGGTACCGTGATAGTTCTGCTGTTCTAAGTACTTATGTATCCTGCCTCTGCCTCACATTTTATTAGATACTATTTCAGTTGTGGTACTTTTGGTGCTAGTCCTGTTCCTCATTCTGTGCTTCCTGATTACCCTGAATTTCTGACCTACACCTCTGTCCGCTTCCCACAGTAGGACTCTGCTGTTGAGCAGAGTCTGGGATTAGAGAGATGGTCAGTGGACGTTTTCAGCCAAAAGATGGGACTGAGAAAGGGATGTAGTTCTCATGTTGTAGGATGATAAGTGAAGAGCAGAAAGTCCTGGGATAGCAGCTGGCTGTCAAAGATTTTGAAGGAATGAAGAAATCGCAACTGGAAACTGAGAACTATTCTGCACTGCTGTTTCCATCACAAACCACCATATACAAGTCCTAATACCCAGCAAGATCCAGCTGGCTGAAGGACGGGAATTCGTGAGGGGAAAGAGACATTCATTGTGCTCCAAGATACCACTACTGCCTCTCCAGTTAGAAAAACATTTTGGTTCAGTAGTACCTCAGTACTTTTTAAGATCACCAAGACCTCAAGGAAGTTTAAAATGAGGTCACTTCAGGTTAAGCTTGGACTCTGTTTGGATTCAGACACACTTCATGCGAGACATCCCTGATACACCCGTGTACCGCATTTCTCCAGCCTACATTGCTAAGTTCGTGAGAGGTTTACTTAGACATTTAACTTTATATGAATTCTTCCTTTTGTGGTCTGTTCCAATGTCATCTGAAATTTCTACTAACTAATTTGGCGATCAACCAGTTTGTCTATGCTACATAATAGGGTTTTGTGTAAAATGGGTTTTTCGATGTGTTAGGAATGTCATGTTTTAATCAATGTCTCTTTGAATGTTAAATCTAACAAAGGCTGTAAGTGAGAGACTATAAATGTATGAAGAGAGTTACCATGGAAATCAGAACAGTATCTGCTGGGTACCCCACACTGGTAACGCAGAGCAGCATAGACCCGCACACAAGAAAGAGGCCTCCAAAAGCATTTTCAGCTCTTAGATCAAGATTTTTTTAAGCTTAGAGCAGAGAGCTGGATGCAGGTTTGGAGGGAGTTTGTAGGCTGGCCACAGTGTCATAATAGTAAGGTGATAGCTGGTAGAGTCACCCACTAAGCTGGCACAGGAGGACCCACATTCTTGAGGAGTAGGGGCAATAGTTCCCTTGGCCACAGTCTGTACATTTCTGACAGCAGTTAGAGGAGATGAGGCTTCAGAAAAAATTCAAAGGTCCTATTCAGATATGGACTTGCAGCCCCTTGAAGCTATAGCTTCTGAGATTGATGGTCTTCTAAGAGTTTAGAATCTGTACATTAGAGAGAAGTCTCATCATTCAGAGGATCCTGGCAATGTGAGGAAAGCTGTTCTGGCAACGTGGAGGGTACCTCTGGTTGCTGCAATGATCACTGCTAAAGACCCAGGTGCTCTCTGTGATCAGTGGGCATTTCAGTACTCGTTCACTGATATGTATTGCAGGGTGTTAGCAAACCTAGGCATCCATGGGGCATCTGCACAAAACTGGTGCAATGACTCAGAGGAACTGTGGAACAAAGCAAACGCTTACAAAGAAAACACGTTCTTTCATTTTTCCTCCTTATTTTGAATCACAAAGTGCTAGAACACCTTTCTAGGTTATTAAAATGAAAGAGGTTTTCAAAGTGCTATTTTTTTATTATCCTTTCTGTTTCATTTCCTTATTGCTTCTTATGGCTCAGAACATAAAACTACATTGAAAGCTCTTTGGATCAGGGATCATTATTATATTTTCTTTCAGTACTGCATGATCTTAGTTCCTACATAAATCTTGTAGTCACTATTGTGCTTTGTGTGCACTAATAATAGCCAGGACTGTCCGCTAAGTGTTGCTTATTACATGCATTCATTCTCCCCTTGATGCTCCTGGGCTTGCTTTAAGGCCTTTTATTTAGTCTTTGACAGTAAATCCAATCCAAATTAAAAAAAAATTTGTATTGTAACTTCAACAAATACTGGACACATTACTTTCTTTAGACATGTGGAGTAGTAAATATGTTTCAGCTCACAGGGAAATGAGCCTTCCACTTCCAAGCGTGTAAAGCAGTAGAGTGAAAGTGGGCATATTTCAAACAGACATGAATACTCTCTCAAGCTCACTCTCTCTCCCCTGGCTCTCAGCCACAATTTTAAAGCAATTTGCCCTAATCTGCCATATGGTTTTCTTTCTTCGCATTTTATAAAACTGCAGGGCTAAGTGAATGCGCCTCTTCGATAGCACTGACACAAGCCTGATTTAATTTAGACTTCCGTATTAACATACCAACTAAATCAGTGCTGCAGCCTACAAGGGAAACTTCAGTGCTGTGCTCAACCAGAGCTGTAATTAGTTTCCAAGTGGTACTAGCTCACAGCCCTTGAACTGGTTCATACTTATGGTTATTATTTCTAGAGGTCAGCCTAAATGCGCATCAAGTCTCCTCCAGCAACATGTGACCCCCACTCCTTTCCCTGGATCAAATCAGGCCTCCAGTAAGACATTCTTCAGCCCTGAAATCACTTCCAAACAGCAGACATTCTCAGTAAATCTGATTCATCATGTGGAAGATCTATATGCCTGCTGTATGAAAAGCATCTCCGACTGAGATTTCCAGCAAGCCCTGCCAGTGAATCCTTTTATTCAAGAAGTCAGTGCAGTACACTTTTATATCACAGATGGCTCTAGGACTCAGAGACAATTTCCTTAAATAGGCTCTCACACCAGGCTTGTCTACACATTTACTTTGGAATTTTTAGCCTGTAACAAGAATGTGACATGGTTCACTAAACATATGCTCCACGTGCGTTTTAAGCACAAGAGTTGCCCCATAAGGTTCAGTGAGTCTGTTCTGCTGCCTGATGGCCACATACACTCATCTGCACGCTTCTTTATTCGCTTTGCTGGATCAGATGTCATGTACATCGCAGGGTACCAAGCTCACATACGTACTTTCCTAGCTCCATAGCAGCACTTTTGGCCTTTCTTATGAACACAACTTAGCTGAACTGGTCAGTAAAATAGAATATAAAGAGCAACCCCAGAGGAAGGCATTAAATGAAGAAGCCCTCTCTCTTCCACAAAGATCAGTGTACCTGTGCCTATTTTCAGAGGATGCTGAGTGACAGAATTGCCACTCAGGACTGGGAGGCAAGCAAAAACAAGGAATTCTTCCCTTTGGACTTAGTTCTGAAGGCAAGAATTATTTCAAACATGGCAGGAAAAAAAAAAAAAAAACAACTGCTTAACAATTAGGAAAATATCCAGATACCTGGACAAAAACGTACTTACACTATCTAGCTCACTTCAAAGTGGAGGCATACAAGCTATTTTGTTTTATTCAACAGGCTTTCAAACTAGGAGTCTATATAAAAGCCTTTCACTAACATATTTGCTCAGCCCTCTTCAGTCAACCTTTTCCATAATGAATGTCTCAGTCAGTTGTTGTATTTTTATACAATCCAGAGATGAAATGTTTACCAGATCTGAGAACATTTGAGGCAGATTTGACTACTTTTTTCATTTGCATTTTGTTTCTGTATTTATCTTATATTAAAAGCAGAAGTTAATATTGTGTTTCCCAGGGTCAGATCATTCTCTTTGATGTAGAAAAAAAAAAAGACTGGAAGAAGTTGTTTCTAAAATGATTTGTACGTAGGACACATGTAAACCTTATCCTCTGATCCTAAAGGGTTCTTCTCCAGAAACTACTGATGAAGCAATCAGCCACTGTGGCTGCCCCACACACAGGCAGCAGAGCACAGCATGTCACAGCCCATCTTGGGTATCTTGTTAGAAAAAACAGAATTTCCATCCCATGGAAATTCCAAATACTTTTGGGAAAAAAAAAATTTTTGAAAAGAAGATAATATCTCTGATTTCTACTTGTTTGTATAATGGAAATCCAATAAAAGTAGTTGAAAGGAAACATTTTTGTTCAGCTTTTCTTCACTACAATTTGGCACTGAAATTATGCTGAAATGTTTTGCTCAAAAAGGAAAAGATGTCTTTACATTGAGACAAACCAATCCTATAAATTACTAAACAAGTATTAAAAACTTGTAATACAGAATTTTAAATAACATCAACTGAGAAAATTTATGAAAAAGCACAATCTGACAGTTCTTGAAAGCTTAAGTATTCAAAAAGCTTTCCAGACTGACACATATCTACTCAGTTGTATCATTCTCTAAAATCCCAGCTCTGTGGGCCAAAATATTCTCAGGATAAAGAGAACACTGAAACTGAGTCTTCATTCTTGGCAGAGTACTCTAGGCACTTGGGCTTTCTTGTTAACAGAGGACAGGAGTTACTTGCTTTCACAACACATTAACCTTGCTCACTGAATCATTCCTGTAAGAATGGAACAGTGGGGACTCCACGCAACTGGAGATGTCTTGTACAATCCCAACCAGGTATCTCCGCTCTACTAAGTAGTGAAGCTATGGAGAAGTCCTTGTCCAGATCTCCAGGTTTGCTCTGGGCACGGGAAAAGTACACTAAACAACAGACTTGGAAATGCTAATGAGATTGTCTATGCCATGCAACAATCATTGTGAAGCAATCCCTAAACTTGTGCTGACCTAAATCAATAGGTCTATAGCTCTCAGCAAAGTGCTGTACAAACTTACCAAACTGAACAACCATCATGCTTTTCTGCAATGACACAGCTACAGATCTCTCCAAAAGCCATTCCGTCTCTCATCCAATACCATGATTGACCCCTGCAGAGTCGACAGCGCATGTCGAAGTGAAGACATACATTCAAACTCCTTACTGACTATACAGATAGTATAAGAACTCTAAATTATCCTGAGGTAAACTGGCACCCACATTGTAAACTCAACCCCAAATTTATACATACATGGTAAGGTTGGAGAGAGTTAGAGAGAACTATCTGTAAGTCGGAAAAGGGCTGCTTTGTGTGTTTATAGTGCTCTTCACTGACAAGGAGGAGTATATTAAGGCTCTGGTTTAATAAGGTTCATACTTACCTTTAAACCTTCAGTAGCTCTGTCAAGGTGAGTGGGTCTATCCACCTCTTTAATTCAAGACAAATACCTCTGTTAGTTAAATGCCTGAAGGAAATGAAAGAGTCAACAACATCTATGAAAATAATGACAAAAGGCAGTTTTTTGTATGTGCGTATAGTGTTTAGATATCTCAACAGTCAAAGAATTCTTTGATGTCTCAAACTAACAGCGCTTGGAAACACAACTGAGGTTATTTTCATCTTAAAAGAAATCAACACTCTCAAGTTGTTTCAAGAAACAAGTAGAATCAGTGCCAGAACATGAGCTGTTTCAGCCTCCTTGAAGAACATAATAATGGAAGAGGAAGACTAGAAATTACAAAATGTAAAATTAACAGTAATATTTATTATTGCATAAACACCTAATGCTGCATTTTATTGCTATATAAAACATGAACCAGGAATGAGTTCCAGCACTGGAGAAGTAATCTTCCCTGTCATTTCACTGCTAGCACATCCGCTGGCATAGCTCAGCCCGTGTCAAAAGCTCTCTTCAAGAGAACCCTTCAAGTCTTAGTCATCAGGCACCTCAGGGACGATCATCTGTCGGCTATATGCCTCAGGTTTTTCTCCTTCCAGCTTACATTGTCATGCACCACTATCCAGGCAGAACTACACCCTTAAACACCCCTACATGCCTTCATGCCATATCCCAGGCTGTGCAATACAAATGCTGGTTTCATGGTACAAAGCCAGCACTCTTCTACAGCACAGTTACATGTTATTGCATATACTTTGAAGGGAAAAGTATGCACACTAGCCATAAGATCCTTTCACAGGACTCAGATGAGACTCAGGGCTAAGGTCAGCACAGTATGAACATAACCAGGGCATGTCATTTTCCAGAATATGATGAGGATGGATATAGTCAGGAGAACTGATGGACTGTGTGTCTCAGTTATTTCATATTTTTATCTGCTTGATGTGAAGCACACCACTAGATCTGGAATTTAAAATAGAAATTCAGGCGTTTGCAAGCAATGAAAGGATATTATTATCATTTTTCAATAAAACAATTATAATTCTGAAGTGTAGTAAAATTTTAGTACTGGTATGTAAATAAAAAACAGTCACAGAACTAGGGAGCAGAAGAAGATGCCAAGCTCCTCTCAGACTGGTGTAATACTTACTAACCCAGATTAAGAACAAACTTTCAACTTAACGGACAGGTTGATTAGTAAAACATGGACATTTAAAGTCCTGTACTGAAGAAGGTATTTGTTTCCCTTTACACTTTAGAAACAATAAGAACATGGATGTTCTTGTCTGGGTATTAACAACAAAGGAGCAAATCAAAATGCTGTCCTGTCTGATGGTGATGCTGGACTTTTTCAGATGCCACAGAATTTTTTCAAAAATCTAATTGAGGAAGTGGAAAATCCCAAGAAAACACAAGGTATGAGCCAAAACAGTCTAAATAGGTTATCGTTTGCCAGTCAAGGGCCAAATAATGTCATCTTAACCCACTATATTGTACGAATCTCAGGTCCAAGACTGATCCTCTGATAGACAAGGACTGCTGACTAATCAGTAAAAAAAAATATCATATAGGAGCTAAGTCATAATTATTCCTATATGCTGCAGGAAATGTGCTCAAACTAAGCCCATAAACAATATTTTTAACAGTCTTGGAGTAATCTGACATCTAAAAGGATTATTGAACTTAGTTTTATCAATTCGTTAGTCCAAAAAGGCAAGTGAAATCCAAATATTAAAATCTCAAAACTACCACATGAAGCATTTTTATAGAATGTTCCTGGGGTGACTCAAAAGGATGCAATCCTTCTCTGAAAAAGGAATCTTGACCTTTCATATCCCCCTCTAATGTGGAGCTCTCTGCCACCTGGTTATACTTAATTTTGATCTGGGTTTTCCTCAGTCCCACCTGTTGAGGCAGATTCATTTTCCATTAAGTATTTAAATATGCTCTGACTCAACAAGAACACATTGTGTACAAGAGTGGGTCTGGGGACTTGCCTTAGACGCTGCCCCACAGTGCAAGATGATGAGTACTAAAGCTTTCTGAGATATGAATTCAACATCCCTCCAAAAGAGGAAATTCAGAGAATTAAAGTTGAGAGAACTTGAAAAACAACAGCTGAAAGGTAGCTAACTTCTCATCCAGCAGTTTTGCTAATGTAACATATCAAAGTTGTTGTTTTTTCTGCCAAACTATTTCATGAATTTGACCTAAATTTGTTAATAGTTTTGGGACAACCAGAATTGCATTTTTCCTCAAATAAACTATTCATCAGAAAGAAAATTACTGCTCTTGTCACAGAACACCAGCTGCCTACCCATTCAAAATACAGAAAAAAGAAAAAAGCTTTAAATCAAAAGAAGTAAAATTAAGTCTTAGAATATCTCTTAACAGTCACAGAAGGCATGCAAAAAGAATAAAGCAAAACAAGAAGAGAAGCAGAAAAGCATAAGAAACAGAACAGTATGGGATAATTGTAAAACTCAAGAGGTTATTCAACTGAGTTATCTTTCAGAAAATGGAAATCCAGCCCAAAGACACCAAAAATATATAAGCTATGGCTTGTAAAATGGATGTTGGGAATTAACACTGATTTGTGAAATACATAAACTTAAGTACATGAGTCTTGTTATTTATTCAATATCCTGCGCAGAGAAGTTGTAGAGGGCTCAGAGGAAATGAGAACAGCAAGCAGAAAACCGAAGAACAAAAGACAAATTATGCAAATATATCAGATTCAGGAAGCTGAGACTGTTGCCTCCCCAACAACTTGAATAACAGTGTTTAAATACAACTTTCTTTTTGTAGAAAGCACCGCTTTCTAAGCAGCCCTTCCAAATGCTTTCCCATCTGTTTCAGCAAATGTGATAATGAGGAGGCTATGCTGAAAGCCTCAAGGAAAAATCAAGTTATTTGTCCATAGCAGGAAACACAAAGCAGGTAAAAGGCTATATCAGTCACCATACTCCAAGTGAGCATAACCACAAATACCCTATCTTTAAGTATCTTGACTTTGCATCCTAAGACACAAACATTTCCAACTTAGGTTTGACCAATTTGGGTTTGAAGGATGAACAGAGCAAAACAGATCACTTTCAACTTTGCCCTTCATGGATGTCTTGAGCAGCTATAAAAATGAATTATGCCTTCAACAACTAGAAATTTTCATTCATTTCCCCTAAGGCATATTGTTAATACAAGATGTGTCTAAAAACCTAGGTATTTTATCTAACTGTGTATTTAAGAGAAGTATTTAACTTTATGCAAGAGCAAGGAACTCTTTCTGTCCTATTCCACCAGAGTGGCATCAGGAGTATGTAGGTTATGCTGTAGGAGCCCAACAAAAGCAATCGCTAGCAATGGTCCTGTCACCTTCCACATTCCTCTCACTTCAAAGGGGACACTGCGAAGTGGGAGCTGAACTCTAAACCTCTGGCCTTCGTATCCTGGCTCTGTTCCAATGTAATTTTGAAGTAATTCCAGTAGAAATTACTAGTTTTATCAGTGTGTGGAACTGGGATGTGTAGTCAGAATCCAGACAGGACCACTTCCTCTGCTTCTAGTCTTATTATTCTCAGTGCAGCTGAGGTAAAAAAAAAAATCCAGAATAGTCAGGACAGGAGTTGGCTAAAGAAATTTTATAAACAATATTGGGATCAAAATAATAAGATGTATGAAAGCATTCATGAATACCACTTTATGGCTTTAGGGCTAAACTTTATCATAACAGACCTGCGATACAACAGCCAAAACCAGAGGCACAATGTGGTGTTTTTGAAGCTGGATGGAGTAGAAAGTCAAACTATTCAAATTTCCTTCAGTCTTATCAATATTCCTGTCCTTTTCTCAGGTAGGAGAGGGTAGGGATTGTCATTCACTGATCTCTGTGTCCTAGATAAACTTAAAGATGTCAAGAAGAAAGAAATCAGTTTTTTTGGGTAAAAAGATTACAGTGCATCAGAATAGTAAGTATGTTCTCTCTGAAAGTTTTCTGTTGGTGGTATCTAACTTTGCCCACAAATCTCAAATTTCCAGATGTTCATTGTCCCCTGGAACAGCAAATCTAACCAAGTTTCTTGCTGAGCATCCCCCAAATTCCAGAGAAATTGTTACTCGAGGAAGATCAGCTATAACATGTGTACCTGGAATGCGTTTCACATACCATGTATGCACCAAGCAGATGGCCTTCACTGCACAGTGAATCTGAAGTCATCTTAATGCATCAGATTTACAATCCATATGCAGAGCAGCCCTGCAGAGCACAGCTGATGGGGCTAAAACTTCCTGGGATGATCAGTGCTTGTGATTGCTCTCCAAACAGCCACAGCACATGTTTCTGCATGGGAAATCCCTGCCAAAAACCCAGCAGTCTCCCTTCTTCTCTTTTTCAGGTAAGAGAAGGTAGACAGTAGTTTATTAGAAAGTTCTTTATCCTGTGGAGGCAGTCAAGGGGAACTACAGAAACAGCTGGAGGTGGTAATACCGCTTGCATTGTTTCTGTCTACACCTTGGCTCTGCAGATGGGAGCAGAGCAGGTGCTCCTCCAGCATCCCTGCCCTTCCACACCCAGGTATTCCCCAAATCTTCCCCATCCTTTAGTGCTCTGTGCATGGACAGGCTATGCTGGGATGTCCCTGCAGGCATGTGGCTCCAGCTTTTATTCACAGGCTCCTCCTGGCCACCAGCTCTACCCCATAAGCAACAGCTTGAGAAGCATACTGCCATCACAGTCATCCAATGTACAAATCCTACTTATGCTATGGAAAAGAGAGATAGATTCAGCAGAATGTACAATTTAAAGACTCTTGGAGACTTTCTTTCTTTCCTAGTCTGGAATAGTCCACTTAGCTAAATATGGTGCTGAAGATGTATTTGTGACTCATTTTTGAAGGAGAAGAAATGTGTCTTCCCAGGAAGGGGGAGAGTTGAATACAGCAGGTGGCCCAGTAGCCCAGTTCTTGTTTGTATGAATATTAGTTGTGTTTCTTTCTGGGACATTATGTTTTTATTAATGGAGTATTACAATACTCTTTTGGCCAGGGTAGGTCTCTGTTTTAATTCAAAACTACAGAATACTACTAAATTCACTCTCTGATATTTCTGTCCTGCAATGGTGACAAGAGAACATCTTGGACAGTTTGTTTACTATTTGTTTCAGTTTTGTTGAATTTTATGAGTCAATACATTTCATTTCCAGAAATGCATACTTCAACGGGAGAAACTCCACTTCAGAGCTGAAAGTTACGCACCAGGTCAATAAAGACAATATTATCACATCAGATATTACAATGAAAAATAGACATCCTTAATGATTTCTTGCTGGCTTCCAGACTGAATTCCTGTCAGACATTCATTTCCCTCCTCATGCTCACTGTCTATTTGCTTCTGCTGCTATCAGCCAACACCATACTTAATAGAAATCTGCCTTTCTGTTAGCAAGTAATGGCTATGTATGATCTGGCATGTGTTGAGTATGAAGAAACAGAGTGCTTTTTCATTGTTTAGGTAGATGTTTCCTCTTTGATCCAACATCTGCCCTTTCTGCTTCTCACACTGCAAATTGATGCAGATCTAACAGAAGGATGGGAGACATTTATAGAGTTTCCTGTTATGGAGTCATTTTGGGAGCATCATTTTTCCCTGCTCACTTTGTGCCTTCAGCAGCAACAATCTAATTCTTTGTGTTTTCAAAGCTAAGCCAATTCTTTGTCTCACCCTTTCCTTCTGGTTCTCCCTGAAGGCTATAGAAAGAACGAACATGAATAACAGAGCAATGAAATCATAAAATAGTCCCGTTTACTGTTATCTTTCCAAGAACAGTAAAGGCATTAAAGTTCTGAAACCTTTTTTCTTGAAGCAAAGTTTGCAGCTAGAACAGGAAATGGCACAACATAAATTCAATTTGTGACAATTATTATAACATGAAAGGGAAATAGTATAAATCACTGATGTCAAACACTCTCTTCATTGGCTAGATCTGACCCATTTGAGATATTTATCTACTTCCTGTGACAGATTCAGATTTTGCACCACACGTGCTTTCATTTTTTAAAATACATGTTTCAAGTTTTCATGCTTCTGAAAAAGAGCTTCTGGGGAAACTCATGCATAGTTGCCTTTTTTAAACTACAGTAAACATAGTAAGTTATATTTGAAAAGACAAATTTCATTTCACTGGGTGTTAACATTTGAACTCAGGGCTTATGGGTTATAATCAGTGGAACCCATAGTAAGTTAAACATAGTAGTGGGAGTCTGTTATCTGAATAAATAAAAGTTGCATAAAAGTTTTTTTTTTTACTTTTCATATTCATGCAAACATAGATTTGTATTGTTTTAAATACAAATAGGACCAGCTGGATATTTTATTTATAGTTGAGATTTATCTCACAGCAATAACCATTTGGTCAGATATTTTATTGGCTTCTCACATACAGAGTAGTGGATACGAAGGAAGTTGCTGTTAAAGACAGAATATTGCCCTGCTGTACTTCTCATTTAAAAACTAGGACCATTTTCATCTTATACTTGAATATAGCAAAATTTACTGCTTGTTTTCCATGTGTCGAGTAAAGATACTTCATTAAGAAGGAGAGATATATTTTTATGATGTACTAAGAAATGTAGCATTTTGAAACATATCATCCTTTCAACAAAGCAGTACAAGAAGTGTTGAACTGTGAAATCTAGGAAAGAGATGAATTTTAAGAAAAAGATGTGTTCTGGGGAATGGAATATTCTATTATAGAAAAACAAAATCAAGAATCTTAGGAGTCATGCCTTCACATCCTTGTTACTGTTTGAGCTAAACTGGGGTCGGTTTCTTGACTCTGCCTCGGCCTAGTATAAGTAACTTCATTTTCTAAAAACTAACTGCATGTTTTTCAGACAGTTTCTCTCTAGAAGTGATAAGATGGAACAATGGTATGCAGAAAGGCATTTCCCTAGTAAATAAGGCCATCCTCGAGCTGGTGAAAAAGGCCAGACTTGCAGGGAGGGGTGGACAGGACAGGTGATCCCAAACTGACCAACAGATTATTCTATCCCATCTACATCATGCTCAGTATAGACTTGAGAGATAATGAGGATCTTGCCCTTTTCTGCAATGGTCGACGTCCAGTGAGGACCTCATCTGTTTGATTGCTCATGATTCTGGATCTATGCACTCCTGAATCCAGTTCCTGAGGTCAGCTGCCTCCTAGCCATGGGCACATTCCCTTCGTGTCTGCTCTATGATATATGTGGTGACATAGAGTCATCAAGGGGTGGGAGAGTGATCTTCTATATTAGCATCTAATTGTTTCTAATTATTTTCATAATTATTATTATAATTATTATAATTTCATTAAAGCTGTAGTTTTAGTTTCCAATCCACAAGCTTTTCTCCTCTTATTTTCTTCTTCCATTCCCCTGGGGGTGGGGGGAAGGGAATTTGGGATCCCTACTGCACAGCTTTAGCTGTCAAAATTAGCCGGTTTGGGGCTAAACCGTGACAACACTATTCCTATGTACTTTGCTTTTATGTACTTTGTTAATTTTTACTCCTGTCATGAAAAAATCAATGATGTGTTGTTAAATTTTTACACTGAAACTTACTGCATTTTCTATGTGATGTGGACACCACATAAAATATTTAAGTTTTTAGAAATTTTGTGTCTATCTATAATTTGGTATTGCACAGGCAGAAACATTCAGTAGAAACCTGATTTTCAATATAGAAGAAATTCCTATCAGAATATTTTGTATCATTATGATTTTTTCTTTTTTCTTTATAAATATTAAATTATATTAAAAATTGTGACATTGATTTATTGCTCTCTAGGAAGTACCACTGTATAATAAAATTTTCACATACAAATTTAACTTCTATTGAAAACTAAGACTCTAATATATTTTTTTTTGTTCAGTGTGAATATATGTGATGGTTTACAGCTTGGTTACAAATCAGTAATTATTACTTATGGAAGCATATATGTAACTCCATCGTCAGGTAGTTAACAGCAAATAGAGGGAAATATTCAACATATATATATTTATAGTCCCTCCCAAGAAATATTTTTATCAGTCTCGGCCTGCAGCTATAAACTAGGAAAACTAAACCAGAAAGTCTCTAGGTTCCCTTAAAAAGCTGAACTTCCTCCCCAACTCTCTGAGGCTGTCCATGAACAAGGAAATCTTTCTTCAGGAGAAGAAGCAGTCATGAATTCAGGAGAGCAGACCAGCACAATGTATACAAAGTGAAGAATCAAATAGAGCCTCCCATTCAGTGATAGAATAATAGTTCATTTAATGCTGATCCTCTTTCCTGTGAGCTGTATTGTTTTGTCCATGATGATATGGAGGTCTATCTTCATTCCTGGTGGACAGTTTGTCTCATTGATACATTGCAGTTCCCAAGTCCTGTAAGCCCCACTGGTGTCTGTCTTTTGCCACAGCCCCAGCACATTGGGTCATTGCCACACAAGCAAACTGGGACTGATGGGGACCTTCCTGTAGGACTAGAAACAAGTCCTTACCACAGAGAAATCAACAATTTCTCAAAATCTCTTATAGGACCAGATTGTCCCAAAATCTTCCCTCAGATTATACCTGCAACTATAGGAATAATAGATTACACAAATCAAACTTGCTATAGAAATGCTGAGTTTTTTTCAGTAGCAGAGAACTTTCTGCTTCTCTGGAACTTCAGGACATGAGTTTTATTAGTATTGCAATAATTTCAAACAAGAAAACCATAGCTATATTAATATGATGCTATATGCTATAATAATATTCATTATATCTTCTTCAATTTTATAATATTGATCCTATTTTCTCACACTTAACTCCCCAATATTATGACAGCAGAGTGGTTAAAACATCTCTAGAAAACTCCAAGTTGTGTTAGTTTACCAGAAACAACGTCATTTGGTAGGGAAATGAAAGACAGATGGATATGAGATTAGCTATTACTTTCTTTTAAGTGCTCCTGGTTATGGGAATTATATTTTCTTCAAGAATCATAGTTTTGATGGATCATTTTTGCTTTGTATTTATACAAGAAGGTATTCAAAACCTAACCTATTTATTTATAACAAGGGAACAGCTTCTATAGCCAGGTCCAACTGTATTCAAAACTATATGTAAAATTCCATTTTTCCACCTTGATGGTGTGTTTAACCTGGAGACTCCCATGGTGGAATTCTGTCATCACAAAACATGTTGTATCTCCTTGGAAATTTTGCTTTCAGCCCCTTGAAACCTGTTGAAATACACTACTGGAATTCAAAGCCACAGGGCTGCCTTTAAAGTTACATTCCCTGTAGCAAACCTGGGCATTAAATCAATGGGTCTGTTCAAGTGAGTAAATGTTCACTGTTCTGACTATCAAGGGTATTTTCTCAGAGTAGTGCACAGTTACTAAGGAGAAACTCAACACTAAAATAAACACCACTATGGTGGAATTGAGGCCTGGCTGATGTAAAGAAGTTTGGCATTTGCTGTAAAAGATCATGATTTCACCTTTAATCACATCACCCCTCTCTTCTCAGGAGGTGGTATTGTTATTTATTTATGTGTTGCCTTTAGTGTGCTAGACACATCAGATGTGGTCTTTGGTTGGTGCAAAGCGTCAGTGCTCCATTAATTTCTGTTCTGCTCCCGTTCTCCAGGGTGCAGTGCTTGCTGCCTGGAACAGCTGGTGCAAGCATGGGAATGATGGTAGAATTAAGGCTTTAGGGTTAAATTTTCACACCTCTTTGTGATCCCCATTTCTAAGCCAGGGCTTTTAAGAAATGCAAAACAATTCTCAAGAGACATCTCATTTATTTATTTGCATTTTTATAAAACAAAATTGTGCATCAGGATACTGAGCCAGCACTTATAGCCACCCACTGAATAGACATTACAGTAAAGCACTCTGGTTATTATCAAACTTTGACAAAATTCCTATTATAAGCATGTAATATGAAAAGTAAATTCATGCCCTAGTCTGTCTCAGTTCTAACTGCATTGCTTCTGTTCATCTGTTCTTTTTTACTAACAGGAGTGATGTTGGTTCAGGAGCACAGGACTGAATTTCAGAGGTGATGTCCACGGGACATGGCTGAGATTCCTTCATGGATACAGGGTTGGGCTAGAGCAAGATAGTGACTTGCAGATGTCTCAGACCTGGGTATTGACTTATTATGAACAAATTACATAATTTCTTGTATATCCACCTGCTTGTGCTTTAGTTTAGCTACTTGGGTAAAAGGTAACGTCAAGGCAGAATTTCTTGGTGAGTTTTGTACTGGACTTTGTATGGCAGAACTGTGATATGGGGCTCTTTACTATTAATATGAAACAACAACGAAAAACCAACTATGGCATTTGCAGAAGGAGTTGTTTTCTGGGGGGTGAAAGCAAATGTGTAGTAATAGAAGAAGATAGACTTCTATAAGAAGTCTGTCTTATAGAAACAGTATGTCAACTTCTAGCTAAAAGTATAGCAAGCCTTCCACACACTTTTCTCACCACATTGACACCAAGTGACCCGAAGCTAAGACTTCTGTTCTTTAAAACATGAAGTGGGGTTTCAAAATAAAATTCATTTTATTGTGATGCTATGGAACATCATCTAGATCCATACTGCTAGAAGGATGAAATCTTCTTCCTCACCTCTACTTCATTCTATTTGACCTGGTGAATGAATATAGTGATTCACCATGAAAGGATTTGGGTTTTTTTTGTGGGTTTGTTGGTTGGGGTGTTGGGACAGGTGGGAGGGGGTGTTTGGTTTTGTTTGGTTTTTTGGGGTTTTTTGAAGGTGGTTAAACATTAACATACGTTGTCCAGAAATGTTGTGGAGTTTCTATCCTTGGACATACTCAAGATTTAACTGAACAAGGTTCTGAGCAACCTGTTTTAATTGGTCCTGCTTTGATCTGGGAATTATACTTGATGACCTTCAGAAAAGCCTTCTAACAAATTATTCTATAATTCTATGAGTCTAACAGTAATTAACAAAATCAGATGCACAATCACAGCTTCCTTAAGGAAAGACTAACTTTCTTGTTGAGATATATTTTGCCTAGTTTGCTCAGGGTAAAGCTGGACTTCTATACTTCACAGAAACAGAGGGCTATTCCTCAGCTGAAATCCCAATGTAGTGAAATATAACTATGCTTAAATATCTGGTAGACTATTTAGTAATATGTAACAATGATTACACACTAGAGCAGCAAGTACTGACTAAAAATGAGAAGTCCAAATCTGAGATTTAGAGGAGGGGCGAATTTTCCCTCGAAGTAGGACACATTCAGCAGTCTCTATACACTTGTTTTACGATCTCATGGATCCATATCAATGCATCACCATGCTCAGTGGCCAAGGCGAAAGGAGAATTTGAGCTTTGAGTCTAGTTAGTTCTATATCTTGCTTGGGAGCTTTTTAGGGGTATCTTCTATCTTTCCATAGGTAACTGGATCATATTAACCCAAGTACATTTTCATAGCCACTAAACCTCCACCAGATCTACAGTATATCTCAGTTGTTACTTGATAAGCAGGAATTCAGAGCGTAAAAAAGAAAAAGTATCCAAAAGGGTTTAATTATTCTTTTCTCTAGTTCTGACTCAGCTTAACAAATCATTGGTTCCTACTTCTTGAACCAAATTATGTCTTGCTGTAACTCTTTCAAATTAAAGGGTGCAACCAAGGATACTGTTTCATAGAAAGTTACAAAGTTCCAAAGAAGCCTCATGTCTCACCTGGTCTAAACCCTTGCATAGTAGAAGCCGTGGGACTCCTTATTTAATTTCTAGCTCAAGCCCAGTAGAGCATTGTGTTTGTCATAATCCTTATTTTGACATTTCTAATGGCTTAGAATCCATTATTTCTTTCTGCAATTCTTTTTCTGTAGTTAATGACCCTCAAAGCAAGACATGGACATTCAATTTTACTCATATTTTTTTCAAGTTTTGCCTTCTAGACCCTACATATGCTAGGTTGGAGAAATCTGAACAAATTTGTGTTCTTCAAGCAGGTACTTCACATCCCCTCTATCTTCTAACAGTGTGCAAAGCAGGTTAAGGTCCTTAGTATGTGACATCTTTTCTAATCCTTCTATTATTCTCTGAATGTTCCCTTAAGCTACTCAACAGGGAAAATCCTGAATTTCTGTATTATTCATGAAGTAGAACTGAACAGAGTATTTCAGCAGCCATCATACCAATGCCAAATACAAAATATTACCTACATACTCTAGGTACCCATTTTTAAAGATCAAAGCAATCACATTTCTTTAATGGAAGAATGAAACATTACTCTTAACACATTAAACTGAGATAAGCGTAAGTATTTTATTCTATTCTAAATGGATGCTTAAATACTTCATATAAAGGGGGGAGGAGGGAGAGATGGGGAAGAGGAGAGAGGAGGAGTCAGTCAAAGAGCTCAGAACATCCTAAAGCCCAGGGTGAAGGTATTTCCATGTAGTTTCCAGATACCAGTTTAAATTCCTGCTCCATAGGTTTACTTCATACATAGGAATTCCTTCCCAGATCACCTAGCTTCAAAAGCTAGGATGGACAATGGGAAATATCATGTGGACAGAGTTGTCTTCCTCCATCCTTTCCCGACTGAATGAAGTGCTGAATTTTGTGCTGAGAGTCAGACTTTCTTTAGGATGTTTCCCATCAGGCCCTTGCTCAAACCACTGCCTCTGAGGACTGAATATACACTGTATCTGAAGTGTCCCCTTGGGTGCCCAGATTTACTTCACTTCAAACTGTTTGAAGGCATGGATTTTGGAGAAGCTGCAGACAATATGAAGGTAAAAACCTTACAGTTGGACCAAGTCTGCCCCTGACTTTTTTTGGCATAGCCGGGAAAGTCCCAGCTCTTATGCACACAAACAAGCCTACCAGGCTCCATCACAGAAAATCCTGACTTCATGAGTAGCAAGACACTACGAGCTGAGTAGACAGATGAGTTAGAGGCATCTTCTTGCCAGATTTTTTTCATATTGGGATGGTAGAACAGTTGCTTTAACCCAGTCTCTGGCTTGCCATCCTCTAGACTGCACAGACAGTCTATGAACCCCATCCTTCATACGTCTTACTGCTTCATGTGTTAGGTTAGGTTAGGTAGCCCCACTAATTCAGAGCTATAAATTCCAGCAGAGAGTAGGGATTACAAACTGGAACCCTGCAGGTCGAGTTCTATTGATGAATCTAACCATAAACAATGGTCCCTAATCCTCATTCAGCCTAAACAGTGTTTTTGAGGAACACGCAGAAGACCTGTAACATTATCTTGCAGGGCACAGTGAAGCCAAGAATGCATTTGTGGTTCCTAGACTCTCTTGACCCAGATGTAAATTACATGTGGGTAATAAGAACAACAGCTTACATGAAAGTGACTTCCTCTGTCTGACTTTAATTGTTTTATGGAGACGTATTGCTTAGGAACCTTGCTGCTTCTTCAGCAATAACCATTGGATTTATGACACATTCCAAGATTTCCTACTTTAAGGAAAGTTCATGAGTGTCTGAACAGATCTTGGATTCTCTACCATAAGAATCATGCAGATGCTTGTATTGGTATATGTTAGCAAGTTTTAAGCCACCTAACTAGTCATCACTGAGCAGCTACAGACACATGGAACATTGTCTAGGTGCATGCCATTAACATTTACAGAATGATTTTTGCATCCTGTCTGAATAGGGTGTTGCTACAGCTACATTGCCTGCTGTAGCCACAGCAGCTGTGCTAATCCATTTTATGTTTTACTCCTTGTGCCACAAGCACAGCAATGGCTTCAGGACAGACATTATCTTGTTTGTTTTATTTCTTTTAAAGCTAAGGAAAAGATTGATGATCTGATTGGTTTGTTATTAATGTTTGCATCAAATCATCAACTGAAGTAAATAAATGTTGCTCTATTGAATTAAGGGGAACAAATCTTCACTAGGAGGTTTTGAAAGGTGAGAGGGGATTTCTCTTGAAGATAGTGATGTAAGCCAAGGAAAAAGGACTTGAAAGACAACTCAGTAATACTGCTAATCTCTCCTTTGCATTGCAGGATTGCTCTGCTTTAAGCACATGGCTGTGCCTACCTTCCTTTAGTTAAAAAAAAAAAAAGATTTAATTGAATAAAAAATAAAGAAGAGCTCACAATCCTTAAATGTAGCATTTCTGTCTCTCATTTAAATTATTTATTTATTTATATGTTTTTCAGACTGTGAGTGTTTAAAAGTTCAGTTTTAATTTAGTTTCTCTCTGATGAGAACTGTCAAAAGGGAGACCTCTCATCTTTGCTGGTAGGGGAGAAAATTTGTAAAATGATGCAAGTGTTTCAACATTGGAAGGAAGGTCAGGAGCAGGACAAGAGGCTTGAAACTCATTTACAAATAACATGAGTCACTTTTGCTTTAAGTGCAATGCTCATTTTGGCTGTGCTACATTGCTATAAGCGTCATTGTAGACTGTTTTAGCTGTGAAACAAATCGAAGGTGTTTCATAACTGCACAGTTGGCTTCCTCTTCACTGGTGAGCATGACCTCTCCTCTGTTGCAGAAGCAATCCACTGCAAAACACAGTGTGAAAACTCCTAGGTTGAAACAATTAAAAAGTCTCTCTTCTGAGGAAGTGCCATATTTTAAAAAAGTAGTCTTTCAGTGGTGCAGTGGGACTAGTAAGATTTGAGGCCTGTTTTCTGCTCTGGCACCAGCTTTTCTGGGGGGGCTTTGGTTTTTGGTAAGTAGTTTCAGATGCATTTATGCTGAATGTCAAATCAAAATCAGAGCTATGGCCCTTATCCTGTTTCCCTTGAAAATTGTTAAAACTCTTACAGTCCAGTGTGAACAACTGTGTAAACTGGACTGTTAAAACTTCTGGAACTACATAGGACAGACCAGTTAGGAGTTGTACCTGAAGTCTACGGTCATCCTAGGTCTCTTCGAGGTTATAATACTGTTCCATGGCTTTGCATAGCTAGACTGTATGCTGTTATATGTTTTTACAACACTTAGCAAAAGAAGCTGAAAATCCAGCTTGGGGCCTTTGGAATTCTTTAGCACTAACATTGAGACTAGTCTTAGTTCTGATTTCCATTAGCAAAATGAGTTAGAAAGTTGTCAAATGAAACATGCAAAGTGCATCTTTTGTAACAAGTGGAGAACTGCTTCAGAATTATTAGTTTTATTTATTTATTTATTTATTTTTATTATGTTTAAGGGATTTTCTTGGGTTTGCATTGTGGGTTGAGTTTTTTTGTCTCTTTGTGTTGTGACTGCCTGTATTTCATTTCCAACGTAATTGAATTTTGTATTCCAGGATGATTGATGTTGTATACATTAGGTTATAACATTTATCTATAGAAAAAGCTAAGTGCATTTTGCTACTGTCTAGAGACACCAGTTATGTAGACTTACTTACCTAAAAAACTGACCTCAATTTTTTAAGTGAGTATTCTAAAAAAGAAGCAAGATAATAACATGCTTTGAACCTTATCTCCACTTGCTAATCAATTAACTGGTATCCCACATTCAAGGAGATGCACTGTTCACTTACTTTCCATAGGAAGGGAATGGCCATGCTTAAGCAGGGAAGTCTAAGAGACATTTCAGTTCCTGAGAATGAGTTACCAAATAGTCTATGTTAACTTAATTACTCATATTTAAGTTCAGTTGTCTTTATCTTTCTCTATATTTTTATAGACTTCAATGAGGTCTTTCCTTAGCCATTATTCTGATAGGCTCTTTAATTCTATGAAGTAAATAAGAATTACAGAGAAAGATACTGGTCAGGACAGTAATCCAAATAAAGAAAAAAAAAAAGTTTAAGATTCCATAGGTGAAATGAAGAACTTTAAGGACAATAGTAACTGTGCTTAATTTTGGTGGGGCTAGGTTTCACTCTGTCAGCAGTAAGTTTCTTTACTCTCTTCACTTAAGCTGGAAAGACTGCAGAATGAGGACACTTTTGGAATTTGGAGGTATTAAAGTATGTACTTAGGAAAGCATAGTGGGATGCAGAAAGCTGTCAACTCTAAAGAACCCTAAACTCATAATGAAATTTTTTGAAAGAGAGAAATCATCAGCAAGTCTCAGAGGGCTAATTTCTCTGAGGCTGAGTGCACTCAATACTCGTACTGAACTAAAAAGAAGCTCAAATTAGAGAGTGTTTTTGGTTTGCTTTGGTAGAGGGAGTGATGTAACAGTGTGAATAATTTAACTATTGGAGTCCAAAGGATGTGAGAAAGTCATAGTCTTGCAGTTCTTCAGTCGCACCAAAAAGATAGTATGGATCAGACTGAAATTGTGGTTATAACAAAGGTGGTGTTGGTTGAAGGTGCATACGGTGATAATACAAGAGGCTTAGAATCATAGAATCATAGCATCTTCCAGCTGGAAAAGACCTTTGAGATCATCAAGTCCAACTATACCCTCTTCTGTTAAACCATGTCCTTCAAAAACTCATCTACCCATTTTTTAAACACCCCCAGGGATGATGATTCAACCAGAGTCGGTCATTTGAATCATGGTTTGCAACAATGCACTTGGCATCTTACAGAGAAGGAGCAAAATGTGCAACTGATCTCATCTAAATTTAGCTGCACGCAATTCAGTTACCTTGGTTAAATTAGTCATCCTCATTCCGAAAAAGTCAATAAAGAGAGATAGTGAGATGAGATGCCTTCAGCTGACTCTACAGGAACGTCAGGATGGCTGAATTACATTTATTAATCTGTAGATGATAAAATGAATTCAATCATCTCTGAGTATGTCAAAGCACCCTTTGGTTCTTTTCAGTTACGGAATTATAATTTATCTTCTCGGTTCCTCCTGTCTGGGCCTGTTGGGACTCTCTGGGTTTACTCCTAATTGATATTACACAAGGAAAAACAGAACCTCTCCTTTTACATCCACTGAAACATACAACATAGAGTAAATTTGTGCAACTGGAAGAAGAGACTAGATAGATACAAATTACTGAGATATTTGGTTTATTTACATAGAGATCAACACCTACTTCTTATTCTTTACAATGTATTATTTATAGTGTAAAAATAGGAAGGTTGGAGCTCAGCAGTATACAATGACTTCAGTAAAGGATCTGGTTTGTGTTAATTTGGTATCTGCCAGAAAAAGGAACATAGCTATTTTTGTAAGGATGGACACATCCTTTAAGTAAGGTCTATCCCTCACTTACACAAACATCTAACCATAGATCTAATCTACATTACTCTCATAAAAGAACAATTCATTTCATAACACCTGTCCTAAATAACCACCTTTTGCAGCTAATTTTAGCAAATTCAGAAATGCATGAGGAAGTGTAAAACACATATTGCAAGGTTTGTTACAGGTCATGGAAGAGCTGTTGGCTTTTATCTTTAGATGTCTGATTTGTAAAAGAACGTGCAATACTGGTAAGCAGCTCCAGACCTTAGATTTGCTGCATTTAAGTGATCTTATTTTGTGCTTAATGGGAGTGCTCTGGGGTGGAATGTTAAGCAAGTCACATAAGCAGGTTTTTCCACTAGCATTTCTGTTTCAATTCTGGAAGTCTCTGTGGGTAACCAGTGCCAGTTGCACATAGGTAACTAAAAAGAACAAGTAATATCTGGTCCTACAATTGTGAATGTAAAGTGTCTGACAAAAAAAAAGACAAGTCTTGAAATAAAGGTAAACAAATTTCATTTTGCTAGCTTTGGACCTATAAGACAAATTTATCTTTTTAAAAACTCTCCACACAATTTTAGCGGTGCATGTTTGCTCTTCACAAATGTTTTTCTGGGGAAAGAGGATTTCTCTGCTGGTGGATTCACCTTCCTATGTATGTTTCTCCATGGGGAATAGCCAGGAAGTGCTGAAATCAGCAATACAGATAGCAAACCACCCAGGGTGCTGCTCTAATTTAGCTGGATTTGTTCTCAATTAATAATAGGTGGGGGTTTGTTGCTTTATTTTTCTTGTCATCTAAACATCTTTCCCTTCTCTCCTAAGAAGGATGTCTTTGTTTATTTTAGACAATTTAAGGGGTAGACAAAAGAGTCGCTCCCTTGATTGTGGAAGTTTTACACCAGGGATAAAGCTAATCCTAACCATACAAATCAAATCAAGTTCTTATTGATTGTACAAAGCAAATGAGGAAAATGCTTTGGAAAAGGCCTCCTCAATGTAGAGGCTGATAGACAAGATGAATCTTCTGTACGTAGCTTGTCTAGTTCTGTTTTAGCTAGGAAAAAAAGCCCAATTGACAGGGGATACATGGAAAAAAAACCATTCTATTACCTCAGCCTGAGATATGTGGAAAATTCAGTGTTAATGCTTTCTGCCTTCTCAGAATTTTTTGATTTCTTCAATTTTGCACAGCCTGGTCTTGAGAAGTAATATAGTCATACAGTGACATAGATATAGCCTATTTCAAACTCTATTTTGTTCTGATGAGAAAGGTTAGTGTCAACTAATTTCAAAGGAATTTTTCTGTGATGTAATTGCAGATAATTTCAATATATCCATAAGCATTTAAATATGTGAGAGCTTCTTTAACTCAGAGGTGGATCAATTTGATAAAAACTATGTCCTGAAGGCTAATTTGGCTGAATCAACTTTTTCCTCCAAACCAAATCTCTTTCTTTTGGAATAAGTCAATCGGAAACAAGTTCGAGGATACTAAAATGAGAGAATCCACACAGGATTTTGCACTGCTTTGATTAAGCTGATAACTTAAATAAGCAAGAGTTAACTTCAGTAGAACTACAGGAATTTGTAAATGTTATCTTAAGTGTCAAAAACATGAATGTCTTTAGCCTGATACTAGTTAGCATACTCACCTGGATTCAGTGGGGCCGATGAACAGGGAAAAGCAAGATCAGAGAGTTAAGAGGAACAACGGTTTGTTTCATTCATCCATATTACATACAGGTTTTATGAACACTTTGAACAAATAAGAAGTTAAAGAGGAGTATTCTGTTTCAGTACAGGGCCATTAAATACAAGTGCCATGAAGAGGTCCTGAATTATCGGCAGCTGAATCTGTTGTAAAGCACTGACTGTGGAAATTGCATTCAAAACCATGACCTGGTACCTGGACTTGGGACTAAGCAGTAAACTATATTAAGAGGGGCATACTGTTTGTGACTATTTTTACAATACAATTAAAATCTTGTAAAATAGACCAGGTGTCTGAGAAGTATGAAGTCAGACCTAGAGTTTTTCAGCATCAATCATTTTGTTGAATGTTGTATTTTGTATTTACCTACTCAATTTCAGCTATGTAATTTTTGAAAAAATGAGAGGAACTGAAAAAGTACAAACACTTAATCTTTCTTCCAAAATATTGTTATAAAATTATTGTTAAACCAATAATACAGCAAAACAAAACATCCTACACTAAACAGAATGCTTCAAATTGACTGTAGTAGCATTTTTAAATTTTGCCACGGAACAAAGTGAATTATCTTTTCCTCCTTATCTCTTCTATCTCTTGTTTCAGAAAATGAATGAAACCAGCCCTTAATTTGCACAGATTCACTTGCATGTCAGAAATTTTGTGACCACCGAGAACTAAAACCAACTTACACTGACAGCAAAGACATTAGAAGGGCTAACAGGAGATGAATATTGATTTTGGGATACAGGTAGAGTTTTGACACCGAAAAGCTTTGAAAAAAATTAGCACAAATTTGCATCTCCTTTCTTTGTTTGTTAATCTACATTGTCTAAGTATCCTTTTAGGTGGGAAGAATTTACTCATATGCTGTCTGCATGAAGCTGTTGCCACTTTGCTTTCCACAGCAGGGATAACGGCAGAACTGGATGATGAATTTCCGAAAGAGGAAAAAATTCTTGTAACAAAACTACACAAAAGAGACTCAAATGCCTACAGAGATTTACTTTCCTGCCTGAGCAACAGCAGTATGAGCAGTATCTGACCAGCTCATTCACACTTGAAAGCCTCTCTTCCATCTGTTAGGGGTCTCACAAAAGCTGGTATTGGCTTAGTTTGGTTTTCACTGCTTGTATCTACACAAATTCTTTGGACAGAACAGCACTGGCACTTTATAGTCCATGCTGTTAAATAGTGGGTACGTTCCCTGAGCCAATTTTGTCCTCATACCTTCCCAGAGATCACTTAGATGTGGCACAGGGGCACAAGACCTTCACATCAGGCAGTTTGAATTCAACCAGTCTTTGGGAGCATCTTTATTTCAAAGGATCTAAATAGTATTAGTTGTCAAAAACTTTGTGCTTTTACTAGTAATCCTTTTCAAAAATGCATTCTAAATGCTTACAGACATCCTAACTCTCAAATGTAATATTAATGATTTAATTGTCAATATATAATAGAATTTAGGACTTTCCTTTTCTTTGCTTCCCATAGTTTAAAATAAACAGTGTCATGCACCTGTTGGGCATTTTCTTGATGCATGGGGAGTGTCTTCTTGTTCACAACTGTGTGATAAAAGAAAGTTCCAGACTGCCTGTGTGAAGCTATGAAACAAATGTGCATTAGTCTGAGCTTGACAAACTCATTGCATGGTAGATATTTGGCCAAACAACATAGGGACATGGCTTAAGAGAGAAGGAGAGGTGAAAAAGTGAGTAACTGCACAAATAGATGTTGAAATGGGAGTTACTTTTTAATATCACTGGATGCAATGCCAAAACTTTGCCACTTAAGTGCCCTGTAAGCCTATGCTATACGGTGACCCAATTGCACCAGGATATCATCTGTAAGAAAGAAAAAAAACACGAGTGAGGCAGGGTGAGGACCTGCCAGTGGCTATGGGTTGGTGCTGAAAAGGCAGCAGAATAAACAACAGCCAGAAACTGCAGCAAACCAAGCCTGGATTTTCTGTGGGGTGCTGCAGCAGCAGAACCAGCACCGTGTCTGCTGTCTTGGTGCAACCTGGTGCTGCCTGCATGCTCTGAGTCCTGTCTGGCAGGAGCAATGCAGCTGTGCAGCCACGCCATTCCTCGCCTTTGCCAGGCTGCAGCTGCCCTACTCCTGCACAAAACACAACTTTGAAAGGAACAACAGACACAAGCAGTGATTTAAGAAATTTTAAGAGAAATAGGTATAATTTGTTCAGTTTTTTTCAAGTACTACATTATGGGAAACCTGTGTAATAGACAGGTGTTAAAAGTGAGCAGAAGCTCTCACAAGTAGAAACAAGACTTTCAGACTGTAGGTCTACCAGTAAAGTAATCAGTACCAGGATCTGATACTCTGCCCTTGAGGCCAGTTGGCATGGTCTGGTCATATTCATCCTGTTAAACTATACCAGTCTCCAAAGTACTCTGGTTTCACCCAGAGTGTGTATGGGCAGCTTCCCAGCCTCAACTTTCTCTTGAAGTGCTTTAAGAGAGTGCTAGGCAGCCACCAGCAATGCTGTACTAAGGTCCATGGTCTGGTCCTACTTAGTACTTTAGGGTAAATGTAGCCTTTAAGTATACATCAAGTCACCTGTTGCCTTAATTCCACAGATTTCAAAGGATTTAGGCCAGAAGGAAACTTGCCCTAAGCTGTGCATTCTTGCAGTATGCTCATTATCACATTTGCCTTTGACTTGCACAGCTGTAAATCCATGGAAACCAGAGTAACTCAGAGATGAATCAGGTCCATTATCTCCTTGTGTTTGTACAGCATTTAGCACAATGGTGCCCTGATCCTGGTGGGAATTCATGTTATTTTAGCACAATCAGAGCTTTCATTAGTTAAAATAAAGTATAATTTTAGCCAGAGCTATCTTCAATTGTAATGTATGGGGTACAGGGTGTGTGTGAATGAAGGCGAAGGCACAACTGGTCACCCACCACATGACTCTGAGCACATGTGTCATGTGCTCAGGAGATTATCTCCTTTCCCAGTCAGTATGGTTGTAAAAACATGATCAACATGATAGGGACCTTGGAAGCTCAGATAGAAGACAAAGAGCACGAACTCGAATATTATTGCTTCTTTTTCAGATAAGTTGCATAATTTTTATTTGTTCAGGATGTGAGGTCCAATGTCTGATTTTGGAACATTTGGGGTTAATATTGTTATATTTAGTGCCTTTGCTGAAAAGCAATAAATCAGGTGCCATACTGTTGCTTTCCATGGAAAGTTAGATCGCAAATATGTGATTTGCTCAACACTATTTTTCCCACCATGCAAATAAAATGAACCAGGAACACTTGAGAAAGCAAGAACGGTGTTTGCTCCATGTCCAGAGGTGCTTGTTTCAGCTCTTTTATGAAATCTTGTTAAGATCAGTAGGTCTTATAAATTCTAATGAGATACATATGTGGAATATATATAAAGACATTACACATGTCTTACAAAATATTTGCTATATAAAGGATCCAACCACGAGAAGTTATTATTCAAAGCAGAAGTAAAACCTAGAATAAGACAGAAGAAAGTACCGGTTGCAGATCATAATCCTAGCAGGGCTTTTTGTTAGTTCCTGTGAGTTAAAAGCTGAAATGCATGTCCCAGCTTTAAGTTATTTTCACAGACATAAATAGGAAAGATTGAATATCAGCTGTCATTAATCTCCGTGTCTTGACATGACAAAATCACCATTACTCCCAGTAAATGTGGCCTGATGCTCAGAGCTTAGAAACATTAGAAGCTCATATTTTTACAACTAAAAATTATGAGCAATTTTTGCTACAGCTGTAACAAGTTCTAGAAGGTGACATGTGAAACTAGTGAGCTGACTTTCCAGTCCTAACCTACCCCCTAGAAAAACCTAAATGCAAAGATTAAGCTGTTTCACAGCTACTAGTTTGTTTTGCATTGAGCCACTTCATTACCTCACTGAAACATAAACTTTAAAATCCTAGGAGTGAAAAGACATGTCCTGAAAAGACTATTAATTTTACCTAACATTTGAACATTCTATTCTAATACTGATGTTCATTTCTCAGGCAGTCCCATTAATAAACCTTCACTTACCAATTAACAGAACAATGTTCTGCGTGACATAGGGTTAAACTATTTTGATTGTGACTGTTAGGGAAAGATTTGTCATTTCCATAGCCTTAAGAAACATAAATATCCTCCCAGAATTGAGTTTTCTGTGCATGTCCCTTCAGTGGAAAAGCAGATGGATTGGCTGTGCTGACAAAGGACCACTATGCCATAGAGTTGCCCACCGTGTGTGTGCCCTTTCCCTGTTATCTGTGTATTTATTTGTTCAAGCACATCTGGAGTGTCGAAGACTGACAGCCTGGCCTTAATGTTCCCATGGCTGTGTCAGAATCCACAAGTTGTTGAAGACCTTTACCTTTTAAGAACAATGATGTTTGTGGTTTCCTGCATGGTGATAGTGTTGCCTTTTCTTAAGGATGATAGCAGGCAGTACATGTGCCCAGGACTGAGTTAGGTCTCTGGTTTAGCCTTTTGAAGCCCTGTTAGTTCAGACATTTGACAGGCAAGAAAAGAAATTATAAGTTTTATGAAATCAGTTGTCATGATATCTTGTAGATCATAATGGGCAGGTAGAACACAATTTTAAAAAAAAACATTGTTTTTTTACTTGCAATATAAGTTGCTGTACATTGCTGCAAGTTGCTGCAAAGGCTGCTTTTCAGCCCAGTGAATTTGTTAATAAACTATAATCTATTTGCTTGATAAAATGATAAGATTCATGTGCCCTAACTGAAGTAATTAAAAGTAACATCTCTAGGTTTGGACTTTAAGCTTCTTTTATAATCAGTAGAAGGCAATAAAATTCATCTGATAAACCTTGAAATCTTTTCCTGCGCAATGAGTTACTTTGTGGAGAGGCCACCCTTTGGACCTCCTTCTGACAAGCGTTCAGTGATGAGGGAGAAAAACCACTATTCTTTGAAAAGTGTTTCCATTTCTGTTACTACTGGTGCTGCAAAAAGTGTAATGAATTTGTATAAGCCATCTAAATTCAACACGAGAACAGAAGACAAAAATCTCACTCAGAAACCTCACATATACACAGATGGAAGATATAAATTCTTCCCTCTGTCTCAGCCACTATCAAACACATAGACTGGGGGTTGGTTGACAGGGTAATACTCACCAACATCAGCAACCCTCTTCCTGACACTCCCCTAAGCAGAGCTGCTGGAGAGCTGACTACAGCTTCACCAGGTGGCACAGTAAGCAAGGAGAGGCATGCTTTCTCTAGAAAGGCAAAGGATATCAAACCAAAACCCTTGCTAACACAGCTTAGAAACTGAGCATGGACTTTACACCTTCCAGGCAGAAGTACACCACAGCTTTGTATATTCCTCAACGGACTGAACAGCAATTGGAGTACAGATCTTTTATATTGTCTGGGATCCATGAAGGAAACAACAGGATAAAGCAGCAAAATTCCTCCAAAATGTGCTCGGTCAACAAATGTTAGAATAAAGCTTTGTAAAACTGAGAATGAAGCTAGTCTGCATCAAATGAAGCTAATCAGCAAATTCCTTTTGCTAAAAGGAAAACCACATAAACGCTGCTAAATTTTTTTTAAAAATCAAGGAAATCTAAAGAAGGCAAAATAGTTTGTTTTAAACTTCATAGAGTGCAAAATACAAAGAATGAAATCTGGTATATTCTAAAGTGCAGGTGTTAAAGAATACTGACAGATAATCTTTTATTCTATTTATTGTCCCAAACAGTGATATCATAAATATGTACTGTTTTACAGGAATGAGTTTTCAAGCATGTTTCATGAATGTTTTAAGTCTGACTGCATCTACTTGATGCTAACACAGCATTCAGCCCTGTCTGCCAGCCTACAGCTCCATGCTACCTCATCACTGCAAAGCAGTCAGTCCAGTAACAATATTGCTCTTAGTAACACACAAAATTATTTCAGTTTACGTCACCACTGAGAGTAACTAGAAGTATTTAGTACAGCAGAATGCCTTTCTGTCATTGGTACACCTGTGTTTCCTAACAGCAGCCCAGTGCTTTAAATTGCACAACTAACTGTCTTTCAGTTCCTTGATCTGGTGGAGGACTAAATAATTCTGAGTGGAGCAAGTTAAAGGCCTGAAAAAGGAACATACAACAACCTACCAAAAGAATCACTAAATCAACTTATCTAAAATTTTACCTTGTTCATAAGTTAGGGTCTGTAAACGCATCCCTAAACTGAATGACTTATCAAGTTTAAATTTCGAGAGTGAAACTATTGGTCATTATGCACCTCAGCTCATATGTAGGTAAAACTCAGACTTCTTTCCTCAGGGAATAGCTGATAGTTAGAAAATACTGACAGTTAGCACGCTGACCTGAGAACAGAAGACCTAGATTCTGCTTCTTCCTCAGTCTGAATAGATTCAAATTCTTTTTCACTTTATAGAAAAATCTCCAGTTACAGAACTTATAAACCAGTCCTGGTAGAATATCATCCTCCCCGTTTTTGAGTTTGGGCAACTTTTCCTCAAAAATAAAAGCTGTAAAATAAGAGAATAGGCTCAGTCTGACTGTGTGATGGTCTTACTGTCACCATAGAATCAGAATCTAACACTAGATACTGTACTGTGGATTGCTTATGCATTTTGTGTTATGTAAAATTAGAAAACAATCCTGAAATCAAAACCAGACTGGGAGTCTGAGCCCAGTTAATTCGTCTAGCCTGTAGGTTAGAAATGAGTATTCAAGGCTTGTAAGGATGAAAGATCAGCCCAAATGATATAATACCTTTTCTTTCTGTTCAGTCTTCACATGGAGATCTTTATTCCTTGGGTCAGGACTTGGCTTTCCTAAATAATTCCAGACTTTTTTTCTCTTTCTAGTGTTAGATGTAGTTTTAAATGTCAAGCAAAGCAAGTCTGTGTTGGAACATGTCATTGTAAAGGGTAAATGTTGTATAAGTTTTAATATGTTTTATCTGTAGATGTCTTGCAATATGCTGCATTTCTTTTTTTTTTTTCTGTTTAAGTAGTGTGCAAAGAACACATCTGCAGAATTAAACTGAGCTTGATCTTCTTTGAAAAAGATCTCCTTTGAAAGGCCTGCATACATGGTTAATTTGACCAGCTGGTTTCTTCACTCCTCCATATCTCTTTTATCTTTATTGGGAAAATGGACTTCTGTTACTGTACAAACAACCGAGCATGTTCTGGTTTGGTCTCAACAAACATACAATAGAAGTGAGTAGTAGAAGGGATATGTAACACTGGCTCAAGTAAAAACATATTAAGGCAAATCTCTTAATTGAACGTTTCTTTCTGAATGAGTATTCTATGCAACGGTGTGATGCTAATAAAGCTAAGAACTCATTAAGGAAATGTGAGATGTTTGTCCTGAGAACTTAAAAGGTAAAGGAGATTTCTTTGTCAACCTGATAACATTCAAAGTTAAAGGAAGAAAAATAAAAAAAATATTATCATTTTGCATTAGGGAACTAATTCTATCCTTGATTGCACATAGTTCCCATTGACCTCTGAGTCATTTCCACAAATTTGCTAAGAAAATGTTGTTCTAAATATATAACTAGTAGGAAAAAAAAAAATCTAAGTTTCCTACAAGAGGAAACAGTGCAATTTTATAGTGAAGTTAAATCCAAGAGGATGAATCCTTTTATTAAGCTTGCTTTTCAAAACAAAAATAAATTGTTGACCTATATTTTATAAGTAAGAACTAGTGTAAAGTCTGTTCTGAAGACAGCATGGGAGGCACATGCAGAGGCACATGGTTGGTAATGCAGTGCCATCAGTGGGTGCTAGTCATACCTTCCAGGGCTTTGGGCAATAAGGAACCTGAATAATAAGAGAGATCACAGTGTCGTGAGTTGAGGATCAATCAGGATATCTGGACATCTATTATTGCAATGTGATTACAAAGAGGATTTTCCTACCAACAGGCCAAATGTCACTATTATTGAAACTAAAGACTTTATTTACACTTTTATGATGTAAATGCATTTATGGTCATGCTAGTAGGATCACCACCTGTTTCTTCAGTCTTAGACACAGAAGATAAAAAAACCTCTGTTATTATTCTCCCTTGGATGAGTCCTCTACACGGAAGATTCCACTAAGATTGCCAAAACACTCATACTGTATTTCATACTCATTAAAATTTACCAACATGGCATTGACATTCATAGAGATATATCAGGATTACAATTTTGCATCAGAAGCCCTTTGAACGGCTTTCCTAGGCACGCGGTGGCACTGTGGAGGCAAAGAGGTCACAAGCTTTCCTTTTGCCCAGAGCCATTATGTGCTTGTATTCAGCATTAACTCCATTGCTCCTACACCACTGGCAACAGTGACATTCAAATAACGTTATTACTTACATCTTTAAATATGAATACGCTTCTAGTTGTCCTGAGAAGACCATTGTATTAATACTGAAATTAGGCCATGAAATTGCCTCATTTTATCTCTGAGTTGGGCTTGGGTATAATTGTTATTTGACATCACAAATAGAGGCAGAATAGTCGTTATGATACAGTATAGGATTCACCACAATGCACGGTTCATATAGAGACAGCAGACCAAATACCTTTTCAACAGAGTACCCACACTCATACACAGATGTGTGTATATACACATCACTACCAGGACACACAAGTATTTGCATACATCAGAGTTAAATAAGAAGTCTTCTTTTAGAAAGTGTTTTCAACTATTGTTGTGATCTTGACCAGAACCACAGAACAAGATGGCACAAAACTGTTGTTACCTGGTTATCTGATGAGTATACTTCTATTTAGATCTGACAAAAATGCTTTCCTTGACTTGGATTTCACAGTTGTGACCCCCTATTTTTCTCCCTTTCTATTTTTTTTAAGGCAGAATAGACTAATTTAGAATTTAGAACTTAGTATTAGAGCAGAAGACTTCTGCAAATACCTTCAATAGATTATGTGATGAATGCTGTCAAAACCAGCTTATGTAAACTAACATTATTACAGTTGAAGTAATTTTAATAGCTGCAGAATTTTCAGCAGACATCTATCTTTCATAAATAATTTGTGATTTTTTGTTTTAATAGCAAATGTAATAATTCAGAAATATATTTTGATTCAACTTTGCCCTTAGAGAACATCTTTTGGGAAAATAAAAAGGGAAACAAATGCCTTCCTTTTCTAAATGAGGTGGGTTTTAATTTCTATGAAAAGGCAATTTCTGATGGAATTTCAATTGCCTATTTTATGGTTTGTTCAATTTTCATTAGAATGAAGAGGCAAAATTATGTTGGATATTCTGTTCCTTGCAGTTATTTGGTTTCATATGTCCAAAAGAAAAGTGAGACCACAGACAATGTGTTCCTCTTAATTAAATTTTTCTCTAGATCTTCCACAACACCTTCCTGGGAGACTTGTATGCTGAAGACATTTTTCTTCTTTTCTCAACCTGAGAAGAAAATGTAAACAAATAGACAGATAAATTTACCTAAAGATGAAAAGTTCACCAAAGTGCTCTTTGAAATCACAATGAACTGCAGCCTGTATTTCAGTGTCTCAGATAAACAAAGTTATTATCATTTTACCTTAATTGTCACCAATTCTATTAAACCAGCTCCATAGCTAAGTTAAAATGACACACTATAATTTGGAAACAAAGCTAAGCTAGATTTGTATTCAATTCTCATGATCTTGTGAGAATTGTGAATATTTTTTGTGCATAATTGGACAGTTTTTCTAATTCTGCTTTTTTTATTAGTTTCCAAGCAACGCAATGCATATCTTTTGCTTACAGTATGCAAAACCTACAGTTAAGAAAAAATGTCATGTCTGTGTTAACATGTATCAAACAAAATAGAATGCTGTTAAAATAACTGACAATTGGGTGGTTTTATCATGATGAAAATATTCCTAAAGACTGTTATCTAGGCCGTATTTTACCCAAATGTTAATCATTTGAAATTTTTATGAACATGGGTGAAGACCCATTAAGTCATTCGAAATTAGAGAAAGCAGTGCTTGAGAAAACTCTCAGCACTGGACTTTTTTCAACAATTTGTACAGATCTGCCAGAATAGATTGACAAAGGAAGCTTTTTGCAAAATAATTTCTAGCTGCATATTCCCCAATTTAACTCATTCTTACAGAACTTTCAGAGAATGCATTGACTTTACATTGTCACATACTTCTGAATGGAAAACACATTCAAAAAACAAAATGTAGAATAAAGGATATAAAAAGTAAAAGAAATTATTTTTAAAGAATTATTGACTGAAATGTGGTCATGCCTGGTTACTAAATTGAGCTGTCCTTTCTTTCTTCACAAGATATTTTATTCTATGTTGCTTTCCTGTTAAGATTTTATTTTGCTCCAATAGATTTTTTAAAAAATTTGTTCGTCAGCCTCCATCAATTTGGCCATTCAGGTTTAGTCTCTGCTTTGCTGATTCCAGTTCTGTAGCAAACAGTGCATATATTAAGGATAGATAGTGTGATATCCCGAAGATATCTCTAGGTTTCCATTGCCACTGCTGTTGTCAAAAGATATTTGCATTTTAAACTCCTTCTCCAATTGCAAATAGCAAATGGAGCTGAAATAATCTGAAATGCATAGAACCACCATTTGATACATACAAACCCATGTACATATATTTAGAGGGTCCTATAGAACAACACATTTTCTCCCTTTCCTTAGTTACCTGCAGCCTCATAATCTGAGATAAACTCAAATTAGACAACAACTGAGAAAATCTTTACTTTATTCCTTGGCAGTCATAACTTTGGTGATAAGATGACTAACATGGAGTTTGTTATTTATATATAAGTAGGTGTAGTTAGTGAAAGAAACAAACGCTTTATTGGTGAATTGTGCACTCTGTGTTAATGGTGCATAAAATTTTTAACCAGTCTTGTTCTTTGAACAATTTGTTCCAGCTAAGAACAGATTGAGCTGTTCTTTGAATCACTCCTCAGCAGGCAATAGTGTGAGTTTATGATGACTTTTCTTTGTGCTGCAGCTGAGTTCATATGAGGTAAAATTTGCTGAAGTGCAGAAGGTTTATAAAGGTACCGAGCACTGCCTAGGATCCAGCAGGCTTAACAAGAAGGCAGATATGTGGACTGTGTATTGTTTTTAAGCACTCGATACACATAGTTTTCTGGCCACTAAATGTTATATATCAGTCAGTTATATATCCTAGACATATTTGACATTTAAATGTTAATCTTGCTTTGTATATAGACTTCTCTGGATGAGTATCACAGTAGAAAGTATTCAAGAAACTGAACATGAAACTGGTCGTAAGAGGTTTCTCCCTCCTCCCTGAATTGATGTGAGATTTGGAACTGGCTTTACCAGCTCTGGGGGAAAGGAAATGTATATAGCTGTGAAACAGAGGATGTAGCTTCTTTGATTACTCTTGGTAAGCAGTGCAGTCTGGAGGTACAAAGCATTACACCAAGGGATGTATTCCAGGGCAGTCCAGGAAAGGGATATAGACTACACATGGAGCTTGAACAACTTTGTACACATAAGAGACAGTTACGTTTATTAACTTTCTGCAGATTCCTGAAGTCTGAGAGAGATTCTTACTGTGGATTGACATATAAAAACACATTTAGAATTACAAGACCTGATGCAAGTTCAGGGCTGCATAACTACAAGGATTTACATTTTTCCAGTTTCAAGTACCTAGTCCTTTTAATTCCTTTTCGGTTTTGAGGAGGGTAAAGTGAGCACTACAAAGGTCTCCCTGAAGCTACTAAGAACCAAAAGCAGAAATCATAATTACAGTTTAATGAAACCAATTTTAAACATTCCTTTTATCTCTGTTGGGATGTTTATTTTCACAGTTCAAGTTTTCTCTCTTTAGACAAATTCAAGCCATTTCCTAACCTGTTCATGCAAAATGTCACAGCGCAAAATAAGTGACTTTGACAAATCTGTCCCCACTCTACTACCCCATCATGTCAAAAATACCTCAGTCACATTTCTGCTTTTTGAAATAAAAGAGGTGACTGCCATTTGTCATTTTTGCCGAAAAATACCAGAATATTTCCTGTAGGAACACTTGAGAAAGTCTGGATTTCAGTTAATGCCTTAAACAAAACCCCGTTGTTGAGTAAGTATTCATAGAATTTCTGTGCACTGGGCTCAGGTAACAACCAGAATAGAGTTGCTAAATTTGATTAAAAAGTCGGGGTGAGATCCCAATAGTAGTCATTTTCCTACTGCCCAGCTTCTCCAGAAAAAGGCTGAACTTTCAAACAAACCCCATCTACTCGCTGATTGATCAGATGGTTCATAAGCACTGAGATGTTTACTTAGAAACCTAGTTAGCCGATTAAAAGCCAGTACTATCTGCTAAATGTGCTCTGAGAGTGCTTAGTAAGAGCTAAAAACCTGGGGCTCACCAAAAAGTAAAGAAGGCAAAGCTGGCCATTTTTACTGAAAACATCACCACAGGAAGAAAAGAAGATGTTTCTTTTGCTTGTTAGTCTGGTGTTGGGTTATTCATCTAGAAACAAGAATGGAAACCTCACCTGCCTGAACTTGGGGAGGTTCAAATCCACCTCCCAGTTTCCAATGAGACAAGACATGGCATGCATAGTCTGGGGGAGTTCACCCTGCTCTAGTCTGTTGAAGCAATACCAAGAAATCCAGAGGGGGGGGTTCAGGTTTCAGGGGTAGAGGGAGAAACCACCTGAGTTTAGAGGGGCTGAAAGGGGCATTTGTCCTGGACCAGGGTAATGGACCTGATGATCAACTTTTTCTGGTTGGCATTCCTGGCAGTGTTCAAATGAGGGGAGCGATTAAGGCTAGCCAAAAATGTTAATCTATTTTTTTAAACAACAGTGTTAGTTTATGAGTGAATAATACAATGATGATTCCTGCACAAAATAAAATGATAAAAAGACTATACTGTGGCCTCCAGCACTACACTATTTAAACATTTCATGATTTTTAATACATTTAGATACACAAAACTCCTAAAAAGTAGAGAAATGGATTATTTACAGTTCCCACTTATAAAAATTTTACCTAATTATTATCCACCCTTTAAAATATACCAAACACATACGCATTCACATAAACCATAAAAATATTAGTAAAAAAAGATACACGTAAAAAATTACAATGAAGCTATAATAGGCTCCTTTTTGACTCTCTGGTTTGTAGTTTAATGTTAAAGTGTGTTCTTTAGTCCTCAACTTATTTTAAAGCTTAGCTTTCTGCCCTGGACATTGTATTAGCCATATAATGAGTTCTATGTTATCATAACTTTATTTCAAGACTTACAGCCCAATCGGCAGCCAATCAGTGTGTGCCCCTGTGCCCTCATTTAAAATAAGCTGCAGCTTGTGGCTCCTCCAAGTAGATTCTGTCAATTTAAGTATGAAAAATTATAAGGGATGAGCTCTGTCTTCTGAAGTACTGATGCAAAATGTAGCAATATGGATGGCTGCTTTGTACTGTAAAATAGATGAAAGAAATAGCCTTGGCTTTTGGGAGTTTTACGTCTCTGAGGTAGAATATGAAGTACCTGATGAGGAAGTTATGGTTCAAAGGAAGGTTACAAAAATAAGAGCAACCATCCTAAACTTATCTAAAAGATTTATAAGAAAGCTGCTACAATGTGTGGGTTTTGACCTCCAGAAACACTAAACTGTATTCATCTTGTACTGGGGAGCAAAACATACTCAGTGCATTAAATCAGCTTAATTTTTGTGCTTGTGCTTATGGAACTTGGAGCAAAGGTTGAGATTATAAGGAAATAGTTGTCAAGTGTAAAGTATAATTAAGACAGCTTTGGTGCCAGAACCAAGATTTTATTTTTCCTGTGGATGAGGGATTTTATTTTTTTCATCTCTCAATATAGAAATGGTAAGGAAAAGACTATTTTTTTCTCTTTTATCTGAACACTCAAAAATGCACCAATATGGCATTTTTGTTGCATAAGCAGATAGTTTTATAATGTTCACAGTCCACTTTAAATTTGCCTCCTGTTTAGGATTTGATATCATACTTTAAAAGCCTTCCACAGATTTGGAAGTATTCCTTAGTACTCACTGTCAATTTAGCGAGCCTCCCAGTGCCACACTTCAGGTTCCGCACATAGAGCTGAACCCACTAAATGTTTAAGTTCCCTTGCAAAATTTCTAACAATTGCAGTTTTAGAAGGAGTGTTATATTTGACTTCATCTCTTTCCATTTACCGAATCTACGATATTCATATTGCTGGATTGTACACCAAAGACATGAGAGTACCTATGTTCAAGGACTTGGACTTCATCTACTCTGTGATGTGCAAGAAAAGTTTGTTCTAAGAGCTTGTTGTCTTCATATAAAGCTGGAGACAATATTGACTAGCCTGTGAATCAGGAGGCACTCAACATTCTTTATAGGTCTAAGACCCATAGAGACATGTGTTCAAGTAGGCCTTGCCTTTGAGAGCCACCAGTATAAATCAATATGCAACAACAATTAAATTATATGACTGATCTCAAAAAAAATCCCCAGATAATTGCATCATGATTGGGCGTTGAAGTAACAAAGCAGCAACTTTAGATCTCAGACATTCACCTTTCTCACCTTGAACAAAGGTTCTCTGAAACTGAGTCACAAAGACAAATATCTGAGAGTATCAGTGTGGTGGTCTTGTAAATCTCTGGTGGGTGTAGAGGGATATGATTTTTTTCTGTCCCTTTTTACTAATTAGTGGAAATAATTACTCAACAGCAACTGTAAATCTACAGAGGTCCTTGAGAGCAAGATTTATCACACTTCACGCCCTCAGAGGACCTATCAGTTATAAGAAGGAGCCTATATGACAAGCTTAGATTAAAACATGTAGGGTTTAGGTAGTTGAAGCTAGATAATACGAATCCAGTTTAGTATCTGTTTTTAATGTTCCCCAAAATATTGGATAATACCTTAAGCCAGACCCTGGCCTACCTTAACTTTCAAGAGAATCATTTTCCTTTTTCTACTGCAATTAGTATAAAATACCACAGAAAGTCTTTACTTTTTCTCTCTACTGCAAAACAAACAGGCCATTTGTTTTATTCCCTTCAATACAGAAAAGTGGAATTCAAGTAACTAAGAGCAAAATATTCTCTGCTGATTTGAAAAGTAATTGGGATTTGGGATCTCAGCTCCTGTCCTTATTTGTTCACAGTCTTCCAGTGTTCTTGTCAGTAGGTTACATGTGACATATGTGCTGAGGAAGAAGCTAAAACATTGGGATGGTGAAATATTGTGAAAATGGGTCCTGCTAAACTAAGTGGCAGAAATCTGTTCTGAATATACTGAAATCAAAATGTTGCAATTCATATTTATTTATTTGTATTTATATTTAATTTGTGTAATGATGTAATAGAGCTTGTATTGTTCCATGGAACAGAAGTATTGTAAGCGACTGTGGGAAGGAATTTATTTCCTGTAGGAACCGCAGTAGGTGAGGAAAAAGATGTGTAAGGCAAAGAGGCACAATGTATAAGAGGAAATTTATGATAGAATCACATCTCTACTTATATCAAAGTGTACAGATTAATATTAAAAGTGTGTTTTGCTTAAAGCAAGAAAATCAACTTTACCATATGTCACGAGAAAGAAATATGTATTGCCTGGTTTGTACACTTGGGAAATGAGATAGATATTGTCTAATGGTTTACTTCAGCTCTACCAAATCACTAGTTTTGTCATTATCACTAAAAGAACAGGCTTCAAAAACTTGGAGTCAGATGAACAGAAACATTTTAATACCAAAAGATTTTGAAAGATGTTTGGAGGATTTACGGAGAAAAACCATACCCTAGGATTCAGATTGAAGACATCACATTTCCCTTGGTTTAAATAAGAAGTTACAAATAACTTCTTAGCTTTTGAAAATAAATAATCTCAAATGCAAATCAAGCACATAACCTGTTAAAACTTGTTTCCAAGTTTTAGAGGGGCTGATTTCTTAGCAGGACTCAAGTGCTGCAATACTACCTGCATTTGACACATACCTAAGATCATCTTCCCAGTTCACCCAGGAAGGTGCTCAGCAAACTGTTATTCCACTCCATGCAGTGTCCCAAAGCAATATAACTGTGTTAGTCTGAGAGCTCCCTTAGGGAACCAGCTCCCTCTAAGAGATTAAGCTTTAAGAAAGAAGTTGAAGACAAATCAACCCAACTAACTTTTACAGTTTGGTCTTTCACTGTAGATAGAATGACAATGTGCACGTATATGTAAGCACAAAGATACCTGTAAAACATAACCTTGAAGTTCAATGTGGACCGGAAGTTGAGGTACAAATAGAACATCCATCTGGTTACACCATTATACACTCAAACACGTCTGCACTGAAAGCAGGTATTTACTGGTAGAGTCTGGTATGACACTTACATCTGCATGAAGCAGTGTAGCCATGTACCAGGCAGTTACCTTGTCCACATTTTGGTTTAGAGTTGTTTCCAGCTCTGGTCAAACCAACTAAAAGTAGATGTCTGATCTAACTGAAAAATTCAGAGTTTCTGAACTAGGTGTATAGGCTACCCATGTAAAGAGAGAAACATGTGGAGAGAAAGAACATCCCTCCCCTATATTAAAAAGAGAAAGGTGAGAGGAAAGGGAACTGATGTTTGTGTACCTGTTCTCTGAGTCAACTTTGATGTAATAAAAATGTTGAATTCTGATAAACTCTCTCTGGTTTAGAGAGGATATAATTTTCTGAATCTTCTTGACTAAATTATTGGTGCTAACATAAGAAGCCTAGAAACAAAAAATTAAAGATGAAAAGACATAAGCGTAGTGAGGTTATTTAGTCTGAAGAAAAGAAGATTGAGAGGAACATCACCATAAAAGCAAGAAGAGGGAAATAAGCTCTTCCTGCCTATTAGAGATATAAAACAAGTAATGGATGGATCCTGTAACAGGGAACTGAAGGTGGGCATTAGGTAAAGGTTTTGAAATAGGCAGAACATTGAAGGAACAGCTTGCATTGCGTCTCCATAGTTTCTCCAGGAAAGCAACAGAGATGTCTGAACACCAGGGTAGTAGTCAGGATTAGAGCAGTTTTAACTAACATTGCCTGACACCTCTGCCATCCGTATGCCCTATAAATTTCTTGCTTGCAATTTCAGTTGTCTAACATTTTCTTAACTTCCTTCTTCTTACTTTTTTATTTCTGTTTTCCTTCTCATATTTTTGTAAAATCATTGTTTTGCTGGGACATTTCCGGCAAATTATTTCAGGATTGGATTAAGAGTGCCCTTTTTTGTTATATATTAAATTGAATAACTTTTTTTAAAAAGGTGGATTGATTGAAAGTTTAGAGAAACTACCATGAGATCAGATTTTTTTGAAAGCAGGGTGGTTTTGATGCAGTGGAGGCTGCATAGCCCATAGAATCAAAGTGACTAACCCATGTCATTATTCTGATGACCTAATATTAAAATATACATTCTTTTCCTTCATATTTAAATTCCAGGATATACCTCAGGTTACTGTTCTTGTTTTTTCATACTGGTAGATATGATAATTCAAAGAAACAGAAGTATGTTTTTTAGAAAACAATGACTTCTGCTAACAAATTTCATCCTGTAAAATGATGCAATTCTAAAATATCTAAGAATGACAGGTTGAGAGATAGCCTAGAGAAGAAAAAGCTCCAGAGGGACCTTCTAGCAGCCTTCCAGTTCATAAAGAGGGCTAACAGGAAAGCTGGAGAGAGGCTCTTTATGAATGAGTGCAGTGACAGGATGAGAGGTAATGGTTTTAAGCTGAAAGAGAGGAGATTTAGATTAGATATTGGGAAGTAGTTTTTTACTCTGAGGATGGTGAGGCCCTGGAATAGGTTTCCCAGAGAAGTTGTGGATGCCTCATCTGTGGTGGTATTTAAGGCCAGGTTGGGCGAGGCTTTGAGCAACCTGATCCAGTAGATGTCCCTGCCCATGGCAGAGGGGTTGGAGCTGGATGATCTTTAAAGTCACTTCCAACCCAAACCATTTTATTATTATGTGACTGCATGGAATATCTCAGTATTACTTCATCAGTAACATATATCACCAACCTTAGAACTCTCAGGAAAATATGTAACAAAATAGATTCTGCAAAATCTTCAGTTTCTGATCATAAGAAAGTTGAAGACTTGTCTCTTAAACAAGTAAGACTTATTGCAAAGCATATGTACTATATCTTAGCAACTAAGCAATGATTTTTTAACAGATTTCAACATTTGTTTCCTATTGAAATTAAACTAGTCCACTAGAAATCCAAAATCCTTATCCCTATTTTTTTCACTTTGTTTCTGTCTATGTATCTGTTTACCATCGTATATCTAAAGCTAATATATAACCACGTGAGAAATTATAGAACTACATGAACAAAATGTAGATACAGAAACAAATAAAGTGTATCTCTGGTGACATAATCCAAACACCTCCTATATATCATTTTAGAATTGTAATTGTCGAAAGTTGCAAAAACAAGGGAAAATCTGTGGCAAAAGGAAGACCTCTTCCTTCTAGAGCACTTCACTATTGGGCTGGAAAAAACTAATGGAATCCAAGGGTCTGAGGTGATATTCTTGGAGAAAATCTATTAATTTTAAAGTTTTATTTCTACTTTTAAATAAATTAATGAAATAAATAAAACATTTAAATGTATGTTTAACTTTAAGTAAATGAATAGTCAGAAATTATCTCTTATGGTTTATCACTTTCTTTGAGTGATTTCTTCAGGAATAGTTTGTATTTATTGGTACCTCAATGCAAAACTTTTTGCAACAACCACAAATGTTAATGAAGAAGTAGTTGTTGGCTTCTGGTATATTTAGTCTCTTCACAAGAGTGAAAGTAACCCCATGACAAATGCTCATATCCTGAGACCTACCTCAAAGCAAAAAATTTGGTTAGTCCCCAGATAAGTTTAATCTCATATAATCTCTTCCACAGTGCAAGGAAAATCACTTTGATTATAGATTCCTTCTGCCTGTAAAATAGCTGGTTTTGAATAGAAGTAGAGACCTTTTCTACATCTTTTGTAAATGTTTCCTCATATCAGTCCACTAAAGTTCATCAACCATGAAGTGAAGGGACTGTGCCTTGGACCTATGTGGATAACTCAGTTTCCTTGACTGCCAGAGCATATTTGACAGTAAGGTCCTGAACTGAAAGACAAAAATGTACTCAAAGTGTTAGTACCCTTAAAAGGATTTTACCTCATTGAATTATTACTGTCTCATCAAAGTGTCTCTCATTGGCAAAACAAGAGGCTTGAAATAAGTCAGCACTATTAATTTATGGCTAGAAGCAATACCAAACATGTTACATCTCCCAGTAACTGACGCTCACAGTTTCTTGATGCCTTCTTTTTTCCTCTTATCTCTATCAAAGCAGTAAATTGTTTATACATTTTATTGATATTTTCAGTTGTTTCCCCAGGGAAAGCAAAACAGAGGGAACAGGGCTGAACTAAAGAAGAACATATAGAACACAGCCATGATTTCCTTCAGTCACTGCACATCTACAGGGAAGAGTAATTTGTGGGAACATGGAGATGGAGGAGTAATGGATTTCTCTGTCAAAATGATGAGTGAAAGAAAGAAGTAATTACCATTAATGCACTTCAATTATGGCTCAACCGTTTTTTAGCTGTATGTTCCCATTTAATTTTCACTTAAAACAAAACAGTTACCACAGACTCAGAGCTAAAAACAGAAATCCCTTTCAGCTACTGGCAAATTAGCGAGTAATGTTCTTATTATATAAGCAGAGGGAAGATTGGCTTCTTCCAGGCAAACACGGGAAGTGCTTGTTTGTTTCAGGCACTACTCCTTCTCCCCCGAACTCACAGCTGAACTTTCTTTCCAATGTTACAGTCAGCTAAGCATGATAATACTTTTTTTTTTTTCTGCTTCTTATTTAGCTTTCAAAGCCCTCACAGGATTTCTGTCATGGATCAGTGGCACCTTCCAGGAGGGAGTGAGGTCAGTGGACATCCTTGGTATACAGGAAGGCATGTTCTATTAGAAAAGGGAAATGTTTTCAAATCCTTCAGATCTTAAGCTACTAAAAATAAACTAATGAGACTTAAATTAACTTTTTTTTTTTTCCACAGCTTTTCCAAGCCAGAAGAAAAGTATTTATTATCTGGGAGTGACATGCAGGAAATTAGGCTTATAAATTGTGTTTAAGTGATTGTACTTTCCAACTTTCCTTAATTTTAATCTTAGTATCAATCTTTAGTAGGGTATATGTTTCAACTTCAGTGAGTTTTTTAAAATTGATTCTTATTGCACCGTGTAATATATTTATGGTGTACAAACTACAAAATATACATAATGCATGAATCACCTAGTTATTATTTGACTGCCTCGAACAGTTTTGAACTACTGTCCACATTCAGTGCTACCTCTCTATATTCCTCTACTAACCACAATGAACCTGATATGTTACCTGTACATTTGAAATGCTCCAGAATGAAGTCAAAGGTGGGATACCAGCAAATACATTTTTGCGTAACAGGAATGGCTGTGAGTTTGTTGGTGAAAATTCTTTTCTGGGTCTCCAATTAAGTCAATGGAGATATTTCTACAGGAATAGTAGCCTTGAGAGTGGACTGATCCAGACCAGTCCATCTGACCCATTCAATTTCTGCCTGCTACAGGCCAAAGGGCAGGTTTAGGGCAATGCTTTTATGTTTACAGGAGCTGCATTGGTTCTATCTACTGTCTGTTAGTGCTGAAGCAGATTTAACCTTGGCTATGTTTGAGCCACATACACCAAAGAACTTCTGGTAGAGTTTGGAGGAGACCAGCAAGGTTTTCTCCAGATAGTGCCTTGGTTTTGCACTCACCTGTCCCAACACACATTTTGGATGTACCTTCCTAGTTGAGGTGAGGATGAGAGAATAATTGGAGTTATGTTTTGTCAGCTGACTTCAGGGACACGGTGCTATAAACAGACTGAGCACAGAAGAGGTCCAAGAACATCAGGCTGTTTTTCCAGTGTGTTCTCCCATGATATATGTGCCATAAATCCTCCTAGGGACCCTTTTCCTTGTTGAGTTATCTACAAAGAGTGCCACTGAGGTCAGTGTCTTTGCTTGTCCAAGCACTCAGAATTGTGAGTTTACAAACAGGCTGTATATTAGTAAGTTCATCACAAGAACAGATCCCCAGATGGACTGGTACCTCCCCTTTGCAGTTACTTTTTGGGCTAGCTCTTGTCAGGTTATATATCACAAGTCAGCCTGATAGATCAAAAGGGAGTGACAGATGTGTGCCACAGGCAGAGGACTGAAGTGATATCACTCAGTCCTAGGGAAAACTTACAAACTAAAGTGAGTTGCAGATTACTACAACACCAAAAAAATCTTAAATACAGCTAGTTACCAGCTACAAAACTCATTGCGTGTTTAGACAAGCTTCAAAAAATCAGAATTTTTGCACTTGCAGAGCTCACAGTTTCTTACAGAATTTCAGATAGCTTTAGACATCTGCAAGATGCCAGGGACCATTTGTAAATCGTGGTAAATCTGGGCCAAATCATGGTGCATAGCAATAGTTAATGCCTTGGGTTAAGGATCCAGCCCTCTTGAAAAGTCTTTGCTTTTAAGATGCAGTCACTAATAACTGAGTCCCGTTCTCATCATAGGGACATTTAAATGAACTAACTGAAGAACAGCATCTGCCGAACTATGTGTACTGTCTAAAATCCTTTGAAATATTTTTAATTGAAAGCCGAGAAGACAGTCTGCAACTCCTAAATGCTAGAACACAGTGCAATGACAAGAGTGGGTGAGATGATGCCATTGTTCCTTTGTGAAGACTTGCCTTTCTCTTTCCTGTCTCTCCACAGAAGATCTCTGATTTTCTTCCTCCACCTGCGGAGCTCCTGGAGGAAACTGTCTATATTTCATACTAAGTTCAAACATACCATGTTTTTATCCTAAGGTTTATTTACATTTCTTGATTACAGTTGTTCTGGCTCATTTCCTTTGTTTCTTTCTTGCCAGAAAACTTAGCTAAACTTCTTGTCAGTTATTAATAAATAGAGTCAAACAGTAGCAAGAATTTTGGCAAATATTGATGAATGTCATTTTCATTGTTAGGAGAATTTTTGGCCCTTTATTAGCAAAAACACAAATTCCAGCTCTTTAACACCTGTTTTTGCTATATTCAGAAAACAAGATGAATGAAAGTGATACCTAAAGATACATTCTCAGCAAAAGATGCAGATACTCCCTCACTGAATGGACTTCAAGAGCTTTTAAAAAAATTGATAACTGAGATTTGTTTGGGTGTTGAGTGATCCTTCATAAAGTCATAAATTATGAAATTAGAAAGAACCAGCGTAAGACATCTTCAGATTAGGGCAGGTCAGTATTTATGAGAACAATTCAAAACCATCACCGAACTTGTGCGAAGAAAATGCAGCAATAATGGAGGTATTGTACGTCATTCAGGATAGTATGAAGTAAATTTACATTAGAAAATGAAAATTAGTTGATACTGATATTGAGACAGTATGATACGACTAAAGGGAATGGTTATAACCTACTTCGTTGTATCAGTTTGTACAACGTTTCCTTTTTATTAAGGTTCCACAGCAGTATAACAGTACACAGTTATAACTGTATAACTGTATAGGGTTCTTTTTCCTTGGAAGTTATTTTTCATTATTGATACTCTGTGAACATGTTTGGTCTTAATTTATTCACTGTATACGTAGACTGTTTTCTGGTCAGGTTCACAGATGTCATCCATACTAATAAAGAAGGATGGAAACCTCCCTTTAAATATGAAAATGTGCAGTTAGTAGGTAAGTGCAGGCTGGCCCAGATCTTTCCAAGAAGGATTTCTGGCTTTGTCTGTAATAGTAGGTTAAACATTGACGTATGGTTTTCTGGGCACTGAAATATGTTGTAACCTGTTAGAGCCCAAAAGCAATCAGAGATTTTGCCTGGGCAAAGTAGCCATCTCCTGGGAGTTAGAATAGGCCCAAAGACTATATCCATTAAGTATGATAGATGTCACAACAATGTTTAAAAAGGCAAGAGATTTTAATAATACGGACATAGACCATTCTGTAACATTAGGTTTCAGGAGGAGACGATGGTACCGGGCATTCATTTCACTCTTCTAAATGTACTTTCAGCCCCATTGAAGGCTGAACATTTGCATTGTTTTAGCAGATTCTGAAATTCATAGACCTACTCAGGTGAATAACTATTCCTTGCAATTGCTAAATGTTCTGTTCTCAGCTGCCAATGTTATCCTAGGAATGCATTTGAACATCTGAGTCTGTCTGTGTTTAGGGCCCAGTGACACAGCCTAAATACACATTTAAATATCCTTTTAACAAAAAAAAAACTCTCAAATTACATTTCTAACTTTTTACAGTGTCAGTCATGAACTTAGAGAAAAGACTACTCAGTGCCTTTTTGAATAATCCATTGAACCCTCAAGTGCTCTTAAGTAGCATTAGCTGACAGTTCCAACTGCTCTTTCTAGACCTCTACCAGATGACTTATTACATTAGTATTTAGTTACAAAATTACTTCTGTGTGAATTAGCAAAGCATCTAGTTTGTGCATGTAAACATTCCAGGGCTAACCACCATAGCTGGTCTTTAATTTTATATATTCATAAGCTAGAATGGCTTCTATTCTAATGGCAATTTAACACATGAGACTTTTGGGAGGAAAATAAAGTTTAACAAATCAATTAAAGGGCGAGTTGTTTCCTTGGATGTTTTTGCAGTATATGGATTGATCTAACATGGAATGAGGTTAAGAAAAAGTGTTGGTTTTCCTTGTTCAAAGTAGGAGTGTTAATGAATTTAAGTCTTTTAGAAGGTGGGTGAAAACATTGTGTTACCAGTATTATATCTCCTAGGGACTCCCTACATCCTGACACTCTTGGCAGCATGGCTTTTAAAGCTGCTCAACCCTTATCTCTGAAAGCTGTGACTGATAAAGGATCAACCTTCCTGATTACACCCCAAGTCTGATGGAAATTAATGTACCAGCAGGGAACAGCATATTTTCATGCAGAAGAAATGATTTTTCCATCAAAATCTTTGTGGAAAGGAAACAATTTAATTCTGTCTATCCCCATTTAAGCCACATTAAACAGGAGCTCATGCCCTCTCCCTTTGTCTGCTTAAATCCCTATATCCACAGAGAACTTCTCCAGATGCCAAGAGAAAGAAGTGAATCAATGCTGTGTTTTCGTTATGCAGAGCCCCACACTCATGAAGATGAGAGCCTTCATATGACACTTATTGGTTAGATGTGAAACTCTCTACTGTAAGACATTCACATCCGAGAGGATAACCTGGCCTCTCAGTTATTGGTGAGACACAGATATTTGTAGGGGAGAATACATTTTAACAAAGACCTCTTTGATTTCTAAATGAGAAACATGAATCACACCCCCACGCTTCTTTTTTTTTATGTGTTGAAGTGCTAATTTTACATATATGGATGTCTGTACAAGAGGTGCCTACAAATAGGTGAAAAGAATCCCATAATTTGCATAAGGACTGAAGAATCTTGAATTAGGGATTTCCCTGCCCCCCTCAAAGAACTTGTGAAGCAGTGGTGGTATGCAGCTTTTACACAACTTGGAACATTGAGACTGCAATTCATCCCATGGTTTCATGCAGTTTATTCAGAAAAATATTTCTAAACCAAAACAAATTATTTCCTGATTAGTGAAAACAGTGAGTCTTTATTTCTACTTATTTTATATCATGTGATTTAGTCATTTTGAAATAACTACACTGAAGATTTAGCATTACCTTACCCTTGAGTAGACCTTGAAAAAGTCAAATTAGCTCAAGGATAGGCAAGGATGGGGATAAAAAGAAGAGAGAATATCTTCCCCCACTGCAGGAAAACTTTGTTTGGAGCTCATACATTGTTATGTGTCTGAGGAAAGAAATCTTGACTCAAGAATGATAATTTTGATATGCGATAAGACTCAAAATGAAAATTTTCTTAGAGTTAAATTTATCACCATCAAATCAAGTTCTTTCCCTCGGGGTGGAATTAATGTCTATCCAGCTACAAATTTCCATTATTTTTACAGGAACTTCAGAATTCTCAGATGTCTCCTTAGCTGATAGGTTTGGTTCAAATTCAAGCCACAGTTTAAATGTGTGTTGGAATAATGGGAGATTAAGAGAAAATAGACAAGCAGGCACATATACCCGATGAAATTATTTAGCCCTTGTTTTCCACAGGTATACAGAAATGAAAGGCAGGAAGTCTGTAGAACTGACTAACTTTATCTAATGAATATGAGAACAATACCTACTTTACAAGAGTCAGAAAGCTAACGTAAAAAAAAAAAAAAAAAAGATTATATCTGCTGTAGTTTTTTAGCTTTGTAGAATAAATTCTACATAAACTCCTGACTTTTCTGTAAGAGCAACTCCATGCTCTCGACTTTGCCATTGGTTCCCTTTGTCAGTGACAGATCAATACAAAATACAGGATGAAAATGTTCAACATTTTAGGGCAAGTTTCTATCTTCTGCTTCTATGGGGTCTTGAGCAGCCTGGTCTAGTGGGAGGTGTCACTGCCCATGGCAGGTCCTTTCCAACCCAAACCATTCTACGGTTCTATGATTCTATCAAAATTATACACATATGGGACACCTTTTAAGATCATATTAAAAGCAGACTGCTCTGTTTGCCCCATTTGAATAAAAGTTTATCTCCACTGAGGATGTAAAAGGAACAGAATAAATTATTTTCCTTCCAGATTGACAAGATGAAAATGGCTCATTTCTCCTGTCTGCTGTAGTATTCCGTTTTTTTTCTCATCTTATCAGGTCCTCCCAATTAAGTTAGATGAAGGAAATGAAGGAAGATGTGCTTACTTCTTTAGATTTTATAGTCAAGCCTGGATTTATGATAATGGCATTGTAAAGAAAGAAACATCCTTTGGAATTTGATAGCTATTTTAAATATAAAAAAGAAAAATAAAATAAAAATCTGATATTTTATCCCATCAAAATAATTGTAATTGAACCACTCCAGAAGGTAACTCTTTAATTATGCTGGTTAATGCAGAGCTCATAGTACACTTCTATGCATGTTTTTGAGCACAAAGTTTCATCCATTTCTGTACACCTGTGTATATTCTATCCAAACCCTGGTGGACCTCTTTCAGACATTGCTGTCAACACACCTACCATTAATAGTGCTGGTGAGTCAATTCATTTTAAAGAAAGTATGCTATAGAATGGCCAGGAAGATAGGTTTTTTAAGGTAGTACTTTGTTTTGCAAACTTATCCAGATGGTTTCTGTAGATTGCAGTAAGTGAGCTTAGAGCTGAATCAACAGGATGCCCAGCTCCCTCATCTTGTTCTCTTATTCTTCAGGAATAGGTACTCAGACTACCCAAGGAAATAAATATGGAGGAAGTTTTATAAGAAAATCAAAAACAAAAAGAGGTACTTCCTCTACCAGGGAAAACCAAAACAAAACAACCTCCAAGCAAACAAAGAAACCCTCAATACCCAAACAGCAACAAAAAACCCACAATAAAACCCCCAAACCCATAGCACTAATAAAGTGAGCAAAATATTTGACTGCATTTGGACCATGTGTAGCAGAAGAAAAGACTGAAATTAAGTAATAAGTGTTACAACAGACTTATTTTCTCCTTTTTAAATTTCTGCGTGTGTGCTTTAAGGTCATCATTCTCACACCAGTTAAATTAAGCACCTGTAAAATTTAATTGATAGAAATATTGTCTTTAATCTAGCTTGAAAGAAAATTATTTGTTACAATATGTGAAAAGATAGCATTTTATTAATTGCCAACCTGGCGTAAAATATAAAAGAATGGAACCCCGGCGCCCTAAGTGTGTCTAATTCCTTTCCCAGAAGGCATTAACTCTCTTTCAACAATGAATGTATTTAACATTCTGCCACATATCTGGTTACTGGAGTTAGAGGTAGTGGTGGTCTACTATTCTTCCTCCCGGCTGTCTAAAGATTCTAAAGACCTCTTTTGAGCTTTTCCTGCTTCATGTATCTTTCATTTATTAGGAAGAAAGGAAAATCACAAGATAAAATTCATCTTCCAGCAGCTTTTCTCAATAGCGAGGTTTCCAGAGCTTGCTCTTGGAATAATTTGCTGTCATCCTCAGTTCTCCTGATTCTGTTTTAACCAAGAGAGTACCTCAGTTTTCTCCCTTGCCCTTGTAACATGTATTTCTACCATAAATATATGCCAACTTCTTTCTCCGTGGTTCAATCTGCAGTCTCCTTTCTGCTAAGAGGCGTTTATCACTATTGTAACAAAAGGTATAAAAAAAAATCTTCGTTTCAGGCCTCAGTTATATTTGGTATATGATGCCCTGCCATTTCTGGTTATCTCTTATGTTCCACCTAGTCACATTTAGACACTATCTGAGTCAGTGTTTAAAAACTCAAAAACAGTGAAACAGACTTATTTTAAAATATATGACTTCATTAATGTTTTCCAAAGGTAAGTGCTGCTCCACCATTCTGAAAGGCTTGGCTAAGGTGAAGGCAGATATAGACTTCAAAAAGGATGCTTGTGCTGTACACAGATTGGAGATTTAATTTCTGTTGACTTTTTTCCTCTCTGCATAAGAAATTTGTGTTATTCTTTGTGTGTTTTTCCCAAAAATAAATGCTTCAGAGCTTCCTTCTTCTACAAAGCAAAACCAGACAGTGTCAACCCACAGCCCAGCATGGGAGCAGCCAAACAATAATAAGCTAAAGTCTGCATGTGATGGAGCAGAACTGCTGATAAGAAAAATATTTTCAGTGACTGGTTTGAAATTAACAACTCTATCAATTTCCACTGCAGTCAGTATTGACACACCCATTACGAAAAAGGAGACAAGTGGTGGTTTGATTACAATGCAGAGACAAAAAACTAAGCTTAAAAGAACCTTTGTTTCTACGGGAGAAGCCACAATGGCTTTTTGGAAGTTAGCAGCTGGAGGTTGAATGTTGCTAAATTCAAATGAAGAGCACTTTCATAGCAGCGAGGGTGGTTAGAACCTGGGATAGACTTACAGCAAAGAATTATATTCTCTAACTTTTGAAGATTTTAGTTTGATCTTGGATAGTTTTCTTAATGCTGTGATTTAGCCAGGATAGATAACTTGCAGCCAAGCTTGTGGATAAACTTATTACATGATGCTGAGTTACTTTTTTGGTTTAGGGAGAGGATAAAATAGAAGATCTGTGAACTCTTCTGGTTCAGGCAAGGTTCCTTGTTGTGCCTTCATTTCTGAAAAGAAGTAATATGGTCAGTTCCTACTGTCTGTTCCTCAGTTCAAGGCTCTGTTTTCTGGGGAGATTAAACCAAGAGACTTAAAAGTCTTTTTCTACATTCATTACTATAATTCAGTAACAGGGAGATGAGCACCATCTATATTAATAATTACAGTAATATTCGAATAACGCTCTTTTAACTATTTTCCAGGCTTTTAAGTGTATATCACACTATTGAATGCATTGTAGGAATTGTCTTTGTTGGCCCACCTAATGTCGGCAGAGCACTCAATTAAGGAGACTGCTGATATTAAGCAATTAGTGAGTTTCTATGTGCTGCTAAGCGAGGCATCTGGAAAACAGTGAGGCTCACCCAGAGGGCAATGAATCCCATATATCTTACATTCCTATCTTAAAATGGGCCTTACCATTCTCTGAAGGTGGTTTTTCTTCACCATTCATTATAGGAAGAGTTTAAACAAGTAACAATGAATAGCTGCTTAAAATTCAGATTTCTAATGCAAGGTAAGACAAATCTTGAGGCAGGAATAAAGGCACTAAATGCAGACAGCCTGATGTTGGCAGTCTCTCCAAAGTCATGATAAGAGCAACGGAAATCCTTAGGAAATAGTCTGGGATCTAAGGCTGTATTTAAACATATCATATGAATACTGTCACTGAAGTGAAGTATATGTGTGAGGAAGAAAGGAACATTTTTTTGCTTAAACCAATAATATTCCACCCCATGTGTCTCAGAGGAATAAAAGGAATATAATTAAGTAATTATATATATATTACTACAGGCAAAATATTCTTCCTCGAGATTGTTAAAAATGATTTTAAGCCACAAGCACAATATTGCTTTATCTTCATTATTATCTTAAAGTGGATGTCAAAATACAAATAGTAATCTGGATAGTAACATTATCAAGAACTTTCCTAAAATCAGCAGTAATATTTGCTTTGATGATCTCCTAGGGCAAATAATACTGGGCTAAATATTCCATTAGAAAAGAAAAAAAGAAGTTTCAATTCTTTTTGATGCTGCTTGTTATTTTTTCAAATTTCATTACTCAGGTTCTGTTTTCAAGTTTTTACACATTCAAGAGCTTTTGTCAAAAAGTAAATCCCTTTTAAATAGTCGCAGTAATATAATCCCAGTCTTTGTCATCTCTTTCTCAAATACTGTCACATTTCCAGTTGTTTCTTGTCCTTGTGTTATTCTTTATAATCCATTATTTTTTTCTTTGTAGCAAGATCTAACTGGAGTTCACAAAAGTATCTGAAACCACTTCAGAAGTCCCGCTTATAGTTTCTATATATTTCTGTATTTTGAAACAGATATTTTGATGATGATGGCCACATACTTGTGAATCTGCATCCTATCTCAAAAGTCATGAGGCTTTTAAATGCTTGTTAGAATAATGTCATGTTGCTTTTGTTGCTATAGTTACTTCAGACTGCAACAGATAAATCATTAAATGCAGCTTACTAATTATTTCTCATTTGTTATATGTTATATTTTTCTGTAAGGTCTACTATAATGTATTGTATTTGTTTATTATACACTGGCAAGTGGCTATATTTTAGGTTCTTAACACAGAGAAATATCTCACAATTGGTAAAACTAGTTTTTGCCAATATTAAATTAACCAGAAATGCAATTGTCATGAACCTGAAACTATTTGCAAAATCTGTCTGAATTTAACCAATTAATTTTTTCTTTATATTCCCCCTCTATGGGAAACAGTCAGAGGAAGAGCATTTTCCTAGGAAACAGGAGAAGCAGATTCAGCTGTGTCTTTTTACAAAAGGATTTGAACTCTTATCTTCTGTCTTGTTGAAGGCTGGTTAAACAACACAGGCTGGTGGTTACTTAGGTAAGTTTCCCTCCTTGTTTCTTGGTTAGAATTCTTGTTCATATAGCTGAATATTTTTTTGGACAAAGCAGGCATTGATTCTTGGCAGGAATATGAACAGGCACTGATCTGCTTTGTAGGAAACCAGTCAGGCTAAGGAGTCATTGTTACCTCTTTGATGCCTGGCACAATAATACTTTACTGTTCCATGCAAAATGTAGCATGTCCAACAAAAGAAAGTGAAGCTGTAAGGCTTGTAGTTTTCAGGATGGAAGGATGTCACACACCTTGGTGAATATTCTAGCCACTTGCTGATGAGGTAAGAGGGAAAAGCAGACACTTTCAGAAATCCAGCCCCTTTTCTTGATTTTCATTACACAAGTATTTCATTAGATGTGAATGACACATTCTATTTGACATGGAAGAATGAAGCTTTAGTTGCATTTCCTTTTTGTAATAGGAAATTTTTCTCTTTGTATTAATCTGAATTGTTTATTTTTTCTATAGATTAATTGAAAACTTTCAAAACTTGGGTTTTTTTCACAGATGGATTCATTCTAAAGTATGATGCTGAGAGACTTGACAGTTTAGCCGCCCAATTCCTGTTTCATAGATCCGACATACAGTTTAAACAAAAAACTTACTCCCTGAAATATCAGATTTTTTCCGTTGCTTCTGAAAGCAACCACTGTTTAATTTCTTCAAGAAAAATTTTGTTGCGACTTGGCTGTGGAAATTGATCCACTTCTTGATCATTCACACGTGCACACTCTCTTTGAGAATTTTTTCAGGGAGAAAGATGTCCTTGTAAACAAAGGAAATATTTCTTTGATTCCATAAGACCATCAGCTAATTGGTGGGTTTGATATGATAGAGGCTAATTAGTTCACATCATTCCAGATCAAGATTATAAAATTAAAAATATGGGTAGGATCCAAACAGCTAGGCAAAACTACAAGGCTTACAACTCCAGCCCAACTCTTCTTACTAAGGTTCTTGGGAGTTCAATGTGATCAAGGAGAAAATTACTGGTTTTGAAAACCTCTAGAGAGCGAGCCTATCCACATAAGTTTATCACAGCACTCTAAATCTTGTATTTCCAACTTGATAGTATTAAAACAATAGTGTTCTGTATTTGATCACATTAATTTTGTTGCTACAGAAGAGAACTAAGAAATACTCTTCAGCTAGTTGGATAAGATGCAGTATGAGTGATTTTGGCTCAGTTGTTCTTAGTTCTTCTTAGCTCTGGACATTCAGAACAGGGATTCTGCTTGGTTAATATACAAAAGGGAGAGCATTATCACTGCTTCAGTCTAAGAGAAAATGTTCCAATTGCTTATCATAGAAATGATCAAATGACGATGCTTTGGAAAATTCTATTTTTCAAAAATTATGCTGGAAATATGTTGAGAGAAGACAATTTCAGTCTGAAGGATGTGTTCCAGGTTGCGCTGACACCATCCTGACTTGCTGCATTATTAATAAGTAGAGGCTTACAGGATTGCTTAAAACCCGATACATGAAGGAAACTGAAGCACATTAATAGCATTTTTCATGAGCAATGAGTGATTCACATATTGGTTACATTTAGATGAAGAATGAGCTTCAGATTAAGTATTAAAAAATGGCAAAATTCTCTTCAATTGCAAATGGTTTGAACTCTGTTTAGCAAGTTAGATGTAAAGGAAGAAGAGAGAGGAAAGGAGAGTAGGAAAAGGACAGAAATATTGGGTTGATTGGTTACAGTTATCTTAATTTAAAAATATAGAACCCCTTTCCCAACCATCTTGTCTGCCATTCTTTCTAACCACAGCAGCCATGTGTACTTATTAAATACTTTTGGGGCAGCAAATAATGCTTATAAAATGTCAAAAGTCCATAGAAGTCACTGAAAATAATTACACTGTCTTCCAGAACTAGACCTAAAATTCTGAATGGAAAGTCTTATTAATGAAGTAGAATCAGTATATATTTGTTTTCAAGGGGAAAGCAGCGAAGGAAAGGAGAGAGGGGAGTAGAGGAAAGGAAAATGAAAAAAAAGAGGAAGAGGGAAGAGGGAAAGGGAAGGGGAAGAGTGAAAGGGAAAGAGAGGAAGTGATTTTTGTACAGAAGTTGTTGATGCTGTTTTTCTTTTACAAATATCTCCACACAATAGAAATACTTCATGAAGCACTAAGGTACTTCAGCATCTGTTGACATCCAAATAGAGTAGAAGAAGGCTCCTACATTGCATTATTTGTGCTGACCATTTAAATCTTCAGCACACAGGAAGATATAAATGTTCCAGTAAATGAGAGGATAAGAGTAAAGCAAAACAATAATCAAAGAGCCACCATATGTGCAAAGACACTCTTTCGCGTAAATTTGTGTCATGGAGAGATATTTTGAGGTGTTGAATACTATGCTTGAGGCAACAATGTGATACAGAAGCTGTTTGTATGAAGTTATTTCAGTGCCTTCAGGACTAGAATAGTCATCCCGGGTTATGAAGGGCTGCTGACCCGGAAACTTATGAAAGACATTTCTGTTTGGAGAGTCCTTTGGAGAGGTTGCTCAAATTAGTTGACATCTTTCTGAAACAAGCAGCAGTTGTGTGCACAAGTTGGGAGAAAATACCGCATTTCAATCTGTGCTTACTTTCTCATGGGAAGAAAGTGTGTGAACAGATCAGAAAGGCAGCAGAGCCTTTGCATCTGTGTCAGGACAAACGAAAGCTGGCAGTCGGGTGGCTCCCCTTCTTACAAAAGGAGCAAGTTGAGTAAGGTAATTACTGTTTAATATTTCCAACAGGATGTTTGAAGGGAGTATTTAATTATCCTGCCAACATCTATTCAAATAAACATGAGGGATTTAGAACATTTTTTTGGAGTTGCAAGCTTAAAAGGAATACCAAACATTCTAGGGCACTAAACCTCTTAGATCCCTGTAATGTGGCGTAGTAACAAGTTTCTTTTACATTTTACCTTTTACAGGAAATGATGCTTATCCTAGGGAACACAGCACCCTGCTAAAGTAGGTTGCCTCCTCTTTCACCTTGCTAAGTCCTGTCCTGAACCTTTACTGAAGAAGTCACATTTTTAGTAGAGCACAATAGAACGACAGCGGAGTGCTTCTTTTTTTTGTTTTAAGCTAATATTTTTTCAAAGGAAAATTACCATTTAGAAAGATTTTGACTATTCTTCTCATGGATTAAATGATGCTGCAAAATGCCATACTGTTGAAAATGCCAACTGAAATATGATCACCTATTTGAAAAAGGTTAATACTTGCCTCCTTTGCACGTGTATTCACACATGTAAATATACGCTTGTGCAGAGATTTCATTTTTTTGTAATTAAAAAAATTAATGATATATTTTGTTTACCATGGAAAGACATTGGTAGGATCTATACTAATTTTAAAAACTTACGAGTAAAAGAGGCTTGTTATTAATGGAGTGGAAGTCCTTGTAAGAAAAAATTCACTTATGCAGTATCCTTGAAAACTCTCATTATGTATGGGTTAATAGGAACCATAGCCTTGAAATAATATGCTTTTTCCCATTTGAAAAGGGTATTTCTAACACATTTTTAACTGTTATTACTGAGATACCACACAATGCCGAACATAAGGACACAGTCTGTAATTTTTTTGTTGTTGTGTTCTTTGAATGTGGCATGTGGTTTGAGTTTTAAAGCTTATTTCCTTTTGGTCTAATGAGCCCCTGAAAGTGATTAAATAGAAGAAAGACAGGCTAAGGCAATGACATTTTATCAGAGGAAACGTTGTCAAATATAGCACCTGAAGAACTTCTTGTAGGTTCCCAAGATTTCTCGCAATAAAATACTTTCTTATGACTAGAATAGTAATCACAAACTCAAGGCATTAAGTATTTGTCAGTCAGAGTTAAAACAAAATTCAAACAATGATCAGAAAAAATATTCTTCAGTGTTATACTCAGTTATCTTTTGTATGTCCAGCTCCATTCCAGCTGCCTGCTTTTGTTTTTATGAACATTTTATGCTAAACCAAATGAACGTCCTGCAAGCATGAGGAAATTCTACCCAAATCAAACCATCAACTATTGTTTCAAAAACCTCTTTTAAACAAATAGATTAAGCTTACTCAGGGTGCTTTAGCATTAAATCCAGAGCCTTTGGATTAAAATATGTTCACAATCAATTCCCATTTTATGAAGATGTAGAGATGTGATTGGTACTTACTGTTTAAGTAATCGATTTGCCTTTCAAGTTGTTGTCTGTGCTACATACATCTTGGTAGGGAAATTGTGGTTACTGGAGTTGAATGGGTTATTGCTAAGAGTATGGATAAATGTAGATTTGTCATAATTTTATACAGAGCCTTGATCCATCATCAGAGACTCACCATGCAAGGCAGTTCACGTGCCTCTATTAGTGGAAGATTCTGTCTCAAAGGAAGAGCTCCAGATAGGCTGCAAAAGTGAATGCCAGTGCAGTGGCATTGACCAGGACATTAAGAAAACCTCCTGACAACGGTGTTCTTCTTGCATGTTTTGAACTTCCACTTGGATCCAAGTGTTATACCTATTATGTTATTGCTGTTCTTTATTAGATTTATAGTAAAACCTGCTGAGCACACAGAGATGATGAAAATACTGAGAAATGTAGGCTGTAAGTAAACAATATAAACAAATGTCTGATAATTCAAACATTTTTTTTCCCCTCTACATCACCTTTAAACTGAATACCCTGAAATAAAGAAGTGAGCTTCTAAGACAGTGTTCACAAAAGCCCCTTTGCTGTCTCTGAGTGGGCTGTGTCGCTAACTAATGACTTTCTCAATTTCAGAACTCTGCACTCTTCAGATCTCTGCCTGAAAGGTGCATAGCTGTACTATACTTGAGCGTGCTGGATACCACCATGTACTTGTTGAGAGACTCGGAATAGTATTAACCTCATTTAACTTTTCCATCTAAAAGATAGACATTTGGTTTAAGAGGTCATTCGGAAGTTTCAGTAGAGAAAGACAGATACCTCCAGCAGAAACTTCACCCTATTCTAAGATAGTCATCTAAAAGAGAAAGACCAAATTGCCATTTAGAATACACTTTCTCTTTCTAATGCCTGTGCTGATTATGTTTCAATGGTTTATACTATGCTTTAAAGGCCAAAAGTTAAGCAAGATCAGTCTTGCCCTTGCTGACCAATTTCTCTATGTTTTCAGTGAGTTTGAATGTTGTTCCAATTAGAATTGACAGAGAGAAAACTTCACCTTTTTCTAGCATACATCACTTATACACAGTAATTTTGATTTCATACTTTTTTCTTAAATTATCCTTCAATGATTTTTTTTGCATAATAATAGGAAGTTGCATAAAATAGAAATATAACAAGTAAGCCACCTCAGTAACAAACAAATAAGAGCAGCCTCTTGCACAATGCCAAGAAGAATGTTTGCAAAGGACATGCATATCAAGATAACATTACTTTCACATTGTTTTATCCTCATTATATAATCTGTGGTCAACCCTACTATATTTACTATTACATGTCACTATGTATGAACACAGGAAATATTTTTTGAAACAAAACAGAAAGAAACCACTGCAGATGTCGAATGCCTGTCTCCCCAGCTACAACTCATATTTTCCTTTTTCTTATCAAAGACATTCATATAATCTCTAAACCTTTATTCTTGCTACAAATAAACGAGAGTTTTCTGTAAAAATTAATCCCTTAGCTCTACATGTAGTAAAGTAAGTCTTGTTTCTTGGTTATTGTTTCCAATTTATTTGATGAGGAAGGCTGGGGCAGTATTGTTGTTTCCTTAATTTAAAATCATCTGAACATGAAAGAATTAATATATCTGTTGTCCTTTCCTTATGTCATAATCATAAACCTAACAATATGATTGAACCAAAAAAAATATATTACCCTTAACTGAATTCCCTCCTTTAAACAAAATTATGTGATAGACTATTTAGATTTTGTCTGCAAGTTTAGAAAGACACTTGTTTTTCATCAGCATTTCTCTGTGAACTAACACATGTATAAAAATGCTGACAGTAACATGCTAGTAAATGAAATCATTGTGCTGCTGTTAACAAACCTGTCCTAATGTATAAACCTATGGCTTTATTATCTACACTAATTTTCAAGCTGTAATTCTTTCCCTTGCTGGATTAAGTCTTTTAAGCAGCTAAATTTCTCGGTACAGAAAGAAATAAAGAACAGGCCTGAAGGAAGAGTCGCCTCTAGAATGAATTAAACGCGATAAAGGAAAAAAAACACAAACCTTAAACCAATGATAAAACTATGTCAAGTGACTGTTTGGTAGTTGAACATGATGGTGTGATCACAGAAAGCATGCTTTAGATGTGTGCCAAAGACAACCATAATACTGTTTCCAGATAAATGTCAAAGAGTGAATAAGTGGTCAAAAGTTAATAAGCAGGAGACTTGAAACAAAGTGACTACATTTTTTTTCTCCTGTGGCACTTTAAGCATTGATTAGCTAACAATTTACAAGAAATACAAGGACATCATTCATTTATGCAACATTTAGGCAGCCCGAAGAGGTTATAGCAATAAAATATATCTGGAGTCCAGACTTAAGAAAGGATTACATTCTTCAGAAAACTCAGTAATTGCTAAGGGTTATTAGTGGACCTAGGATTCTGGCAAGGTTGCAAACCCTAAAGATTATACAAGAAGCTCAAAGTCACTTTCTAAGCATTGCAAAGAAGAAAAAAGTTTAGTAGGCAAATAATTCAATAATTGCTGTTGAATAAGTTTTTGTACTTTCCTTTAAGGCAATTGGCTATGTCACTGTCATCTGAACAATGACTCAGAGTAAACAAGGTGAACTATTGGTCTACCAGAAGTGAGTACTTCTCTGGTGACCTTTCCGCAGAGGACACTAAGATTTTACCAAAGCTAGCAAGACTGCAGTGCAATTGCTGGCCTGTTGCTGAAACCTTGCTGGTTTGAGATTATAACCATGGACTAGGGAACTGAGGGTGAAATGTTGTCATGAATGTGACGAAGTCATTGGGATGATGTTCATTGTTTCTGGTGCAATTCTGATATCACATGTGTTAATAATGATTGTTTACACCTGCTGGTGCAGATACACATAGATATTCAAAACGGTCTCACAGAATAACTAACATGACAGTCAAAATCCTGTAGTTTCTCTGCAGAAACAAAGTTCCTCCCAGGTAGCTCACAGAAGTTTATTCACCCTTTTCTCTCCCTCCCACTTGTAATAGAAGACAAATTGCCCAAATATCTCCTGATCACATTCTATATACTTCTGCCAGCAGAAAAAGTAGAATTTAAGAGAGGGCCCAGATAACAAGGGTGGTCAAACCCACCACTTCCAGGATTCAGGGATGATGGAAAAGAACCCCCTGCTTGTCCTCTGGGATGACCTTCCATCTAAGCTGTCGGGTTATCACAGATCCATCTGTAAACAGAGGATAGCAGCTTCCCTGGGCAGTGTCAGGATCACGCTCAGTGTGACACTGTGTTTGGTTGTTCAAAGAATCCCTCTCTCCTTGCTTTCTTTACCAGGCTTAATAAAGGAACTGCTAAAACCTATGTAGCCTGATAAGATGACAAGACAGTCTTTTAGTGTTATTGATTGTATACAAGAGGTTGAATGATGAATTATTTCCTATAATGCACCCTGAGAGGGTTTCATCTTTTTGAGAGATGTTCTCGAAATTCCTTATATGAATTCAATTCTTAAACTTCCTGCTGGGAAGAAAAGGGTCTTCATGAGGTCAAAGGGCTGGGGTAAGACAAATATCTTCTACCTGATAACAGAAGTGAGAGAACTTTGAGAGTTCATGATCTGAAAGGAATAGAGAAGTATAGAATATAAAATAAACTGTGGATTGCTATCCTGAGAATGCTGTCAAAATGAACCAACGGAACAAATTTTGTGTCCCTTGAAGGCAGTCCATGTGTAATAAACTTCAACCTTTCACCACTTTCCTTTATGTGTGATAGCACAACTCGTTGGTTGCAGGTTTTTTTCTCATTGAAGTGAAAACCAATTTTACTACTCAGCAAAAGATGTTCCACTAGCGGGATGCAGGTATTAGTACCAATTGTATGCAGTCATTGTGCAATATAAAGGACATTGTGGGTAGCTACTTTTCTTGTACTAGTTCCTGTATCTGTCATATTCAATATTAGCAAAGCTTCTTAGGAATCTAATTCATCGTGGGGACTTGCCTCCTAAGATTCCTGAGGAATTACATCTTCTGTATTTATTCCCTGCAAAATAAACTAAGTTTAAGCCTAGAACTTACACAGCAGTTTTTGCAATAAAGCAATTGAGAAAAGGATCCAAAACTAGTTCCATTCTTCTAGAATCATTCTCTGGACCACAACAAGGACCCAAAGATTGCTGCTAGATTGACTGTTGCGAAAAGTGTCTAATATTAATGGATATCCTTTTGGAGCTACACGTAACACTACAGATGAAGTTTAAACAACTATGTAAGGCATTATATCTGCAAGTACTCTGTTTGTTGGCTTTGGTGTAGGTGATCTTTGGACAAGGGTTGGTAAGGGCAAGAGTCATCTGTTTTCTTTTAAAGAAACTTGTGTTCTTGTCATTACTGTCTCACTCATTATGAAACTAATTTTGAAATATTCTATCTTGACTGAAAATCTCTGAGGTAAAGACAGGTTAAATATGAGCTGCAAAGACAGACAATTACATGTCATCCTATCCTTGGCTGTTGCTATGATTTTATATATTGCAAGTTATTTTTGATTATTCACTATTTAAAATAATGTCTGAAAAGCTTTTAGGAGGTTTAGAAGAAAGCAAGTAGGACAGACTGAGACGCAGGACAGACTGCTGAGATGCTCAAAGACCGGCTAAGAACCAAGGCAACAGGGAAGGTTGCTGATGGCTTCAACCTGAGCTTTTTAGGATAAGAGGAAATGGTCGTAAGTTGCACCAGGGGAGGTTCAGACCTGATATTAGGAAGAATTAGAATTTCTTTACCAAAAGGGTGGTCAGGCACTAGAACAGGCTGCCCAGGGAGGTGATTGAGTCACCATACCTGGAAGTGTTTAAAAAATGGGTAGGTGAGTTTTTGAGGGACATGGTTTAGTGGATGATGGGAACAGTTGGACCCAATGATCTCCAAGGTCTTTCCCAACCAGAAGATTCTATGATTCTATGATTTTTACTGTGCTCAGGCTCAGTGAAGAGGCCTCAGAAACATACTTGAGAATGCAACTCTAGTATATATTTTTTCTCTAGAAACAAGCATCAGAATTGCAAATCTCATTTTTTTGTAAGGCTTTCTTACTCTCCTTTCTATGTAAATGAACGGCTGCTTTTTATCTGACAAAGCAGTAAGAGGAAGTCTTGGTAAAAACATAAATCAGGTCAGGACTGCTTTATGCAGGCAAAAATATGCACTCTGTTACATACAAACAGATCTTTAGGAAACTTGTGATGTTATGCTCACTAACACATTTAAGTTGTTTTAATTATTGCTTATTCCATATTTCACTGCTTGATGAAAGCCTCATTTACATATCGTTCATGTTACTCAGATGTTGAGGAGGTTATCTGGGACCTTCAGACATTTGATCATTTTGCTGGTGAGAGCCTGACCCTATTGTCTAAATCTCTCACCTCTCTGACTTTACCACCATCATTGAAACTGCCAGCAATAGTTTGTCTGTAATGAGATTGCTTGATGGTTTCTTTGTCAAACTTGTTTTTACTGACCCACCCAATTTGAGGCACGTCTCTCACTTACAGGTCAACCCAAGGTATTGTATAGCAGTAAATACATCATGACAGAAGAAAATAAACACTGAGGGAGGAGGAAGTTCTGATAACTTTCACAGCCCAGGTGGAAACCCAGGCTTTTTGTACTCCCATTTAGCACTGGCAGTGTGCAAGAGGGTGTGAGCATAGAGCTGTGGGGAGAGTTACAACCTGTCCTTGCAGGAAGCCTTTCTCATTGTATACCACTCCTGTGAGACTAATGTACCAAGTTCGGCCTGAAATGGAGCTTGGTGTAACTCATAATCAAAACGTGCTATGTTTGGTAATTTTTTCTATTATTTTTAATTTTATGCGTCACTTTTATGTTTTTTTAGTCTTGAAATTAGTATATTCACAATGTTTATTCCTCACTGTTTAGAAACATCGAACTCTGTTTTATGAATCAGGAAACTGCAAGGTTTGTTGACTGGTTAAAAATACGAGCTATACTAGACCTTACAGTATACCTTTCACAATACAAAATTAAAGCCATAAAAAGCATGAAGTTTTCCAGGTATTTATCTTTGGTGGAGGATGAAGGGTCACACAATCATATGGCTGGAGCGCTGGATTGAGAAACATTATGAACTTCCTTTTAATGGAAAAGTAAATCTCAGACATCTTGATAATCCTTCAGACTTACTTCACATTTATTTGTATATCTCAAGGAAAGGATCTAGTAATTACTGGAGTGCAAATGATATTAAATGAATTATAGGGATGACCCAAGGGAACAGTTAAGTTTAGAAGAAATTTTAGGAATCTAAAACAAGAGATATCCTGTCCATCATCCTCCAGTACCTTCCTAGAGAGTAACTGAATGAAGTGGAATCAAAAATTCTCGCTACTATTCCTTAAACATTTGTTTTGATTTACTGATACATTTCTGTACCAGCTGAAGTAGTCATAGTACCCTGTACAATTGTAGGTAAATACATATGACTTTATGAAAGGACTTTCCCCTCCCATTTCTGTTTAGGATGCACATGTCACTTTTCTGTGGTTATGTCTGCATGTACAACAACTCAGTCACTGACTAGACAGCAGCAAAACTATTCAGCAAGTACCTTTAACATTATTGTCATAGAATGCATGAGAATCGTAATGACAATACGACAAATTTCAAAACTACTTTAAACCTGAAACTTGTTGAATTTTTATTTAATTATTGAATATCATAATTGGTTATTGAAGATAATCCAAGGAGATTATATTTTTTCCAATTATATATTTTAAGAATAGATTATTAGCTTAACGGTAACCTAGCTGAGTGGTGTTTAACCTGGAATGAAAGCATTATGATAACGTTATATCAGCCACAGGCTTGCATATTTCTTTTTACCTATCAAGAAATCTAAAGTATCTTGGTAAACCAGGAAAATTCTGTTTTTTTGGTTTGGAGGTTTTTTTGTTTTTCTTTTATCCGGAAATGTTTCAGTTTATTTTTAACTAAATACTTCACAGCTGATGTGAACTAGAACAGATCATCTGAAGTTCACATCACCGACAAAATGTTTTGTGGGTCAATCAGTGAGGTACAGATAAAATCATTTTTAAGGACATTTGAAAAATAATTCCCTATTCATTTTACCTGCCAACACATAGGGTTCTCCATCAGATACTCCACTAGGTCCTCAAACAGTGTAGAGAAATATACTTTGAATGTAGGGAGCTAGTTTCCATACACATAGACTAGCTAAGGTTCCAAGATTAATGCATCTGTTTTGAAGGACATTTTTAACCTGCTTTTTTTTTGTATGAGTGAAGAATGAAAATAATAAATATTTATCCATGCGGTCTGAATCGAGTGCATCTGCAAACTAGAATTTTTGCAGCCATACTTCTTTTTTTTCCTTCTCATAAGATATTTAACTCTAATCTTTAAACAAATCCACATTTGAGTAAATGATTTTTGTTAATATCTTCAGATGTCCCAATGGGAATAATATTTATTAGCCTAAAATTGGAAATCTTGCCTCATTAGTGAAGGAAACTTCCATTTTATGGGTGTATGTTAAAACAATACTCATTTTTCTGAGAAAAATATAGCGTTCTAAAGAGTAGAAGTGTTAAGGAGAGTAATGATTTTGGTAAGATTTGGACTCAGTACCTGAACTATCGAAAGGTGTTCTTGAAATCAGCGTAGGTGACTCATCTTTGCAGCCTGGAAGTGGAGATACTGAGTCAGCTGTTGGCTTGGAGCACTGTTGTTGAGCCAGACAGGATTTCTCCCTTTAATGCCAATGCTTTTAGACACAGCCTGAGCGACACCCCACAGACAATGGAGGAGCCTCAAGTCACAAACTAACATTTTCAGCCGTGCACAATAAACGGTATTAACTGTGAAAATGATCAGAAGAAGGTAGATATTGGAGTGCAAGAAAATGAAAGGAGGTGGATGATATTCCCCTTGCTCAAAAAAGTGTTACAGAGGAGTCGCAATTTATATGGAGGAGTAAGCTCGGGCAGTAAGTGCAGCATGCTGTGCACTGATGATGCATTTGTAATTTATGTATAAATAAGACAGTACCCATATGGTCGAGAACCTAATTTTGGATACTGATCCTTCTTGTGAGCTGTGCAAAGGCATGCCTTTTCCTTTGGTGACAAAGACAAGGTGAGACAAGAAGTTATTTCAGTGCACAGAAAACGCTGAGACGTCAAGTCTCAGAGATGCTTTTAAAAACTTTCAGAGGTGAATATTCAAAGCCACACATAGCTTTCTGTCTTCATAGGACACAGTAGATTTTCTCTGGCTGTTTTTATGCTGCATTCCATAATCTTTGAACTTGCTGTGCCTCCTGTCATCTGTCTTTACTACAAGATGTTTCTTTTTGTGTTCAGTGCTGAATACTGAGTTGTAGTAACTAGTGATTTCCAGCCCATAAGTGAAGATCCTAGTAAGTGTTACAATAGAAATCAATGCACCAGTTTTCTGCCATGTAACATTTTCCTGTTAAAAAGAAATCAGTATGAAAGATTGTAATTAAGAAAGTTGAAACTTTGTTGCATAAACTTTCATTGATAAGTTTAATCTAAAAATTGAATATCGCAGCTATGTTCACAACTTCAGCCAGAAGCAGGTTGATTTCTCCCAGTGAAGGAAAAGAAGACTTGCAGCATAATTAAGATGAAAAAGTGTCATTCAGCTAGTCTGTTTTTATTTCTATATAGACCAATAACCTTTTCTTCTCCTATCTCTTGCAGCAGCAGTATTACTGAAAGCACTTATGAATCAACACTTGGGTGGCATATTCAGTAGCTGTTGACAGGTGGTAGGAAATATAACACACCATAGTTCAACAGGTGCAGAAAAGTTATAACGCTGAAAGACAGGAAAATAACCAGAATCTTGGTGTTACCTCTGTATCTTACATGCCTTGCCTAACTCTTCTTTTCTGTTAGCAATAATCTTTACACAGAGAATGAAATACCAGAAAGTGATTGTCTGATTTATATACTCTTCCTCTGCACAATTGTATGGCATCTGGATCTTTTTGGAAATGATTATTTAGATTGATGGACCACTCAAGTTCTCTCAGGTTTCTTGTCTTAATCTGTGGAACAAAAACACACTCAATACCAAAACCGCATATGGAATAATGTATATATGTTCTCAGTTACTCTAAAACTAGAAATCAAAATATCACAAAAATACACTGAGAAAAGCAAAATATATTCACCAAAAAATATTGCTCGTATTAAAAATACACGATTTCTGTGAGGATTGGCCCCTCTTCCTTCAAAATTTGGTGACTGACCTTTTGGAAATGTGTCATATAAAGCATATATAAATATATATAAGAATATATAAAGAAAAGGTAAGACAAAAAAAATTAGGCATCTTTCAGCTTCCCCAAAAATGTGGAGAGCCTGTGTGACTGCATGATCAGAAAATTTGTCGGTTACTTTTATATTTGTTCTGTCAAGAAATAATATATTCACCTCCCTTATTCACAACAGTTGTGTATTTTTTGTATGGAGCTCTTAGGATCAGTACGCCAAATAGCTGTATTTGCAAATCCTACATAAGAAGCGTTTACTCCAGGCAAAGTCCAAAACAAAAAACAGCTTCAGGCAAGAACAATTTACTTGGAAACTGTGACCCTGACTTGCCTGAACATTTTTATATTTCTTTCCTGGAGATCAGACAATTGAATGACCCAACAATTTAGAACCTGGGCATGGATGTGTACTGAGGGCTAGAGCAGCCTTGCGAGAAAACTGCATTTTCTACAGTAACAGGATAATAGAGTAAGTGTGTTCCATTGCATATTGATAACAATATGCTTCTAGATGTCACTCAGATGCTTTGAAAATTGTATTTTAATGTCCTGAGTCAGCCATCATGACCCTGTTAGTGTTTTAGTAGAAATGAAGTGTTTCTCTGTGCTAAGGGCAACCATGAGGTCAGTTTTTAACACATTATTTCTTCATGTCCATTCTTCAAGTTTGCCCTGACTTTTAGCAGAGTGTTAATATTTTCGTTGATGCCTTTAGATTACACACTTTGTGACTCATATCAGTCCATTGAAGCATTTCCATATTTTATACATATGTATAAACATATATTATGTTTCAACATCTGTAAAATAAGGGAAATAACACCTATTTTTCTATGTATAATAATAATTTTTACCTATAGCATGGGATGCCAAGAGATGATTATTTACCAGTAGTTGATTCCTATTTGCTTAAATTTATGAAACCACAAGATGGTGGAAACTGAAGATTTTTCCTTAAGTATTAATTCTGCATAGAGCTTTTGCAGCCGCTCAAGCAGCAGGCAGTAATTTCTCAGGCTCAAGACTGTCTCTCAGATTTTCTAATTCCTTATTACTAGTATAGAAATCCCAATCCAACTGAAAAAAAAAAAAGATTAATCCAGCAAAGGCTACTCCCTTTTTTCAGTGTTATTTATTGTGAGTTCTACCTAATATTAATTTTTGTAAAAGTCCTGTAGAAATTGTATTGCAGCAGAAATGGGATGCCAAAATATCATGCAAGTGTGGCAAGAACAGGTCATTCTTGGATGCATTTACCTTTGCAAAACATTAATTCTTATGTAACATTTTGCCTGTTCCTGGTTTCTGTAGTTTTTAATGACAACTTATCCAGTTCCTGAAGCAACAGTTTTCTTATTTCAAATTCATGACTGTGACCAATCTCCAATGTGCACAGTAATCAATGCTTATCTCTTTTACTCTCCTCCCTCAAATATTTTTGGAGTAGGAATGCACTGATTTGATTCTGCTGATTTATGTGCTACTTTGTTCTTTATCTGTTATCACCTCGCCAGTAAAATAACATCATGCTATCATTTCCAAGGTTCACAGGACCCTGTCAGCACTTAGCAGTCAAAGGTCAACCAACTTCACAACTCATGGTTAAATAGGTTGAAAAATCTCACCTATTATTAACCCTCAATACATCAAATGAAGAAAAATGGTACTGGCATAACTAATAAAATAGCATTACCATACAGCAGGCTGTTTTTGCTCTAGCACACTGTCAATACAGTTGTTGAGACATGACTGTCCTTGAGATCCTCAGTTCTAGGAGAAGACAATGAAATTTGTGTTCCTATTTGCCACTGATTTATGTTCAGCTTTGTTCTTTATCTGTTTATAAGTATCCAGGAGAGCCATCCACATGTTGTTATCTTTCTTTCATCTTCTGAGCTGTCTGTGACCACTTCATCTTTCCCTGACGCTATCTCTCTGCCCTGTAAGCCCTTAAGTGTATATTGCCTACTCTCATTTGCAAGTTCAGAGAGCCCTGGTGATGCTTAACAGTCAAACAGCAACAGACTTACCAGGGAAAGTATAAATAAATACACTTAACTTCCCTTCGACAATAGTCTTATTTTGGTATAATAGACATATACAGAGATGGCAAATTCTTAGATGCACTGAAGATGACAACTTCACCAGGAATTTAATTTCTCAATCAAAAGTTCATTTTGACAGAAACATTTAAAACGTTCCAGGTCAAAATATCCAGGCTTCATTCAACTGTCCTGAGGAATAGTTTTAACGTCCACTATTGACCAAAGCTCATCTCTCCCAAACACAGACACTTCTAACCAGAAGCCTAGAGGACTGGTCTCAAGCTGTTGCTAAATAATGCAGAAAGGGAAAGCATCAGTGGGTTGAGCAGAAGCCAGCCAGCAGACAGTTGAATTGTTCTCTGAAATCAATAACCTTCAGATAACTCACAACACATGAACTCAGTACTGCAGTACTGCTGGTAACTAAAGGCTTTCTATGCAGATATTCCGCGATGATATTCTAGAGGACAGATCGCTAAGCTATAAAAATTCAACATGAACAGGGTATTTTTCAGAAAGGAAAGAGAAATATTTGAAGAGAAGCTTTCCAACACTAAAATTTCTTGACAATCTATGATTAAACATGGAAAAGCAAGCCGCTTTCTCACAAATGTCTCCACTGCTTAAAAATTACAGAATGTATATCCCACTCAGGTAACTCACAACTGTAAAATCATACTTGACCCTTAAAAATGTCTGCATTTCCAGAATAAGGCACTTTGTTATGAATGATTTATTTATTCTGTGCTTCCTCGTAGCACACTGGCCTACAGCGACATGTCTTGTGATTTCTGTTTTGATTGTGGTGCTGGCCATTCTCTGCACTCTCACATTTGTATGCTTACCAACCTGTGAATGGCAATATTTGACTTCTAAGGCTTTGGAATACTAAGAATATGCAAAAATGTAGTGAATTTGTCTCCTTGGATTCACATGCATGGTTTGAGAAGGCTAATAAGCCAATAAGTCATTCTTTAAAACTCCCACAGTGTGGGAAATGCACTGGTGACAAAAGTCAGTATGATATTTGAGACACTTTCAGACTCTTTTATGAAACTGATGTTCTTCTAAGGACTCTTTGAGACTTCTTAGCATTGCTAATGCTCTGCAGCCCTCATTATCTGCCCAGTCATTTCCTTTATGAAAATCTTGCTCTTGCTGCCGTCTTTTCTTACATAAAATTAAATACGAATACCACGAAATAAAAGCATGGTCTGTCAGACTGTCACAGCACAGTTTATATGTCAGAGATACCAGTAAGTATTCTAATAATACAGTCTGTGATGCCCTTCATCTTTTGTTACATTCATACACATATATTCGCATCACATTTTCAATGAATCACCAGGGTTATTTTGCCATTGGGACCAGGGGTTAGTTACGTACATATAAGGACTTCTGGACAACTAATTCAGCACTGTGAATTCCTACAGGAAGATAAATTGATAGTTTAAAACTACTGTATTGGTCTTGATTACAACAGCAAATGCTAAGTATCTACTCATGCAGTGTCATTCGTATTCCATTAGTACACAAGTGATATTTAAATTATCTGTGCTCATTCTTCCTTCCTACCTGAAAGAGCAACCTGGGTTTAAAATTTAACATTCATTATCTGTCCTATGCCTATAAATATCATCCCCATTGAAATATATGCTTGTATTTCCTTTGCTGAACAGGTCAAGATTGCAATTGCTGCAACTGTGAATCTGTTCATTATTTGTTGCAGTATGTATTTGTTGCAATACACAGTGTAGATGAGATCTAAATAAAGATAAGACCAAAAACAGGCATAGAATGTGTTAATCTGGAAACTCTGAAAGCAGGTAAAATCTGCCTGGTGAGACAGGTTAACACTACACCAATGGCAAATATATGTGATCCTCCTTACGAAAAAAAAAATCATAAATGTCCCATAAAACTATATTTCAATTACCCTTAGAATAAAATCTTAAAGAAGTAAGTCTATGTTTAACATCCATATTAATGAATATTCAGAGCTTGTTGCATTGATTTTTTTTATACTAAGAACTTTTTTGGAAGTAAAATCATAAAAAGTCACTTGTTATTATAGCAAAACCTCTCTCTACGATCTCAAACTACTAACCAAGGAACAAAGCCATGCCATGTGCTTTACATAGCTGGCCATGTAGCATGAAGGTTCAGTACTTACACTGATAGCTTGCAAACAATGTGTATAGCAGATTTGTTTGCATAACAAAATTGTTAATCCTCAACTTTGAGAGGATTTACATGAATCAATCTGTTCATAAACAAGATTGTAGCCTTTGGATAATTTTTTGTTCTCAAACTGACCTCTTCCCTCTACCCTGTTTATGCAGATATGCCATTATGCAACTATGTCATTAATTTGTGGCCAAGTACACTTATGGTGTGCTTGGTTATGTACTTGGTTCTCTGAAAAACTGACATAATTTTTGCTTGAATGCTGTCATAAATAATAATTGAAAAATAATAGGAGTATTTTCTATAAAGTGGGAGGCAAAATCACTAAACCCAACATTCTCTATCTAGACAGGCTTGTAATGTTTGCTACAAAGGCCCCTTCATTTGCCTTCTGAATTGCAGTCCTTAACCCCTCAAAGGCTCTGAATCTGAGAATAACCCAAGGTATGATACCGTATGTAAGGTCCCATGCAATGCAACTTAGAGGCCAGCTAAATGTTTATGTCTGCATGTGCATTTTCTAGTCTCTGTTTCTACCAGGTAAGCAGTGGCAAATGACAATTGAAAAAGAAAATACAGTTTTTCAAAGCAGTAAAATCAAAATACATACTTTGTTAAAAAGCAGACAAATACCATTCCAGAAAAGCATCAGTCCAGTTCTGGATGTATTATCCTTATTCCTTGTAAAAAAAACAAAGAGCAGCTCACACTCATCGCCAACATCTCTGAGACACACTTCTATGACCTTTCAGCTCGTCCTAGTTTTATGATTTTCACCATTCTAAGGCTAGCAATGGCCACACACTTCTTTTTACTGTTCTGCCATGTTAAGCTGCAGATTACTTTTTGGCCAAATGCACAGATATAGCTTTTATACAGACCGGAAAAAGACGTTAGAAAAATCTGAGTTATGCCAGGCTTAAGTATGGCAGTTAATATTTTTTAAAAGGACTGTTGATGACTTCCTAAGTTTTCAGAAAAGAGGAAAGTCTCAATACAAATACATACATCACTCTGATATACAGAACTTGCACTGTGGATCTATTACTCCTAAATTATTAGTGTTTTTTCTTATTGAGAAAAGGCAATCTCCAATGGGGATTGATTGAAATGTTATTAAAGTGGTTTCCTGATGGGCAGCACAGATTCCTTATAGTTCAAGATTACTTGAAAGACTCAGAACAAGGTCCATTATAAAAACAAGTTGAAAATAATAATGACCAAGTAATTCATGAAGACTACATCTGAACAAAAATTGTGGGAAATGCTGTGTTGTTGCAATAGATGAAACAGCAAGATCAACAAAATGTTGGCCAGTTTTGGGTTCCATGATATGGAAGTTGTAATGTGCAGCCCCATGAAGACCTCATTGTGCAGTGTAACCTGAACACTGGCAGAGGAAATTGGACTGGTACATCCAAATTAGTGAACAAGGGCTGCAGAGAAAGCTTTGATGGAATCATGAGTAACACGTATCTTAAGTTAGGTACAATAACCTGAGTAATTGTCAGTTGCATTTGTCTCTCTTTCGAGCATATTTTGAATTTGACCTTCCAGATTACACTTAAAATAACCCTTTCTTTCTATTACTATGTCTTAGGTCCATGTAAGAATTAAATAAATAAGTTAATAAAAATTATAAATCTATCTATAGATTTTTTAAAAAATGTTTTAAGGACACCCTTTCCATGCAGAATGTACTTTCATTACTGAGAGAAGTCTTTCAATTTTTGCTGCTTGAAGGACTGCAGAGAATAAAATTAACTTTCCTTAAATAAAAGTCTGTGTGGTGGCCTAGCAGGAGAACAGAAAAATTCTGCTGCTTCCATGGAAGTAAAGTAATCCAAACCTGACAAAAATCACAATAGATATTTCCTAAAGGAAGAAATTAAAATGAAATGATTCACTTTTGTCTATTGATTATAGAAAGGTAAAAGAGCTCTTGGGTAAAATATTTTCCAGAGAAATGTAATACTAAAATTCTTATTTGACTAGAAAAGTTAGAAAATTATTCACATAGTGAAAACTTCTGTTACAATTCGAAGCAGAAATGCTACATGTGGTTTGGGTATTCAGTGCCCATTTCAACCATGAGCAGCCGAATACACAGCTTCTTCTGTTACAAACTCGTTGTCAGCTCGTTGACGTCAGATCAGGAGTATTGTGGTTCATTTTGCCAAAAGAAATGTCAGCTGTTTGCTGAAGCAAGGAAGTTGATAAAAATTGTTTCAGTGGCATTAACAACAAAGCTGTAAGTGAGCATAGCTTCAGCATCATGGGCTTTTGCAAAACATGGCTTCAATCCACAATAGAACAATCAAGACTGAACTGGAATATGATTTGACATGTACACAAGGACAAAACAGATGCTTAACAGTTTACATATGGTTCAGAATTCTTTTAAGAAAATCAGAGTGGGGATGTTGTTTGCAACTTCTCAGATTTAGAAAGGAAGTACTTTAAATCAACTTGAAAAAATAATGCTTTCAGAATATTTTGTGACTTGTTTAATTTTCTGATTTGAAAAGAAGATAAGTGAAATAGACATTTGTGCATTTGATAGTGTCAGTGTCATCGCTCACACTTTCAGAAGCAGGGAACTAAAACCCTGATAAATTCTCCACAGTTTATTCTTATGTTCTGTCTGTTATAGTAAAAGATCCTTATATGATGCTATAGCTGCTACATCTGAAAATTACGTATTTCAGTAATTACTTTTGCAGAATCTCATAGCATTAAGATGTCACATCTCTCTTTGATAGCTGAAGAACACAAGCATACTGTAAGTTTGAGAACTTACTTTCAGTCACATAATGATGCCCATAAATGGAGTAAGAACTGAACATAAGTTTGCCAAATCACAGTTCTGTTCACGCCACAAGACCAAAACTACTCTCTACCCTTCATTTTCTTTATTCTTCAAAATTTCAAGAAAAATATTTATGCTGATCTCATATTTGTTGCAGCAGTCAGTCCTTTCCTGTGTGGTGACTGTTGTGGCCCCCCAGTAATGGTACCATCTCCCACATATATATAGATCCTATTATGTGTGTGCATTTTTCATGATACAAGAGTAATTTTTTCCTAGTCCAATCTTGATCCATGCAGTATCAACCTTCCTGTAATAAAAGGCACTTCTGTTTGCGCCTTCTTTTTTTGCAAAATACTAGTTTCAAAGCTGTGTCACAAACCGGTGGTAGCATGGTGATTGGTCTTGTTGACTTCTGAAAACCACATTGAAAAGACCATCAGGTAGAACAGAACCCATGTGACATTAAAATACACTTTGAACAAAATTACACATTGGGATGGAATGCTTAGAAGAGCAGATCAGAAATTATAACAGTGGATGAATAATGACTTTACTAACAGAAAACAGACTTGCTAGGCCTGAATTCAGTTTGGCATTACTGAGTCACTGTTACTAGGAATAATCCTTTTTCCTAAACAATCTTTACACTGCACCAACTAACAGATCACTTACTCATCAATAGTGAAAGCACTGTTTCCTTAAAAGTAATGTGATTTGTGTACATACAACTTACATATATTTTTGTTTGTTTAAATAAATATGCAGTCTTAGGATTCCCAACATATGATTTACCTCTTCACTGATCATTGGTTTATTACAATGCACAGCTGTCTAAATGATGATTAATGCAGAGGAATCCTGGCAAACCTCCTTTCTAGACACGTCAGGGTAGGCTGAGATTATAACTATTACTACAGTCATGCAACCAATCTTTCCCAACGCACACATCACTGGTGTGCATCCCAGCAAACTGCAGGGAGAAGTTAATTTATGAAATGTTTAGAAAATCACTTTGGTTCCTGAACATCGGAAGATGTTTGCTGGCATACATATGAAGCTTGGGGCTTTATTTACAAGAAGTTGGAATATTTTTCATAAACATAGGTGCATAACCTTAAGATGCTACACTACAGTTCCCAGAATGTGTGAAACTATGAATGAGATGGAAAGAGGCACTAGGTAGGGAAGACAATACCTTTAGGTTAGATATATATTCCAGTTGAAAACAGTGAATGATTTTTTAAGTAACAGCTATTGATACTATGCATTTTTTATCACTGACCCCTTTGAAACTATCTTTTCAGAGTATTATGCCATGTTGAATTATCTGTCACAGTTACCTTTATTAATAGGGTGCTCTAGTCATGTCAGAAATTTAACACATTTCTCAGTAAATAACCTAATTATTAATTATTCTCATTGTTAAAAGAACTTGTTTCTTGTTTCCAGTTTGAATATGCTATATCTTGCATTTATCTGGATCTTGGCAGGTTTTAACAGACTCTCCTAGTTCTGTGCAGTGTCCTTTTCACCTCTACCTCTAGCTGCCATTTCTGCCTCTTCCAGTGATATAACATAGGTAACTGCTGAATAAAGCTGGTAGACTTAAGAAGTATATGTGTCAGTGTGTAACTTGCTAATTGTAGATTTCTACATATATACATGAATTTAGGCAAAAAATTACTACACATATGCAGGGAAAACTGCACATATGAACTCAAATTGTTTGGAAAGACATCGACCTCATGGCAATGCCAGAAGATCCAGCAGTTAGAGAATGAGACACAAGATCAATGAACGTGTCCTCCAGGGTTAAAATTGTACTAAGTGGAGATTATATTAAAACAAGTAGCTCAATGATTACGAAGTCTGTGGTTACACAAATATGACTTTAATTTTATTATATAGATATGGAATATAGTATATTCCCAGGAATCTCTTGCTTTGTTTAGTGATTATATTTATCTGTTGTGTATGCATTGGTTTCATACTACTGGAGTTTTAGTTGTTGGGGATTTTTCTAGAGACGACATGAAGAAAGCTCAATCACATAGAAAATGCAGAACATATTGCCCAAAAAATCTCCCTAATTTTTAGAAATACAGAGGGAAATATAGGAAATTGGAGCCTCAAAATGCAGTTGAAAGAACTGAGAGCTGAATTCAACCACCAGTGAATTGCCCTCCCACACATGTACACTCCCAGACAATAGTCTGATTCAAGACAATGAATGCACAAGAAAAAGCTACTATTGTCCCTTTTCTCTATGCAATGTTAATTCTTTTCCTCAAATTGAATGTCTGAAAAAAAGATCCAGTGTTGAATTCTTTCTTCTGTAGTTGATAACATGAAATATACTATGATATCACTTTGTCTTCACCTTGACTTTGAACATAAACTTTTTCCCAAGAAAAACGTACATCATCAAAATTCATCTGCTTTGAGAATTGATGTTCTGATTGCATCACTATTAAGCCAAACCTGCTGAGAGATGAGAAATACAACTTCCTGATGATACCACTATCTTATATTAACCAGTATATAAAAGATCTGTTATAAGGAATGAGTGTAACAAAATGTTAGCACTTTTCCTAAAAGAATCCTACAGCCTTTTTATATACAAGATAAAGGAGTTGGCTATCAATCTATTATTTTTAAAATCTTACATACATAACAATCCAGGCCAGGCAGTTACATTGTCAACTACAACCAGAAACCAGATCAGCCATACAGCCTAATATTTACCTATCATCCTTTGGTGCACGGTGTCCCATGTAACACACAATTTAGACATATTCTCTTAGTATACGTGCCAAACTAATAAGTCTAGCTTTTTTACTTTTTTGTAATAGGCTGGGCTTAATTTCTCCTTGCTTCAACTGCCCGTGAGTGTGCACAAGGCAAGGTTTCTTCTTGAGGCAACGGGGAGGGGTGAACACCTCTGGAGGATGGCTCATCTCAGATTGGCACATTAAGTGTGTAAAATATATGGAACAGTTTACCTTTGGAGATGCTTGCCCTCTTCCCACTGACTAGAAAAAGAGGTTTGCTTTAATGAAGCAGATCTTTTGTCTGACAGAAGTTAGATGAAAAGAGTCTCAGACATACAGACCTAGTTGGCCACTCTCTGTGTATTGCAACGTGTCACACTGGCCAGGTCTCAGTCCGTGGCTCATTGTGTGAAGCTCACCGCAGAGTTCCTTGTCCTGTGAAATTTTCATTATGAGATTCCATCCTGTATGTGCTGTCTTGATACACATCAAGTGACGTAAGCGTAGCTAGGCAGAATCTTCCTAATTCCTTCTTTGGGAAGCTTAATTTATTGTCTATTTTCTTGGCTTCTTGGGACTCAAGAAAATCGGCCACATCTCTCAAGTAATTAAGCAAGAATTGGTGCCATTCTGATGAGGTGACAACCTGTTCTTCACTTCAGTTTCTCAGTTTAGGAATAAAACGTGGGTACAATTTAGCAGCATGGAGACAAAAAGCCATAAATTAGAGAAGTGAACAATAAACATGTAAAAATTTATGTATTTTACCCATGCTTACATGCATGTTTACTTACTGGTTATTGTTTTTAAGACTTCCATTTGGAATAAAATAATTAACTGCTCAAAGTAATAATGCAAGAATATAACTTTAGCCTAGGGAGTGGAGAATGCTACAATTTTTGTGCAAAGTTAATTTTAAGTGAACAATAATAAAAGCAAAATCAGCTATAAATTGATGTGTTCTCATGTTCCCCACCGCAAGTCAAATAACAGATTCACCATATGGTCTTTTTATAAATATTTCGGAAGTAAAATGACTTCTGTAAGGGACTGGAGCCTGAGATATGCACAGTTATCAGCATTTTAAAAGCTCCAATTTGGAACATCTGCTAACTCTTGAAAGAGTTACGTTGAAACAAAAAAACAGCCCTTATTTAGGAGGGCTGCACACTCAGAGACTTATATGCTCCCCTCTTTTTACTAGAATAGCAGGAAGAGGAGTGAGCTACACAAGCATTTTGCTTCCACCTCTTGCAGGTCCAAGATTTAAAGCTTTATGGTGAGGAAAATCAAGATGACAGGTGCTAAGAGACAGTAAATTATTGACACACTCCTCTTCAATCATGCTTTGAAGTGCTAAAGAATTCAGACCAAATCTCAACCATGAAAGCTTTGTAACAGGCAAGGTGCAATTTACCAGGCCAGTAGAATGTAAAAGATACATTTTTAAAGAATGTTTTTTTTTCAAATCTTGGGATGTTCCTGACCTCTGCAATGTTTATGGTTTTGGTTATACTGTTGTTATCAGTATGCAGTTCCCATCCCTACAACTTGCATTTCTTCTAACCTTCCAGACAGATTATAAATAATTAACAGTTCTTGTAAGTCAATTTACATAGTACTTACTGGGTAAATCACACCTCACTTCTGAAAAATGTATGCACACATACACTGCAGTGTAAATAATTAATAAAATATAGTAACACGAAAATAATAACAAAGGGAAAATATCTATTTTCAGAAGACATATAGTCATCTTTAGATAGATTTTTGAAATGCTTGTATTTTCCTTTATATCATTATTGCTTTTTCTCTTCCTTTATCCTTCCTCTAATCAGTCTATTATTATTATAATCATAATATAAATTTGTCAATCAGAATTTTTTTCTGAAATATTTTGCATACTATGGGTAGAAAGCAGAGCTATTCAGCATATTTGCTGATGCTTCATATATCATTCTGAATTATTAATTCTAATCTTGCAATAGGATCACAGATGGAGGCAATTTTTTGGAGTCAGTGTGGATCTTCACCAGTTCATGGGTTTGTGTTATCTGATCCAATTAATGAAGACACCAGCAAATTCTCTAGTGGAGTGCTCTAGCTCCGAAACAAGAAATGCAAAATTAATTCTTTTGTCTCCAAATGTAGGTAGTGTGATAGTAATATTCATCTTTGAGTGTTATGCTTGCAAAGTTCTTGTTTGAAAGGCTACTAAATAGTGATTGAGATCATCATCTGATCTGAAGGAGAATCACACTCTTTTTGACAGATAAAACAGAAATGGGATAGCTGTGAAAGGAAGATAGCCAACATAAAAGGGAGAGTCACAAGAGGTCTGATATGGCCAAGACAATAGTCTGTGTAAAATACCTAGCAACCTTTTAAATGAATAGGTAAGAGAGACAGCTGTGTTGAACAAATACAAAGAAAGGACCTAGTAGGAATTAAGACAGTACAAATGTAGCCCCAAAATAGCTTTACCCGTGTTGCTGGATAAGACAGGACACATGTTAGAGATGTTATAAAACTGCTTCTGAAGAAGACACAGAAGTCTAAGTCAACTTAAATATGAATTGAAAAGGGAATTTCACTTGGCTCCTCCAATTTACAAGATATTCTCTATATTTCAGCTTATATTTTTTATGCTTGTTATTAACTTTTGTACAATTAGTTAATACTTTTATTTTGCTCTTAAAAACTTATTTAGTCTCTTTCTTATAAAACTTGCTGATAACATGGATGAAGAAAAATATTTTAAATAAGACACTAGCCAACACAACTTGATAGAATCTACTAAAGAGCTGATGAGAAGATTTCCAAAGAAAATTTCCGTGAATGCGTAAAATTCAATTATAGTTTCCTCCTTTGTCTGATTTATATTGGGGAACTGACCCTCATCTAAGTCAGATTTCACAATTTCCTCTTCAGGAGGTGCTTCCAGTCCTGTGCTATACTTGTTTCTTCTGCCACTTTGTTTCTTTATTCATTCATGAAAAATGATCAGACCCTCTTTTCTTTCACATGGGAGTTTCTTCATGAGCTTGACACCTTCTTTTCCATCTGAACATTATAGTATTCTTAAAAATGACCGTATGATATTCAGAACCTCATTGTTACCTCACTTGGAAGGTGACACCTTCAAGGCAACACAGATCTATTTGTGATGGTATCATGATTCATAACTGCCTTACTATTTCCATTCATGTCCCTGCACAATTCTTCTGGATAGTGCATCTATTCCTTAAAGAGTATCATCTAATGACTGATGAATCTTAGCATTATAATAGAGGAAACAGTGTTTGAAAAACACTCAAAAAAATGTGGTTTGGATCCACAGTTTACAGTCAGAGTTAAAACTCCCCATCCTTCCTTCAGGACTTACAGTTTCTGTCCATGATGTCTTGCCATTTTTGTTTGAAATCATTAACAAGACCATGCTCATTGTAATACCAGCAGAAGAGAAGAAGAAAATATATTTACAGTTAGAAAATATGAAAGAGAGTTTCAAATGTCATTGCATTATTAGGACTTATAGAAATACCTGCATTACACTAGAAAGTGCTAAAGGCCAAGCTTAAACAATTTCATTATATGCTTAGTGAATCTGAATTTTTCTGATTGGAAAAAGGAAATCGCATGGATACAGTCACCATCTGAAGTCCTTGTTCACATTTGGATCAAAAACCTATTCCTATTTTTTCATATTTTTCTCTACATTGTTGCTATATAAAAGAAAAATGCTTTCCCATCATTTTTTTTTTTTTTCATTTCTAGTAACATGGCACTTTAAACTGTTTAAAAAGAAACATAGGAATCTGGCACAGACATCAATTGTCAGGGATGCTTCTTGCTTTTTAACCAGTGGTTTGGAGTATGAATATTAGGGACTAATAACACTACCTTATATGCTATGCTTTAGTTCCATTTTTTAAAAACATTTAGTTGCAAAAGACTACAGAGATAGTGAAGGATTCCTATAGTGTTAAAAGCTTCAGCATAGATACTCCCTTTAGTCCTTGAAGACCTGAACTTCATAAATTGCCATATCGACAGTTCAGCAAGTGATGCTTAAGGCCCATAAGCACACTGATTATGTGGTGTTTTCACACCTGTAATATTCAAACATGTTAGAAAAATATAATTGAAAAGGGGATGTTCAACTTCAGTACAGTCTGAATTGAGCTCTTCTGAGCAGCACAAGCTTCACCCCCATGCTTCCTGGGTGAAAACCTAGCATTTCTGAACTCAGATTGCAGGCAAGGATTTTGTCTTTCTTTTCAACAAAGCTTGGACTCGAATCTCCCACTTTTCAGTCCCTGTAAAAATAAAAAAAAAGTAAACCAAAATGTTGATGAGAAACAGAAACTTAGCTTTCTTAACAAGGCATGAAAAATTCTCTCCCCACAAAGGAGAAGGTTATTGCAGGGTAATGAACAAAGCCAGTGTGGAATAGTCCAGCACGGTTTTGTAAGAGCTCTCCTAAGAACGGTAATGTAGTCCTGCACTGAATTTCACAATACTTCAGATGAGCTGTGTTGCCACTCCCAAAGAGAAGGACCTCAATTACAAGGCCAATGCTGCAAAGCTGAGCCACCAAAAATGGTGCCAAACTCTGTTGCTCCTTTCCAATCTCTAACAATCAGAAAAGAAGAAAAACTGTGTTTGCTGTTCCAAAGGTCATGACCTGGACCAATATCTGAATGAATTTATAAAGTATTATAATGTTCTTAGTGAGCTGCATGTATTGAACTAGTGTATTCCATTTGAGTATTGGAGTTTTAAAAAAGCAAAGACAATTTATCATCAGGAGAGCAAAGATAATTCAAGAAAAAGCCATATAAATTTAGACCTGGAAACTCAAGAAATTACTGGAATTTTAGTCACTAATCAGTTTAACTGCACATTTTAAATTCATTTGACTGGATTAGCTCTAACCACTTACCAAAGACAGAAAGAGGAAAAAGTTATTTCACAGAGTGTCTTGTGATGTACCTAATAAATCCTGTACTGAAACCTGACTGTTCACTGATGACAAGAGACCATGCCTTCGATGTCATGACCCCGTGGTGGGCTAAGGGGCATGATTCTCAATGGGTTAATCTTTTCCACCTGTTGTTGACCACAAAACAAGCTCTCCTGGCAGGTCTCCTAACAGGAGAATGTGGCCCCTGACCTTTGTGGAAGTGGGATGTTGCTATAAAGGCGCTTCCCAACAAGCACTGCAATCCGGCATACTCGCCCCAACAGTCTGGTGGTTGAATTCAGAGTAAAGCAAGCTGTGAATAACCACCAAATTGTGAATTCGAAAAGCAGGGGTAAAAATGGGGTACAACCCCCCTAAAAATCTCAGTCAGCTCTCTGTGAGGGTCACAATGAGCTCAATATACTTTGTCGCTGGTTTGGGCTTTCCCTTATGAAAATAATAGAATCAACCCAGGCTGAAACAACAAAAATAATTACCAGAAAAGTTAATAGTATTGAAATTGAGATGCAGTTTCACTCTAAATCAGACAGTCAAAAAACCCAGTCTCTTCTTCTCCTGAGTCAATAAAACATTTCTGATCTATTACTTAAAAGCATATGTAAAAAGAAAAGGTATAAGAACATTCCTACAAAGTGAAGGCTCTATAAATATGGAGATCATATTCTGAAGATCCAAGACATCTGCATGAAGATCAAACTCTTTTTCTTCTCCTGTGACTAGTTTGGAATCTGAGTCATAACCATAAATATTTACCTATAGAGCAACTGATGTAGAAGATTCTCTGACATCTGATGACATTTTCTACTGGTGCCCTATGCTGTTCTGTTACCAAACTGTGTTGCTGTTTGAGCTTTTCCGTTATGAAGGAGCTATAGTTAAATTTTTACATAAATCACAAGAAAAATCAGCAGGAAAAAACTGTCTACACAGAGAAAATTTGGACTCATACTTAAGGCACGAGCCTAGGACTTCATAGGTCTTCCAGACATTCTTGTACCTCATAGCTTGTAAATAACCTTGATTAAAACCTTCCAACTACAGCTTTAAAAGCACTTCAGTGTTTTAATGCCTCCTGTATGCTGTCATGTAGTAGCAGTCTCAGCCTTGAGGCAGAACAGTATGTATATGAATTCCAATGCTGATGCCAAGATAGTTAGGGAATTAAGGGAGATTCTCCTGAATTATGAAGTTGTGAAATGCAAAGGAAAGGGTGTGCACTGATCAGATACAGGCCACCAGCCACCATCTCTAAAGTGAGAGGAGTCCAGCTGTTGGAACCTGGCCCGTTAATCTGCCTTCAAAGGCAGCTGTTTAATTCCCACATGGAGAAAACAACAGCAGCATCATAAAAATGTATGTATCCGGGACAAGCTGGATCTGAACTCACAATGTGTTAATCAGATCATGCTGTGTTAAGAATCTTATTTGAAGGCAAATATTCTCACTACAGGTGTTCAAATACTTACCATACCAGGGGCTTGAATGTCCACCTGCTGCTTCTTCACCAAGCCACACACTGATTCCTCTGCAACCAAAAGTGGAAAGATACTTGAATTCACTGAATGTTGTAGCCCAGCCTATATTACCATGCTGACAGTGGCAAAAAGAAGGCAGAGGCAAATATAATTCCTAATCCACACACTCGTTCATCTGCCCTGTCTTTTCCTCCCTGTATGGTTAAACTGGAAGTACTCAAATTACTATAGGCATTCACAAGTCATCACGGATAATTAGAAAGGAAGATGCAGGTACATGACAATGAATAATTGGAGTTTTGTCATTCATTGTCCAGTTGTTCTCTTTATGCCACACTCTACTTTCTTGCATGCACAGACCTGCTTCAATTCTGGCAGCTCAGATGTTAGTGCAGGCAGCCCAGGTCTCCTCCAGTGGAGTTTTGCCAAGGAATTTGATGGAAACAAGATGAGGATCAGGGATAGAAAGATATGGGCATTCAGATTCAAGTGAGGAAATTAACCAATAACATTCAATTAGTATGTTAATATGCAAAATTTGTTTGTGAAAGTATGCATTGTTCATAATAGCATTCTTTGATTCCTGTTGTTCATCCAGTCTTTCAGAAAGAGAATTAGATTTATTTTCATTTGTATTTTGTCGAGCTTTAGTGCCTGAGGCTGACTCACATTCCAAAGACAACCAACCAATCAGAAGTGCCACATTATAAATAAGTCCTTCTTGGAGAATATTAATGGCCAATTATTATATGAAAGAAAATAATCTCCTATGACAAATCCACATCTTTAGAAACCTTAAAAATATTTTTGACTCCAGACAGCATTTTATATCATTTGATTGTCCCATAAAACGTGCTCACGTACAATGTCTTGTAGAAATCAAATGACCATGTTTTCCACGTGTCTGAGGTTCCAAGAAACAGAGAAAGCTTTATTTCTGCTAAAATCTGTCAAGTTGGTCTTTTCTTCTTTAGGTTGGTGATCAACTGTGTCAACCTTTCTGTAAAGAAGGTGGTATTAAATAGGAAATTGGTCACCCATAAATTATCTGGAGCCCTAGGGAACTTCCTGAAAGGCGTATGAAGAAACAATTGGGCCTTATGTCATCCTGCGTGACTTCTGGGCATTTGTCACCAGTGGACCATGCAAGTGGGTTAAGGCTGCCATTTACTTAAACCACTTCAGAAAAAACACTGGAGGGTGCATTGGAGAACTGAAGAGAGGAAAGGGCAGAATAATACAGAGGGGATTTCTTTCTGTTCTGTTAAACCTGGAATACTCAGGATAACTGTTCTGGTGGATGTAGGAGAAGAAAGTCAGAATTACCAATGCTAAACATTGTGGGTTTTGCTATGATGGCTGTAATCTAACAGTAAAACATGAAAAGATTAGAGAGACAGAAAAATTTTCTTTCTGTAAGGAAGACAAATAGTATCTTACTTGCACTTTAAATATGTTATTTTTTTCAACTCTTCACATTCAGGTTTCTGTATTAACATATTTAAGCCTGCAAATCTACATCACAGCTTTCTCACTCACACTGTAACTATATTACAAAAAAACCTAACTGGGCCATTGAATGCAATTGCAGAAATTCTCAAACTGGTACTAATGCACATTGGGTGAGGAAAGTATCAGGTCACCTGCTCAAATTTAAAAGCAGTGTAGCCATGTATCTGCAAAAGCTTATATCCCTATTTGGTTTTAATATAAACAAAGTTATACTGCTTTCACATGTGAGCCAATTCATAGAACAATGGATGTCTGTGCTTTATCACCTATAAATCACACTTTGGGGCTGCCTGTGTGGGACTTTTCTGATGATACAAATTAATTGGAGGAACTTTGATATATTTATAGTAAGATTATTTCTTTCTAATAGTAACTCAAAATTCTTTTCAGCTACTGAATGACCAATATTGCAGAATCTACATGAAAATAAATTAACATATATCTGGGATTTTTCGCAACAAAGCTGTAGGTAATCCAAAGAAATGAATACAGACTTTGCAAATGCAGTGTACACTTGTACGTCTGAGGTACGAAATGTCGTAGCTACCTGCAGCAGTTCAAAGCTTTCTGAATACAAAAAGCCAAGTCCTGCTGACTTCTATGAGTTTCTCAGATTATGATAGATTTTAAAACTGTTATTAACTAAATCTGATTCTACGTCCAGCTTTCAATATTTATTAAAGTTGCAGGTTGATTCTATATCTGCCTTGTTTGTGTGACTAATCCTAACTCCCCTAAGAACATTTATTGATATCTCGTAAATAGGTTTTGTAAAATAAAGACAAGAGCTTGGTAAAAAGACTGATAAGACAACTGCCTAGAAAGGAAGAACTAAGAACATTATCAACAGTAGACCTATGTGTCTTTCTGTTTTCTTTTAAATGGATAACGGGGTAACGGAGATGTAAGCACATTATTTTCATAAGGCATTATTTTTTTTATTTTTGCCTCACTCATGTGCAGAACATGAGTTTATAGAAACTACTTTGAAAGTCAGTGAGAGAGACAGAATAAACAGAACCAAAACAGTTCTTGCACATATTTCAGTCCGGCATACACCAAATGTTTTTCAGAATGTCTTGCCATGTGCTACTATACTACAATTTCCCAGATAATTGTCCATCTTCAATTACATTAAAAAAATGGAGACAGACCAGGATCTTGTCATAGGTTGGGGAATATTAAGGCTTAAAGCAGAATATATCTTTAATAAAGTCCATTCATTAAGATTTTCCTGTTGATGGATAATTTCTATGAAAACAGAAGTAGATTAATTATATTTGAAGTATGACACAAAAATTTTTAAGACTTCTAAACAGGGACAACAAAAGCAACCAAGTAAATTTTGTTTCTTTAAGCCAATTCCATACCAATTAGATAACTTATGGATGAGATACTTACTATATACCTACAGATCAGTTTTCAAAAATGTGGTAAACATGGTCTATTCTAAGTTTCTTTACCACGTGTGACTTAGAGATGAAATCCCACACTTCCAAAGCTGTCTACTTGCTGTGCATTGAGAACAAGTTTTCAGCCTTAGAAGCATCTCAAATCAGCCTCCTGAATACAATCTCTATGTCCTTTCATTCCCTGTCAAAAATAATGCTACTATTATCACTATCTTCTATCCACACACAAATCTTCAAAGGGAAATTTTTTTTTTGCATCTCCCAGTTCATCTGGGACCTGTAGATATGATCAAAACATTATTATCATGGGCTAATCTTTTAACAGCTTTCATATATCCTTGTAAAATCATTCCACTCATTTTCTAAGAACTCCTTTCATCACAAAAATATATAAAAAGGTAAGAGAAATTAATCAGTTAAGAAACCTTAGTTTACTGTGATGTATAGGGCATTAAAACAAAGTATAAAAAAAAAAAGAAAGAAACCTCAAACCTATCACAACTTTTTTAATGTTGATTTTCCATTTAAACAGAAGGACAAAGCGGCCACTTTGCATGCATTCCCATCGACAGAATGCTTTTTAAAAACATCACTGTCTTCTGTAAACAAGGTAAATTAAATATATTAACAATGTAATTGAGATAAAATTAGAGTGTAAACCAGTTTTTTAAGTAGTGAAACATGAAACTCCAGGGCATTAGCAGCTGATCCAATTACAAAATATTAGTTGCTCTGGAAGGAAGTCATGAACAGCAAGGTCATGGCATAAACCTCCTTGCAGATGTTGGATTGGTTGACACCTGCAAATCATTTGGAAGTAAGTGTTTATTTAACTATCTTACTATGCTACCAGTTTTCTCCACTTTCTTTCATGCTAAAGCTTTGCTTCCATGGGAACAAAAGCACTAGGAAAAAGTCAGTGCAATATTTTACTATTTACAGGTCTAATTAGCACGATCACATTATATTGCTTGTTCATTTTATTTTCTGTCCTCAACAGACAATTCAATAAAGAACTCCCAAAATATTAGCAATGGGTTTATTCCCCAGCTTAAATCTCATTTCTTCAGAAAAAAATCTATCACATTTTAAATTCATATTATAGCATGCAGTGTAAAATACTGATAAACCCTCAAAAAAATCATTATTTAACTAGATTCATGCCAACATCCTGTCCATATATTCATCTAAATGTTGCAATTTCAGAAACTTTCCTCCTCAGAAACAGGAAGAGTGAATAGAGGCACAGATGACAAGATGTCTTCAGAAGAATGGCATCAAAGAATGGCATCACAGGAGTCCTAAGTGTTTCATGATTCCTGGGTAGGAATTGGTCACCCATTGTTCAAGACAGGTGAAATGTTTAGGAGATTATTTGTAGGATCATTCACTTGTCAGCAGAATGCCTGCAAGTGGACAGACAAATGCTCCCAGTAAACAAAAAAAAAAAAATTGTATTGATTCATGCATGCACTTACACATTGAAAAGAATCTTGGCTTTACGGAAGGAAGATGCATCATTTAGGGATGCCAGAAATGGAGGCACTAAAAACTGCAAATAAATCTTAAAATTGGTAGTTAATCAAAATTGTTAGTTGAATAGTGGATTGCTTTCTGCTTATGGATTCTAGAAATTTTAATAGGATGAGGGGTAATGGTTTTAAGCTGAAAGGGGGGATATTTTGATTAGATATTAGAAAGAAATTTTTTACTGTGAGGGTGATAAGGCACTAGAACAGCTTGCCCAGAGAAGCTGTGGATGCCCCAACCCTTGAGGTGTTCAATACCAGGTTGGATGAGGCTTTGAGCAACCTGACCTAGTGAAAGATATCTTTACCTGTGGTGGGGGTGCTGGAACTAGATGATTTTTAAGGAAACTTCCAACCCAAACCATTCTATGATATGTTTGGGATCATGCTGCCCTGATATTGGTCCATTGCTGGCTTCCAGAATATCTAGTTACATCTGCCTAGACCAGATCATGTGCCTGGAATTGTAGGTGATACATCTTAATAGATGTTGAAGTTGTCATGTGTCGTCGTCGTGTGTCGTCCCCCTCCCCATAATGAAAAACAAAGAGTGTTAGACCGTATCAAGTCAGCTCAAATATTTAAGTTCTTTTGCATTTGGTATTAGAGAATTTTCAAGCCCCATTGAGTGTTTTGTACATCACTGAGACTATCACAATCTTCAGGTTATGTCATAAGTGATTATAAATTATAAAGTCTGAATAAAAGTAGTCAGTCATGCATACAGCCAGTGAGGTTCTCAATTTACTCATCAACTTGTCACCTGAACAAGTGGAGCACACAAGATAATCCTGAAGACACTCTTGCATGTCTGCCCTAAAACCAGCCTGGGTTTGTGGAGAACTGTCTGAGTCTGCACGCTCATTTTACCTAAATCAACCTAGATTATGGTAGGAGATGCTAAGGACCAGGTTTTGAATCACCACTTTGCCTAATTTGAATGGAGATTTTAGGAGAATGGTGTCCTAGACACCAGACCAAGGACATTTGTACAGGAGGGTATCTACAATACACGAAGATCTCCGAACTAGTATCTGTCACTCTGCCAGCCCTGTAGCACAGGCTTAGGAGTGCAGGGTTTGGCCATTCAGGTGAACAATCACACCAGGGCAATGCTACAAGCAGGATTTCTCTCTGGAAGGTTTGTAGACTCTTCTGGCAGTGTTCTGACACTATTGCAACACCAGTCCTGGGTCTCTTTCAGGCTCTTCCAGCTCTGTGCTGTGCTTGCTTGTGTAGTGTTGTCATACCCAAACTTTCAGTTTGTCTTACTCAAGTTCTTCTATTTGGTCCCTTATGACAGATTTCACTACAAGGATTTAAACCTAGTTTTCCCAACTCTTTTAGACTGAAAGATAATTATTTTCTTTCTTTCCCCAAGTAAATAATTATCTATAACAATCAGAGTCTCATCTTTGTGGCCATAATGTTAAGTTTCTCAGTCCTTTAGCAGGAAATCTGTTTGAAAACAAAATAAGTATGACCCCACGCTACTTGCTGCCATCAGTCTACTCCCCTTTCACCATGCCAGCTGGATTACTACGAAGTGTTATTATATACACTAAGGAAGCAAAGGCAGCCTGGCAGTCAGTGTAGCTAACCAGCAGGGGACTAAAGTTCCAAAGCAGAATCTGAGGCTTGCTGCAGTCAGTTGCTGAGACACTAATACAAAATATTATTACGCCAACTGCCCTAAGCAATGACAGTGACTGCTGTATATGGATTTATTTATCCTACATAGATAAATAAATAGCAATAAATGGAAATCAAAACACTTTGAGTTAACAAAGAAATACTATACTATCTACTCTAGAAATACTAATGTTATTAGTAGTCATGACTGTGTTGGATTGGGGCTATAATTTTACCTTTCCAGAATTTACAAAGAGTTGTAAACTTGCTCTCAAGCAGACAATACCCAAATAAAAAAAAGCCTTAACTTTCAATCTGTGCTGAGCTTCTATGACATGATATCTTTTCCTAGCTAAAATATTGTGTGCTAACATTTGCAAATTTTGAAATGTGTGTTACCATGACTTCAGCAAACATCCTATTTTTAGATTCCGTTACTCTCTCATCTTAAAATACAGAATGGCAACTAGTAACAGCAGTCAGTTTCATTCTCTCTTCTAGCAATCCAGCTATATTAAAGAATTATGGTCCACTTAGATGCACAAAAGTATTTTTAGACAATTTTTGATGATATTTTATGCCAAAGAAAACCTTCTAACATGAAACTACTTTTCTGCACTATTCACTAACAAGACACAAATCTTAAAGTTAATAGCAGCTATTAAAATTTGACTTGTTAACATCCTATCATGCAATGATAGATGTTCTACTCTGTTACCTTGGCAATAAAACAGGATTTAACTAAATATACTAAAAGGCTACATTTAGTAAAAACTCAAGATTTTGGTATTCCTCTCTACATTAAACACACAGACATGAATGCTTACACACACATTAAACACTCCACCACAGGAATTACAGCAAACAACCATCACGATTCACTTCATCAAAATGTTCAGAAAGAGATAGCTTTTCTATCCATTGAAATATTTTACTGTAATCTTTAGTATCTCAAATCACAGGGATTCAGAAAGCAGCAAAATTACCTAGAATTGATGTGGAAGCTGTCATTGTTTTGTATTTGGAATGTAGACATTGACTGTTATTTTATTATAGGTACAGTATGTTATACTACAGTCAGTCAGACGTCATGCTTAGGGCTTCATTTGCCATTTTGAAAGAAGTCCAGATCTTCTCAGTTCCCACTGAGCTGAAGGAGGGCTCATACTGATTTTGCTGATGACATTAGACAGAAAAAAGAGAATGTCCCCATTTTCCAGTAATTTTGAGTTGCCATTTTTATATATCAAATATCAGTTTTCAGAGATTTTTTTACAAAGCTTAAGAAATAGTTATATTGTGTCAGGCCAACAATATGTGTCTCTCTAAGGCAGTATACATTAATGCAATACGATTGCCTTTAATGCAATGTAATATATCTCTTCAATATAATAATTTGTACAATGGCCAATATTGGACATTTGGATAAAAAGTTCAAAAAGAAGGTAAATTCTCCAATGGAGAAAACAATATTCAATATAGGAGGACTATCAGATTCAGTTTGTGATACAGCAGTATTTTTAATTTATTCTTTTTCTTCCATTCCCTATTCCATCTTTTGATCATCACAGACAATTAAACTGATATCTTCCATATTTCTTTCTTAAGTAGAGTTGATTATTTCAGAGTTCTTTATTGTATGTGTTTAATTAGAAAATCTCTTTGGTTTTTTTTTCCCTGTTTGTATCATTTCGTATTCATTGACATAGAATTTCACCTGTGGTTTTGTTGCCTTGTCATTCTGTGTCTGTGTTACCTCTGCAACTTTTTGCCAGTAGCTTCAGTTTAGTTGGCTTGTATTATTTGGCATCAACACCAATATTATGTGTTCAGAACACAATGGTTTGAGCAGAAGGTGTGAGCACTCAGCAGTTATGGACATAACGCATAAAAGTCTGAAAATGTACGTTCTAAAGGTGAGGGCAGTGTATTAAATGAGCAAAAAGGAAAAGTTCAGTTTAGGTAACTTGCTAGCCAAAACTCTATGACAGGAATAAAAATTAGTAAGTATTCATCAAGTAAAGAAATTCTATTGAAAATTACTATTTTGTCCAGACATCTTTTGTTCAACGGACCTAGAGCACGGGTCTGAGAAAGTAACACCTGTATCTTGACATCTACAGAAGCTGGAGGATACTGGTTTGTTCTAAAACCATGCAATCCCATGATCAGAACAGAATATTTCAAATTTCCCCAAGCTCTGATTCTAATAAACTCTCCCTCACCTCCACATGAAGTTCTTGCATATCTGATCTTATGTTGATCACAGTTGCATTCTAGGACAATCTCTGAAATACTAACAAATACACCAATGACACAGCACTGTGTAGTTCAGAGGATGAAATCTAACCATTGAGTGAAAGCAGAGAAGGAATGAATGACTATTTGCAATCTACAGATATCTACACTTATCTGTAGATTAATTATTTCTACAAGAAAGTTAAGGATACTCTTGATGCAGCTGATATTGCTGACAACACGCATTTCCTTTGTTCAGTCATGTATCCTGGCAAACATAGTATCTTCTCTGTCACCTTACAAAGGAGTTGCTCAAAAAACCCCAACATAGACAGAAAAATCATTAAAATTTGTTTTCACCTTTGTTCCTTAACTTACAGTAGCTGGTTAAGTCTACTGTTTATGTTAAGTCTACTGTTTTACTTGATTTTTTCACTTCCCATTTCTGTTCTACAAGCAGCAGTGACCCCAGAGCTTTCCTCTGTTTTTCCAAAGATGTTTATGATACAATTTTCTGCAGGAGTATCTGCATGGAACCTACAAACGCTATCATAGGACAGAAGGCATGAATCCTCTCTCTATCAAAGTCCTCCATTAAACTATTAGAGACAAAGAACAAGAGACCCTTCAAATAGATTTTTTAAAAGAGCTCAAAAAAGCAGCACTAACTACAAAAGAGACAGAGTTGCAAATACATACTAATTTGTTTAAGCACCCGTGGGGTCTACATACAGAGGAGGAAATAAAGTATTATCAAACATCAGAGCTTTAACAAAGTTCTCATTCAAAATTCTTGATGGGATACTGACAAGGAGGGAAACTGGCTTAATAAAATTGTCATACACTATTGGAAGCTTATTAGGTAATATATTTTCCTCTTAACTGAGGAGATTAAATACTTGAAGATTTCAGAAATAATGCCAAATCTCTAAACTTTACATATAAAGTTTCTCTCCTGCATATTTCCAAAGTACTCAAGGAATAAGTACCATTATTCTGAGTTAAATAAAAGTCAGATCTGGGTTTTCATGTGGATAAACACTGAGTGCCATACCAAGCAGAGCCAACAACCTTCTCCAGGAAATATCGCACAGGGAAAGGAGAAGCAGACTTCCTCTGAAGTGGAATGTTTCAGGGAAATCCCTTCTTTACATTCCCTAAATATAATCTTTTTGTTGGGATTCTATCCTGTGTATATAGTGGGATATGAAACTTACAGATAACTGAACTGTGGTTACTTTCACTGTCTTTTCTTTGTAACTCAAAGTTGTATTAAAACAATTCCATGTATTTCCTCATGATACTGGATCAGGCCTCCCAGTTTATTTCACATGGGGAACAGCTTTGTTCTATGCACATCAAGTTGCTAAGGGGAAGACAATCCTCCTGCAAACCCATGTCTAGCTTAGTTCTTCTGACACTCACACCCGACTCCCCTACACAGTATCAACGTTATGGGTTCCTAAACAATTATTTCAGCAACCTCCACTTGCTACAATTCCCTCAGTACTCACTCTGATCCTGTGGGCTATACATACTCCAAAACTTTGTCAAGAAGAACAGGAGAAAGAGACTTAGCTGTAGTTTCATGAACCTTTGGCAAAAGAAGTATATAGACTCATTATCCAGCACTGCAATACCACTACAACACCTGCATTGTGCCTAAATCCTTAGAAATTCTTTATATTGACTCATCAGCTACCATGACATAACTGCTTGCTGTACCTTGAGAAATGGCTCAGTCAATAGTGGCTGAGAAAAAGGCTGTAATCTAATGCTGACTATGATCCACAGGGAATGTGTTGGCTAGCAGTGGCTGGCTCAGCTTTTCATGCACAAAGTAAGTATTGTTTAACGACTTGAACCTATCTGTAAAATAATTAACTTTGTCCTTTAAGGTCAGCATTGGAGTTCTCCAGAAGCTGCAAAGATTGGATGAGGTGCTTATATAGGTTGGACTGCATGATCTCAGAGGTCTTTTCCAACCTTGTGATACTGTGATACTGTGATCCAGTGAGATGTTTAGCAGCCTTAGCTCATACCAGTTCATGATCCTTCAATTGACATTGTCTTCATAATCATAACCTCCAATGAGATCCTTCATCATTATCTATGCTTAACTACCATTCTGGATTTATCTTCAAACAAGTCAGTCTCCTAACACACAGCCACACTGAAACTGCATATATCTGAAGTCAGTTACATAGAGATCCAATCCAGCAGTTCAGTCTGTATTTGGGAGTTGTCTTTTCAAGGACTAAGACCAATACAGAAGAAGGCAGACTGGATTATGGTAAATCTAAGTTAACTGGTCTAAAAGCAAGGCCTAGGTACCCTGGCCTGCTCACCTATAACCTCAAGCATACCTTGGTCCTATAAATACAGTTAATCCATATGCTTTATGCTGTACACATACTGGTAAATCAAGATCTTCTTGTTCATGGTACCAGTGCTGAATCTTCATCATGTAAACTATTAAAATGTTTGAATGACCTTTTGCAATGTGTTGACCCAAATCAGCACTCACATGTAGTGCATATGAGTTAACATAGGTGGGAGGCACTGTCTGGATATGTCCACCTGGTTTCAAAGGCCAAGAGAGCTAAGTTATATGGATGTTGCCAGACTGTAGCTGTTGGCTGCAGGTCCAGAGAATGGGCCTAGTAATTATAATTTATTAGCATGACTGCAGTCCAACTGTCTCTTGAGTCATGCAGCACTGTGGAGAGTGTGGAAAATCCTATGTTTTCCCTTCATATAAAATGTTGTCATTTGAAGTCAGGGCTGAGAGGACAGGAAGTAGGGAAATGGAAGAGCATGAGAGGAATAGAGAACAGTGAACTAGTAGTGTAGTGAAGGGAATGTTTTATGGTTATACAGCCTGAGGAATGTTTGTACTTAAACCCAGCTACCAGATTTTCCTCTGTTTGCATACCTCATTGTTTTTCCATATGATTTCCTGCAACAGTATGCTCCAGGCAGGGGCACGTAGCCAAAATGCTCACTGAGCTCTGCTCTTGTGTCATTTGTGGCTGGGGGGGGGCCTTCACAGGGCCTGTTAACTAGGGCAATGAGATAGACTACAACAATATTTGTGGGTACGTGAGAAGGCTTCCAGCAAAGCAAATATAGCCTTTCTCTCATACTTATGTGCCTGGTCTCTTTGGAGACCCTGAGGCTTCAGTCACAGAGAGAAAAAGTTGAATTAATGAAGAAGCAAAAGGTACAGTAATGTTCCCAGTGCTGGAACTTGATATGGAGGTGAGGGTATGCAGGCTGGACTCACTTGGTTGCACAACGTCAAATCACATAGCTTCATGGTACCTGGCACCATGAAACCCTAAATTTGGCCTCAAGAACACAGTTAGCAATGGTGATAGGTGATGAATCTACCCTCATAGTTGATCCTACATGTAATACTGTTTGGATTTCCTTGCACGCTTCCCAGGCTCATGTTACTTTGATCAGTGTTGCAAGGAGATCATAAGGGGAAGAGGGACAGCTCTTCTAGTAAGAAACTACTCGTCAAGAAGATGTGAGTCTTCCAGAAATAGCTAACACTGGTCCTATCAGATATAAAGGAGACAGAGAAGAAAGTTGTCTCTAGACAACTCTGCCACTTCTGAAGATTTCTGACAATGAATATCGGAGAACATTATATTATGGTGTAAAGAAGGTAGAGACTCCCACAAACTTTTTTGTAATAAGTTTTTTATGTCATAGATGTTCCACAGTGAAGCAAAGAGATAGATTTGGCACTAAAATGGTAGCCATAGACAAAATCCAAGACTGCTTTTGTACTATCTCTCCTGTTATACAAAATAACCGTTACAAATCAGCAAGACAAAAAATTGACGTGGTTACCAGTGCAACAATGCATTTCAGAGTATCTGCTTTTACTTCACCTTGTCTCTCTGGGATTGTCTTGACTGGTAAGCGCTGCTGTTTATTATAAATTGCCTAAGGAGATTTCAGTTCCTGCTGTCTTTCTCCATATGACTACCTATGAAAAGCTTTTCTTCCAGACAATCATTTGGTTTGTGGGCACAGATTTTGATGTAAAAATGCTGCACAGATTTTGAAAATGTACTTTTTCATATTGGGCTTTGCAAATGAACACTTACTAGAGAATTCTGAGTGAGAAAATTTCTATCTCACACCCTGTAACATAATTTAGTTTAAGCGTAATTACTAATTACTCTGTAGAACCAAATGAAAGCCCAGTAACTAAGGGATTTTTTTCAGCTGTCTTATTTTGGACATCTAATTTATGTGCCTCTGGGTGTAATTTCAGGAGTTTCTAGTTTTGGAGGCAAAGACAGCTTAAAAAGCTCTGCCACACTTCATTACTTCCTGAGCTGTGGTGACCCAACATTTTGTGAAGCTATGGTGTGAAACAGATCACAGGGCAAGCTGTTAAAAAAGGAGCAGCAGTTAAATTTAACCTGGATAATTTCACTTGTTCAATTGCTACGTAACCATGTAAGTTCAAGTAGTGAATGTTGGTTCAGCTGGTGCAGGAGTATGGTGTGAAGGTTAGGAACTTCTTAAAACCAGCTTTCCCCCAAAACACGCGTCTTGCAAAAAATATTCCAGAAGACTGAAGTGTCATTCTCTTGAATTCCTGTATTTACAGTGGACCGTGATAAATGTTATTGGAGGATTCAGAACACAAATGAAATTTGACTACTTTCTAAAGGAAGCTATTTCAGTTCACTGGTGTTTTAGGAAGCCTAGAAAGAAAGAGGTGCTATCAAGTCATCTGGCTGACACACCTATGACACATCTATAATACAGCTGAATTCTAGGCCCCTGATGAATACTTTAAAGTAGATGCACACATTCCTCATGTAGTCGATAGAGAAAGCCAAACAATAGCTCCCATCTATACTTAGGGAGACAAGATCTCATTGTGAGGGCTGCAGAGTCTTTTGTCTCTCCAGTAGTTGGTCAGAGAGATAATATTTTTCCTAAGTTATTCTTTAGGCATCTAAAATTCTCATATGAATTACATGCTATATGTCCCCACTATGATCTTACTTCATCATCCAAATTAGTGCCAGCTTTGTGAGTATCTCCTGTGAATACTCTTGAGGGCATTAACTGAGAATAAAAAAGCAGCATCCTGAAATCAGCTCCTCATTTTTTGTCAGTTGAGTAACACCACTGCTCTGGAGTTTTTAGCTTTTCATTTTGCTGCAGCTTTCAGTTTCCTTTTCCCCCAAAGGGATCAGGTAAAGGGATTTAGCATGGCCTGAGCCCAGGAACTGTACTCTGTGCAGCCAATGTGACAGACATGATGTGCAAAGGAAAGGTCTGATCATTTTACCTCCAGTCATCTGAAACACTCACTCAAAATACAGAGAAAAGCTTTCAGAATTAAACCGTAATGGGTTCATGCAATGGAACTAAAAAGAGTATTAACACAACATACTTTTAAATGGTTTAAATAATATTTTTTTCTCAAGTATAACATACTGTTGAACCTATGTGCAAACCTCCCTCGTCATTTCTGTACACAGTCCTTCACAGAAATCTGAAATGCAATAGAGGTCTTTTTGGGCAATTTCACTGTCAGGGAAGAATGCAGGAAGGGTGGGACACTAGCTCTCTGATGGAGTAATTTTAGATTTTATTGTAATGCCTGCCAGCGAATATTCCACATGCAGAGATTATTAAAGCAAACTGTGAAAGGCCACAGCCTGCCCTGTAACCCTAAAAGGATGTTGGGCTTGGCTGTCTTCCAGGGCTGCAGGATGTGTGGCCTGGATTAGAACAGGAATATTCCTAACATTCATTGCTTTTTAATGATGTCATGCTTGCTAGCTATTGCAAGCCCTTTATGCTTTCCTCTGTAAAAGCTCTTCTAATACTATCAAAACTTCCTGATGAGAAAACATTTCAAAATAAGGCTGCAAGCAGCCATGCAATGATAAAAGCACAGATCTACTAAAACACATAGTTTATGGAAAGAGTAACTCAGAGTTGATGACTGTACTGTTTTTACATTTGTGTCAAATACCGTAAAATGAAGTCAACAATACACGCTAAGTGGTTATTTTAATGTTCCTGGTTTTGCCAGTGGAGAACTTGACATTTGAAAGGTCTTGCTCTGCTTTACTTTATACTGTGTTTGAATATGCAACCCAATGTTGAAAAAGAGACAATATTTTATTTACTATTGCAATCATTTGATTTCAGGGAGAATGTAATAATCATATTCCAAAACAAAACACAAATATTGATATTTCATAATCATGAAAAGCATAATAACTACCTCTTAATATGATATATTTATTCCAGAAATCAATACAATTTTCAGTTGTGATATTAATTATAATATTAGTAATTAATTATAATCTGGTTTTAATAATGCCAAATGTTTGGCCAAATAATGCCAAACAATTGCACAGGAGAATAAAGTGGAGGTGGAAGCCTCAAAATATTTTTGCTTTGGTCATAAGAGTTTCTAGCAATGTTCCTACTGGTCCTATCAAAATTAGGGTTCTGAGGCAAAATGACTCACTATTTCCCTGTAAATGAAAATAGACTTAAAAATCTCTTACCTTTGAAAAGTAATTTTATCTGTACCCTTTCTAAGGAATGGGTCTGAAAACAGGCTATCTTGCTCAGAAGCTGCAGTCATTCTGGGGTCAATGCCTACATGGTACTTTCTTCTTGGAAGAGTGTTTTTGGGGGTTGTCAAACAGGAGGAGGGGGGCTATAAGGGAATCCCATAGTGAGCAGAGTCAATGCAGCCTCCTCTGCCTCTCCCACCGTAGCTTTCTCATTGTAATCAGACACTCTCCTGCCTGAGGGGGCAGACTGCACTGCACTGTTCTCACCTCATCTGAATTTCTGTTGACCAGAGGAAATGTCCTTTGACACCTTTCTCCATCTCCACAATAGTTTAAGAAGCAGTGTTTGCATTTTCAGGTTCACGATCTATCCACCTCTCCGTGGCCACTAGGCCTTCTTCCACTCTCACTAAGCAGGGGCTGCCCTACCCTTCTGGCAGGACCTGCTGCCCGATGGAGCTGTTGGCAGGTTACCCACAGAACCTGTGACTGTTGCACGGGCCCGGTATGCCTACTGTAATGTCTATCTTCACCTGGTACCTGCTTTCGGAGACAGGAAAGTCACCCTTGCCATATGGAGAGCCTGTTCCAGTGACTGACCACCCTCTCAGAGAAGAACCTTCTTATAATGTCCAGTCTGAACTTCCTCTGATGCAGCATCATTCCATTTCCTCGCATCCTATCACTGATCACCAGAGAGAGATCATCACCTCCCTGTCTCCTATGCCCCTAAAGTTAATCAAGCTCAGTTCTGACTGAGCATAATCAGTCAACTCTTTCCTGGGAAGGCGGGAGACAAATTATAAATAATAAATTTAATAAATCAGTTGACCAACTCTGCCTTTCTTTCTCTGAAAGCTTTAACAATATAGATCTGATTTAGATTTTTAAGTCTTATGTGACTGAAATGTCATGTTAAGCTTTTTTTGTATCAAATTCTCCGTAAGAAACTTTATCATCTTTAAAGAGGTGTATAAAAGTATGCCCAAAACAATATCACAGTAACAAATACATATGTTTGTGGGGAAGACTGAAGGAGGTTAGGGAAATAAACCTCGTTCAAATGACAGGAATGAGTCATGACAATCAGCAAGGAAAAGCAAAGTTCTGTACCTAGGGCAGCCTAACCACATGCATCAGCACAAGCCAGGAATATTGGCCCTGCTGAAAATAACCCTGGGTCATGGCAAGTGGTACGCTGAATATAGCAAACAATGTGCTCTTATCATACAGCAAACTGCTTAATTGGCTACAGCTGCAGGAGGGTGGATACTGAGTCAAGGAAAGTTAGTACCTCCCTCTGTCTGGCATTGGAGAGGTTGCATTTGGAATGCTATGTTGGGTTTTGGGGCACCTAGTTCAAAAAGGTTGTTCAGAAATGGCATGGTCCGGCAGATAGCTACCAATATGGTTGCGGGTATGTGAGCAAACTTGAAGACGTTTGCCTCCTTAATTTTGGCTGAAGTGGAAGCTGAGGCAATCTAACCCCAGCCTACAACGTGGAGCTGCAAATATCGTAGAGCCAAATATTCTTGGTAGTAGCAGATGGTAAAACAAGGCACGAGAGCTACATGCTGCAGTTTGGGAAGGTCAGGCTGTGCCTTAAGAAAAAATTCCATACTTGGAAAGTACGGCAGCCAAAGGAACAGGTTACCCAGAGAGGTCTTTAGAGATTTCCAAGACTCAGCTGGACAAATCCTGACACAGGATGATGACTAATTCTGCTGCGAGAGAGAGGAAGGGAGGTTGGAGCAGAATTCCAGCTACCGCTCCTAAGGAACTTGTTGTCGGCAGTTCTGTGAATTGCTTACAGGGTCAAATCTGCAGTCCTTAATGCCATTTCCTTGTGCAGTACCCAGTAGCAGATGCTTTGGAAGACAACATAGAAAATGTTCATACAGATAATTATGGAACAATTTGCTTCAAGCTAAAATTTTATTGAAGTTCTAAGAATTTATTGTAAATGTAGTTTGTAACTGGAATGTTAAAATGTTGAAAACGCTTTTAGAAACCTCCTTTCATTTTAAACACATGAGCATTCCAGAACAAGTGTTTCCAGGAAAAAAGTCTTTAAACCTGAAATCCTGGTCTTAAAATCCCCATCAGGAATAAAAGTTCTGATTCAGCTGATTCACTTTAAAGAAAAAAACAAAGGCTTCCATTACAATCGAGCCCTTAAGGAGCAGTTAGTAGCAATTAGAAAATTACTGCCACATCACAATCCTAGGAGTACACCCTGAGGGAAAGGATTTTGACAGGAGACCACCATTCCTTTGATCTTGCAGCCAAAGGGGTAAGCACTACTTTCTTATTCACAGTGGAAAAAATTGTTCTGAATGGTAAGCTTTTGTATTGAAAGTCCAATACCTGCCTACCTGTCTAGCCAGATATTTAAAAATTCGATCACATAATACCACTCTGAAAGACAATAGTTTCAGGAAAGGTATTGTAACTAATAAAACTTTCTGCCGTTTGTATTTGTCATTGCTCATGGAGAGTTAGGAAATGGTTTAGTAAATATCACAGCCGAATTCTGTCACTGGTTCTATATATATATGGTTCTAAAAACTGTAGATGAAAGTAGACTTGGCCACTGTTTCTAATTGTCGCTCTGAGAAAATTAGAGATGAAACAGATTATTCGCACTTCAATCTCCCACCTTAAGGAATCAATATTGTTCATGAACATATAATTTTTTTCATTTTACAATCTTTGTAGAAGATTAATATTTTTTAATAAAAATATTTGTAATCATCTAGTTGCAACTATAAGTGTGTTAAATATCCAGACATTTTAATAGACTGGAGACCACAATTAATAAACTCACAATAAGTCTTTGAAAACTCTTTGAAAATATATTATCTTGTTTTGGTATTATCATTTTTTTTATTATTTTTCCTTGTTTTTTTAGATGAGGAAACAAAGTATACGTGATCTTCCGAAGTCAAATAGGAAATGAGTAACCACTTCTGGAACAGAGCATAGAAAGGACTTTTCACACAAAGCCATGGGTTCTTCTATCCCTCTTACTTGTATATCTGGAAGGATATCTACATTTAAAATACCTCTTAAAAAACAGATATGACTGCACCATTATCAATTTGTTCTACATTGCATTTTGTCCTATTCAAAAGTTGCTCAAGGTCTCACAGCTTAGATTTATAGGGGTACTTGTGACAAGAACATTGACACTAATGTTACAAACAGTAAAGCTAAATGTCAAGAGTCTCTTTCCAAAATAGCAGATTCACATATTTTTCAGCTGAGAAAAATAGCAGTATTTCTCTTGAGTTGAACAGTCACTTAGGAGAAACTATATGACCAGCACTGTCAGTATGTTGATGCAATTAACTTACATATGCTCATGCCAGGTAACTCCTGTTTTACGAGCTCATTCTACAAAAATGTTGCCAAATAAATCAACATTGCTGAACTGGAATGAGATCTTCAGCCAAGCCAAGTAACCTTCTACAGAACATGCTCAGTAAAGCATAAAGTAAGTGCATCCCAGCCAGCTGTTTCACAGGATAGAAGACATTATGGAAGCAAATTTCAACCTTCAGTGCAAGATTTGGCTGCTTTGAGCAGCAGTTATCGTATTTAGAATGGAGGAAACAGGGCAGAGCAACTAAGAAATGAAAGACGTATTTTACAGTGAAGTAGAAAAAAAACCTCAAGGAAGTCTTTCTGCACTTCAGTAAATAGATTTTTAAAGTTTCAATTGCAAAGTTGTGTTGGTAAAGGGAAGCTGGCACTTATGACAAGCAAAACGTATTTATATGTTCACTTTTGCTTTCTGGTATTTACAGGGTCAGTATTATGTCCTGTCACACACTTCTATCTAGCATCCATTCAAACAAGGAAAATAAATGTTGCAAATGTAAGTGGAGTCCTATTTCTACAGGCTTTTGCCTCTGTAATTCCAAGGACAAACATTCGTTAAGATATTCTTCTCTTACTTTTCTCATTACACAATCACTAGCAATTTAGGACTGGTGACTGTTTCCAGTACTAGAATGGCTCAAGATTGGAGAAGAAAGGTTGGAAGATATCATTTTTAAATACTAGCAGACCTGCATGGTTGGGGCAGTCTGTCTGTGTTATGTCTGGCACTAATATATGCTATTAATCATGAACCTTCATAACCACTGAATTCACACCCTCATTTCCTCTCTGCACTTCTAATGGACTCCTTCTCAATTATGGATCTGCTGTTTATCCACAGAACACTGCAGCAGCTGTGAGTATGACCAAATAGGCTTTGAATTTGAATGCATGAGCTCCTTAAGGGAAATAGACTTTAATTTAGATACACACATTTATATCAGGAAACAGACTTGACTACAAGTAGGATCAGTGTAGGCCAGGCAGATGGTTTTCTGCATACCGAACGGTGCGAGAACAGCAAAATCAGCTCCAGACTCAGTGGGATCTTAAACCTTTCTGTATCTTCACTCGTGCACCAAACCCCAGGAGCATTGCTGTATGTAAGAGCCTGCTTTAGGCAGTTGCAAACAGTCTATGCAGTTCATATTTCTATATATTAATCCAGAACAGCTTTTTCCTTTTCATTCATTCCTCATTTCTGCCCTTCTGTTTTCTCTTCATTCCAACCTGGGCATCTGGTACACAAGCCAATACTTTGCTTCTTCCCATAGCCTGTGACATTTATAGAGTCTTATATACATCTGGTTATGTATTACTGTATTTTACACATTTGCATCTTTCTGTTCTATGTCATCTGTGTTCTTTCTTATGGGCAGAGAGGAGGTACAAGCCTTGCAATTGAAAATCAGAAGTCCATTCTGTAACTCCAGTGACAGTAATGTAGACATCTCTCACACTCTGATACTGGATCCAAATATCTGTTCCACTTCATTTGCATCTGGAATCTTGTAATTAAGTTATTTAGTCAGGTATCAGTGTGCAGATTCAGTCTTGGGGGGACAGGGTAAAAATTGCATTGAAAGAAAGCACCCGTGCAAGCTTCCAGAGACATCATCTTCCAGGTGTCACTTCATGCATACAGCATCTACACAGATGTTCAGCCAGTGCTGTCAGGGGGATACTGCTGACCTAGGATGGATCCTCGTGATAGCAGAATTCCATTTTGCTGAAGCTTCTGAGCAGTATGACTCTGCCTTGAGGACCTACAACTATTATCCATCACAGTGTGCATTTGGATACCAGTGTCTGCATTCAGACCATGAAGCCACTTCTGTTTCACAACTGTCAGTGTTTTAAGAGTAAAAAAAGAAAGGAGAAACCTTTAAACATTGCCTGGCAATGAACCCATGACCTACAAGAATCTGTAGTCCATTAGCAATCAGTGACCCATCAAGTTTCTGCTATACAGTCCTCATTATCTCACAGTTGACTGAATTCATGCAGCGTGACATTTATTTATTATTTTACTTGGAAAAAAAGGACATTAGGACTATTTAAAAATAGGACTAATTCAGTTATTGTAAGAAACTAATTTTTCAAAGTCTGTCATTTAAAATTGAATTATATAATTATTTGTAATTTTCTTTGTAATTCTGTGTTCTCTAATAGAAATTTCATTGTTTGTCTTATACATACCTTACAAGAAGTTTTTCACCTGTTCTTATATTTAAAGATTCTGGGCACAGTACCTACCCACGAAGATTCACTTAAAGGAAAAATGAGCGACACGTGGATCTGTTCCATGCCCCTGTGTTCTCCAGCTCAAACTTCTTCCTGAATAAAAAGATTAACCTAAGAGCAGCAGCATAGCTCTTTGCCCCCTTCCCTCCCTGAAATGGAAACTGTCACTTCCAAGTATTTCAGAATGTTAATTCTGTAAAACAGCCATGCTACAACCCTGCAACAATGCAGAGTTTATTCTGGGTGGCTTTGGAATTGCCTCTGACTCCTGCTCATTTCCCAATGATTACTGATAATTACACCACTCAAAACAAAATGAAACACAACAGACTCTTTCAAAGCTATAGAAACAAAGTTTGTCCAGAAACTGACCTTCCCGTTTAGAGGTGAGAGGAAGTGTGCATGGAATTATATAGGCATGATGAGTTGCTTTCTAACTCATTTTGATAGAAATAAACAAGTATAGGCAGGAGGAAAACCAAGGCAGTAGATTTAAGGAGCCCCAGGCAGAAAGCTATGTGCAGGCTTAGCTTTATTGTGTGGCTTTAGGAGCTGTCAATGCCCTGTCTCGCCTGTTATCTTAATATACTGCAACAATGGCAATAATAAACAATATACGTTTAATATAAACCCTTCTTTGCTGTTTATAGAAAGTTTCTTTAGTCAGCATATAAAGATTTTTGAGGTCCTTTTAAGGCTTATTTCCAGAGGTAAAAAAGGGGGATAAAAGGCTGCTGGTGATGTTGAGGAAGATCTGCCAAGTCTCACTTATACAGAAAAATAACTTATATTGCATTTCTCTTTTTTTCTGCAAGCTGTTTTTACAGCGTGTTTCAGCAAGACACTCCAAATTGCACCCATCTTAAGTTTCAATCATCATCCTCATTTAAATCACAGAAGCAAGGGCATTGTAACTGCTTTTGAGCTGCAGTATAAGAGTGTTGGCAGAGAGAGGCCTTGGACTTGTGATGCTGCATTCACACCCATATAAGAGATGAGGAGGCACAAAACAGCCTTGGAGCTATGACCTAGCGTGCATCGTGGAGCGCATGTGCAGGCATAAGTGGGCCTTGGACTGTGACATTTGAGCAGGCGCTCATGCGCTGTATTTCCTTCAGTGCAAGAAGTGACGAACAGAGGGGCCTTGGATGTCAAGACAGTAGACGTGGAGCAGTGTTTATGTGCATCATTCACATGCGCAAGTATTCTGTGAGCCACTGGGGTCCAGCAGTTCCCTCAAACATTTAAAAAGCAAATAAAAATACCTTTTCTTATGAAGGCTGTACAGAAATCTTTGATATATTGCGATAACACCTTTAAAGGCAATAGAAAACAACCAACTGAATTCCTCATCTTTTCAAAAATAGTTGCACAGCTGTTTAGTTTCATTTGTTTTCCTTTTGGCATTCCTTCCCTGGATTCAGTAAGCATAATCAGCTACTGTCTGCTGGAAGCACTATAGAAACAGATCTATTATTATTATTATTATTTATTTTTCATAAATACTGACAATTTGCTGCATCTCAGTTTGTCATGCAGAGAGCAGATGGGTTTTTTATGAGTTCAGTGTTCTAGAGCTCCAGAGATACTACATCTGATTTGCCAACTCCATCGTTCCTATAAATGCCTTGGAATGACTGATGAATACTGGATTCAGCATTGTCAATAGTTGCAATGTTATTGTGTCCCAGAATGAATGAGCAATATTTTAGTATTTTTGTGGAAGTTATGCTGTTCCTAAAACACAAGATATGGGCTTGATGCAGAAATAATTGAATAGAGTTCTTTGGTTTGTCTTATGCAGAAGCTCAGGCAAGATGACTGTGATAGTCTTCTCTGGTTCTAATGTACGACCATGACTTCGGTGCTCTTCTAAGAATTCAAAAAGCCTAATAATGTAGAATTTTCAATATAGTTATATCTAGCTCTTCCAGTTGTAGGTCAAACATGGAAATAAGAACCTCAGAGCCACAAAAGAGCTCTCACAGACCTGTGAAATCCTCGTCCTTCCCCTCAACACACACACACAAAGTTACTTTTAATGTAATTATAGTAAAAGTAAAAATCAGGGAGTGTTGTTACTCATAGTTCTGCAAAACCACATAACTGTGTATTAGTTCCATTAAAGCCAAAATAATTTCTGTGAAACAAGGATAATGTCAGCCTGACTTTACTTACGAGAGTCAAATGTAGTAATGAAAAAAAATTCATCTGCCAAGTAAAAGAGCAGTAGTTTTAGGTAGGACCCAGCCAATGTACTGGCCTGGTACATTTTAGCTTAAACTTCATAGTTAATGAGTGATGGAAGACTAAAGGAAAATCCAATTGGTGCAAACATATGGTGCTTAGCTGTCCACTAGAGAAAGAGAGAATAAGCAACAGGAACTGTATTTAATCCGGCACCACTCAGAGTGAAAAGAAGCAAAGAAAAAACATCTTCTCCAGAAGGCTCCAAAGTATACTTACTGAGTATAAGATGCATGGTATGTTTTCCTAAAATATCACTTGTGATCCAAGTTTTGGACTTTTCCTACCTAACTGGCATACGTTTATGCTCCTTTCTTAGTCAATAACAAGAAATAGACATCTCAATCCATCAGGGATTTGGACTGAATTTTTCAGTGACATATTTTTCCCTACTAAACTATAGTTAGACTGTATGAATCAACCTGTAAGTCAGGATGATTCAAAAACTGAAATGAGCTGACAAATCCTCTGATTCTACTAGTCCTCCTTTTAGGTGACATCTAATATTTTCAGAGATGAACTGAAGGGTAATAAGAGCACAAAAATGAGTTCATACATTGCAGAAACATTGAAGAGTAAGTGCAGGGCTGGCTCTCTTAAGCTAGCCATGTTCCTTGTGAAAAGTTCATGGAAACTTGAGCTGCTGGGGGCAGTTGTGACCAGATGTATTGGGAACCAGAGTAAAAGGATGAAGTGATGCAGGGTTACAGTACAGGCTGCTTGAGAGGTCTCACTTTGTTGTTGCATTAGTTTCTTGTTTCTCATTTTTTTTCCATCAGTCTTTTGGCATAAGGTTAAGTATCTTACCCAAGTGAGGATGATTTGGGTAGCTGCATTTAAAATGTTCTGAAAACAAGGTAAACCAGCTGAATAGTGTGTAAAGAAATGACTGCGATTTAAAAATGAAAACAATGAAAAACACAGTGTAGTGTGTAGAATATTAGCTGTAATTAACTTCAAAGAAAATGTAATGACTCTGATGTCCTTGTGAAAAAAATTATTATGCTGTGGCTTTATGTTATCATTTTAAAGACTTTTTTTAAACTTTGATTTTTTTAACTGGAAAAATAGACGTTCAGTTTTTAATAGTTTCCTTTTTCCTCAAAATCAAGTTGTTACTCACAATGAAGACTTAATAGAAATATTTAAAAATATACAAATGTCTATCTTATGTAAGACTGACATTTGCTTCAGAATAAGACAAAAGGACCTCTCATTTTCAGGGTTGTTAAAAAAGAAGGCCTAGTCAACAAGAAAGTAAGTTACAAGAAGTTAACCTACTTAAGCAGGAAGCAGTTAACATATTTAGGCAGACTGCTACTGTTCGGTAGTATCCAGCCTGGGTAATATACTTCTGAATAAACTGGGGAATTCGTATTTTGAGAAGACATAATTGGGTGGTTCTGCATATGGCAACAACGAAGAAGCAACCATGGAATAATATTATCTTGCATGAATCTGTGATGTGTCTATGAACGAGTTGTCAATGCTATGCCTCTTCATCATAAATTGACTCCTGATTTTTGTTTCTTGCAGCAGCTACACAGAAGTGGGACATTTTAGGTTAGGTTGAACTTATAGCATTGCAAATATTGTGTATCATAATGCAAACTGTGGCAAGAAGTACAGTGCATTTAATTTCTTAGAGAGGAAGAAGTAAGCCATGTTTCTGAGGAGTGTGACAGTGAGGAGGTACAACTGTACAAAAGAGAAAGGGACAAAAACTGAAACTGCTTTGATGAAATGGTCATGGCATTGCACTGAGACCTCCTGCAAAACTGTTGAAGGGAAATGCCCAACGTCACTGGATGCCAATGGTGAGACAGACACGTGGGACCTTTGCAGAGGATGGAGGGTCTCAGCACTGGAAAGCATGTAACAGGGAGACCTCTCTATGCAAAATATAAACAGGAATGAGGATGTTCTGAGGGAAACAGAGGAAGGAAACCAAGAGGCAGCGAAATAAGAGAAGGAGAAGAAAGGAAGAGAACAGATAGGGGAAGAGATGAAGTTAGGAAATAACATTATTAACTATTATGAGATTGGAGGTTTTACAGCTAAAAAAAAAAGTATGTTGCTTTTATTTCTTATTCTTACAGTTCCATTTAAGTGGCTGCTAAAGTTGCCACGGGAATGTAAAAATAGGAGTTTCCCAAGACAATCTCTATATTAATAATTGAATTTGAGGAACCATTGTGAAACTCTTGTATTAAATATTCTGAGGGCTTCTGATGTAATTCTAGATAAAGTAGTCTTATACTTGTGTTTTATGCTAATGTTTTTATGCCAATGTTTTAGTTCCTTACAGTTATTATTACTTTACACATGGCAATACATAGCTTTATAGTAATGTCAGGTAGACTAGATTGATAAATAGGATGCAAATTTTGATTTGTTTGTTTTTAAACAGAATATGTCACTAAAGACTTCTTAAAAAAAAACAGACTGTGAATAAAATAATTCATTTTGTTTAATTGGCAGCAGTTTAAAATGTCAAAAAATACCCCTAATAACTAACATTTTTAAAGAGATCTAAGGCAAGATATTATGTCTGTGGCATACACACACAGAGCAGTGATGTTAGGCAGTTCCTCTCTTTAGAAGAACAATAGTCTTTGGAAGAATAATAGTTTTGACATCGCTCACCTATCCTGGGCGCAATATCCGTCCTACCAACGCTGTGCAGAGTGAGTTACAGATCATGTGGTCCTCCAGCTAAAATGCAATGGCTCAGATGTTGTATCTACTTCTCAGTTCCTTTGCCTCCTCCAGACAATGTGTATATGCATATAGGAAAAACACAGTATGACAAAATGTCACATGATCATATCAAAGCATTCCTGCTCTTTTCTCATACAGTTGAACACCCTGACAAATTGTAAACTCAGCTGAATATGCACTAGGCTGCAGCAATCTCCTTCTTCTGCAGCACTGGCATGTCACTATGAACTCCCTAACCATTGCAGCACAGGTTAGAAAATGGTTACCAGGCTGTATCCTCAATTTTAACTTTTTTTTGGTCCCTTAGGATAATTAAGTTAGTATTCTTATAAGTTATTAATTAAAAAATGTGAATCATGCTGACTTTATATGTACTTCAGGCTTCAAGGCTTTAGACTGCTCTTTCTTACATTTTGAGTTAGGAGCTTACTGCACATATTTACCCATAAAACATTCAAGAATAAGCATGACAATGAAACACAAAATGTGACAAAATTACTCTCAACGGTAGTAGCATCACCCTATTGTTGCTGAAACATAGCCAGGGACAAAATTTTTCCCCGCAGTGTGAACTGGTTTTGAGAGCTCCAGACACCTGCAAAAGATGAGAGAAAACTTTATGCACCATAAATAATTTTCTTCTGTTTTGTAGCAACATAAAAATAGTTATGACTTACCCATCTCAGCTTCCCTCCAGTTTTATTGGCTTTCTTTTAACCATTAAATGTTAATACAGCTTCAAAGGTAAACTTAGACCAACTGAAATCTGCTTCGTGCATACAGCTCTACATTTCAATTAGTAATGGGCTGCCTCAAAAGGTTAAAGTTTCTGTTTAGGACACAGGACTTTGCAATGAATCTCCATCATCACAGGCAAAATCGTTGCTTACAGACTGTTCATAAATATTTTAGTTTAAAAATTGTCTCCCACTATTTCACTCTGAAAGGCATCCTAGAACCTCATTCCTCTGCTCATGCTTCAGTTTTCTCCTCTTATCCCACCTAAACATACTTCGTGACCAGTTCTTCTCACTTCTTGTAGAATTGGCTAACCCTTGGCTTTTTACCTCTTGTTTATTCAGTGTTTAACCTACCAAAGTACAAAAGCTGGGAATATTCACATAGATCCAAAGAAAAAGTTATAGAAAATACTTTTTTTATTTTAACAAAATAAATAAAGATGCACAGAGAGAGAGTGTGTGGAGAGAGAACATAAGATACAAGTATAGACTGATCCTGCTTCTCAAATATTTCTCAGTTTCTCACAACCAACAGTTTAAGTTCAAGCTGGAAGCAGCACACGGATCACTATGATTAATAGCCCCCTTTTACGAATCTGTTGAGTCCTTTGTGAATCCAGTGATAATTTTAGCTTCCACAACATCCTGTGGCAATGAATTCCACAAAGTAATTATGCACTGTAAGGAAAAGTACTTCTTTTGTTTGTTTTAAAGGCCCTAATCACCCCTAGTTCTTCTCCTAAAAATAACAGTGAACAGTTATTCGCTAGAAAACTTTTCCATATATTTTTTGGTTTAATAGATCCGAATCAAATAGATAGACCCCAATCTATAGAGAGAAGATAGACCAGAATATATGCACAGATATAGACAGTGGGATAAGTCTCCATTTTCAAGTGTTTCTTTTCAAAGCTGATTGATTGTTCCGAGTTTTGCTTATATAGATGTCAAAGTAAGTTCAACCCACCTGGTCATCTTACAGATGGATCGCTGTAACTACACATTGGACCCAAACCAGATTATTACAACCCCAATCACTGTCTTTTCTTAATGATCCCAACATTTTTTTCAGTGTCACAAGCTACTGAGCAGAAGTCTCTGGAGAATCATCTACATACATCATTATTACAATCTCTTTCCTGCAGAGTAATAGCTACCTTAGATTTTTTTCTGTATATAGAACTAACTGTTGGGGAAGAGGAGCTATGTATCTTATTTTATCTTTATTGCCAGTTAATTCTCCATACTTTTTTATTGTTCAGTCACTCAGTATCATGAAATCCTTTTGCAATTCTTCACGGTCAGGTTTAGCTTTGAGTATCCTGAATAATTTTGTTTCGTAAGGAAACTTTATCACTTCATTATCTAACATCATTTTCATATCATCTATTAATATGTTTAACAGTACATATTCTAGCAGAGGTCCTGGGATACTCACTTGATTATTTCCCCCCATTTATTTCTACCTAATGTTTCCTACTTATTAATCAGTTAGTAATTCTGATCTCATGAGAGCTTAAATTTCTTTGAGAGTCTTCAGTGATGGTCCATGTAATATCTTTTAGGAATTCCAGGTATACTGTGTCAACTTCTTCACATGTTTTTTGACTTCCATCTACAAAAATCTTTCTGAAGTTTTCCAGATGTATAGGGCCAAGATCCAGCCTGCTTATATCCTATGCAACAACTCAGTTTTTAACTTTCCACCTCATGCTAAAGAATTATTCTGATTTTCCTGGAAAGTTCCTTGGGTGCTTAATTCTACACACATCTGCATGGCCAGAAGGTCATGTCTAAATTGGGAATAGCTATGCCAAATTTACAGACCTGTCACAATCCAATTTCACATACATTTCACATAGAATTGTTGATAAATTTCTCACCCAGTGTGCAGACAAACCGAATATGTGGCATCCTGAATCTTGAGAAGGACAGAGCCTGTGGTGCAGGCTCATGCATCAGCCACTAGATGATGCCACATTCTGGGCACAGACACACATCAGCCCTATCATTCTCATTCTTAAACTTCCTTTCTGTAGATATGTATGTAAGAACCTTGGGCTGAGGAGATCAAGCAAGAGGGAAAATAGCTAGTGCTAAGTAAAGATAGGAGAAAACTTGGTATTCCCAATGACCCTTCAACCCTTATTTTTGAAAATAAGTTCAAGGGTCTGTCTTTTTTGAAAACAGGTTTTCTGCTTTCCCAGTTGTCATATTCTTCTCTTGCTTCTGATCAAACATGAGAGATTAGTGCTTTCTGGATGAAACCATACCAGAACCTAATGCAGCTTTCTGGTCTGGGTGTATCCACCAAGACAAGCCATATAGTCTGATCATCTGCACTTCCACACCTTTATATCCATCAGTCAATCAATCAATCATCTTGGTCTAAAAACTGAAAAAAATAGTATCAATATTCTCATTTGAACCTTATTTCTTTCTCCACTTCACAGCAAGTTTACTTCTTTTTTCTATTGACGTGGCTGAGAAGCTTTGTATTATTTATTTTAACATCCTTTGTTGAATTAGACTTCAGGCAAGAGTTTTGGATTTTTTTCTTAAATTTCATGATTTTTCCACTCCTTATGGAGTCTTATTATTCTTAAATACTTCTTATGTAACTACTCACTCAATTTTAAATGGCTCCTTCATTATTTGTTTTTAATGCTATTTAAAATTCCTCCTATCCTTAAAAATAAGTGATGGTTTAGACAAATCTGATTGAAAGAAATTTCAGTCAGCTTCACATTTAAGTTCTTAAGCTCTGTACATCTGTTAACTTCACTAGTTAAGTCTCTTAATTTTTTGTATTTGTCCTCTTAGATAGGAACCTTGACTTATTTTTTGTTTACTCCTCAGTATAATTTAATTGGAATAATCTTGATGTCACTTAATTCAAGCTATTTTCTATGGCCAGGACTTCTATAACATTCTTAACTTACCAAAGCAATTTCAAAACCAGATTTATTCCCTATACAGTCATGAAACTAGTAAGAAGTAAAACTATCAACTAATACATCCGGGAATAACTGAGTTCTGCCAAATTAGTTACTCAAATTTTTTGAGTTTTTTGAATTGTTGAGAAATTGTTAATTTGTTAGTAATTTTACAACTGGGAAGTTTTCCCACATTGTCGTGATTCCAAGTAATATTAATCACTGTAACAATGTCAAGACATTTCTATATCCATATCCATTTCTGATCCTGGAATCTAAATATCACCATTAGTTAACCTGTTTTACAGAACATTTAAATAAATTTTTATCCAAATTGAATGTCTGAATCCTTTTTCACCTATACTTCTGCATTGAGACAGAGTGCCAATCAACTGCTTTTAACTTTATTTCTTTTATATTTCACTCTCCTTACTGATCTTCAAACTGGGTGTTGATTACCAAAACACAGTTTCTAGAAGTATCAAAATTTCTTCTCCAGTCAAAATGCTGATGATCTAGCATGCTTTTACTCCTCGTCGTTGTCCTTCCTTGGTCAGTGAGATGGTGCCTGTTGCCCATCTCCAAGACCGCCCTCCTGTGGCCCAAACACACAGTACAGGTGATAGGCCGACAGAAACAAACTGATTGTGGAAACTCAGAGCAGCTTGGACTATTAAAGGAAGAACTAGTTTGGCTGAAAGGGGAGGACATGAAAGGCATTTGGAGTAGAAGAAAAGCACCGAAACAGCCTCAGTGGTATGAAAATAGAGTGGGATGGCCAAGATGGCCCATGAATCTGAAGATAAGTGAGGATTGTGGCATTAAGAGATAAAGAAATTGACCAGAGGAGAAAAAAACAGGACTCAAAAGAAGCATTAAGGAGGGTGCAGCTGTAATTATGAATGGAGGAGAAGACAAGTATCTTTGGAAATGAAGAGGCCCTGGGACATTTGGACTAAGCAGAAAATTTGTATTCCTGTGCTTCTGCATTCCGCTGCTGTGAGCAAATATCTTTCCAACTCACTGAAAAGGAGTGCTCCCCACTGGATGGGCCACATGCAAAATGACAACCTGCCAGCTGATGAGCCATGTGACTTCTAATTTAAATGTCTTGATAGGATATCTTTATTATTGTTATTATTGTTACTTATGGCATTAACGAAACTTTAAGACAAATGTTTATCAAATAAAGGTCTGCCACCTACACACACAACCTCTGCATGCTGCAGCTGGTGGATGAGAAGCTCAACATGACCCAGCAATGTGCACTTGCAGCCCAGAAAACCAGCGGTAACCTGCGCTGCATTGAAAGAAGCATGAACAGCTGGTAGAGGGAAGTGATTCTGCCCCCTCTATTTTGCTCTCATGAGACCTCACCTGGAGTATTCCGTTCAATTTTGGAGTCCTCAACGCAGGAAAACCAGATCTGTTGGAGTGAGTCCAGAGAAGGCCACAAAGATAGTCAGTGGGCTGGAGCATCTCCCATTCGAGGACAGGCTGAGTTGGGCTTGTTCAACCTAGAGAAGAGAAGGCTTCGATGATTCTGTGATATGTACGTTCGAATTAATTCTCTCATTCTTCCAATAAAGCCCTTTCATGTGACAGCCATTGTTTTCTTCATGAAGTACAATATGCATGTCTCTTTTTTTGTGGCAGAGAGTGACTTAATGAAAGAGTGATGGTGAGTGGGGAGTGTGTGCTAAAGGAACTGTGTTTTATTACAGTTTGCAAAATATCCTTTTGCTCAGGTAGTTACAGCCTCTATGTTTTTAACAGTTTACTATCACGTGTCTTTAAACAAACAAGATTTTATTATATAATATTCTATTCTTTCATATCCTTCTCCCTTTTTATGCCTTGCATTTTCATCTGCTGCTTTCTAATTGCTAGGGAAGGTAGACAAGATGCCCCATTGGGAACAGATGGCTTTCTGGAAGTCTACCAACAAGGACTACTCCTGGAACAGATTTCATCTGCAGACCCCACACAGAGGTAATATATGATACCTACAAATAGATAGTGCTCTAAAGGCTTAGAAAGGAAAAAAATATATCCTGCTGGAGTTCTTAAGCCTGTTATGACCCCAACTTCTCAACAGAAAGGCAGGCATGAAAATGAATACTATCTATAGCATTCAGGTTTTGAAATTAACTTTCTTTACTTCCATATCAGTCTCTGTGATAAGGACAGCTATGCTTAAAATACTGTATTTCTAAAACGCTGCAGTTAACTTCTTAATGATGGATTTAATACAAAAGCTGAAATCTACTATAAATTTTTTTCCTACTTTACACAAATGATGTGAGGTTTAATAAAATATATGAGAAGAATGCTAAATTCTTCACAGGTGTAAGAATAAATAATACAGGAAGAAATATGTTGGATTCCAGTAAATGCAAAGAATTGTTTTTGTCCATATGTCTTTCTCTTCTGTGTTCTGCACCTTTCCTTTACTTTCTTTCATCATAGACAGGAGAGACACTACTTGTAACATTTTATAAAATACATACTTGTTTTGATTTGGGTTTCCTCAATCTAAAATAAAATTGATGATAACCATATTGTATACAGCAGGTTTGTGTGTCTGGAAAGTCTTATTCTGAGGTTATGGATGGAGATATAAAACTGAGAGATCAGAGATAAACTGTTTATGGTAAAAAACTACAAACTACAAATAGTAAAGTGACAACAGTACTCTATATCCTCAAGATTCTAACCTCAGCCTTGAAATAATGTCTGGTTTACTTATTGCTCCTATTCACAAAGTAAAGTAATTATTAGGGAACTTAATTTTTCATTATTTATGCAACAACAACAAAAAAAAAAGTTGTCTTTTTTGGCCTGGGATAAAAGTTAGTGAAAAGGAATCTTAAAAATTCAAATAGAAGAATGAGAATTCCAGAAAAAAAATATCAATGTTACTAATTTTTTTCATAGTTTTTAACAATTCAGGCATTTAGAGGAGGAAAAATAATTTGATTTTTTTGCCCAAGTGTTCATGATAGGATCACTAAAGTTATGAACACTTTTGGAAACTTGAAGAAGTTCATTTTTTTTATGAAGAAAAACTATATGGAACACTTGGAAAAAATTCACAAAATAGATGCACATTAGCAGTACATAACAAAAAGGAATGAATGGACACAACCTTTTGACAGAGTTAGAGAAAGTCATACTTGCTTTCTTTAGGAGTATACAGGAGAAATGGCAAACATGAAATAGTAAATGTTAGTCAGAGTGTTTATATTATATTTACAATATAAACTAGAAACAACTAGTTAGGTTGTAAAGGGGAGCAACTACAGAAATCTCATGTGAGGAAAGGAATATTCTTCAATTTTTGAGGCAACGTTTGGACATTTTTACCTACCTACTCTTTGATTAAATCGTAATTTTTTTTTTTTGAGACAAGAAGCCATTAATTAAGGGGGAAAATGCCAAACTCTGCACATAAGAAACCTGCACAAAACCATGCCATGACCTGTGTTCTGGATACAGTACAGGGGCAGATCTTCAGGTGCAAAAGCAGAGCCCTTGGCACAGCTGAGATGGTTTATTTTAGTTTGTATTGGTTGCTAACAGCCCCAAGGAGCTGGTAACACGGCGAAGACAAGGTAGGGCTTCCTTTTCCACACTGTTTTTCCCTCGGCTGGACATCATGGCCATGGGTGAATTTCTGAACTTTTTCTGAGGAGATCAATGGACTCATAGTGACTGAATCAACAAAGGATATCACAGATTAGCCAAGTCCCAGGTATGAAATTTCCTCTATTAACCTGGTTTCTTCTACCCTGAAACAGCCATACAGTGCAATAATAGTGCTTCTTTCCTGCTCTGGAACTTGATATGGCCACCACAGTTTGGTCAAATGAGCTTCTGGGGCAGGAGGAAAACAGCAGCAAAGTATCCAGAGGAACGTGACAGTTAAGCCTAAGCCACAAGCAGTTTTGCATCAAGCACTTTCCCTCATCATATATCCGGAACATCCTGTCTTGGAGCACACGCTACGGCATATCTGTGTGTGTCTATCCCACAAAACAGTTCATCGTGTATCTGGAGGCCCATCATCTTTGTGAGATGATGTATGAAACATGTAGCAGGGTCTCATAACATCTTGCCCCTGTTAAAATTGTATAAGTAAGCAGAAAAGCATGTTGGCAAGGATTTACCAGACCAAAGGTAATTGTCTGGGACGCGTCTCTTCATTGTGCAGATGATTAGAAGAAATCATATTTATTGCACTTGTAGAGTCTCAAAAAATGAAAAATAATGTTAATTATCTTCAGCCTGATTCTGAACGGTGCCATGGGTTTATCATTATTATTTACTTTCTTGTACCATGTACACTGTGTCACCCCGCTTACCATACGTGTGTGCAAGTAGAGTCTTTACATCTTTACAATCTTATAATAAATTAGTGGACACTATAGAGGATAAATGAGAAGAAAATAAAGGAATTCCCAGTTAGATCTTGTCCCTACAAGACGGGGAGAGACATTACAGATCACCAGCAGCTTCTACACAGTCAAGACTATTGCTGCAAAAATGAGAGAAGGGCTAGAAGGAAGATATTGAAGTGTTTTTGCAGACATGCTGGGGTGGGGCTGGGGGTATAGGAATTTTTCATTGACACCAATGTGTGAAAAGCATTTCTGTAAGTGTGGTTTCTTTTCTATATTCCTCAGGGGAATGCACACACTACATTAATAACTTGGCTAAAAGATCTCAAATTGTCTTGTAAATGTTTTATTGAGAAAATATACTGGAATAGAACATAAAGATGTCTATCATAAGGAGTAGAAGTATAATTTCCCATGGATCTTTGCATTAGCTTGTCTCATAAAACCACCATCAAAGAGAGTAGAGATCACTTATTAAGAGAAGGGCTATCCATGTTCTCAGATGGTTCTTCCACTGCACTTTCAATGACTGTAAGGTCTAGGGGTGGAAAGTCAATTAATGTTCCACAGATAACTTTCTCCATAAATGCAGTATCAGCTGAAGTTTTGTCAGAGAAACACTCACTTGACCAGTCATGACTTTCAGCTTTGTCAATTTCCACTGTGTTTGAGTCACCAGTCTAGAGGTAAAAAGCTCTTGTTAGCAATTCATTTCTTCAACAAGATTATAATCTTGCAACTGCAGCAAGACTGTGTTACTGCATTTCCCAGTCTCTTAACAATCTCTGTCAAGAAAAGTAGATTGATGTTGTTCCATTTCCTTTTATTACAGGTTTTGACAGGGGAGGAAGTGAAATCTGTGCTCTTAACTCTTGGCCAGCAGTCATAACACTGAGAGAATCATAGCCTTGAATGCAGTGATTAAAATTCAATGCAACCATTAGAGTTAATGTGCATTAATTTAGGAATGCTAAAATACTAAGTATATGACATATAATCTTATAATTGGTAATAGTAAGGACACATTTAGCAGTGTCACAGTTAGAGTTAAGCAGAAAGTGTGATCTAAATAACATGTTAGTAAACAGGATTATGTAGTAATTTTGTCAGTGGCAGGGAATTTATCTCGATAATGCAGGATATCTAGAATTTTTACAGTTCCAATGTAGGTTATAAATTCTGATTCTAACAACTCAGAGTTGTTAATTCTGAGCCCAAGTACTCGGCTGTTAAGGAAGAGCGAGAGATAATAGTGATTAGGAGAACTTAAAATTTTCCTAGGCTTCAGCTTCTGTGGATCATAACTTTTAAGTTCCAGCACAAGGTAAAATTTCTATAGCTTTGATTTAGGCTAAGATTTGCCTAAAATGTTAGTCAGAGATTCATGTTGGTCAGATTCTAGAAGAGTGTTTTTCTTCTGATAATATATTGTTCAGGCTTTGAAATTCATGCTTTTGATATTCAACATTTCTTTATATTCCTTTGAATACACTATGGAAAATACCCGCTGTACTATAATTGTTGGAATAACTCTCCAACATACACATTTTAGTGGCCACCATAAGGCACTGTAACTCAAAAACATTGTCAAATTAATCACTCATTTTTGATGGAATACTTAACAGGTGAGTGGACAGAAAATCAAGCTTTCTGAAACGGAAGCTGCCTTCATTTGCACAGTAGATTTAATCTAATCTTCATCTATTTTAGTAGATAATTTTTAAACTTTAAATAGATACTATGATTTGAAAAAACTTATAAGGTCTAGTGTATAAAATTTAGGAATAAGCATGCATAACGTAAATCGAACGTGTCCTGTAGACAAACTGGTGCAATATTTCAGTGCCTTTCAGGAAAATAAAAAATTATTCCCCAGAATCATTCCAATTAGGATAAATATGAGCTACTATGTTAAATTTTCTGTTAAGATTATTCCAACAATTATTTTCAAACATGGATTTAAATGAGCGTCATGAAGCCAAATTTTCCACCGTATACCTTACAGACACACAGCACACTTCCCAAAATTCATACAGCTATTGGCCTATTCCTTGATTCCCAGTGAATCATTAAAACCTCCTCTGTCACAGAATTATTTTTATTTCATGACAAAATGTAGATTGTCCATATCAGATTGAAGGTGGAAATTGGGTCATAGAAAGTTAGAATACATTCATATTTGGATGTTTGAACTGGATATTATCCGCACACCACAACATGACTGACCATGTGTCTCACATGACTCAAAATGTCTTCAGTTTACTAATTTTTGTATTAAATAAAGTGAAATTTCTATTGCATGGTGAAAGGTAGTTGGTAACAAATACTTTAATTACTCTGTAAGAATTTATCGTACGATGTAGAAATGCAGGGCTGCCTCATCATTTTATAGCCAATTAAACTTTGCTATTGGGCTAGAATTTTTTCAAAATTCATCCAAGATTTGCTTTTTCACATTTCCATTGTAAATATAACTCTCTTTGGATAACCTTAGTATTCAACATTCTCTTCAGTATCTACTCCTCATCTATGTATGGAGAACTAGCAAGTGTTGGTTTAGTTACTCTGTAACCAAGCAGTTATATTCCGCTTTTAAGAGCTTTCCATCTGAAATAACACTTTCATCTGCACAGTTGTTTATACTTTCATCTTTTTGTTTATACGTTGATCTTCCTTTGTTTGTTTACAGTTTTCTTATATTTTAAAGCCCATACAATACATTCCTTACTGCTCCAGAGAAAAAAATTATCTCCAACAGCTATTACCTGTTATTTAAGTCACGCTGAGTTATTTTGCTGCAACATGTATTAACATTAATATGCCAATTTCATTTGTCAACTTACAGTTCTACAGGTCTATAAAGCAGCCATATGTGTGTATACATATATATATATATCTATAGCTAAGCTAACTTCAAATATGCAACAGGACTCTTTGCAGTTAGAAGGCAGGTGAATAAAAACAAAAACCCTCACCTAAAGTTTTTGTGCTAAATCATTCTTACGTGTAGTCATTCATATATGTTTTTTTCTGTCGTCCAATTTAGAAAATATTCAATATTAAACCTGGGATAAAATCCCGTGCATAGGTTTTTTCATTCTCTCAGTAGTCTACAAGTCACTATGTCACAACCGAAACAAAACTAGTCTATTTACTTGAATTTCTAGATGCAATTTTGCTGAAGCAAGATAGTTCTGAGAATTTACAAACAAATTCATGGTCACTGCAAAGGAAACTTGAAATTGACATGTATTGCCTTTCTGATACAGTATCCACACAATCACATAATGATTTTTTTTAGTAGTAGCTATGCAATGAAATAATTTAATTTTCTTCTGATGTAGTCTATAGACCACAAACTTCTATTATTTTGTGTGTCAATTTTTTCCCTAGATTTCAAATAAAAACAACCTTCATGAACCGCCAGTTTTAATAGAAGTTGCCATCATTTATCAAATATGATTTAAAAATAGTATGAAGGAGAAAAATTGTTTTAGAATAATTTTTGAAATGTAAAGAAGATATTCATAAGACCTAAAGATCAAGTTGTAATAGACATTAAATAGCCTTGGTCTCAGTCTTATATAAGCAGGTGCATTGTAACTTCATTTGGCATTTCACAGTCATTGTCAACAAGAAGTCATTGGCATACTTCCATCTGCAAAAAGTTAAATAAGTCTGGATGAGTGAAATAATATTTTTGATGAAAATGTATCATCCATTTGTCTATCTACAGACATCATTCATTGTTTTATAAAAAGTACAATGTTTCAAAAGTCCAGTTAAGATCCTTAAATGTAGTAACCTAATCTTTTCCGGAAAGAGAACGTGCCGAAATGAAAATGGGTCTATGAACTGCTTGAACACAAACTAGAAAACAAGGCCTAAACACAGAAGAAACTGTTTATTGCATTTAAACCAGAATTCTTCATATTTTTTTTCTGGATCTAAATATCATCAGTACTAATTGTCTGAGAAATAATATTTTTCCTGCTTTTATATTGATGATTAAAGGCCTGATCAGAAAAAAAAAATATTAAGGAATATAGAAAAAAGGTATTATACAATTAATTTGAAATTAAATGGAAAAGTGGGTGTTGTTCTGAAATTTTACTAAATTTAAAGTTTTGTGGGGTTTTTAAGAAAAAATTAAAACAATTTTGTATTAAAAAAAAACAAACAAAAGCAAAAAAACCACCAGAAACTGAGAAGTACCAAGAAAGGAAGTATTACTTTCTGGTAAGTTCTTTGATATCTTACATCAGGAATCTCTATTGTGAAAACTAGGAGTGTGCATTTCCAGCTTCAAAGTTTCTAGTCAATACTGAAACAAAACAGTGTGTCTGAAAAAAACCCACTTTAGTCTAGAAAAAAGAGGTCGGATTTTATTTTTTTTGTGATTGTTGGACATGAATATTGTACTTTCTCAAGGAAACTCTTCAAAGTTTCACTAATAGGCAACAGTAACTTTGAAGAGTCCCTTAAAGATACCTACAATGCTGACAGGCTGCCTTCAAGGATCACATGGCTTTAATCTGTGCAATAATGGATCAGCAGTATCTAAACACCCACGACTGAGCTCAGCACAACTTACAGTTTCTCATTCTCAGTGTCTTATTAGAACCAGAGAGAATTTCTATTTGACTCAACTGGATCTGAAATCAAACCATTTAGCAATTGTAAAGCACTCTGAGAACATCAGCCAAGAAATTCCACAGAAAATAAAATATCAACATTAAAACTGTCAAACATTTCATTAATCTGGAAGTCTCTTCAGAAGTTAGTTCAATAACTTGAAAGAAAGACTCTATACGGTAAAAATGTACAATCAAAATAGACAGCCTTTGTTATACAGCATTACATTATTTTGGTTTGCAGACGTATATTGTTTCAGCTGATAATAAGCCATGCAGTATGAATATGAATGTAAATGAAGTGCTAAAAGATGAATTACACCACTCCGATTACACATCAGAAAAAACATCCTTTATCTATGCTGCTAGTGCCAAGAATATTACTTAATACAAGAAAGGTTGAAGGGAAATGTGAAAAAATGCAGTGTAAGTATAGTATTACTAAACAGCAAATGCAAATGTGTGGACAGGGTATTCTTTTGTGTCAGTCTGTTCAGAGTACACATTTGCATTATTACTTAGGTCCTTTCAAGATATTTTTGCAGAAAATATTTGATGAAAGATTGTTTTTGATTCATTCCCTATTTTCCTTTGGATGAGCAATACATCCCCTTCAAGCAGATAGTGAGAAGAGGTAACAGATACCATAACCTCAAACTAAGTAGTCAGATCCCGAACTAGTTAAACCCTTAAGCATATGTTTAGATTTAAATATGCATATCCCATTTTGAGATTATTTGTGTACTTAGAGTTCAGCAAGAATCCACTTGCTTTGTTTATCAAAACTGAACTGAACTGCATTCAGGCATAATACACATGTTAATACTTAGACCTCTAAAACATTTAGTGTAATCCGAACAGTTTTTAGCTTAATTACCAACAATATTATTCTCAATTTATTAACTTTCTATATTATTCTCTGTTTCATCATGTTCCGTGTTATCAATCTACCTTTTAATCAGTTCTTCATTCATAATAAGAATATATGTAACATTGCATGAAACATAAACACACTGTTCTGGTTTTCTGTCCTAAATCAGCAGAAGTGTTCGGCCAAGGCCAAATGTTCTACTCAAATGATTGCTGTTAGTCTCTAGGATCTGTAAAGCAGAGGGCCATACCAATCCATTTTTTACAAATCTAGATTCTCTTTCTCTAAACGTGATCACATGGTTATCGCTACTGATATCTACAGAAAGTCCTTAAAGACCTATTTCTCCCCGTCTTCTCTAGTTCTTTAACTTTCACTTAAAAATAAGACACTGTGTGTCATCTCCTCAATAATTTCTGCTGTTTCAAGGAAAATATTCTACATTGTATAGCACATTTTGGATCTTCCTATAATGTAGAGGGCATTGACAATTCTCATGCATTTTTGAGACAGATAATCTGTCCTAGATTAAAAAGAAACAGTCATCATCGGAGAGAGCTGAAGGATTAAAGTGTCACTTCTACTTTCTCAAATTCTTATAGCCTTTTCCACTAGGATAATAATATTATGCAGAAAACCTGCATTTATGCCTTCGTTTCTTCTTTGTCACTATCACCAGGGAGCAGCTGTAGCCATTGCAAGACTGGGAGAAGAAGTATCAAAGACACCAGGTGCGCCAGCTAAACTAGCTCTTTCAAAGGTCTTGCCATGGTGCTACAACTTCCCACTTGAAGCTTCAACTGCAACGCAGAGTAAAGCATAATCTAGCTCTAGTACAGGCAGTGGCTCCAGCAAGCTAACAGGAGTATCACGGATAAAAGTGTGCTCAGTCTCATAAGCCACCAGGTATTAAACGAGCACACACAGGGTGCAGATCTGGAGGAATAAGTGCCTTGGTTACTTTGGCACATTTCAGAGTACACACTTTTGAAACGGCCTTGTTGCTTTTGCTTTCCTTTCATCTGCGGCCCATTGCCAAGGCTTTTGAGGAACTCACACTGGGAACGTGGCCAACTGCTACAAGGGTTGTTACATGGTTTCCGAATTATGTTCTTGGGTAAGGCAGATGTTTAAAATCCTGCATACAAAACACTACAGTAAGAATGACCAGTAAAGCAAGTAGCTGCAACAGCACATTCCCCAGAAAAGATTTTATCCATCAAGGATATTTGGCAGCTGGTCTCTGAATGTTGCACTAAGGGGAGGTGGGGGAGGAAAAAGAAAAAAGGAACAGTTTCAAAAAAATATGAACCTCCTAAAGGCCAAGACGAAAAAGTGCATTTCCTCAAGAAAATGCCAGGAACTATTCTTCTTAATGTCCCATACTTTCCCAATTGCTCATTATTTAATTATAGTAATCTTATGGCATCTATTGTTACATTTTCTTACAAGCGGTAAGAGAACAGAAAGTCTTTATCTAAAAGTGCATTTATTTTAAACTATGAGAATCATAATACAAGGAAGAACAAAATTAAAGAATTGAAGTGTTTAGTGTACCATGAGCTGGATGAAAGCAGAAAATAATTAATTTCTTGTTAAACTCGCTTTTTGCAAAAATAAATACAGATAGCTGCTCCTTCTTCATATGAAGCATTTGTACAGTGCCACATTTACTCTAAGGAGGTTTCTCCAAAATCTTTCATCCTGTAGCCAATGTTTTTCACCCCAATCTTTAAGAAGGTTATCATATCTGGAGGCAGCACTGTGAGAATTCTGTCCTCTGAGTTTCATTATTATGTACTGAGATCAAGGAACCAAAAATTTTCTCAGTTTTTCACAGACGTAAATTTAATAGTTGGTGTTGTTCTAGTGGCATGATGGTAATTAGAATCAAAGACTTGTGTAAAATGTTTCTGCTGTAAACATGCAGATACAGAACCCACAGGCAAACATAGTATTCTATAAAGTAAAGGCAAAACCTGAGAAATTACCTCTTCTATTTTCAACAGAACTATGCCTGACTAAACATGGTCAGCATAAATTTTATACAATTTGTGTACAATCCAAACAATCTTCTTCCATTTCAAATTGTCCCTTGGAAATGAATGTCCCATCCCTTCAGATAAAACAGGCAAAATCAGGGCAAAGACAGCTGGGAAACAGAACAGTGAGTACTGAGGTCGTGTGATTTTTCAAATTCTGGTCTGCAGGTCCATGGATTTCTAAGAAAAAGAAACTCACTGCCCATAGCCTCCATCCAGATCTGATGTTCCTTCTGCAGCAAACTAAATACAGAAGGAGAAGGAATTTTACAGCAAGCATCCTCTTACAAATATTGTCCAATGTAAGGAATCCGCCCTGCTGATAACCAGCAGATCTTTTTACAGATAGCTTGCAGGTTAGGAGCACGGAAACACAGTGCTAGTAAGTCACACTCCCACCTATCCCTACATCTCTAACAGCTAAAAAAAAAAACCCGTGAAACTGTTAAAATTGAAAAAAATTAAAAGATTTATTTCTCAAGAAAATCCTTATTCCAATACAAAATCCATATACTGGAGACTCTTTAGTGACATCTAGGCTGTACTGCAGGTATATGTTGTGGTGCCTTATGGGGTTTGGTGTCTCAGGCCAAGACACTCCATATCTCTCCTTCAAAAGAATTGCTTTGGATTCAACAGCGACTAGAGACAGACAAGATGTTCATCCAGAACTGCATGTTGGTCATTATCCCTGTGTCCCACAGCTCAGATATAGTATTGAGAATATATAAAATACTCTTCTATTGGTTTAGACTTTATGTGCAAAATGTCTAGAGATGATAGTGCTGAGTATTTGTCCATGCACTGCTATCAGAGGCAGGTATGCCATATTTCATTTATAAAGCTGTAAAATCATTTATTGGAATACAAAGAAAAAAAGGTGTGTTTTTTTTCTCACCTGTACACTCATTGCACTGCCAACAACAAACCATGTAAGGAGATAATCTTTAAATGGACAGTATTATTTACAGGCCCTGAAGGTGACTAAGAATAAGAATTTGTCTCCCTCGAAGGCAGTGACATCTCAGTATTTTTCCTACTTCTCTTCCTTCAGAATGTTTTGGTAAATTGCACGTCCTCTGCTGTATCTTCTGCTGTCATCTCTTTTCCTTTGAACTTATATGCCAAACAAGTGATTGTAGTTCTGATGTACTCTTCTATAGGGTTCAGTTAATGTGCTTAATGAAGGAATAATTAAATTATTTCTTCATGTTCATTCTTCTTCTGCAAAGAGTACATATCAGTTCACTAATTGTGTTTTTTTCACTCTGTTTTCTCTGCTCAACAGAGTCTTCCTTGGACACAATGTACTCTGCCATGCTTATTTCTAAACTCACCCTGGAATATTATAGCACAAAAAACCATGATCAACTTGGGACAAGAGAGAAGAGTTTCGTTCAACCTCTAAAGTTCAGACAGTGTATCCGGGATAGTTTCTTTCAAGTTTGCAAGGGTAGAAGAAGGTATTCCCTATGCTTCCATTGTACAGATAAAAAAACAGAGAGATTTCTGTAAGTCCAGTGTCAGGCCCTGATTCTGCAAGGACATTTCACACATTACTAAAATGTGCATATGTGAAGAGCTCTTCTTCTCCAGGCTGAACAGTCCAAGTTCTCTCAGCTTCTCCTCATATGAAAGACACTCTAGTTCCGTCATCATCTTTGTGATCCTGCACTGAACTGACAGGTCCATGAGCTGTCTTGTCTTGAGGAGTCCAAAACTGCAGCACTCCAGATGTGTCTCACCAGTGCGAAGCAGAAGGGAACGAATACCTGCCTTGGTTTGCCTTCCTCATGCAACCCAAAGTGCTGCAAGAGTGTATTGTTGGCTCCCACTCATTTTCCTGTTCACCAGGACCTCAAGGTCCTTCTCTGAAAAACTGCTTTCCAGCTGGACAGCACTCCAGCATCTCTTGATGCATGGAGTTATTCCTCCCCAGATATAAGGCTTTGTGTTTCCTTTTGTTGAACTCCGTGAGACTCCTGTCAGCATGTTTCTCCAGCCTGTCAGTGCTGTCTGAATGGCAGCACACCCATCGGGGTGCATCAAGCACTCCTTCCAGTTTTACTTTATCTGCAAACTTGCTGATGGTGTACCCAGGGCTGTGTCCCAACAGTTTGTTCATGAGGATTTTCTGGAACACGTTGTCAAAAGCCTTATTGAAGTTAAGATGAGCAACATTGCTCACCCTTCATTCTCCCAGCCAGTTACCTCATTGTAGAAACCTATTGGATTAGTTAGATATGAAAAGTTAGTTAAGTGGTCATGCACTCATTTGTATGTGTATGTGCTCATATATGTGCATATTTAAAATATATACTGAGATATTAAAAGGTGCAGAAAATGCGAAAAACACAGGTTAACCTTATGTATCTCACTTTATGTGGACTGTCCTTATAAGAAGGACGAGGACAGGATACTCAGGAAACCTTCACCTCTGCCCAGGCTCAATATGATAGGCAGGCACCATTCCAAGCAGATACTGACAATGGGATGATTTTTGCAACGTCACAGCTATGATGTAGTAAAAAAGATGATTATGATTTTGAGCACTGGCATAGAACAAAGTGTCTTTGAATCCAAGAAAAATTACCTTTTCACCTCTTCCAAGAAGCACAGCTGATGTTATAGCATAAACTTTCCACTGGAAGCAGAGATAGTAGTACTTGCGTGATTTCTCCCCTGAAAGAAACCTCTCTTTCCCAGCAGCAGAGCCTTACAGCTCCAGTACAGCTAATTTGGTCTTGTTATTCATAGGTGGAGCTAAACAACTGGAGTCTAACTCAGATCCCTCTGTTCTGTAATGGCATTGTGATCTTAAGAAGATTCTCAAAAGCAGAAAAGACTTTCTCGAAAATGGAAAAAATGGATATCAAAATAATCAAGGTAAAAAGAGAAAACTAAAGAAGGGTTATATAACACTATAACATTTCTATTTAAAGCCCTTCCAAATTAAGTCAGTTGGAACCTTGAAGCATGAAATAAATATGCCTGTACAGAGATTCAAACACTGTCATTTTTAGTTTGACAGAGTAAGTTCTGGAAGTCTCTCTAAAGTCTCTCTAATAGGTTCAGAATTTGAACCATATCTACTTACAGTAAATGTGTTGAATGAAAGTAGAAAATGGAAAGGAAAGAGTTAAGTAGAGAGTATTTTGTGCCACAAGCAAATGTACAATAAAAGGGGGGAAGAGTAGAAGGAGGTGCAGAAATACAAGTCTGTGTCTGTCAAAACATGAGAATCAGAAATTATTAGAGTCCAAATTACAAGTCTGTCTGTCATGGAGCATGATAGATTTAAAACACAGGGGAAGCAAACGACAATTAAAGAATAAGCAGGAAAAGCTCTTGCCAAAACAGAAAAATCACAGAAAAGTAGCCTGACATGATCGAATTAAGAAATTTCATCTCAATAGAAAATTACTTATTGTAAATGAATGTAAATAATTATCTAGAGGAAAAAAAGACAATGAACTTGAACATTTGGGACATCACTGTTTACTGTATGAATCATTGTCATTGAATTCATACCCAAGTAGACAGGGAAGAATTTTAGAAATTATCTGAAATATCTGTCCACCTGGATGGAAATCTTTTTGACACAGCTCAGTTCACTCACATCTGTGAAGGATAGACATTTTCTGCCTATGCTCCTGACTGTATCATAATTGGCTAACATTCTTTAAATAAAGTGACACATGGGACAGATATTTAAAAAGGCAGGGGGATACTGCAGAAGCAAATTTTCAGTGTGACTGGAAAGGGCTGTACTGTAGATACAGTGTGTCTTGTAAAACAGCTTTCTTTCATGCAGGTTTCCTGCTATAATGTAAAATAGTATTGGCTTTACAAATAAGTTTGTGAAACAAATATGTAAAAAAGTAGGTTGAATGTCAAAATCATATTTCCAATTTTGACTTGCTAAACTGTCAGAATATTTGTTATTTTTTTAAAAACCTCAGCTGCTAAAATCAAGAGAAAGATGGTTTAGACATCTTAGAGTGTGAATAGCTCAAATTATGAAATAAGAAATGCAAATCAATTGGAAACCAGAAAGGAAAAAGAAAATAATGCAACCTTCATTAAAAACAAAACAAAGCAAAAAAACAAAACACTCAAACAAAACCAACTTAAATTATTTTTAGGGCAGATCGAATATTTTCAGGACCTTGCTTATCAATCTGCAGACTGAAAAGGAAAGACCCACCACAGCAGAAGGGAAGATAGAGCTGAGTAAGGCAGCCTGATCTGCTACCTGTTTAGCAACAAGTCCACCTAAGAAAAGGTGATGGGTGATAGTTCTACATGACTCTCTCTTGAGAAATACTGAGACACTAATTTCCTCTCTAGAGAGGTGTGCTGCTTGCTGGGCACTAAAATCAGGGATGTCACCAAGAGACTACCAAGCCTCCTACAGCCCACTCACTATTCCCTGTTGCTGTTGTTTCACATGAGCACCAGTGATATAGCCAGGAACAATCTCAAAAGTATCAAGAAAAATTACAGAGTGGTGATAAAGGACACAGGAGCATAAGTATTTTTTTCATCAATCTTTATTGTCAAAGGAAAGGGGTTTGAAAGGGCTAGTTCAGTCTGGTAAGTCAACTAATGGCTACAGGACTGGTGCCACAGCCAAGGGTTCAGCTACTCAGACCATGGGATTCGCTTTGAGAAATGTGATATAACAGGGTCTGATGGGATCTGTCTGTCGGAGAAGAGGAAGAGCATCTTCCATCATTGGATTGCCAAGCTGGTGAAGAAGACTTTAAACTAATGTTTCTGAGGGAGGGAAACCTCAGTCCATCCCACTCTGCTCAGTTTTATGCCCATGATAGTAATAGATGCCCAAGGTCCAGAGAAGGATCACAGGATCACAAATCATCAGGAGAACATCTGAAGAGCAGTACAAAGGAATTCCAGCCACTCCAGCCATTAAGTCAGCTTCATTGGGGGCCCAATTCAAATGTCTTTATGCCAACGCACATAATATAGGGAATAAACAAGAGGAATTAGAGATGTGGGCACGCCTAAAGCACTACGATCTTACTGGCATCACAGGGATGTAGTAAGATGACTTCTATGACTGGAGTGTTGGAACGGAAGGATACAGGCTTTTAAGGAAGGAAAAGACAAGGGGGAGGGTGTTCTGCCTTCTATGTCAGTGGCCAGCTGGAGTGCATGGAGCTCCACCTAGGGATGGATGAGGAGCCAATTGAGAGCTTATGGGGCAGGATTAAAGGGAGGACAGGGACAGGTGATGTTACAGGAGTCTGCTACAGGTCACCCAACAAGGAAGACAGGGTGAATGAGGCTGTGGGTAGACAGATAGGAGCAGACTCACGTTCACGAGCCCTGATCCTCATGGGGGCCTTCAGCAACCCCGATTTCTGTTGGAGGGACAATACAGCAGGGCACAAGCAATCCAGGAGGTTCCTGGAGCGTATTAATGATAACATCCTTCTCCAAGTGAAAGAGGATCCAATGAGGAGAGGTGCCATGCTTGACTTTATTCTCACCAACAAAGAAGGGCTGATGGTGAATGTAACACTTGAGGACGGCCTTGGCTGCAGTGATCGTGAAATGGTAGAGTTCAAAATCCTTAGGGCAGTAAGGAGGGCACACAGCAAACTAACTATCCTGGAGTTCAGGAGAATTTGGCCTCTTCAGGGATCTACTTCAGGGATCACACTGCCCAGCTCACAGAAGGGAAAGGCAGGAACTGGGAGAACGAAGAACCACCCACAGCAGGAGCAAATCAGGTTCAAGATCATCTGAAGATACACAAGGCCATGGAACCTGATGAGAAGCATCCAGGGGCCTTAAGGAACTGGTAGTAGATGAAGTTCCTAAGCCACTGTCACTCATATTTGAAAAGTCACAGCAGTCCGGTGAAGTTCCCATTGACTGAAAAAGGTAAAACATAACCCCTGCTTTTTAAAAGGGAAAAAAGGAAGACCTGGGAGCTACAAGTCAGTCAGTCTAATATCTGTGCCTGGCAAAATCATGGAGGACATCCTCCTGGAAACTGCACTGAGGTTTATGGGCGGAGAATGGATTGAGAGCAGCCCTGAGGGGAAAGACTTCAGGGTTCTGGTCGATGAGAAGCTCAACATGAGCTGACAATATGTGTTTGCAGCCCAGAAAGCTGAATATATCCTGGGCTGCATCAAAAGAAGTGTGCCCAGCAGGTCAAGGGAGGTGATTCTGCCCCTCTGTTCTGCTCTCATGAGATCTCACCTGAAGTCTCCCATCCATCTCTGGAGCCCTTAGCACAGGAAAGACATGGACGTGTTAAATCAAGTCCAGAGGAGGACCACAAAAATGATCAGATGGATGGGACATCTCCCATATGAGAACAGGCTGAGAGAGCTGGGGTTGTTTATCGTGGAGAGTAGAAAGCTTCAGGGATACGTTCTAGTAGCCTTCCAGTACTTAAAAGAGGCCTACAAGAATGAGGAAGACACGACACTTTTTAGAAGGGCATATAGAGATAGAACAAGTGGTAATGGTTTTAAATTGAAAAAGGTTAGATTTAGATCAGATATAAGGAAGAAATTCTTCACTAGGAGGGCGGTGAGGCCCTGGAACATGTTTCCCAGAGAAGCTGGGGATACTTTATCCTTGGATGTGTTCAAAGCCAGGTTGGAGTGGGGATTTGAGCAGATTGATCTGGTGGAAGATGACTCCGCCCATGGTAGGGGGCTTGGAACTGGATGATCTTTAAGGTGCCTCCCAACCCAAACCATTATATGATTTTATGATTCTAATGTGGCAACATTTTACATCTGGGGCACCTGAGAAATCCGGCGGAGATCAGATAGATGTTATAGCTTTGAATTTTAAAGAAACATAAGCTAGCTAATAAATTTGAATTTGTGTCCTAGTTCAGATTCTAAATTTGGAGTTTTCTATTTCCAAATTTTTTTTGGACTCACCTCTAATTTGTGTTGATGTATCAATAAGGCTGAGTGGGAGCATGGGGGGATAAGGAAACAAACTCAGTGTTATTACTGCATTCAGTGGCAAGTTTTCTACCAGCTTTTTCACTCAACAGCCAAGAACAATCTTCTCAGAGAAGAGTTAGCACAGTTACTCCTCTGGAATCTGATGAACTAACTTTTAGGTAATGTGTCTAAATGTACTTTTGTTGTGCCTCCCCACGCCTTTGACTATGACTTTAATCCTAAAAGACATGTTTCTATTCCACCTGAACCACCAAAAGTCCTTGAATATCCCTCAGAGATAAAGCTTTCAGCATTCATATCACCTTGCTAAGTCTTATCTCTGCTTGCAGTTGACAAATTAGTAGATAATGATACTTGTTGAGATTATATTATCCAGTAAGCAATAGGCTTCAGTTTTGCCTGCAGCTAAACAATGCCGAATAAGCCAGGCTGGTTTTGCACTTAATGAAAACTAGAGAAATTTAAGAGATGCTTTATTTATGTTGCTTAGTAATGGCCTCCCACTGCCCCTGACATTAGGCCTCCTCTAAAGCACTGAAAGGGTTAGTATCCATAGCAGATGTCTCTTAATGTCATACCAATACTTATCATATATTCACACACAGTATAAAATGAAACAATTGTGCCTAGAATGGCTTCAGATTGCCAGTCTCTAACACCTTGCACATAAGGAAATCCTTTAACAATGGAATGAAGTCCAAACTAAACAGAGTGGAATTGTTTTGAAGGATGGCTCATTTCCTACTTCTGGCTCTTTACTGTTGATTATTTAAGCACTCATTTCTCTTTATAAATGGAAACTGAATCACAGTTTACTGCTGGAAAATTATTGGAAATAAGTCCATTCAGGTTGCAGACATGACTGTTTCCTCTCTGGACAGGAAGATTGTGCTTAAATGGTCCTTTCGGGAGCTCTGAATGATAAAAAAGCTGTTTCTAGTCTCTTTCAAAACGATCTGTGTAATTTTTTCATTCTTCACTTCACAAAAAAAAGTCAGGATGTCCCTCTCCAAATGTGTATGTTAAAGCAGGAAAAAGGAAAGGTGAATATACATTTTCTATTTGTCTAGACAGCATAAAGTCTGTTTGCAAACCTGGAATGAGCTTCTCACTTCCCTCTTTATAACTTATTCATCTTTATTTATTTTCATTTATATACAAAAGAAGACTGGAAAAGGCAAGTCCATGGCTGTAGTCACATGTGACTGTATTTTTATTACCAGTTATTATAGCACACAATTCCTTTCAGCTCATCTATAAATGTTAACAATTTTCAGATAAAAGCTAAACAAAAAAAACACCCCACCCTTTCCCTCTTGTTCTAGCCTCTGTACCTCTCTAAGAGCTGGAGAAAGTAGATGGATTTCACTGTCTTAAAAAGAAGGTGCAAGATATTTGTGGAAGTCTTAAAGTCCAGTGACATTAGAGGGAGATTTTGAGTCATCCAAAGCTGGTAACCTCCATGAATCCGAGAGCAGAAGCAACAGATTTAGGCCAGGGAAGCCTAATGAAAACTGTGACTTCTTAGGGGGTTGGACAAGGCAGATACTAGCCATTTCACAAGTACTGCAGAACTGTAGCTCTTTTCTAATCAAACCACAACCATGCCAGTATCATATGCACGGAGAACTTGTTTCCTGTCATATGAGGGCCTTGATCAGATATCAGCTTCTTTGTCCTACATGCCTGCAATTATTCAGGTTGCTTTGATATTAGTGAAGACAGATAGGCACTTCTTACAACGCAGTTAAGTTCCTCTTCAGTTAGATGTCCGTAACAGATCAGTTAAATCACACATGGAAAGCACATTTTTTCTCTTTTTTTTCCATGCAAGGGGCAGAGGTTGACTGGTTTAGACATAGGCATCCACACTGAAGGCTTCAGAAGTTTTTGACTACTTTAATGGTAAACTCTTCTTACAGTACTCCAGAATCCGTTTCCCAGGTACTGAAGATGGTAAAGTGTTCAGATAGGTCTTTTTCTTCAAATTTACTTTCTAGTCAGCTGGTTCTCAGTCTTTATTGGTTGCATGGGTTTACTCTATCCCAGTTGAAAGACTTTGCAATTCCACTGGTTGAACATCGTAAGGTTTGTGTCATCCTATTTCTACAATTTCTGGCTTCTCTCTGAATTGCAACTACACTCTCCAGAATATTGACATAAATCATAGACTAAGGCAAGGAAATCTGCTGCTGTAAACACAAGTTTGATTCTCAGTGTTACTCTTTTGGTTTCAGCTCACATCATAGAGTTGTATTTCTTCATAGTAGCTACTATGGGGCTGTGTTGTTTTGGATTTATTATGAAACCAGCGTTGATAATACACCAACATTTTAATTCTTGCTAAACAGTGCTTACACAACGTCAAGACCTTTTCTACTTGATGCACCACCCCACTAACAAATGGGCTGGGGGTACACAAGAAGCTGGGAGGGGACACATTTGGGACAGCTGACCTCAACTGACTAAAAGGTATCCCATACCATATCATGTCATGCTCAGCAATATAAGGCTGGGGAAAGAAGGAGGAAGTAGGGACATTTGGAGCAGCAACAATTGTCTTCCCAAGTGATGGAGCCCTGTTTTCCTGGAGATGGCTGAACACCTGTCAATGGGAAGTATTAATAAGGATTAATTCCTTATTTTGCTTTGCTAGCATGCACAACCTTTGCTTTACTTGTTACACTGTCTTTATCTCAACCCACGAGTATTCTCTCTTTTACCCTTCTGATTCCCTCCTTCGTCCCACACCAAATAGAAGTGGGATTGAGTTGCATACAGGGGTTAAAAAACACAAGTACTAATATCCTGTATTTCCATACTTTCAGCATGGTGCTCAGAGATCCCAAGTGACATGGGATATTTGTTACAACATGTGAAGAAGCACTTTTATCATCTCCTCCCTCCACGCTTTCAGTTTAGGAATTTTTTGTCAGGTATCGAGGGGATTAGTTTCAAACATCAAAAGCAGATGTGATGTTATGAGCAAATTTTTTTTTTTTTAGTTTTAAAAAAGAAATATATAAACCTGTATTTCAGACACCTTAGATAAAGAAATGTGAATCATTTCAAAAAAATCCGAGTTTTGCAAAGCTATTTAATATTCTAGACTGCTGGTCTACAGGCATCCAAATGGAATGCTAATCATCCACTTTCTTCCCCAGCTAAAATCTTCACAGTGGCTGACAGAAAGAAAGGCACTAGACTGTAGAACAATGATACTATGCTTTCCGTAGGAAAGACAACTATAAAATGTTTCCTGCAGCCTAATTCTTCTAGCATCATCTGATCCTTTGCTAGTCCCTAACTGACACCTATTAATCTCTCCTCTACAGATCACTGTTCCCCAGGGCCTTAGCTGATATTCCTTTACCTTATGCTGCTGTTAAAATGGAGACCGGGAAGAACACACAGAGTCTCGATCACAGCATTTAAATTCCTCATAATCTGATGAGATGTCTTTCATTCCGGTATTTCATTGGCCAAAAAAAGGTATTTTCAAGGTTGCTAGTTCACTGGAATGTCTACATCACCTTTTCCTTAAAACAAGTGATGTCTCAACTAAAAATGAGAGGGAAGTTCATCTCTTACTATCCATCAAGACAAAGAGACACCAAGGTAATATAATATGTAATTTTTAATGTGCCTCCCCATCTTACTGCCTCTAAATTTAATTATTTGTTGATGAGCAGAGGATAGTTTCTTTCTTCAGAATATTGTTGAGAATTGCATCAAAATGAGGAAGAATATTTACGCAAGATTTCTGGAAGGTCAGAAAATTTAGGCAAGGTTTGTCAGCAAATGTAGTATCATCTGATAGAGTTGCAAAACTATCAAACTTTGGATTTCTCATCTCAATTACACATTTTTCTTGTTCTCTAACAGAACATGTTAAATCTTTTGACGATTTCACTTCATTTCAGTAGGACATGATATTCAAAATATATATTGTTATTGAACAGCTACCAATATCAAGGTCCTGCAAGAACAATTTTATATCATATAACCTATTGCAATGAATTTTTTTTATAAAATGCAGAGTTCTTATAGACATTATGTGCAGATTAGATTTTAAATTCACATTCCAACTACTTGTTACTAAACTTGATATTTGGTGCATTTGAATATCAGTCTATAAGTAAACTAAGCAAAAGTTAATAGCTCAAAGCTGTCTCTAATCACTGGAAAGGCAAATTATTATTGTCATCCTTTAGGTGATAAGCACATGAAGTGGACAAGCGAGTATGAGGACCTACTGCCAGTATTTGTCTGGAAATGTAAGTTGTTTTTTTTTTTTTACTGAACCCCATTCCACAAATGTCACTGCGAAATACTGAGCCTATGTCTTCAAGAGTTGCAGTGATCTGATCTAGAAGGTCATGTTCTCTGTAACAAGGATTTCAGGTTTCTGTTTCTCTTTCTGCCCTTCTACCTGGTCCTGACCACACACATTTCTATTCAGTGCCAGTTCTGAGCTGTGACAACTTACCAACCTACTTAAAACCCTTGAACAACCTAACAAAAAAAATAAACCAAAAAAAAATAAACAAGCAAAAATCTAGAAAAAAAATGGATAATTTTATACTGGACTATGAAACAGAACTGTTTATGGATGCGTTCATAAAGTATCTTGGCTAACACAAAGAAGGGTATAGGTTTATGATTCCCAGAGCTGGGAAGACGAGAGGGAAACCGAGGGGGGAAAAGCCCTGTCCTTTGGAAAGTGCACTTCATTACAGCAACAAGTGTTCACCAAAGCACAAACTGAGGTTGCACAGGGAACAGTGTTCTTCCCAGAGGTTCTATTAGGTCATTTACCAGAGCATGTCCACCTTGTCTTCTCCATTCTCACAGTTGCACAACTCATTTCAATATGGAGCATTTTGCTGCTCCAGTGTCTTCACTCTTCTAAATCTTTCCAATCTCTCTCTAGCTGCACCAGCTCTGTTAGTTCCTAAACACAATAGAGACATCGACTACTCAAAGTTTTTAAATAATCTTTATCATACACGGTCTACAATGGAACACATGCTTCCATAGCTCTCCTCCTCCAACGGGTCTATTTTCTTCCAAGTCTTTACACTTTTGCTCACGTTTTTTTTATTTTTTGCACTGATTGGGCTCTGCTGATTCTGAAAAATAAAAATATTTTTTACACTTCATTTGTATGAACTTAGTACGGAGAATTGGAACAACAGCTGAGAAACTGTTGTGTTTCCTGGCCAATATGGCACGTGTAAAACTTGTGGAGCAGCAGCTGAAAGGTTGTGGTTTTAGTTTTGGGACCAATTTGACATCTTTTAATAATTTTTTTTGGGCAGCAGTTCAGAAGACTGTGATTTTTCCCCCATCCCAGACACCAATCTGGTGTCTTTCCATCTAAGGTTTTTGACGCATTTTGTCTGTGGAAATCAATAAACAAAGAGTGAAAATACTTTTCTCTGCAAAAACATAAACTATTATGGAGATTTCTGATATAATTTTTGTCCAGTTTATGACTTTAAAATCCATGCTTTTTGTCCACCCTTGACTATATTATGTGACGCTTATTTTACTTTAAAAAAAATTAATTACTTTTTCCTTTAAAATATGAATCTTAGAATGGATACTTTCCAACCACATTTTTAAGTGAATATGTAATGAATTTTTATTACAGAATTTGAATGGTGATCACTGAGGTTGTTATAAGGCCTCAGTTATTTTTATATGCCTGTTTCCTTTTATAATTTGGTTATTCATTAAATGTGTCAAACATCAATTTTGTAACAGGCGTTCACTGTGCATCTAAAGCTAGTGCCTCTCATGATAGTCCTCTGCACATTTTTCATCTCACAGGCATATTTAGGAAACTGAGTATATTGCAGTTTTCATATCTAAAAGCAAAGAATATATTTCTAGGGTAAAATATATAACATGGACTTCTGCTTGTTAGGAACAGAGATGACAATAAATTTAATTTAATTTGTGGATATCAAACCATGCTTTATATCATGGTAGTAACACCTAGTTTTATTTGATGTAGTGTGTACTAAAACATAAAGGATAGGATGGCAGTGTGCACGTATGATTTGAAAACTTTTGCTTCACCATTTAAACGCATTGAGAACTGTGGGATTCATATAAAGAGACAGATTATCTTGCACTGAACTACTTAGTAGTTTCTTTGATGTGCTGAGGTTTTTTTAGCAGTAGCTATTTGAGGGGCACATTGCTGAACTAGGTACATAACTTGCTTAACAGTGGTGTTTCCCATATCCCAGTAGAGTTATTCTTATGTTTGCAACATATGCAAAATGAAAGCAAACCTAGCAACTCTCTTTGATTGCATTGATTTCACCTGCACTGCCGCTGTGAAGATAAAAATGCTGATTTTTTTCCATTCTTTATTACCTCATTTAAATTGTCTCTGCTGGCATACACAACAAACATAAATCCAAAAAAGCTTAAAAGTATGGATGAATACTATACATGTGATAGAATCAAAGGTTCTTATATTCTCTTCTGTGGGACAAAGCAGAAAGGTAAAAATTTTCCTAGGCTCACAAAGGGGGCAAAAAATAGAATCAAAAGCCAATCCTATACTTGAAAAAAGAGACCACACTTTCCCTTGAATACCAAAACTCACAGTCAACATAAAAAAACCCCTGTAATTTCACATGAGCTTGGGAACTGAACCTGTATATGTTATTATTTTGGTATCTTTACCTATATGAAAACCTATAGAATATTGTTCTAGTGGGTCAGATCCTTTATCATGGCCAAAGAGATTCCTGTGGATGCCAAGGAGCTGTAATGCAGCAGTAGTATGAGCCTAGATCGCAACTTGATGACACCACACATGGAATGCTTGTCGCTGACATCTTCCTATGTGTGACAGAAGGACAGTCCAAAAAACCAGTCTGCGAGAGAGTCGGGGAGTGGACTGAAAGCTGTGATTAGAGGTCCACTGCTTTTTGCATGTTGGGACAATCTGCCTGAGGCTGTACCCACAGACTTCCAATGACGTAACACTAAGTGTCTTTCCAGTGATACCTTGCTTGAGTGCCATAAATTTTCACCAGGATTTCTGTGTAGAGTCATTCTTGGATTAGGCAAAACTCTTCATAGGGAGTACATGATTGTCTTTCTACAGACTTCTATTCCTTTACAATTTGACTTAAAATTCCTTTATAAAATCAGTTTGTAACTGCAATCCTTTTCTGATGTGAGTTCCATTCATCCTTCAAAGCTGTACCTCAGAGTGTTAGTTCATAATTCTGAACTTTGTTTCTTCCTTAGTTACTATTTTCTTTCTTTGAACTGCTTCCCTTGAGCAATTTCACACACAAAGATCACTCTACTGGCCTAATAAAAGAAAATTAAAAAGTCGGTGTAAAAGGGAACCATAAGCAAAATCATATTGATCTATAAATAAAGTAATATAATCTGAAAAAGCCCTTGCAATCGCCCAGATGATTTTCATGTGCCTTGGCTCACACTGTATGTATATTTGTGTGTGTGAAGTGTGACAGAGGGAGAGAGAACAAACATGTACTCTTGTATTGCATAAAAGGAGAGGCAGTCAAAAGTATCAGCACATGGCTAATAAAGGACTCTTCTCAGAAAAAAAGTTAGTCCCATGAAGATTACAAATTATTTTATTTTGGTCTTCAGCCCTTTGAATCCTCTTGTTTATCAGACAAACTGGTGCAGGCAGATGGTTCTAACCTGTAGTACTAATCATGCTAAATCACTTAGCTGAATCATGCATAAAATCGAAAACAGATTACAGTTTTACCACTTGTGAGATTTGTCATTCTTTGCACATGGTTATTTTCTCTCCTTCCAATTGCTTATGCACATGGGTGATCTGATACAGCTTATGTCACAATGCACATTTGGTCCTAGCTTTCCAGGAGCAACTGGCAAAAAGGAGACTTACAGATCCCCGTATTGTCAAAATTTCAGCCCTCAAATTTAACCCAGATTCATTGCTTACTTCTCAGATATACTATTTCCTACCCTATATATGTTACAGCAAATAAGATTGTTCTTCTTCCAGTGAGGCAAAACAGGAAAATATTTGATGTCATCAAAAATTTCTGCTGAACTTTGCCAAAAGATCTGTACAATGCAGTACAATAATTTTTTTTTTTTTATTATTTTTCCTTTTAAAAAAAACAGACATGGAATTCATCCCACAAATATTTTGTAGCAAAGAGTTCTCAATCCAATAGATTTTCATTCATCAGTTACTTGAGAATATTTCATATTTTTCTCATCATTACCAATTCAGTTAGGCAAGGAAGAACTGCAACATAAAGTCAAAAGACAGTGTAGTATCTCCAGGAGAGATAGAATAAACAGAGTATATTTTGGTATTGCTACAGAAGATATAATTTCAAGGTTGTCTTTTTTTTCTAAGTGAGTGTTTTATTTGTACTTAGGCACCCAGTGCTGAAAAATTTAGAAAACAATGCAAATTAAATCATGGATGTAAAGAGAAGGCCTGCTACTTGAAGTTTCATGCTTGTGACCTTGCCAAATCAGCAATATTTACTATGAGATTTTTCAGTCTTATTCAGTGTCCAAAATAATACAATATATCACTTGTTGGATGCTGTTGTATCATACTCCTTTCCTGTGGGTTACACACCAGATAGTCAGACCACCTTCACTGCGCATTTTAGAACAGGACTATTCCCACCAGTGAATATTTAATTCTCTGACATTCAATGAAGGAAAATGCACAGACCTGAATGCTTTCATTTACTTTAAATAAAAGCGGTAGCATTTATTTTAAGTAAAAGTGGAAGCAAACACAGATATAGATAGGGGTGACAGGGAAAGAGGGAAGAGGAAGAGACTATCCGTCTGTGCTGGCCACTACCATGACACTCGAACCTGAGGAGATGCAGCAAACCACAAAATAACAGTGTCAGAGCACAGGCACAAAATCTGATACTCAGTCATTTGTATTTTCTTTATTGCTAGAATATTCCCTCACATAGTTTTGATGTGCTGGAATGCTTCCTAATTATTCCCAGGCCCAGTTTGGAGTTACCACTCGATAAGGGTCACTCCTAATAAGCATTTTAGATGAAGCTACCCTTCTTTAAAAGCAAAGAGAGTTCAACAGTCCAGATTATGCCAGCTGACCTCATTCCAGAGAATGGGCCATGGTTAATAGATGTGGTTTCTGGATCTCATGTATATAGTAACACATATCTCAAGTACATGGTCATTCTTGTAAAATGGCTGGACGACCAGGTGAATATACTGTGACTTTCTACTAAGTGCTAAATCATTGAAATTAAGTACTTAATGCCAGATATCAAAGGTATATTTTAAAGTATATTTTGGACTAGCTCCCAGATATCGACATTTCCTATTCTGCGTTGTTGCTCTGTCTTGTTTAATTGAATATTCTAAGTAAAAAAGTGACAAAAGGAAAGGAAATTTGATCCAGAATGGCCACTTTGCTGGCAAACAGAATGTACTTCATTATGTGTTTGTTAAAGTAGAATTTAGCTTTCATTTTTGAAAGACAGTGTCAAATACCCCTTCCTGGATAAAAAGGCCATTTCACCATCTCTGGTAAATGACAGTAGCATACTGCATCAAGAGGTTAGAATATTATCACATTACTATAATTCCTACATTCATTATTAGCTCACTGTATTTATATGAACAACCATAATACAAGAGTTTCTTTGTGTGGCATCTTTTATAAATTTTAGAATCTCCATTACGTGAAATAAAATACAAAATATATCCATATATCATGTTGAATTTTGGCTTTATGAAACAAATCTACATTTTGACTATGCTATAAATGCGTAAGTTACAGAAAAAAAGAGCAAACCTCTCAATGAAGTGCAGTTGTTCTACGCCATAGAAGAAAGCACAGGACACGTGCAGACCACAGTCTTTCTCCACTTCACACATTAAGCAAAGCCTGAATTTTCTATCAGGTTAAATAAATTTCAGTGTTTCTGATATGTTTCCTGAGCAACTCTTGTGAAGCAGCAAACACTATGGAAGCCCAGAGTTTGATACATCTCTGACAATGCCTAAGTTTACCACACTCACTCTGAGGTAGCTATCAAGATCTATTTTCAAGGTAAATTATTTCATTTCCTTCCCTAAAACCACTTTAGGGAAGCAAAGGTATTTTTAGGGAAAGAAGGTATATTAGTGAAAGAAAGTATTTTTTTTCTTTTCAGAGAGTTCTTACTTCAACAGATCAGCTACAGCCATCTCAGGTCAAGCTATCTCAGCATAATCAGTGATACTACAATGTTTACAGGAAGTAAAATGCACACTGCAAAGGCTTCAGGTCAAATATTAACCCGCCTGTCAGTAGCGTGTCTGGAAAGTTTCATCTTTAGCATTCCAGTGATGCCTAAATCCTTCCCACCTGCTGGAGTTGCAGCAATTCCCAAATTATAAAGCAGTTTAGGGTTTGAAATTTGCATTTAAAAGTCTGTTTGAAGAGGGGATTTTATTTGCATCCTGTAACTTCATACACTTAGTAGCGAGCAAGGCATGGAAACTGTGCTACATTTTTTAACTGTTTCTTTGTTTGTTTTGCCTGCTTCAAAGAAACGTCAGCTCTCAGATTTAAACTTCTAAAGTCAGTAAAAGGTATCATTTCTCTGTTCTGTGACTGGGAATGGATGACAGTCATTTAATCTATATACATGACATTTTTCTACACTGATATAAAAGAATGCAACAGTAGTTATCCAGTACCAAAAAGTAGTTACTCTTTAACAAACAAATCAGGCAATACTGTGTGGCATAATAAATATAATATGTCAAAGAAGCAAAATACTTCTACCATAAAAACTTCCCATGCAAAGAACGCTTTAAGAACTTTAGTCACTTTACTTCCAGAAAATTCAAGGTGAGATAGATACAAATAATAATAATAATAATAATAATAATAATAATAATAATAATAATAATAATAATAATAATAATAATAATAATAATAATAATAATAATAATAATAATAATAATAAATATATTTATTGCTTCAGGACAATAAGGTACGGTATAGACAGTTCACAAAGCTAAAACAAGTCATGGAGGTGGAAAAGATCACTTTCTTAGAACACAGAAATCCAGAACAGATGCAGCAGAATACCGGTTATTTCAATAATTGTTGAAAAATTGATCAGCTACCAGCCAGTTCCTACCAGTGTAATGGAATGAATATTGTAAGCATCCCATGCTCAATACTCATAGGTGTATGTGCCGTCCTGTGTATACCTCTTTCAGGTCATTTTCTGTATTGTCTTGTCATCCTATAAGAACAGCCAAAGATCTATCTCCAGAATGTCAGCCAGATTAATTTCTAAAAGCTGTGAAATCAATATCTAAGAAGATCTTAGCTAATTTGATAAATTTTTTTAATTCAATTTATAATTATTTATTATTTAATTCATTCTACAACTTTTTAAAAACCTCAGTGTTATTGTATACAACTCATTTTTTCTTCATAATTCCCAAATTTCCTCTCATTTATTTTTAACTACATAATAAAAACTGATTATAGAACCATAGAATCATAGAATCATCTGGCTGGAAAAGATCTCTGAGATCATGAAGTCCAACGTACCTGTCCCCTTACTAAACCATGTCCTTAAGAAACTCATCTACTCGCCTTTTAAGTACCTCTAGAGATGGTGACTCAGCCACCTCCCTGGGCAGTTCTGCCGGTGCCTGATCAGCCTTTCAGTGAAGAAATTTTTCCTGACATATAATCTGAACATCCTCTGGTGCAATTTATGGCCATTTCCTCTCATCCTATCATCTGTCATTTGCGAGAAGAGACCAGCACCCACCATGCTACAACCTCCTTTCAGGTAGTTGTAGACAGCCATGAGGTCTCCCCTCAGCCTCCGATGATAAATTATTTTATAATTATCATATAGCATGCTATTATTGACAGAAAAGCTAATCTGACCTACTACACCATTTTTGTGTCAGTGAAAAGATGTCAGTTTCAGGAGACTTACAAAATTCGCATTAAAGCCAGGGCCTACCTTTGTCTCTTTAATTTTCATTGATTTGACAATATTAACTAATACTCTCTTGCTTTTCATACATACATATATAAACCCGTATATTATTACTATGTTAGCTGAGTATGAAGGCAGAGTTGTGTGCAAAGGCAGCCTATTCTGCCTTTAAACCAAAGAGAGTTAACTGTGGAAATAATTCATCTTGAATTTGTTCAAAATTATTTTCTTAATCATTGTGTCCAAACAGCACCACTACCCAGCATTACAAAACTATCATTAAGACACTCTTTTTGAGAAATTTAGGCAACTACTCAGAAAACCAGTTTGGGAAAAGAGCCTGTTTATATCACTGAGAGATCCTAAATGTGTAAAGTAAGAGCAATGTCTACTAGCTTTAAACATAAAATGAAGACATCTACACCTAAGCTAGCCACTCTCTTTGAGCTAGTCATTGGAGCCATGTAAGGATATGAATCATCTGGTCTGTTTTAAAGTCTAGTTTACACTAAGATTAAACACAGTAAGTGTGCCAGTTTCTTCCCAGGGACTAAAAAGGGAGTAAAGATGACTAGCTGAGACATAAACATCTGCATCTTAGCTAATTAAAGCTAGCTGTTGTATCTCCCACAATAGAGATGTCAAACAATTACCCTTGTACTCAAGCAACAAAAAGAAACCAATTTTCAGGATGAGATAAGGGAACAAGCCTTCTTTATGGGCATAATACATGAAGTTACCATGGGAAGACAGAGCACACGCATTAGAAGAAATGGAGGTGGACAAAACTGCGCTGGCTAAAAGAGTAAAGAAGTAGTATTTAAAATTTTGGCATTAGATGAGTTTTGTGACATAATTTCTCAAGGTTCCATTTTTGAGCTGAACTTTGTTTATTCCATATAAGAACAGTTTTTGTACATGACTAATAGACTATCGGGGCCTACTTATACCTATGAAACCCACAAATTTTTGTACTAGGTGGTTCTTCATGACATAACAAGGAAAAAATCTTTTTCACATGGGTCTGCTCAGTTACCTAAGGCACCACCACTTTGTTTACCTGTTTTACTTCAAGCATATGAGTAAGGGCCATCACTTAATGTCTATCCATCACCTCTGTCATTTCTGCTAGCTGCTTCAAAAGGTCCAGAGAAGAACAAGAGACAGGATGTAATTTTATCACCAAAAGTTAGCTTCTAAAAAGAATCCTTCTGTAAAATAAGATTTCATCAACTTGAAATAGCAGAAGATTGAATATCTTTATTCAATCAAGTAGTGTCAGGTGACTACAAGCAGTCAAAAATAGCACTAGCACACTTCAGGCACAGTGATAGAAATTGAGATCTGTTGATGCAATTACATAAGGTACTAGAAAATTCTCTGAAATACTGAATTCAGTCCATGTTCAGGAACCGTGAATTCAAACTAGAGCAAACTTGGAGAATAACCACTACTCAGATCTATAAAATACAAGTGGAAATAATATATATGGAAAATCATAAATATCTGTAAACGCATATGTTGTAAACCATCGGAGAAAAAAGAGCTATTAAGTTAAAAGGTGCTGTTAGCACAGTAATAACAAGGTGCAAAATGGTGATGAATAATCTTAAACTGGAAGTTAGGAGATTTCTAATATCAGGAACATGTTTCAAGCAGAAACAGGAGGGTAAGAAATCTTAGCCTATTTTATAATGAGTCTTGCAGCATTTATAAACAGATTGCTGTTCCTATAACAACAGGGAACAGGTCTTTATGACACATTAAGTTTTCCCAGCATTATGCCCAGAGACACAGAGGGCATTGGCAAAAGAAATTCTACTTGTTCATGTAAGTGGGAAGTATTCAGAACATTTTCATAAGTATGAAGACCAACCATAGGTTTACTTTCATTATAATTAAAGTACATATACATTGTTCACTGTTATTCCAAAAATCTTTCTTTTCACTGTAATAGTAAAACCATTTTTTTTTTATTTATGAGCTATAGTGGACTTAAACTTTCGGTGCAGCTTCTTCATGTTTACTTTTGATTGTAATACAAAAAGGCGACGGGGGGGAGATGCATAAGTTGGCTTGGTTTTTTTGTTTTTTTGTTTTATCCCATATTTCTATTTGTTGAAATAGTGTTTTATTCACTGGATGACAATGTTCAGTCTTTGTTTCTAAGGAAAGTAGTGTTTAGCCTCTTTGAAGTTGAATGGACTGGGTTGCAAGATTCAAACATCTGCTATATGTCATATAATTGATTCTGTGTGTTATGTTTAAGATATTTTTTGTCAACATGGTTTTTCTTATGTTTAATGAGAATTGAAATCACTTTTTACAAAAATGAATAAAATCAGTGGACTCGTCAGTTATTTATCACTGTAGAAACGATTTTAACAAACAGTCACATCAATATAACATAAGCGAATGTTCTTTCATTGCTACTATCAGACAGTATGTTTTCTAGGTCTGGTTTCAGATGCTAAGACTAACAGCCATGAAGTGTTAGTAATAATAACAATAACAGCAAAGATAATATAATAGTAACAATAAAAATATCAATTAGTAGTATTAGGTCATATATCACTGCCTCCTACAAAGATTTTCATTTTCTTTCCAGTCATACTTTGTTTCTCCAAGTATATTCCAAATTCAATCTATAGATATAGCTGACTTTAAATCAGAGAAACTAAATGGAGAGCAAGACAAAATCAGTGGAATTAATATGAATTTCACTCATATTAATCTCATCGAGGTCCTAAACAAATAACAAAATTTCTTTAGGAGTGATTTATGAGTTTAGGCTAGAAGAGTAGGTAGAGATTGTGGATAGCATTAACTAAAATTAGGGTTTTATATCAGCAAGCAGTGGTGCTTTCTGCTGCGTTTCAACAGGAAAACAGCACAAGCAACAACTACTTTCTCAGATAACTCCTATCATTCTTTCTCTGAAAGAATAATGCATGTTGAAGATATAAAAGCTGTGGAAAAGGCAAAAATAAATTAGGTCATTTGGCCCAAATCCTAGATTAAGCCAACTACTGCACCTAAAAGAAAAGTCTGAGTTCCCAGCTCTCAACGTGCCATGCCAGCCACTGGGAAGCGTAATTTCTTCACCCAAGGTTTATTTAAAGAAAACTAAGCAAGAAGAAGAACCTGAGATTCCAAATTATGGAAAGAAAAGCTTTACTTTGTCTTGTAAAGCTGAGGATGTGTGTGCATTAGGTTTAATTCTATGTCCTATGCACTGAATGTTATAATACTTATGTTTATTTTTTTTCTGAAGCAGAAAGTTCCCACTATTGGAAAACGATGAGTAGTTTTTTCAGGATACCAAATTACTTTGCCCCAGTGTGTTGAAGTGCACATAAAACCTTCAAGCAATCATTAGAAGTGTGTACAAATGCACACAACCTGGTAAGAAAGGTTGCCATATACTAGCCCACATCCTTCTTGTCATTACGGCCTGTTTTGTAGAAGTTATGATCCCCACTTATAATTTCTTGAAGAGATGCTCATACGAAAAATTTGTATCTTTTAAAGCAAGAGGCTGTGAGGTGAAATACTTTGGATAACGGATCTTGCCAAATCCAGCTCATTAGGGCTAGAGCAGAACAAGCACCATCCATATAGGAGCAGCAACTGTAACCATATTAGAAAGAAATAATCATCCAGTTGTTGTCTCCAAAGGATATTTCTAAACAATGGAACGTCACAGAGTTTAATTCTTTACTAAATTTGAATGACAAATTTAGAAATTACAGACAGGAGGAGGCCTGGGGGAGACTTTAACAGGCGATCTTTTCCCTTCCTCTTCTCAAAGAGATCAGATATTTCCATGTCATTCATGACAGGTTCTTGTCCAACTTGTTTTTCAACAACCTCTAGTGATGGAAACTTCACAACCTGCCCAGCCAATGCATTCCAGTGCCGAGGATTTTCCTCTCATCTGATCTAATCTCCCTTGTACTAATTAGAAACCCTTGTAATCACAATACATTATTCAGTTGGTCCACCTCTCCCTTGAACTGTACACAAAATCAGACATTAGTATTCCAGTCGACACCTTACTAGTGCCAAATACTGTAAATATTTCAGCTGAATCAGCGATAATGCTGCTATTTAATTTTTTCTGAAAAACATAACATTTTTGACTCATGTCCAGCTTGTGAACCACTGTAACTCCTAGATCTTTTTGTTTAATCAGACATTTTTCAGTTTCTACTTGCAAAGAAAAAAAATCCTTGTGATACTGTGATTCTGTGAACTGCATCTCTTTTACTTATTATGTAAGTATTGAAAGATCCTGAATCTGCTTGATCTAATGTTACAGTTAACCACAAAAAGAGCCAGAGTTTGGACAGGTGACCTCCTTAAACCCCTTTCAACCTGAAAAATTCTGTGATTCTCTAATTTTCTGAGATAATTTTGAACTTGAATTCTCTTCTATAATGTACTTAAATTTTTCTCGGCTTGTATCATTTGCAACTTTAATAAAATTACTTTATTCTTTTGTTCTGATTATCGCAAAAACTTCCCATGCTTTCTAATCCAGGACAGACCCTTTAGTCCAAAACTGAATACATTCTTCCAGAGAACTAGGATCTACTGCTAAACTACTCATAAACTGTGGTAACTGCCATGTAATAGTATCTTCACCACTTTCCACATTCATAACAAGTTAGACATAACTGGAAGAAGTCTGAAAACTCCTAATCTCCCCATATGTTTAGCAGTGGTTTCATATTCAGAATATATCTATGTTCTCCTCAAACTTTTACCTTCTCCCAAAAGGTCTATCTGAAATAACATTTAAGTCCAGTTCTTCTACCCTTGTTCCCAGAGCTAGATGATGACTTCTCATTTTTCAGCATTATCCTTGACTCTATCATGATGAGTACATATATTGGGATTACATGGATGAGCAGCAGCATGAAGTAGTAGCCACTGGGTCAGATGACCGTCAGCAAGTTTTCCATACCATCTTGGATTTAGAGTGCTGGCAGGGTATGTATCTCATGGGATGTCAAGTCCAGTAACTACATGGATCACTTCAGCTCTCTCGGGACCCAACTACTAAATAATTCTGTCTTTCATTCCCTATTTTGAATTATGCACTTCATCTCATGAGCTCTTGCTCTTGCACTACTAGGATTATCCTTTATTCACTCTCAGGACAACATGCTGATACCAGAATACACCAGGATGCTGCATGGAGGTAGACCCTGTGCCTTAAATAGAGATCATTAGATCCTAAAGAGCAAATAGCTGTAGTCAGCTTCAAAAACTCCTTTCCTTTTTTGTTTTCCATCTCTTACAGCTTCCTAGGGAACCATGTTTCTTCTAATTGAATCTGACAGTCAGTGATTGCATTATATCTATCCAGACTGATGTACTGCACATTATGGTCTAAATTTCATTGCAGAAACAATGAACAGTCTTGCAGCTTTAAAAAGTGATCTGTTTTTTTCATGACTCAGCTGCCAAGGATTCATGTAAGCTCACCAGTTCCTAGGTTTCACACCAAAATGATGGTCTTAATCCTCAAAGTGGATCAGTTCTTTGATCTGTATGCACCACCAGCAGAATTCTAGGAAGAAGGAAGTGATTTCTGAGAATAAAGATATCTCTGGTTTAGCTGGGAGATCAAGAGCTTGGAATATGTTACACCACTTCTTAACAGTTCCATTTGACACTCAGGAAAATTGCTTATTTGTGAATTTTCCGTCATCCAAAAGTCTGTTTCTCCATTTGAACAAGACCTCTAAAAACTTCAATTATTTCACTATTTATATTTGTTCAAATGCCAAAGTAATGGAAAATACTCAGCTATATTGATGGAAAGATATGCAAGTAATTACTTAGACCTGCGCAAAGACAGAAATAAAGAGCATCATGTGAGGAAAATGGGTGGCTAGGAAAAAACATTAAAAGCTTTGTTACTGTGAGTAAATCCAGTCCAAAGCTCTCACAGACCAAACAAGAGAAGAAACAAATTTTTTCACACAGGCCAGTGTGGCTTTGCCGCCACTGCTGAGATGATGTCCTAGATATGCGTTACTGGACTAAGAGGAGATGTACCAAGGACATCTTTCACACAGTCAAATGACCAAATGGACACCTATTTGTACATGTGGTTTCTTTTTTAGAGGGAGCAATGGCTGTTCAGAGAGTATGTGGCATTCAGGGAATGTTGATAATTTCTGTTTCTGCCATCAAAGGAAGACAAAACACCCCTTTGAAAGATCTCTAGGATACTGAAAAGAAAAAACGACTTCCATTCTTACAGCAGCTCAATTAGTTATCTTAATCTGGAAAAGGTAAGGTTATGGTATAACTAACTAACGCTATCTTCTTCCCATCAGCTGAAATGACTTTACATATGACATGAGACTGTCTTCATTGAAGATTCCTTAGGAAGTTAAATGCAGGAACCAGATTTCAAAGATTATGTTCTTTAAAAATGTGAAGATTTAAATCTTTTTGGAATAAGTACCTGTCATTTCCTCACAGAATGATTTGGGACATTTTGAGCCAAATGTTCTCCAGAAGAATTTTTCTTGTTTATTTGCTATGCAGCGGGGTGGGTGAAAGAACTGTTGGCATTAGAAGGTCTTTAATTCTTGTTTTTCCTCCCTCTCTTCCTAAATCCTAGGATCAGCCAAACCTGTGTGTACTTTTATCCAAGCTGAGTGACCACATTGTAAACCTAACCTCGTCAACATGTTGTAAATGGTTTGAATTAATTAATTTCCTCTGGAAATCTGTTGTATCCTGTATCCTGCTTTAAACCCCATGAAGAAGGCCTAACGTGGAAGTATCAGTTAGCACCATAGGCACAGCTCAGTGACAACTTACTTTGTTGTTAATGAAAAATGGTTACTGTTCCATGCGGAAGCCTATTGATGTTAATGTGTCCAATGCTCTTGTGGGCTAACATCTGGTCCGTGTTAGATGTTAATTCTAATTCTTAGTCAATATTTTTGGACATTGCTACTGTTGGCAATTTATTGATATTACCTGCATGTTCTGCAAAGCTTTGTTTTGATGAATGTAAAGAACATTTATTTTGCAATAATTCATTAGTATTACTTCTACTTATTTTGTCATGTTTGTAAGGTCTGTAAAGACCCACATCATTAATATCTACTTTCTTGTTTAAGCCCGTTTTGATTCTCTTAAATGCTCCCACTTGAAGCATACCACCATTGTTTATACAGATGTTAGGTGTTCAAATCTGCCAAGATGTGCTAACAGGAGTATAAAAAAGGTTTTCCTACTCCCAAAATATCATTGTGAAACTATGCCTTACTGGTTCACATGAGAGAATTAAGGGGAAAAGAGAGAAAAGAGATATCCACATTGTCAAAGTGGAACTATGTGTCAGTAATGCCTGCATTTGGAAGATAGTTCCATTAATGGTTTATTGTTGGTGATTTTCTTGTCTTCTTCCTGCCCCATTAGATTCTGAATATAAAATAATTAAATAAATTTTCTATTTATTAGGTAGCAAGGAAGGCGCTGCCATCTACCAGACATTTGTAGATTAAACCATGCTGGAATCTATGCTGATGATAATACCAATGATAAAAAGTTAATAAGAATGTTCCGTTATTTCAAGCAACAATGAGTTTAACTGATGAAACAGAAGAACTGAACTTCTCCAGTAAAAAGAGTACAGAATGATGAGTCTGTTGGAGCAAACGCGATCCTTTGATAGAGGAACGAGGGAAGAGAAAATTCAGGCTAGGAGCAACCAGGCTGGAAAAAATTTCCATCTGGACTATTTGAATCAATTGGACAAAGAAAAAGAGACAGAAAGGTAAAAGGGTTTGTTAACCCAGATGCAGGATGAGGACACTAGGAGTGGCGAAACAGAAAGAATTAAGACCAAAGAAGGAGGTAAAAGAGAAATCAGATGAGGAGCAAGGTAAATGACTAGATTGTGAGTGAAGGAAGGAGTAGGACCTGACTTGAATACAAGGTGAGGCTGAGAACCAGGTGAGAAAGGACTTGTGGACTGGGTTGAGATTAATTGGGAGAGTTTGTGAATAGACAGCAAGAATAGATGTACGCTGACCCTGTGAGAATGCTAAACTAAAGAGATTCAAAGAGGTGCGTTAGGGAGAAGAAATCCACAGTGACAGCACAGATATGAAGATGGGACTGGTACTGAGAAGAGAGTTAAGGTCAGGGGAAAAAATAGAATGACCTTAATAAAAAGCCTTGATTTTCTCTTTTCTAATTTTAGAGGGCATTACTTTGCATTTTTAGCATTTTAACGTGAATGTGATAGGGGTGAGATGTGCACTGTAAATGTAGTTCATTAAAATGGGAGCTGAGGTTTGCAACACATTGTTAAGTAATGCAGAGATCTTAAACATCCTCTTTTATAAAGAATACTTGGTTGCTATGGAGGCACTTTCAAAAGTCCTTTGTTAGAATATGTGTTTTCTGCTAATAAAAAAGAGGTTACACATTTTTGGCTCAAAGGTGGTAACCCGAAAAGAAAAAAAATATCACTGAAGGGATGAAGAATTAGAAAGCCAGGCAAAAGCATGTTACTCATAGGGAAAAGACAGTCTGTAACTAAGGAAAGAGGAGACAGATAGGAAACAAAGAGTCTACACTTTTTACTGGTTATCTATCTGCAGAATTAGACTAAACTACATAAGGAGAGGAAGGGCATGCCTGCTCTTGCAGCTAGAAAATCAGACCTATGTAAATAAAAACAGGCTGAAAGTTTCAGAATATTCATCTATCTATTCCAGCAGACATCTTTCCGACCAGACATTTTTCCTACACTCCTGAGAAAGATGTCTGATCAGTTTTCAAGGAAAGAGAAACACGCAGCTCATCCCAAACCTTCCGCTTTTCTTACTCCCCAGTAGCAAGGGACTGTTTTTAGCATTAGTCTACAGTTCAGGCATTGGTGGTTTAAAGGAAGGGGGGAAGGAAGGTGTGTGATTATTTTCTTAGTTTTCTTTTAATGAGTTAGAAACCCCTGTGTTTACTAGTCATGGAATCACCAGTGAAAAATCTCCCTCAGCAGTTTTATCCTGGAAGAGCTGAATTGCTTCCGGGGAGCGCTGCTCTCACAGAAGGCCCTGTACAGCTGGCATGACCTGGAAAGTTTGTCACCCCTATGTAACAGCTGTACTGGAACAAGGACAGGCTAGGCATATCCTCCAAGCTAGCCAAGGCCAATCTGAACCCACTGTCCTTCTGCTAGTGCTACAGCCCCACTGCGTGTTTGCTTCGGAGTCTCGGGGGGAGTGGCCTGTCCTGCTGCGAATGGGGCCCATGTGGGTGGACTGAGGCTGGAGAGCATATGTGAAAAGCAGATGTGGTGTGTGTTCCTGAGCAGAGCAGAGTGTGACAGCAGGGGCTTGGGAAAGAAGTCTCTGTAATGACTGTGTTAAGATATTTTAATAAAGAAGTTACCTAGTGTAAATAAATCCATATGTTTTGTAATCCATAGTCCCATTCTGCTTCAGCATCTGGCAAAGTGGGGATTTAGCAGTGGTAGAATTAATGGTATAGCTTCCTATTATATTTAATGGGTGGTGGAGAACAATTAATGGCTTATTTTAAATGACGGTTTCAAGAACAGTCTTCATTAAGGGAGGCTCACAATTAAAGGAGATTATGCTTGCTAAAAGCCAGAAAGAACTACACTAACCACCAAGAGCAACTTGGAAGATGGATCCATATATACAAGCAGTTTGTCGTTGTGTATGTATTATAAATGGGAAGGTTCAAAACTTGTTATAAAGATTTAGGGAGGAAGGGAAATGTTTTGACAAAATCTTTTCTGTGTAAAAAGTAACAAATGTATCTGACTGTTCTTTACATTTTTTTTTCTAATCTTTTCCTACCCTCTTAGTTCCCTCTCTCACAACAAAGAACTGATTTTATGGAAAAAAAGTAAAGGTTTTGTGAAAGAACATGGAACAGTTATTCAGTATTTTACTAGAAAATACTGATAAAAAGTGTTTCTAATTTTCTTGCTTTAGTAGTGAACTTTTTAGGAGAAATAAATAACTGGCTATACATTCAGTCTTTATGGACATACTGGGTAAAGTACCTTGTATACAGGCTTCTCGTTTGCCTCTAGTTCTTACTCCATAAAATACTGAGCTTTTATTTCAAGATAAAAAGACCAGCTTCTAGGTGAGCACTGTCAAGCTATTGTTTCATTTTTTAAAGTATATTGTTCTTTAAAAGATAGACTTAGGAGACCATTGGAGAGAAAACTGGAAATTACCCCTTTTGTAATCATTAGGAGTCAGACCATGAATATTCAAATATGCCCTTTTCCCCCAACTTTTTTCTTGCTTTGGAATTGCATTCACTAGTATTTATCATTTTCTTAATGTTGACTATGTTTTACGTTTTGTGGGATACACTTTAAATACCACCAAGAGTGTTTTGAATGCATGTCGGTTCATAACAGTAATGATAGCTTCAATAGTACTTCAGTGCATTCAAGGAATCCTATGACCCATCTTCAAAAGAGATGGTACACTGCCAAAGGGATTTAAATCATGTTGTCTGGAAAGATGTTTATTATTTCTGTAGCTGGTTGAATGTCCTTGCCGATAAAAGGGTTCCTCAATTTTCAGTCGGTTTGTTCCCAATCAATTAAACACATCTCTTGCTTTCCTAGGAGGAAAAAATATCTACAAATGTAATAATAATAATAAAAAAGAAGAATATGAAGTGTGAACATTCATAGCTTTATAATCATCACAATAATAAGCGTGTGTATTCTGGGAAATTACAATCGTCAAAGGGGTAAAACGTTTCTCAGAAATTTCCTACTGGTTTTGCCCTTCAGGAAAAGGAGTGTCTGGACTTTCCTCACTGGCTGTTTTGCAGGAGGGTGGGGTTATGGAAATGATAAAAGGGAATAAAAACTTTCTTTGTTTTTATCGTTTTGCTGCCAGTAGCTAGCCCTAGGGGAGACAGGCGTATTGGTAGTTAGAGCTTTGGCCATGTAAGACATCCCTGGATTTAAAGAAAAGAGCTTTTTTCTCACTCACAGGCACCCCAGAGGCTTCAGTGGATATGAAACAAATGTGCTGCATGCTGCTACAAATCTTTACATTCGTGCTAGCTTGAATTTCCCCAGGAAAAAAATGCAGTCCTACAAGATTTCTAAACAAACCCAACGGTTCTGTTCTGCTGTTCATGATGAGCAATGGAGGGCTGGGCTCCACTCTTTTCCCTGCCCTAGTGCAGCCCAGCAGAAGCAGTGGGATGGTTGGACTGAAGATTTGGCACAGCTCTACCAAAGTTGATGCCGGCTGGTGTAGACCAGAAAAAGTCCCAGGGCACTCTGAAGCAGCAGCCAGATGGATCCAAGTGGCATAGGCTTCTTACTGGCCACTACCCTATTGGGAGATTAGTGTGGTAGAACACTGCCATATGCTTCCCTGCCCCCCCAAATCCCCTTCATTCCCCTGACACACATATACAAACCCTTTTCCCAAGAAACCCGCAGGGCAGGAAAGTATCTGCCTTGGGTTGACTTCCCTGATGAAATCTGAGCTATCTGGTGTTTTGCTGTATGTACAGGAGTTTGAAAAGAAATTGGTTTACTGTCACTTTATTTATACTCTCCGATTTCCATACTTACAGGCTCTGCTGATCCTCTGACTTGGCCCCACACATAGTGATGAGAGGTGTAGGGGCACACTCACCTTCTCCCAGAAGATTGACCAGACCTAGGCAGGTTGCACTTATGTCCCTGGAATGTTGCATTCTCTCCAATGGATAAGTTGTACAGGAAAATTTTTGTGGCTTGCTTACACACTCAGATCACCAGATTTGGGTGGGTATTTGATTCCCTGGGTTATGTTAGCAAGGTTGAGTGTTTGGTTTCTATCTCTTTGCAGCATGGGTCATGATCTCCTATCTCGGATCATCTGGGGGCGTTAATGAGGCCAAACATCTCAGACAGTAGTAGTTTTCACTTGGTCTCCAATTTCTGTACCACTTCGTTGTTGTAGCTTTTGCTTTCATACTACAGACTTTCAGCATCTACCCTAGGGTGCTGGAGAAGGATTTGTAGAGACATACAGCATAAGATCATCCTAACCTCATGCATGGTTTTCTACAGTGGTTAAAGTCTGGACTTGCTGACATAGATCGTCCCTTCCAGTCCTAGTGCAATAAAAGTAGAAAAGCAGGGCCAAAATTTGAAATATTAGTGATACAATGTGAGTGCAGTGGTACAGTAGCAGAATTGTGCTATGTAGAGAAGCAACAAACCATACAGTTTTGCATAGCTTTTGACGCCCATACAGGATTCATCTCACTTGTGACCTCAGTTACCCCAAAGTCATGATTATCTTGTTCATCACTGATGACAGACTAGGCAGAAAGTAGACATGGTCTTAATTCAGTTCTCAAAGTAAGGTTCTTTCAACCACATCTTTTTGCATGCTAGTCCTGTCAGTTTCTAATGAAGAGCATTTCCCTCCTCCCAAGATGTGAATGACTACGCTGATGTCATGTCTATCCCTGCTAGACAGAACTAAGTCTTGTTCCTCAAGCACAGTTTCTGGAGTTACAGTAATTTTTTAAATTCTTTTTAACTGAACAGATGTATCTAAAGAGAGCCAAAGGATAATTTCTACCCCTTTTTTATCTCACTTCAGTAGGAAAAAGGAGACATATCAGATTTGCTCCTTCTGTATTTCTGGTGTTTCTGAACAAATGTATTTTCCTATAATGTTTTTACTGTTATGCCCTAGGGACGAGTGTTAGCATGATCCAAATATTTAGATTTTTCTTATTCCCTGCACATGTATTTTCTATTAACATCAATGGGAATTAAACGTGTACATAGGAAAAGGAAAACAAATAGTTAATGATCCAAGTGAGAGAAGGAAAACACGGGGCCTCCAGAAAGCAATTTAGCTGTTAGAGGAGAAGAAAGTTATTTTTCTGGATTAATTATACATGATAGCAATGGAAAAGATCTGATGGACTCGGATCATATTTTTCTGCCCTCTGCAGGAAAAGGATTGTATCTATGTTTGTCTCTCATTCTTTGAACATAATTTACTCTTGGAGATCTTTAGTGACAGTGAATCAAACACCTTCAGAGCCTTATTGTTGGCAACTAATTACAATGACTGTCAAGAAATGTTTTCCTGATGTGCAGCTTCACCAGAAAGAGAATTGTTGAGGGAGCTGTGACAGAGAAAAGGCAAAAAGACAGCGCTAAGTGATCTTAGAATCATAGAATCATAGAATATCTCAAGTTGAAAGGGACTCACAAGAATTATCAAGATGCTCCCACAAGGAAAATTACAGCCCTACAGGTCAGTCTATTTCAAAGTGGCCACAATGAGGAACTTTGCAGCATTACAAAACCTACAGTTTTGTTTTAATTTTTGTTCCTGTAAAAACAAATAAAAAATGAAAAAGTCAGTCTCAGAACGAAAGAATGTATGTTGCAAAATGCATTATCTCCAAAAACCCCAAACAAGTACTGGGTCACAACGAGTTTACTATTTCACCATTTTAATGAAAGCAGTGGGACAGTCAGGTGTAATCTAACAAAAACTTCAGAGAGGTGTTCTAGAAGTTTCCACAGGCAGAAAATTGGATGACACAACAGCACAGCCATATTTTTTCCTGCCATATGGGTCCTTCTAATTTTTTAATATGGAGACACTTGATGTATCATCTAAATCAGTGACAAGTACTCAAACTAGAACAACCCAAGCACTGCAACTGCCAGTGTCCAGTACTGTATTACTGATGTTACCGATGTAACCAAGCAGCTAATGGGCATCAACATACAGCTTTGGGAAGCTTAATGCTCTAACACAGACCATAACCTCTCAAATGACAATTGAAATGATGCTGATTAACCCAGAATATCTGAAAATATTTATGTTCATATGTTCGTTTGTGAACAATTTTCAGAGGCATGAACAGGGATTTCCACAAAAGTGGAGGAGGTGCATTATATCACTACATTCACCTTCGGAAAGGTTGCTTCTTCTAAACAGACTTCTTTCTGTGCTTTCAAAGTGGATAGTCAGGAACATATTCTGAGTTGTGGTAAAAGCCAAGTTTCCCATACTGTAAATTTAGCTAAACTCATACTACCTTGGAATTTTACTGCAGTGCCCAACCAGACTATTTCTCTCTTTTCATTAAACTAACAATAAAATCTTAGCAAATCTTAAATGAAATAGGTAACCGACTCATTTCTGGAATAGTCACTGACCTATATACTCAGAGGAATAAGAAAGTTTTGATGTCAGGTTAGCAGTGTAGAAATGCATTTGACTGTCTAAGCTCAGAAGGACAGATGAAGCTGGGGGTGAGCCTTGGTAGATTAATACCATTAGGGATATTCATGATGTGATAGTGACACTTTTATTAAAGGGTGAAAAGTAATGGTTTACTTTGGAAATATAATTTTCCCTCATATCTTAACAGCTATAACTCTGGGATGATCATTATCCTTTATACACATCTTAAATTCATTATTATTTTTCCACAATGGAACCTATTGAGATTTTCATATTATATTTCTAAACTATTCCTGGTGGAATGAAGCAGAATACAGTCATTCAGAACAAATGAGAACTGATAATAAAATATAAATACTTCAATAATTACAAGGTCGTTCGATTAAAGTAATGAAGAGAACCAATTGTGATTGTTCCATCCAAAGTCATAGTATATTGTTACAAACAAGATTTGAATTCTGTCTAGTTGGGAACAGGCAGATGATCTCAAGGTTGCAAGTACCAGATAAAAAATCCAAATGATGAATTACTTGCATTCAACATTTGCTTTTTTTCAGGGGAGAGCTGATGTTAATGCACCAACTTTGCACCTGTGCTTCCACTAAGATTTCAATAGGTCTTTTTCTAGGTTGCTTTTTTTTTTAATTTAATTTCCAGTGGTTGATTTTGTTGGTGATCAGTCAGATTCTATGCATAAACACACACATTGAAGCAAGTAAAAGTCTTACAAAGATGGTAGCAGGAAAAGGCAAAGAAAAAATGTCCGTGATTGATAGTTCTATTGTTTGAGAACAGTTACATGAAAGACTGACTGACATAGAAAGACTGCTGTCAGAATTAAAAGCCGTCTGTGTGTGTTGCAAAGCCCAGACTACTGATTATCTCATCAATGATCCAACAGCTTTATAGAGTTTTTGTTCACAGAGGATTTCATGCACTTCTTTCAACAGGTAAAGTGTAAATTGAATAAATGGAACTTGCACCATCTGATTTTTTGAATTAAGGACACAGGACTAGATCCCTTCTTTATTTAATGACTGAAAACAGTCACATACTTCAGAAAAGTAGTGAGAAATCTCATACACTGAATAAGAAGCTACTTAAAACTCCCAGTTTCTGAAATTCCAACCTGCTTTGAGCTCTTTAGACCAATGCCAAGAGACATCTTGATGTATCTGAAACCAAAGACAAGAATTGTCTCCAGAGAAATATCTATAGTAACTGATCACAGCTATATCTCATCCATTAAAATATGACCAAAAGAGATATTGCTACCCAGTTTTTCTGTAAGAAAAAATGATTGTAATATTCAAATAAGAGGAGTTGCAAGAGCCAGATTGTTTTCTTCTCGGCTTGGGGAGTTTCAAATTTATGGTTTCTACCTCAGGAGGTAGTTTCCTCCTGGAAGGGAACAGCTTACCGGGTAGAAACAACGTGGTGAAACATTGTTGGTGAAGTTAGACTATTGTCTAGAAAAGAAGGTAAGTTAAGCAGGATTTTTCCTCTAGTAAAGTAAAAAAAAAATTTGGAAATGAGCGTATTTAATTTGCATTACTTGATTCAACAGTATTGCTGTGACATGATGTCAGAAAAAAAGAAAATATGTAAAAAATTATGCCATGAGGTACCACTTTATTTCCTGAAAAAAAATTTTGTTGTCTTATACTCATTAGCAGTGAACAACCTCACTGTATAGTAATGCAGGAGGATAAAGTTCAATATGTTTTCCTGCTTCCTCCTGTTTATGAGATATTTCCTTTCAAAAATAATTGCTGAAAATCAATTGGCCATAACTGAACTAAGAGATTGTACATCTGAAGGCATTTTGGGAAATGTAATCATTTGAGTTCTAGCATTTGTGCTTGTGTAGTCAATAAAAGCTGATTTTTTTTATATAGTACATCTATTGTTTCTTTTTTAACTGTTTTTTCTTCTTTCATTAGAAGGGGAAAATAAAATAAAGTTATCACACGTGACCTTCAGAAGCAGTTTTTGCAGGGTGGTTTGTCAGGCACAATGAATGGAATATTTCATTCCATTAAGTTAGAAGAATCTTGATACTTGAGAGCAAATCCTTTGCCAAGAGGAGGTTTTTACAAAGTTCTACCCTATCCTGAGCATTATTCAGTGTAGCGATGATAAATATTAGAATATAAAATATTTTTCCCCCTAATGGAATTGGTTTATAGGTCTGTATTTATAACAGGGTGAAGGAAAACCCTTTTTATTTTACACTTCATCTTCTTCTCAAAGTACCATTGACATTACCAAGTTATTTTAAATAAATGATATTAAAAATGCAATACCTCAGCAGATGCCAAGAGTCACGTAGTCCATCCTGTTTTCTAGGAAGCATAAGAATATGTACAGAACAGTGATGGGAATGGTTGGAAAATCTTGATCATTATCTCAAAATCTTCCTCATAGCAGAAGTCAACTTCATGGGCAGGTTGCTCCTACTAATTTCTTACTGTTAGGAATTAAGTTTGCCATCTGTCCCTTTCTCTGGGGTCACTGCCATCATTGGCAAGATTCCAAAACTCTTGCCAAGGTTTTTCCTATTTCTTCCCTCACTACTTCCTCTTCAGATTCAAAGACGTAATTTGTGTAGGCCTGGAGGAGCTCTGCCCACTTAAGACATCTATAATTGCCTTTCAATATTTTGCTGCCTCTGCTCTCAGGAAATTTCCTGGGTTCCTCTTTAGAATATGAAAGGTCTTGCAGCAAGGACCTGCTAACGACAATTCTCATTTTTTTTCTTGCCCTCTGATCGTTTGTTGTCACCTACTTCATCCTATTTTAAGCAGGATTTCAGCAAATCTCTCTCCCTAGCCTTCTTCCTGCCTTCTTTCATCTGTCTTTCTCTTCCATAAAAAGTATTTCAGGTGTTTAGTGTGAATAATTCTCTTAATTGACAGCTTCTTTTGTCCCTTTTCTCTATGCCATCACAGTAACAGGACAGTTGGATGGGAGGTGGAGGCTGAATTGTTCAGTTTGCTGAACACTCTCTTCCTTATGTTATTAAGACTATTATCTAGACCAGTTCTTTTCCGATACATAAGATAGAAAAACAAATGTGTACTTGTATACCGAGATCCAGTTGCTTATCATTTTTCCCCAGAGTATTTAGTTTGTTTTTAACATTAGATTGAACTAGATAGAACGGTTTTTTATTGTCTTAATTTTTATGTAAAAAGAAATTTGTAGCTTTTAAAAAAATTAAATAATCATGCTACTAAAACAAGCCATTATGATACATGAAAGTAATGCTACATCAAGAGGTGTCTTAAAGATCATTGACATTAAATCCTCAAACTTATAGTATTATTTCCATTTCTCATTCACAGCTGCAGTGTAGAAATCAATGTGAAAAGCTAGCACAGTCTACTCTTTTGCTATGTGTTTCTTCTTCAAGCACTCCTCACATACAAGGATCCTGCCCAAATGCAGTGGGGCTCAAAACTCCAAAAGCCTCAAATCAGCAAAAGCACTGTTTCACCTGAAAATCCAGTTCAGTGGGAGGAAGTTAATCCACCACTAAAATATTGTCACCACCTGCAGGACACTGTGCTGCACAAACTCAAAATTACATATGATTGTAGGGCAGAGTGGGAAGAACTTTTTAACCAATGTTGGGTGAAGATGCAAAGAACATACCCACTCCTGATGCTCTGTGTGTATCTATACAATCCTGGACACCTTCATGTTCAAATGCCTCGTATATGGTGTATAATTACCCCTGTTTTACTGAGGGATAAGAGATATTCAAAGATATACTCAAGTCACACAAAACATCAGTCAAAATCTAAAAGCTTAACTAAAGTTTCTGAGTTTTGCACAGTCCTCAATTTTCCTTCACACCTGTTGTAGCTACAGATACAAAATCACAAAGTTGCTATCAGCAGATACTTCTGTGTAGGTAGGAAGTAAGTTTCTGCTTGGTAAGTTAAATCATTGAAGCACTTCAAGGAAGATTCACTTTGTTCAAGTTCACCGGCCCTGCCCCAGAAATCTCAGATTTTAATCTAGTAGGCTATATAGCTCAAGTTTTCTGATTGTATGGTGTGTTTGGTCCTACATTTATCAGTACTGTGTCCAGGCACTTCTAAATCACCTACAGTACAAAGCCTGTCTACACGCTTTTGAACATATCCAGGGAAGGTGAGTCCATCACTTCCCTGGGCAGCCTATTCCAATGCTTCATCTCTCTTTCAGTATGATTTTTTTTTCTAATACCAGATCTAAACCTCCTTTGGCACAATTTGAGGCTGTTTCCTCTTATACTATCACTTGTTACTTGGGAGAAGAGACCAGCACCGACCTGGCTACAACCTTCTTTCAGGTTACAAAACTGGTGAATTAGACAGTGTATATGGAATGTTTTTATTGGTTTTATATTGGGTATATGAAAACAGGTGGTACCTGTCACAGCTCAAGTAAAGAGCACGTGTAGCTTGTACTTGGGTTGGGATTAATTCTACTGGAATAGAACACACACAGAAAAATAAATTGTTCGCTTGGTTCAACACTTATGTGTTATTTCATAGTTACAGTAGTCATATAACACATTCTTTCTTTTTTCTTCCCCTTCCCCCTCTTCTGTTCGGAATTATGTCGCAAATTTGGGCCCATTGAGGTCTGGCTGCCTACAGAAACATATATCCAATGTCTTTTTATGCTTCCTATCACCATCTATTGTCATTGCAGTTAATTCTCTTTTGTTTAAAAATTAGTACAGCCCTTAGCAGACCTTGTGGCTTTCCCTGGCGCTCTGTTTTTGGACCTGATTCCACACTTGAGACACTTTCTTCTTTGGTTTCAAAGCTTCCTGACAGTGTACACAGAACTGACATTTTGACAGCAGAAATGAGGACAAGGCACTTTGGAGGGGAAGGAACAGGGCCAGACCAAAAAGTTGGGAAGAACCCAGGCAATTTAAGCTTCCTATTCCCACTGCTTCTTTCTTGTTGCTGCAAAAACACTCCCTCTTGCTCAGCGACAGCATCAAAAGAGCAGAAGGCTGTGCAGGTAGGAGGCAGAGACTGGCTATTCAAGCAATGTATTGCATGTCCTCATCTGCCATCTCAGGCAGTCTGTCATTGTAGGATACTGTTTACTTTGCCTGTGACTAAATAAGCGCTGTTGGTTGGGCTTAAACTATTATTCTTTCTCAGTGGAGGGGCTTGATCAAAATTGCAACCTCCCTCACAAAGTTGCAAATTTCACTGCAGAATGTTTCCTATAAGTACTTCTAAATGCTCCGAAGTATTTTAAAGATCTGTAGAATCATATGAAAATTATCTAAAAGGGAAGGGTTCAGATTAACAGCTCTGTGGCTGAGGATTGCCAATTCCAAAATAACAGTAAAGTCTTACAACCGGTTATTTGATCCTTATTGTCTTGTCACACAAATGTCCTGGTTTGGATGGTTAGTTAATCATTACTGCTATCAGTTCAGGGAAACTTCCTCTTCAGGATAAAAAATGTGTTTGCAGCTCTGCTCTCTGAACACAGTGGTGTTCTACTGCATGCTAATACATGTGCAAGAATTATGCTGACGCTATAAGCCCTGTTGCCAGGATACTTTTGCAAAACGTTTTCCTTAGACTGTCAGTTGAAAATGGTGTGAAATAGCTGTTATTTGAAGTATTTCAAACTGCCTTTCACCCATAATGCTTTAAGCAGCACAATAGCTAGAAAGCATGAAGTGGAACATCAAAATCTATATGAACAATGCTTACTATTAATATTATACCTACAGGATGATTTCAAATCCCTCAGTGAACTGAGAGAGAGGTGTGACCACTTGAAGTACAATCTCTTTCAAAATTCCCATGCACTAATTCTGTCTCCCACCACCTGCTTTGTAGGACTGCACTTTCATATAAATTGGAGTTTGAGTCTTGTAGATTACAAAGAAGTAATAGGACTCAGATACAAGACCCATTATGTACCCACTATATAAGGCAAGACTAGATCTTGAAAATCAGTTTCCCCACAAAAATCCCTTTCTGAACAAAATTTAAAAGTCTACTTTACTCTTCAGTAAGCTACCATGAGTCACAGCATTCGAGGTTTCAGAGAGTGTCTTACTGTCATAAATCTCAAAAGCTCTCCTAAAGTACCAAAACAGAAAATGTACCTATATCACATAGAGCACAAAGTGCTCTGTGCAAGAGAGACCTATGGGGAAAGGCAGGGGATGGACTGAATGCCTTATACTGAACATTAATCTCCAGTAAATTGCAGTGATACACAAATCCCAAGGTTACTTGGCTGACAACAGTTGCAAAGACTGAGATTTAGACAACAACAAAACCTAAGAGGGTATAACTTCTCTAGTTAATTTATCTTCTGCATGTAAGAGAGCAATCTTTTCTTCACCAGTCCCTCCCCAGTCACAGCCTTTTTTCACCCTGTTACTGCAAGAGCCTGAAGAGCTTATATTATGATGGGAGAAACCGTAGGTTAAGGAAAGCATTTGGCATTGTGTGAAGCTCAAACTGCTTTACATAGTTCTTAAACACAGATACTAACTGTGTTGAGTGAGTTATTACTGTCATTATCTGTGAAAAACACATCTAAGCAGACAGCCTGGCTAACTGAAAAGGTGTATGAAATCTTTTTCATCCTCCTTGGTGGCCCCAAAAGTAAAGAGATCTAAAACCACTGCTCTTTACCTTTTGTCTGATAATTAAATTCCCATTCTGCTGGCATGAGCCAAGAGATCACAATTCAGCCTGATGACACAGTGTAAAAGTGAATTGGAAGACTCTGTGTAAACACGTTATCTTTGGGTAGAATAGAAAATCTGGGGAGCCTGTGCACACAAGGCAACTGTGTAAGCATTAATTTACAGAATTAGAAAAAGAAAAAGGTAAAGCAAAAGGTAAACAAGAGATTAAAAGGATTTTTTCTTTAATATTTATAACATGATGCAGAGTGTAAGCACATGAATTATTGAAGTAATCCTGACATATCAGTGATAGAGTTTTTAATGTGGATCTTCATCTCCGAGGGCTGTAAGGACTGGTGGATCATCAGTAGCTTTCACTGTCTTTTCCTTAGTTGTAAAAATGGATCCTGTCTGCTTCTGTGCTCTCTTCCAATTTGAACGCATAGGCTGAATCGAATTTTGCTTTGAGACTTGGTAACTTTCTGCCAGCAGTGTATGATCCTTACTTGTGCCAGAAACTCAAAATTTCCAAGACAGGAGGAGGTAAAAATCCACTGAGGTTATGTATAGTATATATACATGACTGGAAAGATTATGCCATCCCTCTGTTCTGGCCCAAGGGTAGCCTTTGACAGCGCAAGCTGTTGACAAAATTACAAAAAATACTAAGGAAAATTTCATTCCCTTACCCCTTTTCTGCACAGTATTTACTTCACATCTACTGGGTTTCTCTGTAAGGTAATACAAAGAAATGAGCGAAGGTTGGTTTTAGGAGACACCAGACATTCATTGCTGCACTGATTTTCCAATATTCCTTTCCAGATGGACCAACACTAAAGGTATAACTGCAACTAACTGATGAGGCCGAGGAACTTTTCAATGAGAGGTACTGTGCATGTTTGTGCTTCATTTAGCAAGGATTGCATTCTGTCAGTCAGTCTGCACAACACAGTGATAGTGAATAATCCACTATAAGTAAGAATATAGCTGCCATTTCTGTCTAAGACCAGATCATAGTACTGGTGACAAACTTGTTTATGGAAAACTAGACAATTCCTGAATCCCTGAATACAGCAGAAACAATTAGCATTATTACCCCATTAAAAAATCCACACTTGCTTTCCTGATAGTCATGCTCCCTTCTACCTGCTTTTGCCCAAGAAAAATCTTCTTTCATTCATCCTCGCAGTTCCAGGTACACTCTCCTCTTCTGCTGTGACTGTCCACCTTCTTCTGTGACCCATGGCTCTGGTCACATCCTTCTGTCATGTGTGGTTATGTATCAATGTGTGTACAGGCCAGTGCAGTAATCAAAGACAGCTATTCTGTCCTCTCCTAGTTTTTCACCAGTCACAATTTCCATCACAGTCCAATGCATATTTAATTGTTCTATGATCTATTCCCACCTAATGTGTAAACACACCCATAACTCGAAAGATTTCTGTGGTTGCCTATAGATCATGAACATACGTTCAGGATGTCAAATATTTCAGTATCAGTTTGCCATTGCAGATACAATGGCTGGCATTTTAAAGTCATCTTTCTCCCTTTTTTTCTTTATGCCCACTGCACAAGGATTATTTCTTTCAAATTTTGTTTGTGTTTCTGATACTGTTAAAGGTTATGGTCAGTGGTGCAAAGTTGAACTGGGAGCCAGTCTCCAGTGGTGCACCTCAGGAGAAAATACTGGGGTTAATATCACTTAATATGCTCATTAATAACCTGGAGGGTGGGACGAGTTTGCAGATGGTACAGAACTTGGATTAGTGGCTGGTAGACTGTGTCTATCTCATCAGGCTAGAGAAACAGGCAAAGAGGAATACCATAAAGTTCAACAAAGGGAAGTGCTGAGTCATAATATCATAGAATCATGGAATGGTTTGGGTTGGAACAGACCTTAAAGATCATCTAGTTCCAACCCTCTACCATGGGCAAGGGCATGTCCCACTAGAACACCTCCCTCTAGGCCAGTCCTCTATCTGTGGAAGAATAATCACATTCACCAAGATAGGGACTGACTGGACGGAAGGCAGATCTGCAGAGAAGGATCTGGGTGTCCTAGTGGACCGCAAGTTGAACATGAACCAGCAGCACGCCCTTGCAGCAAAGAAAGCCAGTATCATCCTGGGTTGCATGAGGAAAATCATTGCCCACAGGCTGAGGGAAGTGATCCTTCCCCTCTGTTCCGCACTGGTGAGACATACGTGGAGTTCTGGCTCCAGTTCAGCGCTCCCCAGTGCAAGAGAGACATAGACATACTGGAGAGAATCCAGTAGCAACAATTAAGGGAAAGAATCATCTCTCCTATGACAAAAGGCTGAGAGAACTAGACTGTACAGCCTCAAGAAGAGAAAGCTCAGGGGATATCTCATTGAGGTGTATAAATACCTGATAGGAGAAATAAGAAGAAACAGTCAGGTCCTTCTCAGTGGTGCCCAGTGAAAGGACAAGTAACAATGGGCATAAGCCATTTTATTAATTTTTAAACATGAGAAAAAATATTTACTATGAGAGCAGTTAAATACCGAAACAGATTGCTGAGAGAGGCTGCGATGACTAGATTATTGGAAATATTCAGAAGCCAGCTGGACACAGACGGCAGCAAACTGGTTTAGCTGATCCTATTTTGAGCAGGAAGCTTGGACTTGATGATCTCCAGTAGTCCTTTCTAACTTCAGTTTTTTTCAGTTTCCTCCTACACTACCCATCATGACGCATATCAGAAGTTTCTTCTCACTTCTATCTTTTCAGCCTCACAGTCCTCATAGAAGGAAGTGTCCTCTAAAGTAGGAAGAAATGCTGCTGAAGTTTCCATCCATTTAGCAGCAACATACTTTCCAGGCAAATTATTTACTACATCATAGTTCTTAACTGAAATAACTTAGATAACTTTAAGGCCTTGATACCAAACTGAGAGCTGCAGTAGCCTGTGGAGTTGTGGCCACACCTACAAACACCAAAAAAACCAAAACATTGAAGGATCTAGATTTTTTTAAAGAGGTCTTAACCCATAAATTCAAGATACTGGCTGACTGAAGGATAATATCCACATAAGCTATTAGATAATAACTAAATAAATTTCTTTTTTTTTTCCCACAGAAACAGTGATTGTTTGACAATGGTATAGGATTCTCCTCATGCATGTCCAACAACCTATTTCTACATGTCAGCTCAGGTAAACTCTCTGGTCACAATTCAGTGGAGGTTTCTCTTCTTCTGGGTGGAAGAAAGAGCAACAGTCATTTGAAAGCCTTTTTTCCTTGCAAATGAAGACCATAGATTTCTGATTGCAAAGTGTGCCTTTCAAAGCAATTCTGTTATTTAAATGAAGGTCATGAAAATAGCAGGATATGGGAAAATCCAAGAATTCGACAGTAAGAAAACATCTTTAAGTATATCATAAATCGAATAACACAAAATTCTGTCTCAAAAAGGTAACATGATTCCATGGAAATACCTAGCCCTTTCTCCATAAAGATATTAACAGAACAAATAATGTTTGACTAATCTCTAACACAATCCAGTGCTCAAAGAGTTAATAAGCAAATATGGTGCAAGGAAGAATGTTAACATGGGATTTTATATGACTTAAGGGGACTAACACAGAAAATAAAACAATGCTACCTGTGTAAGCAGACTGTATGCAACAAAGGCAGAGATCATATGGATTCTTGTTCAAACCTTCATCAAAAAACACATTTTATATTGATACAGATAATTTTTCAGGAAATGACAGTGCTGTGTTCTCTGTTTATATGTTTATATATTTCTTTTAAGGGTTTCTTCTTATAACATCAAGTTGTTTGCTTTCAACATAATTCTTTTCTGTAATTAGCTCCTAATGTTTATGATAACTATAAGAAGTTCAATGCAAGGTGAAGACAAATTGGTTAGAGAACTAGTTCATTTTACACATTTTTGGTCCTGCCCTGTCTAAGTCTCAATTTTTTACCTTTACCCCTTCAGCTCCCCCTTCAAACCATGTGTGCTTCTCTCATTTCTCTATCATCATCTTAACTTTCACCTTATATCTACTGTCATTACTATGATCAGAGAATCCTTATGTTAAGTCTCAAGTAATCACACAGCAGGGCTTTTTCATATTTTAAAGTTGATATTTTTCTTTCAAAATATGAAATAAATAAAAAATGTTACAAACCTTGACATTTTTTATGAAGTTTGTGTCTTTTTATCATCATTTTTTTCTTTTTAATAGGAAGGAAAAGGTTTAATTTACCAGGCAATAAAATCATAGCCACAGGATTCTCATTTAAAAGACGTACCTTAATCTTCCAGAAAACATTTCATAAATACCCTCGAAATTTGAAATGATATTTTCTCAAATTAAGAAATGATAGCTACTCAAATGCATTTGTTGAATAAACAATCTTAACCTATCTCAACCACTTCTAGTCAGTATTCCATATTGTGAAGTGGCCAAAATTTCCCATAATTACTGGTAATATTTTAAAGAATAAATTAAAATTACATTTGGAAAATTAAATTCTCTTCTTTAGAATGATGAACTAGAAAGAAAGAGAGAGAAGTGGACTGACAAAAGCTCAAGACAATGACAGTGAATGGTTAATATGCAGTAATTAAAAGAAAAAATTGTAAATGCCCTTTTGTAATCTTCTGGGTTTCACTTTACTTTAACTGTGTTATTACACTCATGCCACCTGGTAATTTTCAAAATTGAGCATCAGTTTTCCTCCCACTGTGTCAGAAGCTGGCAAACGGAAAATACTTTCCTTTCTGACTTTGAAGACAATGAAATGGAAGGAAGCCTCATTTTTAATCATCTTTATTTTTTTAAAAAATTTTATTTCAGATTTTACTTAAAGGATGTAATTTGTCCTCAGTTTTAGTAAATCTATCAGTCATCCTGTCCTGTTAATTTTAAAATTCATAGACTATCCTGATTAAATGTTTTGGACAACCCCACAGTTTCCCAGATATTTTTGACTACATTTGTATACACAGGGCAGTATGTTAAGAAGCTAATGACATGTTCCACGTGGCCCCAGCTTTGCTCCTATTAAGACTTCACCTACGTAAAATATCACCCTGGATTATTTGTGTTCAAATCTAAAGGAATTTCAATTTCCACTTCAACTAGAATCTGAATTGTCTCCTGAAGACTTTCCAAGTTCAAAGGAACAAATTTTGTCTTTACTTTTGGGATGCTTTATTGCTGATCCTTGCTATACATTTTCCTGTGCTCTGTCATTGATTTCTCTCTTCAATATACCGTTAATGAATGACCTTTCATGTCTTGTTCCAAGAATATTAGGCAATCTTCATTCACTAAATTCTCAAATGATGGAAAATTATAACATTGTATAACAGCTCCTATATGTATGGAGTATGCAATCAAGGAAATTACAGGCAAAAATTAAGTCAATCAGCTCTACAAAGCTCAGGAAAATTAACAATTCTATAGATAGACTTCTTGGAAAGTTTAAGATTCAATTTCAATATCATAGTCATTTTAGTCAAGGAAATAGTAGTGTCAGGTAAGTGTCTCCAACATATCTCCAGAATATTACCTATATTACAAATTTTATTGTATAACTCAATTACGTGTTTCTATGGCAAACACATCTGGCCATAACATGAAATTGAAACATTCCAGTAGCACTATTACCAAAATAAGTCACTCTAGTGATGGGAGGAAATGACTCATAATCAAAGAAGGAGCTGCTAGTAAAAATTCTTCATATCCTGTTTCTGATACTGATACTCTGTGTCATTTTCTGGAAAGTCACTCAATTAGTTTTATTAATGATAAAGCAGAGATACTTTCTTCACAGGAGAGTTGTGAGAATGCTTGTGAAGTGCTTTGTATCTGCAGGAAGAAAGTCAGTGCACAAGTAAAAATTATCAACAGCTTCCCATCATTTCTATTATAAATAACTGAGCAACTTACTTGTTTCTATAGGATACCTAATTACTCATTCCTCCTTTATGGGTCATAAATTAGTTGTTCTGTTAAACAACGGTAAAACTTAAATCTTACAGATATTTTGAAGTGCAACAATATGGAAGAGGAGGGAGGGGGGAAAAGCAGACTGCCCCTGCCATCAAAGTATATTCTTTGCACATTCCTGGCACTACATCAAGGTTAAGTTAAAAGCAGCACTCGAAGGCAGTTGCATGTGGTAGATTGTACAACAAGGCTCATTAGCCAATGGTGAGTCTTATGTAAAGGTCTTTAATGTGGTACAATGGCATTTTTCAGCTTCTTTTAAAAGGGAAAAAGTTAATAATGTGAAAGTTTTATTACTTTTCTTCTTTTAAAGAAGTGCCTTTTTGTAGTGAAACATTGTGGCTAGTTAGAGCAAAAGCTCAGGGAATTTCCTTCACTCTGAGAGTGACTGTAATTATACAAGGGGAAGGGACCACAGCAGTAAACTGGCAACGTACCAAGGTCTTAACCCCTGAGACAGGAGGTGGAGTAATAGGTGTTAGCAGTCTTACACAAGTCCTTAAAGCATAAACATATGGTAAATCCATTACCTAAACTACAAAGAATGGAGCCTTGCTAATAAACCTATTTACTACGTTAAATAAATACTGAAAGTGTTTTAAAAAGGCGAACTGTGTGAGTTTTTAAAATCAAACATTTTTCACTTGTCAGAATTTGTTGTTGGGAATCTGTGAAACGTGATGGCCCTTCCAACCCCATGAACACACACAGTCATGTTCTCCTCCCCACACTCCCAGTTTAGTGCTCACTACCACCACACAAAACCAACAGCATTTATTTGTGACCTGCTTGTGCCACTGCCTGCCCTGACGCTGTTCTCCATCACCCAACTTGGACGCTGGCACTCACGATGTAAAATAAAACATAGGTGGGATTCAACATATTTATCACCTTGTTGTTCAGCCCTCTGCTCCTAGACAAGTTAGATTTTATCCACCATAAATAAGGTCTATTTTCAGAAGAAATAATATTCAATAGGAAAAAAATAAAAATCCTCTAGTGTCTTTAGAAGTGGCATACTGGCAGTAGTTCTAGCAGCAGCAATTCCAGTGAATATTTTTTGCACTACCCTTATTACAAAAATGTTATAAGGTAGATAATAATGGGCTCCGAAGCTAGGGAGAATTGTGTTTTACTGAAACAACTAAACCGACAATTGCTTTGCCAAATAATTACCCTTGTGCAAGATGTGGGAATGAAATATCCAGCACTATGTTTTAAAGCCTCTCATAGTGGTTTCATGGATTTGAAAAGAGGTGGCATTGATCTAAAGCTAGACAAAGTCAGTGAGCTGATTCCTTGCATAATTCCCTACACTTTTAATCTAGGTGATTTGGACACATTTGAGATGGCAGTGTGGTAGTTTTAAAATCAGGTGTCTCCTTACTAGGGTGACTGCTCAATGCTACCCCTCTCTCCTGCAGAATTTTACAAGCCTGTGAAGGCTATTCCTTTCCTCCTGCCAGTGAGAGATGTGCTCGTCATGCAATTTGTGTTGCATCAGGTTCAAACAAAGTGTTATTCAGGAGAAAAAAAAGGGGGGGGGGAATAATTTCATGTGCCTGTGGAAATTCAGTGATATTTGGTCATTAGCTTGACCTAAATCTGTCTAAATATATACACAAACACAAGCCGCTTGTTCTCAAGCAGTGTTTATGACTAAGGAAGCAAGGTGGGAGATCTATTACTTTTGCCCATGCTCCCCATCAAACCGCCTTCTGTAAATATACAGTCAAACATTAACGATGACCCTCATCTGCTTCAGGTTCATTAGTGGAGATTCCTGTGTCTACATGGAATGCCACTGACATCTAGCATGGAGCCCTAGTGTTAGCAAAGTGGAGAGTACCAGATTTAAAAGCACAGAATTATTATAATTAAAAAGCATGTTATTTCAGAAGATAGGTAACAAGCTGCAATTTACAGAAAGTGCTTCAAATTATGTAATTATGGTGGTTTTATTTGGAAAAAGGGAAAAGGTCAGTATAAATTTGCAGTTGTAACCATTAGTTATGTGATTTTAAAGAGTGGCAGTATATAAGCAATTACCTTGTGGTAATATTATGTTGAGTAATCTATTGTTTAACAGATAATGAGGGAAAATTATTTGGTTTTGCAATAAAAATATATCAAAGCAAAAAACCAGTCTGTGTAGATTATGAGTTCAATATTTTAAACACTGCCATTATTTGTGATGAATTCGTCCAGCTGCTGAAGTGACTTTCTGTATTAACTGACAGCATCAATATTGTACTGCACTCAAAATGAAACAGGTGAATAGAGAAACCAAGTGAATATTTTAAGTAATGCCATTCCAGAGCCATTTACATATTTTACACATATGGGTATACCAGGAGTTCTACAGACACCAGCTGGTATTGGACAAGACATTTCTTTGTGTTTTGAAATTATTTCAATAACACAGAAAAAACCAACACATTTAGTGAAAACTTTGGAACAATTTGGAAAAGGTGCCTCAGAGAGCTCTTTGATTTTCTCTTCTCTCCTTTTTTTTTTTTGTTTTGTTTTGCAAAATTTGCCCCATTTTTAGCCATCAGAGGTTCTTGGTACACACAAAAAAAACCCCTGGAACTAGTTACAGATTAAACCAGAGCTGTGAAAGGTGATCAGTAAGCATCAGGTGTTATAAATATGTTATAAATTCTGCATGTTTTTCACATAATGTAACATGTGCAAACATAATGATGTAGATCTTGCTGATATCTGGCTGGGAGGGTTTAAATGATCCTGATTGGTTTAAATGATCCTGAGCATGCATATAGCATCTGAGGGTGTCAATGGAGAGGAAAGGACATCTTCTTTTTATCACCTCTCCCTCCAAATGTTCACAGGGTGATAGCAGTCATTTGTTCAATGACCATTTGAAGTTGTCACTTCAGCTAGGCACAAAATGGTGGGAACCCTCTGGCCAAACATAAGCATTTGTAGGTGAGTTACTTAGGCAATAAAATAGGGTGTGATTCACCCAAAGATTAGAAAGAAATTACTTACTTGCTGGAAATGCCTATCTCTGTGGGCTATTGAAAGAACCAATGTGGGCAGCCCAGAGGTAACCATCTACATTACAGACTTCTAAAGGTGTCATGAATCTTGCTTGGAACATGGAACAAACTGTGGACCATGTTTACATGGAGTCTCATGAGAACCTGGGGGGTAAGAGAAATTAATCTCCTCTCTCCCAAGAGATGGTCTTCCACAGGCAATGCCTATGGCAGGCTGATGCAGCAGAAACCCTTCTTAAGTCATGGAAACGAGCAGCAAACGTAGCTTGCTGCCTTTACACATGGCTAGAGCCAACAGCCCAGGAGAGCTCTACAGAGCAAAAAAAATGGTCATACTAATCCATTTAGTTCTGAGGTTGTTTGTAGATTATTATAATCGTGCCTAAAACTACTGGTAGTACCTCTGTGATCTAGATATCCCATATGGAAGTGCTACAGAGGTCTTACTATTATTATGCACAGTAAGTTGAAGCCAGATGTACACTACAAGAGATAGATTTCGGGTGCAAAGTGTGAAACCTGAAAGCAGCAGTTTAACTGAGTGAGCCACAAAATCCCAACACAACCACTTAATCACATAGGAACTTGCAAGGTGCCTTAACTGTTTATATATTCCACATTAAGCAAGTATTGGATAAAAACAGAAATACTGAGGGAATGACTGGAACCCAGAAACATTCTTCCCTCGGTGAAGCAACCTAATCTTTTGTTTGCACAGCTAACCCAGCTCTTGCTTACTCTGTTTAGTCTGATAAGATACAAAGCCAGTCATCCCAGATCCTCAGCAAGCTCTGTAGTCACTAAGCTCTTAGCGAAAAGCTGTAGATCTCCTCTGGCCATGCCCTAAAATACATACAAAATAGCTGCCTGTACTCTAAGAGATTTCTTACTGTAAGACGTCACTTTTTTTTAAAATTTAACCTTTGGAGACATCTAGGTCAAGGCTGAAGACAGGCGTGTAAGCCCAAGAGGAAACACCAAACTTCATAGGCATTTTCCATTTTTACGTTTCTTGGATGCCTTAAGTTGTCAATAATTTCACTGTCAGCAGAACAGCTCTTTCACAGGACGCTGTCCAGTCAGGTGTGATCAATGTTCTCTTCTATCTATCTCCTCAGGTTCACTGTACTTTGAACTAAGTCAGGTTGGTGAATTGTACTCCTGGAGTGACCATCAAGACGTCAGCAGTGGCAGTAATAGGCAATGGCATGGCTGTGGAAGTTTTGGGGCAGTATTCTTTGGTTAATCACTCACTATCTCTTTTCTTCCTCAAAGGCAAGGGTTATTTTCCTTCACAAGACACTTGTGAGGCAAACTGGGTAGCAGCAATAAGCATAATGCCTGTGTGAACAGGACTTTGGAGAACTAGGTGGGTTGAGCAGATTTATTTTCTTTGCATAGAGCCTGGCTGTAATGTACCTCAGTCAGCACTCTGATCTGCAGCACATTCTCACACTCACCTCACAGGGTCAGTGATTCCCAGCAGCACAGGGGCCTGTAGGAAAACCTCTTCCTTCATAGATTTTATACATAGCACTTCTCTCTTGACAAAAAAGTGACTGGAGATAAACATCATGTGCAATAATCTAAATGAGTTTGAGGTTAACCTTAATCTATGCACTGCAATAGGTATTTATTTTCTTTTCAGACTGTTTTCACAAGCTCTTTCTAGTTGGGTAAAAGAGCTGCTTTTTTTTCCAGTTTCTGCACAAACCTAAAGCTCTCATCTCTTTGAATATGTTGTCAGACATTGCTGCGTGTAATTTTCTGGGAAAGAAAATATGATTTTCTAGAGTAAACACAAAAGGATTATTTGTTTAAACAGTTCATATTTTTCAGGAGGAATCACGATATTAGTAAATTCAAATATAACTGTTTGTATGTTCCAAACAGTATGTTCTCCTATTCTCAAGGCACCTGTACTGCTCTATAGAATCATTAGCAGTAATACACAGCAGGTGCTAGTGAAGCGGAGATGTGACTTTACAGAGAATTGAAGCAAAATAGCATAAACAGAAGATCAAATTGCATGTTAGATATTTCTAGTAGTGTTTAGGTTTTTAGGATTGCTTTTGTTTTCTACAGTTGCATAAGCTGAAAGTCTGATTAAGAAGAAAATCTATACACAATATTCTTAGGTATTTAACTCTCTTAGAGACATTGAAGTTAATAAAGAGAATGTATTTTTCTGAGCATTCTTATTATTCTGGTACAGATGTCTTCAATGAAAAGGAATACATGTCAATCATAAAGTCAGCTGATGGTAAAGAAACCCTATTAGCACACATTTTAAATATTAAAAAAAAGAATAAAAAGAAGAGCAATAACTACAAAATCTTGGATCCTTCACTCCTTGCAAATACAAAACACTTTTCATTGGGCATTTCAGATGTATGAGGAATGTAAGACTGGATTCTTAAAATGATAATTATAATCATGTCTGTGAATGCCATTTTTAAACATGAAAACATACTCCATCATTCACAGGCAGTTAGAGGGACAGTCAGTCTAAAAGCATCTAATATTTCCAGTGGAAATGTTAGTTTTTTTAAAAGGCAAAATTTACTGTTCAATTATATTGTTACGTAACAGTGGCAAAGCACATTTACCTGTTAATTTTTCAAAACAAATATAGCTTTTCATTTTACACCTTAGACTGTTTTGTGCTTGGTTGAACTTGTTTATAAATTCTTCTTAGAACCTTCCTCACAAACACTTTGGGTTAAGAGACAGCATCTGGTTTTTAAACAGGCTACTGGAATGAAACCTAGATGCAAAATTCAAGCAAAGATTCTGCAACAGAACTGAGGAGCTGAGGTCTTTTAGGTTCATTGTTCTGTTTTCTTACTCAAACAGTGTATTAGACTGCTTACTAATTCTTGGTGTTCGCTGAAAACCAAATCATGGTCCTAGGAGGAAATAAGTAGGTGCTGTAGCAGGAAAAACTCCTAAACTTATAATTGGTATGAAGGAGACACTAATAACATGTACTATTCAACATAGTTTTTTGATAACAAAAATGAAAATGACTGCTTCTTTTGTTGCCCTTTTACAAATAATCTTCAATTAAAATAACAATGATCAGTCTTCCAGAGAAATTGCTGACTCCCAAATGAGAAGTCTGTACTGCTACTCTACCAGTTTCAGCTATTCTTCAATGAAAGTATTCATGCAGCACGAATTACTCCCAAAGGAAGAGATTGTCAGATTTGGTAGCCAATTTTTGATGCCTCCATATTACATTCATAAATGGAGGACTGGAAGAATCTGTTTTCAGAAGTGCTGAACAACCCTACTGATATTAATTTATGCAATTAAGTCTTTTTGGATTCAATTAAAGATGAGTTTTTTCAGTTCCTTTCCTCAAGTGCAGCTCAGGAGGGTGTCCACCTTCTACTTATGATTTGAATGAGAATTTAAATACCCCTGCCTAACAACCCTGATTCTCCTTGACTTCTAACATGAATGCTTCTCTTGCTTCTTCAGTCTGCTAAAAATGAATTCAACAACTGAATGTAATGAGATTAAGATTACATACTAAATAATACACTGCAGTTTTATGACACAAAGCATTATTGTAAATAGAATTTCCATCAAGACATGGAATTTGATATTGCAAATGAATGTACAGTAAGTTCTTTGTGCAAATTAGGACCTGTGTGCATTCCTTATAAACTGCAAGCAATTAAAATGAGAAGGCAATATCCATAGCAGCTTGATGTGTTTATTTTTTTCTGGCAAACTCGATCAAAAGAAGAAGAAAGTATTTGGCAAAGAAGATCTAACCAGTTTCAGAAGATTGTGTAATCCAATTGCTAATAGATGATTTATGATTGTTTTCTTGGCATTCCATAAAATACATGAACAGTTTTCAGTGTGGGCTAAGGGTAAAAAGAAAAATGAATGTATATTACAGCAATATATAAAAAGCTACAAATTATTTTATGAAGGGATAAACCTCAGAACTACTCTGTAATTACGGAGGCTAAACTTCCATCAATTCCAGGATGAAGACTTGACCCACTAAGGATCACAATGTTTGACTCTAGAAAGTGATGATACAATTAAGATTTGTTATTTTGTGGAATGAAAAATATAGAGAGCTACTTAAATGCGTTGAGTCAAGTGAACTTTGAAGTCAAAATGATCTTCAAGAAAGCACTTAGGTTAATTCAGTGAAAGTCTTTTTTTTTCCCTTCAGAAAGATGTCTTGCCGCAAAATTCACGTTTCTAAGTCCTTTTCCAGTAAACTATCTGTAGAACTTCTGTCCTTGTAAAAAGCAGTGCTAAATTCACTAGCAAACAACCACTACTCCTTACTATTGCAAAAGACAAGTGGGAGGGAGGGAATCTGAGTTGGCTGATGAAGAGAAGATGAGTGGGCACAGATGAAATTCAGTGTCCTATTGCCAGTGTTAGAGGCAGAGTATGAGCTCACATTGACCATTAGTCTGAACAGCATGACATTTCTTATAGTCCTGTGGATTATTTCAGATATGATTAGTTTACAACAAGAAGGCTTAACATAGTTATGGACCTTGTCAAGGAAGTATGTGTAACGTTTAATATATTTATGATGAAAAGGCAATTTGTTTTTTCAGATTCTGTGTGAAGAAATCTGTGCCTACAAATCATAAAGAATTTGCGTGGAGATGATTGCCATATTTGAGACATGGAAGATTACTAGACCACCAACAACTTAAAATAGAGATTCATTTTCACTATTTTGATCAGCTGAATGGATTATCACTTTTTTACAAGAAGTCCATGATCTCAGAACATCCCAATATCAGATTTATATGGGAGAGGAGAGAATATAAATCTTTATCCTTTCAAATTAATGTGTTGGAGCCATCCATGTACAGCCATACTTATAAACAAAGTACATTTCCTAACTCACAATTATTTTTTCCATATATGTAAATGCCAAGGAGTATGTCAGAATTATACATATATTTCAAAACTTTTCCTGCTAAAGTGGGTATATTACTACACTGGAAAAGTAGTAGAACTGAACATTTCTAAATAAGCATAAAAATTATTCAGTAACAGAGGTTAATATCTAAGCATTTACATTCAGCTGAGATAACATAATGAAATGTTCCTATTCTGGTATTTAGACTAACTATGAATAACATATTATAACCAGTCCTCCCCAGTTTAGCTAGTGCTTAAAATTTTAGCTTGTCTTTTCCATAATAAATAGCTATCAAATGTTTTCCTGTGATGCCTCGTTTCAGTTGTATTTATTAATTGTTTAGATAATTGCAATTGTAAATGGAATGCTTCACTGATTCTGTAATTAGGGAGACTGAATTTGGGATAATTTATTAGGTCTTAATTTATGTGCTGCGAAATCTGTTAGATCATTTGCTAGTCAGTATGTTGTCTAGAATAAAGGCATGTCTACAAAGGGATTTCAGGGTGAGGGCCACCAGCATAATCAGAAACATACTCAGTCTGGCCTCTAGCTAAAGATTATATGCTTTTAAGTGTATTTCTGTTTTGCAAAATGGCCTTTTGAACATTTAGCTATTTAAAAAAAATTCCTTTTTTTCTATATTAAAAGAGAAAGAGCAATTATTTTGCGCTGCTGTTTGACTTCCCACCACCTTCACCCTTTCCCCTAGATATAGATGACCCAGCTGATCAAGTGTGAGAAGTACATAGACCTCTGGAATGACTTCTCTGAACCTCTGGAATGAAATCTTCAAAGTAAGGAGCAGAAGTTGACATTAAGAATAAGCAGGGATTTGACTAAAGAGTTGGATTTACGTGCACAATAAATTGAACCAAACCAATCCTTGTCTCATACAAAGGCACCCTTATGTTTTGCACAAAGTAGGGAAGGAAGTGACAGTGGTTGGCTTTCTATTGTAATTTATTGTATTCATCATATGCTTATTATAACACAGAGGATTTTTCAGTATGTCAGTTTCAAAAACAAGACTGGGGCTTTTCTTGCTAAGATCATCTGTTACAAATGATATTTGACTGAAGTCCCAAAGCTTCTCTGCTTGTACATGCCACTCTGAAATTGAAACCCTATACTTTTAATTTCTTTAGAAATGCATATGTAAGGGACTTTAAGGAAAAAGATGAGGCTGCTGAACATATTGATTTGGGCACAATTTATCTGAACAAATATATGCGTTTATATATCAATATAGACATATGTGGATGTCTATATTGTAGGCTTACGTAGATGTCCACATGTAGATGTCAGTTTTTCGATTAATCACCTGCGCTACATAACCAAAGAAGAAAGGAGGTGTGATTCCTTTTAACCCAAAGGCATCAACTGTGGAGTGAGATAAATCATGCCATAGGCACTTGTAAGAGTACATGTAAGAAAGGAACTAAAGGTGAACAAGTTGTAGTCATCTAAAGTGAAGTGAGATGAATTTCACCCCTATCAGTATGGTAGACTGGAATGACTTGAAGACTAAGGCTCTGAAAGCACTTCTGTCCTAGTAATCACCTGTTTAGGATTTTTCCCCATTGTCAATGACTTTTCTTTTAGTAATCAACTAACACTCTTCATTAATCTCAACTACAAACATTCTGTCTCTGGACAAAGATGAAACTTACCACGTTTTGATCTATGACTGTGGTTTTGAAACATGTGTATTCAGTTTCATTGTCTTTAGTGTGAGAAACAAACTTAAAAGCTCAGACTCTTATTCCTGTTCTGTACTTTCACTTCTCCTTTTGCCATTATGTCTCTTTTAATATGACCTAAGCAAAGTTACCCACACAAAATAGCAAGTGGGAGCAACAGGATGGATTCCCTCAAGCCTAAAAAGATGCTTATCAGAAGAAAAAAAAACATGTCTATTTCTTTTACATGCTTGCTTTTACTTTGCACTTGACTTGCTGCTTTCTACCCGTTACATATTACCTGTATTCCCAGGAGTTTCCTAAATCTCAGCCAATAACCCTTACTGAGGAGGAGGAGGAGGGAGTGTTACATGTCTGTGAGAACCTTTCCAGTTTGTTGCCACTGAGTGAATTGGAACAATTTAGCTTTGAGGAAGTGATTTATACACACACATCCATCACATACAACCTGCTCTGCTCTGCTAACTCTCTCTTTGATATCTGGAGGGTTGAGTAGATTAGGGAGGGTCTTCACAGGGAGGTTTCATTAACAGCCAATCAGTTAACCTAGCATGACTCCTGTTTGTGCATTTGGATACTTTAAAGGGGGAAGAAAAAGGGGTGGGGGGTGGGCAGGGAAAGATGTTAATTGGTATCATTATTTCCCAGTTCAGGAAACACCAATCATGCTGTTAGAGGGAGTTTACTTCCTGTATTGTTGATTTTACTCGGTTTTTTTTTTCATCAGTGTAGAAAACAGAATTCAGATTACAATTTAAAACGTTCAAAAAACACTGATCGCAATATGTGAACTCTGGCAGCATGAAATATATTAGTAATAAAACAGCACATTAAATATCCAACCATAAACCACAAAAACTTGGATATTACAATCCAGTTTACTGAGATAGGAAATGCAGGCCAGGCAGTTGGACTGTATATACCAGGTTAACGGGTCCCTGCTTTCTATCACCGGTTTGGCTGGGGAGGGAGAAATCTGATCAAATCAAATGGTTGAAACTATTATTAAACAAAGTTAAAGAATAAAGTCAGAATCAGATAAGAGTGTGACTATTATTGTTATTGATGGGAAATTTTGAGACATTAGCGGCATATGGTTTTGGAACGGAATAACCAGAGTCGCAGCAGTGACTCCTCACGCAAGAGCAGTGCACTGTGTCTATGTGGTTTACAGAACAGGGCCATACTGGTAATGAAAGGATTACATTTCGTACTTTGTTATAACTTTAGAAACCACATGGCTGGTTGAAAACCAATGAAGTGCTTACTAATGAAAGACTGCGAAAACCATAGGTTTCTTATTGGACTCAAAAACTTGGAAGAAAATAGACAAGTGTCAGTAATTTTGGGGAAATATGTGGAAGAAGTCGTCACAGGAACTATGTGGGCTTATTAGTTGTAACTACAACAAAAATATCGAACAAAATGGCAATAGTTATTAGCATTTATTTCAGTAACAAAACACAATGGACTGATGCAGCTTTCTAGAGAAGCTACGATAATATTTGACTGTTTAAATATTTATCTGTTATTAATGAAAAACAATAGTCCACTGTATCTCAGACTCTGTCCATTCTGTACTCTCTCACCCATCACCTCCCAGAAGGCCAAAAAAACAGATGTGCTCTGCAACATACCATGATATAACAGACTAGTTAGTGTGAAGTTTTGCAAATGTACTCTCTTTCATATTAAGGTTGTAATTTCAGCCTCACTGGCATTTGCGTATGTGGTGATAACACACAAGAAAGAGAGACTGCTGAAGGGAAAGTCTAGATTTAGGTCTTAATGAACAGAAAGAAACCTTAACTGCATAGAGTGTTTTATTGGTAGTAAGATACTTTCCCTGCTGAATTTTCCTATATTTCCTTTACCTTTCATTACCTTTCTCTTTTAAGATTTTGCGAGAAACTTTCAACTGCTCTGTCATATGATTACCAAAATGACCACACATCTTTTTCATGACAGTAAGGATACGAGCACAGCTACTGCCTTATATGATCAAACTAGAGAGTCACTTAATCTGATAGAAAACAGAAAACGTTAACAGTCACATCCCTGAATGTATGCTTATTATCCATATATAGATATCCTTCATATCCATATACTCTTTATATCTTGAATTTTCCTCTATTTTCTATGGCAATGAATTCCACAATGCCAAAAGCAGCAACAGCTAGAATGCCCCTTTCACGAATAACACTGCTAACACATTGCTACCATTTCTCTGATTTTTGTCTATCATCTCACATATTATCTGTTGTCTTATATTATCATTGTATTAAAACTCTACGTACCCAGTGCTGACTCTCTGTTGTGGACCAGTACACTGCCTGGGACAAGAGTTTTTTTCTGTTAGTAAGACATAGAATGACAGGATGTAAGGTCATTATATTCCAATGAAAGTAGTTTTATTCCTGTGTTAGAAGACATGGAAAAAAAAGATTGTCTTCGATGATTTCTATATTCAATTTATACCTCTTTTAGAGATTTCTGTGAGCAAATAGAGTTTAAAATCTAAAATAGTTATTATAACTGTTTAGTGAAAGCAGTATATTCTCCCTCATAGGGTCTTTCCGTAATAATGTTCTTTTTCTCTATGCTATATAGCATAAAGAAAGTATATAGAGTATAAAGAGTATTTGTCTGTTGGTTTCTTCTACTGAAATTGAGCTTTCCATGATGATAAAAGTGAACAGAAGCTATGTAACTATTATGTCTTTGGAGATTTAATTGCCAGAATAAGAAATGCCTCCTCTGACCTCTCCCAGCTGTAGCAGGCTTTGGATCTAACCCCTTAGGAAACAGAAAGCACATTGTCATCGAATAATGGGGATTATGTTCATTCTGAAGTTAGATACTGAATGGTATGTATTTCTGGCAAAACATAAACCTTTTGTTACCTTGTTTTGACCCAACATTTTATTGTGGTTTATACAAGGATTGCTATTAGAAGTTGAGCATTAGGATGCATTGGCTTCTTAGTTTTACCTTTAACTGAATGTGACACCGAAGTCTTAACAAAAAGGGACTCAAAAAAAAACTGGAAAGAAAGCAGTAATCCAGCTGGCAGATGTAGCCAACAGAGAGAGAAAGTCACTGCCATAAAGCGATAAAGGATGCAAGTAATCTTCTCTCTGAAGTTAGGTGGACTTTTGCTTTGGAAATTAAAATAAAGATAGCATCCACTTTGTATAAAAGATGGTATAAGATTTTGCTTTTGTTGTTTTTCGGAAGACACCCACCTTCATCCACAGCCTGCTCACTGTGTGTTGAAACTGAGATTGATGCAGAGATGGAAACAATCAAGTGAAGCAGCAAATACCACAGCCCATTTCAAAAGCATTCCTTTTCCAGGCCATCAGCTGCAGGAGCAGCACAGGAAGCCTGCCCTGATTTTACCGCTACTGAGCATCAGCTTGATGGTGTTTATGCATTGTCGGACCCCACCGGCACGGAAACCTGCAGCTCCAGAGCACCACAAGTGATGTTAAGAGAAATGGCCACAATTGACAATGGAGCTGTTCACAACACCAAGACTTCAAGCCCATCAAGCATCCCCTCTATCACTTTTATTACTCATTACTCAGTTACAAAGAGGGTTTTTTTTATCCTGGAGAACTTAACTGAAGTATTTGCTTTTCTGATATTTTTCTCACTCAGTAAATGAACATCAGGTTTGACAGACGCCAGTGGGTCTAAGAGTTCACAGGTTACATTCACCTTAAAACTATGATACAAGACTTCTGCAACACTTGCACACAGGCTGTCAAACATATTTGTTCTCCCCATTACACTGTTGTGGCACTGGGCACTTTGTGTCCCCTTTTCAGCTCCATTATCCTATACCTTGACTGCTGAAACCACACAGAGACCTAAGTCTTTCTTGTGGCCTCCAAGTGAGCCTATAACACCATAAGGATGGTGTTTACCTCAAAAATTTACCCTCTTTCATTGATGTCCTCTGACACTGCAGCTTTAGTGCTAAGCTTGGGATGTTAAAGTGATTTCCAAGGCAAATGGATGTCAAACACAGGAACAAGGTATTGCTTGATCCTGTGAGGAAGAGAGGTGGGGAATCAGAAAACCTTTATCAAAAGATTAAGAAAAGATCTCCAATAGAAAAAAATATCAATAACAGTAGTGAAAAAGAAGCGTTTCTCAGATATTTCCAAAATACGTTAATGAAACCCGTCTCCCAGCACGTTCAGTTGATGATGATGACAAAATACTTTCCGTTTGAATAGTACCTCAGAAAGATATTAAAAATAGCTCCTAAAAGCAGACAACAGTGTGTCCAAATATTTAAAGGTTTCAGAGACAGCTTGTGAAGGATCTTTGGGCCATTAATGTTGATTTTCAATACATTGTGGAATGCTGGAGACATTGCAGAGAGCTGAAAGACAACTAGTCTTGTGCCAATATTTTAAAAGGGCAAATAAGACGACCCAGGTAATTATAGGCCTGTCACACTAACATTGATCCTAAGCAAAATAGCTGGCTGATACAGGACTTGTTTAATAAATTAAAGAAGACTAATATAATTAATGCCAATCAACATAGGTTTATGTCAAACTAAACTGGTATCTTTTATGATAAAATTACAAGTTTAGTTTAAAAGAGAATAATGGAGTATTCATATATTTAGACCTCTTTATGGAATTAATTTGGAACCCCCTGATCTAGTAATTTATTTATTTATTTATTAGCTAAGAAACTATGGTGACACATATACAGCACAGCACAGATCAGTAAAACCATCTGACTGACAGGCTTCTAAACATAACCGCAAATGGACATGCATCATTGAGAATGTAAGGATACTTTTAATCCTTACAGGCTATTTTTTCAAAAATCTGAAAAAATAATACTTTCCTTGTAAATACATACCCACATTCGCACACATACATTAAGCCATCAGGGTTAGTAACTAACGAAGAGAGTGGCATAGTGGTACAAACCACCTCATATCCTAACCATAAGCAAGCACTTTAATCCTAAATATGGCCATGTGTATAGTAGCACCTCTATAGCAGAACGATCATTAATTCTAGGCTACAATCTCAAACAATCTCTGAAAGAAAAAAAGAGAGAAAGAAAAAGAGAGGAAGAAATATCAGTGAATTGTGAACTGAGCTTGAGTTTCCAGTAGGATTCTGTCCTGAAAGGGCAAATACAGTCACTGAGTACAGAAAGATTATGTTCAAATAGAAAGGTTGCATTAACTTTGTGCTTGGAAATTGTGCTGCTTAATTTGGAGCACCACCCAGAACTGGTACCCGGAGGTGAAGAACCGTCCTGGGGAATTAAGAGTTTGAATAGAAGGCAAAAAAAATGATATGAGGATTAGAAAACTTACTTTTTTTTGAGGTACTTGAAAGTTGAGCTAAATAATTCATGACTATATATGAAAGATATATAGTAATGTATATATATGACTATATCATATACTTCAGGTACTTATTTAAGGAAAAAAAAATGAATAATAGAGGGCTTTTCAGGCCAGATGAAGATTTAACAGACTCTAATTTCTATGAGCTTAAGTTGGAAAAGTTAGACTCCCAATAAAAAAATAACCAAGGGTAATATTGCTTACAGAGTCCTTCCTTTTCTCTCTGGTCTCTCACTGAGATAATGAATATTGAACTCTATTCCAAACAATTATGCAGGGAGGTGAATATGTTCTCACCAGAAAGCAACCTAAAGCTGACCAATCTCTTAGGATTTATGAGACAAGGATTTTGAGCCTTCTACATAGAAATAAGGATGTACCTTTCATTCCTCTATACCTTGGCTTATGTTTTAACCACTCAGAGCTGCAGGGCAAAAACTATCATTGGTGATGATGCCATCTTCTGAAGAGAAAGCAAAGCATGATGCTACATTTCATGTGGAACACATTTCTCTAAGAATATCCCTATCAGCTATTTTTTAAGAGTATCTGCAGGTAATTTAGATGGAGAAAGAAAAAATTCTTTGCAGAGTTTGAATATGCACTGAACAGTCTCCAGCTTCTCCAATGTCACCTTAAGCCACTTTTGGTTACTTGCTAAACGAAAACTTCAGGCTCCTGGAAACTTGCAATTTAGAATGGAAATTATTTGCAGAACTGAGGCAACCTTGGCCTCACTTATCAACTGAAAAATATTTTACAGAACATCAGGAACTTAACTTAAAAAGTAAAATGCACTTCACTGTTGTTCTGGATCTAATACTGAATCCCTTATGCTTTATTGTGGGTACAACTACCTTTTAATCAATTCAGAACTGTACTTGGAACCAAAGAAATGCAATAAAATAAAACTATGTGGTTTTTTAATAAAGATTTGAACAATGTCTTCTCTGATAGGCACAGGATTTCCCAAAAAACAAACAAACAAACAAATGCAGATTAATACAATGATCTATATTTTTCCCTTATTACATAAATATATCTGATAGGCAGCTTCCTGTAAACTTCAAAATGCAAATTTTTAATCCATATTTTCACTTCTCTCATTAAAAAGAAAACCTTCACAAATGGAAAAACATTTCACATGCGTTTTCCTCGGCCAATGAAAAACTAGACAAATCAGCCAACCCAGCAGCACTCAACAGAGGTCTTGAAAATCCAGAGGAATAAACTATAAACCAGAATTTCCCACTTAAAATTTCTTTACTTTTTCATTTTAGTCAAACCTTTAAATATATTTAAATGGTTTTTGATGGCATATATAAAATATTTAAGTTTTAATATATACAGTATCATTAACCTACACTGCGAGAAGCGTAAAGACATATGAAAGTAATAGCTTCTTTAGCATGCTAGAGGATTAATATGTATGGATTTAATTTTTCTGTATTCTGTGAACTCACATTTCATGGAGAGACCAAATTTATAGACAGAGAAAACCCCTCATCCAGTTTCAGCTTCATAGAAGCTTAAGACAGAAACATAAGATATGTGTGATCCTACTATCACCTTTGTAAATTAAATTTCAAGATGGAGATCATTGGACAATATTGCTTGAAGAAGTGATTTTATTTATTTTTTATGTTTGAATTTAATTTTGAAACTTGAGAGTCTGGTCTTTTCTATGCTGTTTCGGAAAGTTATGGTGCAAGTTACAGAATGAAAAGTTTTAGATGTTGCAGCATAGCAAGCAATTTAAGTTAAAGCAAGACCACTTTTTGTCATCAGCATGTTACTATCTTCTACACTTCTGTAATTTAAACCTTCCACTGAAAAACACACTGCTGAAGACACGAGTGTTTAAAATTTGTTGTCATTAGGACCACTTTAAAAAGTCCCCTGTATCTGTGCAAAGAAAAACAAAACAAACCGCTAGTGTCACACAGCACTTCCAGAGTACCTCCAGGATCCAAATGCCACTCGTGTAAGTGCACAGTAGCACTAAAGATTTTTTAAAAAGTAATTATACAGACCAGGTCTTACCATTTGAAATAAATTTTAAAGAGTTGTTTCTGTGCTGATGAAGAATGGCAACCAGATTTGTGTTGCTTTACTGCTCTCCCTCAGCATGTCAGCAAGAGAAAGGTATGGTTCAGCTGCAATTCTTTAAGAAATAATTTTGCTCAAATAAAACGACAGCAGTGTAATGTTAGAGTCAACTAAACTGTCCGAAGGCAATTTTTGAAAATATGTCACTTTTTGAGACTTTTGACAGTATATGTGATTATGATAAAAGTTAAACCCAGTACAACAGCAGAAAGAGGGGCCTAAAGAAGAGTAGTGGCTATAATTCTTCATGAGGGTCCCTCTCCCAGGCGGGCTGCAATGTCATTCCCAGCTAACATATGGTAGCAGTCAAGCATGTAATCTATCTGGGAGTCTTAGTGGCAACACAAACAGGCTACATCCTCCCACTCTTCTTTAAGGATGTATCAATGTGCACTTAGTTAATAAAAATCAGCATTCCTTCAATTTCACCCCACCTGCTCAGGAGATTTTTTTTTATTTGGCATGAAGCATGACTGATCTGGTTCGGACCCATCCAGGCTGATCTCTTGTTCCTAATCTAGCGGTCTGGATATGCAATATCACTCTGCCTTCAGCTGTTCCTTTTGAACCACAAACCAAGGGTAAGTGTGGAAAACAGAAAGATAATATTTACTAGAATGGTAATACCTTCAAGTCAAAGCAATCAGGTTCTGAATGCAGTTGCCTACAGCTTCCTGTTTTGATCTCTGCTTCAGCATTTGAACTGTAAGAAGCTTCAGTTCAGGGCTAAAGCATCTTTTGAATCAAAGTTGTTCTTGAAAATTTTATGTGGAGCTTGACCTTGAAAATATTATTTTCCTTGGTACTTACACACATATTTCTTTCATGACACCTGCACAATGTAATTAAGATCTTGCAAAGAGAAAAGAAAAAGAAAAAAATAGATTTTTACCCACACCATAGTCATCCATTAAAAAAAAAAAGTCATAAGACACTTAGGAACACAAGTTATTTGGAGAAGAAAATAAAAAAAGAAATAAATACATCAACTTTGTAACTTTGTTCTAGACCTTTACAACATGCAAACCATGCAAATCTGACCTTTGCAGAGAGAAAGCATAAAACAAAACAGAGTCCTTGCGTTAGCCCTGGCTGTGTGGGAGACCACCTCAGCACAAGAGGGAACTTAGTGAGTCTTCCAAACACAGGGCAATTTCCATCAGCTGCAATTCCACACACAGCCAGCCAACTAACCCAAAATCATAAGTTCTTGTCAAGGTGTTCAACTAATGTTATCACATATAATTGACTTCAGGACTGGCAAATTTAGGAATAATTACACGTTTGCCACCACTCATGAATTACCTCTCGGGGTACAAAATCTGTTTATACTCATTTCCAACAAACTCAGAGTTCAGCATGTTTGGTCAGCAATGAGGGTTTATTTGACCATAACGATCTCGTTTGTTACATGAAGTACTCCATTAAAAGGCATCCTTGATCCACTCCTTCCTTTCTCAAAGAAACTAATATATCTATGGGACAGTTCGGTTGGCGTTGGAAGAAAAACTTCTCTACTCCTTGCACAAGAGAATTTTTTTATTGTGAAAAATAACTTCCACTGGCATGGGAAAGGTTGTGTGGTAGATAGGTTTGCTGTTCAGAGGTATCTAAGATCATTTAAATTGATTCCTTTCTTCATTAATCTCAGTACTTGTCTACCTCAATGCTCCTGCTTTTTTAGTTAAAAGAACGCTTTGTAACCTAAGAGCTCATGTAATTCCCTCCTTGCAGAGGTCGAGAGGAGAAGGAGCCATTCTTGACAGGTATCAGAAGGCATCACTTTGTTTTGAGAAAGCATCCAACTTCCACAGTGGCAATACAAGAATTTTAGAAGAATACAGCAGAATGTGCCATGTGATTCCCCAATTTTTCTGCCCTCATCAAATCCAGAATGATTTACAGTAGCCTGCTGCTAGTTCTAATTTCACCCCTTTGTTAGGCCTCACACTAGCAGGTTTCCTCAGAGGAATGCTGTCCTGTCATAGCCCTGCTGTGCTTGTCCACAAGCATCTTCCCTCCTTGTTTGTGCATATCCCCTACATGGCAGGAAAGGGAGAGCAATCACACAGAACCTGGCACACAGAGATGGATAAAGGACAAGGAATTGCAACCTGTTATCCAAAGGGTAGGCTGAAATAGGGTAACTTCACAGGCTATCATTAAAGGGGAATTAAATACTTTTATATACCACGCAAGCAAAAGCACTCCAGATGAAAACTATTTCTCAGCACTGCATTAGACTAAGCCCCAGCTGTGGCTGCCCACTGCTGTGTGCCATCTCCTTCTTCATCCCTTTTGTCTTAACAGAATTGATCAAATCACTAAAACTGAAGTGAATTCCTCATATTTGTTCCATAAAATGATACATGAATAATTATAGAATCGTTGGAGTTGGAAAGAACCTTTAAAAGCCATCAACCCCACCCCACCCCCCTCGCAGTTAGCAGGGACATGTTCAAATGGATCATGTTGCTCAGAGTCCCCTCCAACCTGACCTTGAATGTTTCCAGGGAAGGGGCATCTACCAGCTCTGGGCAACCTGTTCCAGTCTTTCAGAACCCTCATTGTAAAGATTTTCTTCCTTATATCTTGTGTAAATCTACCCTCTTTTAGCTGAAAGCCATTACCCTTGTCCTATCACTAGATGCCCTAATAAAAAATCTGCCCCCATCCTGTAAGCCCCTTTTAAGTAGTGAAAGGTAGCAATACAGTCACCCTGGATCCTCTTCTCCAGGCAAAACAACCCCAACTCTCTCAGCCTGTTTCTTCATAGGAGACGTTGTTCCATCCCTCTGATCATTTTTTGTAGCCCTGCTCTGGACCTACTCCAAGAAGTCCACATTTATCCTGTGCTGAAAACTGGATGTAGGACTCCATGTGGGGTCTCATCAGAGTGGAGCAGTTGCCTCCCTCGACCTGCTGGCCACACTTTTTTTGATACAGCCCAGGATACAGTTGGCCTTCAGGGCTGTGAGTGCACATCGCCAGCTTACGCCCAGCTTTCCATCCACCAGCATCCCCAAGTCCTTTTCAGCAGGGCCGCTCTCAATCTCTTCATCCCCAAACCTGTACTGATACCAGGGATTCCCTAGTGTGTAAGACCTTTTGCTATAAAAACTTAACAGCATCAAACATTGTTGAGCATGTCTGGTAAATGTAATGTGAGCATTTGCTGCTGATATAACAAGAAGTATCTCACTATATAGCAAAGATAAGCAAGGAACACATGGAATGCTGGAAAATGTTTCTCATTGCAGTAGGACCTTTGGAAATTAACTCATTCTTTAAAACTGTCTTTGTCCACGTTAAACACTTGTTGGGAGTGCTGTGGTTGCTCTCTTAGGAAACATAACCACTCCTGCAAGACCTAATGTTTCTGTGAAGGTAAATTAGTTTAATGCAGGAAATAATCTAGTGGAGTTGGTGATTTTGTCTTCAAATAAATGAGTTAGAGTTGAGCGTGGTAAATATTGCCTGAGAAAGCATGGCTTTTGGATGTAATGTTTTCATGAAAGAGCATCACTATATTAAAGGAGAGAGAATAACATCCCACAAGTTCTACTTGAGTTGGATATTTGTTAAGCTTCTTAATAAACACAAAAACTGGAATGGCCTCATTTGGGGTGAGGCGGAATTTCTTCCTGTTTACTTGTGTACAGTTGTTTGGGGTTTTTTTCAGTACAAACATAATCTGAACCAAACATAGTTGGGATAGGGATTTCTAAATGAGCTGCAAAGACTGACATCTTGCTGGGATACACATTCCTCAGTTAGAGGATTTTTCATCATAGCATATCATACCCCATTACGTTAATTTACTCTAGGCAATAGCAGCATGCAAGAGAGTAAAGAGAATTTATATTTGTTGCATTTTGATTTGCATAGTCAACATTATCACATACATTTAAGATTTTAATACCCCAAGCTCAAAAGCTCATAACACTAAAACCACAGTTTATTCGGGCATCACAAACTTAATTACCTAAAATCATGTAACTTATGGAAACACTTATTTAGAAGGTTATTTTCAAACTGGTAGTTTAGGTCTCAGTCAGGATTTCATTCATGATCCTTCCTTAATTTACCCTGACACATTGCCCCCCCCCCCCCAGCCCCTGGTTGATTTTCAAGAGCTGTAAACTGGAAGTCACCATACAAACAAATCTGTTTATACAGGAGGAAAAGTAACTCACTTTTCATCAGTAAGGTAACGGGAGAGGCAACTGGTTACACATATAGTCTGACGAGTAGAAAGGTCATTTTATTGTCTTCTCAAAAAGAAAGGTTTTTAAGGGAGAATTACATAGGCTTGATGAAAACATTTCATGTACAAACCGGGATTTCTGATGGTTTTGGTAGCCTGTGCAGTGTTTATTTGTACTTTCCCAGGGATTTCCTGCTTTATTAAGGAGATTGCATTCTAGAGCATAGAGTTTACATAAGTTACCTATAAGATTAAACGAGGTAAGTAAAGTACCAAAGTACCATAGGCGTTGTATTGAAAAAAATTTAGTTTAATAGAGAAAGACTAACAATCTTTTTCCTTCTTTAGCTAATAAGACTATATTTAAGCCATCAGGAAAAGTTGTTTGTACAAACACACCAGAAAAGTTAAAGCTTAATCAGAAACTACAGAAAAATTAGGTGTGTTTACCATATAGTAAGAATTACTGTGTTTTATGAACTTGGACTAAAGGAAGACAGTAACGTAAAGGCACCACCTGGCAACCATGGCTATTGGCAAAATTCCTAACCAGAGTTTGGGCTGTTGACAGAAAACCTCAGATAACTTAAGATAAATTTAGGAAAAAATTTTGTGAAATTATTTCCTCGTTGGTTTAGTATGTTAGAAACACCATCAAATTCAGTGTTTCCAGATGAACAGACTTTCTTTTCATAAATCTTAATTCTTTTTAGCCATTTCAGCCAAACATCATGTAAACTCTTGTTGTAAAGCACTGAAGAGCAATTTGGGGTTTTTTTCAAAAAATATTTAAACTCAATCACACCACCCCTACTCCCTCCCTCTAAAACCTATTATTGCATTTTGTACAGGGCTGCTTAAGTCATAATTGTGTACTGCTGTACACTAAAAAACTCTCTACTTGTTATTTTGAGATATTTAATGCATTTAATTTAAAAATACCATTATTGTTCAGAGAAAATGTCATAACCAAATAACAAAAATTATTACCATAGAACCTCTTGCTTAAAACCTAAATAACAGATAGCCATAGGTAATACTGACAATACACCAGAGAGTCCCAAATGCCAAGAAAAGTGATTTGGATACGATTTATACTATTTTTTAGTATCCTTCATGTTATACTTTGTAACTCATGCAAAAATTTGACCTAATTCTAGCACAAAGTTGAAAGGATGTTGGTTCTCAAACACAGTTCAATAGAAGTATGTCTTGAACCGATACTATCCAAATAACCCACTTTGAGTTCTGTGCGTTGCAAAAACCAGCAGCAAGCAGAACTAAGTCCTTACTGGACAATTCTGTGACACGTCAGTGCTTTTACTGGGTCAGAAGACAACAAACAAAGTGAGATTGAGTGGCAACACAGTTTGTGAAGTATGAGTAATATGACATTTCCATACATGTTAGAATTTTTGAACTAAACTTACATACAGAGGATGGTTTGGTTTGCCTAAGCATTCACTCTTGATACTGTTTAGATTCTTCAGCCTACCTGAATTTTCTGTACAGCCTATGCAGGTACAGCACCTACAGGAAGGAAAACTGTCTTTCTGGAGTGACAGCATATGTCTCCTGTCACCCACAATGGTTTTAGTTCAATATTAACTGAATTCCAGCAATCTCGTCTTCATATATGAGATAGCTGTTTGTCCGTTTAATTTTTATGCCAAATTTTAGATCAAACAATTCCCTTCAGGACAAGAGAAGTATTCTGCCATATGCCTCCGGCACTCCAGCAAGCAGCGGTGCTCAGCAGACATAGGATACGCTTCATAAGGGTACTTTATGTTCTCCAATAATAACAACCATTATGAAAGACTCTTTCATTCATATGATGAGTATCACGAAACAGCCCTTAATAAATCATTGCTGCAAAAGAATTACTAAAGTTCTTGCCAGTCTTGGCTGACATTCAGGGAATTACTGCATACCTTTACCTCAGTTTCTCCTTTTGTGGATCCAGGCACATTTATAAGAAATCAGGAACTATAGACAGAAAGTAGTTCAATATGTAAAGTTGAAGTTTCTGAAAATAAGTGATTAAAAGTGATTAAACATGTCATTAAAAGTGATTAAAAGCTCACTTGTCATTCAAAGAATGGGCTGTTATCTTCAACCAGCAACAACTCCACCAAGCAGCAACATTGCTTCCAAACAACTTGTAAAATTACCATTACTGTTAAAAGGATTCCTTACACAAGCCACAGGCTTTCCTCACTCTCATCCTTTGCATATCTTAGTTTTGTTCTTTGACAAGTTTTGAGGTAGTTTACATTGGAAAGGGTTTATTTAACTGTCTCTGGCTTTTTTCTCCAGCTACAAAGACGTGCAAGGCAGAAGGGTACACACTCTTTGATAAAGTTCGTCCTTTGAAGTCACCACCTTATTTTCTTCCCTTCTTACATTTATCTAACCTACTTGAGATGCAGTTATTTCTCTAACTGGCTTAAGTAGGAGCCCAGCTTATTGCTGAATATTATATGAATATTCACATATGGAAGTGACCATAGGCCAATTACCTCTTCAAATAAACCAGGTCCCTTTATTTGTATGTGTGATTCCATAAACATGAGAAGACTGGAATATAAGTTTGTGTTGCCAGCAGCAATTTTGTCTGCTTTCACAGTAGCAAAACAGAACCATACTTAAAACGTAAGAGACCAGTGAACTCCTGCCTTTGGAGTGCACTAAAAGGGGGCCCCAGTTCAGCAGTTTGGATGCCGAGTGGCAAACACCATCTGTATCCTTTTCCCTTTTATAAAAGGAACCTTTATAGTGGTGCAAAGGAAAACAAAGAAAGATTACTAGCAGTAGTTATAAATACCCAAATGAATAGTTAATCATCCTGTAAGAATGTGAATTCTCTCAAGACATTGTATTAAAGCAAATTAGCCAAAAAATACAAAGCTATTGAACAAGGTGCTCCAAAAAGTCAAACAAAAATCTCTCCTCATCAGCCCAGCTTTACAGCTATTATTAAAATATAACTACAAAAAGAAAAGCTTTAAAAATAAGTTTTTTTACTTTGTTCATTTTATTTAGACTCATCTTGAATTTCACGTATTTTCCACTTTGGGTCTGAAAAGCTGAAGCACAGAAAACATGCCTGCATGGGATTTGCTTACAAAGTTGTAAAGCCAGTAAATTGTGAAAAATACTACCAGGAGCACTTATGAAAAGCCTAGCTTTTGGTGCTGCTTTCAATTAGTCAACCCTAGAAACCAACACTGAGAAGGAAAATAAACAGTTTTAATATGCACAGTAGCAAGAATAAATGTTGTATCCAGTCAAGGAACAAGACATTTAAACCAGAAGTTAATAGATTAACCAACCTAATAGGTTAAACTGTGTGTTTATTCAACCTGTGACAAGAAGTCAACCAGTGAAGCAAGTGCTCTTTACTGTGGGTTTGCGCTCCACATAAACAGTTCTAACAGCTTTAAGTTCTTTTTTGTTTAGCAGTTTGTTTTCAAGGAGGAGAAAAAGAATAGGAAGAACATAACTAACCCGGTTGGAAGCAGCAGGCCTGGATACCAAACGGCCTCTCCAGCCATACATGAAACATCAGCACCACCACGAGGCAGTTGACGGTCAGTCACCTACCCAAACAGCATATCGCACCTTTGGAACATCCACCCACCGGATCATGTACGTGTAGCACACATATGCAGAACAGTATACATACAGACGTACATACACATGTAGGAAGATGTACAATTAGGTACTCAATTTCACAAGAATTTTTTTTTTTTGGCATATCGCTTGGAATGATAAGATGTACATCACCTGATCTAAGAAAAATCTCTTCTTGTATGTCTGTTGACTTTTAACTTCAAATACGGAAACATCTTCAGATCTTGTCTGTGGATGTGAAAGCAAGTCAGTGCTTGATTCAAGAAAAGTAGTTAAAGCTTTTAATTGCAATCATGCCTACCTAACGACACATGGCTTATCACTGACTGCTTCTAGGCGTAAAGGTATGTGCATTCTGAAATAAAAACATTGACAGTAAATATTCAGGGACTTTATGCTGGGGCCAATGGTCTGAACTTAATCTGGTAAAATTCCGTTTAGCTTTATTTCTTTTTTTTTTAAAGACCCAAACCTTGTTTCCTGAAAAAGTGGAAAATGGATATTTTTCACAGGAAGATTGCCTTTTTAGTATTTTAAGACAGAAGTAACTAAAAGCAATACAAAACCTCCATATTAGATGTCTCAAAACAATTGCAAATAGATTATATGCCATCGGAATATGAGGAAAAACTTCTTTACTGTGAGGGGAATGGAGCAGTGGAACAGTTTTCCTGGAGAGCTCGTGGAGTCTCCTCTAGAAATATTCAAAACCCACCTGGAGTCAATTCTGTGCAATCATCTCCCCTATGTGAACCAGCTTTAGCAGCGTAGCTGGGTTAGACAATCTTGAGCTGTCCCTTTCAATCTCAACAGTACTGTGATCTCATCTAAACATTTTTCCTTGAGATTCTTCATTAGGGCAGTAGGGATTTTCTGTTGTTTCATCAAGATACAGTTAAGTTCTTGACATCTCAGTCAACTTTTAAGGTTTCTCAACAAGAAACTCTTTCCTCTGTACCTCCCTCATTCTGCAGTGTTAGAAGGCACAGTAGCAAAACTCTCCTGAAAACAAGTACACAGTGGGCCAATTTTAGTGATGCCAGCTCCTACGTCAAAGTAGCACAAATTTTAAATGACTGTTGGTTATACACCTGAAGGACTTTCATTTTTAGAACTGAAGAGAGCCACGCTTACCAGCTGTAACTTGTAATCAGTCACTGAAGTTTGGACACTCAGTAGCTAATCTTAAAAGGTATCAGCACTTTGAGCAGGTAGATTTAGAGCAGATGTTACATTCTTAAGATCAACACTGCTAAGATTTTGATTCCATGTACTCACCCTTTCCCTCCTGATTTAAAGTAATCCCTAACCTACGTCTACTTTTAACTGAACAAAATTGTTTTTACTCTCAGATTCAGTTCGCAAACATTTGTGACCAGTTTTCTCCTGTATCTGAAATTATTTTAGGCACTACAATAAATTTTACTTGAATTAGTCAATAGATTTCATTACTCTTGCCTGACAAGAGAAGATCAATGTAACAAATGGTAGAACTTTTCTTCCCAAGTTTGAATGATAAGCATCCCGTGTGCCCTCCTCTTCCGCCCCCAAGTCTATACAAGGTATTAAAAGGCAGGATTCCATGATTACCAGTTTAGGCTGAGGCAATACTATATATCTACAGTAAATTTAATACTTAAATTCGTGTTTAACGAGAAATCTATGTATTTTATTATATTATAATAGCTAGGACTGTCTGCCCTCCCCACATAACACTATATGAAAACATTTGTTTCTTAGCTCAACCTGAGTTTAATCTCATTTTCACCATTTTCTGATGGGGGGCTGAATGCTTTATGATTAGAAGTCTTCATAAGACAGGCAAGAGGTTACTTCTATTCTAGGTTGTCTGGCATTCCCAATGACCTGACATTTTAGGTGACAATTTGCAGGTAGAGCACAGGTAGAGGCAGTGAAGTTCAAGTGTTACTAGAGGAGTCAGAGGAAAAAAAAAAAAAAAAAAAGATACAAAAATCAAAACCAGGCTACAGTAACTTCAGGTGAACAAATTCACACTGCTGCCTGAAAGAGCTTTCCCTGAACATTTATGAGCTTTGATGAACTTTCCTATGAATTCGAGAGTATTGTAAAAGTTTTTGTATGTGACCGATTTTTGTACATGTCAATTTAAGACACATTAATTTGGAGAAGTTCAGTATTACAGAATCAAACTGCACTTATCAGCCTAGTTTTAGAGGTTTTGTATAACTAAGAACTTCAAATACAGGCTTCAGAAAGTTTTATTTTCTTCTTCAGTATCTTGAACAGCTATTTGAATACGGATACATCTCTAAAGAGCTGAGCATTACAAATTACACTACACAGCTATTTAAGTAATTTTCACATACATTTCACAAAGAAAAGAATTAAACTTTCCCTCACATTTGATTAACCACACTTTTATTTTCAGTAAATCAAAAAGATATTCAAAGAATTATTCTGCAAATTAATCCTCAAGGTAAGGCAAAAGAAATCATTTCATGTTTGACTTGTTTTATTTTATCAAGACAAAGCTAACAGAACTAACAATACTGAACACTGTTCATCACACAATAAGTATAATCAAGTATAATCCTTTTCTAGCTACTGCTACTCAGAAACAGTATAGAATTTTTGTATTTGCATGGCAGAGCGTTTATTAACTGAAGCCTTGTCTCAAGTGTGACACAATCAGAATGTTCTGAACAGCTGGTTAGGAAGATAGCCAAGATGCAAGAAAGATGTCTGAGCCTCCTTTTCAAGGGCGGCCAATTCTTGTACTGTAGGTGCCAGAATATCCACATGGCCTTTATACAGTCCACCTGCCAAAAGAGATCCAAACTAAATCATGTGCTCAAAGCCATTTTTCAGCAGAACTCATAATGCTCAACCACAGGCATTCAGAAAGTTAAAGTAACTTTAACTTCTCAAAAAATGCACAAACAAAATGAAACCACAAGCATATACATATCACTTTGGCCACTTGCAACTCACAGACTGCATATAACAAATGCAGCACACAGAACTAGCAGGGGTTTTAATCTATCCTTCTGTAGTTACACAGCAGACAACCAAGAAACTGAGCACTGCACAGCAATGCAACTCAACAGCAGCTCACTGCTTACCACCCAGAGTTCTTTTCTGGCCATATGTAACTTTGCCATCAAAATCATCTACTGGTACTTTTATGTCTGGTTCAACTTGGGAAATAGTGCAGTTTAAGTGTTCTTCAATCTCCCCCAGCAACTGAAAAAAAAAACAAACTCTTGAAGTACTCTTATGGTCCAAGACTTCAGTCAGATGAGTGTTCTGAACAGTCACGTTCAAGTAGACTCAACAGGAAGTGTACACAGAAAATAATTTGGTCGCTGGCAACACAGACTAACACAGTTGTTGCTTGAGTTCACAAGTTCACTTCCAATCTCAGTCTGTTTTTACCTTACCTTGAAACCTTTATTTTAGAGTCCAAGATAGATACATGTATTTTTTATATATGTATATATAAAAAATTAATTAAAATGTATTTAAATGACACTATTTTCAGGTTAGAGGAGCAACAGTTTTGAGTTACAGTTTTGCAGCACACTATGTAAAAAAAATGTGTAAAAAACATCCTTTAACTATTAAAAACTTTCATTAGCAAGACTCTACATAAGCTGAAAATAAGACTCCTACAGAACTGGCTGGGAATATTAAAATAAGCCCTTATAAAGAAATACCTCTCAGAAAGTATAACTTGCAAAGTTCTCTAATTTCTTCTTGAAATAAAATCAAAGGTTATAAACTCCTAAACATCCCAAAACTACCCTGTACTTAAACTACCCAACTAAAACAAGAACTATATCCCTCAGTCTTTTAGAGGAATTAGAACATTCTGGATAAGCAAAATGTTTACCTGCATCTCATTGTACCATATGGTACAACCTCCTTCTTCCTTCAGTCTAGTATTATAACACCCTTTTCCACGACTACTGCATACATGATACCAAACCTGGAAACGAAGGAAAAAAAACTTCTAAACTTTTATCACAATAAATGTACGAACTATTTCAATTATAGCATGAAAAAGAACTCAGATATCTATTTAAATTCCTTTTCAATTAAACAAGAATAAACCAACAGTTTTCCAATGCAGAATATTGAAGTCAAACATGAGTTGTGGATAGAGCTTCATTAAACCGTGTCTGCTCAATTTTGCTTTGGAGTATAATTACCTTTTCTTTCTCTTTTGCCACAAGGGAGATTGCCAAACCCATCCTGAAATGTTAAGGGAGAAAGGAGAAAGAAAAACTTACTGAAATAACTACTGCCAACTTATGAAACAATAATAACAAAAAGAAAAATCAAGAAAACAAGGCAACTACTGTGAACACATTCATACCTCTCAGCTCTGCCTACTCTCCCAATTCGATGAACATAGTTCTGTTTTTCATCAGGCAGTGTGACGTTGATAACTGTGTAAGACACACAATCCACAGAGAATAAGATAAACATGATATAGATTGCTGCAACCCCTCTCCTTAGCTTATATACGTGCTTTATGTTCTATTACAGCAGTTGCAGCTGTTACTACCTGCACAACCTACATTTAAGGCTTCCCCTATAAAACTTGCCTTCTCCATGATTAGTTTTTGATAGGAGTGGAAAAACAAAGAATGCCCAACAGTAAACATCATCAGGTACTTGAGAAGATACGGAGAAAAATCAAATTAAAAGTTGCCTAGTTCAAGCCTTTAATATCTACAACTTTTTAAAACAAAGCTGTAAGTCGTATACATGTTTTAGCTAGTTGACAGGACTGCAAATATATTGAAGCCATATGCAATTCAATAGTTTAAAAGTTACATCTTACCATATGGAACACCATGAATATCAATTCCTCTAGCAGCAACATCTGTGCAGATCAAGAAACGGACATCTCCTCTCTACAGAAACACAGTTGTAAAGAAAGCATTATGCTAAATAAACCAAACAAAATCCCAGGCAACAGAACAGCAGTCCTTTGCATTTACTTCACCTTGAAGTGTCTCTGTATACTTAGGAACAATTTAAATTAAGCTCTTCAAGGTGCAACAGTGCTTTCTGAACATGAATAGCTTGCTCAATTTACATTCTTATTGCTTTCCCCAACAGCATAAGGCAAGTATAAATCAATGAATGACTTAATCAAAACCAAACTGTCTAACATTTAAATACCTTTAACATTCAAGAACCAAAGACTTAAAAAAAATGTAATCTGCTACAAAGATTAAATTTAGGTTTTATTTTAAAAAGAAACCCACCTATCTTCTCAATGAAAATTTAAAGGTCATACTGACTGACAGCATAGATTTCCACCTACAGAAACTGTCCCTCAGAGAATTTTAGGAAGTACATAATAGAGCATTTGAACACAATTTAATTTAAACAGAGAACTAGGAACACAAATTAACATATGATTTCAGATATCAGGAAGTGGGGGGAAGGCCTTCAATAGTCTGCTGTATCACCTTAAATCTTTCCAGGTTTTGTTTTCTTTCATGAGGTTTTCTGTCACCGTGCAGACAGACACATGAGAACTGATGTCCCTTCCTATCAGGGCCTGAAAGAAGTGGTATGTGTTAACAACATCGTATATAAGTTATGAGACAACACTATACAGAACTGGTAAAAGCTACATTTTATGGGCAAAAGCCTCAACTTAGGAGAACTTAATTTATCATCAACATAAACTTCTAATTACTCATATAGGCATTGTGGAAAAAAAAAAAAAGACAAACCATTAAACAAACACATTGCTTTTCTCCTCCTCAGAGGTCTTCTGCAGGCATGCCTCCTCACCCCTTTATAGCCTGAACTTTCCTTGTTTCTCCAAACGTGTCTTCACCTCTCCCCTCACACACTCCATTTCAGTGTGACCCTATGTTTTCTCTCATGTTTCTCCTTCCACATCTCCTTGTGTGTGTATTTTTGTATACACACATTTCTTCCCGTCTCCTGTCCCTACCAACTGCGACGTTCTTATAGAAGTTCCAGCAGAGGCACTAAGTACTCTTCTTATTGGTACAAATCTTGGTGCATGACAGGTTGTTTCCAACCCTTTCAGTGCTGTCTGGAACAGGTACAGGGCAGTTCATTGCCTCCGCCCATGAAGGGCACCCCTGCAGCTCCCTGCTACCAAACCCTGAATTTTATGTCCAGTCAGTATATCAAAAAAACTAAGCACAATTTTATTGGTGTGGTGTCCAAACATTGGCAACCTCTATCATACCATTTGGGCTTTGAAATAAACAGGAAAGTAAGCAGAACAAGGTTTTAATAAAAAAATATTACCTCCACCCTGCTGGATGAAGTACTGCTCCATATTATCACAATCTAATTTAGTCCTGCAGAAAATAATGGCTTGGTCCATCTTGTGTTCTTTGATTGCTCGAACAGTGTACTCTCCTTTCAGAATTTTAATAGCTTCAGACCACATTTCTAAGTAAAAGTAAAGTTGTTTTTTTTTAAAAAACACGATGAGCCTTTTAACAGCATATATTTAAAGTTTCCTCTAACCTTTCAGTAGACAGTTAAGCTTTTATCAGGAGATTAAGAGAGCTAGACCTTCCTTTTTTAATTCTCCCCCCTTCTGCTCTGTGGTAATATAATACAGAAAGAACAGAACTACTCAGCAATTTAAGATTACTTGTACACACACACACAAAACACTCATGTCCACATATCCATGAAATACATACTGAAGTTTTTTTCTCTCCCTCATTACTGAAAGACACCTCATGACTACAAAAATATAGAAACACAAATCTGGAGGAACATCGGTCAAAGTCATTAGCTACTATAATTCAGCTTTAGTTCATAATCTTTACAAATAATTATTTAACAGCTATTATTTAACTAGTATTATTGATTACCTGGAGTGTTAGCACCAGGTCGTGTATTGTCTTTTGCATGTACTTCATCAGTCTAGGAAAAAACAAATAAATACCACCGCCAATTCATTAGTCCATAATTCAGAAAAATGCTTAATTTGATTACCTTATAAATAGTAAGAAATTATATAAAGTATAAAACCAATCTTTGCATTCCATTCTATGCCAATAAGCCAATCTATCTTTAGCTAAAGAAAGGCCCTGAGCATAACCACACAAAACCTGAGTTGTTCAGAGACAGTTTGACAGTATCACCACTATCATGATGTTGACCACCATGGAACAAGCCATTTCAGATATACTGAGCTGTTTCAATAGCTGGCAAAGATCTTACAACATTAGGCCCCAATTCTGAAGGTTAAATAAGGAAACATGGGCAAATAATCTTATTTTTCACTTAGAGACCACTTACTCTGATATGATTCTTGCCAAGCCTTTCCCAGAGTTTGTCAGTTTTGGGATTTACAGGCACAACGACATGGTGCACAGTTTCAGGGACAGAATCTTCTCCTTTCAGATCAACCCAGGTGGGAAAATGCATGATCTTTTCAGATAGTTTTTTCACATCAAAAGAATGTAGAGTTGCAGAGCAGACGATCACCTGACAAGAAAAAAAATAAAATATGAATAACACTGAAGATGAGGTTGTCCCAGCAAAAATAGGTGAGAGTAGAACTGGAAGAATATTATGTAGCTGAGCAGCATAATGTAACACAAAGAGTCCCTAACCATCTTTCCTCATCACATGAGCCATCCAGCTGCTGAGAGTCAATGCACAAAATAAGTTACTTTAATAATCTCTTGCAAAAATCTATTCATTTAAAAGAAAGAAAGCAGAACTACTGAGAACTAATGAATCAAGATTACTAGAGCATAAGAAACCATTATGTACCTACTCATTCATTTTTCAGATATGTTTATACCTAAACAACTCAAACACTGCTAAACACTAGGCTTCAAGATTTATGATTCTAAAAGTATATATCTACATGCAATTACTAAACCCAAAAAAACAAATGTTAGTTTTGGACAAGACATGCAACAAACTCCAAAGCAGTGTGCTCCTTCCCAAGTAATAGTCAACAATTGAAAGTGGTGTACATCACAAAAAAAACCCCACCAAACAACATAAAAAAAAAAAAAAATCAAAAACACCCAAAAAACCACCCCAAACCACGAACAAATTTCATACCTGAAGTCTCTTTCCATCTGAAGTTATCTGAGGAATTTGACTATGGATCCTGTTTATGAAATCAGAATAACCTTGGAGCAGAAGGCCATCCTACATAGGAATAAAAAGAAGTAAAGCTTCAATTCTCACTTCTCAGTCTACACACTTGAGTCAAAAAAGGAACACACTTGCAGTCTCAGAAGTTCTCTCTTAATTAGCTTGACAAGTCAATGCCTGGCTGGGACATTATTACTAAAGCAGGAAGAAAAAGTAAAAATTTGGAGTGTTTACAAGCACAGCTGCTGTGCTTCACAAGAAACTGAACATCTGTCTCAGCAGGCACATAGCTAATACCCCAAGGCATTCCATCTTTGTGATTACTCAGTTGTACCGTAACAGATCAGAGAGAGGTACTCATTTCACAGTATATTGACTACAACATTCATTGACTTCACAAGTTGCCAGTAACCAAAAATGCTTCTCGTATCTGTGTTTTCAAGCTCCTTGCACAGTGACAGGGACAGACTTCACTACCTGGAGAACAGAGCCTGGGAACAAAACTGAAATAGCTTTGCCAGAGAGGCTACAAGAGGAAAAAAAATAGGCAGGTTATTATGGTTACAAATAACAAGATTAAGCCTACAGGTAGCTAACTGCTGTCTACTGAAGTATCAAATGCTACAGAACAATGATATTTCATTGATTCTTAAAAAATGTTATATTCATTTAAGAAGAGATCTTAAGTATTACTTATAATTACGTACAGCTTCATCCAGCACCAGGAATCTAACTTGAGATAAATTAAGCTTCCCTGTCGAGACCAGATCATCCAGTCTTCCAGGAGTTCCAACAACAATATCCACCTGTGAAACACAAGAGTAAGAATTGGTCCTGTAACTAACTAGAGGTACTACCAGCTTTGTATAAGTTTGAGATAGTTATCAGTATGATGCCCTACTTTCTATTAATTAAAATTTCATAGAAACCTACAGTAATTTGGGTTGGAGTGATCTCCTGAGGTCATCGTTTCCACTTCCACCATCCCATGCAAATCAAAGACAACTTCCAAGTTGCTTTAGGTAGTTGCCTAGTAAAATTTTCAGTATCTTCAATGACAGAGATACTTACTCCTCTCTGGGCAGCCTGGATTTCAGTTGTATAGCTATTTCATTAGCAGAATCTGTCTTGGGCAGGAAGCTTTCCCTTATTTTGATAAGTGTTGTGCTGCTGCTCTGTTGCCCCCTCCCCCACTCTCCAAATCGTGTAACTTTGTTATCCAAAGCCAACAATGGGGATAAAGTAAATCCAATTCTTCTCACTGTGGATGTACACACATCAAGTCTTATCAACTACTGAAACAACTTAAGATTTTGCCAGATGGAAGGGTTCACTGTCATGAATTTAGCATTCATGTGAAAATCTAGCAATCTCTAATTCATGCTGCTTCGGAGAAAATTTGTATTCCGGCTGCTAGAATCAGTGAAAAGCTTATTGACAGTGACATGGTCTCACTTCCAAAAGTCAGTCTTAAATAAAAAAATGCTATCCCTAGAGCATAACTGAATGGATTGTACATCCCATGTTGTTGAAGCTAGATCAGTTCCTTCTATCTAGGACTTGTTTGTGGTGTAGGTTGTCCCTGATAATTGCAGACCAGTTTTATTCACAAAAATGTGAAGCAAAAATTAACAGGAAAACCATCTTGTTAGTTACAAACAAATGGTAAAAAATTAAACCTTTATTTTAAACGTTTCGGAAGTACGCAGGCTTCAACAAAATCTGACCAAGTACTATAAACATCTGTATTGACAATTGCCAGGGAAATAAATCAACAAATAATAGACCAGTACAACACTAATTTGCTGTCAAGTGCACAATTTCTTTTTATCAGGTTAACAGAGTTACAAGAAGTACCATTACATCCCCCTAGCAACATAATGAGTTATTCAGAACCTATTAAATGATAGGAACAAAAATACAACTTACTCCTTGTTCCAGTATAGAGAGTTGATCCCTTGCAGCAACCCCACCAATAATCAACAGTTCCCTAAAACGACATCAAGATATTTTGACATTCGCTAACTATAGTCAGAAAATATATTAAACATCCAGCTGAAGACTTACTTTTATTAGTAGTTGACAATTAACAGCTCTGCAGAGAAGTTTTAAGAATAAAAGATAAAAGGTAAAAATTTTAAAAATCATCCCTTCTTACGTGGTGTATATTATTTTAATTCAGGAAGTGAAAGTTGCTTTACAGAACTGTATTTGCATTTGATTACCTTACCGCTGTTTTAATACACACCTTAATCAATTTCATCTTAAAAAAGAATCTGTTCTGTTTAAAAAAACTCAAATATAAGTTAGTTGAAGTTTCTGTGCTCTTGAAAACCAGACATTCAAACAACAGTAAACTAAACGAATCTTATATTGCATAGCTTGCCTCTCCCTATTGCTACTCCCCTGCAATTCTAGTAAAAGCACCCTTGTAAACTGACTGCAGTTTAGAATATGGAGACACTCATTTAAGTTTTATAAGCACAATCAAAAGAGGAAAAAAACCTTTATCCCAAAGCAGCTTGTAGACAATTCACTTTACAAATAACTGCATCCCCATGCTAATCATAACAACATTTGTCTTTCTACCACACTAATGTAAACAGAGACTTCATAATAACTATTTGTTGGAGAAGAAAAACAAACAAAATGAGGGCAAGGGGAGGTGGGGCGCACAGGAAGACGCTCAAAAAAGAAGGGTAGTAAGTAGATGATGTGATTTTCTGATTAAAAGCATTATTGTACACCTTTGATAATCTGAAGAAAAAGCCAAATAGACTTCTCATACCAGAAAGATGTTGTCCATAGATAAAACACATGAAAAAAAACGTAACTCGTCTGACTGCAGTTGGCAGAATAGTCAGAAGGCAACATATGTTCCTGAGGCTATTATCAGAGCACTGCAGATTATGGTCTGCTGAGCTACAAAATGGAACACTCCCTTGTCAACCCCAAAGTCATGTCCACAGACAATAGCACAAATATAATTACAACAGATGCACTGTTACCTTAACTTGGGATTATCAACATATTTTTTGAACTGCTTCACGTTGTTCAGGGTTTGCTCTGCCAGCTCCCTTGACGGTTCCACAATCAATGCTTTTGGAGCATTTGGAAGGTTCTGTGTTTGAACCACTTGTGCATTTCCTAAGTGAAAAACAATGCCATTGAGACAACTGGAATTTTTTACTGGAAGCAAACTTGGATTTTCTACTAACAAACTAAAATCTCATAACTCTGAATGCTCTATTAAAGGACGATTTCATTGCTCACTCAATTATGAATACTATGATGGTGCGTACACTGGCCATGCAGCATAGTTAATTTTTCTGCAGAGCTTAAACACACACATTTATTTTTAAGGCAACACTGTTGAATAACTTCACTGAATTTTTATTTAATGAATTTCTAAATTCAAAGTGTTAAGACTATTTGGGGTTTAAAATGAAGAAAAAACAAAATACTTTAGAAACCATTAATATTGCTACTGGTAAGATTATTTTAAGACCTTGAACATAGCAGTAATGAAGCAATTAAAGTAATCAAAAATGCTTTGTAACACAATCTGAATACAACACTGAGAGAAGTATAGAAGTCTAACCTACCTGAATGTTGTGATTTTACAACATTACCATCGGGAGCCTTGCAAAGACCAATATAGCCATCTTTTGGGGGAAACTTGAAATCTTCTTCACCAAAATTGAATTTCAATTCAGCATTCTAGATTTCAACAACATTGTGTCATACAGATGGATTCAATAGACCATGTAAAATGAGAAACAATGCTGTAATTGATTTCCCCATAAGAAACCAGCTAGACAAGGAGAAGGGGAAGATGGCATTTTCTCTTATCTTACACATTCACCTTCCCAAAGTAATCTAAAACCTGCCAGATATTTGGTGCATGGTTCTAGCTCTTAAGACTCTTTCTACAAAGTACTCCCACATTTACAGATGCACAGAAACCTTTTTTTGGAACTTATGTTTCATTCATATTCAATGACAAGTGACAAATTCAAAAATAAAAAAAAAAAAAACACATTTTTTTAAACTTGCACATTTCTCTGACCACTTAAAACCTTTATTCAGAAAATGATCATCCCTGAGATATGAACTCCACAAAGATATACTACTACACTACTATGATGTTAAGAGTTAAGAATAACAGAAACAGGAATTTCGGCACTTTCAAGATATTTGCCTGTATCTGTTGAATTGTAGTATATCATAGCTTAAAACAAGCAAAACAGCACTGGTATTAGGAATTATTATTCACGCCATTCTACTTATATTCAAGTTTAAGTATTTAAACTTAAATCTAAACATTCAATATCTAACTTGAATGGTACTCAAAGCTAACACACTGTGGTAACTGCCCCAGTAACGAAATACCGATAGACCAAAGGAAATAGGGAGTGTACAGGCACAACTACAGTAATTGCAGGTGGCTAGGCAAATTTTATACATAATTAGCTACCAGAATTAGAACAACTTTCATGATTTTACACATCCGTGATATTTTTAAATTACCTTCAGTACACAAGCTGCAAAAAGTGCCTGGTTCCTTATGTGTGGTGGGATTTCAAACGCAAGGCCAAGGTCTTTCCCTGAAAGGAGTGTTAGTTCAGTCAGACTCTCCCAATACAAGTAGCCCAATAAAATACCAGAGACAGTGAATAAAACTTACCATTTTTGGAAAATTTTATTTGTCCTTTATCTAAGTCTAGGTAACACCCAATTGTATCATGCATAGTGAATTCCTGTAAGAAAAAAGTTTGTGAAGCTAAGACTGTAGCATTCAGTGTACTAATAAAAGTTAGCCTACTAAATGCTAATTTGAGAAGTGAGTTCAATTTATTCCAATACCACTGTCAGCAGCATGTATATTTTTATTTGATTACGAATCTTCAGTAAACTGCCCGATTTCTGTTACATATTTAAATATTTATTGATCCTTTAAATTTATTTTAAACTCAAACACTTTGATAGTGATAGATTTAAGTCATTTACCTGGACATATTCTGCATTAGGGAAAAGTGCATTAATCATGCATTTATTAACAAATGTAAATTTAAACTTGGAGCAAACAGTAACAGAAACCTATATTTTGACTATATAAAAATACTAACTCTTGAAGGAGATAATATGAGCATGTTATGTATAGTTAAGTATTTCATTTAAATATCTCAACATTTGTTCATTGTAAATGTATTCAATAAAATCTCTATTTTACAAAGTGCTTCTAATACAAATATAAAAAGGCTACAATAGTCATAAAAGTTACAAGTTTATGGTATTGAGAATTCACTAATACCACAAAAAGACTTAAGATTCTGTTGTATTATTCATATTTAAGTTATGCCTATATACCTGAATTCTTGATTGGCACACTGCACAAAACCCACCTCAGTTACTCCTGACAGACTTTCAGAAGTGTAAATTAAGGTAACAGTTCTAATAGCAAACTTGACTGATTAGTCACAAAGAGAGCATAAACTACATCTTGTTAGAATTTAAGTAAGTATTTTGACATATTAGAGTTGCGTCACTACTTCTAATTTAACTATTAGGAAACAGAATACAATGCCTTAGGCATTCACTTAGGCATTTGCCAAGGTATAAACACCGGTTCTGGAAACAGGATACAATGCCTCAGACATTCACCAAGGTACAGAGACAGGTTCATGTTGATTAAGCTAAGACTGAAATAACTCAAGAAATAAATCCAAGAATCAGTAACGCACTAAATGTTTAGCTTCGAAATAAGAGTCAATATACTTGCAGTCTAGCCACAATCATAAGCCTCTAGCTAATAACAGATTTAACAAAAGCAGTTAATATGCTCTTATCCAAAAATGCTTCAATGTTTATTGGCAGTTCTGCCCAGTGACTTCCCTTAAAAAGGCAGCATTATTATGACAGACAGTTGGTTGTTAGAGGACAGAAGCAACTTAAATGTTTCTACCAACAAACAATTCAAACTTACCTCACCGTAGCTGTCAAATTGCTTGTTGTGAGATTTCTTGCCAGTGCCACCAAAGCCAAAGCCAAATTTATCAGTGCCTGAAGATACAACAAATAGCTTTATAGCTTTTTATCTTTCAGTTGCCTAAGTGAACTCCCTCTTACAGAAAGAGCAACATTAGCACAAAATGTTTTAAATTCCCCGCTACTGCTAGACTTCCCAAGTAGATCTTTCTCTGCAAAACCAGAGCAGGACTCCAGGCATTCCATGTAAATATGAGAACTGTCTATGGGCTGCTTCTTTTGAAGGAAACTCACCCAAATCTAGTGAAGCCTGCATAGTTGACCAGCCAACTCTGCACAAGCCTTGGTCATGACAGGAAACTTCATAGTAGTACTTCCCTTTAAAAGAGAAAGAAAAGATTTAAAGCACCACCTAAATTTCACCTTTGTCATTAAAGTGGTTCAATTTGGCTAATTCCAAGACCATGTAAATGTAACATTTCCAATCCTGCTGAGAGTGTCATAAAATCCTTACTGTGCTAGCATGAAAAGGTTCTGTAGGTATCTACATAGAATCATAGAATCATCTGGGTTGGAAGAGACCTCCAAGATCATCAAGTCCAACCCTTTGTCCAACGTCCTCATAATTACTAGATCATGGCACTAAGTGCCACATCCAGTCTTATTTTAAAAACCTCCAGGGATGGTGAATTCACTACCTCTCTGGGCAGGCCATTCCAATGCCTGATTATTCGTTCTGTGAGAACTTTTTCCTGATATCCAGCCTAAACCTTCCCTGGCAGAGTCTAAGCTTGTGCCCTCTTGTTCTGTTGCTTTCTCCATTACGTATGTAACGGAGAAAGATTATTAGAGAACAGCTGGCAAAAGACAAAAAGTACATGCTGAGAGGAAGCGTGTGAAAGGCTCCAAAGCAGTGATCAGCTAGAGAGACCAGTAGCTCTATTGAATCCACAAGAAGTGATAAACTCAGAACACCAGGGGTCTGCCGAATAAGTATAAGACCACCACCACGCAACAGCAACAACAACTGGTTCTGTAACATGAGCCACATCCAACTGCCTGCTATGTACCAACTAGAGGATTATCTGCACACCCGATGAAATGAGACTGTCTGAGGATGTTTCTGAACACCCAGCTATAACCACTAAGTAAAAGTAGGACTGTTTGAGTAGAGTTGCAATTGGTCTTTCAACTGTTGCAGCAAGGACATCACCATGAAATTTGTGCACGTACTTGTCTGTGTGAAGTGTGTAAGGAAACAACTGAAAATATTGTATGAGTAGCTATTTCCTATAAATAGAATCTTAATAAAATGTGTTGTAATGAATATTAGTTATGATTGCCTTCTCCAACTCAATTTCTTATCAGGGAAAAGGTAATTTACAACACAAGGAGAACAAAACTCAGGTATTTGTCATTGCAAAGTCTTCAGCTAGCAGTGAAATGAGTAAATGGCATATTTGCTCAGATGGCCAGTAAGTTTTAAATGCAATCATCTATGCTAACAATGGGTGACAAGTGTGAAATTTAGTCAACTTTTCTAGAACAGTCTCCAAAACACTTAATTTTATATCTACCTTTAGTTACGCCTCTCGTTGCTCTGCATCCATGCCATTCCTTTACCTCTCTGCTTTGACAACACAAACCGTCTGATCCAATTGCTGAAAATTACAAGACAGTTTTAGTTAAAGAAATTGCCTCTCTACTTTTAAAAGATGTTTTCACGCGTACTTTCTTCTCTTTTATTCTTTCTGTTATAAACAAGCATTTTCAAGTGAACATTTAAAGCAACATTAGGACAACTCACCGAAAGCTGATCCTCTATCGTACGGGTTCATTTGCCATTTATTCAGCACTGGGTTTGAAAGACAGCAACAGAAAAAGCATTACAACAAGGTATGCCTGGAAAACTCAAATTAGAAGTTAACATTGGCTCTATAGCGTCTGGCTTAATTTTGTGGGAAGACAGCTTTCTTCCAATAGAATTCATACAAAGTCAAAATGAAGGCCTACAACTTGAAGGGGTATGGATGCATAATGCAAAAGCATTCTATTAAAGTTTAGATTATTCTTCTAAGGAGAGCACAGATTACATTACTTAAAAATACAAATGAAAACAATGAAGATGTTTATAAAACAAGCCAGAGTTCCATATAATCACAATCAAATTCAACCAGAAAATATTCAAAACTACATTAAAAGCAATAAATTTGAAAAGTATTTGCTATTTCTGTTCCAAGTTCTGTTCGTCGTTACTGAAGAGCTAAGATACATGAACACATGGCACAAAATTTGACTTAATTTTTCGTATGTCTAATAACATGTTGCAAAAAAGTCTAGAGATTCCACAACATAAGCATTTCTTGTAAAAGTAGATGCCATTTCAATTATGATTACTGAGTGTATTTACATTACATTCCTAAAAAACATAGTTATCCTTGAAAGTTGACCATACGATCACCACAGCAGCATTAGTTATAATGAACTTGAAAAATCAAACTTCTGTATCATGTTCAGAATGCAACATATAAAAACTTACCTGCCCCACCAGTTTTAATAGTTGCTTTCCCTTTCTTGCCTTCCATCTGGTCCTTCAGAGTTTCATAAACAATCTGGATAACTGGAATGCTAAAAGCCTGAAATGGAAAGTTATTTTCATTCTGTAATTTATGTGGATATTTCCAGATGTACAATGCCTAGTTTACAGGTGCAGTACCCAGGACCAGAAACACTTTACAACATTTGTTTGTAACGACACTTCAATAGACACACAAACATGTTCACCTTCTCTCTGTATGTAAGCACACATCTCCACTCCCATCCCCTCACCAGAAGGTTTTTACCTTCTGCTAATTTAAATCTGATTACTTACACCAGTTTTTCCACTTCCAGTTTCAGCAGCCTATAGGAAGAAAAATTTAAGCAGTTACCCAGAGTTGCAACTTATACTACAAGGACTGTTCTAAAATCCTACTTTAATAAACCATAAACTAAGCTTACTTTATTTCTGCATAATACAGAAAATCTTAAGAGAGTAATGGCACTGCTTCATACAAATTAGATGCAAATATGAATACAGAAAACCTTTACAATATACTTTAAATAAAAAACAACCCCCAAAAATGCTCCCAGAGTCCACCAGGAAAACTATCTATTACGTCTCATTTCCGGAGGCACTATAGAAGATTATATAAAGTGTTACTTTGGTTATGGAATCAAGAACAGAGATCTATGCCTTGATGGACAAGACATACTAATTTGGCATCTTCAAGGTTATAGACCACGAAGCATTTCTTTAGGCAGTAACAGTCAAGCTTCGTGCAGATCTGTCTCAGGTATTTAAAAACAAAAAGGATAGTAAATGAAACCAGACAGCTCTCATTCATGTTTCAGTTCAAAAAATAAAGCTAAAAAGAATGAATTTCATCTGCAAGAACAGTTGGAAACACACAAGGAACGCAAAGAGTTTTTTAGCTGAAGAATATGTTTTGTATTTAAGAAGGACAGGAGCCCTAACCTAACTATGGACCATTCTGGAAAGAAGGGAATTGACTGCACAAACAGCAACTAAAAGACAAAGGCTTTCTAGGAACAGGGCTATCCTGCATACATACCATGAGTACATCACCACCTCCCAGGATCAGTGGGATGGATTCTGCTTGGATATCCGTAGGAAGACTACAAGAAAGAAGACATTAACACAAACTGATGTTATCAATATAAAAAAATATTTCCTATATAGAAACTCGCAGAAACCACATTCATCGGCAAGATGGGAAATAGCAGGTAAATATTATTCTTTCTGGCTGGCAGCTAAGGAAGCGAAAAAGATTCCATTTACAAGGAGTGCTTGGAACAGCAGATGTGCCTTGACAGGAAGTGACTAGTGGATACAGTGGATTCAGCTGCATCCTGACAAGAAGGCTACAGCTCAAATCACTCTGATGAACTATAAGAGAAATAGATTAATTCTTTTTTCCTTTTTCAAGTGAATTTTACTTTTAAAGCCACTTATACAACCTTATTTACAAGCCTCTTATTCAAAACTGGAAAAGAAAGTAAAGATAACTAAACGTAAGCAGCATTTTCAGATAATCATAGACAATTAATCTATATGAGAAAATAAGAATAGGTTAAGATTGTCTATACTGATAACATTCTGAGTGACAAATCAAAACAACATCTGAAGTCAAATATTTTAGTTTAACAAGTAACTAAAACCAGGAAGAATAAATTTTGTAGAAGACTGGCATACAAGAATCAACTCTGAAGAACACAAACACAGATCACAGTCTGGAAAACATTACTGAACAGCATCGATTATGTGACATGTATTTCACCCCAAAATCCCAAGATACTTAATAAACAAACCAGAAGCACAGAGGCTTTTATCAGATAAATGACACTGAAATATAAGTAGTGGTACTTTTTTTGTCCAAGTTTAAATACTACCACTGCAATCACAAGTGTTCTTCAGTCATTCACACTAAAAAAAGTGCATGAGACAGTTAAAGAAAAACACATCTGCTCTTTTTAATGTGTCAACAAAGATGTTCTAAGAAACGTATTATATTGCTGAAAAGCAAATTAGGTTTTGCCAGGCCCAAATACATTTCTACTTACAGCCAATCCATCTCCTCTACTGCTTGAGCTATCTCAGGCATAACACCCATTTCTGTAAGACAAGAAAAAAGGAACATGCAATGTTATTTACTCAGCCCAGAAGACTTCTAAGTGTCAAGACTTCTAAATACAGACAAAACAAAGAAGCATTCTTTCTGGCAACAGCACATGTCACCTTCTCTACAGAACTCAAATGATAGGTAAGAAACACACTCCCTTCCCGAAATATAGTTTCAACAATTGTCCCTGCTTATAGTGGAGCAAGTCAGGCATATACTTGGCAGAGGGGCAGCAAACTCTGGGAACTGAGTATCATTTCAAGGACAAAGTACTTATTTTTGCACATTTAAGGAAACTGCCTATGTAAACAACATGAAAAACATTGTTAATCACAAATAGCCTGATTCTCTCTAATGTTGATATGTAAACAGTTTTATTTCGGTTTTGGGGTTTTTTGTTTTGTCTTTTTTTTTTTTCCTTAAAAAACCCCTCTGTATCAGATAAGGACTCGAATTTGAGATGCTTCAGTTGCTTTTCACCAAATCTTACCTTATAGACAGCACATAGATTACCTAGACATTGCTTTGATTTTCATACAGTTAATAATCACATCCAGCTTTGAAAGGTTTGTTTTTTTTTCTTAGATACCCCTTCTGGCAAACTCATATCAAGGTCTGATAGTTGTACCTCAGACACAAGTTAAATACGAACCAACTTCATAATATTTGTATGCTGGTAAAAAACCCTCTCTATTTAGGGAAAAAAAACCCCAACAAAAAAACTGCATCTATTCAATAAAGGCAAAAGGAAAGCAGATCTTAGCCAAACCAAATGATGGTGTTATACCATTAAAACAGGTGCACAACATTAGTCTAAATTGATTTAAGTATAAACATGCACATTTCTAAAACGAGCTTTCACATGTTAGCCTTTATATTGCCACATGTTGGGTTTCACATATACCACACACATGTACACAGAGAGCCACGCTGACATATATGGATGTATACAGCCAAAAATTACTCTTCCATCACTATAATATAAATGGTATAACGAATGTTTTATTTGAAATACGATTCCAGAAAACTTTAGTATTTTAAATGTCAGACTGCACTCCTACAAAATCTGACAATCCACATAAGCATAAAGGCTTTTCCATATCAATAAAAATAGCTATAGATTGCAAATGACACATAAACTCCTATTTTTTTCCCATTACTTATATAGTTTCAGATCCCATAGCTTAATTCAATACACAGTACAAGGGTGCATTCCAGCAATAACACTATGACATCTTCTTCAACTACAACTAAATTAAACCTGCTGTCTAGCATCTAAACTCATCTCTAGATCTATGGTAGATGCTTCAGTATTTTCTCCCATGATCAGATGTAAATAATTTTGTTAAAAGAAACACATTAAAAACTTCACACACATTAAAATGTTACGGTAACCTAATGGCTGCAAGGAAATATCTGCAAGTTGCACCAAGGGAGGATCAGACTAGACATTAGGAAAAACTTCCTAGTTGAAAGGATGGTCAGGCACTGGCATAGGCTGTACAGAGAGGCGGTCCAGTTGCCATCTCTGGGGGTGTTTAAAAGACGGGCAGATGAGTTTCTGAGGGACACGGTTTAGTAAGTGGACAGGTACGGTTGGACTTGATGATCTCAGAGAACTTTCCAAACAAATGATTCTACGTCGGTTGCACATGTGTGCGTGTACATGCACAGGGGAACAAACTGCGATGTTTTCCCCTTCAACGTTAAGTTTTTAGATTCCCGTATTTCAATCCGTAACACCGAACAGGGCTATGCCTATAAAACCCAGCTATTATGCACTGCAATACTCGGAGCGGTCACGACGAGCCTCCTGTTACACAAACCAGTCAGCCTGAGGAACGCGCCGCACTTCTAAGCGGCCCCTTTTACCGGGTACATGCACACCACATACGCACTAAAATCATCAAATCCCTTCCGGGAGCCGCTTCGTAAGGCCTGCAAAAGCCCCAGGGGCCGGGAAAAGCACCCACATCCACACAGGCCTCTCGACCTGAAGGCTGCTACGTGTTAACGAGGAGCCCGAGCAGCCGCGCACGGCGCTGACCGGGCCCGTGCGCCGCAGGGAGGCCGCGAACCGCCTCCACAAAGCGCCTGCAGCTCCAGAGGGGAAAGACTATCCCAGCGCCTCGCTGCCGACACCCCACAGCGCCCCAGCACCACGTACCCGAAAACGCCGCCATCTCGACAGCACCCACACCGCCACGCGACCCCGCACGGCGCAAGCGCCGCGCCGGTCCGCTGCTTAAAGGCTCCGGGTGTGGGCAGGAGGCGCCGCGCCGCGCGTTCCGGCCCCGGCCGGTCTCGTGAAATCATAGCATGTCCTTCGAGTCTTAGAATCGTTAAGGTTGGAAAAGGCCTAAGATCATCAAGTCCAACCGTCAACCCAACACCATCACGCCTACCAAACTATGTCCCGAAGTGCTACATCTACAGGTGTTTTGAACACTTCCAGGGAAGAGACTCCACCAGTTCCCTGGGCAGCCTGTTCCAATGCTTCAGCCCCCTTTCTGTAAAGAATTCTTTCCTAATATCCAATCTAAGTCCTGCGTTGGAAGAGACCGGGAAGGATCGTGTCCAACTCCTGTCCCTGTATGGGTCTGTGTGCCCTCGGCCAGGGCTCTACAACTGATACACACCCAGGGCAAATCAAGGCAGAAAACAGTTTTTTTTTTTTTCTCTTTGAGGATTTTTAGGGTATGCTCAGGTCACTTGCTCACGATTTTACCATTTTTCTGAAAATAAGTGGGGTTTTCCCCTACAAATGAAAGCTCGGGTATGCTTGTACATGAAGCGTGTGTTTTCAAGGAGAACCCACTTTGCATTTGCATCCAGCACTGTTATTTCTTCATTTCATTCATATAACTCACATCTGCATAGTTTCCTACAATACAAGTATTTGGCAGAAAGTATTCTGAGATTTGTATGTATGAAAGTGCCTTCACAGATAAATTTTTTTTAGATGTGTTTTAGCGGGAATACATCCTTCCCCAGTTTTCACAGAATTTTCCCCAAATTCTGCAGTTATCCTTTTTTGTTCCAGGATGACTTATTGTGAATTTAAAGGTGAGAATCTTTGGGGTGTTATTATAAAAATAAAACTAGATTGCAAATGAAAAAACGAGGCTTCTGCAGTTACACCACAAACCAATGGTGCATTTGTCTGCTAAGTGGAAGGCTCAGCATAAAATACTCCTGCTGCTTTCCATCGTGAAACACAACTTTAATCTTTTGTAAGGCATTCCTCAGCTACAGACACATCTGGTTCAGAGGCCAAATAAACAACAGCATCTCTGACAATGTATTTCTTTTGACTACTGTGTTGCAATTTGAGTACTTGTTTTGTCCTGGAAGTTTATTTCAAAACCGTTTTTAAAACACTCACTTAGCCCCCACTGACTGTCAGCTTACTTGGTAGGAACCAGTTGTTGAGCAGAGAAAAACACAGCCATTATTTTATATCTTTGGTACCAGGCTGTTTGTATCATGATGGCTTCTTGCACATTAATAATTCCTTTGGAAGTATCTTCATTTGATGTGCTTCCTTTTCTTTCACTTTTATTCACTACATCTGTCAATCATTATTTTGCTTGTGTTTGGATAAATTAATAATCTTACCATTTTTGAGACACATATATCAATACCGTGATTCTGAGAAAACTTTTGTAGGCAGACCTTGATATCAATACATAGGACTGCTTGTGGACGCAGAACTCAGGGTGCAAGTTACTATACATCTCCCACAAGTATTTAAAACCTTTCAGCATGGTATTATACTATATCATTGCTTTACAAGCTACACTGTCAAATACAACCAAATGTTATTGAGACAACCAGAAAGAACCTATTTTTTCAGTCATTGTTTCTTCACAATGTCTTCCAAGTATCCAATACAGCTTTCATGTTGCCCTGAATCTCTAGTTTAAGAATTTAATTTTTCAGTTTAATCTAATTCTAGGTTGCATAGTTGCCTACAAGATTAAGAGGCTACTACATACAAGCTAAAATTAGAGTATGGGTGCAGGAGTGGCAGGGTGTGAGGTAATTTTCTTTTACTTTTACAAGTGCTTTACGAAGTGCAGGAAAGAAACCAAAACCTTGGTTTTATCATAATTTATAAACAGGCTGATTTTTATCTCTTTGAGACAGCTGAACTCTTAGTGCAAATGTTTGTAGCACTGAGATATTTAGGTGTTCTACACAGCATCATTAAAATTGGAAGAATAATTTCTGAGGAACAGGTAACTTTTGCTTTTTTCTTGGCTTTTTTTTTGTTAGTGTTTTTTTGGTGTTTTGGGGGGTGGTGTAGGGTTTGTTGGAGTTTTTAAAATTTCTTTTATTTTAAATTTTGTTGTTTTCCTGTTCAGTAAAGTTTTAATTAATACGCTCAGGCCTTGTCTTCATTAGGTGTTCCTTACCCTATATTTTGTCCTTATCAGCTTTCTGGACAGCTGCAGGTGTGTCCCTCAGTAGTCCTGTTGAGAACCACACACTTATTGAATCACTTTGGCTAGAAAAGACCTTTAAGATCATCAAGTCCAACCGTAAACCTAACACTGCCAAGTCCACCAGTCAACCATGTCCCTAAGCATCACAAAGAAGGCCATGCGAGCAGTAGTGAGAACTGAGGTATCCAGGAGGAAGCAGCCAAGCTGTGGATCTAAAAGCTCATTTGTATTTGCTCTCTATAAGTGTACATTTTATATTATACTTGGTAGCTGTTGTTTCTTGCCCCCAAAGTTGCATCGAACCCCTCATGCCTAAAAAGAGAAGGTTGAGGTCTCTGAAGCTCTTCAGCCTCCAATGCAGCAGGTGAGGACTCCTCAGCCTCTCTCCTGTGCCTTTAACTTTGAGCTTCCCCTGAAGCAGCCCCTTTCAGGGCTCCAAAGTCCCTCATGCAGGGAAGGCAGCTGGTGACTGGTCACAAGTGGTTTTCCCCAGGGCTCAGTGTTGAGGCCAGTTGTGTTTAATATCTCTACCAATTATACAGATGAGGGAATCGAGCACTTCCTCAGTAGGTTTGCAGATGACACCAAACTGGGCAAGAGTGTCCATCTGCTCGAGGGCAGGAATGCTCTGCAGAAGAACCTGGACAGGCTGGATTAACAAGCCAAAGCCAATTGTACAGATTCAACAAGGCCATGTACCAGGTCCTGCACTTTGGTCACATCAACCCAATGTAATGCTTCAGGCTTGGAGAAGTGTGGCTGGGAATCTGCCTGACAGAAAAGGACCTGGGGGTGCTGGTCAGCAGCCGGCTGAATATGAGCCAGCAGTGTGGCCGAGAAAGCCAACAGCGTCCTGACTTGTATCAGAAATGGTGTGGCCAGCAGGAGTACAAAAGGGATTGTGTCCGCTCTGTACTCTGTGCTGGTGAGGCCTGAGGCGGCACCTTGAAAACTGTGTTCAGTTTTGGGTCCCTCTCTACAAGAAGGATGTTGAGGTGCTGCAGCGTGTCCAGAGAAGGACAACAAAGCCTGTGAAGAGTCTGGAGCACAAGTCTTATGAGGAATGACTGGGGAAACTTGGACTGTTTAGACTGGAGAAAAGGGGGCAGCGGGCAAACCTTATCTCTCCCTACAACTACCTGAAAGGAGGTTGAAGAGAGTTGGGTGCTGCTCTCTTCTCGCAAGTGACAGGTGATATTATCAGGCGAAATGGCCTCACGTCGTGCCAGGGAAGTGTTAGACTGGATATTAGAAAAAAATTCCTTACTGAAGGAGTGGTGAAACACTGGAACAGGCTGCCCAGGGAAGCGGTGGAGTCACCATCCCCTGGAGGTGTTCAAAAAACCGGTAGGCGCGGCACTTCGGGACATGGTTTAGTAGGCACGGTGGTGCTGGGCTGACAGATGGACTGGATGGTCTTAGAGGTCTTTTCCAACCTTAACGACCCTACGATTCGGTAGGCGCACTGCGCCGCGGCGAAGCGAGGAGCAGCGCCGCAGGCGGTACAGGCTGCGCTCCGCGGAGCTCCCCGCCTTGGCCCTCGCCGGGAGCCGTCGTCGCTGCGGCGCCGAGCGGGCGGGGCCGGGCCGGGCCAGCATGGCCGCCGCCGGGCGGGAGCGCGGGGCAGCTCTGCCGAGAGAGGAGGCGGTGGCTGGTGCCGGCGAGGAGGAGGACGGGGAGGAGAATATCCTCTACGACCTGCTGGTGAACACCGAGTGGCCTCCGGAGACAGAGGTGCAGGTGCGTGTGACCGCGGGGGGACCGGGGTGCGGGGGAGGGGACCGGCCACGTAGGCGCGGGCGGGGATGCGGGGACCTGGGCAGAGGCCGCTGCTTCCAGGGAGACTCCGCGCCTGTGGGGCGCGAGAACCGTGAGGGCAGCAGGGGCAAGCACCAAACGTGTCCCTATGGTCATCCTGCCCCTGTCATGGTCTCCTGTCACTTCATTCTCGCCTTGTCACCCTTGTCTGTGCTGCCTGGGATGCCTTGAAGTCTTTCTCAGTTCTTGCCTGTGAGCAGTGTATGCCAGGTGTTACTCTTGGGGTAGTATGAGAACAGCTGTGTTGACGTCCAGCTCTCATCTGTAGAAACAGCTGTACTGGGAACAGTGGAAGCTGACCTGGCGAAGTCCAGGTCTTTATTGACTTTACCTTGCATAAGGAAAACTCGATCTATCTCCAACTTGTGTATCAGAACGGTTGCATCTGTATTTTCAGGAGTGGGTAAAAGAGAGAAGTATTTTGTTTTGTATCTGCAAGAAGCACAAATGGATGCCTAAGCTTAAAAGATCAGAAAACATTTTTCTTGTATTACAAGTTTTTGCTGGCTTCTGGCTTTTCTTCTTCAGGAGTCAGTGGGAAAGCTGAGAGGCTCTTTCATCTTTGCTTTTTCAATGTGGTTTTATTTCTGTCTTGTAACTTTCAAGTCCTCTTAAGTTGTTAATGTGTTTCCCACTAAAAGCAGTTTATGGAAAAAATTTAACAAAATTTTATGCTTAATGAGAACATCTGAATAGAGAAGGTATAAAAACATAATAGGTGGAAGAATGTACCTATTCATAATTATTAAAACCATTCTCATAAAAATGTTTTTTGTTTAACAGAGACCTTTTGTTTTTTTCTCTTGCTCTGTAAATCCTCAGTTGCAGCAACAGGTATGGGTACTTGGAAAATGTGATTGCAGTTTTACCAGTTACTAACTTGATAGGTTGCTCAGGTAGCTGAGTACACAGTTGCACCTGTTTATCTTTACCATCTCTCATAACACAGTTAAATAGTGTTTGTTTCTAGTAACATATGAAAGTGATTTACATGTCTACAAATCTTAGGTGTGGTGTCATGAGACCTCCCTTTTAGTGGCAGCCTATGGGTATGCTAATTTAGTGATTGTGGAACCACTGTCTGAGGGTCCTCATCTGCTGTGAAAGTCAGAACTTCTAAACATCATAGGGTTCTACTTGTCAACTTCAGCAAATTTAAAACTTGCCCTCTTGCCCATTTACTTTATTTTCAAGATAAATCCTATTTTGAATGGCAGAAATAAGAAGGCGTGAAAATATTGCACTGCGTGGTTTGCTTGCTTTTATATCCTTCTGGAAGGCTGTTAGCAGCTGAGGAGACTTCTGATGTTATTTTTACAGTTTTAGTGGGAAATCGATTTTATACTGTCGTTCATAAACAAATTATTTTGTCAGTGTGATTGAGTTTTTGCCTTAAGGTGCCTTAAAAATGGTATTGTTTAGGTGGCTGTGACTTTCCCTTTGGAACATCTGTTTCTTTTAATCCTGGTTTATTCACACTTTTCAGAAAAAGTCGCAAAACACTCTATACCTTCGTTACTGTAGAAGTGAATGGTTTGCGGTGAGTGAGGTGAGAGACAGCAGAAAGGGAAAGGAAGTTAAATACTGCACTGGGAAATGAAATTAAATGTTTTCCTATTCACTTATTTAGAATACAAAGCAAGACCTTAATACAAACTTTCACAGGTCTCTGTTGACTTTGTTTTTTTTAATGTTCTCATTTGGGATGATTTGTTCTTAATTAGAGTGCTGAGCACTTAGAACTGTGTTTATGACTGTTGGAAGATGCATCCTAACAATGCCATGTTGAATTCAAGGTAGTGGTAAAGCTGGCATGGATTTCTTAAGTTGAATCATGAAATCAGCTTTAATTTTAGTTCTTGTTAACATTCTCATTCACTTGTATTGAACTTTCCAAGAAAAAATTTTTAGGGAGGGTGAAAAAGGATATTTGTGAAGGACACATGCAAGGAGTGGACAGTGCCAGAGAAAAGAGCGATGTGGAAAACTCTGTATTCAGTACAGTGGCGTTGTTTGGGAGCCCTGAAATATTTTAAAAGAATAAAAGGAGTTACTGAGTAGCTGAGCAGTGAAAATAGTGAACAAGGACCTGAGTGTGGAGTAGATTGCAGGGGCTTGTGGAATCATTTGTGTAAATTCAGGCGGACTGAAGTTTTCCTTTTCTCCAGAAGATAAGTACTGTCTCTCTTCTGAAATAAATGTGCCACTTGATTCTTTGTTTTTTTTTTTTTTGTTGCCATCTAATATTTTGAGATTTCACCACCCCTGTAAGTTACTTAGAATTTATTTCTGGAATACCCTAGTGAAGGAGAACTTAAAGTTCTTTTTCGAAATGGGAATGAATTAAAGAAACCCAAATATTGCAGATCTAGTAGCCATTGCTGATACTGTGGTGATAGAAATATGTTAGAAAAGGTAAAATTCAGGTCTTCAAAGTAGATGAGTAAACAAGCTTTGTGAAGGATTTAAGATGTGTGGAAAAGGAGCCTGTAATTTTGCACTTGAGGCTCAGGAGTGGATGCTAAGAGCATTCAAAAAAATTCTAACTATGTATAAGAATTTTTGGAAATTTTTTTTCTGGGAACTTTTCTTAATCGCAAAACTTGTAACAAGCTGTGCTTTTAACCTCCTTAGGAAATTGCAGCTCTTCCCAAGGTGCTATGATAGCTGTAAGAAATAATACAAACTCTCACTTATTTTACTGTAATGCTTTGTTATTTTCTGGTTGATCAACCTGAATTTGGAACGTTACCTAGTAATATAGCTGTGTTGGCTTCTTATGTGCTGTGAGAACTCAGCCGCATGATTGAAAAGACTTTTTCTGGGTTGCAAACTTTGCATAGAAAACTGTTAATCTTTACTTCAATAACTGAAATTTTGGAGCCCAAATGTTCAAGGCTTTTTTTGTTTTACTTTTAAGCATGGACATACTCTGGAATTTATATACACAAATTTATCTTCCAATGTTTCTGTTTTATGACTTGGAGTGAGAAGTTTGAGTCCCTCAGTTAACAAGTGGTTATAAGCTATATGTATTCTGTCCTGAAGGAAAGAGGAAATTTATTCATTACCTTCTCTAATCCTGTTTGTTGTGCTCTAATATTTTTACTAGGAAAGCATAAGCACAACTGCTTATTTTGAAGAATTGTGTGTGATGCCTTCCTTAATGTTTATCTTTCTTGTCTTCTCAGTTCAGTCCTTTCTTCCTGTTTTCTTACCAGCAAATATTTTAACGTTTTCTTATAGCTAAGAATATACATGCTGCGGTGTTTTGTACATGCTTTTGCTTTGTCTAGAGCATGCTTTCATTATATAGTGAGTATAGTTGTTCCCATCCGCCTTAAGTAGAGCAGGACTGCTGGAAAGGCTGTATGAGACAGTATGGAGTAGAGATGGTGATCTGAGTGGCTGTGTTTACCTAGTACCAATTGACATAAGAAGAAATTTTCTTTAGAATTTCTTTTTCCTTAATATTTCTGAAATTTTCATGAGCAGTCTTTATGTAGTTTAGCAGTTATATGTTAGCATAATATCTTGAACATCAATTGGTTTTACTTCTTCTGGGCATTACATATAAATCTGGCATTCATTTGGCATAGAAGGAATAGTTTATAATACCTCACAGAAGGACATAATCTGAAGTGGATGTATTTTGTTACTACCCAAAGATCAAGGCAAAGCTGAATTAATAAACAGTCTGTTGTACATTTTGTTTATTGCATCTTGGCACTTAAAACAGGCTTTGAAGCAAAATATTTTAGCTAATGCGGTTAAATTGCTGACTATATGAAATTGTAAGTAATAGAAAATATACAGTGAACCTGTAGACTAGCAGGCAACTTAAATTTAATCGATGAATATATGTATGAATGTTGTATTTAAGTTAAAATGTATAACATAGTGTTTGACCATTATTGTAATTGCAGCCAAGAGGCAACAGAAGACATGGTGCATCATTTATCATCACTAGAGCAATTACAGGTAAATATGACTTGTTCTTACATTCATGACTCGTAAGAATTATGTATGGATTTCTTTTAAAATTTACTATTTCTGCACTTTAGGGTGGCTAGTGTGATGGGAATAAAGTGCAGGGTGTGTTTTCAGAAATATGTTTCTTAATTATTGGTATTGCTATGTTGTTTTTATGTATTCTTTCTGAGCTTTCTTGTCTCTGTTTGCATACTGGGACAAACTAATAAATCATAGGTCTAAGAAGATCAGAAGCTCTATTGTGTTTTGCAAAATGTTATTGAGTTGTTCCTTTACCAGGTCTTACATTGGGGTTTTTACTAGTTAAACAGTGCGGTAAGGAAGCTGTATGTTCTTGATTATATTACGTTACCGTCTAGCACTTGGTTTATGTGGTAACAGAATTGCATTTTCATCCAGTAGGAATTTCTTTCAGAATTTCCAGAAATATGTGGTGATTTTTTTGATCTGCCATTTACCTTTACATTTTTATAGGAATTTATTGGCCAGGGTTAGAGAGTTTTACCCTTAACATCTTTTTCTTTTGTGAGGATTTCTGAGATTCTTTGTGGAGTCAGCTGGAGCTTGTTTTAAAACATCTAAAGATGTAATTTTTGCATGTTTTTCCATTGCAGGTCCTGCATTGTTTTTGCTTCGGTACATCTGGTGCAGGTAGGTTTGATGAAAATATTGCTTAATCTTTTTATTTGGTAAAATTTTTATAGTTTTTTTTGATTTGATGTAAAGTCATTTTTAATAAGAACACTTGTTTACAATATTGTCAAAGCAGAGCTGAGAGTATTCTCTTTTCATAAGCTTAAGTTGTAGCCCCTTGAGTTGCAGCTGAAGCATATCTAGAAAAGACCTGATGTATACTAGTTTGACTCTTGGCTTTTACCAGAAACCTAAATAAACTTGCAGTTGGAATATCTTCTTTCTTAAGATATGTTTCTTTCCCACTCCCAACTGAGATATTGCAAGTGAAGCTTTTTTTTTTCCTTAAGCCTCAGTGACAGGTGTGATAGCATGGCAGGATGTGCTTCCTTTTGAGTAATAATTTGGTGGGTTTTTTTCTTGACAGTTCACACTGTTTGTCAAAACACTTGATATCTAGTTGAGCAACACTTATACCTTTTGTATTTAACTTCTGATTTAAAAGACACCTAAATTGTCCCAGAAACATATTGAGGTAAATACAGCATTCCTGGAGAATTTCAACTCTGTGGTTCTACTACTTTGTTGATGCACTTGGCAGGTTTGAAGATATCAGTTCTTTTTTAGAAGTGTTCTGTTGGTTTTGAGATATTTGGAAATGGACATGAATGTGGCTCCCTGTGAAATAGCGGTGTACTTGAATTCACCAGCTAGTGTTGTTTTCCTTGTTACTGGTGTTCTACTTTTAGGGAGGACTGTGGGGGGATGGGGTGTTTTTGTGGGCTCCGTACTATCATGAAAGTCTAGTTGTAGGGATTCACTCGCAGACATTAACATTTTTGTTTCCGCCCCCCCAGTAGTCATAAAGTTTTTTTTTTCTAGCTTTTATAATTGGTTCTAGTTGTTATTTTTATGTATTTAATATAAATGTTTGGGAGGGAACTTGGGCAGCCTCTAGCTTAAAGCCCTGTAAAGTGTAGGGAGAAAATTGAATTCAGACTACATTTCTTAGGGCTCTGTCCAGCTAAGTCACAGTATCACAGTATCACAAGGTTGGAAAGGACCTCTGAGATCATCAAGTCCAACCGATAACCTAACACTAACACCAACACTAACACCAACCATCATCTAGACCATGGAACTCAGTGCCTCATCCAGTCTCCCTTTAAACACCTCCAGGGTCGGTAAACACCTCCAGGGTCGGTAACACCTCCAGGGTCGGTGTTGGAAAGCTTAAAGGATTGAGATCCCAGAGATTCCCTGGGAAGCCTGTTCCAGTGGCTGACTGTCTTCATGTTGACGAATTCGCTTCCTTATATTGACTTGGAACCTCCTGTGTTTTAGAATCATAGAATCATTTAGGTTGGAAAGGACCTTTAAGATCATCAAGTCCAACTGTTAATACACACTGCCAGGTCCACCAAAGGATTGATGATGTTTTCTTGTGCTCCTTCCATGCACATCAGTGCTTTTAGGTAAACTCCTAGGTATTGGAGAGCTCCTGTGTGGTCCCTCTGAAGCCTTCCTTTCTCTGGGCTGAAGAAACACCAGCTCCTTCAGCATCTCCTTATAGGGCAAGTGCACTGGTCTCCTGACCATTTTGGTGGTCCTCCAGTTTATTGGTGCTCTTCTTTTAATCGAGGGGGGAGCCAAACCAAGCTGCTGACCAGTGTATAGAGAGTGATGAGTTCCCTTAATGTATGGGTTTGTTCTGTTAATGTGAACAAGGATGTTGTTAGCCTTCATCATTGGCAGGATGCAGTGTTGATTCATATTTAATTGCTAAAACTTCCCTGGTAATTGATGATGGTTGCCTTGAAGCTAAGTCCTCTGGCGTGTGTGTCTCCGGTACTGCTGTTGTGAGGTGTACATTGTGATTTAGCCTATTTTTTTTATTATTTCAGCCCTGCAAAGTTTTCTCTGCCCGCTGGACTGGTTCGTCTAGTTAGTAAGCAGATCAACTGGCACCTAGTGCTTGCAAGGTAACCAGCTTACATGTTGTTCCATTCCTGGCAAAAGTGAATGTAATAATGCCTCCTTCCCTCCTCCAACCACCCCCATTGGTAATGATGCTGAGTTAAAATTGTGTTAAAGTCATATTATTGTTTTTGTTCATGAGAAATGCTGGAGGGTTTCACAGGTGGCCTTGAGAAAGAAAGGTCAGTCTACTACCTAGCTGCTTCCACGCTACTTCCCTCATCTCTCAGTCAGGTCTGAATGTGCTTCTAGCTTTAGGGCAAAGTGGTTTGCAGTGCAGTCGTTCTCAAACGCTTGTCCCGAATTTGATCAGTTAAAGACCTATAACTTGGCAGGATATGTAATATAAATTGTCTATTTTAAGGTTTGTAGAAAGTGAATCCATACCATCAAAGCTCATTTGTTATTATATGTTTAGAGAAGAATTCAGAGTTCTAAGGCTAGAACCGACTATTCTACAGTAATTTTAGCATCATCAGTGAGTTAACTAGCTTTTAAAAGTAATAATCATTGAAAAATGTTTCAATGACGTGACCATGGTATGGAATATTTTAGTTGTATCAGTTGTTCAGTGAGAGCTCTGTGCTGTTCAGAGAAGTCGTGATTCTTTGAGGGAAGGGATGATCCCTTTTGATGCACAACATGCCAGTTACAATGTTGTATGTTAGGTACAAATATAGGAGACCTGCTCCTGAGGAGTCAGTGTAACATACAGAAGTGTGATAGTTGTTTATTCCACGTAAGGCAATACATAGTTTTAAATATTTCTGTTATAAAAGTATCCATAAGCAACATCTGATTCTGACCTCCTCTGCACCAAGATTATAGACATTTTTGTTTTCTTAGTGCTACTAGAAGAGTGACAGATACATTTCAGTGACATAAAGGGAATCTTACTACAGCACTGATTTTTTGTTTTTGTGTGTATGTGTTTTTGGTAAAAATTGGTATTTTCCAATGTGTTTTGATTTATGAAAGGCGAACCTTATATCTAACCTTGCAGAAAAGCACCTAGAGCACTGATACACATTCTATAAGAGCTGGACTTCAAATGAATTTTCACATCTGTATATTTCTCTTTCAGCAATGGTAAATTGTTGGCAGTTGTTCAAGACCAGTGTGTAGAAATCAGGTAACTTTGTATCATCTGTATCTTCATGACCACAGTTGTAGAATTTTGAGAAAGATTTTCTAGTCATATACTAACTGTACTTTTAAGATTTCTCTGTTTTTTTTTTTTATGTTACATATTGTGAAAGTAACCTATGGAATTATCTTAAAATATATAACCTCTTAGAAAGCAGAAGCCTTCTGGTTTTACTTAGTTCTTGGCCACTCCCCATTTAAAAAACAAAGAAACAAAAAAACCACAAACCAGACAACTGACCCCTCCTCACTCTCCCCAGTTATAAATGCTGTAGACAAATTTGTATAAGTATCTATCTGTGTCTGTGTTTTTCTCAAGATGTGAAACAAAAACAATCAAGATGCTTTTAAAACACTAAACCCAAATCATGGTCTTTCTAACTGTTGCCTTTCTGTTCTCCCTAAAATTCTTTCCTAATAAATGGGCAAGGAGCTAGTATTCTGCTTCTCCGTAGAGCAGCTAGCATGTATAATATTTCACCGTATTTTACAGGGAATGTGGATTACCATAAAGACCGATGCTTTCCCTCTTTCTCCTGGTCTCTAAGAACAAGCTTTTCTTAACCAATTCAAGAACACATTTAGCTGTAGAAGGGATCTTGATTGAGTGTGTTTACTTGCTTCGCAGAAATCCATTTGCTAGAAGGTCAGACCTTCTATTTATATGTAAAAGAAGCAAGTGTATGAAAATTGTTCAGTCACAAGTGGTGTGAACGCCATAAATGTCAGCTTATAGACTATAAAATAAATCTTATGTTTCAACTGTATGCATGTAACTATATTCTTCTATGGTTTCTAAAATTGTAACCTGGAGAATACTGACTAAATTTTTTTTTTCTAATGTTAAATGTTGAAGTGCTGAAATGCTGTTTTGAACAGCATTACTATTAATTGGGGGATATTAGTATTTATGGATTGGGAGGAGGGTTTCTAAAATACTGTTGTTAGCTACTATAGCTGTGGAAGGGTAAAGGCTACTATCTGCATTTTTGAACAAGGAGTTGAATACCTGCAGGCCCTTTGTTGTGTGATTAGAGTATTTCCATAGTGCTCTGTTCTTTTGGAAAATTGAATAGAGGTGGTTTTTTTTTCCTCGTTTAAATCCATATGTATCTTTTTCTCTAGGTCTGCAAAAGATGACTTTGGATCCATAGTTGGAAAGTTTCAAGGTATGCAATATGATGTCCTCTACATCATTACTTAGTGTTACTGTTGTTTATTATTTATTCTTTGCTATGTGGTGGTGTTGGTTTACTTTAAAGATAATGTTGTAACTTTTCGAAAGCATTGGGAAGAATTTCTTTTGAATTTTGCTTTGTGAATAGCTCCTTTAACCTCCCTCCCCCTCTTCTTTTCATGATGCTTAACATATTAAACCTGAATCTGAAATGAAATGAGAAGTAAATCAATGGGTTTGGGAGACATAGCAGGTGTTGGAGGTGTTGTGTGGTTTTTTTGGTTTTTTTTTTTTATCTCCTCTGAGATAAGCTTGTAATGATGGTAGGCACTCTGCATTTTTGGTGCAGTTGTTCCATTTAAAGGTTTTTATTTGTATTTCACTTGTTAATAAATTTCATCTTTTTTCGTAGTACCAAAGGATCCTAATCCTCAGTGGAGGCGAGTGGCATGGAGTCATGATTGCACATTACTTGCTTATGCTGAAAGCACTGGAACAGTGAGAGTGTTTGACCTAATGGGTAGTGAGCTTTTGGTCATTTCACCAGTAAGTGCTCTCATAGATTGGGTATGAATATAGTAGAACTTTTTGTAAGGATAAAGGGTATTTCCACTCTTTAGCCTTTTTTAAGTTGTGTCTTGCTTTGGTATAAAGCTTACAGTATGAGTACCATGCACAGATGTACCATGAATTATTCATCATATGATGGATATATTATAGTTTAATGAAAGCAGCATGTAGCGTTTGCAAAGCTTATCCTTTGATCCTTTGTGCTGTAGTATCTAGTCAGAATCCTCATCTTTCTTTTCTTTTTCTTAGAATCTTGGTAGATGTGCAGGTACATCAAGTTGTGAAAGTATAGAATCACGTAATTAGTATGTGTGCAAATACGATTTGTAATAGTAGGTTACAAATCGGCAATTTATATGCATGGTCACTTATAAATCAAGAAACATTGCTGATAGTCCAATGTGAGGATTTTTTTTCTTGGTATGAGAATAGATAATTGCTATTGGCTTGCCATACACAGTTTATTTTATGTTTAGCATATTCAAAGGTTGTGTTAAACTAATTTGCGAAGGTGGGTCAAGTGTATTTCCTTAGTATATTGTCTTTGCAGACCTTGTAGAAATAGAATTTATCTAAAGTGAAGATAAAAGGGATTGTATTATATTACTAATACAAGCTATGAAACTTTTTTAATCCATTTTCATACAGTATGGTAAATTTAACCTCTTATTTCTCTCAGTAGTAAAGACATTTTATTCTTTTTTCTTTTTTTTTCTTTAAATCTCCTTTCTCTCTCATTGTGTGTCTGCGTTTTTGCGTAAAGACAGCAAGTTTTCCAGGAGATCTGAGTTATGCCATTGCTGGATTGATCTTTCTAGAATACAAAGCAAGTGCCCAATGGTCAGCTGAACTGCTTGTTATTAATTATCGTGGAGAACTGAGAAGTTATCTTGTAAGGTAACCATAAATTTTGACTTGCTTTGGGAAGGCACAATAAACTTCAAAGGACTTCTTTCCACTCTTTAAAGAAAATAAATCTGAAATAATGTATTTATTCTTTTCCTTATACTTAGTGTTGGAACAAATCAAAGCTTTCAAGAAAGTCATAGTTTCAGCTTTAGCAACCATTATGCCCATGGGATTACTACTGTCATTTATCATCCTGGTCACAGGTAAGTGTTCACTACCTGGCAATAATACAGGAATGATGAACAAAAGTGGCAAAATAAGCATTGAAGTGCATTGGATAAGGAGGGGGAGAAATAAAATTTGTTTTAATATTGCCATTTAGTGAATCGGTAATAACTAGTCATGTGTCATTGTACCTATGAAAGAAGCCTTAGTTATTGATCTCCCGTTACTAGTGGGTGATGAAAATCAAGTGATGTCCTTTCCTGTTTGAGTACCTTGCAAAAGCAGCAATTTTTAAATGTCAGGAATAGTTTCAAAAGGTGTTGCTGAATTTGATGGAGATAAAGGCTGATGTAGAATTTGGGTTGTTTGGTTCTTTTTTTTATATGCATGGATTTGATTACTGGAACTGCTAGGGTTTGGTATTTGGAGTTGTCTTGTGATGCGTTGTCTTTATTGGTAATGTTTTGGATACAGACCCAGACTTGAAAGATGGACTAATTGGCTGCCTGCTCTTGAATCAGATGTAGTTGGAACAGATCTTGATTATTCACTTATGTTAAAAATGTGTGTACCTTCTTAATATCTGCTTGGTTTATAGCAAGATAAATTCAGCTACTTGTTTTTCTATTTCTCTTCAGTTGTAGGAACTAAACTTACTTCTAGATAGTTTTCTTCAGTTGTAGGAACTAAACTTACTTCTAGATAGTTTTCTTCTGTTAGATCTAGGATTGAATTTGTCAACGTATAATATATCACTGTGTTATTTTAAATGGAAACTAGGCTTGGCTGTAGGATATCAGAAGAAACTGTTTAAATTTTGTTTTTATTCTTCAACATTGAATGAACATAGCTTCCTATCTGTGTTAGGAAAAAGAAGGTTATTAATGAGGGTTAATGTTGTTCTAGCTTATTACTTCAAGAGATTAAGTTTGGTTTCTTCTTTCTACCTAGTTCATATTTAGTAATTCCACATAATTAGTACTCATTTTGCTCTAGCTTAGTACTGTTTTGAGTACTCAGTTTTGAGGTAGTAGGTGTTGGTTATGGAGCTTTGGTAGTGCTATCCAGCCATACAACAGAACCTACTCATTCTTTCCTTTGATCAGACCAGGACTGATGGTTCTTGACTCTTGTTTTCAAAGTTATCATTTCCGCTCCTAATGTTAGGAAGTAGGTTAATAATAATGATTTTTCTGTGTGTTTCTGAGTAAAAGATGTCGGAACTGTTAAACTCTTGTAATGGATGAACCCATAAACAAAATATGTAGAAAATCAGCTGATAGAGTTGTCAGCTAGATGACATGGACATTGTTTTCTGTGTGCTTGTGGCAACTTCTTGCCGTGAGGGGGGGAAAGGAGGGGAGTGGAATAAAAAAATGTCAAGGTTTTCCTTTTTTCCTCCCACCACCAAGAGAAGTAATAGCTTTTTTTTTCCTAATATTCTTACAAGGTCTTAGGTTAATGTTTTTAAAATTTGATATTAGTGTGAAGTAAAAGAGCAGGAGACAGTGGTTTTGTGCTTAGAACAGTTATTCAGAACATTCATAATCAAAGTTATCTTTCTTATGGAAGCTCAAAGTTGGTATATTTTTTGTTTGTTTTCTATATTCTATATTTTCTAGGGAGAGAAATACCTTTTCCTTAAATGAAAAGATGGGTCATATCTGCTGCTGAAGTAATTAGTTTGTGTAATATGAGTGGCACACACATTCAGGAGTTACTTGTTTTTACTGGGAAATGTTATAACTCATCCTCATGAAAGTGGAGTTCCTAGTGATGGTATTATCTCCTGCTACATGCAGCCAGTTAATTTGCTTACTAAAGTTGAAAACCCGATACTTGAAAGAACGCACAATGGCATGAAATGGATGGAAAGCAGAAAGAACGAATGGTTTACCTTTAATGTAGGCGAGTCTTTTCTGTTTTGAATTTACTCCGTGGTAGAAAACTTCTAGATTTGACATTAGAGAACTCTAAATTCACGAGCAGAGCCTCTCGCTGAAATTCTTGTTATCCAGAAAAACCCAGAAGGAGTTGGAGATGCAGTTTTTCTAAATTGTGCATTAAAGAATATTGTAGATATATGTGAACACTTCAAGGTCTTCATTTGCAATAGTGTGGACTTTGATCGCTTAACGTAAGTTCAACTTTGTCACTTCATGCTTGTTTGCATTTCATTTAGTTTCAGATGGTGAAGTTACACTGGTCTATCTGGCTTGTAAGCCTTGACTTACTGTGCTCTGTGTTGCTGTGTATTTGCTAATTACCTATTACAGTGCAATAAGACAGTAATTAAGAACTTTATCCGCTTAACTTTTTTGACTAGATGTATGGTAATTGCAGAGAGAATGTATCTGTAGGTAATGTAGCTGAATCTGTAGGGAAACTTGAAACAGTAACTTTGGGAAAAAGTCTAAGAATGGGTTTAACTGCTATTAAAAAGTGTTATATACCTCAATTTAGGATGCCTAATGTTGATGTTCCCATGTGATCCAGCCTTCATCTATCTGGAATTTATGGTGCATTTCAGTTGACAAAACTTGAATGTCTGCTTCAGTGTGAACTCTCTGTTGACTCTAATGGAAGGTTAAACACTTACTTCTTTGTAATATCTTAATCTAGAGATGAACGTGTCACTTCAGAGTTACCTGCAATTGCTATAGAAAGTATTTGATACTGGAGTCTAAAGTTTCTGGTGACTACAGGAGGCAAAGGGGTTTAGATTCAGTTGGAATTTGCTTCTTGTACCAAGATTGTTGAGTAAGGAATTGTGTAGAAGTCTCAAGTTTTTCTTGAATGCTTCAATTGAACTTGTTCTTGAGATCAGTATTATAGTAATCATCTTTGGCCCAACTTTGTAACAATAGAAATAGAGTACAGATAGTTTCTGGCCCCATTTTTCTGCAAACTGCTGCACAATATGCTCCATCCATTGGCTGTGCTCTGGCCTGACATTTCCATAGGCCTTTTTCTAGGACTTGTTGAAGAGTTCCTAGTCATTACCAATGATGAGTCAACTGGAACAAAAGCTTAAAGCACCCTTTGATCAGGAACAGCTTGCAGACCTTGTTAAAAGCTTCTGGAGCTTGCTAGCTAGTTTTTCCTGGCAGTGGGAGGTGTCATGATCACGGGAGTATGTAGAAGATTCAGAGGATCTAGAAATGAAGCCTAGAAATTGCTGTACAAACTGCAGTGTGCTAGTTTTGTTATGTGTATAAAACATATGCAATAATAAATATTATTTAAGATTTTAACATTTTAAGTCCTACAAGGTGTTGCTTTGGTCTTGTTGTCTGTAACAGTGTGATAGACAGAACTTTCACTTCTAGGGAGTTACTATTAAATCTCATATATTAAGTTAGTGCTGCTTTGTGACCGATCTGGAGTGACATGAAACTACAGCGGATATGATGTGATTTAAGAACCCAAGTATTTGGCCAGAAAAGTAGTTTGTCGTGTTGCTGGGGCAAAAAAAAATTGTTAGCATGTTATCATCTTCTTCAGACCAAGACTAATTAAAAAAAAAAAGTAAACAAGGTATAAGACCTTTTCTGTTATTGTTGCCAGTCTACCTGTCAACTTGTTATTTTAGAGACCTCTCCTGTCTAGTCTTCGAAAAAATAATTGGTAAACAAGGCCAGAACTTTACTGAGGCTCTCAGGAGTACCTTTCATTTTCGTTTGATGCCAATTGTGTTATTCATCTTAATGGTTTCCATCCCTGCTGTTGCATTTTGCTCTCTGAAACGCTTTTTAAAATTTAAAGTTCGTGCTGCCACAATGAATTTTTCTGCAGTCCTAGGAGAAGGCTCTTTGTCTTGAGTTTGTGTGTTTTGTGTGTGTATAAACTGATAAGACATCGTCATCCCAGCTGTCATTGAGTTTCATTTATCTTAAAAGTTACTTCAGAATTATAAATATGTTGCACTGTATGTGATAGTTTTTCCGAAATTTCTTTGATAAGATTTATCTTGATGGAGTTTCTGAGAGCTGGTTCAGGCAGTTTTGGAGCTACTGCTGTCACTATTATTGACAGTTCTTCTCTTGGTCTTTGTGCTACTATTTGTCTCTTAGTCACCTCTGGCACATTGTGGTCAATTGTAATTGAGTTTTAGTCACTGCTGCTATTGAAATTTTTAATTTAGTGGCATGTTGCAATGGAAGTTGGAGCTTGTGGAAGCATTTGGGTGCCTATAGATCGACAAGACTATAGATAAATTAATCTTGCAGAAGATTTTGCCTGCTGAATTCACAGCTGTATTGTAGTGGTCTTGTTTACTGATCTTTCCTTGTATTTTTTGAAAAGCTTTCCTTATGAAAAACTGTGAGAGAGTCTCAGGAAGCTTGCTTTCGGTGCTGAAAAAAGTTAGGAAATTGATAACTTTATGGATAATGATCTGTGTAACATTGATCTTGCCAACATCTTTCAGAGTTTTAAGATGGTAATTCATGATACTCTACTACATGCTCAGATGCCTGGGTACCTAAACATTTATTTTTGGCTAACTAAAATGGACATAAACTACATCAGTTACAAAAGGGTGGATAAAGTATTTTACCCTAAAACCTGTTGATACTACAAAGAAATTTCATGTGGCGTGCTATGTCTCTGCTGTAAGGTAATTTTTGTTTGTTTTGGCAAATCTGTATGCTGCAAGATAGTTGAAAACTTGTTGAGTCTTTGTTTTTTTACTGAAGTTCCTCAGGTGCATAGCTTGTCTAAATGATGGCTGTGTTTGAGTTGGGGGCAGCTCTTTTATCAGTGACAGTTTGTTAGGCTTCTTCGACAGAACAATTGTAAGCTGAGAAAACTTGCAGAAGGAAAATAAAAAACATTCAAAAGGGAAACAAACAATGAATTTTTAGTTGTGTAACACTTAATCAGTGAATTTTTCTCTTCTGAAGTACACTTTCCCCCCAGTAATCAGCAGAAAATTTGCTGTTGAAATGTTTTGTGTAGTTCTAAGAGTAGTGTTGTTTATTGGTGGCTGTACATTGTGTGTTATTGTTTTCCATATTCCTGAAGGATTAATACTCTGCTCCCCAAGGCTTCCTCTGTTAAAGTAACTTTCTTCATGAAAGAATAACAAACTGTTGGAGTAATTTCTATTTGTTGATGTCCCAAAATTGAATGAAATTAGGCTTGCTATGTTGTCCTGCTTGGTTCTGATTTCCTCAGTTACTTGATTATGTAATTGCTTAAATATTCCGTTTTTCAATGTTTGCCTTTCTATTATTGTTACTTTAAACCAACCCCTATAGTATTTGAAGGTCCTAGTAGCAGAGATGGAGCTTGTGCTTAGTATGACTTGGAGAACAAAGCACTCTTACTACTATTTTGCATTAAAGTGATGTCTTGTTAAGTTCCTCTGAGCTCCTGTCAGAATATTTACTTGAGGATTGTCCAGGCAGAATGAACTACCAATATGGAAAACAAACAGCTTTGATTAGAAACTGTTAAAATGTAAAAGAGCTTGGATTCATTTAAGATGTGAAGCTTTTCACATAAAAGGCTTAATGCAGTCTTGCATTACTAGCTTATTCAGAAAAGAGGTATCCACTGTAGGAATTCTTTGGTATTTTAACGCTAGGATTACTGTACTCACTGAGCAACAGTCGTATTCTCTGTTTAACAAGTAGTATTCATGGTGAAATTTTTCTCTGCAATCTACATGGTGCTCAAGGACTGTCCTCCCTTGCTGCTATGTCTGTTTTGGAGGTCTTTCACTGATTGTCTACTGTCATGCTTTACTAGTTGTTGTTGTCTTCACAACCCAGTAGCTTTGCTAGTTATCTACAGGAGAGCTATGTTAGGTGAATTTTATGTCGTCTTTTTTCCTATGTTATTGCTACAAAAAAATGTACACTGTTTACTCAAGAGGAATGTTTGCTTCCATGTGCTGGTCCTGTAACCAGTATTAAGGATTCTGAAATATGATCTGTGCTATTATAGTGGATTTCCTTGACTCTGATGGGGATCTGTTTGTTCCTTAAATGATAACATGGTTTCTTCTTGGTATAAGACAGCAAGAAAAGACTGTCATGGATGCTTTGTCAGAAACTTTGCCTGTTCTGAAGTTAAACAACACCTCTTCAAGGAAGTGATAATTGTTTGTAGCTGTGTTGTGCTGGTGAAGATCTGATCATAAGAACAATGCAAGATTACCCACTTCCCTGTGGGTAGTAGACTGAGTCTCCTATTGCTGGTTTTGTAGAAAATGACTAAAGTGATTTCTGTTTCGCTGACTTAAGTTATTTTGTGGTGTAAAGAGTTGCCTAAAATGCTTAAGAACTCTTAACAGACTATAAGCACCCATGGCAGAAGTCATCTTGCTGCATGTTTGGAGACAGCAAACCTGTGAATGTTAAGTAAGTTTTATTGACCTCTTAAAGAGGATGGAATATAGGAATATAGAAGGAAAATTCTTCCCCCCCCCCCCTCCCCCCCCGTTTTTTTTTTAGTTGACTTTTGCAGGAAATGTTTCGAAATGTGATGTGCTCCGGTACAGCTGAGAGCTATATGAGTGTCAGCCACTAGGTGGTAGAGCATTTCAAGAGTAAGGCAGACTGAAAATTGATAAAGGTGTGTTCTCATGGCTGAACTTCTGGCTTTTCCAATCTGTGCCCTTTTTGCATATACTTTTTGTCGGGTTGAGGTTGTTCACTAAAATGATGCTTCCAAACAAATTTAGACATTTCTTGACGTTTTCATCAAAGTAATCATCAGTTAAATATAAAGCTCCTTGCTATTAAGGTGAAAGGGCTTCAAGGGAAAATATTTTGATACATTGTAGTGGTAATCAGTAGTAATTATAAGAGTTCCTTCAAAGTTTTTAGATATAATTTGCTGTGTGTAACAAAACTATAATAAGTACATTTATTATCGGTGGAATGGCTTTAGAAAACAAAATTGCAAAAGCTTGGCTCATTCTGTTCCTCAGAAAAAAGGGATTTTTGTACTGAATCTGAATATATGGAAACCTAATGCTTAAAAAGAATGACCAGATCTTTTCATAAGCTTAAGCTGTAATTGGTATCATTCTTTGAGGGCAGGAAAGAAACTCAAATTGCAGCCAGACATGTTTTCTTTTAAATGTGCAGAATTATGCCTTATTTGTAAAGTTAGAGATGTGAATGGATAGGTGTAAATGCCACAAGTAACACATGCTCTGCAAGTAGTGTTTAAGTCTTTTTGTCTGTGAATTAACAAACTGAAGTTTAAAGCATATTTGGACTGTTGAGTATCTTAATATACATAGTCTTTTTGTTACTGCAAACACATTGCTGTAGTTCTGGCTTTAGACAGTTAAACATGTATGTGGCAGTATATGAAATGGTGATTTGCCTCTATGTATTTTACAGACTTCTACTTGTAGGAGGTTGTGAAACAGATGAAGATGGAGTACCTAAAGCAACTGGTTGTGGGATATCTGCTTGGAGAGTTCTGTCTGGCTCTCCCCATTACAAACAGGTCACCAGTTATGAAGATGACGTTAGAACAGTAAGTGTGTTCCTCATTTTATTGGATGAATATTGTCATTAGCAGAAATATCTAACTGAAAGTTCAATACAAACCTCTTTTTGAAAGAAGAATTTAATGCAATATTTTGCTATTTTGTAATCTATACTGTGAACTTACAATACATAATCTCTTCCTGCTCAGCATCTGTATATTTTTCTTGGTATTATTTGAGCATTTATCTTCTTGATGATTATTTGTGGTTTAAAAAAAACCCACAAAGCAAACAAAACAACCAAAACCAACATAATGTGGAAATATGCAAACTCCTTAGTTGTGTGCCAGGACGTGTTACTGTCATTGTTGGAAAGATTCCAGTTATATCTGTCTTTTTTTGTCTTAATAACAAAAGGCAGTTCAGGTGAAATAAATGTTTCAGTTTAAGTCTGACTCTTGATTTCTTTTGCTTCTTGTAGAAGTAAGTGCTTGATTTAGTGGCAGCTGCTGTGTGGATATGCTGAAATCAATTTTCAATATACTCAGATAAATTCCAGTAATTACTGTTATATAAGTATTGCTTAGTATTAAAAGCAAGCTGTTAATTTCATTGCAAACGGGTACTGCTTTTTTGTGGCATGATGCATATCTAGTGAAATGGGCAAAGTTATGCAAACTGTGTTTTATTATCCTTGCATTATTTTGAAATAGGCAGTCTTATGTAAGTTTAAAGAATCCTACAGAGTTGTTTCAGTAATTTAAATATGACTTAGGTTTTAATACATAAAACAACGTATAAGATTTTCTTCCATTGTATGATATGTTCCTGTTCTTACAGGCACAGCGAAGAGGATTATTAAGGATTATGAATTTAAGATTTTACAGCAGGCGGGGAACAGAACAGGTATTAAGATCTAGGTCTACCTCAAATGTATTTTACTAACATAATTGTGCATTAATGACTGCCTGAGAGACTGATTGGAAGTAGTTTTTAATTTATGCAACTTAAAAATTAACATTTCTATAAAACTTATTAAAAATAACAAGCTTTTAGCATTGAATGGAGTAGCTTGCCACTTCTTTGCCTTTTTTAAAAATCGGGTTAATTCATCATCTGCTGAAGCTTGAGTCTTGGGTTTTTCAAGCATGCTACAGGAACAGTTCTAGAGATGTAAACTGTTATTCAAAAAGGAAGGTGTAAAAAAACTACCTAGTTATTTGTTAATGCGTATAATGGTCATAGAATGGGTATGTTACATATTCTATAAGAAAAGAGTAGATGGTGACTGTTTTTCAAGAATATACTCCAGGAAGAAACAAGAGGAGCTCCAGCACCCAGTCTTCTGCACTATCCCACTCTCAGTAGAAAACAAGCAAAAAATCCCTCACCTTGCAGACCAACATCTTCATCCTATGTAAGGAAGAAAACTTGAGCAGATTCAAACTAATCATTCATGGCTTAAATACGGCAGATGCCAATACTCAGTTTTTACAGTCTATTCTCAGATTCTATGGGAACATTTTCCTAAGCAGCTTGTTATGGATTTATTATGGGTCAAATTTCTGCTACTAGGATGCATGTGAACCCAATCAAACTGCTTATCAAAAAGACCTTGTTCTTAACAAAGCCTAGATAAGCAAGTGTTAAATCTGAGTGTCATGTTGAGATGTAGGTGTGTGCTTTCTCTTGTTTCTAAGGCTTTGCACACAGTGCTTGTGGCTTTCTTTTACATGCCATAGGAACTACGCGTGCAGTACTGCACCACCTTCTCCTATTTTTTGTCAAGTTGTGCGTAGCCTTTGTTTGATTCCTTGTTTTATACCCCTTTTCCTCATAAAAATTTGTTTTCCTTTATTTTGCCTTACAAGGAAAGAACTGTATAGGGTCTGTCTACCACCCTTATGGTGTCCTCCTGAGAGGAAAAATGGCTGGTCTGAAGTTATATGGACTTTAGAAATTACCTAAATAGATTTTTGGGATGTTTAGGTGACTGGTTAAAGGAGGAAATTACATTCTTGATTGGAAAGGGAAACTGAATCTTTCCGAATCTCTCTAAAGTGTAGAATGGGAATTTTATTTTATTCACTGAAAATATGAAAGAGAAGGCTGTTTTTACTGAAAGTCTGGTATTGAATGTAGCTGTACTGAACTTCAACTTCACTGCAGTTGCCAGTACTAAATTTACAAAGAGAAGTGGAGATTGTTATTCATTCTTGAATGTTTTAATCCGCTTTCAGAGATTATGGTTTATGTATGTGAGGTATAGTTTATATTCTTAGTGGGGAATTGGCCACAGTGTTAAGGTATGACAAACACAGCAGCTAGAGGACTTGTATGTTTGAAGTAGCTATGTTGGGATTTGATTCTTAGTGTTGCTGCCATAAATGATACTTACAAAATGTAAAGTGCCAACCTGAAGTTGGCAGAATCTTATTCTGCAGTTCCCTTAAATTGATAGACTGTTTACTGAGGCGATGTTGCCTGCTTTGCCAAAGGACTGATAAATCTCTATAGATAACAGTGCTCTGGTGGTAGATTTGTATTTGTTAATGGCCACCCAGCATCCAAATTTAACAGCGGTGGCATTATCACTGTCTGCTGAGTAAATATTTAACCCTTGTTAAGATCCATGACGTATACCACTGGCCATTTATCTGAACAAATTATATATTTTAGCTGTATCGTCATAAGTCCTTTAACAGACTTTTGTTCTTTGTCTTCTGTGCGTGCAACTTGATTTGTGAAGACAGAATTTCCATTAGTACAAATGTACAATTCCTTGGCAAACTATAATAGAGATTGCAGTTACTGTAGCTGCTTAAGAATATAGTAGAAGAATGCTTTAGTATTATTTATATTAGAAAAAAATCACAGTTGATTTAAAGAGCCTTTAATTATGCTATCCTTTACAATTAAAAGCATTTTAAGCTCGGGTTTAAGCAGTGCTCTCAGTAGCTGCAAACCAAAGCGCAATAGTGAGCAGGTTACTTCGTCATTATTGTTTCTGTGGCATAGCTGGAACTTAAAACAGCCTAAGAAATAAAAACCATAAAAACCCCTCAAACCAACAAAGCCACCAACCCTAAAAGAGTATTGTTATATTCCAATAATACCTAGCACTATGTGCTGTAGAAACACTATTAAAATTTCTTTATCATACAGACATCTAGTTTTCCGAACCTCATTTATGTTGGGGTGTTTTCCAAAAGGGGGAGCACTGGCTTAAAAATTGATTAGCTGCAGATTTGGACAGTTCTAACATTACTGTGTAGGATGGATATTTATTAGGAAGTTTTTAAAGCACACTTCACTAACAAATGGGATTTTATAAACAATAAAATATTGGGGCATCAATGTCCTACTCTCTCTCACTGAAGACCAGACTAGACTCTCTTAGAATCGAATGATCTTTCTGAAAACACAGAATGCATCAAGGGCAAAGGGAAGAAATCTAAATTGTATTTTTAGAAATTTTTGTGCATTGCCTGTGGCACTGAGTTTGACTTTAAAATTTGAGTGTATATTTAGAGGCTCTTGTCTTGTGGAAATGGTGTATAGATCCAATTGTAAACATGTGAGAGTTTGTGAATCTTAATGAAACGTTCTGTTTGAAGTATGTTTTGCCTCTTAAGATATGCAGAACTGAAGGAAAATTGATCCATGAGAATTTTTGTAGTCTTGATGAAATTTACTTACAGATGTTGAGTATTTCTTCTGTATGGACTTAATCTGATGCTCTCTATATTGCTGCTTCTTTTATTGCTACCCTTTTGGATTCAGTGTCCTGCAATGAACAATACGCTCCTTCAATATCTTTTCATCTATATATCTCTTGTAACCCGTTTGTTTTTGACTGTAGTAATGCCCTCTTAAAGACTTGTTTCCAGGGAGGAAGAGCTGTACAGAGCTGTGTTTGAGTGGCAGTCATTTGTGCGTGGACATGAGAGGCAGGACAATAGATAACTGAGATTGCCGAATGTTTTCTCTGAACAGATGACTTTCAAACAACCTGCAGTTTTTTCTATGTTGCGTTCCTCAGAGTTCTAAGAATGCTGCAGTTTCAGATTTATTTGCTGTATGAGTGTGATACAAAAGTCTATATTAGTAAAGATTTATTGGTGTTACAGTAGTGTTATTTCTTTATATTTCTTGTTTTTTGCCCTTCCATCCCACAATTCATATTTTACCTTTATTCTGACCTTTAGCATAGGTGTTGTTTTTTTTTTTATATTTAAAGCATGACAATTCTTCAGGATGGAATGCTGTATCATTTTTTTTCCTGAAGTAGAAAAAATAGTTTGAGATTTTCGAGTGTTTTTGGGGTATTCCTTGAGATGTGTGAGGTTGGATTATTTGTTTGTTTGTTTTTTACTTTGCTGACATAATGTTTTGGCAGGATGGAATTTTTAAGATGAATCTTTCTCCTGATGGAGCTCTTCTGGCAGCTATTCATTTCTCAGGAAAACTGACAATCTGGTCTATTCCATCTCTCAGACAACAAGGAGAATGGGACCAAACTGATCAGGTAAGAAGAGTGTAGATGTTAAGATATTAGCAGTACATGTTTTAATCCTCTGGAAATATGGTTTCTTACGAGATGAGAGTAATTCAGAAAACTGTGTTTTACGTATTTACTTTCTTTCCAGTCAACTCCAAATTTTTGGGAGCGCTGCAGTTACTTTTACAATAATCTTTCTGTGTTTTAACTATAAACATTAAACTTTAAAAATTAAGAAAAAGAACCAATTGTGTCAGAATGAATTTTGATACCAAATGTGTTACGCTGTTACAGGAACACTGAAATGCTATTTTTAAAATATAAGTGAAAACCAGCACAGGTAACTTTGAATGGTTAAAAGCAAATTCTACTGTATGTCTAATATGTTCATCTATTCCTTTTTCAAAATGTACCTTACCTGCTACCAGATAATCCTCCAGAATAGTTTGTTCATTACATCGGTCACATGCTTTCTACAGGAGTTGTTTGCAAAACCAAGTACAGAAACTTAAATTAGGAATTACCTAGACATTAGCAAACTTTTATATGGCTAGTGTGAATTTAAACACGGGGAACTGAAAGCTAACTAGTTCTCAACAAATATTCCAGAAGATTCCAATAATCCAGATTTGATTTTAGACTGTTTTAATTCAAGTTTATGCATGCATATGAAACTTAAATAGCTTTTTTCCTACAATATATTGAATTTCTCTGTAGCCTGTGCATTGTGCTGTAGGTGCTATAACGTCCACAACAAAACACTCCCTGACATTATAGACTCACGTTTCTGTAATAAGGAAGAGGACAAAATGAAGGCAGACATCTTCCTTTGGTTACCATGATGACAATGAAGTCAAATGGAGGTTTTCAAGCAAAATTACAGAAAAAGTAGCTTAAAAACTCACTATAGGAAAGTTTTTAAATCAATAAATACCTATAGAGATGATGGTATGCTATCCTGCACACCACTATGTGTTGTTATCTTTTTGATCTGACTGCAAGGGCAAGACTGCTAACTTGGAAACATGACTGTGGTATTGTGTTGCATTAATTTTGTTTCTTACGGGTAAGCTGCCTAGGCTGTATTGAGTACAAAACTATTCTGGGTCTGGCAGGAATGGAGTTTATTTTCTTTAGAGCACCCATGTGGTGCTGTGTTTTGGATTTGTGATTGAAACAGTGTTGATAACACACCAGTGTTTTAGCTAAGGCTTGATAGTACTTACAACAGTGTTGAGACCTTTTCTGTTTCTCACTCTTCTGCAGTGAGTAGTTTTGGGGTGCGCAGTAGCCTAGGAGGGGACATAGCCTGGACAGCTGACCCCAGCTGACCAAAGGGATATTCCATGTAATGTTTGGCAATAAAAATGGAACAGGGGGAGGTTTTGGGTTGGTAGACATGACTTAGAGACTGGGTGGGCATTGGTCTGCTTCTGCGTGTCAGTGAATGATTGCCTTTGTGTCACTTGGGCTTTCTTTTTTATTCTACTTGCTTTTACTTCTTAAGCTATCTTTGTCTTGACCCACTTGCTCTTCCTGTGCCTTCCTCTATCTCTCTGCGGAGGGGAGTGGTGCTTAGGTGCCAGCTGGGGATCAAATCACCACAGAAATGTAATCGAATTGGGAAACTACTTATGAAAAAAAAACAAAAATCAACCAAACAAAAAAACTCTTGCTCTGATATTGGCAGAATTGTGTATATGTGTGTATGTATGCATCTCTCTCCTCTCTCTCTTTTGAGCACGCATTTCCCATTTTTGTGAGGATAAAGATTTTGCTTAAGGATGTTTATAGTGAATTGTATTAATTTTTTTCTTCATTTTTAATGATAATGAACTTATATTCTGGATCAGTTTTTGGGAGTTAATCGCCTAGTGAAGGTGATATAAAGGACTTGACTGTTTTCAGAATTATTGTTATAGGCAAAATTGGTGTTCACATATAATGGGTATTTTCATAAGGAGTGTGGTTCGTACTTAAATATCACTCAAATGTTTTTGTTAAATTAAATTGAAGTGGCCCCATATTTACTTTTAATTATTAGACCTCTTTCTTTCTACTAAAAAAATAAGCCTTCTACATGACCCAAAAGCGCTTTTGTTGTTTGAGTTGTATGATCTGTTGTACCGACAGCTAGGGACAAGATTACTACCATCTATGTTTGTGCAGTTCCCATCTAGTCTGATGTTACCAAACAAAATTTAAAAAAATGACACAGCAAGAGTTTATCAGTTCTACATGCTGCAGTGCATCCTTAAATAATGCTGCTTCTCTTGCTTCACTACTCCTGAAAGGGACTTTACAATTCTGAAAATGACCACAGTAAATACACACAGCACTGTTCTAGGATGGTACTGCGCACCACTACATGGAGCAAATAGAAGGACTATTTTGGAGATTTGTCTTTTTTTATGCTTTCAGTCCTGTGTATAGACATGAAAACCACTTGATGGGATTCTGTTTGCTGGAGAGCCTTTATTTCAGAAATCTTTAGGATATGTTTGTTGTAACGCTGACTAGACCAGGTCTGATGGTATTCTTGTTTTCTAATACAGTGTGTTAGGAATCCAGTAGTCAGTTTTGCTGTGTGTTTTAATTTGACTGTTTAGAGAAAAGTACAATATTACTGCAGCAACTCTGTGTTTTGTGGTCAGGAAAAGGTTGAAAGTGTAGGAACATTTTCATTGAAAAATGAGTGCATCAGCAATAGGGTAAATATACAGGTTGTCCGTGTTAGAGACTTACTTGCATATATTATTTTTTTTCCTTCTTTCGCTTCTTTTATAGCCAGGTTACGATGAGATCAACCCAGACTGGAGACTTTCTAGTGAAAAAAGAAAGAAAATAAAAGGTATGTCATACAGGTAGATCATTATTTTAAACCACTGTGTAGTTAAAAATATTTACACAATTATACAAAAAACTGAGATGAATTAATTAAATCTTATTTAGAATAGTGGCCAAAATTGTATGTATAATTTGAATTTGTAGCATGGCATAACTAAATGAATGCCACAGTAGGTTTTTTTTTAATCCTCTCTTAGGAATACTTTTGTAGCCACAATTATAAGACAGTATTAAGCATGCAATTATGACAATGTAGAATGCTGAACATTCAGCAGATGTCTCAGCTTATATCAGAAGCCACTGCGTCATAATGTTATAGGTAACACATTATTAGAGACCACAATCTGAAACCTAAACTTACTGTTCTTACCTAGACTTACCTGTTCTTTCTAGGAATGTCTAATAAATCTTGAAGATTAATATAATTTAAAGATTTTAGCGTAAAATTCTAAACTAAAAAGGCTTTGTTTCCTCCAACTGTGTTTGCCTCGTGTCAGTGTGTCTGTTCTTTTTCAAAAAATTCATGCTACTGTGTGCAGCTGTTTATCACCTGGTTATTGCATGGTTCTTCCAAGAGTGCAGAGATCAATAGCTACTCCATGATCCATTCACTCTTGCTTGTATATATTATTAAAAGATCCCTGTTTCTTTGTACTGTTTTTGTTGGTGATTCTGTCTTTGGGTTAACTCATCTGACCTTTATGGGTCGGCTGCTGACTGAGCACTGAAATGGTAGAAAAGTGATAAGCACTGTTTCTCAGTGCTGTTTGTAGAGCTATCATTTTTATCAGAAAGGTGGAAAGTGACAGTAGTGAACAAACTGAGCTAACTCTCTGGTGAACATTTTGTCCCAACATTGTTACCATAATCAAGACAGTTTTAGGAATGACACAGCTTCCATCCTCAGTCTGGGTGGCTTTAACTTGTTTGTTTTGTTTTGTTGTTTTAATCTTCTTAACAACCTCATCTCGCAGTCTGTTTCAGGAGCCTTGTTCATAGTTGCCTCTTGTCTTCAAAAGCAGTGTAACCTTTTCTGATGTTTAACTGTATTATGTTTGTTGCCAGGGAGACTTGGTCAAGGATGGCCTGGGAACTATTGAAGCAGATGTTTATCTAATGTCATATTTTGTGCAAGTAAATCAGCTTACTGTGAATTCTTTTTCCAAACGGTATTAAAAATTCATTACATCCACAATTGATTTATTTTTTTTCCTCAACAGCTAGCTTTCTTTAATACAGAACTGATCTAGTAAAATATAGTTGATCTGAAATATGAACTTAGTGAACCAAGGATGCATATATAGTAGTAAATATTTGTTAAATTAGGCCATCAGATAGAATCTCTTTAGTAATTGAAGTCACTTCTGTGCTTATCTGATGTTAATCTTTATTTGTACGGTGCATTCTTTTTTATTTGTTTATTTTAGACAAAGAATCCTATTACTCATTGATTGATGTAAATTGGTGGGCAGATAATTCTGTCATCCTGGCTCGCTGCTCTGGTGCATTGACTGTGTCATCCGTCAAGACGTTAAGAAACTTGCTGGGAAAGTCATGTGAGTGGTTTGAGAGTTCTCCTCAGGTCACTTCAGCTCATGATGGAGGATTTCTGAGTCTGGAGGTGAGCAATGTGCGCAAGCAGGTGTCTTTTTGGGATGCAGCAGAAACAGTTTTCTTTTGTATAAGGGTGTTATGCGTGTGGTGTGGTTTAAAAAAATCTAAAAATTATTATTACTAATAGAAAAAGTGATTCTCTTTCCAAATTCAGGGAAATTCTGAACTTGCTGCAACTTAACTGTCTTAATAAAAAATAGATTGTAAAGTAACGTCTGGAGAATAGAGGAAAAACTCATAGAAGGCTGAGTATGAATGAGAGGAATCTTGCTGCGGGAACTAGTTTGTGTTGACAGTTTTCACTGCTTTGAATAGTGGTGCATTTGAAGACTACTGCAAGCATTCCCTTCCCATTTTGAAACAGATGCCTCTTACAGAGGAGCGTATTTAAAAGAAATGAGGAACACAGTAATTTTCTTAGTTTCAAAGCAAAACATGTTTCCTAAGGCTTACACTGAAGTAAGTCTTAAATATCTTAAACAAAAGTTAAAAATAATATTTATCAGAATATTGGAATGTTTTTGGAAACATTTATTATTCTGCAATGAAGATACATCCAGTCACTAGCATATTACAGCCTAAGGATGTAGTCTGAAATTACACGTGTATTGAATAGAAAACCTTGCTTTGAGTAGCTTAACTTGAAAACAGTGCTATATGCTGCAGTTAACTATATTAACAGTGTATGAAGATGTCTCCATAGTTCTGTCCTGTCTGTGATGGTGTAGGACCACCGTTTCATGTAATAGTGGGTCACTATTAAGAAGCCTTCAGTCTTGCTTTAGTAGGTAACGGATGAAGCCTCAGATCTAAGAGACAGATGCAGTCAGGGTTTGTGGAGCATGTTAAGCCAGCAGGCAAAGGGTTTAAAAGAGAGTGAGAGGAAGGATGTTGATTCTGAAATATGAAGTACTGGAAGTGGAGATGTGCTGAATTCTTATCAAACTAGTTGAGGTGTACTAGGTGGACGCTTCACATTCGTGTTTTCATTGCAGTGTGAGATAAAACTTGTTCCAAAAAGATTACGTTTGGAGAGCAGGCCTGGTGATGAAGATGAGGGAGAAGATGACTCTGACTCAGATGATGAAACTTCTGCTAAGGACAGATACTTCAGCTACCTGAAGCAAGGCCTCTACTTTGTGACAGAAATGGAACGATTTGCTCCTCCACGGAAGCGTCCACGAACTATTACAAAGAATTACCGCCTTGTCAGTTTGAGATCCACAACCCCAGAGGAACTGTACCAGAGAAAAGTAAGTGTAGAAGCAAAGATTGTAGCTGTCTTAAGCAGCTTTGTTTAGAAATTGAAGCGTGGGAGCTCGGAGTCAAAGACGTAGTCTCATAGAGATTCAGTCAATGCTCACTTTATTACAAAAGATACACTGTTTATATAGAAATTCAGCAGGGTTCATGCGGCAGAATTCGATAATTGATTGGATACATTCAGGTGTTCATACACTAGCTGTAGCTTTATGATTGGTTAAATACCCATCAGCACACATCATGATGTAGCTGAGGCAAGTCTGCTTGCAGTTAGCAAGTTTCTTAGCAATCAGCAAATTTTCTTAGCAAGTTTCTTATCTGCAACTTTTTATCTCTTCTGCTTATTCCAGCCAACTTCTTCTATCAGGCTTGACAAGGACGAAGTGTCCTTGAGTGTAGCCACATAGGCACGGTTGTGCACAATAGACTGAAACAACAATTCATGGCCTGTATTGCTCAAAATATCATCAATTCCCCCTTTTTCTTTTTGCACAACCCAGGCCTGAGTGACCATCTTTTCTAAACTTTGTTTAATACAACTTACTACACAAGGTAACATTAATGCTAACAACAAAAGCATCACTAATATAACCAAGCCTTGTTTGATCAGCTCTCTTAGCCAGCCAGTTATTCCCCAAGATTTCAGCCATTCATCCCATGGAGAGATATTGGTAGTGATATGGGAAGTGCGCTCCTTTAAAACTTGAAATTGTTTATGCATGCTTTGAGAACGATCTGATAAGTTCAAGCAACACATGCCTTCAAAATCTTCACAGCCGTGTCCTTGGGCCAATAACAAAAAATTGATCGCATCTCTATTCTGCAGGACAGCATGTCAAATGCTATCTACGTCAGTTAGGAGCTCTGAAATGATATCAAATGTGGTGTTAAACTGCTTTATGGTCCAACAGGCCAGTTTTGTTAAGGAATTCCAATTCTTTGCTGCTGTGGCCCCAGGAAAATCTAGGGATAGAAAAACGGTGGCTGTGAGAGAGTTGAATGACACCTTATCATTACAATCTGGACCAAAAAGTTCTTGTTTTGATCGACTGTTTTTTGCATTCAGTATGTCATGATATCTGGGGGCAAGCATTGTTAATTTCCCAATATAACAGGGACCTCCTAAAGGTTTTTCCGGAATTCCATTCCATGCCCGATTGCCACAGATTAAAAAGTATCCCGGCGGCAGCATTTTTCCTGACTATTGCAAAACCATAAGGTGTAGTTCTAGTACAATTCCAGTGCTCTGCTCGACCGATTATGTTTTGAAATTGTACTGCATGACCTAAAGCCAGGTCAGTAGCATCATAGCTAAAATAAATTACACCTGTTCCATTTCTTGGTAACAACACGTTTCGTTGATTTGAACAGTTAACATAATCGCTGACATTTGTAAACCATCCAGGAGGCATAGAGCCAAACAACTCTAGCTCTTGTAAAGGAACTGGACTTTTATGGTTTAGGTGAGTTATTCGCCATTCTTGTTCATGGACATGTACTGTAGCAGAGGCATTATCGGCATAGCCACGTTTGTACTTTGCAAAGTCCGAATTTCTTGCTTTCAAATAAGAGGCACTAATGTTTGTAAGAGGGCTGTTGACAAAAGCTCTAAAATCATCTGTATTAACTAGGGGAGAGCCAATCAAGCGCATACGAAATGGGTCGGTTGCAGTAGCCATGGATAGACAAAAATCAGTTAACCCAGATGCATTTGCTCGTGTTATCCACGTATTCTATCTTGTCTGTGTGGTAGATCGTGACAACATTTTTCAAAAACCAGAAAATCAGTGCCAATGATGCCAACGTGTGGCCCATTCTGTGTCAGTTATTTCCCAGTTCTGAGGAAAGAGCTGATATGAAATCCACAATGTACCATTAAAATAGTACTAGCTTTGGCAACATAAACCTCTGACACCCATTGATTTAACCGCCACCAACAATAAGCTAAAAAGAGTTGTTGCTTGTCCTGTATAATCTGGGATACGTGGGTTAGAGTGGTCACCGTTTCCTGGGGAATAAATGGCTCGGCTATGTTATGCAGTGCAGCTAGATGATTATTAAGAGAACTAAAGCACATTATGTGAGTAGCCCAATCATCTGCCCTTCGTCTAACTCGCCAAAGTAACTGACCACAAATTGAACATTTGCGTAAAAACCATGGCCTACAAGAGTACCCATGATTAATGCATCCTTGGTGTAAGATTAATAGTGCCGTGCCCGATGCCCTTGGTTCCACAAGGTCTATAAAGTCACAATATTCTATACAGTTAGTCGGTTCTATACCTAGCTCGTTATACTGGTAACACTTGTTCAAACCATAACCGTTCCCTTTCCCAGTATCACAGTATCATAAGGTTGGAAAGGACCTCTGAGATCATTGAGTCCAACTTATAACCCAACACTAACACCATCATCTAAACCATGGCACTCAGTGCCTCATCCAGTCTCACACTGGCCAACTTCCAGTCTTCTGGGACCTCTGCAGTGAGCCAGGACTGTTGAAAGATGATGGAGAGCGGCTTAGCAAGCTCATCCGCCAGCTCTCTCAGCACCCTAGGATGGATCCCATCCGGCCCCATAGACTTATGAGGGTCCAAGCGGCTCAGCAGGTCTCTAACCTCCTCCTCATGGATTGCAGGAGGGCCATATTTCACCCTGCCCCCATCAACCACTTCAGAGGGCCAACTGTCAAGCGAGCTGACATCCTTACTGTTGAAAACTGAGGCAAAGAAGGCATTAAGTACCTCAGCCTTCTCTGCATCTTTGGTTACTATATTTCCCTCCACATCCAACAAGGAGTGGAGGTCGCTGCCACCCTTCTTTCTACCATTGATATATTTATAAAAACTCTTCTTATTATCCTTAACAGAAGTGGCCAATTTGAGCTCCAGCTGGGCTTTTGCTTCCCTGATTTTTTTCCTACATGACTTAACAACATTTTTGAACATGATCTGGCTTATGTCCCCTTCTTTCCAACGGCGATACATCCTCTTTTTCTTACTTAGTTCCTTCAGAAGCTCCCTACTCCTTTGCCGAATCTCAGGATCCAAACTGGGTCTCCAGTCCCACGGCTGTTGATTTCGGTGCCTCCAGCGGTTCAGTTGATCCACTGACAGTGGTTGCTGCATCTACTTCAGGCCTCGGTTGCGTTGTTAAAGCAGGCCGTGTCCATTTGCTAGGCACCCACAGTGGTCCGTGATCTGTGGAGAGAGACACAGCTATATCCTCTCCCTGTAAATAGAAAAGGGCTTGGCCCTTCCCACGACCCTGTTTTCGGATTTTTATATTTTAATTTTACTTCTTGTATTGGTTGCATCCTCAATTGGGAATGATGCACCTCAAGGGGGGGTTGCTCTGTACCCTCCACAAAAAAAAAAAAAATTTAGAGTAAATAACACTTTTGCCAGTCGCATGGTGGGGTCTATATTTTCAGTATCTTTTTGTCGATTAAGATAATCTTTTAATGTTCTATTTGCTCTTTCTACCACAGCTTGCCCTGTGGACAGAAGAGCAATGCCTGTTACATGTTTTACTCCCCATTTTTGTAGAAAGCGATTGATTTTCTCCGCCATATATGCAGACCCATTATCTGTTTTTAATGTTTTGGGGACTCCCATTATTGCAAAACATACAGTCAAATGACGAATTACATGTAAAGCCCTTTCAGCCACCTGAGCGGATGCCCAAATAAAATGAGAAAAGGTATCAACACAAACATGCACATATTTCAATCTTCCAAATGCAAATACATGAGTAGCATCCATTTGCCAAAGCTCGTTTGCCTGTAAACCCCACGGATTAACCCCCACTCCCAAGCCTATGCCATGCAATCCGCATTGAGGGCATGCTTTTACAATGCCTTGGGCATCTGTCCATGATATACAAAACTGTCTTTTTAGCGCTCTTGACACTTGATGAAATAGAGCATGGCTTTCTCGTGCTTACACAAAAGAGTCTACTGGTTCAGCCATTACTGGGCTCGCTAATGAGTCTGCTATTGTGTTGCTCTTATCCAGCCCCAACTCATTTTGATGACTGCGAATGTGAATTATACAACATGACTTGGAGCGTAACCAAATAGCCCGTTGTACTTGGTAAAATAGTTGCTCGAGTCAAGGATTCCACGGTGACTTAATCAAGGCATCCTCTATGCGCTGTATTACTCCTACTGCATACAAAGAATCCGAGACTATATTAATAGTCTCCTCTCTCCAGGCTATTAGGGCCCATGTAAAGGTGGCTAATTCCAGTGTTTGCAAGCTATCATCAGCCTGTCCCTGGATTAAATGTTTCTTCCACTCATGGTTTTCATACCATACACAAGCTGCTAACTTTTGCCTTCTCCCAGCGTCGGCAAGAACAGCACGTCCTTTAGTCGTCTGGGAGACCACCGAAGGATGGGGATGCCAGTCCTGACGTGTTATTGTCTGGAAACGTGCATCCTGAGGGATGTCATTTTGGACTGAATTGGGAAAACCTAATAGTACAATTTGAATTGGTGTAGAATTCTGCAATGTCCATTCAAAGTCTTCTGTGGTCAAAGGCAGATGAATGTTGTCAGGTTCCGCCCTGCTGACTTCGATATGTCGTCGTCGACCCTTTTGAATGAGAAATGTGATAATTTCAGCTCGTTGCCAAATACTTTTTGGGACTATATGTGGCGGGATCAACCATTCCAAAACTGTCACAGAGCTGTGCTGTTGTTGCTTGGCAAGCTCGTTTCCCATATCATCAGGTCCTCCTTTTCCCCGTTTCTCTTTTGCCAAGCAGAAATTTGATAGAGGAGGACAAAGGGGCATTGTGGATGATTAACGATATATAGGCTGAGGGGAAGATCTGGTAGACAACGATCAGCAATTGTAGTTAATAATTTGTCTCCAATGAGTTGTATGCAGCGCTGGTGAGAAGATGTCCAGATTACAGGGGCAGTGGGTTCAGTTCCTTTTAATATGTCCATAAGGGGGTGTAAGTCCTCATTAGTGATCCCTATTAAATTGCGAATCCACTGTAAATCCCCTACCAACTTCTGCACATCATTAAGGGTGTGAATATTTGTGGTCAATTCCACCTTTTGTGGGGCAACTGTTTTAGCATCTATTTTCCAGCCCAGATATTTCCGTGGAGCATGTTGTTCAATCTTTTCGGGTGCAATAACAAGACCCATCAATTTTAGTTGCTTACCAACCTCGTCAATAAGACTCAGAAAAACTGTCCTTCCGACAGAATATCATCCATATAATGGTAAATAATAGTGTCACTTGTTAGCTTATTGCGAAGAGGGTGCAACGCCCAGGCTACATACAGTTGACACATGGTGGGTGAGTTTTTCATGCCCTGGGGTAACACTACCCACTCATAATGCTGTGCGGAAGCTGCTTTGTTAATGGCAGGCAAACTGAAAGCAAACCGAACTGTATCCTGAAACTGTAATGGAATTGTGAAAAAACAATCCTTCAACTCAATAATCAATATATTCCAGTCTTTTGGCAACATCGTAGGGAGTGGCATAGCAGGTTGAAGGGCTCCCATAGGCCACATTTGATTGTTGACCTTCTTTAAGTCATGTAAAAGTTGCCATTTTCTGGATTTCTTTGGAATCACAAAAATGGGAGTGTTCCAGGGGCTAATGGAAGGTTTAATGTGTCCTACATGCAATTGATCTTGCACAAGTTCTTGTGCAACACACAGCTGCTCAATAGTCAGCGGCCACTGCTCCACCCACACAGGTTCATCTGTTTTCCATTGTATAGCTGAGGTTGGTGGCTGACGAGCAGCGGTTGCTACTAAAAAACTGAAGGGGAAGAAGGGATATTTACAGTTCCACCCAGCTGGGTAAGCACATCTCTGCCAGTCAGTCCTCCTACATCGCCAGGTAAAGGCATCGCATAAGGCCGAAGGGTTGTTGATTGCCCTTCTGGGAAGTACAACTTTACAGGCTGTACACTTTGTAGAGGACGAGAGCCTTCCCTGTTCCTTGAGCAGCGTCCATTGTAGGGGCAAGCGTCCATGCAGAAGGCCAGTTCTTTTTCTGTATAATAGTAACATCAGCTCCTGTATCTATCATTGCTGTAATAGACACCAAGGCATGACCCTGGCCAAGTTGCAGTTTTACCATGGGACGCTGTTGCATCTGCTGCACCAGATTAGCAGCTGTTTCTCCGGTAGAATCAAAAGCACGGTTACTGCGACTAGGTGCAGAGGATAAATCTGCATGACCCCATGACTATCTCTCAAACAGTATTAATTGTACTATCCATGTCCCTTTAGGGATTGCAAAAGGAGGAGTAAATGTGTAAGCAGCAATTAAAATTTCCCCTGTATAATCCGCATCAATGACACCCAGTAAAACAATTAAACCTACTGCTCCGACAGATGATCGTCCAGTCAGGAGTGTGCCTTTATCAGTATTGACATCAAAAATAGGTCCTGTAATGCCAGTAGGAATTTTATGTACCATATTTGTAGTAAGAGTAACATCTACAGCTGTTGCCAAATTGAGCCCCAGGCTCCCTCTTGTGGCTAGAGCGGAGAGTTGCCCGAGAGCATTGGACCTGCTATTTGTGTCTTTGCGCGCGACTCCTTCACGCTCCAATTCCCGTTTTTTGTCATCTGGCATACAGACCCAGCGTGAGTGTCCTTCTAGCAGCAATCACACCAAACTGCTACTCGGCACATCTTCAGGAAGTGCGCTTTACTCCCACATAGAAAACACACTTCTGGAATAATAGAATTCCACTTAGATTCTAACTTTTGTACTGCCGCTGCAATAGCGGTGGTGGTGGGTTGTATGGCTGCTTCTACAGCCTGAGCTACCACTCTGGACTGCTGATTCTGAGCTGCATGGTTTGCCATCTCTATCATATCGGCCACTGTTGCTGTTTTAGGTAACTTGGCAAGCACTGCTTAGTCTTCGCATTAGCAAAACAATGCGAAAAAAAGCAAGCAACTTAAGCATATTTTGCTTAGATTCCTCTAGCATATCCGTGTACGCAGTTAACGCCTGAGACAAACAATCAATAAAGTGGGTGTATTCTTCAGTCAGTCCTTGCTTTACAGTGGTGAAGGTGGAAATTGGGTTCTTATCTGGGACAGCGAAAACAGCCTGATGAGCTAATGCAGACGATTGAACATGATATTCCCTAGGAAACTGTAGCTGTACATTGGTGTTAGCAAATTTTCCAGAACCAGTTAACATGTCCGGAGCTATCCCGTACAAAGAGTCTCCTTGCTGTCTGGAGACGGCTGCAGACATCTGAGCTAATCATTGCCATTCCTTTCCCCAAATAATATACTGAGACGGGGTGAGTAAAAATCTTGCCAAGTTTGGACAATCAAATGGTGAGTTCACATCTGCGGTAAAAAATCAATCTATGACTGTATGGGCTGCTTCTGACAATACCGTTTTCAGTTAGCTTGTTGCAACAGTTTCCGATCATGATGTTCATAGCGGCTTTGCGGACTGTTTAAACCCTGCTCATAGATTACAGGGCACACCAAGCCTCCTGCTGCCTGCTAGTCTACCTCTGAAATAGCATCACGAATAATACGCGGACCAACGAGACATAGTGGGTAAAGTATGGGAACGTACTATTTCTGTGTTAACACCTGGCAGGGATCCTCCACTTGGTGATAAAGCAACTCTATTCAGTCCAGTTTCAATAACGGAAATACGGTCACCGATTCGCGCTTCGAAATCCATTAGCAAATGCGCTATTTCTATTTCTGGCAGCTGTTCTACAGATGACACGCAGGCAGGAGAGGCCATTGGAAGGACTGGTGTTATTCCTTCCTCATCATCTGATCCCTCAAAGGGTAGTGGCACAGTGTCAGGTGGTGGAGGTGGTGACGCTGCTGTGGGGATCGCCTCAGTAGGAACCTTTTCAGGAGTCATTCCTGAGCTTCCCTCCCCTTGGGGTTGGCAGTACGAGCCTCCTGTCATTTTTACCTCTTGGCATACCGCAGAAAGACCTTTGCTTTCAAAGCATGTACCAGAAGGGGATAGAGGACGGAGCGGCTCTGCAGCTGCAGTCAGTGGGGGCCAAATAGTCACTGTAACACCACTTTCAATGCGCTCTTGCAGCTTTTGAGCTGATGTAGCAACTGGTGCTGTCAGACCCTCAACTGGCAATTGCCGCAACTTATCTAGCCCCAGAAATTTACTGATTTTGCTGTCTTTACTCTCCGTGTTAGTGACAGCACGAGCTACTATAGCTTGAACAGCAGTGGCAGCTACCTTTGCCTCACCTTTCATGCTAGTCAAAGTATTAATAACAGTGCACCAAGTAACACCAAAGTTCATTGCATGCTTGTCCTTCCCAGTAATAGTCAAGTCCCACAACTTGTCCCCTAGAGCACGCCATTCTTGGTAGTCAAATAAAAGAGAAGTGACTTCAAAAAAGCCAGTCTCTCGTGCCCAGGATATTAGCTTATCCAACGCCTTTTCGGCTACTGCCTCTCCTCGTTTAATAAGGAGGTTAAACAGCGATTTCCTGGCGGCGGCAAACTCAGACTCCATCGTCTTATTTGGCAGGGGGAGGGGGCCAAACCTTCCTACCTCGCATGGTGCTTCCTCTGAAACCACCTTCTGAGACTCTTTGCCCACCTCCACTGTCGGCTCCTTCCCATATCCGCGTCCAACTGCATGAGAAATTAGCGAGCTGTCAGCTTCCCGCTGTCTGGCATCGCATCCTGTCCCTGTTCGGGCGCCAGATGAAGCGCAGGAGCTCGGAGTCAAAGACGTAGTCTCATAGAGATTCAGTCAGTGCTCACTTTATTACAAAAGATACACTGTTTATATAGAAATTCAACAGGGTTCATGCGGCAGAATTTGATCATTGATTGGATACATTCAGGTGTTCATACGCTAGCTGTAGCTTTATGATTGGTTAAATACCCATCAGCACACATCATGATGTAGCTAAGGGAAGTCTGCTTGCAGTTAGCAAGTTTCTTAATGATCAGCAAATTTTCTTAGCAAGTTTCTTATCTGCAACTTTGTATCTCTTCTGCTTATTCCAGCCAATTTCTTCTGTCAGGCTTGACAAGGACGAAGTGTCCTTGAGTGTAGCCACATAGGCAGGGTTGTGCATAATAGACTGAAACAACAATTCATGGCCTGTATTGCTCAAAATATCATCAACATGAAAGCACTTTTCGTTTTTCTCTTAATTCTTGCTATATATGGATTTAGACATGTTATTTCTAAGGGTCTTGGTTGACCATAAACTGTGTTACCTAATTGAAGGAATCACTGTTTAAAACTGGCGTTATAATAATACACATGAGGTGATGTTTACAGGTCAATGAGGAGACACTGTGCATCACTAGCTTGGCCAGACTTGGAACTGTACTCATATGAATGTTTACAAATGCTGACATACCCGGCAAATATATTGAATGGACTGAGTTTAGCTTGTTAATGGCCAGGGAATGAATTTATGCTCTTATGTGAATGTAGTTTACTTGCATTTTTTTTCAGGCATACATACAAATTAGGCCTGTGACTCACTCTTGCTGAACAGATACTTCTTTTTTAAGACTACCCTGTGCAGTGCTTTGTCTGGGCCATTTCAATTGTTCTGATGGTGAGCCAGCCCACTCTTAGCTGTTAGAGTTTCCAGGGTGTTCTGATGTCATACGGATTACCTAAATAATGTCTTCCTTTTACTTGTGGGAGAATCTGTGATTCTCTAGAGGTGTCCATCAGCTCTGACTCACTCATCTGTATCTTGAGCCATTCTCTTTCCTATCTGCTTAAGCATACCCACAGTAATTATCCATCTACCTGTTTCAACACACAGAGTTAGTAGTTTGTTTAATATGGAAATCAGATGACTTTCAATTTCATGTGTTTACTTTTTAGATTGATAATGAAGAATACGGGGAAGCTTTGTCTTTGGCTCAAACATATGGCCTTGATTCTGATCTTGTATATCAAAGGCAGTGGAGGAAGTCAGCTGTTAACGTCGCTTCAATTCAAGACTACTTGGTGGGTTTGTTTTTTGTGATATTTAGGCTTTATTATCAGAATGGTTATGTTATGTTTACAGGAATTAAATTCTCAATTGTGTTCTAATTTGTGCAACATGAATTGATAGCAGTTTGGAGAGTTGTCCTGCAAATTCCATTTCATGTCATGTGGAAGGGAGCAATCTTTTTAACTGCAGGCCTGATCCAGAGACCTCGGAAGTTAACGAAAATATTTCTTTTCAAGTATCTTCTAATTTCTGTTAATAGCAGCTTGCTTTCTCTATTGTAAAATCTCCCCCACGTGTGGCAGTACGTTGTTGACTGGCAAATGAATAACAATAATTGGAAATACAAAGCTTTTAAATAACTTTCAAGTATTTTTGAGAATTTTAGTTAAAAGAAAGACTTCAACCTGCACCCCTGTCAAAGCTGCACACCTAATGGTGTCTTCCAGTAGATCAAGAGAAATGTCATCTAATTTTTGTGCTTGTTTTTTTTTTTCAAATCCATTATTAATAGAACGTCAAAACAAGATTTTTAGAAGGAGCCATTTTGCATGTGCTGTGTAATCTCAACTGAAGATCTGCAGATAAGGCCAGTAATATTTTGTGACCCTGATCAGTCTTTTCACAGAATCTTGTTGACATGTGAAGAGGTTGATACTGAAAATGACTCTAGTGCTATTGGATAATGTACTTGGTTCAGAAAAACTGCATTTTAGCCCCAAAGTACCTCATTTTATTTAGTGTAAGTAGGAATGGTGCTAATTAGGAAATATAAACATAAACTTCTAATTCAGTCGTGAAAGTTCTAAATCATTTGGCATTTCGGTGCCCTTTTCTGCCATATATACTCTGAGGGAATTATGTTTTTAACATTTTCACCTCTTTTGTTGGTTCATGTTGTCAGTCATCAGATTTTCTTGACTTTTTTTAAGTGGAAGAAACACATTAGAAGATTTTAACATCTATGGTTTCATTGCTTTGCATTGAAGCATATAACATTATGTCTACGCTCTTGTTCTTGAACAGAGCAAAATTAAGAAGCGTGCATGGGTTCTTCATGAATGCTTGGAAAGAGTTCCAGAGAATGTGGATGCTGCTAAGAAGCTGCTTCAGTATGGCTTGAAAGGCACAGACTTGGAGGCTCTTGTGGCCATAGGAAAAGGAGAAGATGGTGGCAGGTTTGGGAAGAGTCTTTTAGTTGGTTTTCTTTTTAAAAAACATTGTATGAAGTTGTTTTTAATAATCTGGTAATTTTTTTTTTTTATCAAACACTAATAGAAATGTTAAAGTGCTTTTGCAGGACATAAATAAAGGTAATGCTTTCAATCAAACTATTCTAAAGATATCTACAAGGTACATTTTACCTTTTACAAAAATAAAATGACTATTAATTTCGTATTGCGTTTCTTCTCTGGATACCCTTTATTTTCTTTATCATAGAGAATGTCTGATGTCACGATTTTTTAATGAAAATCTGTTTCTGTTGCCTCTTCTGGAAGTTGCAACTGATGTATTTTGTTGTACGTCTTAATAGCTGTAATGCTCTTGTGTTCTTGTAGTGGGGAGGAGAAAAAGGCAAACACAGTCACTATGGAAATATATGCAGAGGCTGTTCTCTTTGGTATTCAGTTTCTGGTGGTAGAAATAGAGGTAGCTGTTCTTTATTTGGGCAGTCATCTGTTACCATTGTATGCTGTAGAGGTGCTGCCAATCCCAGTGCTGTCTATGGAATTATAAACTTTTATCGAGCATCATAGCTGTGTGGTTGATTGGTTGTGTTTTTTTGGCTTGTTTAATGGAGACGGTGGAAGAGAGAAATGGTGCCTCTTCTTGGATCGTGATGAGTATCTGCTGCTCTACAACAGCAAAACTCAGGATCATAATTTTCTATAAGTTTAGATTTTTAGTCAAGGTATAAATGGAAAGCTGTGTTAATATGTTTATTCAAAAATCAGTTCACCATATCTTTTTTTTTTTTTTTGTATCACCATTGATTACATTTTTGGTTTTGAATTGCAGATTTATCTTGCCGGGGGAGGCGGACATCAACATTCCCTATGAAGACTTTTTGCCACCAGATGAAGAAATAGATACTAGAAAGGAAAAAGAGGCCAGGAAGCGTCGAGAACTTCTATTATCAGTAAACTTCTCAAAGTAAATGAAATGTTAGGCCATGTTTTATTCAGATTTATAGGTTTATTAGAACTACAAATTTGCAAGAACGTAGTTACTGTCATGTACATTGTTCCTAACAGGAAAGCGGTTTAAACTTTAATTGACATTATGTTGTGTCAAACTTCTCAGTTTACTTAATTTCTTGATATATTCTAGGGCATAAAGTCATTAACATGTGCAACCATTGTCTTCATATGCATGTGATATATACAGTATCAATTGTAAACATGAAAATTCCTGTTTTGAACACAGGCTGACACTGGAACAAAAAGAACTCTGCCGTAGCAGGCTGAAACTGTTAACTTACCTTGATCGCCTTGAAACCTACAAGGTGAGGAAGCTTGATAACTGGCTGCAGTTCTTTTGAATTCTCATGCTATGGGTATTCCTCTGTAACGTTTTTGTCACAACATCATATTTTTTTGTTATGTATTGCAGTATTAATGTTTATAGTCTTCTTGAAATACCATGGTCTCTTATTTGAGTGATGTAAGCTGTTTTCTGTTCAAGCTACTTTATTTCCCCTGCTTCACTGTTGCAAATGGCTGGTGTCTAGTGTTGAGAGATATAGTTGTGCTGAAGCCGGCTTTGAACATACTGTGTCTGCGGGGAATTAAAATTATGCAGCAATGTGGGATGTGGAGCTGGTGTAGGATTACTGTTATTTCCCTCTGTCGGTCTAATTAGCAAGTTCTATTCAAATTCTCTTAAGGTATTTTTTCCTCTGTGAGCTTACCAAAGTGAAAGGCTTTTGAAGATCAGTCTTGTGTTTTGCTTAGGTTTTTTAACTTTAACTTTGCAATTGGCACCATTCATCTTAGGACTTTTACCACATCTCTTTGCAACTAATGTTGTTTAAACCGTAATTAAATAAACCGGAGGATTGTCTTAGCAAACTATCAATTAACAATGCATCTGTTTTTTCTACTGAAGCAAATAAAACCCAACAGGATCTTTTCCGCATATACGTCATACTTGGTAGTCCTAATTCAAACAAAACATGGACGAGTTTTGATGGTTTTACAAATCCTGCATAAATGCTAATATTTTATGAAATTTTTTTTTTAAAGGAAATCCTTGGAGGGCCTCATGCAGCTGAACAGCACTATGATGGTGAATTCTTCAAGACGTTCAGAAATCAGAATATTGTACTTTCAGCAAGAACTTATGCTCGGGTATTATTATTTTTTTTGCTTTGGTGTTGCTGTTTTAACTTAAGTGCATTTTTTCCCCTTTTAACTTGATAGAATCACAATGGGAATTAAAATGTATTTGATTGTAAATTAATAAATGCAGTGACCCTGAGCTAATTTTCTTTATTGCTAAGGAAAATTTTAAAATTAAATGTTTGCTTCATGATCTAATCTTACTTATTGCTCATTTTCAGTCTAAATCAGTGTTAAGCTTGGCCCACAACTTAATGTTTTACTCTTCAGGAAAGCAATGTCAGAGCCCTGGAAATTTTGTTCACTTTCCATGGACCAGCTTTACTTCCGCACAGACAGGCAATTCTCTCCAATTTTCCAGAGACTACTTCCCCACATGAATATTCTTTCTTGTTGCCTGAAGCTTGGTAAGAATGCATGAATGGATGTTTTCATTGTTCTAACAAAAAAAAAAGAGATTTTTAGGTTATTACTTAATTTGGTTTCTATATATTGCAATCTGCTGTTGTTTATTACCTGGAATCAAGAGAGAAGCTTTGTCTTTATTTGTCCAGTTGTCATTTTCTATTTTACTTTGTGCTATTCATGGAAGCTTTTTGGTCTCTTTTCATTATTATTGGGAAAGTAGGGGCTATGAATGTTCTTTACTCTCTTGTTGGAATGGGTCCAGAGGAGGACCACCAAAATGATCAAAGGCCTGGAACACCTGCCCTATGAAGAAGGGCTGAGAGAGCTGGGGTTGTTCAGCTTGGAGAAGACTCCGAGGAGACCTTATTGTGACCTTTCAATACTCAAAAGGGGGCTTATAAGAAAGATGGAGAGGAGCTTTTTAGCAGGGCCTGTAGCAAAAGGACAAGAAGTAATGGTCATTTTAAACTGAAAGAGGAGAAGTTTAGACTATATAGGGAGAAATTTTTTTTACTGAGGGAGGCGAAACACTGACACAGGTTGCCCAGAGTGATAGTAGATCCCCCATCTCTGGAAACATTCAAGGTCATGTTGGATGGGGTCTGGGCAACTTGATCTAGTTGAAGATATCCCTGCTCACTGCAGGGGGGCTGGACTAGATCACTGTCATGGTCCTTTCCAATCCAAACCATTCCATGATACTATAACACATAAGAGGCAACATAGCCTTTTTTGAGCTGAAACTGTCCAGATTTTCCCGTGTGAATAAAAGTCTGTAATTGGTTTGTAGTAGCAGCCAATGTTAGGAAATTAATGATACAACTATTTCGCTCCGTGGCAGGAATTATCTTTTTCTGAATTTGTTTTGAAATGGTATTTTAGCCATCAGTAAGTTCAAAATCATTAATCTTTTTGTTGCTGATTCTTATGCAGCTTGCTAAGGTAGAATTATAGAAAGATTTAAAGCTATACTTTCTACTCTTTCATTTCAGCATGAAATGTTAGTTTATTGTCAACTTCATATACATTTTCATAGGAGAGTCTTCCTTGAACATCATAATAATGTTGTGTATTAATTAAAAGGGTTTTTCTTCTTCTAGAGTGTTTCTTTCAAATTCTTTGATTATGAAATTAGTTTTGAAGCATATTGTTCAGTGCCCATGAAGAATTGGGGAGATTTCAGTATTTAATATTTTACAATAGGACTTTGAAGCCTTACTTCAGAGGGATAGTTTTTGGAGTAGCCAATAGAATATTTTTTTGTAGTCTTACAGTGTTATAGTTATGTCTTGTTCACTTCAAAGTTTTAGAGTCCCGTTTGGATAATTCTCCATTTTTATTGATCGAATTATTCCCCTGACATTTTTCCTAGCTTATAATACTTACCAGTTTTGTCCTTTCTTAGCAACAGTTAGTCTTTGTCATGATATCTAATACTTACTAGTCCCCTTTTTATTGTGGTATTATTAGGAACACATTTAGGTATTTAGTTTTGGTATGAAAACACTTGTTTTGTCCTTTTCTCTTCATGGTACTAACTGTCACCTTTTAGAAATTATTGCAGTATTTATAAAATTGGTAAAATATATTCCAATATTCCTTATTTTGATAAGACTTATAATGTGAGAGGGAGGGAAGAAGGATCTTCTTAAATCTGATTATGATGTTTTCTTGGTGTTCATAAATGAGTTCCACTTATTTCTGAGGAATTGTTTGTTCTTGGTTTTGTTTTTTGTGTTTTGCTGTTGTGGTTGGTTGGTTTGTTTAAGAAAGTGACTTACGTGTCAAGAGGCAAAATGACAGTTAAAATATTTTACCAGTGGTCAGGTAGTAAAGATGTGAAGTTATGGGTTAAGAACTTAGTTTTGTCTGTTGTTGAGAAGTGGAAGTATGTAGTTTGAATCTTTATTCCTGTGGCAGGCAGAACGTTCCAGTGCAGGGATGAGATATGTGCATGTTCACTCTTTTCTCTCTCAGGTTTGAGAACAGATAATACTGTGTGTCGTTGAAATATTTGTCCTTGAACAACTTCAAAATGGGGGCCAGAGCATATCCTATGTACACAAATGGTGCTTATATATACTTATAAAGATACACTGCTTATTTGATCTAACCTTTTTCTAAAACTATTACCATGTTACAAAAACAATTACTTGCATAGTATTGCTAAATACACTCCCTAAACCTGCTGTATTAATGTAACAGAATTAAATATGTATTGATAAAAGTGTGTTAATGAGAATAATATGCTAATGAAATATACTTAAGTTGTAAAAAGTAACTTTTTTATTATTTTTTTTTTTCTGGGATGTGGTGAATCTCTCCCCCCAGTCTGATTAGCTTCAGCTTCTGGCGATTCTTGTTTCATGTGAATCAAATAACAAATCTTATAAAGGATTCTGAGCCGGCAAATGACTTAATCTGTTTTTCCTTTTTAAATTTCTCACTGTTGCAGTTATGAAATAGAGTGTATGCTGGATATCAAGAAGATTTTCTGCTTTTAACTGTAAAAAAGATAACTCTCTCTTCTGATTAGCTCATTGTTTTTCTGAAAATTCAGAGCCATAATTGTCTGTACCAAGCGATTCCAATAGGGTGGTTTGTTGCTATGGTGCATGTGATGAGACCACAAACAGGGGCAACTGTGTGATAGTGCCAGTTTTAAGAGTGCAGCCTGCTCTGGTGGCCTTGCTTGAAAAATGCCTTGTTCATGCCTTTGCTGCTTGGCCTCCTGTGGCTCAGACCTATTGCTGAGTGATGTGCTGCCTGGAGCCAGAAAAGCTCTTGATGGAGGAGAAAAATACTGTAGTTTGTCTTCTGGGTCTTCATATATGGCCCTGTGTGTGTAGGATGAGGTACTGCTGGGAATTGGGAACTCTCTGAGGTGATACCTGTACTTATGGAAATTCACAACATTGCTCTGTGTTCTGTTAGTTCCTCCATCAGTAGAGGAATCTGTCTGAAGAAAAACTTCAGATTGTAATAACAGGTGCTGCCTTGTTTGTGCATTGAACAGGTGAGGTGGGACAAATAGGCACATCTAGCTATTGCCAAGGCAAAAGCATTGAATTACAACTGCTTGCTGTACACCACCATCACCATGAATGCACATAAAAGTGCTATGTTGGAAGAATTTTATTACCTATGAGAAAAGTTTTTGTAAAGGTTGCATTGTAACTGCCATTTCCTTTTGCCTGGAGCCTCTGGTTCAGCTGCAGATAGTAAATTCTAAGTACCTAGTGAAAGAAGTAACTGCTTTATATCTTTAGAATGCACTAGCAAAAGAGTCATCTTTATTGTTACTGACGCATGTCATTTACATTAGGATGGCATTAGACACCAGTGTCACAAAACATTTAAAGTCTTTATCAGTCAAGGAAGAGTTGGTGTAAGAAATAGGAATTCCTTTTTTTTTTTTTCTGTCTTCTAGGCCAGATTGTTAAGGAAGTCTGTACATATTTTTTTCCTGTATCTGCTTGTAAATGTCTGGAGTGGTAGATGTTCTTTTGCTTCTTGTTTTTGGCACATATTTTGTAGCTTTGCATCTTTAGAGATTGCTCTTAGAATTGTTCAGGAGGAGGTTTGTAATGTCTGATCAGAGGATTTCTGTATTCATGAGACCCTTGAAAAGGCTGCAAGTTATATAAGCTCAGCAGCTCCCCAAACTGAGAGGGAATCTGAAATAGTAAGACGCATTTGTGGCTCTACATGCCTGTCGGCTTCAAATTGGTATTGTGATAGACAGACATTACTCAGTAATGTGTTTTGCAGAATTGTGATTGTAATGTTTTCTTATTTATTATTTTGCAACTTCTTTTATAATGATGGCTTCTGAGTCTCTGCTGTTTCTTAGTCACTGGGAATCTTTTTCAAAGATCCATCGTATGCACAGACTTCATCTGTTAAGACAACATGAGTGAGATGGTAAAAGTTCAAGTGTTCAGAGATGAGAACTCTTTCTAATTTCTGTTTTAATAGCTACAGCTAGTATTCCTAGTCTATAGTTAAGACTGTTTCCCTCAGATTTTTAAAGGTAATCTCAGACAAAAATAATGCTTTACCATCATTATAAATACATAACCAGAATATTTTTCATTTTGTTTTAATTTTCTTATCTTTCTTATTACATTAACTGCTATATTGCAACATTAGCGCTTACATTTTAAACTCGAAGCTGGGAAATTCAAATGTATGATTCCCACAAGTCTGCTATACTGCACATTACACTAGCAGTAAAAAATCTTCCCTCTAAGACAGAAACTTTTTATATGTTTCTGCTTTTATACTCCTCAGCTTTCTCAAAAACTGGTTTTCAGTTGTGTTTTAAAGTGAGTTTTTACTGAAGACTAGATGAACCCCATTTGCCTGATAAACAGGCATGGGGATGTGAATCTTACTGAAGCTTTTAAAACCTCAAAACTTCTAGACTCATGTATGACTTGTTTAATTGTGTAGTATTTAAGAGTTTAATTTTGCCTTTTCATAATGATATCATCTCCTGAACTATTTTTTTAGTTATTGCCTATGGCACTGCAGCTTTGATAAAGCTTTTACAGCTTCATCTCTTCTCTTCTTAGTACGTATATGTATACAGGTTTCATGACTGAATGTCCATAAGAACTAATATAAAGTCTTACATTTTCTTGTGAAATAAATAAGAAGGGCATAAGTGGCCAAGAAGGCCAATGGCATCCTGGCCTGCATCAAGAATGGTGTGGCCAGCAGGGTGAGGGAAGTGATCCTTCCCCTGTACTCGGCATTGGTGAGGCCACACCTTGAGTATTGTGTTCGGTTCTGGGCCCCTCAGTTCAGGAAAAATATTGAGGTGCTGGAGCGGGTCCAGAGAAGAGCAACAAAACTGGTGAAGGGACTTGAGCACAAGTCCTATGAAGAGAGGCTGAGGGAGCTGGGGTTGTTTAGCCTGGAGAAGAGGAGGCTCAGGGGTGACCTCATCGCTCTTTACAACTATCTGAAAGGAGGTTGTAGACAGGTGGGGGTCGGTCTCTTCTCCCAGGCAGCCAGCAACAGAACAAGAGGGCACGAGCTTAGACTCTGCCAGGGAAGGTTTAGGCTGGATATCAGAAAAAAGTTCTTCACAGAGCGAGTAATCAGGCATTGGAATGGCCTGCCCAGAGAGGTGGTGGATTCACCATCCCTGGAGGTTTTTTAAAATAAGACTGGATGTGGCACTTAGTGCCATGATCTAGTAATCATGAGGACGTTGGACAAAGGGTTGCACTTGATGATCTTGGAGGTCTCTTCCAACCCAGATGATTCTATGATGTTTTATATGCACTGCTTTTCTTCTTGCAAAGAAAAACAGTTTAGAGGTAGAAGGATCAATGTAGTTTATATTTCAAGGATGTGTTTGGGGAAAAAAAAATCTCAGATCTTACCTTGCACTGTGAAGTAGAAAAATAACTTTTGAGGGAATGTTTAACTGGTGATGATGACACTGTGTTCCTGTCTGGATTGACTTCTGTTAGAAGCAGGGGAGGTTCTTGTGGTCCATGTAAAAGTTAGGGGGTTTGGAGGAAGAGAAGCTCTTCAGCAAACTGGCCTCTATGGGAATATGGAACAACAGCAGGAGCAGCTCACTGCAGCCAAAAGGCTGCTGCAGAAAGTGAGCTGGCAAAAGTACTGTAGGTGTTAGTCAAGATGAATTTTTAAAGAGTGGAATGAGAACTTGAAGCTCTGAGGGAGCTGTGGAGAATACGAGCTGTCACCATGGAAGAATGGAAGTTTCCCAGGAGCTACTACACTATAGCTGAGGTGCCATTCAGAGACCTAGACAGGCTGGAGGAATGGGCCAGCAGGAGCCTTGGGGCGTTCAAGGAGGACAAATGCATAGTCCTGCACCTGTGAAAATTTTGCCAACAATAAAGGCTGGAGACTGACTGGCTGAGAGGCATCTCTGCTGAAAAGGCCCTGGCAGTCCTGATGGGCACAAGCTGAACATGAGACAGCAGTGTGTCCTGGCAGCAGGGAAGGCCAGCAGTACCCTGACCTGCATGAACAGGAACATAGCTAGGACATGGAGCAATCAGACTGCTGCATCTGTAATATTGGCTTCCAGTACAGGAAGAACATCAGTAAACTGGAATGGCCTCTGCAGAGGGCCCCCAAGATGACTAGGAAGTGGAGCACTTGCAGGCTGAGGGGACAAGGTGTGTGTTTTCAGGTGGGCCAGCAGCAACTTTTTAGATTATTCTGTCTAGGTTCTTTTAGGAGGAAAAAAAAGTTACCCTATTCTCAAATTCTATTAAATCATTAAAACACAGCTTGATTTGTTTATGCAAAATCAGATAGAACTTTTTTCCTGTGGTGGCAGAGATGCTTGAAAAGATCTGTCATTGAATTACATACAGCAGGAATTGTCAAAGGTAGTTAACTTGCAGACAAAATCAGCTGGAATACCTTTTCCACAAGTTTATGTGGATTAGTTTTCCCAAAATGTGTGGTGGTTTTGTTGCTCTGTTTTAGGCATCAGCTGTACGTGAGTCTTCATGAATTTGTCCCATCCCATGGATATTACTGGAAAACGAAGAGCTTCTGTATCGCGTACTGTATTGAATAATTGGAAACCTAAAAAGATATGTGGTCAGTTATGTAGTGGCATTTATAAGTTCACTATGGAACTACTATAATAATAATATAAAGTAAGTTTTTTCATACAATAACAAAAATGCAATACATATCAGTGCTTATGACTATGTATCTGGGATGCATTTCTTATTATATTTCATCCTCAATTACAGAATAATTGTAACATAATAAAACTATTTCAGAGTCATAAGAATTGCAGAGCAACATAATCCAGCATTAATTTCCCCATTACTGCCTGAGAAGATACAGACTTTGGACAAAAGAGTTTAAAAAATATTCTTTCTGGATTATATTATAATACCTATATGTATTATATATAACCTGCTTTTAATGCCTCCATATCTATATGTAGTGGGATTATGGAAGTGCTACTTTGAATGTGAAGTCTAAGATAATTTCTAGTGTACCTACAGTAAAGTGTGGAAATAAATTCTGGTAAGTGTACAAGTGTCAGCAGGGGAAAAGAATATTTGAAGGTTCTGGATCTTACATTCCTCATATTACTAAATGTTAATTTGAGATAATTTTAAAAATAGATGTCATAAAATTGGAATCAAGCATGTTCTTCAGCATTCTTCAACATTTTGAGTGGATAACAAAAGCTTTTAATGGAAACGCTGACTTTTTTATAGTTCTGTATCTTTCATATATAGCATTCTCACCTCCAGTAGATCAATACTTGATGTCTTACTTAAATGTGTTATGTTCAGAAACATTCCAGTATGTAACACATGAACTTCTAAATGCAGAATTAGTGTTTATGTTATTTTTTTCAGACAATGAGACATGATTTGAAACAAAACAGAAAAAGCAAAGATTCATGTACTCCAAAAATATTTTTAAAGTAACTCCAAACCTACTCTTAAAAATGTTTGTGTTCTGCAGCAAAAAGGTACTGTTCCTTAAATATGTTGGGGCAAATTGCCTTTTGCCTTGGAATTAGTGTTCGATGTGAACAAGTTTAGAAGGGAAAAGATTTAAAAAGAAAGGAAAATTCTAATCCTGAACTAGATGAGCCTGAGAGACAGGCCAGCTGTATGAAGTGCTTGTAGGAGAAAAGCTACACAGGGTTGCCATTGGTAATAGAAAGAATTGGACTCTGACCTTAAAACTGAATTAGATCTTCCTCTTTTGAAAGCCTGTCCTTGGACAGAAAAATCATCTGCAGGTTTGAATACTTTCAGTTGGTAGGGTACAGAAACTACAATAGCATAGACCTCTTTTGTCAAAGGAAAAATGGGAAGAATTGTCAAGACGACAAACGATAAAGTGAAAAGAGCAATACAGAAAAAGTCAGCGTTTTTTGAAGAAATAGAGTTGAATGCCTCCATAAAATATCCTTTTACTGGGCTCCAATCATAGTTATGCTACTGTTGAAAAGAAAAAATTTGGGGGGGAGCCGTGGTTTAGGAAAAAAAAAATTAAAACTGCTATGCTAATATTTGTGTAGAAGTATGGTATGGTACAGCAATAATTTCTTTTAGTTGGGAAAGAAGGCCACCTGCCTTAGTGATTACAATGATCTGTCCCCATAAGTGGAGTTTTGGGTCAGTGCCCACCATGTATGGGCAGGTTAAGTCTGCATTATTGTCTCTGAACTCTGCGAGATTTCAGTTTCTAGAACAAAACTGCAAAGTTGTGTATTGTAAGTAGAGAGACTGATGAATTCTGGGTGCAGTAGCATAGAGTATATGTTGCACGTATGGCAAGCTACCTGTGCATGCTAAATTCACTGCTTCCAGCCCAGTTAGACTTAGGTGTTGTGCTCAGGGCATAGGTGGTGATTCTAATATGCTTCAATTCAGCTGGATTTACTGCACACATGTTGTAAACAAAAGCATGGTTAGAAAATGGAAGCCCTACCTCTTGCCGTATGCGGCGTCAGATCTGTATCTCTCTTTTCCCTGCCTTATTGGCATTTGTGGTTTTGAGTTTGCAGAATGCAGTACTGTTTTAGTGCCTGTTCTCAGTTGACTTGATTCCATTTTAACAGCTGCTTTTCCAGAGTTTTGTTGCTCTCTGTTTCTGTATGAGTCACTGTGGTTACTGATACAGAAATTTGAGAGGAAAAAAATATGTTATGAACAAAACTACCAGTTAAGAGAAAACCTTGTGATAAATGTTGACGTATATACAGTCCTTTAATAATTCCTTTACTTTTATAAAGGACTCGAGTACAAGTATTTCCCATCCTTTGCTAGTTTTGAGACTGATTTAGCCTTGTATTTGAATTCAAAGAGTTGTTCTAAACTCTTCAGGATGAGAAGATAAAGTAAGGACAGCTGGATGTGGTCATGTCAGGTGTAAGGGACTGGGGGAGCTTTGCACCCCCAGAGGCAGGTGGGAATACGCAGGGACAATGTAGTACAGGGTCAGAAAATTGGTCTTTATTACCTGGCAATCTGCCTGGGGCACCCCAACAATGACCAAGCAGAGGTTCACAGCAATCGGGAGATCTTCATGGCATCACCAAGCTTTGACCCATGGCGAGGAGCATAGAGTCCAGTGTGTGTTAGCTTGTGTGCATTGAGTGGGTGTGTGATCGGTGCACGCAAGCCTTAGATTGTTCTAGCTACTGTTCACGTATTCGTATGATTGGTGAGCAGTGAAGCCAGGTACATGATATTATTTACATTCTAGTTGCTGGCTAGAGCAAAAATAAGGTTATTTTTGCAGCATGTTTTGGTACAAGAGTATGGGAAGTCTGATCAATGTGCATCGCCCAGTCTCCTTTTAATTCTTCTGCACCGGCCCATACCTAGGGGCAGGAGGGTGTTTTGAATTTTCTTATTATTGTTGAGCAGGTGAATTCATTGGCCAGTTCTGAGTGGTATGGGTTTTGCTGTTTTTTTTATGAACATAGAAAGAAACTTATCTGTTAAGACATTAAGACAGACTTTCAATAGTAGCTGATTTCTACTAGGATGAACTATTTTCCAGTTGTATCTTTTCTTTTAGTGCTGTTTGCTTTAAGCATTTAGAACTGAGTGCTGCTTGTTTCTTTGTGAGAGCTTTGAAAATCCAAAGTTCCTCTCTCCAGTTATTCCTATAGTGAACCTGAATATTTTTAAAATGGCAAATTGAGCCAGAGCAGAAAATTCTTTTAAAAGCATTTGCCCTGGCTTATCCGTACCCCTGACTTGAAAATAATTAACTCTAACTTTTTCTGTTGTGGGAAGGGAAAGAAAATGGAGTAGACATTTTCCAGTTGAGACAGCAATGCATGATGATTCCTTCTGATGAACTGAAAAATTTTTTCTCCATTATTTCATGGTGAGGTCTGCTAATAAACTTTTATGAAAAACTTTTGAAGTATCCTTATAGTATTTCTTCATTAGATGTGCCTGCACAACTGTAGGTTTCATTCCTGCAAAACCTTGTGCTGAAACGTGTTTGTTCTTGGTAGATTTGGCCAGAAGGCAAGTGGCCAAGGGCAGTTACCGAAGTCAAAAAAAATACAGGTACAGGCAAGCGTATTGCAACATCTATCCAAAGTTTCTCAAGTTTCTATAATACGTGGCTCAAATATTCCTGGACTAGGTATTTTCTAGATCTAGTAGACTTTCATGACACTTTATTACAAGAATTCTTTCTGTTTTTGAGCCCAAATACACCTTTTTTTTTTAATCTTCTGTTTCAGGCAGCTAGTAGCTACCAGTTTAGCTGCATATGATATAAAAAAATATCTGCTGTTGTTTATTTGAAATGAGGTCCTGCTAGTCTCGTCAGTGCTCAGTGTTCTGGGAAGTAAAACCAGTGAAATATCCTTTCCTATTTAAGTGAAAGGAAAAAGTGAACAACTTCATGTCAGTCTTAGCATATTGGTTGTCTTCTAGGGTTCTTCAGTCTGCTGTGACTTTCACAGAGAGCTATCACATACTTCTTGCCTTTAGTCATTCACATGGCTTGTCTCTATACTGTTCCACATTTTTCTATCACACTCTGAGTAAGGTAGGCAAAGGGAGGCAGAGTTGCATGTTGCTTCCTCACATAATGGATTTTAGAGTTGAGGACAGAGTAGGAAAAAAGCAACTGTCAAAGAGAGCAAAGCCTAGGAACTCAAATTGAGTGAGATCTTTCTTAGTAAGCATTCTTTTTTAAGCAGTAAACTTCCAACTTTAGTTGAAAAGATGTCGTAGTGGGGTGTTGGAGAAGTTATTTTCTCTTTAATGGAATCATAGAACCACTTAGGTTGGAAAAGACCCTTAAGATCATTGAGTCCAACTCTTAACAAAGTCCATAACTAAACCATGTCTCTGAGTGCCACATCTACAAGTCTTTGAAATACTTCCAGGGGTGGTGACTCAACCAATATGTTGTCTCAGTAAGAGATGGGCGAGAGAGAGACTGACAGAGCAGGGCCAACACTGTTTTTCATGTTACCCGGTAGTATTCTCTGTCCTCTGCTCTATGAAAGTGTTTTCTCTTTTTATTTTTCCCTAGTATGAAGATGTGTTATTATTAAAAAACACTCTAAAGCAAACAATCAATCACAAACAACAAAACTGAAACCGAGACACACCCCCCCAAAAAAAAAACCCTCCAACCCCAAATGAAACTGAAAACAAACAAAAAAAAACGACCCTCCCAAAATGTCTTATTAAGCCTATCCTACTGGGAAATGGATGAAAAATTTTTCCTATGAAAAGAATTGCTTTGACCAGTAAATTTTTGTCCAATTTCCTTTTATGTTTAATGGAAAAGGAGAGCATTATTGATTGTAACAAGAACATCTGTTCATAGTGTCCTGATTTTATATTTTAGAAGGAAGCAAGAAGGACTTTGGTTTTTCTGTTATTTGACATTTCAATTGATAAAGAGAACTTTTTCATTACAAACCGGGCCTTCCATAGTGACATTCTCTTGTATGACATTTGAAATATGACCTTATTAATTTAGTTTATGAACCCAGTTTTAAATATTAATGTTAACATAATTTATCAATTATTTTTACTCTAAGACTTAAACAAACAGGGTCCGCCTCCAGTACATAGGCTGATGATGAATCTTTCCAAAATCAAAAGGTGACTTTATTTTTGGTGCTTGTTAATCTGAATTTTTCTTTATTAAGTATTTTTCAGTGATGTTCCGATATAGTGTCTAATTATAAAGCTGAGTACGAAACATTTTGTCTATTGAACCAGAATTGAATACAGATGTTACTTTAGTTGAGATACAGGAATTGGCAGTTTTCCATCTTCTTCTTTCCTTTCTTTTGACTTTTATGGTCTGCAAATCTGTCTCTGCCAGTTTATTACTGGATTTCTACTGCATGTTTAATTTGGAGGGTTGGAATTACTATGATAAAATGGGGCATTATTACTAGCTCGTAGAGGAAGGAATGGAAGGGGCATGTCCTAGGAGAAACGTGTGTGTACAGGGTACTGATTATAGACATGCCTTTGTTTTTAAAATGTATTTAGTGGCTGTTGACAAATGAGATGGAACTACTTTTTTTTGGTTTGTTGTTTTGACACTTACTATATTGTGTAATTGATTTGTGTGTTGGAGTTGTGTTTCTTTTTAAGCTACTAAGTTACTGTGCTGCTCTGCAAGGCATGAGAAAGTTGTGCCAGTTGTTAGTTTATAGATAGGGACTGTCTATGTAGTATTGCTGTTGCAATTTTCAGGATAAAATAAATGAGATTTAAAATAATTTATTGGTCCAGTATGCTGGAACCTTAATGTGTGTGATTTGTACATAGTTTTTTTCTTATTTCTACAAATGCCAGAGCCTACATGGCTCTTCTCTTCCCCTTAGTTTGTATTCTGCATAGCTTTACATAGTTTTCTTGGGTTTTATGCTGCTCTGGCCTAGAACTGTGAGCCATAACTGATCATTCTAGTAATAACTTATGGTATTCTTCACCTGCATCTTAAACAGATTTGTTTTTTCATCAGCCTCAATATTTAGAGAATGTTTCACTATGGAAGCTTGTAGTCAGAAATCACATTAAACTTAATTGAGAAGATCAGTACAGTAGGGCATATCTTCTTTTGATTCAGTACGAGGATTTTTGCTAAAATGTGAAGATCATAGGTTTTGAAAAGTTTTGGTCGTCAGTATCAAAACAGAATACTTACGGAGAAGCATAACTATTTTTTTAAAGGTCCGATCAGTAAGAAAATCTATCTACTGTTTTTTCTTAGTGGCTCTTTAATGGTACAGGTAGAAGACAGGTTTGTACAGATAGTGTCATACAGGCAAAATCACACTTGTATAGCTACATTAAGAAGTGATAAATCTTAAAGAATCTTAAATCTTAAAGAACTGATACTGTAATTGAGTAACATGCTTATCATGCATTCACTGAAATGCATATGCTTTGTATTGCATTAATTGAATGCCATCACAACTGAAAAAAATGTGTAAAGTTTCCTTCTTCTTTTATACCAGTTACAAGCAAGGGACATTGAAAATCCTTCCTTGGAAGGAGCAGAAACATCGTAAAGAAGACTGGTGTGAAAAAGCAGAATGCAGGTAAGTATATAGGAAAAGTAAACTTTTTTTTCTTTATTTATGTATATTTCAGATAAAGAATTTACTTGTTTATTCTTATAATGTGGGAAATACCCAGTTAGACACTTTTTATTTTTGTGCACACTAACTTGAAGCACTGATTGAGCAAATGCTCTTCCATGTTGTAGCATTGTGTTCACTGTGATTATATGATGAGTAACTTTCACAAATGCGTGTGAGTGGGGCGAATTTACTGTTGGAAATCCTGATTTTTATAATATTTTTTTCCCTTCTGCCCTGTTATTTGTCAACCGTAGCATTATGATAGCAGCATTAATGGATAACAAAACTGCCTTTCGCTGTGTGAGGAACAGATGGAAAGCACAAGTTGGGCATACCTGTGTCTTTAGTAGAGAAGATTCTGTCTTTTATGATTTGTCTCATTTTTGGTATCTCTTACTAGTTGCTTTGTTGACAAAAAAGAACAATTACTGTTATTGGCATTTGAGGTTAATCAAATTATTTTTGTAGTGGTAGGTTGATTGTATCATTTACTTTCAGAACAAAGAAGTTTTAGGAAAAAGGTGGATGTGAAAAAAGTGTAACCTAATTTATACTTAAACATATACGTGCTTTTCTTTTTTAATAGAATGATTGTTGAACCTACTTTACAAGATGAAGGCGAATTTCTGTATGAAACACAACCCGAATTATTGAAGTACAGGACTACTGACCTTTCAGTAGATCTTGTTACTGATTGGTATTTGAGCAGAGCACAGGAAATTGAAAAATATGCGATGCAGGTGAGAATAACAGCGAAGAATTGATGGAGACTGACTCGGACTGATCAGCCTTCTTCAGCAGAATCCTGTCTTAATGTGTATTGATGCAGAGCTTTTACCTCAGTAATATACATTGTGTCTCAATCTTCATTATGGCTTTTGAAGTATTTGTTTTTAATTTGCAGTGTACCTATGCTTGTTCTAAAGTTTACTCAGCCAAATAACTCATCCATAGGAATGAGTAGGAAGCCAGTTGATTGGCTTTCACTTGGCTTACCATAGCAGACAGTAGCACTTTCACAGTCCATGAAAAATATTTTCCGTTACCTTTTAAGTTTGTAACCAAGGGAGGGAATGTTGTGCACAGGGTATCAGGAAACATGTTTTATTATCTGTTACACAATACTGTGCCATATATGTCAATATGTGGCAGTCACGTGTCACTCGTATGCCAATATGTTAATGCCATCATGATTTCTTCTTTCTGGTTTATTGTGTGTCTGCAGGACTGCTATGCAGCTTATTTTTACTTTGTATTATCTATATTTTAAGAACGTTTGAAGCTCTGTGCTAGAGATAAGCATTGAAAGTAAGAATAGAGCTCATCACTTATGTGCTCTGGTATTTTATTGCTTCTCAAGCCAATTTATCTGCATGAAAAGGAGGTTGACTGGTAGTATCACTATGAGTTAGTTCTGAGGGGAGAGCTCTTTTATTCCTAAAGTTTGCAGTCCTCCAAGGCTCTTTAATCATAGTTCTTTGTGATCTTAACAGCCTATCAGTAGGTGTGAGAATAAAAGAAACTTCCAAAGATCAATTAAATTACTAACATATAAATGAAATTGCATTTTACTGGCCCAGACTTATGTCTGCCTCACTGAATACATACAGCCAATATTACATTCTTAAAAATTGAAACAGAGTCTTTCATACAAAGGTATTGACAGTCTTTCTCCCTGGTGACTGAAATTATCTTCTGTGAAATAAAATGGAACAATTAAAATTATGAATTCATGGTCAGGTAGGAAAGTCATGTTACGTGCAGAAGTATGCATAGCTTCAGGTAGTTAATCGATTGTCTTAGTTTACAGCAATCATTTGTATTCTCTGCAGTGAGATGATGTGTTTTATCGCTGTGTGCTATGTCTAGAAGGAATAAAAAATTGTATTGTCCTAATTTACATCCATCAATAGGATGCATCTAGGCCAAAGGGCCTATAACGACATCATCCATTAAGATTAAAGCATTTTATAGAGCTGAGAAGAGCAGTCTGCTTAAGAATCCATGCAGGCACAAAAACTTCTAGGAACTTAAATTGCCTATTATGTAAAAGGAACAGGCAAAGAAAATAGACACATGAAGAGGACGCAGATTGGACTCGAAGTTGTTTTTTGGCAATTATGCAGCAGGGGTTATTATTTTTCAGGTGGACTGTGCTTTATCCCTTGTTCGTCTTGGCATGGAGAGGAACATTCCTGGTCTGCAGGTTCTTTGTGACAATCTGATCACTCTTGAGACGATAGTTTATGAGACTGATGGTGACCGAACGTTAACTTTGAAGGAACTTATAGAGATGAAAGACATTGAAAAGCTGAGACTGTTGATGAAGAATGTAAGTATTTTGAATAGATCATTAAGTATACCTTTATTTCCAGTAATTTTCCTAGATCCTATGTAAATAAAGATACTGTTAGTGGCTGACATTGTTCTGATGAACTTCCATCTTTAATTCAAAAGGAATTCAACACTTTTACTGTTGTTTTTATGTCGTGGTGTTTTTTTTTTCATTTATTTGTGCTAAAATTGCCCAGTTTTCTCCAAGACCTGTTTGTTCATCCTAGGCAGAAGACTAAAAGTTAAGAAGTCAGTCTATCAAAAGCTGTGAATTGCTTTTTCATTGGCCCTTTCTGAAGGAACTTTAGTGTAGCTATTGATGATGCTGCCGATACAACAATGAATATTTTCCTTGGGTGTTTTTTTTGTGTCTTCAAACATTGGCAAAAATGTTGCAGCATATGTGTGGTTTTCATCTTCTTTGTGTTCAGCCTATGCATGGCATTTCAGAATAGAAAAAGACCTTTTGGAAAGGTTGAAAAATACCTAAATACCTAGATTGAAAAGGCCTCTGAAATTCTGTTGAAGAATATGTACACACCAGAAGAGAATTCTCATGCGCTTCAGTCTCCTCAGGATTTTCAGATTTTTGCTAGGACTTATATAGCACTTATAGTCTATTTTTCTATCTTGCTTTCTTACATACTGAAAGTAATGCTACCCTGACATTAAACACAAACTGATCTTTCACTCATTCTGAAATTGGGAGAAGGAAACCAGCTAGGCTTTCCTCATGTGATGGCCTTTACTACTGTACTGCTTTGTGTCCCCAGGCCGAAAGATGATGGATTGTTTCAGTGCTTCATGACGTAGTGAGAGCTGTGCAGCAGTGGTGAATGTCAGGCTTCAGCTGTTTTTTGTGATATGTTAGGATAGTGTTTCAGTTGTATTGATCAAAATATGTTCTGTTTGTTTTGGACAACGAAGCTGAACTTGTTCTTTTTTTTTTCTTTCTATAACTCATTATGCTTTCCAGTCCTCTGATGAAAAATATGTGAAGAATGTTTATCAGTGGATGATTCCATTTCTCCACCGCTGTGAAAATCAGTCCCCTGGTCTGGCAAACTCACTTTTTAAAGAATACTTAGTAACATTAGCAAAGGAAGACCTGACTCTACCTCTGAAGATATTTCAGAATTCAAAACCTGCTGTAAGTGTAAAGTCCTGGTGATTTTGCTGGTTTCTTTGGAAATTGTTGTCCTGAAGAGATGAATTCCTAAACAGTTAGTTCCATCTTTTAAATCAGGTCATTTCCTTCTTCTTGGACCCAGGATTTGTTATACTTTAGAAAACTTTAATTGAAAAGTATTGCAACATAAGCTAGGGTGCCACTAAACTGTCCCTGGTGAAGTTGTCAAACTGGTGTAATTATGATCTTGGCCTAATAGAACAAAAGTTATTGTGAAGATTCTTCTTTGAAGTAATTTTCTGCTGATGTGTTTAAAATAAACTTCTGGCATATTTGCTTTTTTAAAAAACTGGATATAAAAGAGGTTAATGACCTCATTAATTTTTTCCTGGGTAATTTTTAGTTGTGCAGTGCTGCCTCCTGCCCTTCTCTTTCCGCAACAAATGTAAACAAGTCAAGAGTTCAATGAGTAAGGATTTAAGTTACCTTCCATACAATTTCAAGCTGCTTCTACGGTTTGAATAGTTATTCCAGGGCACATAAGCACAATTTTTGCATATTATTGAACGTTCTGAATGTATGGACAGAAATCAACCAGTGAAGGAAAAACTTATCTATTCTCTATATTTGATACTGTTGTACATGTTAAATAGATCTGATAAATGTTTGCAGCAGTTGGCTTCCTCTGCCCTGCACCCTCTTCCCCACTCAAATTCAGTAATGGTGCAAAAGCATACCACTGTTCTTTACAGTGTCTGCAGTGTAGGAAACTACCCCTGTTTCAGGCTGTACCTTCAACAGGTGCTTTACTAAGTTATTAGCAAGAAACCTTCTAAGTACAGCTGAATACCATTTATTTACTTGAACTATTCAGCTTTTTATATTCAGAAGAAATGTTAGTGTTTGAATTAGAAACAGAAAACTGAATATCGTGTGTTTTCTTTCCTTGTTAGTGTCAGCAAAAAATTATCCCTGATCAAGACCAGCTTATGATTATGGCATTGGAATGCATTTACCACTGTGAACGAGACGACCAGCTCTCTCTCTGTTATGATATTTTGGAATGCCTTCCACAGAGAGGATATGGGTAAACGTTTCCAGCTACTTATTTGTAAATATTAGATATGTTAAATATGATTGTGAATTAATACTTTAAAAAGAGTTATAAAGTCACTAAAGTGTAGATGATGTTACTGGAGTATTATATTCCTGTCTGAGTTGCCATGTATATGCATGCTTGTACAGTGTATGTATTCTGCCAAATGATGCAACAAAATGTGATTTAAAATAGCAGCCTAGAAAGGCTTCTGTATTAGTTTCTTAGACTTTTATATCTTGGTGAAGTGAGACCAAGTGTTCACACTATCATACTGGTCTTTTTGGTGTTGTTACTTTTAGTGGCATCTGGCACTTAGCTTATAGCAATATGGCTCTGTGAAAGAGGTCTCTATAAGATCTGTGTGAAGGACAAGTAATTCTGGAGAAAGTGAAAGCACGAGGAGGACATGTAAACTACTCTCCCAATATCATTTACATGTAGGATGGAGTGAGCTTGAGGAAGTGTAAGGAAGAAGGGAAAGCTCTGTTCTTGGGAGACTGAGGGATCCTCTCGGTTTAGCTATCGTAGCTATCCTTCCAGCAAAAAAGCAACAGTTTTAATCTTTTAAAGGAAGAATATATTTCATTTTCATCAAGAAATACTTATCTTTGTATGTATGTAGTCTGTATTACAATAGGAAATTACAAGTAGAATGTGTATATATGTGTTTAATATTAATTGTATAATATCTTTGCAGGCCTGAAACAGATAGAACTAATACTCTTCACGATGAAGTAGATCAACTGGAACAAATTCTTAGGTATTTAATTTAGCTAAAATAAATAATATATTCTTACAGAAGTCACTAGGCATAGCCAAGAGCTTTATAATGACAAGAAAGCAGCAAGAATATTTATCTTGGTCTTTTAGTGCTGTCAACAAGATCATCTAAGTCTTTTTATTTTCAAAACTTTAAGAAATTTTGAATGTTTTAGCTATTTGAATATTATAACACTGCACAGATATTTTCCTTGGAATAAGTTTTTTTTTCCTTTGTTTTCTTTTGGAGAGAGGAGAAGGTTACTTCTGAAATTGCCAGGAAATTTATTTTGATCTTGATGCTCTGTAATGCTTTGAGTAATCAAATCTAAAAGCTGTGAAGATACGTCATCAGGTTATGGGTGATATGCTTTTACCCTATGGTATGAAATTTTTTGAGTAAATAATGTTACTCTGGCTGATCCATACTGTTACACACTTTGTAGAGACTGCATTTGTGGTGCATAGTCTGAGGCAGCTTTAAGGCTACTGCAGCAGGGATAGTTCTACAACTGTGCAGGATTAAAAATGTTGACTGTTCATTTACAGCGTGTCAGAGCTGTTGGAGAAACATGGACTTCAGAAACCTGTTTCCTTTGTGAAAGACACAAAGGACAATGCGGAGGAGGCACGGAAGCTGATGATTAGGCTGACAAGGCACACAGGTCGCAAGTTAGTATTCAAAAGGGAGCAGGAGATGAGGGGGGAGTGACAATAACATAACAGTGTCAGAGAGTGTACCTGCCTGTTGTGTTCCAGTAGGAAACTACAGTGTTCAAACTGAACACAGTGTACATAAAACACATTGGTTAAACTGGTTATTGACATGATTAGGGTTTTGGCTGCATTCTCCATGTTCAAAAAAAAAACTTGGTCTTGCTTCAAATCTGTTTTAACAAGGCTAAAAGTCTTACTGGCTGCAAAATGCTGCAAGATGATGAAAAGTACAAGTTAATGTATTGTAAGTGAGGTCCTTTAAGACCAATTTAATTTTATTGAGAGTGTAGGATTTGTAAAATAATGTTAAGGGTTTTTTTGGCATGTTTTCTTAGGAGCTCTTGTAATAGGGTAACATTGATTTTTAACATATTGATTCTGCCTTTTATTTCCTGTATAATTTTTCGATTTTTCTGTTTAAGAACTACTTTACTTCATTTAACTTGTCTTCCAACTGTAGATGAATTATTACACGGCTCTTGGCAAAAGCAGATAAAAAGATTGAACTCTAGGAAAAAAAGCCATCACTGCAGATTTCTTTTTTTCTTATTTAAAGTAAACATGCAAAACAGTTTATTGGTGATGGTAGGGTAGTATGTAACTTGGACATGCTGAAAGCTTTTTAAGACTTCTAAAAGCCTTTCTTTAGAAAGATTAAGTCAATGCCTCTATAAGAAAAATGTTGTTTTTTCACTTTTTTTACAAACGCTTTGCTTTTCCACAATGAAAGCTAATGTCACACAAGAAAATCATTGTGAGCTTGTGTAGCTCAAAAGAGTATTTTTTTTTTTTGTAATCTGAAAGGCTCAAGGTAATGTCAAAAAACCTTCATAGTGATTTTACTAGTAGAAGTTTTGATCGAGCAAGTGAAGTTGTGTAGGAAGCTTTGTGGGTAAACAGAGATCCGTAGATGCAGAGCGTCCAGAATCTGAATACTGTTCCAATTTAAGGAACAAAAAAACTTGCAGCACTGTTCTTCTGTGATTGCATGTGATTGATTAGTACTTTGAGATTGCCTGTAATGGACAGTATTTAATGATCCTCAGTTGCTATTGCAAACTATCCCACAGAAAACAGGCAGAAAAATACTTTGGGTACTGCATTGTTGTCGTCAAACAATTTGAACCTACAGACACTATTTTAATTTTAATTAATATTAAAAGCATTCTGTCTTTAAATCACTTTTGGTTAAAAGTCCAAATAAAGATTGAAGTAGTGTTTGAGGAAACTCATGTTTTTGGTGATGGAACTGTAGATTATCTACTGCTTTTTGTTAACTTTGAGAAGAAAGAGACTATTTGATTTTAAAAATGTTTGTAGGCAGCCACGGGTCAGTGAGACACACTGGAAGGAATTGCTACAGGACATGTTAGACATGCAGCAGAAAGTATATACGTGCTTACATTCAGATACTTGCTATGAGGTGGGTTTTATGTTTTCTTACTAATTTATTTCCCAAGTAAGCTATAAATTTTGGTTTCATATTGTTGCTCAGTGGAAATACATTTTCCAGTGTTGTTTTACGTGATTGTCTACTGTCTCTTCTATGGTGTTTTCATACAAATTGGAAACTTCCTGTGTTAATTCATTTTATCAAAAGTCCCTGTAATAAATATCCTGTATATGTTTTACTAGTGCTCCACTTTTATTGAATTGAGACTTTGTAATTCTCTGTGCAAATGTGTTTAGTAACACTTTAATGAAAATAAACAATCTTTTAGCTAAATTTTCTGTTCAGCCAAGCATTTCTTAAACATGAAGTTCTGGCTTGGTGGTATTATCCAAGATCATTATAGGATTATGAGCTTTCTGTTGCTCGCAGTTCGGTAAAATAATGTAAGATGAGAAACCTAATTTCATTGAAGGAAAAACAAAACCAAACCCCTGCATGTGCATAAACCACAAACCTATGTCATTAGTATTTGCAAAGGACAGCTATTAGGCTGATGTGGAATTTTCTGTGACAAATATTGTTTGTCCACATTTTAATTTCAGTATTTTGCAGTTTATATACGGAAACAATGCTGTATCCACTACAGTAGGTGTTTGAGTAGTCACATCTTTTAAATGTTTGAGTGTTTTATTACAGTTTGCAGGTGATGCTTGTGGCTACCAACCTGATTAGCTCTTTGTAGAAGTTTTGAAGGCAAATTAGAGGAAAAAAAAAAAAAGAAAGAGTCACTTGAAGAGAACTGGCAATGTATTTAATGTTCATGGTTTTATGATAGGCTAAGACATTGGATTTGGATTTTTTTTTTAAGTGCACTTAAGTAGAGCACTGAAACATTAAAAATAATAACAGCACATTTGCCTTGCTCTGATCTTAATATATTTCTTAATATTAAATTATTTTTAACCATTGTACCATATGATTTTAAAAAAACACGATAAAGGGTTTTGGAAAAATGATCTAGGAACGCTAAAAATGCTTTGAAATGTGGTGCTGTTGTATGCATTTATACTTTGCTAACTTCAAAATTGAGAAATTGATGAAGCAGTAAGGATTTGCAATCACACGTGAAGTTTGTATTGAGGTCTTTTTTAGCACGATGCTTACTCTTTTCTGCTTGCATGCAAAGTAAATCCTGTCCTTCTGAAGAAGGACATAATGTCTAAATTTTGAGCGTGGTAGATGGTATGCATGCAGTTGTTAAGGAGGAAGGGTCAGCTATCATGCTTTGTATCTTTCACTGTTCCTTGACAATTATTAATATGTTGTGAAATAGAAGATTATGCAATTGTGTGATTTTTTTTTTTAAGAAGCACTGGACTAGCTGTTTTCTATTCCAGAGCATGAGATGGCTTAAGGAGGTTCTTCCTAGTGACAAAATACTTTAATTTCAAGGTGCAATTGGATAGGGTGCTAGAGAATTTCACCTGTGTCCCCTTTCCCATGAAAGGTTGGTCAGACTAGGTGATATTTTTGGTGTCTCTTTCAGCCTGTGATCTTCCTGGTTTGTTGGTTCTACTTAATTGCTTATGAAATTTAAAACCTTTGATGAAATCCATATTGTTGCAGCTGCAACGTTTTCTGAAATGATTAAATGCACATGTTGGTCTTTGTTAGGACAATATTGATTGTGTTTAAAAAAATGGTTTTTTTTGTAAGGTATTGTGATCATTTTGTGTGTCTTAAAGCAGGTCAAACTTTGACTTGAAAATAAGTTGTGTTTTGTGGCAGATGGAGCATTATTTTAGTATGCATTATTTGAAGACAGTCTAGATTGAAACTTAAAAAGCATATATCCTCAGTTCTAAATATTTTTATTTTCTTCTCATATGTTGTTGTGTTTAAGGTCTTACTACTGGACTACCTTTCAAATTCTTACGTCGTATTAACACCTCAGAATGCAGTTATAAATAATTTGTGATCTGCAAGTCCTGCTGTAGAAAGGCAATTAATAAGGTTTTTTTTTTTGGCAGTGAGTAAAAATGATGTGATACTAGTTATTTTTAGGTAATATTGTCCTTGGTAGAAGTTACATTTTCTGCTTGGACTGAATAAATTCTTTTGACTTCAAAGATCCATTTATTCAAAGGACTTGGTTTGATATAATTCATACAAGCTTAGCTGAAGGTGCTTCTGCAGATTATTAAATTATTGTTCTTTTTTTTAGATATTCACAGAAAGTCTTTTGTGCTCAAGCAGTATAGACAATATCCACTTGGCTGGGCAAATGATGCATTGCAGTGTTTGGTCAGTGGATCTACCAAGTTCATCAAAAGGGAAGCTACAGTACAGAGTCAGCTATGAAAAAAGTATCGAACTAGTTTTGGCTGCTGGCAGAGAATATTTCAATTCTTCAACAAGTTTGACGGATAGCTGTATGGATTTGGCCAGGTATATTTACAATAATCATATGTGATTACACATTGCTCTTTTAGTTGAAACTTGGATTTTTTTTTCCTTATAAGAAAGTGTAAATCTTACATGGGCTTATTTCTCTTAATGTAAAATTATGTGGTAAATGGAAAGAATAACTTTGGCTTCTCTAAGTTTTTTTTGGGTTTTTTTGTACTTTTTTTACTCTACCTTGCTTTGTGTGTGCACACCATTGCTGCCCCTGATTATTGGAATGATGTGTTACAGAATCCAGAAGAAGAAATGTGCAGGTCTTTCTCTGTGGATAAGAAGCTTTTTGTATGTGTTATTTCAACCTTTTCCATGTTACAGCAGTGAACCACAATTGTGGGGCCCAGTTACTCTCACAATAGAAAATAGCTTTTTGCCGATTCATTCATTTCTTTTCTTGCATTGCTTTTCCCAATACTGAAGAGTTCATTTGAGGCTATCTGTCTATTTGTTGCTTTAAGAAATGAGGCAAATAATTCTTCAGAAAGGAATTCAAGCATAGGGCAGCCTTGGAGGTGGCGGTGTGGATGTTCATCCTTGTGTAGATTTAGATATGTGAGTGTCTTCTTTTTGGTTTGTGTGCAGATAAGTAAAATAATTGGATATCACCTATGTAGAAGATTGATGCCTTGACTTACCCTAAAAATTTAAAGTAGAGACATGTCTTAATATTTCCAGCCTTTCTCTTTTCTTCGAAGAATTTGCCATTTTATTGGTGTTTTTGTTAAATGTTAATCGAAATGTGTTTTCCTTTTTCCTTATGACATTTATTAATAAGGAAAAAAAAAGAAAAAAAGCAAACCACAACTGAAACATCAAAATCCCATACCCAAACAAAAATACTAATGTTTCAACTAAAAAAGAAGATGTCTTTTTAAAAGTACTACTTTCACTTAGACATGGGTATACAGTGCTCACTGCAGGGGGATTGGTCTCGATGACCTTTAAAGATTCCTTCCAACTCAAACTATTCTATGATTCTGTAACCACTATTTTCTCGTCCAATCTCCTATTGAGAATCTCTTCCCTTAGCAGACTCTGGAAATAGAAATGATCATTCTGTTTAGTAAGATGTTTTGGTTCTTCTCCAACTTGTCTCTGATCACTTGTTTTGTGGTGAGTTAACTAATTTCCACGAGTGATTATTGCACTCTGTGGGTCTCCTGGTAACCTTCCGGTGTGAGTTTTTTAGGTGGAATGTATTTTTGTTCTCTACAGCTCGTTCTCTTTTCTTTCACTCCCGTTTTAATCTCCACTTTACCCTGAAATGGTTTTTCAGTGCTCCTGAAAAATGTGGCAGGTTCAAATGAGACTGTAGTTGACATACAATTTTATTTTTGATGTAAACATGTCTATTTCTAATTAATATGTTGAGATAAAAGCCATATGACAAATTGCACGAATAAAATACTTGACCTAATGTGCATGATGAATTAATCTATCATTTTGCATTTTTTTTTTTGTTAAACATGTATTGCTGAAACTACATGTGAATTCCATACTTTACTGGAATGCAAGTTTTAATTAAAATGTTATCTGAAGTGTGATATCAATATAATATTCATAAAATAATATTTTAAAAAGTTTTGTTTAAAATGTGTTAGTAATAATTTTATTCATTAATTAATCTTCAGAGCAGTTTTGTGGTTTTGCTTTGGTTTTTTTTTAATTAACTGTTTTAATTTGCTCGATCAAGTTGAGAAAACTGAATTTGTGACAATGGCTTTAACATTTCACTTCCAATCAACTTTTTACAGAATTTTGCTTTTATCTTCTAGTATGTGGCATCAGCAGAATGTAATAACGATATGAGAAACATTTCCCTAAATAATTCTGTATTTAACTACATATGTCTTCAATATCCGTTGTTAAATTCATTGCATGTCTAAATTCAAGAGGTGAACAGCTAGGGAAAGAAGATTGCAACGATCCAAAAATAGAATTTGATTAAAAAGTTTACTCAGCCATAACAGGAATATTGTGCCAAACACTTGCCATGTGTGTTACAAGACTAGTGAGTGTTTTGACATTTTATAATCACAGGATATTACTGTGTGGGGTTTTTTTTAATCACAGGTGAACTTTTTCTACAACTTTAACTTTGAATTTATCCAACAATTTTTAGAAAAAATTACTGCCTTCCTCTCTAGGTGCTGTCTACAACTTATTGTAGACTGTCCAAGTGCTATTCAGGAGGAGCTAGATCTCATTCGTGCTCTTGGCTACCTTGAAGATTTTGGCGTGAAAGTGCTACCATTACAAGGTACTTTTGTTCTTTATATGATTACTTGTATCACAGGAATAAATATGTGTGACATATGGTTTACTACTGTGTGAGTGTGGCTTGAGTAATTTACCAGGTCCCTTCCCTACCTCCAAGCAGCTTACAGGTGCATCCCAAAACATGTTTTTTTTTTTTTTAAAAAAAAGTTAATTTTATGTAGGATAAGAAAGATGTCTGCATATGGAATCTGGGTTTTGGGACTTATTTTAACAGAACGTTTTAATAATTAGAATATTGACTGGTAAATTCAGCATAAGTAATTTGAGCTCACCTTTTATTTGCAAAATAATCTGCACTTGTTTGTCTGATGATGAGCTTTGAAAGGGTAGGAGAGAAGTATTTCATGTGTATACAGTTTTCGTGTCTCCATTGGGCTGTTTAATTTTGAAGTATGTAAAACCCAATGACATTGGAAGTGAACTCTTTCAAGGTATTTTTTCTGATGGCTTATTTAAATCTGTTTTGGAGCTGTGACCCCAATTTTATGGAATATTATTGGACAAAGTTGGAAAGAAAGCTGTTCTGTCACTCCTCTCCTCGGTTTTGAAGGGGAGAGAAAATATAATGCAAAGCACGTAGGTCAAGATAAGGACAAGGAGGTCACTCAGCCATTACAGTCATGGAAAACAGACTTGACTTGGGGAAATTAATTTAATTTATTACCAATCAAATCAGAGTAGGATAATGAAAAAATAAAAACTGAATCTTAAAACACCTTCCCCTACCCGTCCCAGACTGATCTTTACTCTAGATTTTTCTACCTCTTTCCCACGAGTGGCACGGAGGTTGGGTTCTGTTCATCACACATTATCTGTGCTGCTCCTTCCTCCGCAGGAGGTCCCTTCCATCCTTCACAAACTGCTCCAGCCTGGGTTTCTTCCACAGGGTGTAGTCCTTTAGAGAGAGACTGCTCCAGCATGGAGCATGGGTCACAAGTCCTACCAGCAAACCTGCCCCTGTGTGAGCTTCTCTCTCCATGGGGCCATGGCCTCCTTCAGGCACATCCACCTGCTTCAGTATGGGGCCCTGTACAGGCTGCAGATGGATATCTGCTCCACCCTGGATCTCCATGGGCTGCAAGAGGACAGCCTGCCTCACCATGGGAGGCGCCATTGTCTGCAGGGGAGTATTTTCTTTGGCACCCGGAGCACTTCCTCCCCCTCCTTTTTCACTGACCTTAGTGTCTGCAGAGTGTTTTCTCTCCCATATCCTTATTCCTCTTTCTGGCTGCAGTTGCTGTTGTGCCGTGATATTGTCCTCCTCTTAAATGTGTTATCTCAGAGGTGCTACCGGCATCACTGATGGGCTTTGCCATGGCTGGCAGCAAGTCCGTCTTGGAGCCAGCTGGCATTGGTTCTGTTGGACATAGGGGAAGCTTCTAGCACCTTCTCACAGATGGCAGTCCATCTACTACCACAACCTTACCATGCAAACCCAATACACTTTATTAGTAAAGCCCCTACTTTTCTAAGTGAAATAAAAACAAGAGAGCTCATCTACCTGGTTTTTAGTGAAGCTTGAATGTATGGTGTGTGGGCAGCTATGAAACTGCGTGAACACTGGTAATGAAAGCACTCTGTAAGAACTGCTTGAGAAGAGCCCAGAGTACCAATGAAATGTGCTAATGGTACTGTTTTACTTCTGGCTTGTGCAGAGACATGCTGAGACTTATGGACTCTGTATGTGGGTCTATGGAAAATGAAGTGGATATTGTTAGTGGCTGTTGTTACTTTATTTTAGTGTTCTTTTTTTTTCCTGGTATTCCTTCAAAGTGAGCTGGTATTCCATATGTTGTAGTCAGCAATCTTACTGTTTCTGGACTGTCTGGTTTCTAGATCTTGCAGTATTTCACTGTTGACTTGGAAAACGGAATTATTTTTTAGGCAGTTTGTTCAACCAGTAAAGGTATACTTAATCTTTTTTAGTGTGGACTTGAATGTATCATTTAAAAAAAGCAGCAACCGTTAATATTACAGTAGCAGTGTATGTAATACAACTAATCTAGTTTAATTACAATATGAGAAATCATGCCTGTGATTTCATTAATGATCCTGACTTATTTTTTCTTCAGTATCTTTCATGTAAATCAAATTAATCTAATAAGATTAAAATTATGCTTTAAAGTTTTAATGAAGGTCTTTAAATGGTCAGTTACTTTGATAGAATGTCATTAAAGTAACTTAATGATCAGTTATTCCCACAGTAAGAATTAGCAATAGACTTTTATTTGCACTTTTATGTTTAGATTTCTGAACAGCTTTGCCGCCTACTTTTATTTTTAGCAAACAGCAATTAAGGTTGTGAACTTCTATTATGATATATTTTACTAAGATTTGGTTTGGACGCTCCTTATTATAAGAGATGAAAAAAGTCCATCTTTAATTAAAGTGTTTGACTCATGATATTATTTTAGATTACTTTCAGTTATGTTAGGTATTTCAAAATACCTTGGTAATGCAATCAGTGAATAAAAACATTTTACTACTGTAATATTCTATCACACATATATCAGTATAAAAATGAAGTGTAACCTTTTGCTGCTTCTCCATTCTTAATTCGTTTGAGCCTAATTTGATTTCCAGATAATAGACTTTTTATTATGTGAGTACTTCTTTGCTCTTATTGAAAGGCCTAATATCGTATCATTTAAGTCCAATATGATAATGTGGAGTTTATCCCCCATGCAGACATTAATGTCTTGCTGAGTGTTAAGTGGAAGATCTACATACTGTTCCTCTTTATTCTGAGAACTTGCGTGGTATGAAAATGTTAAGTCTTTAAAGCAGATTCCTGAAGTTACCTACCCACTAATTAGCTAAAAAGAACGCTGAAATAAATTCATGATATTAAATTATATGATTAAGGTAATTGTTTATTTTTTGGTAAAATATTTTTTGAAACAGTCTTTAACACCAGTTCTTATTTCAACAGTACGTTTATGTTCAGATCGACTTAGTCTCATCAAGGACTGTCTTGCTCAGTTGTCAACGAACTATAAGCAGTCTGCTAAGCTCCTGGGACTTGCAAATTTGCTAAGGGTTGCAGGTAAGCTGAGTTAATAAGACACTGAATTGCAATGCAACATGCATTGATGTTATTCTTTGGGATGTTTGAGTTGTTCATTAGACTGCGTGTTCAAGGATATCACTAAAAAAGTTATCTGGAAGAGCATTTGTTGGGGACAAATGAAATATTTTACAACAATGAAATGTTTTATCTGTAAAACAGCTGATATTGTCAGCTGCTCTGATGTTCCACTACTACCTAAAATAAAAATAGCCGAGTCTAATCTGGATTTTGAGTAAACCTGACTTGTGATTGGAGGAGTAGTGGCTGAGAGTATTTTGTTTTACGGTTAATTGATAGTATTAAAATTCTAGTAAATCTTAAGGTGGTTTGATTTAATAGTAGTCCTGTTTACATTAGGGAGGAGAAAAGTCATCTGTAATGCGTAAAATTCAACTGTTAAATTTTTGCTTATGCTTCGTGCATGTCCTTTGTGCATTAAAAATAATGTATTTGCTTGAGTATTCATTCGAGGAGATGAACATCTTCAAGGATTGAATCCTAAGGATGTTGAATTTTTTTGTTTTTTAGATAGCCTACCTAAAGTGTCTGGCAGGCCTTTTGATTTTTGAAAACTACTTCATCAATGCAATTGAAAATACAATACTGCTATAATTTTATGCTGTAGAAATAGAGTATAAAAATATAAGTCATAAATTAATATTTCATGCAGCGTGGTATACAAAATCAATGCATTCTGGCTTTATCACTGATGTATGCCTGGCTAGTTCCTTTCTTTTTCTGTTTTTTAAATAACGTAAGAATTTTTTCTTCTGTTTTCAGAAACAGTTTTGACAATTTTTGCATAATATTATATATAGGGAGAAAGATATTCAAGGGGGTTGAGTGAGGTTATGAACAGAGGTAAAGCAGTTACGGTGTTGAAGTCCTGTGATGCCTAGGTCCTAAGGAAAGGAATTATTGGAGACGTTGTGAGTTTGGTAAGCTCAGTGCTCCTGTTACCTAACACTGCAACGTGAAAGATGGCAGAGAGGAGGGTGCCATGTTAAGTAGCTGGATCCATTCTATGTGTTTGTTTGTTTTACATATAATCTTCTGTTCTGTAGAAAAACTAGAATGACAACCATAACTTCTCTTTTTTCTTTGGTTGCAAGACTTTTGCAAAAAAAAATCTCCATGTTGGTTGAGAAGACTAGAGAGCTGTACAACTCATTCCTCTCTGCTTCTTCCAACATCAAGTTAAAATTTGTCATTTTTTCTGCTTAATAATCTGGGCTCTTTACGCTAAGGCTGCTGATTTTTGTTTTGTCTTCTTTTAGTCTCTAAACTATTCCCTTTTGTATTACAGAAGGAGAAGCAAAAAAATGAAAGTATTTTGTCCAGTAGTGTGATTGTAGTGCTTTAGTTGTAGGTCAGCATCTGAAGTGTCCTGGTAATATACCTTTGAGCAGGGAACAACCTCATGGCTCCTATCTCAAGAGACTGAAAGATGACAGGCAATATATAGGTAGAGAACATTAGGAAATTCATATAAAGCTCATTGATATGGTAATGTCTGTGTGTTAGTGTTATAATCACAGTGGCACCACTGAAAAGACATTTAAGAGAGAGATTTAAAGGTGAATGATGGAATAGCTCCTCATTTTATCTTCCATGCGGGTTACTGGGCTGGAGAAAACCAGAAGGTGAATGTGCAAGGTGGTTAATTTTTAAGCAGGTGAATGGTTCAAAAACTACTACTCTGAGCTAAAAATTACATATTTATTCTAAGAGTATTGGACTCTTGTTTAACGGTTAACCTTGGGAATAGCACTAATGGCTGTTCCTATGTTAAGTATGGAGTTTTAGTGAAAGTGTGTTTCAGAAGTGAATCTCTGGTAAGGAAAACACTACTTTGACACTTGCTTTTCTTATCTTTTAGGCTATATAAACAAATAGCTCAGTCACTTTCAAGGTTATCTTTTGCTTATAGAATAACATTTATTTGAAAGGAAAAAAGAAAACATTTCCAGTAATGACTTTCTGTAGCGGTAGATGTGGAAGAATTTGTTTTTCGTTTGTTTGTTTTGGTTTAGATAAGTAATTTTAAGCTTTTGTGATTATAAAACATTTCACTGTCACTAAAAGATGACAAGTCATATTACTTATATAGAAATACTATTTTCTGTACAGGATATTCATTTATAAGCAAGATATGGGTGCACTACAACAATTCCATCGTTATGAATTTTATCTAAGTTATTTATTGCAGGAGATGGACTATAGAAAACAGGTTTCTTTCATTTTAAGAAACTCAGTATTTCTTTAATCTCTTGGTTATTTTTGAACTTGAAAGCTATAAAGAGCATACCGCTATTACTGCAGGGCTTTTATATGCCTGGCATTCCATGCCATTGACTAGTATCCAGAAAAGGATCTAAAAGCATACAAAGGAAACGTGATTGTTATTACTATTTTAAGTCATGCTTGCAAATGTAATAGTTTTCCAACAGGTTAAAGAGAGTCTGTAGAGCTTTGCTCTTTAGTCCTCAGTTACTGCTGTATGTACTTTCAGTGAGTGCTGGAATAGATAACCTTACACTGAATTTAAAGTTACATAGAATTGTAATAGCTAGGTTAACAATACCTTTAAAAACAGGTTTTAAGTGGAATGCTGGCATAGCCTGAATCATAGCTAGTAAATGAAGTCTCGTAAAATTTGATAGGTATAAAAAAAATTAAAGCAAGGCATGTCAACTTGTAATATATGTTTTTGCGTTGCAATTTATTATTAATATGATGAAGAGTTCTGCTAGGACTTAGTAGCCGTAAGCATGAAAATGAACACTAATACTCTTTCACAAATCAGTTTGCAGCCAAAGGGACAGCTCATACATACAGGTTTGGAGATTTGTGAATGAGTATATTTTATTTTAAACTGCATATTGGAAAAGGATAACCTTCCTTGCACTTTTAGAACAGATAGTCTTTGTTAGCAGATTTAAACTGCTGGGGCAAGGTAATGATTTCTGACAGCTTATGATGGAAGGAAATGATTGAGATATATTGGGATTAGTCTGGATATTGAAAAAGAATCTAGAGATTGAACGTTATGGACTTGCTTAATGAAGAATTACATAAAGTGCTGCTGGAAGAAATAACTTTTTTTTGGACCCTAATTGGTTTCTGCTATTTGTGCAGTTATTCTGATTTATGAGCCACCTTTGCTGTGAAAGAGGTTCTAATTTTGCATTGTGAAACATGCTTACAAGTATTGGTTATGCATGCTCAAATTTGCAGTCACTTCCGTTCCCAATTCAATGCGTGTATCTACCAGTAGAGTGTTTTCCTGGGCTTTATCTGCTAACTGGAATAATTTGTTTTAGTTTTTCCCCCTCTTTGCTCACTTTGCCACGCCACTCGATATGATTACTGGTTGTGAAAGTCCTGCTTGCTACATCTACCCATACCCAAATAAATTTTACAGATATGTGTATATAAAGAATATACAGTATATACTATGTTAGGCTATATATAAGATAGAGCCTGTAAAAATACAGTGAGCATAAATATTTTAATTTCAATTCTAAAAGAATGGTTTTGCTATACATACAAGGATAAAGTGCACTTGGTCATCCCCAAGGAGGTCTGGAAGTTGTATTCTCTGAATTCAGTTTGTTCAGAGAGCAGCAGTGAAAGTGAGTAATAGAATTTGTATTCACACTTATCAAAGCTGAAATATTGCTTAGGTAGTGGTATGTCAGCTAGTTTCTTAATTGCTTTGCAATATTTGATTAATGACAGTAAACTCTACTTAAGCCTCACATCACTACCTCTGTACAGTAAGCTTACAAGTGTTATCTCAATTTCACAGTTGAGCAAAGAATGGGGTGAGAATGTGTTCAGCATGACAGCCAGAAAATCTACACTTGCTCAGGGAGCTGGAGATGTTCTACGTATGATGATCCTCACCTAATCCACATTGTTGGTTAAAAAAGTTTATGCATCAGAAATTAAAAGAAACTTCTCTACTCATACTCTCTATCAAAAATATCTAATTAGCATTGCTTTTTATTTCTTCAGTTAGGATCCCTAGATATGTTTTCTGTTCAATCTTCTTCTTTCTCACAACTCTGTTATGGTAATTTAGTTAATTTTTGTATCCAGAAGCTAATTCTATTAACTTTAAACTTTGCTTATATTTCTAAGTCAAAGATTACTTTTTAAATTCACCTTCGTCAACAGTGACTTTCTGGCTTAATGCATGTGGAATTAATGGTACAAATGGTGTCAGATCTCCTAAACGTAGGTGACATGAAATTTCTGGACTATGCATACCATTTTACTTTTAAGTTTTTGTGTCATAGTTTCACACCGGATAATGTTTCATGCACTGACAAATAAAGTATGCATCTTACTCAAAGGGCATCAGTAAGGTTTTTTTTTTTAATCATTAATTGACCCTAATTGGATCTAAATTTTTAAAATGTATTTGGTCATTCTTTATTTCTCAAGAAAAAAATATTTTATTTTAATTCTGAGCATTCCATGTTTTTCCTCTCATCATTTGTAGTAGAATCATAGAATCATTTAGGTTGGAGAAGACCTTTGAATTCATCAAGTCCAACCCTTAACCTAGCATTGCCAAGTCCACTACTAAACCATGCACCTAAATGCCACATCTACCCATCTTTTAAATATCTCCAGGAATGGTGGCTCAGCCACTTCCCTGGGCAGCCTGCTCCAGTGTATGGCAAACCTTTTGGTGAAAATTTTTTTCCTTATATCTAGTCTAAACTTTCCCTGGCACAACTTGAGGCCACTTCCTCTCATGCTGTCACTTGTAGCTTGGGAGAAGAGACCAACACCCACCTTGCTGAAACCTCCTTTCAGGTGTAATGTCATATTTTCTACTATCAGCATCTCTCTGAATGCTGGACATCATTTAAAAAAAAAAAGATACGAAAAGAGCTTCGAAGAGTTAAATCTTACTGATTTAGACTATAAATGCATTTTCCTTATTTGTGACGTGAGGAGGCAATAGTCCAAAGGAGCTGAATACACGCAAACTTTCACAAATACTAAAAGGGACACCAAAACTAAGATATCCTTTCCGATTGCTGAATTTGATTTGTTTGAGTCCGGATGCCAGACATTAAAATTAAGGCTTAATGTGGAATTAAGAAGGACTTGAGGGTACTGATAGATGAAAAACTGGAGATGAGCTGACAATGTGCACTTACAGCACAGAAAGCCAAATGTATTCTGGGCCACATCAAAAGAAGCGTGGACAGTAATCAAGGGAAGTGATTCTGTCTCTCTGCTGTGCCCTAGAGAAACCCCACCTGGAATACTGCATCCAGCTCAGGAGCCCTCAGCATGAACCTGTTGGTGCTGGTCCTATGAGGAAAGGCTGACAAAGCTGGGGTTGTTCAGCCTTGAGAAGAGAAGCCTCCGGGGACATCTTATTGCAACCTTTCGCTATTAAAGGGGGCTTACAGGAAAGACAAGGGCAGAACTTTCAGCAGGGCCTGTTACGATAGAACAAGGGGTAATGGTTTTAAACTGAAAGAGTATAGATTTAAACTAGGTATAAGAATTTTTTTTATAGTGAGGATTCTGAAACACTGACGCAGATTGCCCGGTTGAATGGGGCTCTGAGCAACCCAATCTAGCTGAAGATTTCGCTGCTCTGTGAAGGGAGTTTGAACTAGATGACCTTTAAGGACCCCATCCAATGCAAACTATTCTATGATTCTGTGATTCTACTATGTAATATAATAAGGTCACCGTTTTAATGCCTTTTCTCATTGACCTTTTCTTGGTTTTAAATCTTGGATGTCTGTCAAAAAGGCAAGGGGAACAATTTATAATTCAAAACTTGCACTTTTATGAGATTTTATTATTAAATATCTCTTCAAATGAAGCATCACAAACAGAAGCAGTGAATTTTTTCATGTTTGAATAGAAGAACAAGGCTGTGCTGCTAATCTGCAGCAGATAGTATTTTCAGTGAATGCACTGTTGAGGCGATGAAGGCTGCATGGAAAAGGGCTCAGGCTGTGTGTTTCAAGGGATTCACTTGTCATGTCGAGGCTGATGGTTGTTCTTTGGCATAACCGTGTGTGTCAAGATAATGGAGGTTTATATGAGTGCACCGTGGAGATAAAATGAGCAAGTGTAACCATAGACTGGAAGGAAAATGATCCTCATATTTTATACTTGCTCTTTTGTAAAACGTGTGGAAATGCAGTGGGTTACATTAAAAACTAATCGGCTAAAACTTTGGGGATTGAGGACTTCTCAGCATATTGCTGCTCAAGCACAGTTAAGAAGAAAATTATTCCTTGCTCCAAGTTTTCCTCCTCTCTTCCCTCCAATATCACTGATTTTTATGTAGTAGTAAATAGCAGTGATATTTATCTAGCTGAAATCTGAGGGACAATAGTTTGATTATTTCTCTTGCCTTTTATTTGTATCTGCTACTTAGTCTGTTAAGCGGTAAAATTGTCAGGGTGAAGGGGGCATTGGAAGGTGAGTGGCAAGTATGATCTCTTGCTTATAGAAATGACAGTTCACATTTAACTTGCATAGACAGAAGCACCTCTTTGTCACCTGTAATTGCTTTTGCCCGGATGAAAAGTTCCCAGGTTCCAGAGGGCAAAACTTTGCAACAGAAGAGCCTTGGATGTGATTAATTTGCAACCTTGTGTGCTGGCAGTTTATAGAGCAAGAGGCCAAAAGATGAAATGATGGGAAGCCAACCTGTTCTCCCAGCTGAGTTAGTTATGACATGCTGGGACTAGGGGAATCTTGATTGAGTTTAGTAATTAGGATAAGTACACTTCCTTGAATGTCATTCTACTGCAACTGCTACATATTTTCTTTTCAGGAAGCTTTAAAATAAATTTGCTTTGCCTGCATTGATGGACCTGCAAAGTAGAGTTAAAAATAACAGCTTTGCAATTTAAGAACATGTGCTCTTTAAATGGTTTTGGAACCAAGAATGTTTAACCTTCTGAAATATTTGCATTTCACAAGTTGTAGTAAAGCGGTTTCATAAACCAGTGCCCTTTTCAAATGACTGTACCAGCAATGACTGTGTAAAATTGCTTTTAATAATAGGGGAGAAACATGAGGAAGAATCTTGTATTGAAAAAATCTACTCATTTTTATTAGTTTCTTGCCATTCTTCTTTCCTAAATTAAAATAAACAGCATGAGATTATTTTTCGTGTATATGTTTAGTCACCTTCTCATATAGCACGTTGGCATACATACTGTTTTGAGCACAAGACTAGACCAGCTGGTGTCAGTTTTGATCTATGTGTTGGCCATCACATAAAGACTGTTTTCAAAACTTTAGAATAACATGCTGTGTAGATTTTTTTAGCCAGCTATGATGCCAATGTTTCTTAAAATCAGTAGCTTTTCCTTGTTTCCTTCAGGAAATAGCAGATTATTTTGTTTCTGCTTCCATTCCAAGATAGGCTCTTCAAGTTGTGGCATGTAGATTTCTTAAGAATTAAAGTAGCAAACTGAAGTCTACCATTAATTCCCATTAACTAATAAAAATTTTGTATTTTTGTTACAGGAGATGATCAAATGGAGAGAAAAGGTCAAGTTTTAATACTTTTAGTGGAACAAGCTCTCAGTTTCCAGGACTACAAAGCAGCTAGCATGCACTGCCAGGAGCTGATGGCCACAGGTGAAGTGAATGAATTAGGATGGTATGGAGCAATGGCAGTAGAAATCTGAGAGTTGACTCTTGGTTTACTGTGTAGTATGGTATTTCAGATTCATCTGTTTCATTAAAAAAAAGTTAACATTTTGTTTGTTGAAGTCAACTGACACCAGTATGTCAAATGTAGAAGGCAGGTGCTGTGAAATATGACAAATATTTTGTCATGGAGGGTGAACTTCATGTGGTCGTGGAACTACAAAATGTGTAGGCCACAGTGATTTCTGGGGCAATGCTGGTCTTTTTCTAAATTAGTTTTGTTCATTGAGATGTCTCAACTGAAGTTGCATACTGTCAGTTCGATAATCCCTTGTTTTTTCACTTCAGAACCTCAAAGTATATCCCAGTAGGGGTTTTATTTTTAATTGTCTCCTCATTTTCATGTAAGAAAAAAAAAGGAAAAAGTTTTAATTTCTCGTGTTTTTTAAATCCCAGTTACTGTGGTTCTATGTTATGATTTTTTGTTAATGAATGTTCATGTATAATGCTATTGAGATTAAACGTGTCTTGGTCCATATGCATTGTCATTTATATGGAGTCATGTTTCTTCTCTAAAAATTATTTATGGAAACATGTTTCCCTCTCCTTTCAAAGATGTTTGCAAAAATTCACTCACACTTCTTCATTTCTGGAAATAATTACGAGAAATACAGTTTTATTAGCCAGCTGGGTAGAGGTCTTGCATTTAGTTTCCAAACTGAGAGCAATATTATAGACTGTAATCATATATGATGACTTTTGTTTCTTACTAAGTTGTATGCACATTTTAAAAGATAGTTCAGGTATCTTTAAACTGGACCAGTACTTTTGGAGAGACGTTTCCTAGGTCCGTCTGGATATCCCCAGACTTAGTTTCTTGGGTTTCTAAGTAGTGATGCGTGTGCTGAATAGGAGCTGATGAGACGAGATGACAGCAAAGTTTATCTCCTCCTAAAGTAGGAAAAATATTAGTGATATTTCTTTTGCAAAACAAAAGCATGCAAATACTTTCCCATATCTAATGTACAAATACATGGAAGGGAGACGTACATAGCAAATACTGGATGTAATAACAGTTACTGAATGATTAGTCTTGTAACCTTAGGGAACTTTATGCCTCCAGGAACAATTTCTCATTCTTTCTATGCTTTACCCCTTTCATGCACATAAAAATACACGACTGCAGCTAGTAGGAAGGTGCAGGTCTCTTAGATGTCTGCCTTTCTATCAAAACTCTTAAAATATTTGTGGTATTTATGTGATTTGTATATGTGAGGCTATGAGTGGAGGTAAATGACATATATGTGTCAAGATACTAAGTAAGATGGGATTTGTTTCTTTAGTTTTTTTTTTTTTGCCTGGAGATTGATGGGAAGGAAATCTGAGATGAACTGAGGTTCTTATAATTAAATCAAGTCATATATTTTACTTACCCTCCCCCAGCTAATCCAGTAAGGTGTTTTGTGTCATGCTCTGAATTAAGTTATGGTTTTCTTATTGCAACATGTGAAAATATACTGTGTAGGCCTGCAGATGCCTCTTACTGATATCTACAACATGATAATAAGGAAGATCCTATTTATTTGGTCAGTCTAAAGTTGAGTTACATCTCTGTTTTATAGAGCCTAGATGGTTCCTTTCTCAGGGGATGTTAAGTGTTGCCAGGAATGCCAGATGAATTATGCAGCACCTTCCTATCACTTTGAGAAGCTCACCAACCTCTCAGAAGTGTGTTTTGTGTTCCCTTGTAGGTTACTCTAAAAGCTGGGAAGTATGCAGTCAGCTTGGGCAATCAGAAGGCTACCATGATTTGGGTATGCGTCAAGAACTCATGGCTTTTGCTCTGACACACTGTCCCCCAGGTGCCATAGAGGCGTTGCTGGCAGTGAGCAGTTCTTTGCAAAGCCAGGTAGGTGTTTCTGAAGCTTCTTCCATGCAAGTTCAATGCTTACAAATATAGAAGGGACTTGTGCTCATTTATAAGTTTATTCCTTCAAGTTCCACCCCCAAGAAATTTGTATTTCTAAATATAAATACTATATTTTTCTACTTTCACTATTTTATTTCAACAAATGAGGTCACTTTATAAGCATTTTTATGTGATAAGTTGGCTTCTCAAGTAGAAGTGCAATTGTATTCTTGATTTTCAGTACTTTTAATTTCTTTATTGCCTGATTTAAACATTTTATTTGCAAATGCAGTCAAATAATTTTTGTCAATGTTTCCCAGGTTCTCTTACATATTTATACCTTATAATGCAACTTCATTAAACGCTCACCTAAATTTCTATTAAATGTTTTTTCTTGATTGTTTTTATGTTCTCTACTCAATATACAATGAAAATCTTCTCGTTTCAACCCCGTAGTGGTTTTAACGACTACAACAGGCTGTACGTCTGAGCCATCTTTATTAATCTAAAATGGCTAAATTAATAGAATCAGATCTTAGATATTCAGCTGATCATATTATATACATGAGAACATTTAATTGCAGCATTTAAATACAAGTTAAGGCAAGATGACATAGCAAGCCTCTTGAAAGTTTTATTTGAAACTGCAGAAAGTAATTTAGGTTGTCAAAATGTTACATTTCTGTTTGGTGTAGTTGTGGCTTGGCCTGCGTATATTACTTGTTTGAGAGTTTGTATTTGTCTTAGTTGTCTAAAAGTTCACAATGTTCATAGATTTATCTTTTTGTAGTAAAAACAGCATAGAAGGCTTCCATTCTGTGTCTAAAGAATGGGAGAGGAGGGAGCAATGGTACATTCAGTACATATGCAGTCGAATTGAGGCAACTGCAAGTGCGTAGCCGTTTTCTTTACAAAATTGCTTGTATAACAATATGTGTGAGAAATACAGGCAACGTAGGAAGGCAGACTGTACTGCTTCAGAAACAAGGTACCTAAACAAAATGCTACAAAGGATTTAAAATAGTCTAGCTCTTGCAAGCTATTTACTGGGTTTTTTTCATCTTGAAGCACTCAAAGATAATAAGTACAATGATGAGCTTCAAGACAAGTGGAATCTTCATGGAGTCGATACCTGTATGATACAGAAATAAAAGCTTGTTTACCCTCTCACGTGCCTATACCTGGAATTAGAATTTTGAAACTTTAGGCATTTTTATAAGCCAAAACTTGTTAAACTTTCTTTAAATTCACTGACTTTCTTGTCGGTCTTTTTCCTTCTAAAGGCTTCATGTCCTGTTAGTTGCAGTGCAGCTGCTCATCTAGTGATTATTGTTCTCTTGCATCTCACTTCTCCAAGGGAAATGATTCTCTCTTCTCCAGTCACAAAACTGGAGGCTGAATTTCTTGCCTAGGTTTCTTTGTTAATGCAATATAATTTTTAGTGGAAGTGCAGTGATGATTAATTTAGTATTTGCCCTAGGAAGCCGAACCCATGTCATGATTTCTGTCAAAACACATTTAATCAGTTTCTTCTGCAATTCTTTCTTCTTTCTCTAGAAACTTAGCATGAACTTTACAGCTCTGTTCATTAGTGATCCTACTCATTATATCCAAACATTTTGTCTTTGTATTTAAATGTGTACATATATGGAAAAAATCTTTTATCAGGTCATGTTGACCAAATGTAAGTGTCTCTTGTGGACTTTCATCAGTTCTGTAGCCTGTGGAAATTCTGCTTGTAAAACTATTATCTTGTGTAACGTGCGCCTCTGGAGTTGCCCAACTCCTCAGAGTCACAGTTCAAATAATGGATGTTTTTTGTGGAAGTTGTTTAGCCTACATAGTACAGCAGGGTGCATATACTTAAAAAAAAAAAGAATATTGTTATGTTGCAAGAAAAATATCACACAAAAATCATAGAGAAGGGAAGGCCCTTTTTTTCTAGGGACTACAACAGTGAGAAGGTGTCAAAGGTACCTATGTGTTCTTCTCCGTCTTGCCCTGCAGCCTTGTTTTTCTGTTATGGTAGCTTTGGCATCAGAATTTCTTGGATTACCTAGACATCAAGCTTAATTCTTACATTTGATTATTTGACTAGTAAATTATATTTATTTTGTGTTTATAGATTCTTTATCAGGCTGTGAATTACCAGTTTCTTCCTTCAGAAGGAGGTGAGAGTATAAATACCTCAGAACCATCTTCATTGATCAGTAAGGATTCAGAGGTAAGCTTTAAAGAAAATTGAAAGTAATAATAATTCTGTTCTGCATTATTCTGCTGATTAGCTGAATTTGAGTTTTTAGAAACATCTACCTCTTTACTAGATAAAATGCACAACATTCAATACATCTGCTAATTTGTGTTCTTCGATTATTTTAAGTTTAAGGTTTTGCTTATGTATTTATACTTAGTGTGTTTTGATTTTTTGTTTCTTCTTCCTACGCTGTCTTAGCACCATAGAAAAAAAAAATATAAACCCAGAGGAAGAGGAAAGTACAACAAAACCTAGCACAATAAAATACATTAATGTTGATTTGTTTTTTGATCTGTCCCAGTTGCAAAATAAAACATTTAAAAATAAACCTGAGCTAAATATTGAATTAAAAAAATCTCTTGAACTTATTTTTCCCTTTTCTTCTGTGCATCATGAAATATCTGACTTCTTTACCATTTTCTAAATTTCATGTATTGCATGCAAAATTATTTGTATGTAAGATCAGAAAAGACATCGTGTTTTGTGGGAAATAGAGGCAGGCTAACAGAAAAAATACTATTATTTTAACAAATTTAAGTGTGTACATGTACTTAAGCAAATACATTTTGCTCTCTATAGAAGATGTAGTAACTTGGTTGTGAAAGAAAGGAATGTCTTTTTAATCCTCTTCAGAGTGGAAAAAGAATGTTTAGTTTTTATTTTCTGTTTAAGTGAATTTTTCTATAGATGATAAACAGATCTTATAGGGGGTTGGAGGGGACAAAAGCATTTAAGAAATACACAAAAGAGTAGAGAAAGAAAAAAAAGTGATTCATATTGCATAGTCTGGCTTTTTGAGAGAAGTATCTGAATTGCAGCCTCCTTAGTGTCTTTGTATTCTTGGAGAATTTTTAGCTGATTTAGATGGAACTTGCTAGTCTTTTCCTTTGGTATGTTTAACACCATGTGGCTTAAACCACACCTCTCTTTCATGTTACTGGGATGGAAACAGGCAACTTCTATGTATATGTCTGTATTTTGTTCATGTTTTTTGTATATCTGTAGGCATACACATACTTTGTGTATATATGTGCTTGTGTAAACAGAAATATACATATTTCCATATGTAAAAAGATAAATGGGCAGGCAACTCAGCATTGAAAACAGTGTTTGAGGGAAAAGAGCTAAACACTGTATCTACTAGAATCATTATAAAGAAGAGGTCTGCTCACTGACACAAATGCTTTTTATTTTCTGGAAACTGGTAAATTCATCTCTTGGAGAGGAAGATAATTAAGTAAATGTAAATAAAATTATGGAACTTTCTGATGTGGGTGTGTTTACATATGTTTACAGTATTTTAATGTATATAACAGATTTGTCACGCATCACTTTTCATATGCTGCAGTACTATTGGCTCTGTTTTGTGATGGAACAGTTATAAGTGCATATAAATGATTCAGAAGCTTATTCAAGGTTTTATCAGAGTTGAGTAAACTCTCTAATTAACTTCATTATCAATTCAGTTTGGATATCTAAGGCATTTTTCATTATACTGGGGAATTTATATTCAGAAAATTATCCACTCTTATTTTCCTCTCTATATACTTCTTTTTTTCCAGCAATAGCTGTGGTTTGTTGTCTGTTTAGAATCGGAAATAGGCAGACAGTTGACTTGGCAAGTTTGGATCTTGCTGCATCGAGTTGTTTGGGTTTTTTTCTATTTTAATACAGCTTCTTGGCATGGCATGTTTCAGACTGCTACACTATGAAATGAGTTATGTATATTTGCTAATTATGTCTCTTTGTTCTCTCCCAGTTTACTTAATAGGGATTTACAGCGTCTTTCATTTCTTGCAATGACACAGGAGGAAACACAGCCAAGAATTTAGTCACTTTATAACCCTTTCATTGTTACAAACATCTGAAATGTTAGAAAAGCAATGTATTTAATAACTCTGTTTCTCTGACATAGTTGAATACTGTAGCTGCAATTCCTATAGTTCCACTTCAGCTAATTCCTTGTGGTTCGCCTTCATTGTCTTGCATGGAATTTCTGTTTCTTCAAACAAAAAGGTTTCTTTTTCCTTTCTTTTTACTCCTTTCTTTTTCACTTATGACTTAATTAACTTATAACAACCTTTTCTGAAGGAGTTGGCAAATGTTCCTAGGTTCTCACTTATTGATACCTTTTCAAATGGGTGCTCTAAATGTAATTTTCCTTATCTTGACTTGATTAAGCTTCTTCTAGCATATGTGTGTTTGGGCATCTCTTTCTCTATTACATTAAAAATAACTGTCTATAAATACATATATTTTCCCTTTCAAAGTTTTAGTGGCCTTTTTCTGCCTCTTCTTGTCTTTATCTGCTGTTGAATCATTCATTGCTGCTACCATTTTTTTTTCATTATAATAACCTGCATCACTGGCTGGTCATACTTGTCACTCATTCTTCTCTGTGATTGTCTAAACTGATTTCATTTTTGTTTCTTAAGTTTTTCTTTTGAATTTTTTTCCCATGAAGCTTGCAAAAATCTTGATAGCAACTGCCTACTTCTCTTAACATTATATAAAAACGTGTACTTTAATATTGCTGTCACATTGACTTCAGTATAACTTTTCTGAGTTTTTGGTGGTCCTACTCCAAAGAAAATTCCTGATTGTTATGATAAAGATGCAAGTTATTATTCTATAGGAGCTAATGCATTTGCACAAGGATGTATTTCATTGCTTTCATCCCAGCTTGTCGCTGTTGATTGAACTCATGGGATCTGTTAGAGAAATTATTTTCTGGCAGCTGCAATGATGCCAATATAGCAGATTGTTTTTAAGCAAAATGTTTAGTTGCCCCATCCCTACCCTTTGCTTTTTAAAACATTTGTGTACATTAAATTATGTCATGTATTTATATCACTGCTGGTTAGAAATTATTAAAAAAAAGAAAAATTGTGTTTGTTACTTTGCCTTAACAGCTGGAGCTGTGTTTTGTGTTTTAGTAAGTGTACTGGTTTTTTATTCTAATAACTAATTATTATGGGAAGAGGTAGCTGTAATTCCTGAAGGAATCATGTTCATTTACAGTGTCACTTAACTCTTGTGCAAAGGAGAAAAATCTCAACGTGGAACTCTATATCTGCACTATTTGAACTCCCATTGTAGACACAGAATCAAAAATTGTTTAAGGTGTAGAAGATCTCTGAGATCCTAGAGTCCAGCCCTTACCCTTACACTGCCAGGTCCACCAGTAAACCATGTCCGAAGTGCCACATCTACATGTCTTTTAAATGCCTCCAGGGATGATGACTCAACCACTTCCCTGGGCATCCGGTTCCAGTGCTTGACAACCCTTTCAGTGAAATAGTAATTTCTAATATATTATCTAAACATCCCCTAGTGCAACTTGAATCTATTTTCTCTTGTCCTGTTGCTTGTTACTTGGGAGAAGAGACCAACGTTCTCCTTACTACTACCTCCTTTCAGATAGTTGTAAAGAGAGATCCAGTAGAGATGCAGTCAATGGTGCGTGGAGAATAATGCAGTTAATCAGCCTTCAGGTGCTTGATTCAGTTACCTAATCATAGATGTCAACAATTCGAGATGCCCTAAGTTATCCTCTAGTATTTTAGCTGCTGACCCAAAAAAATATAGGTCGTCTATGAGATCTGCAAGTGTTAAGCAGATATCTTACTGCTATATATTGCAGACAGTTATCAAAGCCTGTGTTTAAATAGTTGAACCAAATTTGGTTTGTGTGCTTTAAGGCTGGGTTACTTTCTCGGTTCCGGTGATGTTATAGTCCTGATAAGAACTTAGACGTCCTATAACACGTGAATTTTAGTGTTATCTTCAGCTGAATCTTTTCCATAGTCTTTCATCCATGTTCTGGTTTTATCTTTGCAGGACTGGAGTTTTCGGTGAGACTGTAGCTTTAATATACACTATAAAAAAGAAAAAGAAAAAAAAATAAGGAAAAAACCTCAAAACAAAACCTTCAACATACAAAACATGAGTATAGAATAAACATGAATATGTAGAATAAACCATGAAAATGTAGAATAAACATAGTTATGTAAAAGTCATTGTTATAAAATCCTGTTTTCCAATGGGAGTACCAAAAAGTGAAAAAGAAAAGCCAATACTGGATGTTCTGTCTTTTGAACAGAATCTGTTCTACCTCACTTTGTGCATTAGGAGTCATTATATATTATGGAAGGAACAAAGCGTGTACAGTGTATGTTTATTGCATATTTCGATTCTTGCAACTTGACTAATTGTCATGAAAGGCCCCCCTCCTTAAAAAGAAACCCGAACAACTTTGCTGCAAGTGTTCTTATCTATTACCTTCTCTTTTGTGGCTTACTTGAAAAACAGTTGTCTTTGTTATTTGTCCTTGCATTAGACTGTTTAGAATTATGTTATATAAAAATATTTTAGCTGTTTGAGGATCTTGATAATTGAGAATGTATTTGCTGACTGTTTTTACATCAATTTAGGTTAATACAAATTTTTAAGCTGCTAATTTAGGATTAATAAATTCCTGTTATTTGATTTTAATCAGTAATGCTTACTGTTTATAAAGAATGTCAGGAAGAAATAATGTAATAATTTCCCCTAAACACCCCTCAAATCCTTCAAACAATAACTTCCGAAGATAAAATTAAGGGATAAAATTCAAGTTGTCTTCTTAAAAGGAGACCTCCAGCAGTCTGTAAGAAATCATTTATTTTATCATTTAGACATTGATTCAGGATAGCAAAAAATTATAGGCTGAAAGTGTTCCATTTACACAGAAAAATGGTTTCAGGAAACAGAATTCTTATATTTGTGTAGAAAAGACTGTAATTACTTGCAAGAGTTGAAATTCTTTTTTAAGAAATTGATAGAGATTATCTGATAGCAGTAGAGATATAGAAGCATATACACCAGTAGACTTGTTAGCCTGTTAGTTTTCACACTGCTGAAGGAATTTTATTTTAAAAAATGTGTTTTGCTCAAATGCACTGAAGAACTTGGGGGGGGGGGCGGGTTTGTGGTTCTGTTTTGGTTTGGTTTTTGACGTCTTTTTTCTTTTGCCGTAAAGGACGTTTGGTGTCTTACAGCATCTGCTTGAAAATGGAGGAAGAGAAAGAAATTAGTATTCTGTATATAGCATTTAAAACAAATCTAAAAAAACATTTCATACTTAATACCAAGTTTTTAATATAACACCCACAAACAAGAAATTTTCCCACACCCCACAAAGCCACCAGACTTTTATGTTGGTTTTTACTTTTCAGAGAAGTTAAAATTCTGGCGTGTTGTAGTTGGCATGTTCTTTCTTCATTTGGTGAAGTAAGGGCTGAAATTTCCAGTTTAGCCTGTCAGGTCTTGAGTGGTGCATCTGTGAAATGCAGAATATAATTTCAGAGAAGATTGAGAAGAGCACTGAAGCCTTAATGGAAAGAAGGACTTAAAACAGATCTGCTGCTTCAGTGGTCAGCTTGAGGCGATAACTTACTGCATACTGCAGTAAAAGACGCTAAAAATAAGTTCATCTACAGTGAAATTTGGCCTTATTAAAACTAACATGTTTTGTCTCCGAAGTTACAGTGGGACATAGTTCACTTTACTTGACATCCTTTTGCTCTGGTATCTGAATTTTTGTCTTATATTAGTAAGTTTTAAACAAATACCATATTTTTGGTAATACAGCTAGGTTTTTTCTGTTTCAATATGCATCAGTATATGGGGAAATAAATAATAGAGATGTTAGGGAGAAACATTAGATATAAAGCTGTTGAGGTTTGCTGTATGCAAGAAATGCAAGAAAATATTTACATTTTTTATTGATGAAGACAGTGTGTTTACATTAGTGTGCTAGTTATGTATTTGACTAATGTGTAAGCTTTGTAAAGTGTGCAGTTAACACAAACGTTTCAGGACTGGAACAACACACATGAACCAGCATGGATATTCTGGGTATTACGCAAGTGCTTTACATGAGGAATGACTGTTACAGAATCCTTAGTTTGTGGAACGTGTTTTCTGGTTTTAAGTAAGTGTACTGAGAGGGAGTGAAGAAATTTTGCAGGATGATGTGTGCGTATTGCAAAAGCAGTTTGGGATTGATAATAAGCGAGGGTCCCTGTCACTTTTTGCAGTGCTTTACATACTTTCCGTTGACTGCAGAATTTAAAATCTTGATACTTTTTCACTTGGGGTGGAGATCAATGTTTATGTCTCTTCACCATTTCCCCTACTAAGAATTCAACTTAATTAATTTATACACATACAAGATTGTCTCTACTACCAGCTTTCTTGAGTTATTGAAGGTTCATTTTAGCATGCTGAAACTCCTTATTTATAGAAAGATCATTATCCTAACAGAAACATTCAACAATTGCGTGAAACGATGCTATTACAAACTTTGAAATTAGAAACAGCTGGTGTCTGTCGAAACAGAAGTTATAAGTTATAATGTTGTACTGATCATGCTACTCAATTCAGATTGAAACTTCTAAACCACTTTTAACTTGTCTTCTGTTTGTTTTTATAACAGCTGTTTTTAAATTAATGATCATTTAAATATATTATTCACATAGTGTGCCTGGTCTCTAATACATTTGGCTTGAGGTCATTAGCCTAATTAAAGCATGAGTCTAACACCTCCCACTGTGTATTGGATATACTCACAGGATGAAACCAACGTCTCCTCTAGCCAATCTGCTGATTTGTTGTACTGGACGACAACAAAAACGATGAAGGTGTTGTCTAACACAACTATGACTACAAAAGCCATGCTGCATGCTGTCAGTGATGGACAATGGTGGAAGAGATCATTAACTTATCTCCGACCATTAAATGTAAGGGATTGCTGATTTGTCTGCAGATGCTTACACATTCTCTTATATACTTATATGAAATTTGGGCTCCTTTACAGGTATCTTGTAACTGAAGACCTCAAATCGATAAACAAATCAAAATGACAAAGAGTCTAAAGCCGTTTCCTTTTCTTCTTTTCTAATCTGTTTTTCCCAGCTTTTTTAGCACAGTGTGAGAAGGCATAGTTGAGTTAGGCAGAACTGCAGAACCTTGGGAAAGAAAGCACAGTGAAGTCCACCTTTTAAATACTGTCATTTTACATTCCAAGCTGTTCCTTTTCAGATTCTCTTTTCTACCTTCTATACTTCAGTGGATTGTCCATGTTTATGATACTGGTTTCGCTGATACTACTTTTGAGCATGGTTCTCCTTCTGTTTTTGTTTTTAAGAATACTAGACCTCATTCAGCGTTAGTTTATATGACTCCTACTTCTCTCCTCACTGAATTCAGTGATATTTTCATTTACAGTTGTTTCTGTTCTGAACAGCAGTTATAGACTTTTCAATGATTTTTTTTTTTTGTAACTAGGCTAAAATATGCTTCTATTTCCTAGGACCAAGATTTAGGAGGTGTATTAAAAAGTGATCCTGGAGAAAATGCCACTGTGGAAAAGCAAGGCTGTCATCCCTTTTATGCGTCTCTAATTGCTGATCCATATGTTGCAGAAGTAAGTTTCTGTTCCACAGTTTGAAGTGTTATAATTAATTATCAGTATGGATTTTGGATTGTTTGTGACTTGCAAGGATTTGAAATTTTGTGCAACAGTAAGAAAAATTCTACCATTAAACAGGAAGGGAGGCAAATGCAGGAACTGGGGAAGATAATTTCATCTGATGCACATGAGCTATAACTTCAGGGTGTGCTGCGCATGTATCAGTTACCTTATTTTACTTCTAGTTTGAAAACAGCTATGGCACATACCAGAACAATTCTTTGGAAAGCTTTGCAGAAGTATTGTTGAGAACAGAGAAACTAACAGAAACACAGAGCGAAGGAAAAGACCTACTTCCAGCCACAGAAGGTATGGGTATATGTGTATTCACTCATGTAATTACTATACATAGTAAGTAAAGGATAATCTACGGGTGGGTTTAAGTATGGGGAATTGCACACAATGATCTGAATACTATCTGGATATTTTGTACGAATTGTAACCTGGTTCAACATCTTACATTGGCAAGTAGTCTTCATAGAACTACCTGTAATGATTTCAAGAGAAGTGATCTTTTCTAGAAGTGACTCAATAAAGACTAGAAATCTGAAACCCAAAAGTTGACTTTAAATAAGCAGAAGTTGGTATTTAGAGGCTGACCAAGATATGAGCATTAAGGGGGAAAAGATTATGAAGTTCTCCTGAGTACGGATACTTAAATGGAAATTTGTAGCCCACTGTTAATATTATTTGTATGTATGCCTGTGTATTCATTTTTTTAGATTCTGTCATACAGCTTTCTGTATTGCAGGATCATTACATTATTTTATTTGCTAATTAATGCTCAGCTGTAGTTTCTGGAATCATTAGAACTTTTTGCTTCTTCTGGATTTTCTGAATTTTATAGTGTATATTTCTTAATTTACTAACTTTTAAAAAAGGAACCACACAAACCCATCCATGATTGTCTTTCCTTTTGTCTGTCTCCTGCTGATTTAAGAAATGAACTGTTTAAATATTTACATTCTGTTACTGTCTTTGAAGGAAGATATCTCTATTATATTTTACTCTGGTAAGTACTGCCATGAAAAATGAGAGTATTAAATCACTTGCAATATTAGAAAAGTTTCATTTCAAACTTTTTTCATAAGCCACACAGTTTTATTTCAAATGTTTAGTGAAAAACAACATATTTCTCTGTAGTTTGACATCTGTGATATTTCTGCAGATAACCTGTACCATTGTAATATAATAACATTGTGAATTAGAAAAGGTCAGAAACAGCTTGTATGAAAGGAGAATATACTCACATTTTGTTCGTTTTGTGCTCTCTTAATACAAAAATAGTTTTAAATCAGTACTTATGATCTCTTTTCTTGTATTTTGAAAGCCCATTGGCTTCTAGCTCTGATGCATAAAGGAGTGAGAGGCAAGGATTAAGAAGTATTTGTTGCTTAATGATGTTAGTTAGCAAACCTTTGGTAATACTCCTGCTCCAACTTGAGTAATTGGAACCGATTACTTACAATTAAGTGGCTGCCTTTGAGGTGGAAGTTTTAGTTTTGGGGACTTTTACTTAAACGAGAAATTTGAGATTCCAGCTTTAGATTTTGAGCCTCTACTTTTCCACTTCTAAGTGTGCAGGTTATAGTTTTCACTGCTACAATACTTCTGTTTTCTTCCTCCACTTTTGTTCTGTAGTCAGTCTGAATTTCACTTATGAGTTCCTCCAAGCGTGCTGTGGAACTGAGGATGCTGTGAGCTGTATTTATTCTATGCTCAGCAGTCCTGCTGTATGACACCTTTTGGTAGTCAGTAGACAATGTTCATTCTAAGTATGCATTAAGTGTAGCGTAGCTTTTTGTAAATGAATGGATTGGCATTTTGCTAATTCTAATACATTTAGCCCTGGATTAACAGTATCAGATCCTACCTTTTCCCCTTTCTTAATACTTTCCTTTATAATTTCCTATGAAAGTCCTTATGAGTTAACTCTTTCAGGATTGTGGGGTTTGAAAATGCACATATTAATAACATAATGCCAAAATGTGAAACACAGAAGGCATGCAGAGAGAAATCTCATTTAATGTTCTGTTTCCCCCATATTTACACACTTTCTGTAAGATTTTGAAATGATTTTGCCATAAGAAAATTTGATGCTAATATGAGTTATTAGCTACTATACTAGTAACTAGCAAACAGCAGATTTCATTTAATTTTGTTGACAAGTTTGTATCCTATTTGCTTTCTTCTAGCTGTCTTCTAGCACAGCTACAGCAGCAGGCTTCATCTCCTTTAGAAGAATTGACAATCCTGGAAGAAGATGCAGTTTAGTGAAGAAATCTTAGTTATATTTAGCGCGTTGTTTTGGGAGATGTTGAAGTATGCATCAAACTCTGTTTGTGTTGTTATAGTGATGTCATACTCCAGGTGTGAGGGAATGGGTGAACAATTTCCCCAGAGGCAGTGTGCATGATTAAATTGAAGATAATGTTTGCTGCACCTTTTATGGGTTCGGTAGGGTCACAAACTTTGGACTTCCCTTGTGCTTTCCATCTGGATGGAGGTCGTAGATAGAGCATTTTCAAGTGAAGTATTAACACCCATCACTTTGGGTCCAGTAAAACATTCTTTCCTCACTTGTGACATTGCAGTGCCTCCAGACTTAGCGTGACCCACGACAGTGTTGTGCATTTCTGTTTAATAGTTGGTTGAAGATGAGATCTGAATGCAAAGTTACTACATTTGATGGCTGCATTTCATAGTAGCCAGTTTAAGTACTATATTCAAATTAAACCCAGGAAAGTCTGTCATACCTATTAATCTCAGGAGTTTTAGGACAAAGAAAAGCTTAAAGTTTTCTATGATTTTATAATTGCTTGCAGGTATGGCTGTCTAACTGTGGTATATACTTTTAAGTTTAGGGAGATTTTCTCACATTCTAAATGAACAGATGAAGACTGAAGCAGTTTTGGACAAAAAAAAATCATGGAAAAAAAGGTGAAACTTCTTAGGTATTGATGAATTCCAGTTCCAACAAATAAACCATTTTTTTCCCTACTGTGCCTTCCAACAGGCTTGTGGCATAAATTAAAGACCCACACAGGAAATAAAATTTTTTTGTGAAAATTTTTTTTTTTTAATGTGTTTTCCTAAGTGGGTATTGCTTGTGAGATGGCAGCATTGCCTCTTTACTTGTCACTGCATGTCCTGCCTTGTTTGCCAACCCTGTAATGCCTGATTTCTTTGGCAAATTTCAAATTTGGCAGTGTTCTGTAATTTACGTTCCTATAAATTTTGTGAAGATATATGAAAGGACAGAATGGTATCCTGCTAGTGTCTGTAGCCTGCAGTTTTAATTCAGCCCTGCTAGACATCAGAGAATTTCCATAGGGCTTCACTGGGAGACAGCAAACTGTATGAAATGTAGTTTGTGTGTATACACCTGTGTTTGTCTATATGTAAAGTAGGTACCTATATATGAATGCACGAACATGTGTCTGCACATAAGGACACAGAAAAATGATATTTACTGAGTTGATACAGGGTGTGGTGATTTTTTTTTTATCTCAGAAGGAACGTCAGTGAAGGCAGTTCTTTCTTAAGTACATTCTGGCAACTGGGATGCCTTTGAGTTGAACTTCATGCACGACTATGAATAAAACAATATTGTTTTATGGCCTTGTATTAATGCTATGTTCTTTGTCTGTTTGTTATCTGAAGAGTGAAGATGAATTTTTGTTAGTGTGGCAGTTACCATGTTGGGGATGTTAAGCTCAAAGAGAATCCACGATTTAATATGTATTCCTGAGGCTTTGCAATCGATTTTCCAGAGAAAGACAGAAGGTGGCCCAAATTCTGCTTTACCTTCTCCCAATTGTTTCTATTCCGCTAGAGGTGGTTGAAAGGATATATAAAGAAACTTCGCTTGTGCTCAGAGTAGAAAGCACCAATTTTGCAAACTAATTCATCAAGATTTTAATATTAGATATTTCTAGAGTCCTATTATCTTTGCTTGGACAGCATATAGGTTATTTTGAATGTAGCAGAAGGAAGCTGTCAGCTGCGAGAAACTGTTGGTAAAAGCTATTTGAAGCATAGAGCATAGGTGTTGTTAGACAGGCATATATTTGCAGTAGCTGAAATGTATTACCATGTAGACAGCCTCTGTGGTGACTTGTGACATAGAAATTTGGGGTTTCTACGTGGCTGAGGGCCAGCATGTAAATGCACTTCAGGCTGATGGTAAAATAACGGTAATCTGATAATTGTAATTGGTCATTCAAGCTTTTTATAAATCATTCTTATGGAATTCACTGTGGGGCTGTGCGTGTAAAGTCGTGTGGTTTTGTGCCAGCGTGCCCGCAAGAATGGTTTCTGTATTGTGGGAATATAGATATTTGAGATTTAAATAAACAAAGAGCTAATTTGCTGGAAGATGGCTTCTACTGATTGTACTAATAACAACAACAATAGTAATATCTTCTATAAAAAATGAGACTATAATATTGTATTCCTGGTATACTTACTATTCCTTATGCAATTTGTGGTTGAGGTGTCACAAGATTTTTGAATTTGTCCCTTGAGCCAATAGTTTATATTCTCTACCCCTAAAAGTTAATATTGAGTGTAGCACAAGAATCATTATTCTGTAATTGTTTGTTGGAACTTTCATAGCAACCGCAGTGATTCTTTACTTAAATACAGAAGGAGATAACTACATGAAAGAGGTATTCCCACTACTAATTAGCAAAACTTGGATGTTCGCATTGTGTCTCCTGTTTGAGTGATGTAAAACATAGTAGGTTTTTTTTAACAAAACCCAAGTTCCATATATAATGTAGGAAAACCAGGTAATTTTCATGTCAGTTTTACAAAAAGTATATCTTTTTACAATCAGAATAATTATTCTTCAATGTGTGAATTGTGGCTCTATTGTTGTGGTGATGTTTCTGTTTGCAGTATATGGCAGGACTTGGTTTTGGTGTTTCACTGATCTTAATTAAAATTCGTTTTGACACCTGCAGCTTTATTTTGTTTGTTTTAAATTAAGACAGAAGTTTTTAATACGATTTGTTGTTTTTAATAAGTCAATTAGAGCTCAGGCTTGATGAGAAGACGGTTGGTATCTTCAGACACTTATAACAGTACATTACTGCCTTGGTTTTACAAGTGAAAAATTTACTTGTAAGTCATTGCAGGTGATATTTTAGTGACTTTGTTTAGCATCTGTTACTGCATTGTCTCATTCTTGTTTGGTTAATGCATGAAACACTTTGCCTGGGAGTCAAGTTAAAGCTGTGCTGCAGTTTAATTACATATTATCTGTTTCTGGATTACACTGATAAGTGTTTAATTAAGTATGTATAGAATGCTTCAAGCTAATGTCTAATAAAATACAGTTATACTGAAAACATTTAATTTGCTAACTGTCAAGGCTAAATGGGTCAGTAATCAAAGATTTATTTCCTCTTCCTACATGTTGCAGTTCTACTACAGCTGGCAAGTGATGCTTTACCAAATGATATGGCCTTGTCTCTTGCCTATCTGCTTGCACTGCCACAGGTATGTTGATAGCGATTTTGTTGTGGTTTTGACAGGAAAGACTACTTACAGCATTTAAAAAATTCCAAAAGAAAATGTAATATCCTTAAGGTTTCAAAATCTATCTTTGAATTAATTTAAATATCTTTAATATCTTTTTATAGATTGGGCTGGTGCATCTGAAGGATACAAATGCTGTTAGACTGCCTTATGAGCATAGCACTGGCAAAAAGACACGTTTTCTAAAAATAGTGTTTGGGCCACTCGACTGACAGTTTTAATGTAGCTCAGAAATAGAGATAATAACTTTGTGCTGTAGAAACAGCAAAACTGTAGTTGGAAAATAATTTTTGCTAGGTGTCTGTGTACGGGGTTGAAAATGTCATAATGTAGAATTATCTGTATGCATGTGTGTAGGTTACTGATTTACTTCTGTGCCAAAAAAACATAGTCAGAGCTATTTCTAAATCACAGCAAGTAGCTTTTGAGAAAGTTCGTGCACTTAATGTAGTATGCTTACTAATTCTTTCATCTGAATTAATGCTCTCTTTCTCCTAGGTGGTAGATGCCAACAAATGCTTTGAAAAGCAATTACATTCTGCGTTATCTCTCCAGCTGGCAAGTTATTACTATAGCCTGCAGATCTATGCTCGTTTGGCACCATGTTTCAAGGACAAATGCCACCCTCTCTACAGGGTTAGTACTCTTTCTTTTTAAATCAGTATTCATTAATGTGCAGTATTAAAGCTATTCTAAAAAGCCACTACATGAGTTAGGCCTTTTAAGAAGCTGATCTCACTTACGCTGTGAGCAGCCTGTGAAGTTATCCATAATTATTCTTCTACAGAGTTGTAAACAGACAAGTACCTCACAATTTGTGGAAGAGTTTTTGAAGCACAGTATCAAGTGTCATTTACAGATAATAGCACTATCAGTCTTCAAAGTAGTTTAAAAACAGAGCAATAATGAGCTGTCATCTTGCAATACTGATACAATGTATAACTTTCCTGGAAGAGTCAAGTATCCATCTCAACAAGAATGGTGCTATTCAAAAAGTTTCCATAGCCTTTCTTGAGGTGTTGGTTTATATTTCAGTTTAAGTATGTCATTTTGAAAATTCGTCTTCATTCATTGATGAATTCATTGATTTCTGTTGACCAGTGTCTCTTTGAAATGGCCCAGCTTAGCTTCTTATCACTTGTGATTGAAGCAGTTATGTGATAATCTCTGAACTGAATCGAAGAGGTGACATACAAAAGTTTAATAAAGAACCACTTGCTATTCTTACTAAGATACCTGAGTAAAAACTCTTCTTTACCAGTCCAAGAGAGCATTTCTGAATTTATACCTGTTCTTTCCTTCAGTACAGAAGCCCTCTAGACATTACGTTTTCAGCTTAGGTCTGCATTACAGCTAAAAGACCACTTCTGGTCACAAGCTGTCTGAGAAGAGACCACTAATCACTGGTGTGGCATGAGAGGAGATTTTTTTCTAAATTTAGAATGACTCCTGATATACAGAGAAGCTGTTTTAATATTCTCCTAGTTCTGCAATTAGGCAGCCTTTCATGCTCCTGCTGAGATTTGCATTCTGCTATCTTGTGTTTAGAAGCTAAAGGAAAACTTTGTCCACAACTGTAATTTGTGAGGCCTGCAAAATATGTTGGTTGTGAGGTATTTATTCATGCGTGTTAAACAGCTTTCTTTGAGCCTAGGTCCACCTGCTGCGAAACATCTTTGCTGAAGAAAAGATATCTTTTTTGAGTTTATGTTTTTTAAACAGTCTTGTTTTCTAGAAAGAACTTGAAGCCCTTTGAAGGAGTAAGTCACGAAGACAGATATGTTAAATTGAACTCCAGTTGCCATTTAACGAGCGAAGTTTTATCAGTAGCACCATATAGTTTATTTCCTACTGATAAGATCTTTGGCTAGATCTTTTGTACCATCTTGGTACATCACTATGACTGTGATAAGCAATTGATTAAATTTTTTGCTAAAAAGAATATTTACTATGTTTAAGTGGTACTCTGAGACAGTAGCTTTTGAGAACAACTGTCTGAGTGAGCAACACATCAAAGGAAATAAAATAAAATAAAAAAGTGGGTAAATGCCCGGTAAGAAAACAACACAGGAGAATGCATTCCTTGTTAATAATTCTAAGGGAATCCAGTGAGGGAATGACACTGAAGTAGAAAAGGAGAAGTAGATGTTTTTGAGCAAAAGAAGTACTTTTTGGGGGGGAGGGTGGGAAGAGTGGAGTGGTGACCCCACCCCGCCAAGTTAAGTGCTCAGTTTCCACTGCAAATCAGCTGTTTCTTTAGATGTACATCTTAGATGCTGGTAGTAAAGAGTGACTTTGCTTGCAAGTTGTTTTCATCAGTACCATACCAATTCAATCTATGGGAATAGGTCTAGCCATGAGTTCTGCTTCTGTGTTTCCTAACAGCTCTGGGAGGTTGGGGCAGGAATTGATCTTAAACTTTTATGGTACAAACATCTGTGAAGATGATAAATTCTGTGTAGATGTCATTCCATAGTAGGTTATCTTGCAGCTCTTGTCACTGGTCCCTTCCATCACCTTTGTCTTCTGACTGTTTCTCAAAACAGAATTTCATTCCTAGAGCTTTTAACTATATAATTTGAAATTCTGTGTTATTCTTAGAAGGTGTGTTTTTGTGGGCAAATCACCAATCCTTTTTTTTCCTTCAGATCTAACTCCGGCATTTCAGCCACATGTTTAGAAGGTGGAACCTTGAGATCATAGAGCATGTATTTCTGTCCAGCAGTGTCTGAGTCACAGTAAATGTGATTTCTCTTGTCCCTTGAATCAAGTATCTTGTCTGACAACTCTAGCTGAGTTTATAAGAAACTGTATGGAAGCATGGAGAAGTCTATACTTCCTTTATTTACTTCAAAATAACATTGTGTAAATCTTTCAAAACAGTATATAAGTGCCTCTGGCCTAATGAGAGTAATAAAATGACAGATATGTTATAAGGATGATGGAGAGTAAGGGGGGAGAGTTCATCTTCCATTGGCTAAGATAGACTTTTAGGGTTTGCTAGTTAGTCAAGAATGACATTTTGAAGGAATGATGTGGGGTTTTTTGTTTTGTGGGTTTTTTTTCCTGTTAACTACTGACAGCTGGTATCTACACGTCACATCATAAATCGCTAGAAATTCTCATTAACCTTTTTTGTACTATTGATGTTCAAAAGGAAATCAGCTTGATAATTTCTATTTCTGTTGAAGTTATTGATTTGTTTTAAGGAGAAAAAAGAGGTTTGGATGTGAAGTACTGCTTTAGTTTTGTACCCAAGACAATTTTGGACTTTAGTTGTTATAGTAATATAAACATAAGAGTTATAGTTTAGGGCATCTGAGCTACACTAGTTTCTTATCCTGAGGATAATGTTAAAGAAGGTCTACAACCAAATAGAACTACAGATTAAGGTCTGTTAGAACAATGCCAGGCAAAAGAAGAGGACAAAATTTCCAGAAATGGACTTACTGTGGAAAGTATTGGTGTGATGAGACTCAAAAATAAACTATATTTATATTTTAATTTAGATTTGTACTGGACCTGACAGGGATGGAGTGACTTTCTTTGTAACAGCCCCTATGGTGCTGTGTTTTTGCACTGGTGGCTGTAACTGTTCATAACACAGTAGTGGTTTTGCCACTGCTGCACCTTAGTTGCAGAGCATCAAGACTGTCTCCCCATTGCCACTCTAATTTACTGCTCCCTACTTCCCAGTATTGATGAATAAGAAGCCACACAGATGAGCAAGAAATTTACTCGATAATTTTTGCTGTTAAACAGCTTAATCTCCTCATTTGTCGTATCTTGATGGTCTGATAAGTGACCAGAATAAATATATCTGTGAGAATGTTTAGTTTAAAAAGGAATGAAAAAGTTTACCCTAAGTTTCATTTATATGTTATATTCCTGTCTTCATGCTAATAATATAATGCTGAGGTGTTTCTATAGTTTTGATGAGAAGTATTGTACTGGCCTGAGTTGAGGGCAATCTTTTTCTTGGAGCATGAAGCAACAGATCTAAGAAAAGCTGCTAAGTTGCAGGGGGGCATAGAGATTTTGCAATTAATATCAGAGGAAGAAAGTTACAATTAGCAGAAGATTATGTAGGCTTTTATTTTATTCACTTACGTGTTATTTTCATTCAAGCAAATTGATTTTATTCCTGTCCTTTTGTGGCTGGCAATGTGTTGAAATGGTAACCTTAGAGTTTCTCTTTAGTGATGCTTTTGATATAGGCAGTAGTTGGTGAAGGAGCTGGGAGTTGAGTTCCACAGAGTTAAGTAGCCTGATGTAACTGGCTTTTGTGCCACTATGTGAAAGGGTGCATTTATACAGTGAACTTGTGCTCTATGCACTTAACCTACATCCCTTTTCTGTTCCTTGCTACTGAGGGAAGCCTTTATTGTGATCTCTCTGTAAGAGGCAGAGTTAGGTCTGCTTTCACCTCACATAAATTCCCGGTCTACAAAGTAGGGGAGTTTTTTTCTGGTTTTGTTTTTATTCTTTTCTCTTATATCACAACTGCTGTGTATTGTAGTTCCTGTGCTGTTTCTCTTTATTCTTGTCATTGTTAGACAATTGTTTGTCTATTCACATCTTTCTTCACAGAACCATATTTAGACTCTCCGTATAGCCCTCACCACAATGGCATCTGTAGGCGTTAATGTACATTAAGTGGTTTTGACAAATATGTCATGTGCGTCTTATTCTTTCTCATCTTCTTTCCCATAGGAGAAGAACAGCATGTGGAATAGTTTTAAAATTGTTCCATGCTGATAAGTCTTTTTTCTTTTTTTTTCTTTTTTTTTTTTGCGTTAATGAAAGCAAGGTTAAAAGAAGAGTGCATCGAACCTGGGAATGAATATGTACAAATTTGTGTTGGTCTTATGGGAGTTCATTCTGCAGGCTTGACCTGACTCCCAAAGCAGTTCTGTTGCTTGTTTGTCAGAAGTTGACCTTAATTATAAATAGAGTTATATTAAGCCAGAGAAGCAGAACTCCCAGCCGTGGTCCTTCTGCTACAGCTCTAGGTAATATTCTGAACGTAGGGTGTTGAAAATAAAGACTTCATTTGAACTGGAAATAAATACCGTGTATACAGGAGGAGGGAAAGAGGCAGATCGTATGTTTTATCGGATGTACTACCGGTATTGTATGAAGACTGATGTCTTTAACCTTATTATATGGCACAATAGTGCAGCTAGAAGTTAAGTCTATGCTTGAGGTGATCTCTCATTGGTAATCAAGTGCTCATTAAATGGTTGCATGTTGGTTTGTGTTTAATAATAATATCCTGTCACACCTCTAAATTATGAACTTGACTCAGAATTAATGTATACATTTTTAATCTCAAATTTGATTTGTGTATATGAAGTTTTACTGGACTACTAACATTGATTTCAATAATGAGAAATTATATAAGTCTTGTTTCATTCTGTATCTACATTCAACTTTTTATGTATAAACTCAATGGCTAGCACTAAGTCTTTTGTAGATGGTGTAATCGTATGATGGTCTTGAGACATGGCCTTCTTTACTGTTAGTACTCTTTTGAGTCCTAATTCAAGCTACTGGTCCCTCTTTGGCTCTTATCTCTGTTTGGTTATTGGTGCTGAAAACGAGCATATTTCTTTTGGCAGTGTGACTTATTCTCTTTGCGTCACTGTTTGAATTTTCTGTTGTATGCTCTGCATCAAATTTGAGTTTCTTTGGTAGTCCTTACTAGCTCCACTCCGTTTTCATGCTGTTGTTTATGCCTAGCACTTATCTTTTTTATGTACAAGGCTACTTGTGCATATTCAGATAGTATTACGCATTAATACTTGGGGGTGTGTTGAATCTATCTCAGTTAGTATATGTTTCTGTTTCTAAGTCCAGTGCCTATCTGATATTTCCAAAAGCAAGGGACATGAGTATATAACTCCTCGAACCCATGCTGCACTCTTCTCTCTCCCGTTGAACTTGCATGTGTATAGAATCTGTGACTGAGAGGAGAACCAGGGAAAGGGGGGACAATGAGGGAAAATCATCATGAATCAGACATTAACTGGCAGACTTAAGAGCTGATCTTGGGAGGTGTTTTCTTCTCTTTTTCCTTTTTCCTTTTTTTTTTTTCTTAACACTAAAGTAGGCCAAATGCTGTAGTCTTGATAGGTCTCAAGACATTTGAATAATTTTAAGAGCTTAGTGTCGTGAAAAAAACTTAAATATACATTGCTTATCCCTGCTTGAAGTCATTGGTAAGAGATTCCGAATAAAAGTGGTCTCAAAGCCTGCCCCTAGAGGACTTGCTGCTAGCTTCACTTTTCTGTCTGAAAAGCGATCACTAAGCTTTCACCTCACCCTTCTCCAGGTTTCAGTTCATAAAAAGACCTTTCTTCCAATGCCTTGACAACTTAAATTTCCTCACTGGATTCTGATGGATAAGCTTGTCTAAGAATTTTGTAAGATCTGTATATATAATTTTCCCACAGGATTTCCTTTGTCCATGTGCTCATTGACACTTCAGAGCCCTCTAGCAAGCCAGCAAAGTGGATTTTGTCTTACAGAGGCCATGCTGACTCTGTCCCATCAAGCTCTGTTAAAGCATGTCCTCAGTGGTCTTATTCTTTATTATAGAGTCTCCCATCTTACCAGGGATGGAATTAAGACTCGCTGGTCTGTCATCCCTATGAGAATCTGCTTGAGATCCGTTTTTTGAGATGAGACTTGCACTCTGGTGCAGTAGCTTTTTTTTATAATGTTCTTTGGATACACCTTAGCCTGCCTTTTAACATAATTTAAAATTTCTGTTTCTTGAGAACTGAGGGTTGAATGCCATCTGGTCATGGTGGCGTACTTAACTGGCGTGATACTTTCCAGATGTTAGTTTCCAACTCATTTAACTCTTCTGAGCTCTCTCCCCCACATCTTCAGCAGTGAGGGCTGATACAAAGATCTCATTGGTTTCCTTTGCTATGGACTCACCACGAGTGCCCCTTTCACAACTATTCACCAAGTGATCCTACCACTTCTCTATCTGGCTTCCTGATTTTGAGGAACTTTTCAGAACTTTTTGCTATCGGCTCTGCCATTCTTTATAAGACACTTTACAGGTACTTTTTTAGTCCTTTTAATTTCACATTTAATGACTATTTTATGGCCTATCACATTTTGACTTTTCCTCATCAATTTGCTGTTTCCCCAGTGTATCTCAGCAAATAAACATACTTTTTAAAAAATTAATGGGTATCTAAGCCAACAAAAATTGAGACCTCACTGAACATTACTGCATGCAAAGGTGTACAGCTCAAATAAGTTTTCCTGGACTAGCAGCCATTTTGGATGTTTTTTTAATATCTTCCAGTATGATCCCTGAAATAGTAATCCAGCAATTAGTGTTGCTGCATCAGATTGTGATGGCTGTGTTGCTTTGGTTGAGGTACATTTAATATAGATAAACCAGTGTTTCACAGATCCTCATATTTCCTTGTAAGGCACACAACACTACAAAGCATTGCCTTTCTTAGTTGGTATGAAATAATTAGGTGACTCAGAAAAGAAATATCGTTGAATAGTTATTTGTGTACCCCCCTTTTTATTTCCTCGAGATAAATTATGCTTAAGAGATGATTACAATGTTGCTTATTTTTATCAAGTGTTATGTAAGCTATTCTGTTAATTCCTACTCCTGAAAACAGAGTGGGTCTTGTTCTTGAGCCAGTTGTTCAGAAATACTGTTTTAGAAGAGATCTTAAAACCAGCCTTTCATTTCAGCAGAAGTTTGAGGTCTAGCTTGCCTGTGTTCCTCTGGAGACACACTCATGGCTTTTCGTGCAAGGAAGGCACTTGTAAAGCATCAGTACTCACACCTTCTGGCAAAGAGTTTTGTTCCTGTCTGGGAAATAGTATAAAGGTGACCAACAACTTTTTGAAGCAGTCTTCCCGTAATTATTTGGCTTTATCTCCTCCTTTATTTTCCTTGATTCTGTGTCTCTGTAGCTATTTTCAGTTAGTGAGCATCAGTCAGTGAGCATCATTAATTTTGCAAGCAGCCGATTTGAAATTTTCTGATTATCTGAGAAATATTGCAGCAAAATTTTGTTCATCTGAGTTGTTAATATAGGTAATTTTTCAGACAATGCTGAATCCCCACCAAGTGGTAGAATTGACTTTATCTTTTTGGGTTTTGGTTGTTCGGCTGTTGGTGGTGGAGTTTTTTTGTTTAGGTTGTTGGGTTTTTAAAAATTTATTTTTACATTATTGTTATTTCATCCTGGAAAGTTGAGTATAAAAGCTAGATTGTTGTCTGTAAATTTAGCCTAAGAAGCTATTCATGACACTGAGTATCACAGTAAGAGAAGGTGATCACTGAGAAGTTCATGCTTGTAATCAGAAATTCTAGCAGTGCTCCTGGATTAGCATGAAAAAATATTTTACTTCTAGCATTTTAATAACTGTCTGGGAAGAAGAAATTTCTGTGTTTTGTAGCTCATGAGATATTTGGTTTTCAAGCTTTAGGTTAGTAAGAGATAGAGAAATACTTGCATGTGTCCAGTCAAGTAACTGCATAAATTAAAAGGATACAGTATCGTACTTAAACTAAAATTGTATTATATTGTAATGAAGTTTTACAATAGGAGTGTAAGCTTGTCTCAGAGTCTATAGATGACTGCAGCTGCTACCATATAGATAAAAATCAAGGACTTATGCTAAAAGAAGATACAGCAACATATCTTATTCAAAAAGAAGACATGATGATTTTTTTAGAGAAAAGGGAGATGGACAGAAGGTTAGGATGATTGCCTAAGCTGTGACATTATTTACTGAGAGAAACACTGACTACAAATGGGAAATTAATTATTTACTACCACAAAACTATGTAGCAATTTTCTGTTTTCAGAGGTGTTCTTTCAGTTGACATTTTAACCTTTTATATATCATCTGTTAGTTTGACTCAAAAAGATGTCAGGTGAAATGATGCAATGAGGGTTTTCTGCCTAAACTTGACTTATCAGTATCTGATCAATAAGAGAGTCTGTAAAAGAGTACAAGGTAGAAAGAAACTATGGAAACATTTTCTCTTGGGACAAATTATTCTCCATTCTTGCTGGAACAGCTGGTTGAAAACAAAGCAAAAAAGCATTTAAAACAGAGCATTAGAGCAATTTGTTCAATTCTTTGGACAAAAGTCATTTAACACAACTGTAGGAACAACTATTTGGACAACTTTTCAAATTATTTTGAAGTTTTATTATTTAAAAACAGCCTCTTGATTTTTTTTTTTTTCCTTTAGCAGTACTGGCTTCTGTAGTGGAAACTGTGGGTTTAACTTACACCTGATAGTTTTCTTTGAGCTCAAAGTCACTTTATAGTTCTTGTCTCTTCTGCTGCTGGCTATTAAAAGATCATGAGTTACTTTTGTAATGAAGTTTCATCTGTTAGGAATTTACTTTAAAATATATTCAGTAAAAATTCAAGGTAATTTCTAGGCTAACACACAGATATTAACATTCAATAGTCTATAGATAATGCTGATGTTCCAACTGACTGTATGGTTTTATTTATTGACCTTAAAACAAGCTGTATAGATGAAGTCAAATTTGTGAACTGCATTTTCTTCCTGTTTGGGTTATTCTGATAATTCTAGCCACTGATGGTTGTACCTCTGCAAATAGAGTTAAAAAAATCCTGCAGAGCATGGTTTTGTATAGTAGGTGCTGTACGCTGCTTAGCACACATTTATAACATCTTTAGTGTAATTTCTGAAGCAGAAAGACAAGCACAGATTATTTTAAAGATGTGTGCTCGCAGCACCAGATTGAACACTAACAGCATATCACTCAATCTGACCTTATTCAATCTCTTCTAGGGGCTTAGTTGGCAGAAAATTGTCCTGAGATTTCTCTTCCATCACATCTTCAATCATAATGGCATCTTGGGCAGCCTTTGGTCCTCACAAGATTACAGCATAATGATCCTGAAGCGGCAGTGGCGTACGCTGCCTTCCTGTCCCAAGTGTTTCAGTTTTCAACCATTAGGTTTCAACATTGCTTATTCAAAACACAACATTGCTTGTTTTTCAAGACAAACAAAACCAGTCACCCCCCCCCTCCAGCCCCCCCCCAAAAAAGCAACCAAAGAAACAACCCACAGCACAAAGAGATGGTTTGTTCTCTTCAGGCTCCAGTTTTGAAATGTTACCATTTTCCAGCCTTTGGTAGATTTTGTTTTCCCAATGTAGTTCAGTTCATAAAGCAACAAAGCATGTTTGTATGAAGTGATGTTTATGATCATTTGTTTGTAGTTTGAATTGTTATCGTAGGTCCTTTTTGCCTAATAGTGGAAGAGAGCAGGTCTTTGGAAAGAAAATTAAATAGTTCCTTTCCAATTGAAATGGTGAGCACTTACTTACAATGTTTCCTTGTGTTTTCATGTTCCTCTTGTAATTCACCAACTTTTTTGGTTTTGGATGATTTTTTTGTCAATAATTAGTTTATTATAATTTCACTGCAAATGCACATGCTTGCATTTTACTCATTTCCCTGAAAAGTCAAATAACCCTCTTACATTAGTACTAGCCTTACACTCCTAAGTAGGGTAGGATTTTGAAGCCCCCAACCACCTGTATGATCTGCATTTTGTACAACGTTGTAAGTTGTGTTTCTATAATATAGGAGATATAAACTTGGGATGTTTATACTTGGCCACTTTAAGTGTTAATGGTACTTGCTTTTAAACTGTAGTCCAGGAAACATCCAGTTTCAGTTCCTGAAAAAAAAAAAAGATTTGGATTAAATCTGTGGTAAGGTAGAGAAGGGAGTCTAGGGAATTGGGGTCAACAGCTGCATTCCTGGTTCTACAAAATCCAGAACTACATTTTTGAGTACAATATGAAATTGCATGTTTTTATCACCCATGTACAGTTCTGTGGTGACTAGCATTTTTAAGAGTTTGAACAGTCTTTAAAATCACTATACTTAAATATATCTGAAACCTTAGAGCATGTTACAAAAACTCATGATGGATTGTTTAAGATTGTAAATCTGAAATAGGAAATTATTTTAGTATTTTCAATGTATAAGACATACCTGTAGGTTTGATAATTGAGGATTTGTTGCTCAGCTCATCCCTACTTCATTTTATTCTTAGTTTGTGCGACTTTATTCTGGCGCACATTGTAGCTTATAAAAGATATTCTAGTAGGTATCCATATATTTTGATTTGGTGTGGTTTCACTGGTAGGTGATGGGATTTCTTGTTTCCTGTATCTATTTAAAAAAGAGTTGTGAAAGCTGATTCTGAACAAATCGATGTTGTCACCCAACAATATACATAGTAGTGACAGTGGGAAGACAAAGAAAGCTGAGGTATTCTTGCGCTTTATTGATGTGACAGTACAGATTTTATTTCTGAGATGTTTTGGTCTTCCATCTCCAGCCCATACATGTCTTTTGCTTTCAGATGTGAGAGGGGTGTGATCTGAAAGGTAAAACACCCCAAATTGATACAGTGCTGTGTCTTAAGTTAATGTACTTAGCGCATGACAACAGACTTGGTTGAGGACAAGTGTCATTGATTTAATTAATGAAAAGCTGTTCTGTGAAGGGATGGATTATACTTATTGAGTGAACAGACATGTCTGGGATTTTACTTCTTGAGTAATTTAGTTTCCTGTAAATCTTTTTTCCTGCTTTGGTATACGAGGAAAACATTGCCTAAATTTGTTTCTCTTGATTCTTTTTTTCCTGCCTCCCTCTCCCATCAAATTTATAGCACATTGAATCTTCTGCTACAGAGATTGTGACAGTTGCCATAAAGATTAGGGAGAGCTCTCCTCCTTGAAGTGTAAGTGCTTTCTAGAGGTGTAGTTTGGTTCCCTTAGAAACACTGGAGATGGACAACAACTTGCGGCAGGATATTGATCGAAGTGCAGCTGTGTCTGCAGCAGGAATTGCACCTTGCTCCCTAGTGTCTCTTGCTTTGCTCATGTGCCATCATCTCCTAGTTTGCCAACCATTAAGACTTTTGCTTGATGTATGTATTGCCTTCTGTAGCGTGATCTCTTTCTTTGGATCACTTTTAATGGTTTAGAACAAATGTAGTATTAAAAATATCGGGGCACAATTTAACGCATTCTCTGCTTTCCCATTTCAATTCCTGTATCTCATTTGGGTTCCAGCTTTTGACAATTACCAAAAGATTACGGTTCAACAGATGATAGAAATGCTTTTCAACTTTAATCCAGAAACATCAATTGATCCTCAGCAGTTATGTGTTTTTATTAGCCTTGATGATCTAAGCAGCTTTTCTCATCATTGTTCCTAGTAATTTCTGTATTACAGTCTGAAGATCATTTACATTAAAAGCAAAACCAAATGAATAATACTCCTTTTTAGAACAGTTGGAAAGTTCGTTGTTCTTAAAAGAAGTAAACAAGCTAAATAGCCTTTAAATGATCTAATATTATCTTAATGATGTGTTTGCAGTACAGCTTTTTATTCTTTTTCTCTCTTACTGTAGCTGTAAAATTGTTACTGCTTCTTGAGCAGGAGAAAAATTCACTCAGATTCATTTTTTTTCTCCTGATGTGTATGGCCAAACTAAGTATTTTAAGGAGATTTGAAAGAAAAAGGAAATAGCAGCTTGCCAGGGAAAAAAAAACAAACCAAAATCAAATGGAAGATTATTTTAGGGATCAGGGTAAAAATATTCCAAGATCAAACCCTCTTATTTCTTTTTTAAAACCAATGTTGTTTTTGTAATATCACAGTGACATACAGATCCTGAAGGGCATCACATATGTGACTCTCTGAGGATGGTCAAAGAGAAATACTGCTTTAAGTCATCTGGTCAGGTGGACCCTGATCCCCAGCTTAAGGCTTTGTAGTAATGGATGGTAGTACAATATTGACTGTAGCTTGTCCTGATCTGTGCTGGGTAGATCATATCTAATGAAATTAAATTAGCTTTGTGCTGAAGTGATGGGTGCTTTTTTTTCTTCCCCTATTCTTTTTATTTATTTCTTTTTTAAATTCCCAAGCAAAGCCTATGTCAGATAGTTTGGCTGTTGCCAAGACAGCACTGTTACAGCACAAAACAGTACTAGTCCAACAGATGAGTAAATTACATTGGCGCATGGTTCATGAGGGATTTCCCTTGGCAGTGCTAGGGAGGCTTAAGTCTTAAGGGTGTAATATATTTGAGTCAACTCTTGTGACTTCTCTGGAAGCTTACCCTAGGTTTACTGCTGTGTTTTTGTGTAAAATACACACTTCTTGATTCATCAGGGAGGGGAAGCCATGTTCAAAAGTCTGTCTAGAAGTACTGGAGGAGGTTTACCTGGCAAAGCAGGGAGATGGACATCTGGGCATGGTTTCTAAGTATCTGAAAGACTCTGGAAAACCAACAGAGTTAATAGTGGAGGTCTTTGGTGGGTTCTTTTGGCGGATAACATTAAAACCAGAACTAGTTGAAAATAGCTTCTTAGCAGTCTGACCTGTCAAAGTTCATTTGTAATAACACAAATTGCTGTAGACACTGATGTTTTTAAAGTGTCTGTTACAATTTTATGAAAGTCAAAGAATTTGTAAACCTTATGACTGTTGCAGTAATAGTCAGCTTGTACTGATTTTGCCAATTTTCTTTATGGCCAGCTACTGTTGCTAGCTAGGTCTTTGCAATTAAAAACTGTTAAGACTTTTTTGAATACTGGCAATACAGCTAGAATGATCTTTCTGTAGTAGTGTTTGTTAGAAAGAGCATAATGTTCATCATGTGTTAGAAAGAGCATAATGTTCATCATGTATAATTGAACCAGCACCTGATAGGTGTAGAAATATTTGTGCTTATCTTTTAAAAAACATTTATTAAAAATGTGAAGAAGTTAAAGAATGAATACTTAAAATTATGACACACAAGTTCAAGCTTGATACCAAACGCTGTAGCTTTTTGTATTTTTTTATTGAGCTTGTGTTGAATGCCTAATAAATACTGTGCAAGCAGCACTGTTATCTAAGAGAACATTTTAAATCTGTAGAAGAATGACAAATCTGAGAGAAGAAAAATTGTGTGTCATTCCAATAAATAAGTTTTGCAGACAACTGCATCTTGGGAAAGATAGGTTTTTGTAGATTAAAAAACTCTGGAAGTTCTCACATCAGTTATCAATATAGGCTCTTGAATGAAGCAGGCCATGGAGTTTTTCTGAACTAATTTTTGATTTCACATGCTCTGAGAGTTCGGAGCATAGGTCTTATAAGGAATAAAAGGGGTCAATTCTTGACTGAAAGATTTTTAGTGGTGCGGAGTTTAACACAATCCTTGGCAACTGCTTGCAGTAAAAAAAAAAAAAAAGAAAAAAAATTGTTTTTTTTTTAATTTGAATGTACATATGTTAATTCACCAGTTATCAGACCTCATACTGTTATCTCCTAGATTGAAGAGTTTGATACATGAATATTCATACAGGATGTAATTCTTTTATTTTTAAGTCTGTCCTTAAGACATTATTTCCAGATGTTATTTGTTTATTACTGTTTCTAAAATCCTTCAAATAATTTTTGTGATGCTTTTTAGAGCCATCCCTTTTAGCATATTTCAGAACTTCAGAACCTAGAAGAGAACATAGTAGTGGGAATTAGCTATCTTGGTGACTAACATAAGTGTAATCTTTTTGTTTCTTGTTCCTCATACGTATGTCCAAGGATCACATTGATCCTTAAAGCAATGTGTGCATCAGAATATCTTCCACTTCCTCCTCTTTCCCTACTTGTAACACTTTGTCATAGTTATTTGTTGTGGTACAACTGTATTACCCAGTGGTCCTTGATCCAGGAGTTTTAAAATTTATTTTTATCATAACCTGGCAGTGAAACGAGGTAAAAGAGGTTCAGGTATATGTACTGTTTTGATAGAGAGCAATCCTGATGGAACTGCACTCTTATTACTGTGTCTTCGTAGGTATTATTTGGCAAAAGTATTATCAGGAAAATGACTGTGCTGATTTGATTGCTTTAAACTGTTCTTTTGAAGCCTAAACAAGCATAATAGAAGATTGCACACAGATGCTTTTAGGGAAATGTGACAAATGGGGCATAAAGGTTATCGTTAGTGATAGATGTCATTTGAGAGGGTGACAGCTTGGTCAGAATATTGTCATTGGAAGTAAAGTGGCAGATTTTTTTTTTAAAGGAATTTCAGAAGATGAAAAGATGAATTTCAAGGTGAAAATTGCCCCATGTATTGAAGAAAACAGTGGACCAAAAATAAAATGTTTTTTCATCCACACGTCTTACTGTTTAGTATTATTTTAAGTTACTGTTGTAAAGACTCAAGTTCTGCCTCATGGTGGAAATCTACTTGCTATTTAGGAAACTTGTTAAAAACTGTTAAAAACATTATATTTTCATCTTTGGAAGCCATTTCTGAAGGAAAAATTCTGATATACTTGTTTGAAAATACTTTCAGGATGATCTTTGTGTTCTTTTTGAAAAATCTGGTGGGCTGTGCACCAGCAAGACTGCTGACACTATATTCTGTTCTTGACAGAAAGAGGGGAAACCTAGCAAAAGAGAGCAGATTTACACTCATAGGTGGTGGACTGTACAAAGAATTTAGTCAATTATGTTAAACGGGTTTCCTCATCTTGCTCTGGCTTTCCTTGTTTCCATGCTTGGTTTTCTAGTGTATCACCTAAATTGAGATACCAGGGCACATAATAAGCAGTGGATTTGTTTCCAGCTAATATAATTGTATTGTAGAGAGACTACTCTGCTTGCTGAGCTTTTTCTCTGAGGTTTTATTATTCTGTTATCACTCTCCTAAGCAACACTGAAAGAAATACTGATGTTCATTATAAAATCAATAAATTTGCAATGTTTAGAGTACTTCAAAAAACTATCGTATGGAGAGGTAAAGGGATGCCCTGTAGCATTTAATATGACTTGGTGATAACCTTGTCAGCTAAGACTTGAAAGGGAAAAAAAGAAATTAAATAAGAATGACTGGCTGGTCATAGAAAAATTCAAGTATGCCTCCAGGTTTAAACATTTGGTGCATGTTTTACCCTGCTGTGCACTGTAGTTAATGTTCCTATGTTTAGTTTCTATTAGCCTAATAATTCTGTAATGAAAACAAGGTCTATTTGTCTGATAAAATCGATATTTTTGAGATCACAGTGATTAAATCAGTTGTTTCTTTTAGAAAATATTTCAACTACAGGTGGCATCCTTAGGTATTTTTGGTGGCTCTTTTGGCACCAGTCCCTCCTCAGTGGGTGTTACGCAGAAATCGTGGTGTTTCCTTATGGCTTTGCGCTACTGGTGGCCTCATTTTTCGTGGAAGAGTGAAGTCAAGGTATTGAGTGTGCTGAGTGATTCCATGACACGCACAGCTCTGTTTGAGTAGAGCCTAGACACTGTTCAAATCTTGAGATAATTGGGAACTCTACAAAACACTTTTTCCTTTTCCCTTACAAACATGTGGAATGTATTTGTTTCATGTTCTAAATTGTTGCTTTGCTGTGCGATGCTTTGACTGCTGAAGCTAGTGGTTTGTTGGAGAATGGCTGCGGGAGTGTGGACATGGCTCAAAGGAGGAGCTCTGTGAATCTGCCCTGACAGAAATCAACTGAGCTGGGCTGAGATGAAAAAGTACTGAGGACTTTGCTGAGTCACGCTGACAAGGAGGGAGGCAGTGAGAAAATCCCCAAGAGAAGTCAAGAAGACCTTGTGACTGATAAACAACTTAAGGAAGTAGGCCAGAGTGAGACCTGGACCCGAGCATACAGCAGTAGCTGCAAGTAGGAGGAGCAAGTAGGAGGAGCATGCTAATGTACCTTTAGAGCTCAGCCAAGTAGGAGGAGTATGACAATGTGACTTTTAGAGCTAAGCTAATGATTGTAAGGCCTTTAGAGCTAAGCTAATGATTATAAGACAAGTGTATGTAAGGGCCAATGATTGTTTGATAAACCAATGATTGTTAGACAAGTAGACCTGAGTTAAGTAGAGATGAGTTATGGTATAGACGTAAATGAGCTTTGCAATAAACCAGAACTTGCTTTACCACTCATATTGAGTTGACTACATGATTCTCCTTGCTCGTCACATTGGTTGATTAGACATGCACTTGATGCAAAATTTCTAATGCAGAAAAGTAAGTTTTACTTGTGATGGAAGTTATTCTGTAAACAAAGGTTGTTGTGATTGTGAATGATCAGTATTTAATTACTAGAACGTTTCAGGATGTAGGTAATGCCTCGTGTAATTTGTAGATCTTGTAACACTTCTTGCCCTTTTAAAATATCATTGCTTGACACATAAAAGGCTAAGCCATTCCTTTTATCAGTTGCACAGAATTGATAAAAGTTTATCAGTAATTCAGTGACAAAACCCCACCAATAGTTTGTATTATTGCTTCCATTGTTACTTCTGAGGTTTTTGTGAGTAGACTTCTTCGTAGTGTTTGTAACTGGGGATAGAGTTGGTAAGTTTTCTTTTATTGTTGAAGTATTTTACCAATCACCCTAGTTCAAAGTTAATAAAAATGAGGGTTTAAAAAAATAAAATTAAGTAACAGTGAAGTACTTGTTACTATTAATTTGATCAGGTATCAAATTTTGTAGCATATGAAATAGTCTAAAACTTTCCAGAAGGATAAATTTTAACATCATAGCGAGTAGCCCTTACAGAAAATTTGGAATTCTGTTGCACTTAAAACTTCTCAGAAATTGAGGACACAGGGATCAATTATAAAATAATACTTTCTTTCCCAGAATTACAGGTTTTTTTTAGTTTGTTTTTAATTATTTTCACAGACTGATCCAAAAGAGCTGATTCAGATAGTCACAAAGCATGTTACTCAGTATGGCTCTGTAGACTGGCCTGAAGAAATTGCAACTTTGATTAATCAGCTGCATTACTACAATGAACGGCTACTGGATTTCACTCAAGCTCAGATTCTGCAAGGACTTGGCAAAGGAGTGGATGTGCAGAGGTTTACAGCAGATGGACAGTACAAGAGAGAAACAATACTAGGATTGGCAGAGTAAGTAATGTCTATTAGGTTTAGTAGCTTTATTTAAAAATGGAATTTCTTTAAGCATTAAATCAGGAAAGCAAATTGAGACTAGTGCTGACCTTTAGAAGTGATAAGTTACCAGTTGCTTTAGATATTTTAACTGTAATGCTCCTACAACTGGAGCCTTTTCTATTCAACTACTCCACTTAAATGAAAAAATTGCTCAAATAAATGGTTCAATAGCTTTTAATGGAAGCTGTAACTCTTTGTTTATTAACTGCTATATTAAAGTTATCAGGATTGAGTGAAGCGGAGGTCTGATCTCTTCCTTTCAACTCTTGTAAACCTGCCCTAGCAACTTGTTAGGGTATGTCTGCACATCAAAGTTTTTAATGAATTAAGTTTTGTGTTTAATTTTTTTAAAAAAAACTTTAATAAACTGTATTTTATTTGTAATAATTAGTTAAAGGTTTATTCCAGTGTTTTTCCCCTGAAGTCATTTGAAAGTACTGAAACCTTCACTGCACCAGTTGTGATGTTTAGAATCCTATCCAGAATAGGAAAAAAAAAGAAATATATAGGGTAGTACTGTCTTTTCATTTTAAAATACCTTTAATTAATATCTGCATGCAGGTACTTTAAACTGTGAATGAGTCCTGAATATACTTGAACTCTATATGTTTTGAAGACAATCTCAGTTGATTGGCTGCTAGACTGTTGAGTTCCATGCAAGAAAAGGTTTTTAATACAACTTTTAGCCTTAACTGTGGTGTGCAGAAGGCTTTTGAAGAGCATGGTTAGATGTTCACGGAGTTCCACCTACATAGCAACAATTCCAATAGAAATTTGTTAGTAAAATAGCATTGATATGAGATGCTGAATAAGAATAGTGGTAGAATAGTTGCTTTGCATCTGTAAAATCTAGACCTGCACAGATTTTGGGACTGCATTCATAAAAGCAGGTTTTCATTGGAGTTACCTGTTTTGTATAAATTGTTCCCTGAGCACATATCTTATCAGTAGTGTGTCACTAGATGAATGTTACATCTTTATGACTATCTACAGCAACTTTGATACAAAAATCCTTCTGTTATTATCACTGTTTATTTTGGATGCAATATGCTTGCTTACATTCTCATCCAATAGTCCTTCAGATAGTCTTTCATAACTTTCCTTACAGTAAGTAGAGATTGAAACACAATATGAAAGGGTTAGTAAAAAATAAGGCTTCATAACATGTAGATGAGAGTAGTAGTTCTATATTAGGCAGTTGCAAAGATTCAGTTAATTACTTGTTCAGCTTGCAGCTTCCTTGCTTTAATCTTCTCAGTTGACTCTTAATCTGCTTTTTCTAATGAAAATGATGTGCAAATTCAGTATAATTGTGCAGCGTATTTTTCTAATTTTTGTATTATCATTAAGTACCTTAGGTTTTTAATCTTTTATGAAGTGTTGTTTGCAGGAACACCACCTGGAAGAGATGATATCTTATTTACAAAACAACTTTGTACTAGAATGAGCAATTTACTAGGACTGCTTAATGAATAGTTGTCACTTTTATCTTCCATATTTGGTGTATTGTCATTAGAGCTTATTTTGCATTATATATAAAATATTTAAACATCTGGGTGTCTCACAGACTTAATTAAGGCTAGTTCTCAAGCAGTTAAAAATTTATTTAAGCAAAGTAGAGCCAGAATATATCTGCAAGGGAATTAGGAAAACTAGAGCAAGACTGAATGGCAATTTTTGAATAATTGGGTGAAATCCCATGGAGCTTCACACCAGCTATGATGTATAATGTTTCTGACTTGTTGTTTTATTTGAGGCCAGCTTTTGGGTGGCTGGTTTTTTTTTTCATTCACCTGCTCTGAGGTCTTCAGACTTTCACTGCTTGTCTTAAATAAACTTCTGTTTTCAACATTTTCAATGATTTAATATGAATTTCTTCCTTGTCTTATGTTACATATGGGAAATACTTGTTATAGATTTTTAGAAAAAGTGTGCAATTATCAAGCCGTCTGAATTTCATATTGTAGACTGTGCTTATTGGGTTCTCAGAATGATTTAGTTGTATATGAACTAGGTCCTTTTCCAGAAGACTAAACCAGAAGATCTGATATAAAACCACTTCAAATGTACTTCTCTAATTAGTGATTTCAGCTGCTGAACCACTGTTTGTGCTTTTACCGTACTGCTCTGCTCTGTTGCCAGTGCAGATACAGCCTTTTCTTTCTGACGCATTGCTACTGCAGAACTTAATAGCAGTAGCTTTCCATCTCATTTTCCTGCTTCTTCCTGGGAAGAAACTAAAGGCTCTTGGTGTAAATCTTCATTTTACTTCTCAAAGTTAAATTTATTTTCAAAAAAGAAAAAACTACATTTTTTGAGAATGGGCAACTGGAAAAATAGATCTCATTTCCCTTTATTATGATTTAATGCAGTGGTCATTCTAATGCTTTGCAGCTGATTTATGTCAACATAAAATGTTGAAGACAGAAATTATGAGAAAACGCATGCACATGTGTGATACAACAGAGGTTTTAGAGAGCAAGATAGAAAAAAAAGGTAAAATTGCTCTGAGCTGTCAAATCTTTATTTCTGCGGGTTTGAAGATAGTCAGCAAGATGCCAGTTGAATGCTTCTGCAGAAGCATGTTTTTTGATATTTTGGAAATGAATGCTAGCACACAGGCAGGGTGGGTAAGAACTATCCACAAGAACTGCTTCAAACTTTGGTTTTGCACCAGTCTTGGTACAACATCCAGCAAGTACAACCAAACTGTCCCTATACCCAAGCCTTCAGTGGGGTTTTTTCTGGCAGTCCTCAGGATCCTCAGACAAGCAGTTAGGGCAGGGCATGAAAAGAGGTATGTAAAAGAAAATTAAAAAGTCCCCTACAAGGTAATAACCATTTTTTCAGCTTTTCATTGTGTAACAACTACTTAGTCGTGTCTTGTCAGTGTTATCTTAACAATGAATAGCTTATTACTGTTCTTAATTTTTATAATATTGTATTTTTAGAACTAGATTGCCTTATGCTGCCACTGCCTGCTGTCCTTAAGGCAGGATTTTAGTAAAGTTTATATAAAGTGTTCGGGTGAATGGATCCCACAAGCTTCAAGAACCACCCCTGAATTGTATGGTTGACTGAGTTATTGCACAACTACAGCCTTCATATCATCTTTCTCTTTGACTGAATCACAGAGTTACATAATGGTTGAGGTTTGAAGGGACATTGATAAGATCTCCCCTGAACCTTCTTTTCTCCATGCTGAACAGTCCCAAGTGTCTCAGCCTTTCCTCACAGGAACAATGCTCCAGTCCGTCATCTTTGTGGCCCTTCATTGGACTCTGTGCTGTAGCTCCATTGTTAATTTCAGAACTGCTCAGTTCATTTCAGAATTTGTTGTTTTAGTGTTTACTTTTTAAGTAGAGAGTTACTGGATCATTCCTAAAGACCATCTTTTTCTTCTATCAAGATATTCTTTATCTGAATGGATGATACAAGGAAAGTAATATATTGTACTTTTTTAATTCATGGCAGTATTGTGATCAGTGTTGAGGACTGTACGATTGGACTTGATCTCAGACGTCTTTTCCAACCTTATGATTCTATGATTCTATGACTAGTTTGCATGGTAGTCCTGTTAACTTGATTGTCTCCAGTGTAGCTTTTCCTGAATATCGTGTTATCTTCCCCTTAGCCAGTGGCAAATTTGCTGTGCAGTTGTTAACGTGAATCTTTACCTTCACCTTAAGTAGTAATCCCTCTGTTAACAGTACATCAAATGATTCCTGGAAGAGGCAAAGGAGTGTACATTTATATGTGTTGTGATTTAGCAACAGCTGTTCTGTATCCCTGGTTAAAAGAAGATGTGCTTTTATGTACTCAATGACAATCTGCACGAACTATGGCTACTAATCTGGAATTTGAATTGTAACGTTGTCACAGTATTCTCCTTAATGTTGAAGAACAGAACAGAGCATCTGCCTCTAAAGATTAGCTGACTCATATTAAGTATCTTTGAAAAAGTTTAGATCATCCTCTTATACATAGATCATTGCTGACTGAGTTTAAAAATATTATTCTGTTTGCATTGAAGTAGTGAGTGTAGTTTCTAGAGGTTGGATACAAGAAGCCATGCTGTGCTGGAAAATCAGAGGTGCTGTGGCCAGTGGAACAGAAGAAACAGGATAGTGTGTCTGGGAGGGTTGCGTTGTTTTTTATTCTCTTCATCCTAAATGTATTTCAGTAAATATTTTTATTTATATTAAGATCTGTTTCTTTTAATTATAATGCTGTGTTCTGCCTCCTTTAACTTATATGGATGTCATTCAGTGGAAAGTGCCTAAAATTTTTCAGGATTTGTTATTACTAGGAGTTGTTAGGAAATGGTTGTGGTGGTTTTGTTTTTTTGTTTGTTTGTAGTTTGGTGGTTTTGGTGGTTTTTTTTGATTATTAGGACAATAGTTATAATACAAAGATTTTCTGATAGCTGGTTGTGAAGAATTTTCAGCATTATGTTCTATCTTGACAATTTGGTTTTGTACTCTTTATCCTAGATCTTATTTTAATTCTGCAATATCTGTAGCAACTGTCATAGTGGAATGTATTTATATATTCTCTAAAAACCAGAATTAAGGTGTATGGATGGGTCAACTGTTCACCAAGGGCAGAGAGAAAATCATAGCCTCCAGCTGTGTAAGCTTTGCTTAGCATGGATCAAGATACAGTATAGGTATATGTTTGTAAATGACAAAAACAAAGCACTGTGAGGTTATTATCTCTAATGTGTGTGGGTCTTCCGCTTTCCTTTTGTTGTCGTACACAGATTATGATGACGGTTTAGAAAATGTTGTACTAAAGGTTACTGTTGCTTCTCAAAGTCTCTAGCCCACCCCACTGGTGTTACAGAAAAGTATGTAATGAGTCTGAAGAAGGTGTTCAACATAATGTGCTAAGGTCACTCAGGTTTATGGAGTGAAGTCTTTTTAACATGAGTCTGTAGAAGTGTGATGTTAATATAATTTTGTAAACTAATTTACTGACAGTTTCAATTGTGTTTTGTGATCGTTCATGTTGTGTAAAGCTTTTTTCCTTAGTCCCACATGACTTTTCAGTTAAAGAATCTAAAATAATATGTTTGGCATATTTACATTAAATATGTTTTTATTAAACAGTTATTCATGACAAGTCTATTAGTTTGTAGTTATAAACATATTTTTCTTGGAATTATTCTGAAAAATAAGACCCGAACCAAACCAAAAACAAAACCCAAAACCCAGTGTCAGCATTAATAGTTTTGTATTACACCTACACTAGCATAAAACCAAAAAACTATGTGTGTCCCTTGGAGCCGTATGAGGTTTATTTTTTTATTAAAAATTCACATGAAATTAATGTCAGGCTTTCATCACTCAACAGATTCTTCATCTATTATTCTATTATAATGGTATATGATAGTAGAATAATATCTTTTAATATTTCTTAGACGTTTACTGAGTGGAGCTGGACAGTTTCACACCTTTTAGACAGCCTGTTCTAAGAGTGTTTCTGGCTGTGAACTTCCAGGAAGAGCTTTGAGGACCAATTGTGCCAGTTGTGCTAAAATGCTGTAGGTGTTTCAGCTAAATCAAATAGATGCTAACTGCGACACCTTACATCCTTTATCACTTTATAATTCAAATGAAATCAAAACTGAAGAGTTTACTTTAGCGTTAAGGTTAACTGTCATCGAGAACCCAAGTGTATGTGGAGCAGATGGCTGTCTTTGAATGTCTCTGTAGTTTGCTTTTTATTTTCCTCCCAAATGCAACACTGAGTATAAGCAAATACAAGAAGACACACTTCGTGTGTTTTTGTTTAACTATAATTCTAGTTTCTTGGTATATTGAAAGAAATATTAAAAGGAAATAATTAATTTTCTAATGTAAATATTGATTTTCATATCATGTGCCTTGGGGCTTAGTGTGTCTTTTCCTTTTTTTTCCTCATGTCTCGCCTTTATAAGAACCCTTGAAGAAAATGTCTACAAGATTGCTGTTTCTTTGGCTCAGCGATACAGTGTTCCACTTTGGGAAGTTTATATGACCCATCTGGAATTTTTATTCACTGACAGTGGGTATGTTGTCTCCCCTGCAAATATATGTAGGGTTCTGTATGCAGACGTGTGCTGACCTATGAAAAGTTTGAAGTGTATTTGGGGTAGGGCGTGATTTGTGTTTTCATATTTTTTGTACTGTGATAGCTTGGGAATATTTATCTTGTCCATGTGATGCTTTTGTAATCAGACACAAAAATAGGTGTTATGAGCAAGGACAAAAGTCTATATGTATCTTATTGTTCTTAGAAGCCTCCCACGACTTTCTTTGTGTTTAGGTTTCCATGACTTTGAATGCTTAGTGCTCTCTTCTGATAGTAACTTATCTTGTAGTTATTTTTTACAGTCCCTTGAAATATGCCCTGAAGTTTGATCGATTTTATATAATTTTTTTTTTGCTATTTATTGATCTCTTATACATAAGAGTAAAGAAAAAAAATATATTGGAGCTTCCCATTCACATTATTCATCTACTTGTCTCAGTTTCAGAAGCCTTTTTTCACTAGTATTTCCTTGGAACTGCTCCAGCCTACAAGATTATGGCAGACCAGACCTGGCATTGGTGGGGACATGGTGGGAGGGATGGTTTGCTTTTATATACTAAAGTTGCTTCCAGGGCTGTTTTGTCTATCTGTCTGTCTGTCTGTCTATCTATCTGTTTTAAACTTTGAGCGCTTGCCAGTCAGACAAGTATTTTTTTCCCACTGAAAGATGAATAAACCTGTTCTATGAAAGACTAAGGTACTTGCCTGAACAGTGCTTTTGCTTGACAGTGATGTAGAGCCCCCTGTGTAATACAGCTGCTCTTATCTTCTGTTCTGGCAGACATGATCAAATTAGTCTAGTTTGTTTCGAATTTTAAATTGTGAAAGCAGCTTTAGCTTGAAGCTGGTTTTGTACCTCTCAACATTAACTATTAATTAAGAAGCATTAAGATGTTTTATAAAACATGAGACAATAAAAAAACCCAAAGCCTGATAGATGTTGGTGCAAGATCTGAGAAGATGAAATAACATTCTGAGATTTTCTTTGCTTTCTCCAGAAAACAGAAATTATACCCTCTAAATTTTGAGGGTGCTAAATTATTTAGTGCTTTAAACAAAATAGACAGTCAGGATATAAAAATGGCAACACTGAGGTGAATGTGAAAGAACAAGCTGACTTCTCTGGGAGTAGAATATTGCCTAAGGTATTCTGCAACAGTTTTCTTTAATTTTCTTTGTTCTTGTCCTCCTTGAGTATTTATAAAATTCTGAAATCAGTGAAGTACAAAGTAACAGATGTTTCCCTAATGAAATTCAAAAAAGTCTTGAATGATGTATAATAGCATAATATGCTGCTGAGCATGTTTTTGTTATATAGTAATCTCATTTTAAAGTTGATTGACAGTGTATGGCCATTACAGTATATTTCAGTCTTGGAATTAAGGTATTAATAATGCATGTCCTGTTATGCATTCATTTTGAACTGAAAGAAGTTTATTCTGAGACTTAATCTCTTTAACCAAATATGCAGTATTTCTATAAGCCACTTCATGTCTGGAGAAGCTCAGAAGAAGCATTTACATAGTTTGTATTAACTATTTCTTTGATTACTTGATGGCAAACTTGACATGTTTTTCTGATAAGCTATGAATTTGAGTCTGATGAAAATAGTTTGGAATCCCATTTTTTAAAATTCAATGGAAATTTAATTGTTTCTTTTGAAAAATCGGATCACATTTGATTACCAGACAACCTATAAAATGCCTTTTCTTATTTCAGTGACAGCAGCCTTATTTTCTATCCAGCAGCCCTACCTCAAAAACATATTGCAAACTTTTGTAGATCCTGTTGATTTAATTTAGTGTCCATCTAGCCTTTAGTTTGATCTTTGAGTGGGGACAGAAGAATGTGTTCAGATCACACTCTTGTAATATATCCATTCCAAGTGTCTGCTTTCTCAGATATTAAGAGCAAATGATGTTTTATTTCCATTAATATCATACTTTTTTCCATTATTATGGTAGAATACTTAACAAATAACAAGAGTTTAGAGAATTGAAATAATGCTTAGAAGGTTAACAACCTAACAGGGATAAGTATTAGATTTTAAAATAATTAAAAAATAAATTATTCTCCCTCAGAAATCGGAGAATCATTTTTTAACTGAGAGGAGGTCGTATTTCTCGTGTTTGCTGTAAGAAAATAGTCTTTAGGAATGAAACCAAGACATACTTTACTTGGATATCAAAGACAAACACTAATTTATGTGTGGCATTTATATTCAGGAAAAACTGATGTTGAAATTCTAATTTAATCAAATTTAAAGGTAGAAGACAATAAAATGGGATGAGAAAACATTAGATTTCCAAATGAAATGTGCTACCTAACATGGCATATGATTGGTTTCTGGGGAGAGTCAAGGTGATAGTCATGTGTAGGTTACTTCTTTCCTCATATTTTAGGTAAATCCTTGGGAATAGTGTAAAAGTAAGATGAGAGTTCCTTGTTATGCACCCATTTTTCTCCCAGCTGATGAAAAAAAGGAGTGATTGCATTCAGCTGTCTTTTATGTAGTTAGCTGGAGGTGTCTGAATTCATGCTGTGAAAGAGCTAATATATTCTTTTCAAAAGGGCCAGGAAAAAAATTTCCTGAGGCAGTGAGACTGGCTGAGGTCAACACAAGACTTGCTGATATTTTCATAAGCTTTCATGGATGACAGTTTGAGAAGCAGCTTGATAAAACTGACAAATGAAATATACCAAGCACGAACAATAGTGTCAAATAGATTAACTAGTGGGCAAGAGCCAATTTTCAGTCGTAGTATCTCTGAAAGCATGCACAAGTGCTCACTGACTACAGAAAATAGTGTAATAGATTGGGAGGTAATAGGATTTTCTAGAACCATTCAGCCACCATTTTTGGGGAGGTTGGCTGTTATTTAAAAAAAGAGGCTTCATGTATACACACCCTGGTTAGATGTCTACATCATAGCTACATTTAGAGATGTGAAATGCTGCCTTGAGTCCCACTTTCACTATTCATTACCCTTCATCTGCGTGTCCAAGTGAACAGATAACAAGATCAGGAAATACAAAAGCTCCTTAGCTTTTGTTTATGAGGAATAGAGATCTAGATAGAGATCTGTGAGTCACTGTTTACTTTTTTCAAAATGTCTTAGAAAGTTGAACCTTAAACAAAGGAAAATATTGTCCTGTCTCCCAAATATGGAACTGAAGAGTCTTTTGTGGCACATCCAGGCCTTTAAAGCCAAACTTCTTTCTAAATGCAGGTTGTCAACTTTGGAAATAGAAGAAAGAGCACAAAGTCTTGGTCTCTTTGAGACTTTGAAAACCTGTCCTGAAACATTATATGAACGCATGGTTAAATATGTATACCCAAGTATTGAAAGTAGAGATCACCAGCGGTTGCTTTATTATTTTACACTCCTTGAAAACTGTGGTTGCTCAGAAGTGGTGAACCATGGCATTAAACCTGAAACTCACATCCGACTCCTAAAAAAATTCAAAGCAGTTGCACCAGGTAGGAGAGTTCCTATTTCTTTTCTTTGTATTATTCTGTTATAGGAGTGTTGACATAGTTATGCTTATCTAGGTTATAATTTCCGGGTAGTTTTGTTTTTTTTAATGAGCTTATCAGATGCATACAAGTTACTTAGTAGGTTAGTCATATCTTACAGGAGGAAGTTCCTTCTCTTTCTATTATTGGAAATTTAATTTTCTCTATCACAGTAAGCAAAAAATATTTAAAAACAGGTTTCTGTTGGTGATGCATGTTAAAATTATTGACAATGGCTCATAGTGATTTCTTAAAGAAAAAATGCATACCTCATAGAGCATCTTTTAACATTCCAAGTTTAACCTGAATATTCTCAAGCAACTTAAGACAGTTTACCTTACATAATGTATCAGGAGCTTTAAGCTTAAGTTTGTTTTAAAGAGGGTAATTTTATATTGTGTTTTACCCTTGATGTTACAGTTTGCTTTTGTAGAACTACAACTTTATTTATTTGTTCCACATTATCAGACAAAGCTATAAAAGTGAGCTGCTGTAAGTTCTGAATGCTCGTTTCAATCTGTTTGTTCATCAGGTATTAGCAATATCTTGAATTTCAGTTGAATAACTCCAGATCCAATTTCAGAATCAAAAGTATTCGCTGTATGGAATTACCTGTTGTGAGGATAAATTAATTGTTCAGTAATGGAACCTCGTGTGTCAAACACTTAACTTTGCTAAAGAATTTGGAGAGATTGTCCATATTGTAATGTATTGCAAGAAGAATTAAAGGCGATATTTTTGAGAGGAGAAGAAATTAACTTCATTTTTTATTCATGTGTTTAAACACTCAAGTTTTATAGCTCTTGTTGGAGAAAATTGTGTCAAGAAGTTATGTTTATATTCCAAGTTATTTTTAAATGTTACTGAAAAAGAGTCCTACAACCATACATCAGACATAAATTAGTTGCTTTGTATAGGAAAAAAATAAATCAATCATATCTGTATTATACTTTAGTTAAAATTGTGAGTGTTTGCATAGTTAGTAGGCAAGGAGCATCACCATTTTGTTTTGAGAGGTTGCAGGCCCTGGGTGTATGAAAGAAAAAGTAGTGTTTTTGTTAGAACTATTTTGTTGATGGTAGAATAATTTGCAAGAGTTTTCTCCTGTAGGAGCCAAAGTAGTAACAGGACTCTTGTATTATATGGCTATTCATGTAAATGGAGTTACATGCCCTGTCTCTTAGGTGACCTTACTTAGTTTACTTGTGATTAATGCCTTGCATTTTTCCTGAGATAAATAGTAATTGCAAACTGTTACATGATCAGAATACTTCTTTTTCAATTACTCAAGGCTTGTGTCTTGTAGTGTATGAGGTTTCCTAGTCCTTATGTTAATGAAAATAGTAGCATGATTATATATACTATTCTTGCTTCTTTGAGAGTCTGCTTTTTTAGTTTGTATTGATATATAGTTAAAATGTGTTCCCAGGGATTGAGAAATTTCACATATATCAGAACATCATAAAATCTTAGTGTTATCTGTACACAAACCTTTCTTTCTCCCTACTCCATCATGTCAGATCAAGTGCAGATACTGGCTTTGTTCTGTTTGTTCAACAGATAAATTTAGAGTTTGAGTAGATTTAAGTATGAATAACTTTTATTCTGTTTGCCTCTTTCTCCTTTTGTCAACAGGTCTTAATTACAAAAAGCTAATGGATGAAAATGAAAACCCTCTGGAAACACTGGAGCCCGTCCTTACAAGTCAAAATATTTTATCTATTTCCAAACTGGCTCCCAAAATTCCTAAAAACGATGGCAACATGCTGTCACCAAGCTCTGTTTATGCTGTCTGGTTACAAAAACTTTTTTGGAATGGCGATCATCATCTTATTAAAAAAATACCAGAAACCATGGATGAGTGGCTACATGCGTATGATATGTGTTCAAAGTACTTGGATAGACTCGATCCAGATGATATTGTCACTTTTATTGATGATATTACCTTTTCTTCAAAAGCTGTCACAAAGGTAAGCAGATCTGTCTGAAGAATTTCAGGCCTCAGGTGAGATGCAGTTGAATATATTGTCAATTTTTACAGATATTAAAGATAAACTCGTAAACCTACCATCCTCTGTCTAACTCTTCTTTTTATGACTACCAGTGCAAAAAAAGATTTTTATTCAGTTAAAGGAGTTAGCTTTGTGGATAAGAGAATTTTTGATGGAACCCTGAAGTCAGTGTATTGTGGTTCAGCAGAGAATAAGGTATTCTTCTCATGTATTTATTTTACTTTGCTCATCCTAAAATTCATTGTGCTGCAGGCTTATGTTTACTACCAGGCTTTTGCATTCTGAATAGGATTCTCCACAGAGAAGTGTTCTGGGCCAATGCGTATGGTTCCTAGGCACTGTAATAATATAAATGATAAACCCTGTCATAGTCTCCATCTGGCTGAAAGCCTGTTATTGAGAGAATGTGCTTTCATGTCCGTAATATATATCACCTGATCTGCAGTTTCTTTTTGCCCAGTGTAACCTACTTACAAAGATATTTCAAGCATAAAGTTTTACCCATGCTTTCTTATGTATCTTTACTGCCAAGCACAAAAAAAAAGGTAAGATTTCTTAGATATTTCCGTATTAAAAGATCTTGAGATCTCTTCACTAGCTTCATATGAAGTAAAAAGGTGATAAAGAGGAGGTGTTTTTTAATTTTTTTTTGTGTCTTTATCTTCACTGTTCTGTATTATGGTAATTTTTTGGAAGTATTTATTAACAGCATTTGGTAAGGTGTCACTTATTCCCTCTCTTGATAGTGTTAGTGTTCCCACAATATTAGTATAAATTTATTAGAACCCACCTAACAATATCTATACCAAAATTTTGTGAAAAAAAATTACTGTTCATTGAAATCCTGGGAAGATGAAAAGCTTTCAGCACCACATTTATACTTTTTGTCTGTCATGCTATACTAACACATTTTATCAATACTTCAGCAGCTCTCTCTGAAGCCTGCTCAGCTTCGCTGTCTTGTTTAGGTGTGTTGATCCTTTTTATCACATAATCGTACGGAGTGTTTTGTACTTATCAGGAAAAAATGATCTCAACCTGAGATCTCAGTTGCTAGACATGAACCCCGTTCTGAGGTAACCAGAGGATGACTGTTGTCTTCTGTGAAGGGAAATACTACTGCCTTCGTGTATGATTGCCACTAGTGATAACTGCTTAAAACTTCTGCTTGTTGATGTATCTTGGGTGTTTCAGGATTGTCTTCTATTTATTCCTGATCAATGGTGCAGGTAGAGGACGTGTAGACATTGCCTATTTTTGTTTATTAATGTTCAGGATTCTAATACAGTTTCTCTATTCTCTTAGTAGGACTAGCAGGAAGTAAATACTGATGTGGTATGTACAATGATGTACATCATTGTGGTTGGTGGCAAAGCAGAACCTTGTAGCAGAAAACTTAGCTTTTTGGCCATGAAAGATACTCAAGAGGTATTTGAAACAGTTGGTCAAATCAACTGATTTAGTGTGTCCCCTGCACTGGGTTTAGGAATGAAACAGCTGTTTAACCAGCTTGTAGCTCGTTTTGCCTCAGGATGCCATCCAATTTTCAAGTGGAAGTACAAAGTGAAAAATTACTGTTGTAGAACCTGAAAACTTATTTCTTAGTGATCTTTACCCCAACTTTGATCTGAGAAAAGCTTAATATATAAAAGATACTTTTTGGCTTGCACCTTTTACTCAAAATTTTATCCTATTTTGAAGCTGCATGGGTCATTTGATCACACTTAATCTCTAATTCAGCACTTTCTTTCTGGCCCAGTTCTATGACCGCTTACTTCGTTATATCAGTTTCCCATCCTAACAGATGTACATATCGGTATTTCATGGAAATGCTGCTATTTAATATATGTAGAGGACTGCAAAAAAAGCATGGTCATTATAATGAAATAATCTGTGCTGTCACTGAGGCAGCTGAATTTGCTCACGTACAGAAAATCTATGGAGTTCTTCTCAATAGACCTTGAGAGATGTCTGGAAGGGAGATAGTGTAGGTAGGATTCTTGAGAGTGGTGAGAGGTAAATTGGTTCCTTCCCTCTTTGCCAAAACCGTCTCCCTAAACTGTGCAATTACTGCTCCCCTTCACCCCCTCATAATTTCAGAAGGGGAGGAGAGGAGAGAGAGTAGTTCAGGGAGATGATGAAATGTACTCCGTTGTTATCCTTGTGGAACAACAGCTCTGTCTGAAGCCCCTCTTTGTCAGAAAGGATCAAGGAAAGTCTCAAGTGATGAGTGATAATGGGAGGCAGACTGCATAGCACTACAGGCTACACGAGTTGAACTTTAAGGGTACTATAGCTGTTGTCACCGTGTAGGAACTTAGGAAGCAGACATCAGAACATCCCCCACTGTTTCAGTGTATCAACAGTAGTAAGGAGAGGCAGGTGATGGGCCAGCAAAGCAATAACAGAATGACAGCGTCGTTTAAGTTGGAAACTTTAAGATCATAGAATCCTACTGTAAACCTAACACTATCAAGTCGACCACTAAACCTTGTCCCTAAGTACCACATCTACATATCTTTTTCAGTACCTCCAGGGATGGTGACTCAACCACGTCCCTGGGCAGCCTGTTATAATTCCTGATAAAAGTTTTGTCCAAGAAATTTTTCATAATATTCAATCTAAACCTCTCAGTGCAACTTAAGGCCATTTCTTCTTGTCCTATCACAGTATCACAGTATCACAGTATCACAAGGTTGGAAAGGACCTCTGAGATCATCAAGGCCAACCTATAACCTAACACTAACACCAACCATCATCTAAACCATGGCACTCAGTGCCTCATCCAGTCTCCCTTTAAACACCTCCAGGGTCGGTGACTCCACCACCTCCCTGGGCAGCCCATTCCAATGGCCAATCACCCTTTCAGTGAAGAATTTTTTTCCTCATATCAAGTCTAAACTTTCCCTGACGAAGCTTAAGTCCATGCCCTCTGGTTCTGCCACTGGTCACCTGAGAGAAGAGACCAACCCCTGCCCGACTACAACCTCCTTTGAGGTAGTTGTAGAGAGCAATGAGGTCTCCCCTGAGCCTCCTCTTCTCCAGGCTAAACAGCCCCAATTCCCTCAGTCGCTCCTCATAGGGCTTGTGCTCCAGCCCCTTCACCATCTTCGTTGCCCTCCTCTGAACACATTCCAGTATCCTAACATCTTTCCCAAACTGGGGGGCCCAGAACCGGACACAATATTCAAGGTGAGGCCTGACCAGTGCCGAGTACAGGGGGACGATAACTTCTCTGGTCCTGCTTACTACACTATTCCTGATGCAGGCCAGGATGCCATTGGCCTTCTTGGCCACCTGGGCACACTGCTGGCTCATGTTGAGCTTCCTGTCCACCAGCACTCCCAGGTCCTTTTCTACCTGACTACTCTCTAGCCACTGTGTCCCCAGTCTGTAGCTCTGCATGGGATTGTTGTGTCCAAAATGAAGTACCCGACATTTGGACTTATTAAACATCATCCCATTAGAATCGGCCCAGCTCTCCAATCTGTCCAGGTCCCTCTGTAGGGCCATCCTACCCTCTAACAGATCAACCCTTCCTCCCAGCTTGGTATCATCTGCAAATTTGCTGATGATGGACTCAATCCCCTCATCCAAATCGTCAATAAAGATATTAAACAGGACGGGACCCAATACCGATCCCTGGGGGACACCACTGGTGACCGGCCGCCAACTGGATGAAACACCATTCACCACCACTCTTTGGGCTCGGCCATCCAGCCAATTCCTAACCCAGCACAGAGTGCTCCCATCTAAGCCACGGGCTGCCAGCTTCCCTAGGAGTCTACTGTGGGGGACCGTGTCAAAGGCCTTACTGAAGTCCAGGTATACCACATCCACAGCCTTCCTCTCATCCACCAGGCGAGTCACATGATCGTAAAAGGAGATCAGGTTGGTCAGGCAGGACCTGCCCCTCCTAAATCCATGCTGGCTGGGCCCGATTTCTTGACCGTTCTGCAGGTGGTACATGATTTCACCCAGGATTATCTTCTCCATGATTTTACCTGGGACCGAGGTCAGGCTGACAGGTCTGTAATTACCTGGATCATCCTTACGGCCCTTCTTATGGATGGGCGTCACATTGGCCAACTTCCAGTCTTCCGGGACCTTTCCAGTGAGCCAGGACTGCTGAAAGATGATGGAGAGCGGCTTAGCAAGCTCATCCGCCAGCTCTCTCATCACCCTAGGATGGATCCCATCCGGCCCCATAGACTTATGAGGGTCCAAGCGGCTCAGCAGGTCTCTAACCTCCTCCTCATGGATTGCAGGAGGGCCATTTGTTACTTGGGAGAAGAGACTGACACTCACCTCACTACAACCTCCTTTCAGGTAGTTGTAAAGAGAGATAAGGTCACCCCTTAGCCTGCTTTTCTTCAGGCTAAACACCACCAGTTCTCTAGGAAGCTTTTACTTTCACGTCCCTTGTTATGGTAGAAAACATGGGAGCAGAATGGGTAATTGTGCAAAAGACAGTGAAAACACAGGAATTTAGTACTGACTTCTGCAGATTCTCATTCTTACTGAGAAAGGCAGGAACGTGCTGGGACCTTCTTCACCTGTCCTCTTCCACTAGCTCTTCTTTGTAACTTTGTGATGAGTTGGTCCAGCGGTGAATGAATGAACGGTTACAAAGAAGAGCAGTGCTTGACTGAGCAAAGGAGTTGAAAAGTGGATAGGGAGTTCAAACTTGTGGAAGGGCAGCTAACGTTGTTATTCTGACTTGTAGTTTAGGGTGGGATGAAGTTTTAGGTGCTCTTAGATCTAAAAGCTGAAAGATTCTTTTCTCCCGTATTTCTTGTAATCAGTAGAAATGAGTTACCACCTGGAAGATGAGATTCAATTCCCCAACCTTAAGGATTCAGAGGAGTGGTGACATTAGGTGGTAGGAATTGTGTGAGCAGAGATACATGGTAGTGGGACTTCAATAAACCACAGACCAAAGTAACATGATTACTGTACTAGATATTCTGTATGATACAGATCCGCCTGCTTCCCAAAATTTTATGTATTTTTTTTTTTTAAGCGTGTTCTATAGGATATGTTTTATAGTTTTTGAGAGGTTAAGGGGGACTTATGAATCCAGAGTAGTCCTCGATTGCTCTAGTGGCTAATTATTCACTGTTTAGTTTCTAAAAATATCTTTTTGGCTAAATTGAATTTATCTAGTTTTGAAATTCCATCTGTAGACCTTTTGGCTGCTATACTAAAGAAGTAGTCATCAAAATTTGCTTCCACAGTCAGACATTCAGCAGAGGCCACTTCATCTTGACTTTGATTTTGTGAGGTTTTCGGCTCTTATGGTGTTTTTGTGGATTTTGTGCTTGTTTTTTTTTTTTCAGTGTGTGTGTGTGGTGTTTTATTTTTAGTCCAGATCTTCAATTTTTACCACACCTCTTCATTGGATCCAGTATATCAGCATCTGTCTTTGATTGAGGAAGGTAGAGTAAATGAAATAGGTGCAGTCCTTCACTCTTCGTCATTAGCCTCCTCAGAAATTGTGGAATTGAAGCATTGATCCTTTGATCACAGCAGCTCACTGAATAACTACTCATTTTTTTTCTGACTAAATAATAATTCAACCCACTTCCATAGTGGTGCACATAGACTATTTGCCTGTATGGAACACATTAAGATTTCTCTTTAAAAGGGGGATCCAAATATTCAGTGAAACTACTGTTTACCCTTTTGCATTCATTTTGAGTCTGTTGTCTTTTCTTCAAGCAGCTCTGTTTGCTTTTAAATAATACTGACTTCATAGGTTCTTAATTATAGTAATGATCATATAATTTTTTTATCTTGATTTCCCATTTTTTCACCTTTGTGTGATCCATGTGAAGTATTTTAGGTAATTGGGGAGGAGTGTGTGTGTGTGTTATTCCTATATTGCCAGCATTTTGTTTGTTGTGCTAGCTAGTTGGTTATGTCTTCAAGGAATCGTATGTTTCAGAACTCATAGGTCTTTGCTCTGGTGTTAGTTGGTGTAACAGTACTCTGAAAAAAAAGCCTAACTTAACAAAAACAAAAAACAAACCCACAACTGACAACAATGTGTTTTCATTATTGACCATGCACTACAGATGGGAGGGACACAATACATTGATTAGGAAGAAAAATACTACAGCTTTAGACAGCAAAAGTACATTAAAAAGAAATGGTATCATCAGTTAGGTCTTCTACAAAGAAGACAAAGTTGCTATTTTCTTTACACAGGCTCTTTGTTACAGCCTTCTGTAGGCTTGGCCACATTCATTGAAACTATGGCTGATGACATTTTTTATTTACTACTCCATCCTTTATATGTTCTTTTCCAACGTCTGATGCAAAGGAAGAGCTTTGCTTGCAACTTAATGTTTCTAATTGAAAGCTTGAGTTGCTAATGCTGTTTTTTTGACCATTTTCTTCTCACTTAAGCAGGAGTAAAATGCCCATGTTTTGACCACACACCAAATGGTTGCAGAATGGGAACCTGTTACAGCTGGATATTAACATGCATCAGTTTTAATGACTTTAAATGCCATTTTGAATAACAGTATAAAAAGCTCAGTTTAAAAAAAAATAGAAGCTTGAATTAATGTTCAGTATCTTTTGTCTGCCTGATTGACTCCTAATGCTGTATAGAAATTTAAGTAAAAAGACACAGGGCATGGCGTTGCGTGAAATTGTGCAAGAAATATGTTAAGAGTGTTCTTACATAGCATGAGTGCATTCAGATGTTGCATCTTGAGTTACTTGGCTTCTTTTTATCACTTTTTATCACTGTGCTCCAGTTCAGTCAGCTTGTCTTGTCTAACCTTGTTTTCTTCATGGGTATTGACAGGATGTCTTTTTCTAATATCAGTACATTTTTAGATATTTTCTTGCACCTTGCTGTTAGTATAGTTATTTTAATTCAATCTGCTTCAAGGCTACGTAGTAGGAAACTTTATGAATAATGTCTTTAACTGATCTGTTAAATACATTAGAAGTTCTACAGTAATCCCCAGATGAACTGTACTGGATCTGACAGGAATAGAGTTAACTTTCCTTGTAGCAGCCTCTATGGTGGCGTTCATTGAATTTGTAACAAAATACAGTGTTAATAACACACCAGTGTTTTGGCTGTTGCTGAGAACTGATTGCACAGTATAAAGGCTTTCTCTTTTTCTCAAAACCCCAGCCCTGAGTAGGCTGTAGGCTGGCAAAAAGTGAGGAGGGGACACAGACAAGACAGCTGACCAAAGTTGCGTTTCTGTGCCATACAATGTCGTGCTTGACAGTAAAAAAAAGGAGGTTGAAAGGTGTTTTCTAAGAGGTTTGCTGTTTGTTTGTTTGTCTGTGTGTAGCAGGTGGCAAATGATTGCCTTTGCATCATTTAGTTATGATTTGTTTATTTTTTCCCCTCTCTCCTTCATGTATTAAGCTATCTTTATCCAGAAGTTTTCTTGCTTTTGTTGCTCTTTTTCTCTCCCCCTTTAGGAATTGGGAACTGTATTTTGTTATTCTGTAACTATTTAACCTACTTCTGAAGTATCTAATGTCACTTGCTTTCCATTCTAGTACATCTGTCTGATTGGCTTGTTGCTAAATGATATTTGGTTGGTGGAATATGTAAAACTGGGATTTAGTGGCAGAGATGGGAACCAGACCAAACAGTATTGTGTGAAAATCAAGAAACATTTTTCATTATGAGGGTGACCAGTCACTGGCAAATGTTGCACAGACAGATTGTGGAGTCTTCCACACTGCACATATTAAAAAGCCACTTGGACTTGGACCTAGGCAATTTGCTCTAGTTGGCCCTGTTTGAGCAGGGACTTTTGACCAGATGCCCTCCAAAGGTCACTTCCAACCTCAGCCTTTCTCTGTTTCAGTGTTGATGGGATCCTAGGTCTCTGTGACATTAAAAGGAGGGGAGCTGTTTCCATAATCTCAAGGTGCATACTAACCACTGGTAATGAGTCAGCATCTTCGTGTGCAAATTGATCTAACTTGTACAATACTTTATTAAGATATACTTCCGTATTCTGAAGGAAACAGGTTTCTGAGATGAGTTTTCACCCTGAGGAGAGAAAGCCGTTGATCTGAACTAGTATGTGATATTCATTTTCAAAATGAAATAGAACATATTTTTAGGATTTTCATTGCACATTATAGCCCATAGAATTAAAAATCTGTAAAAGCTTTTTAAAAAGAAAACTGCACTTCACATGCAAGCAAAGACTGAAACAGCCCCTAAGATACTTTTAGTTTATGGCTGGGTATGGTACCAAATCTCATTACTGAAACTGACTGCAAGTGTAGAGGATAACCATTTGTGTTTTGGAGTAAAAGCATCAAAGAAATAATATGTTTGTAGTGCTGCATTTTGGCACTATGCAAATATGAATGCAAAATTAAAATAGTCTTGGGAAGAACCTGTATTGGTTTGGGTTTTTTTTTTTTAATGCTTTATTCTGTCTGTGTTTATGGCATCATGACTTCTAAACTGATATATTCATATTATTCTCTAGGATAAAATTTGGATAGTATACTTAAAGTTTTTGCCTTTTACAGCTCTCTTAATTGTATTTTGAACAGTGGAATGTGCAGTACCAGGGGAAAAATGAAATATGTAGCTGTTTTCATCTTCTATCATGTTGACAAAATGGATATATAAATCCCCCCTTGCTCATTAAATTTTAGCATAATGTGAAGAGAATCACCTTTTCCTTGCTTATAGTAAGACCTGATATTGAGACCTTCTTTAAAGAAACAAAATCATACTTAACACTTTTTGTGGGAATGGAACTGAGTTGCATTTGAAACTGAATAGTAAAATGCCCTTTGTATTATGGTGTTAATACCGACAGGTTTTCTTAACTCTTACAGTGATGTCACCCAGTTTCCTTTTATTGTTAAAAATGTCCAGTAGACCCGTGGTTCATAGCAGCAGCAGGAAAACCAGGAATAAACCTTACATATTTCACTATGTGATATTTTTTTTGCGGGGGCAGAAGGGGAGGGAGAAGTGTATAAGCTGTAAAACTTTCCACTAACTAATCCTTATCAAGCTTTCCATGGCTTTACAAGTAGATAGTTTACTGCATGATGTACAGTAGTTTAGTTTTCCTCTTTCTATGATAATTCAGCCTCTTTGCTATTCTATGTCATGCAGATTCAAGCTTTGTTTTTCTTGTGTATTTCAACTTAAAAATTAAATTTTTTTATGTCTTTGTTCATTGTTCCAGTAATTGAAACACTTGATGTTAAAAGTATCTAATTTTGTGCGTTCAGGCAGAGGAGACCCCAGCAAATTGTAAAGTATATTGCAAGCATCCTTAAAGCTACTTGAAGATATAAACTAACAAATTACACATGATTCAGACTTTATTTTGGACTTATAGTGGAAGCTATGTCTTTCTTGACTTCAAAGCACAACAGTTTGCTGCAAATACTGTCTATATGAAGAGTATTTCCATCTATATCGTTTTCCAACATACTTTTGTTTTTTGGAAGGTTGGGAATCTGTGATTGTTGCACTGGCTCCATTCTGAGTCCTAAATTCCATTCTGATGTTCTGTAATGACCATTTCATGCTAGATGGAGGGGTTGGGGAAAACTTCATTCATTGTATAAATGACTCCATTTAAAAATTCAAACTGTATGAGAAATATTATGGGGAAAAAATCCTAGACTTCCTTGTTTCAGCTTAATAGGTTGATACATCTAGTTGTATGGATCTTTCAAAACAGTAACTTGCTATTTTCTGTAACTTGTGCTTTACATAGGTTATTTAAAAGTTGTAGACCTCCTGTTTTTTTTTTTCTTATGATTATGGCCTTAAGAGTTATAATTTAGCGTGCTCCAAACCTGAGAAAACTAACCTTGCATTAATTTTCAGCATCTGAGATTTTTGTTTAATCTTGTAAAATTATCGCCAGACATCTCTCAATGCAGAATTAAAAACTGAAAGATTATAAGGTGGCACTCTACAAAAACCATAAATATTATTAGGGGAGAGAATTTTCATATAGTTTAAAGTGAGCTAGATTAAATATCAATAAGAGGAAGGACAACAGAAGAAACTAATGGAATACTGATTATTTTTCAATAAATGACTTACAAGAAATAAAGTTGTTTCTCATAAAATACTTCATTTAGTTTTATGCTGTGTTGTAAAACAGGGGAGCCACCTGACCTCTAGGCACTGCTGTAATGCAAATAGTAGTGTACAGATGATGAATGATTAAATATCAAGTAATCTTTTTCAGCTGCCAGTTGAAGCCAGGATAGAGGTGACCAAGAAGGCTATTAAGGCAGTTAAACATCTTTCTGAGAAATCAAGAAAAAAACCTGAAAATGACATGGGAGATGCTGAAAATCCATCTGTTGCTTATGAAGAAACTCTGAATCACTTCCAGCAATCTCTTGCTCATCTGGAAACACTCACTCATAGTTTTATCACTTACTTAAAAAACAGTGAGCAGGTAATGTTTACTGATCAGGAGTGTTGATGAACATCAGTATTGTGTCATGTTTTATTAATATTTTGTAACTCTGTTTTTCCTACCTGGCTTTTGAAAATTCATTTCGGACAATCTTTTCTTTTTCATAGTGTATGTTAAATCTTAGTAGAAAGAAGGGCTGTCAATGATACAGCCTTGTAAATAAAGAGTACACTAATTCGTATTGCAAAATTATCTGTTCACAGGATACACTACAGAAGTATGGCTATTTGTATGACCTGTCAAGGTCCGAGAAAGAAAAAATCCATGAACAATCTGTGGCTATGTGTTTAGATGGTCAGGCCCTGGACATGATACAACAATTGTTACAAGTGACTGTTGGAGATCTAGGTCTTTCTCCCAGGGATATTGTCCAATGTGCTATTAAAAAAATTGTATGTATATTGAGGTAAGTGCACTGCCACAATTAAGCCCCAATATCTTTAATCTGGGTTTTTGAAGGGATTTTATGGTTGATTGGGTTGGTTTTAGTTGTTTGGGCAGTTGGTTGGGGTCTTTTGTGTTTAGTGCTTGTTTGCTTTGAATGACTGGATTTTGCAGAAATTTTAACAGTGACAGGAAATGAGTTCTTGGATTGTTTATACTCCTATTTACTTCTAATTTTGTATTCAGATATGACAGATATGTTTTTCTGAGTTTGGTAAACCTGGGGAATCTGAACAAAGCAAGCTGCAGAACTCATCCTCTTCACTTGGAGGGTGCTTTTTAGTTAAGAACATTGGCTTTACGATTTTGTTCCATTATGTGTATGTACACTTGTGATATTTGGCAAATTTACAGTTGCACGTAACTGAAACAGAGTCAAAAAGCATGTTTGTTGGAAATGGTGGGTACCTCATGCAGGTATATGGGCAATAGGTCCCTAGAAAAGGCTGTTGCCCCAGCAGCTAGTCCTACAACACTTAAAAGCAACCTTAAAAATACCATAAAAATCCCTCCAACCTACTAACTTCTTGGAGGGAAAGAGGTTTCTAATGTGAGGAAGGGGATTGTTTTTCTGAACCCTTTCAGTGTTGTCATTATTACTGTTTCTTGTTGGTGGTTGTGCCTTCATGCTATGAGCAATCCCATGCGCTGGAGCAGGAGCAAGGCTTCATCTCCATCTTTTTCTGTAATTCGCAGCCTCAAACCTCAGTAATTGTATTTTTCCATGGCATGATGCGAACCAAATGACCAACCTGTTCATGCGACCCCAGCAAACTGAGTCATCTCTTATTTTAAAATTAGGAAGAAATAGGTTAGGAGAACAGAAAATGCGAAATACCTAGCTTCCACACAGTTTGTACTTACAGATTCCTGAATAATATGATTGAGATCTGGGCAAGACCTGGATGATACAAAGGAAATTGAAATACGTTTGATGTTGACTATCTTAATCTTGTTAACAGTGAGTTTAAAGTTCGCATTGGCTGTTGGATTAGAGTTGGGATGTGAAGTTCTCAAGACAGCAAGCTGAGAATTCAGTTTTGGGATTTTACATTTACATCCCTGTCAGCATTTGTGTTCCTAGAGTGAAGAGAGCCTGAGTTGGGTTTTTTTGCCATCGTTGTCAGAATCTCAATCGGCTTTTAAAAATCCTGTCTGTGGTGCTCTTTCGTCTTCAGCAGCATAAAAGTATTTGTTTTGGCTTTTTTTTCCTGCAGTCAGGTGAAATTGATTCATCCGGTATTTTTTCTTCATTGGAGGAAGCTCTCTTTGATTTAATGTTGCTGAGCTTTATTGTTTGCCTCTTCATGGCTGGGTCTTTGATGTACTAGATATTCCAAATGAGATACCACTTTATCTGTAACCTAGTGGTTTCAGTAGAAATAGTTTTTTCCCCCCGCCCCATTTTTTTCTGGAGGGAGGGGAGGAGACAATTTTGTATCATCCATGATAAATTAACAGATACTTCTTGTTTTAGCTATTCATACAAAATTTCCCTCTGAAGTATTTTTGTTTCAAAAAAGATAAATGCAACAAGTAGATAAGAGTATTCCATTGTTAGATGGCTGATAGACACTATTTATCACTTCTAAGACCAGTTAAGATAGATAAAATTTTCAGAATTTATCTTCTTGTCCTGCACTTGGAAAAATTATGTGGGCAGGATGATCTGAATGCAGGTACTAGAAACAGAGAAACAAGTCTAGCATGGAAAATAATCTGTGGCTCTACCTTTTCTTTAGCATATATGTGTATATTGAAGCAGACTGAAGTGCCACAGATGAAAAGAAGGCAGCCTGTCAAAGGGTCTGCAATCTTCTTTGGCAGAAAATTAATTTCCCTTGTCATTCAGTTTAAGAGTTTTCATAGGGTCCTCAATGATGGTAGAACTTTTGCGCAGCAAGATCAGTAATACTGTCTTTATTGTCTGTGTTTGACCATATGATGAAGAAGAATTTGGGTTTCGATAATCCCTCTCCCGCTGTTTCTGACTGGAATTACAGCACTGTGCTGCATCTGGATATAAAGCTCATGAAGTCCAGTTATTTAAACTGTAATGAGTCCCATTAACATGCAAAGTATGAGAAACCTATCAAAATTCTCCTTTCTACTCTGCTTCTTATCAGTTTTTTATGTGAACTGAATTATTTGTTCTTTATATACATTGCAAAACTAGAATGTGTGCAGCTTGATTTGAAGTTCTGGGGCAAAGACCGTGAACAATAACCCCTATGTAGCACTTCCCAGTAAAGAAAGGAATACCTGTCTCCAATAGAGAAAACTGTAGTGGCAAAAATGGGAGAATTAGTTGGAGGTTTAGATAAACTCATTGGTGTGTGATGTGACCTAATGCGATTATGAAAAATCTTCCCCACTTTGGGTGGAAGGGCAAGTTCATTTTCTATCATTCATGATAGATGAACAGATAGTGACCTGTGAATAGTTTGTTTAGTATAATAATAAGGAGCATTAAGGGAAAATCTACCATAAAACAAAATAGAAAATGCTTGAAATAATATCCTCCCTGTTATGAAATTCAATGAGAGTATGATATTATAAAGTAGCATCACTGTAAACACAGGGAACAATTAAAAGAAAGGTTGTTGCTTGGCATCTCTTAAGCTTGCTGATATTAATGTTGTTGCTGTGGATAAAATTGGATGCATCTCTATCCTATGCTCAGATTTTAGCTCTCAAGCTATAGTGTAACACAAATTGAAATGTATTAACAGTATTTTGTACAATACTTGCATTTCAAGGTTAATGGGCAAAAGCTACTATTAAAGAAGTCATCTTTTCTCTGTACCTCAAATGACAAACTACTATTCAATAAATGCAACATTTTAAGGGAAAACTCTTCAGGTTTACTGGAGCTTTAATACGTTTCACAGTTATTATTTATACAATTATTCTTTAAACAGTTATTTTATATATAATGTTTTATATATTATTATACATAGTATTATATATAGTTATTATTCATAGTTATTATTCATATAGTTATATAGTATTATTTATAGTTATATATTATACATATTTATAATTTTATATTCTATATTATACTGTTATTATTTAATGCAGTTATATTTTAATTTATTTCTCTTTTGAAAAGTATTCACGTGGCAATGAGAAGGAAAGTGTGAGTTCTTGTTTAGTGGCCAGTGTTTCGTGAAGAGGGTAAAATGAGCCTTATTGGACTGAGTAGCTGAGAAGAAAAAAAATAAGACCACCGGATTTTTTACTATCTCAACTCACTTGAGCAGGGATCATACAGAGTAATTTTTAACTTGGATATCATAATTTCATGGTATTTTTGATGGAAATGATGCTTTGGCATTATGGCTTTTTTCCTCAGCTTTGAACAATCACACCAACAATGTATTATTTTTTTTTTCCTCATATTTCGAGGAAACACCAACCAAAAGAGGAAAATAAGGCTGGAGAAATAAGACAATATCAAGTATTTTCAATGAATACTGTAATTAGGTTGAAAGATTTAGATGAAGTCAATTTATTTTCCTTTCAAGCATTCTTTGTACCTTATTGTGTTTGAGGAACTTGATTAAATCTGCATCACTTTCTGAAGCTGAACTGAAACCCAAATAAGCCTTTATCAGAGTAATTACACAAGGCTTATACCTAGGAGTTTGGATGTGAGCACTGAATCATGTTCTGTTGATTGAATCGTACAAAAAGTAGCATATAATCTGTGTGGAAGACTAATCTTTCATTAATTATATTTGTTTCTTTAGTAGCTGCTTACTTTTAATTATTAATTATTAAGAAAAGAACAAGGCAAATATCTACGGAAAATTGACACGATTATTTGTTTCATGAGCTGTAATCTCTTTGTAATTTCTCTAACCATTAGGCAGTAAGGGAAATATTATGCTTAAGAAGATGGCAGCTTTCAATCTTTCCAAGTTTCTTTTTAAAATAATTTCTTATTCTAAATAACTATAACACTGGTTAGAGTCTTCTTTCCTACCAGCTTCACAGAACAGAACTTTTCTGTGTATGACAAATGCAAAGCTTTCTGTAAATGATCATACGTACATCTACTGTACTTAACAACTGCCCTCACAGCTGTACTGTGGTTTTCTGTTTTCAGAAATATCTATTAACTCTTGGGGTTTCTTTTGAAACAAGTCTTTTGAGGTGCTCAGAGTCTGGTTGTGATGAAAGCTAAAGAATTTCATTTCTAATTAGATGAAGGGCTTTTGAAGAGCAAGTGCTAGGGCTGTTCAGAACCGGTCTCCACAATTGAGAAAGCCCAAAATACAAGGTTTGATGGTCATTCTCCTTTGATATGAAAGTACTCAAAATATAATTTAGGGAAAATAAAGCTAGTGAGATCTTCATTTCTGTAGTTCATGTCCTCTTCTGTTTCAGACAATCATCATTTTCTTCTAAATATGTAAGCTTTCTGAGTATTCTCTTAGGGTTTTTTTAGATATGCCTTGTTACTGCCCTCTGTTGATGTCTCTTTATTAAAACTTCATTAAAAAACCCCCACAAAACAGCGTAATAATACAGGAAAACTTAAATTTGGCCCGTAAACAGAACATCGCTAGAGTCACTTATGTCTGCCTTCACTCTGGGAATGTATCTCCTAATGCATGTAGCTGCTTGCGTGAAAAGATTACTTTAATACTGCTGTTCTCTTTACCATTTCCACACTTCTGCAGTATCGATGTGATCTAAATAAGGAGAGGTTTTTTTTTTTTTGTTGTTTTGGTTCTTAATGTAGTGTTCAGTTCTGTTGTTTCTCCTTTTCCATGAAAAATACATTTCTCCCCCCCTCCCATCTTTGAGACTTAATTTTTTTGATGTGTGGTGGTTTGTTTTGGTTTTTTTTTTTTGGTGAAAATGAATTTATATCTTTTGGACAGACATTGTCTCTCTTTTGGAATCTGAAATCCTGGATAATTCTTTACTGTAAATTATAGAAACCGTGATTAGATTGTTACCAGTTATTGTGAAGATGGTTAGAAAAATATCGAGACTTAAACTTCACTCTTCTAAAATTTATTTGAGTGCCTTATGGTGGTATTTTTATTGGCTATCGCTTTTGTATCATACTCATATGTAACATTTTTTGAGGAAAAGTTTGGTATTACGAGCCTTCTACTTCAAACTATTGAGTGCAGTATAGCAATGAAAAAATTCTAAGGTAAACGGGTTTCAGCAAGTAACAAATTATCTTGTATCTAGTCTTCATGGAATCACATGGTGATTTTAAATCTAGTGTTCACTGAAGTGCTGGTCACCTATTAAGATAAAAATAAAAATGACGAAAGCTCTGAATTCAGGAGGACATTAATAGTTATATAAATTCAGGTTTCTGTGCCATATAATGTAATCATTTTGGGGCAATAGATTTGTCTTACTGAAGTAATAGTGACAAAATTATGAGAAAAAACTGAGAAATACAGCGTATTTCGTCTTTAGGAAGAACAGTCAGGGTAGTCTGGACATGTATTCATTTTTATTCAGAGATCATATAGGAAGAAGCTGAGATTTTTAGTAGCAGAAAAGCTTTGATATGCTGATGAACTGTAAAGAAAATATGCTTTTTCTCTGGGTTTAGTTCCAAACCAGCTTTTGAATTGTTTGTCTTTCCTTCTCTTTCTTCAGTGCAGCATTTACAAACTTTAAGACAGGAAATACTGTTGTTTTTCTACTTCATCCAGGCATCATTGCTGCTGCAGTGGTTTCCTTGAACAGACATGGTATAAAAGTGCCTCCCTCTTTGACAACTTGGATTTGTTTTGCTGAAAATCTTAACAGAAAATGGTATTTTCAATGCATTAGAAATGAAACTTTTTTTTCCCTGCCAGAGTGTGGTTTTTTTTCCTCAATATTTACTGCCTTTTTATCTGCAGAAGAACATTCTTGTGTTACTATATAACTGGAATGTCTAATGGTCAATGTGATTCACTTTTTGCTTTTCTTACATATGCTTAGCAGATACAATTTGATTAGTAGCTTAATCCTCCCCTTTCACACTTGCTGTTCTTGACCATGTGTTTCTCTCTTTTGATTTTTGTGCTTCTGGTAAGCATCAACCTGGTTCGTCGAACTGAAAATGAATATTAAAGTAGATGGGAACTGAATCAGCAGATATAATACTTTTGAATCAGGTTACAGTCAAGTTGGTTGAAAACAGTAGTGATACTGCAATATGATATTTGAGAAGAAAAGATGGTGACACTTATGTGTAACCTTTCATCAGTTCAGTCAATATTAGTGAGATCTGTAAGATATTGAATAAAGTGGATATTTTGCTGACCTAATCTGCATTGGAAATGCCAAATTTTAACTATTATTTTTATTTCAGTTTTCACGTAAGTATTTTAATGTTTCTCTTTCCTACTCTTGTTGCTCTTCTCATTACTTTGCAGAAAAATAAGAGTACTTATTAAGCGGGGAAAGTGGAAAATTGCTGTAATTATTGAACAATTCATGTAAATCCTACGGATGGATAGAATTATATATGACATTAAGGGGCGTATTTATTTTAGTTTTATGTCTTCTCTTAACAGTGGAAATGGTGACCCATCTATTTTGGTGAAAGATCCACTTGGAGTCCTAGAAGGCATCGTTTCTTCAGTGCATGCTAGTGTTGAAAAGGGGTAAGACCTTACTGTATGGATTCTTTGTTTAAGACTTTGAGAGATACTTCTCAAGAAAGCACTGAAGATACACTGCCAAATATGGATGATTTTTCTTCGTGGATACATATTTCACATTTTTATTTTTCTCCTCTGTTGGGGATGTCCTTATTTCAGGTCACATAATGATCTATATATCTTGCAGACGTTTCCCATTGCATTTCTAGTAAAGACAAAGACGAAAAAAGGTTTTTCTTTCTAGATATACAGACTAAGAACTCGTGTCTGGTAGCCAATAAAAAAATTACTCTATTGTGTGGAAGCATCTCCACTAGCATTAAATTACTTAAATATTGGACACTGAAGTAGACTGAATTGATGTCAAAATCTACAATAAATCTTATCTGCAATATTCTAAGGTAGAATGGGTGAGTCAGTACTATTTCATTCTGAGATGCACTTTCTGGAGTCTTTTATTCGTACGCTTCATCAAGATTTAACTGCTGAAACAATAAGCTGGAGTGAAAGTCATTGTGATTACAAGACATTGTTTACACTCATTTAAATACATGTTCTTATTTATTGTCTAAACCTCAGCTATCTAATTTACGAAATATAAATCTTTCCCTCGGGAAAACGTATATAAATATCAGGTGTGAGCTCTGCAAAACTCTGGAAATATTCCAGCAAGTCCTTTTAATTCCCAAACTTTTAATTTACAGTTTGAATGCCACCTGTTTGACAGAGGCATGTCTAATGCAGCTCATGTTCTGAGCTAACAGCATCATTCAGACAATATAAAGCCTAAGTAAAATTGAAAGCCTTGTAATTTGAAAACCTAAGCTGTCAATGTTTATTATTTCACAGCTGCTAGACAAGTTCAATTGGTGGTTTCTGTCTGATATTACTTTCCCATCTGTCTTGTTAAGACAAATAAGGGAGCGTTAGTTATAAATCATACTCCACCTGGAACCACTTTCTTGTTTGTTTGGTATTTTTAAATAGCTTTAGTTTGAAACACTATTGAAAGTTAGCAGAGTAGCATTTACTGATTTGTTACATGCAGTTTATAGCCTCAAAGGGCCATAACAGATTACTCTGCAGCTGCTAACTGATTGGTGAGTTCATGGTAATCTGTGTACTGTAAATGCTTTCATTCAGTAAGATTGTGTTCAATATAATACACTTTTTTGAATCAAATTATTTAATTAAGAGTTGTTTTAATTAGCTGAGTCAATAAAACCCCAAAACTTATGTGTTTCTACATCTCTTTTATTCTTTCTAAGTATTATGGGCATTCTGCAATCATTATCATGCTAGAATATACAATAATCAACCTGACTGGAGATGGTACAGAAGAAAATAATAAATGGCTAGGGCTACAATCAGGATGATCTTATTTGTGTACGTGAAGAATAAAGTACTTGTAAGGAAAGAGAGTATTAGAGCAATATGAATAAGCATAGATATAAACCCGTCATATTTAAAATAGAAGAAGTCAGGGTGGTTTTCCATAAAGTTAGATGGCGTGGAAGTACGGGCATCAGTCAGCAGCAACCATGAAAAGGCTTGGAATTTCAGGTGCTGGAATCCAGCACCGTTAATGATACAACTGGCAGTCAAGGTGGTATGTGGAAGAACATTTACCTGTATAGATGTAGTTCCGTAGTACTATAGAATTATTTCAAGTTCAAAAGAAGTTTTTACACCACTTAGCTTTAGGCATCTGATTTACGAGTGCTAGTTTTTCTGCAGCCTCACAGAGGTGAGCTCATCCTTTTCCAATGTCATGTGTTACGTACTGAGCATACTGTTGACGTAATAGTACACATAGTACTTTCGTTATGATAACTAAAGAGTTTTAACACAGTATTGTTTAATTACAGGGAGAAAGTAGTTTCTTCAGATGACCTTCTGGAGTGGTTGAGACCTTTCTGTGGTGATGACTCTTTAGCAGTGAAGCCTCGCATCAGGGTATTGCAAATCCTGGAGCAAACCTTCCACCTCAGTGATGAGGATAGCAAGCTACTTGTGTACTTCAGGACACAAGCTGTTCTCAGAGCTTACTGGCCCGAGACAAAGGTATTAATATTGGCTGCTATAAATGATAGCTTAAGACAAATGATAAGCATAATCATACAAGGATTATATGATGAAATGCTGGTTTTCAACATATGGATACAGTGCATCCTGTTGGTATGGATACTAATCCTACCTGCCTTTTGAATCAGATTTCTGATACATTATGATTCCGTGAAAATTGAAGTGATGTGAAGTTAATGGATTCTTCAGCTTTTATTTGGGACCAGGAGTACATGATACCAAACCTGATTTGATTAAACACTAATGATTTTCCTCCGTGTCCAGCATTGACTTTGATGTTCTTGTATATTCTTTCTTTCCTGACCATTTTTTTCCTGTCAATTTTACCTTCCCTCTTTATCTTTTACTTGATCTGACATTATAGTTAGAATTAGAATGAGAGTTACTGGACACTGTCTCTTTTTTTCTGGAATCTTTAGATATTATTCCATGTTATAGGAACATTAAGAACATTCTCAAATGGAAAGATTTAATTGGTAGGGAATGCATCTGGTCATAGTTAGTCTGATGTTGTTTCCAAGGAACTATCACCTAAAAACTGAAAGACAGTAGTTGCTTAAAAATGGTTCATACCATTAGCTGCCCAAGTGATAATATCAAGTCTTTTTCAGTGTAAAGTTGAGGAAAAAAAATAAGGTAAAATCATTGGTGAAAGAAGTTACTCTTAGATATTTGTTTCCAAACAGGAGAGACAGAGTATTTCTAGTTCAGATTTTCAAGACAGAAAAAGATTGAACTTTCCTTCTGAAATAAAGGGTGACAAAATGCCTAACTTTAATTTTTAATTATATGTAAATGTTGATTTAAGGCTGATACAGATCATCTAGTGAATGTTCTCAGGAGTGAAAATGCTCGAGTTTGTCAAATAACATATTAAAATTTCCATATATACAAAAGGGCTCTTGTTGGTTATTCATTAATATTTTAACTGCTTTAATTCATGACTCATTTTGGTGAAATGCTTAATATCAACATACCTATTTTTAGTGTTTCTACATTCCTAAATACAATGAAAATATACAAAAGACTTAAAAGGAAGAAGTTGTCTTGTCTTTGAAGCTTGTTTTGAAATCATACGAATATCACTTGCTGCATGTAGAATTATTCAGAAGTAGAGTTGATTTTCATCCATTTTCTAAATGCTTCCCCCCATGCCAAGGCCTTAAGGAACTAAAATAGAATATTTCTAAGAGTTCTTCAAAAAATCTATGCACAAAACCATTTTATATTCATACAAAACAAAAGCAATATCTCAGTTTTGTCTCACTGTGCTAAGATCATCCAGGGGAATAATCATAATAAAAATCTTAAAAGATATAGAAAATACCCATCTCTTACTTTCTTTAGAAATTACTTTTTCTCTTGCATTCACTATAATACCAGGACTTAAACTCAACTGCTCTTCAGGCATCTGTCTATGATTGGATTCTTCAGTTCAGTTTCAGTCCTTTTTCAATATTTGTGGGGCTTGTGACCTGCTTTCCAATCCAAAAGTATTTCAAGTCTAAGAGATTCAGCTAGAGTGGGTTTTAAGAAAAATGTTATGGATAGGTAATAGCTTTTAGCCATGTCTGTAGAAGACATAAAAAGAGCCTGTATTTGACAGAAACCTAGTGAGACTCATTAGACTTGTTTGAGAAATACATAATGCTTTTCTCCCATAAGCTCGTTGGTCAAAATGTATGTAACTTTACAACATGAAACTCACATCCATTTGCTTTTTTCTTGTGATGTTTTAGGAATTAATTGAATGAATTACATATGCTGCTGGCTCACGTAGCTCCCTGCTTATCAGGACCCCTGAGGCCCTCAGTAGAGCTGCTTCCCACCCTGTCTGTCCCCACCTGTGCTGTCCCTGGTGCAGCACAGTTGTTAAACCTCTTGTGATACTTGCTGGCCAGATCTCCTGATCTGTTAGGTCTCTCTCTATATAATATGTTAATAATTTCTCTTTCCTGAAGTGGTGGACTTATAGAATACTTCTAGTTTCAAGCAGGAAAACGTATCTGTATTTTGTGAGACAAGAAGCCACAGTCCATTTGCATGGCAGAGAGCTGCTGATCACTTCAGTGCGATACTTGTTTGCTGATGGGTAAGCAAGTAGTGCAGAAGCCATGCAGCAAAAAATGAAGTACTGTGCTAGATCGACTCAAATTTTGCAGAGCCGATTTTATCCTACAGTGTGGTATACGTGTTTTAATACAATTCTTAGTATATAGTAGTTACTATTTAGCTAAGTTGAAAAATTTTTCCAAGCTTAACAGTAGTGAAGGCTGTAGTTATATATACATATGTAAATAGCATTGTTTTTTCACCCCAGTTCCTGCTATAGAGTGCAATTATGAGAGTACAGTTGGAAGATATTTAAAAATTATTCTAATTTTCATGTCAGTTCAAGCTAAATGTGACAAGTGAAGACTTTATTTTCACTGAATGTTTTGTGCTAGGTAGCTAATGTGTGATTTAGATAGTCGTATTGGTTTGTCTGTTGGGTACCAGTCACTGAAGTTCAGAGTTCTTCAAAAATGCCTAAGAAAACAAATGAGTGATCCACTACTGTGACTACTTTTTTTCTCTTCTAGTCAGCTATGTCAAATGCTAGTCTCCAGGTTGTTATTAGGAAAAGCAAGTGATAGTCTTATTTTCATGTTAAAGTTTGTTGTTTTGAGATTTAGCAAACAGGGAAAACAGCATAATAAAATAGCATATTGAAAACTATTCTCTGTATTTTTGGTAGGTACATGTCACAGCCCTTCATGGTGTATTAGTGAAACAAGAACGCTGCAGAATTCAGTAGTTAGATGACTGCTGAAAAGTGAAGAGAGAGATTTGTATATGAGCTTCTGACAAAACATTAATTAACCAACTTTCTTGTGCAAGTTGACGATTCAGGTACAAAGACCTTGAAAAGCAGTGTCGTCCTACCAAATGGGATGTAGAAGGAGAATTGAAAAGTTTTAACAGCATACTGGGCAATTTTGCATGAAGCAGAGTCAAAAGTAGGCACAAGGAATTACATCTCTGAAACTTGCTCATACTGATATTTCATTCTGTCTACCTTGTCTGTCCTTATCAATCGTGTATCATCGATACACCTTTAGTAATCTCTCATTCAGCTAAGTAGTAAAAACATCAATCAAGTTTAAGAAAAAAAGGGGGTGTGGGTGAATCAAATGCTATTTTTAGCATTTAAAGATTTGTTGTGTTTTGGTTTTTTAATGAACTTTAAATTGTAAATAGTTCAAAAAACATGTCGTCTTACTTCCAGAATGTTTTATCCTTACTTGCTGGACATTTCTTACAAACTTTTAGGGGATCCCTGTTTTCTTTTACCATCGGTACAAAAAGGACAGCAGATTTTGTAAAGGATTAATGTGGATTTCTATGGAGTAAAGATAAGTTTAATGATATTGCGGCGTTCAATTACCAGAAAATGTGTGAAAGCCACCCTCAGTGTGTCTACTAATCCTCTTACTCAGACTTTGCATACATCAAGGAAGGACTTAATATTTAATTATGCTGTAGGTGCTGTAAGTAGTGGTCCCACAAATCAATGTGCTGCTGGGAAACAGGCCAGCTCTTACAAAATTAAAAATGTTCTTTATGGAAGCAGCTACCTATCAAACAGTCAGAAACACAGCAATTTCCAGTTCTCTAATGATTAGTTAACAAAATTAAAAATTCAGGGGTCCTCATTTTTCAAAGGCTTGAGAGTCTTTAATTCACATTCCAGTAGCATCCCACACTACTGGAGGAAGGAGGCATTCGTTGTTTTAATCCCCTTGATGAATTTTATCTGAGCTCTTCAGGTTCTGTAATTTTCTAGTTAACTGGTGCATGAAAAATATGGGTCAAAATACTGACTTTTTTATATATTAAAAAATGGGGGGGCGACAGAAATATGGTTTAGAATGTTCATGTAATTTTAGCTTTATCCTTCTAAGGTGTAGGAAATCCATTTGTATCCATATAATATATAAAAATATAGTCTGTAATGACTCGCAGCGCTGTCTAGCGTACATAAGATATCAGCTAACGGGTTGGGTTGTGCCAGTGTACGTAGTCATTCAGTTCAGTGACCACTTACACAGCTTAAATTGCAGTGATAAGAGTTAGGGGTTTGCCCCAAGAAGTTACAATGGCACTAACAAAGTTCGTGCAGGTAAACGGAGGGTTACTTTAAGATAAGAAATTAGTAATTGTGAGGCTTCTATAAGACACACCTTTTCTTAAAAGGATCATTTTGTTATTATGTAAGTATAAAATGTAATTATATTTACATGCAACTTAAGTGCAAATAATTTTGTCATTTAGAGAAGGTAATCTCATTTAGCTTTTCCCCTCAGATTGTTATGGGATTTTTATGATCTTGGGGTATACAGAGTTGCTGAGGGCTAAGCGTTTTTGAAAACTGGAAGGGATCACAGTATCACAGTATCATAAGGTTGGAAAGGACCTCTGAGATCATCAAGTCCAACCTATAACCTAACACTAACACCAACCATCATCTAGACCATGGCACTCAGTGCCTCATCCAGTCTCCCTTTAAACACCTCCAGGGTAGGTGACTCCACCACCTTCCTGGGCAGCCCATTCCAATGGCCAATCACCCTTTCAGTGAAGAATTTTTTCCTCACATCAAGTCTAAACTTTCCCTGACGAAGCTTAAGTCCATGCCCTCTGGTTCTGCCACTGGTCACCTGAGAGAGGAGACCAACCCCTGCCCGACTACAACCTCCTTTTAGGTAGTTATAGAGAGCAATGAGGTCTCCCCTGAGCCTCCTCTTCTCCAGGCTAAACAGCCCCAATTCCCTCAGTCACTCCTCATAGGGCTTGTGCTCCAGCTCCTTCACCATCTTCGTTGCCCTCCTCTGAAAACATTCCAGTATCCTAACATCTTTCCCATACTAGAGGGGCCCAGAACTGGACACAATATTCAAGGTGAGGCCTGACCAGTGCCGAGTACAGGGGGACAATAACTTCTCTGGTCCTGCTTACTACACTATTCCTGATGCAGGCCAGGATTCCATTGGCCTTCTTGGCCACCTGGGCACACTGCTGGTTCATGTTGAGCTTCCTGTCCACCAGCACTCCCAGGTCCTTTTCTGCCTGACTACTCTCTAGCCACTGTGTCCCCAGTCTGTAGCTCTGCATGGGATTGTTGTGTCCAAAATGAAGTACCCGACATTTGGACTTATTAAACATCATCCCATTAGAATCGGCCCAGCTCTCCAATCTGTCCAGGTCCCTCTGTAGGGCCATCCTACCCTCTAGCAGATCAACTCTTCCTCCCAGCTTGGTATCATCTGCAAATTTGCTGATGATGGACTCAATCCCCTCATCCAAATCGTCAATAAAGATATTAAACAGGACGGGACCCAACACCGATCCCTGGGGGACACCACTGGTGACCGGCCGCCAACTGGATGAAACACCATTCACCATCACTCTTTGGGCTCGGCCATCCAGCCAATTCCTAACCCAGCACAAAGTGCTCCCATCTAGTCCACGAGCTGCCAGCTTCCCTAGGAGTCTACTGTGGGGGACCGTGTCAAAGGCCTTACTGAAGTCCAAGTATACCACATCCACAGCCTTCCTCTCATCCACCAGGCGAGTCACATGATCGTAAAAGGAGATCAGGTTGGTCAGGCAGGACCTACCCCTCCTAAATCCATGCTGGCTGGGCCTGATTTCTTGACTGTTCTGCAGGTGGTGCATGATTTCACCCAGGATTATCTTCTCCATGATTTTACCTGGGACGGAGGTCAGGCTGACAGGTCTGTAATTACCTGGATCATCCTTACGGCCCTTCTTGTGGATGGGCGTCACATTGGCCAACTTCCAGTCTTCCGGGACCTCTCCAGAGAGCCAGGACCGCTGAAAGATGATGGAGAGCGGCTTAGCAAGCTCATCCACCAGCTCTCTCAGCACCCTAGGATGGATCCCATCCGGCCCCATAGACTTATGAGGGTCCAAGCGGCTCAGCAGGTCTCTAACCTCCTCCTCATGGATTGCAGGAGGGCCATATTTCACCCTGCCCCCATCAACCACTTCAGAGGGCCAACTGTCAAGCGAGCTGACATCCTTGTTGTTAAAAACTGAGGCAAAGAAGGCATTAAGTACCTCAGCCTTCTCTGCATCTTTGGTTACTATATTTCCTCCCACATCCAACAAGGAGTGGAGGTCGCTGCCGCCCTTCTTTCTGCCATTGATATATTTATAAAAACTCTTCTTATTGTCCTTAACAGAAGTGGCCAATTTGAGCTCCAGCTGGGCTTTTGCTTCCCTGATTTTTCTCCTACACGACTTAACAACATCCTTGAACATGACCTGACATACATCCCCTTCCTTCCAACGGCGATACATCCTCTTTTTCTTACTTAGTTCCTTCAGAAGTTCCCTACTCATCCAGGGCGGTCGTCTGCCCCTACGACTCTTCGTACAACACACAGGGACAGCCCGCTCCTGCGCCTGCAAAACTTCATTCTTGAAGTATATCCAAGCTTCCTGGACCCCCTTGCCACTAAGAGCTATTTCCCAGGGTACTTTCCTGACCAGTTCCTTAAATAATCCAAAATCTGCCCGCCGGAAATCCAGCATTGATGTTCTGATATTTAATACAAATTTAAGATTGTATCTTTAAGCACATATCTATATTCTAATTTATCCCTGAAGTTTTGCTTTGAAAAATTGCCATTTTTTGTGTTGTGTCCCACACACATTTTCCTTTCCTTCATATAGGCAATTCATGTATGCCATATGCAACTTTTATGTGTGTCAAAAACCTTAGCAATGTCTACATTAACATAATGACTTCCTGAGAATTTGGGTATGGCTGTCAAGCCTCCATTGCTGTTTTCTCCTTCTTCCCTGAAAATAAAAAATGAAAAATTTGTATCTGTTTACATGGTATTTCTTCATATGACTTTGTAAAGAAAGGTCTCAATGGGAACACTTCAGTGTCCTGTGATTTTCATCTTTTTCCTGTGGCTTGTACTTGTGTCAGCAACATTTAAACGTATTTGGAAAGCAGAGTGAGATTTAAGAATTCCCAAATTGTTTTGCTGAAATAATTTATCAGGTAACAATGACCTGTATTTAGCTTGGTCTGGCAAAATTTAGGTGGAGTTGGATCTTTTTAATTCTTAGCTGTCTTTTTTTTGAAACAATTTTAATTACAAGAAAGATTTATGGTCCTATGATCTTCAAGTAAATTTGTTATGATGTTGTTTATAGTTCTAGAGACATTGTTTCTCCACTGGTAATGCATAAATATTAAGTTTAAGAATTTAATTTAAGTTTTAATTAATATTTTGAAACACTAATTTCTGTTCCTTGAAGATGCAATTTATCCATATGAGAACATATGAAATGTATTTTTTCTGGGAACATAAATTGTAGCATGTATGATTAATTAAATACTTGAAGATGCAAATGAAATATTTTCCATTAACTGCACAAGCAAAACGGATAAGACAAAGTGGAGAGAAAAGAGGTGTAGCTTGAGTGAACATGATGGTTTCGAATATGAGCCCTAGGTACTATGGTATTCTGGGGCTTACAGCAGTTGCTTCAGAGGAAGATAGGAGTGCTTTGGAGTAGATTCCTTGGGGATAGTTCACTTTCTGTAATAGGTCCGTAGGAATGAAGGTATAAGTGGAGAATGGTTTAAACATTGCATATTGTGCTTTTATCTCAGAAAAATTGAACTGCAGTTCAACCTTGGGTGTCTTGCTAAATGCTTGGCATTGATACACCTTACAGCATTGAGTGCAAAACATGCTGAGGTTTTTTTAACCTCTTTATGTGATTTCATACGTGGTGTTCTATGTTTTATAGGATAGTAAAATCCAGAAAGTTCAAGTCCCTACTCTGTTTTATGTAATCCATCACTTTTTTCTTTATGCTGTTTTTCACTCAATGTTTGTGGATGCTACCTCATCCACAGTGCTTTTTATCCCTGTAACTATTCTCTCCTTTATATCAGAGCAATATAACCTCCTGAAAGGAAGTAGCTGGAGAAGTGAATGTGATGTCCTTGTGGAAATTAACAGTCCGTGCTTATGCATCCCAACACCTTGATTGTTATCTTGACTTCAGTTGTACATTGACCAGAGGTCTCTGAATTTCATTCAGTGAGGTCCAGGTTCCTGCTTTTACTTGATGAGGCTAATTTAGCATATTTTAAAATATGATAGCTTTACCATTGTTCCGTTTTATTTGCCATCATATGGTCATTTACTTAGCCTGCACTTCTTTTTAAAAAGTCAGTTGAAGGTTTCTTTCTACAGTGTCCTTGATGAACACGAGCTAGCTCATTTGTGTGCAGTATTATCTGTTCAATGCTTGCAGTCCTCCAAAAACATAGTCTAAGTTCTATAGGTAAAGAAGCAGTCATAAAATCATGAGAAATTCTACTTTTACCTTTACTATTTTGAACATAAGCTATTTTTTCTTTGTGTTTTTTGGTTTTCTTCCTGTTAGCAGACCAAGTTCTTCAGTAGGTTATAGTCAAGAGTGTTGTTAAAAGTCATGCACCACCTGCAGAACGGTCAAGAAATCAGGCCCAGCCAGCATGGATTTAGGAGGGGTAGGTCCTGCCTGACCAACCTGATCTCCTTTTACGATCATGTGACTCGCCTGGTGGATGAGAGGAAGGCTGTGGATGTGGTATACTTGGACTTCAGTAAGGCCTTTGATACGGTCCCCCACAGTAGACTCCTAGGGAAGCTGGCAGCTCGTGGCCTAGGTGGGAGCACTTTGTGCTGGGTTAGGAATTGGCTGGATGGCCGAGCCCAAAGAGTGATGGTAAATGGTGTTTCATCCAGTTGGCGGCCGGTCACCAGTGGTGTCCCCCAGGGATCAGTATTGGGTCCCGTCCTGTTTAATATCTTTATTGACGATTTGGATGAGGGGATTGAGTCCATCATCAGCAAATTTGCAGATGATACCAAGCTGGGAGGAAGAGTTGATCTGCTAGAGGGTAGGATGGCCCTACAGAGGGACCTGGACAGATTGGAGAGCTGGGCCGATTCTAATGGGGTGATGTTTAATAAGTCCAAATGTCGGGTACTTCATTTTGGACACAACAATCCCATGCATAGCTATAGACTGGGGACACAGTGGCTAGAGAGTAGTCAGGTAGAAAAGGACCTGGGAGTGCTGGTGGACAGGAAGCTCAACATGAGCCAGCAGTGTGCCCAGGTGGCCAAGAAGGCCAATGGAATCCTGGCCTGCATCAGGAATAGTGTAGTAAGCAGGACCAGAGAAGTTATTGTCCCCCTGTACTCGGCACTGGTCAGGCCTCACCTTGAATATTGTGTCCAGTTCTGGGCCCCTCTAGTATGGGAAAGATGTTAGGATACTGGAATGTGTTCAGAGGAGGGCAACGAAGATGGTGAGGGGGCTGGAGCACAAGCCCTATGAGGAGCGACTGAGGGAATTGGGGCTGTTTAGCCTGGAGAAGAGGAGGCTCAGGGGAGACCTCATTGCTCTCTACAACTACCTCAAAGGAGGTTGTAGTCGGGCAGGGGTTGGTCTCTTCTCTCAGGTGACCAGTGGCAGAACCAGAGGGCATGGACTTAAGCTTCGTCAGGGAAAGTTTAGACTTGATGTGAGGAAAAAATTCTTCACTGAAAGGGTGATTGGCCATTGGAATGGGCTGCCCAGGGAGGTGGTGGAGTCACCTACCCTGGAGCTGTTTAAAGGGAGACTGGATGAGGCACTGAGTGCCATGGTCTAGATGATGGTTGGTGTTAGTGTTAGGTTATAGGTTGGACTTGATGATCTCAGAGGTCCTTTCCAACCTTATGATACTGTGATACTGTGATACTGTGAAGTCTTCTGAGAAAATAAGTAAATTAGAAAACTGTTTTTCTTTAGATATTATTTTGTTAATATCTTAAATGAATGTCTTTTATTAATAACTGTAACTTTTTTTTTTTCCCACAGTCATATCCTATTCCATCAAGCATCTTGCCAGCGGACAGTTTTATTTAGAGGTCTATAAACTGTCATCTTGGGAGTCCCTCTCAGATATTCATAAAATAGCTCTTCATATTAATTTATGATTGACAACTGTGACTGCTAGGACTTCTGCTACATCAAATCAAAAAGAAATCCACCAAATGCAGTGCTTACATAACACCATCTGGTTTGACAGTTGCATGATCCTGCCTCCTTTCTGATTATTTTTGTGGCTGCAACAGAAATACTCATTTACTTTCATTTTTAAAATGTAAATAGTTCTGTGATATCCTTCCACTTAGTGCTTTAGGTGCTCCTGGTCTAGGTCATAAATATGGATAAACAATGGAGGAATTTTGCATAAAAAAAAAAATTAAATCTTTCTTTTTTTTTTCCTACTGAAAATAGCAGTACTGAAATACTACTTTAAAATCGGAGTCGTCAACAACCTGTTGTTCCTAAGAGAGTGTCTTAGTTGATTGTAGGTTTTTCTTTATAAAAATGCATCTTTACTTTTGTCGTTTTAGCCTGTTTGCAGGTTAACATTTTGGAAAGATTAATTTTGACAAGTTTTCATTTACATGCAATCTGCTTTTAAAGAACTTTTTCCTTTATTAGCAAGAATTGCAGACTTTAATTACCAAAACAGCACTTACACATACACCTGAATACTGGGAGGTTGCACATGCACTGCTGCTTGATGGTACTGATGATTAGAAAAGGTAGATTGAAGAACCACTTGCATAAGGTAGGGAGGGAAATGGCTGATGCTAATTAAACAGCTTAAAGTTAAAAGCACTATTTAAGATTTAAAATCTTGTCATTTCTAGGCTCCATCTTCCAACTCTTTTCTGTTCTAAATGTAGAGTAGCTGTATTATGCGTAGATCATGAAATATGAAACAGTGATTAGTGATTACTTACGTGTTTTTAAGTCCTTCACATTGCATGGATGTTAGTTTTAGCCATAATTTACTTATATCCAGATTTTTAGCTACTGACTTAGTAAATACACATTTTGTATTGCATATATGTTAATCCTGTCTCTTTCAGGTCTAGCTAGCTAGATATGTAAATCTTTGAAATGGCATGATTTTTTTCTTTATTTGCCTTTATCGATACTTATGTGCAGTCTTTAGAGGTTTTCTCTGTGCTGAAATGTATTTGCAGATTAGGACATATTCTCCAGCAGAATACAAATTAATGGATTTTATTTTCTGCACGAGTTATGCATTTTTATGCATTAGGCAATGCATTTGTGTTTATTGAATCTATATGCATTTCTTAGTGAGCTGCATATCAAGCAGATGAGGAATTAAGCAATATATAAATCAGTTAAGAAGAAAAAAATTCTTGGGTATTTCTTTTACAAGAAATTACAATCCATTACAAGACTGGCAACTGAACATGTGACTGAGCCTTTGTTTAATTCATCACCAGTAGAATTCTGGTTGATTTGTTTTTAAACTTGAATCCTTTAACTTGCTTATCCTGTTCACTGGCTTCAGCTTGAGCAGTATTTGACACATGGGACTGTGTGCATCCCTTTAGTATCTGCATGCAGCAGGCTTTCATATGTGGTCAGCACTCAGTATTCGTAGTAATTTCAATATGTGAAGCCAGCTTTGGGGGAAAATGCAGAAGATATGAGTTGTGAATGCAAAGTCTGTATGTAAAACTCTTTGATTTCATTTTTAATTTTGTATCAGTTGCTCCAAGATTATTGTTTTGATAGAAAGATGTTCTTTCTGGTCTGTCACATAGTGGTTGGTTGTCCAGAATCTAGGTCATAGTGGCCCACATTCTCTTTGTGGGTTCAGGACTTGGAATATGCTCCACCAAGAACACCTGTGTCCCTAAAATCAAATAGAGGGAATATGAGAGCTAGGCCTTTGCATCACTGTCTCAGGTTATCTTCCCCCTAGTAATGCCACGGAGAAGAATGAGTCCTTTTCAATTGACCAGTGTAGCAAATGTTACCACAGGCCAACCACCAAACTGTGGGCCATAACCTTCTTTTGATGCAGCTTCAATTTGGGGTGTTGTTTTGGTACCTCACCTTGGTCCAGCCACTGTGCAGAACGCTGTCGATTGTCGTATAGAATCCATTTTTTGTCACATGTTACAATTTGATCAAGAAATTGATCTGTTTTGTGGCACAAAAAAAGCACAGGCAGACTTTGTAACAGCGATTTTTTTTTTTTTTGTTCAGCTCGTGCATGCAGCACCTATTTGTAGCTTTTTTGATTTTCCAAGTCTGTGCAAATGCCGAACAACTCTTGAGTGGTCAAAGTTTAGTTCTTCTGCAGTCTTCTGAATTGTTTTGTGTAGGTCTGCTTCAATAGTGGCCCTCTACTGGTTGTCACCTATCACCGAAGGATGTCTGTGACCTTCCTTGTCTTCAAGGCTGTCATTTCCATTATGAAATTTTTGGAACCGATGTTGAGCTGTGTGCTTGTTGACAGTCCCCTGGCCAATGCTTGGTTGATATTGCAGCACTTCCCACTGGTTTATGTCCCCTTCTGATCTCATACAACAAAATCACTTGCATTTGCTTTTCTTCCAATCTTTTTTTCAACAGCGTAATTTTAAAAATATAAAAAGTGAAAACAAAACCATTAGCGTAAATAAGTAGTGAATTTTATGCTTTAAAATGGCATACTACATGAATACAGTTAAATAAAAGTTTAATCCCAAATAAGCAGCACACTTTACAATGACAAAAATGGCAATTATATTTGTACCAACCTAGTATTTTTTGTTTGGTTTTGTTTGTTGGTTTTTAAGTGGATATTCCTTAATACAGAGGTTGTTTTTTGTTAAAGGAGATAATACCATAAGCATAGCTTTAAAAATGCTTTTATTGAAGCGAGGGAATTTAATCTGCAGCACTGGTCCAGGCTCCAAACTAGATCATGTTTTTCCTACAGTGTTTTTTCGTAAAATAGAACTAAATTCTGTCATTAAAAAGGGACATTTGTGAGACCAGTGGAACAGGTTTTAGAAAGTTGCTGTCTCTCTGCTGTGACTTGCTACTGTGTAATACATTTCCATTTACCAAGATATAAAATGGATGGAAAGTAGTATTATCCATGTAAACTTGGGCAGATGGAGAAAGTAAGATGAAAAAAGTCTAATTTAAAATTGACAGGTTCCTCTGCCGTGAGTGGAATACATTTGGAATACATTTCTGAGAATGTAAAACTCATCTGTGCTAAAGGAAAGGTGGACTTCTCAAATGAAATATGTTGGTGTACAAATTTTTTTTTATGGAATTTAGTGCATGGGAAATCTTTGAACTTGCCAGGTTTACAATTTAGTTGAATGTATGTGCTCTTTAAATTGCACTTTCTTGTCCAGCAGTGGTGCGTAAAACTTCTATAACCTAACCACAACTCTCCATAGGGTTTCTTAAAAGTAAAAGTTTTTATCAGCTTTCCAAAAAAGGCTTTCCAAAAATAGCAAGTGCAGTACTAAGACTGAATGCTCTGTAAAGAGACAGGTTATATAAATTCCTCGTAGTATTCATTTGACAGTATTCCTTTTTCTAGGAAATCTTTTGCATTTAATTTGATAACTTTGTGAATATTTAAAGTATATAAAAACTGGTGCTGTGTTATTAATGCGTTATTGCCCTTAACTCTGTACATGGCAATATGGTGCTAGGACATGGAGTGGAAAGTACTATATCCCATTATTGTTTGAACTTCAAAATTTCAATAAATGCTGGGGAGATAGTATGTTTGAGGTGAAGTCTGTAAAATATGACTCTGAGAAGCAACTTTCGCTTATTGTATTGACCCTGTCTGGCCTCTCTGTGTAGGAAAGTCAGCATTTTGATTGGGATTTATCTTATTAGATTGTAAACTCCTTAAGACCAGACCGTTGTATGTTTGTGCCATGAGCAGCACACCAAGGTGGCAATTACAGAAATTCTATCAAATTGTTATCAGTCCTTTTGGTTGTTGTTTATAAACCGTGTTAAGCCCTGTCTGATGAATGGAAATAATTTTTAACATCAACATTCAGTATCTTGAGTCTGAAAGGTATCTTTCATGTCAGATCTGCCTAATTTTAAAATACAGTATAGATGAATTCTCTACTACTATACCTTGGGGGTGATGGAGAGGGAGGAGATGAATAAAACTTTAGTGCATTTTAAAGGGGAGTCCTGACAAATTGAAAACGTGTCATAGCATTAAGGGACTACTCAAATACCTACTTTAGTGTTTCTATTTTCAATGCCTTCATAATTCGAATCTATGCTGCAGTGAGGAACATGAACATATTTTGAAATATTTACATTTACAATCTGGTTAACATAATGAAATTAATTTTATAATCACATAAATCAGAAGGTTTTTGGTTGCAGCTCTTGGAAATCACAAATGCCTTTAATATAGGGAGTTTGGTTTAAGCACAGGTGTAACTTTATTCAATAAACAAGTGATTATAATGAATGCAAATGTTTTACTGGTTTCTACATCTCAATTCTTTGGCTACAAACACCCTTATCAATTATTTTCTTGGAACATTAGTAGTGAACAAGATCTGTTGATGAAAACCATGGCTGCCATACTCACGTAGAGTAAAAGTGTTGTTTGTGCAACAGATTTCATTGGGCAGAAGGAGGTCTGCCTGCATTACTTTTCCTACTTGCCATTCTGGTATGTAAATAGAATCATGAACAGGTTTGGGCTGGAAGGGACCTTAAAGATCGTTTAGTTCCAACCCCCCTGCCATCCAGGGACACCACTGGATCAGGTTGCTTAAAATCTCATTCAACCTGGCCTTGAACACCTCCAGGGGTGGGACATTCACAACTGCTCTGGGCAACCTGTTCTAGTGCCTCACCATCCTCACAGTAAAAAATTTCTTCCTAATATCTAATCTAAATCTCTTTCTTAAAACCATTATCTCTCGTCCTACCTCTACACCCCCAATAAAGAGCCCCTTGTCATCTTTCCTGTAGGCTAAATAAAATAGGCAGTGTTTTTGTATTTTATGTCAGGGGAATGAGAGGATTGGATCGGTCACATCTTTTTATTGGCATTTCTGTTTCTTAAACTAAGCACTCTCCAGGTTATCAGACAAGATGGCCAGCGCCAGATTCTCGAATGATATACTTTAGTAATAAAACATTTACACTCTATCAGATGTCTCTGCCTGCTAGGATTAGGAGAGAATTATATAGTGGGTAGCTGTGCCCCAGGGACACAATTTAGATAAATAAACATTCCACTGTTGCTGTCAATAGTGATTTTAAACTAACTTCACTTTCCAGAGTGAGAAAATATACTGAAAAATAACTGATCCGGCAGACTGCTATGCCACAGGTTTTCTTTATCAGTCATGATGTCCACAGCATTATTTTAACCTTACAGTTCTTCAAGTGTATAATATAGTTTTTATAAAATACTGATTTCTGAAAGCTACAGAACAAACTTTTGGGGACACTTTTCATATTTGGGCTCCCATGTGTGTCACGTGATTTGTCACTGCTTTATAGATAGTGATCTGCGGAACAAAAACTATGAGTCAAAACTTAGTTCATTGAAAGTGGATAAAGCGTGTTGAGTGGTTTCAACACTTTTGGGCATCTAATAGCATCCAATCTGTGAGGGAGAAGAGCTATATAAATCTTCTTTTAAAGATGTTATCATTAGGCAGAACACTTTGGGGTTTTATTTGAGGAGGGATTGTAAGTGTGTTGAGTTTCTATTTCAGAACTGTATATGAAGAACATGCCTTCCAAATTTGCATAGGAAGACTGAAGGCAGCTAAAGGATATGTTTGTGCTCAGATAGTGTACTGTTGCAGAGATTACCAAGGATCTCAACTAACTGCTAAATTCCAATGCTCGTTTATACTTTAGCAGTACAAGCACCCATACCGATATACTTCACAAGTTTTACATAAAACCATATATTTTAAAAAACTTGTAACAATCATCTGATGTAACTTCCAACTAGCAAAAATTATAGCAGAACTGAGAAGTTTTGGCTGATGTTTGATAAGTAGGTGGGCTCCAACAATAAACTGTTCATCAGTATTTTAGTTTCTTAAGTTCCTGTAAAAGGATGGATGATGGAACACATGCTATGGCAAGTCTGTGCAACTGGTAAGCAGACCATAACTATTTGATGAAAAAATAGCTGGTTTGAAGGCTGCAATCATGTAATTCAATGAGGTGTATTTTATGGCCATGCTCAAAGACACGCAAAATAATATGTATGAGATAAAAAGAAAATGTGACTTCTGGCATACCATAGCTGCTACATATTGTAGCTGCAGTTTGTCCTCCCATTCAGAAATGTGGTTAAGTTTCTCTCTTGGTCCATATTTGAGAAAGGTGGACTGATTTTTGCCTTTAATAAACAGCAATGGTATGAGATGAATCAGAACTCCTTTAATTCTAATTACTGCTAATTAATAACAGGAGAAACTGGGAAAAGATGTAAAAGCAAAGTACTCAGAAAGAGAACATAAAATTAAAGAGAAGTGTGCAAAGGTACAAACAGCTGGTAGTATCTAATGCAGTTATAAGCAACACAGTGCTGTTTGTTTAGTCTGTATTTTGCTTTGTTAATTTTATATTTTTTTTTTAAGGAACATTAGCATATGCAGATGTCTGCATATTCTTGACATATGTAGTCCCTTGTTGATAATGAAATTGTGTATTTTAACAGTTTAACATAAGGTTTGTTATTACTTAATTTGTATTTCGTTTTATAATCCATCATGAGTATAATTTCTAAAATTAATTCCCCTAATTGAGTTTCCCATTGTGGTAAATATTTGTGCAGCCTTTTATTTTGATGAAAAATATTATGCCAGCTGTGTTCCACTGCCAAAATGAAGGCATGAAACCAGGGAAAATCAAGACAGAATTTAACAAATCTGTTGCTAAAATTGAAAGTCTTTGCTTTCCCTTTCCTTGCTTTTTATTTTTCTTTTTTTTTCACATACCTTTGGGATCATCTGAAGTTCAAGCATACTCCTTGCTGCCTTGCCATAGGCATCATTCTGCTTAGTGACATTTTCTCTACAGGCACGTGTGCTATCAGGGCTCTGAGCTGTTCATGGCAGATTATCTATGCATAGCCTTTGAGTATTTTAGAGTGAATGTTTTTTTTTTTATTATTTTTGAAAAAAGAAAGAGGTAAAGCTGAGGCTCCAATTACCATAGTTTAAACCTGATCATACTGATAAAAATGCAGTCTTGTTGTGTTACAACATTGAGTCATCTGAATAGATCATTCAGTCACTACAAAGAGTGTTCAGATGAAAGTGGGATTTTTTAATCTTTTTGCTGTGTTTTTACAACAAAACAGCAGACTTAACTAACCATGGTAACTTCATCTCAGCTACCTTTCATCTCTGTTGAGATTTCTACCTTTTATCACAGTGTGCTCTGTTTCTGGTGTGTGAGGTGACTGCTTCTTCACCATGTTCTCCCTCAGCCTTACAAAGAGGAGACGATAGAGAGGAAAAGCTGTGTCCTGTGTTCATAAATTTTAAAAAAAAAAATCATTCCAATGTGGTACTTGAAGGTATTTGCTATCTTGTAGCAACGAACTATCACTTTTTTCATGATTTGATTGATTGTGACTGATTGATTGTGTTCTGAAGAATTATAGGGAAGGAATGAGAGAGGTATCTTGTCATTCAAACTATAAAGCAGTGCAGAAACTATTCAAGACAAGTGTCTTGACTTTGTAGCAGATAATATTGCTGCTTTGCTGATACGTAATTTAAAATGGTCTCTTTGTTTTATAGGAATAATGATACCTTGAAGTGAAGATTTTAAATGTTGTGTTGTTTTCTGTGTTTCTGGTACATAATGTTGATCTGCTCATAAGAGATGATAGTGGGCAAATTGTGCATAGAGTTCAGTCATCTTGATTGTGTAACAATGTATAGACACAAGTTAAATTCAGCTGCTTCTCAGAAGGTTCGATTTTAGGCATTATAGATGCTTACTTAAAACCAGTGAGACTTATCAACATGTAATGTGAAGTGTGGATACAGACTTTGCAGATAATGTTTTCAGCTTGGGAATACTTTTGAAAAATATTCCTAATGCAGTTGACTGTGTGACCGTTGTCACATTGGCTAGGATTTAAAAAGTGGAGGGGTGGGGACTTTAAGGTAGGAGAAATCTAGTCTTTTTTTAAAAAAGTAATAATACTTGTCATCTACTCATCAATACTTATGTATTTTCCATTTGTTGTTCTTTCATTACCCTTCCATTTCTTCTATCCATAGCATTGCAATTTTTTAGATCACTGCCTGCACTCTTAAAGGTATGCACTACGTTGCTACATTCTAATCTCACCTGTTTCACAGTAAATGGAAGTGACATGCATTTAAAATGTCATATAAAATGTGAGGTTTATAGTTCTATTAGAAACTATGAATAACACTATAGAAAGTTCACTTTATTTTTATTACTCTTAGTGGGAAATGTAGGTGGCTTGAAAAAAGTCCATTGTAGAAAGAAATGTTGCAAAAATGTGCACCACGATGTAGAAAAGAAAGTTAATTTTTCTGATTTACTTGGATCATATTAGTATATATTTTGTTATAAGCAATCATGTTGCAAGGATCCAGCTGTCCCAAACGCATTACAATGTTGAATTAATTAACCTCATTAAGAAATGCAATCCTGACTCTGTAAAGTTGCATTATTAGGGAGAATTATTGTCTGATTCATTTTATGTTGAATCAGATGTCTGATCTACTCTCATCTACTCTCTATTACTAACTGCTCAATTTCTGACAGCTATTCTCATCTAATACACTCTGTGCCATTTCTTGCCATTTTTATGGCTATCATTAGAGACATCTGAACATTTAGTCTGTGTTTTGAAGTAACATGCTGTGTGTGCAAATATACTATAACGTACTCAATGGGCCATCCAGAATGCTACTTACTTGGCTTAAATATTTAAAGGGCTAGTTGTCTCAAAAATTAGTTTAGGGACAGATGAAGCGATGTGAGAGCTTCTGTTTTCTAGATAACACGTAATTTGCTAAATTGCTAAATATTTTTTATCCTTAGAGAGGTTAACATGTCTTATATCCCTTTTTCCTTTTCCTGTTCTTCTCCCTTCTCTTTTCTGCTTTGTGATTTAAGTATTGGAGATTATGATATTTTATATTATAATAGCGATCTATTTTAGCAGTATTACCAGTGGATAACTGATGTCTTCTATGTGACATTTGCAGAAAAGTATTTTAAATGGACAGATCTCAGAGACATTTCTTCACTGAGATATTTTAGGATACAATTCTTTCAGATGTACCCTGGAGACAGAAGTGAACAGTTTTTCAACACTAAATATTTTAAAGTCACAAATTATTTAGGCAACTCAATAAATGCATCAGTAATCTTTGTTTTTCAGTCCCTTTTGAAAGATTTACCCTTGATGTATCAGAGTCACTTTGAAAAGATAGGAGTGCAATCTTTAGTCTTTTAGTGTAGCTGTAGAACTGAGGAAAACTTTGTCCATGTTTGATGTCTTAGAACTACTTGGGCTGAAATAAAAAAGTTCATAGTTAATGCTGTATGTCTTCAGCAGAATTATAAGATGAAACAGAAGTGTTTGATGTCCTGGAACTTTCAAACTTTGGAAGAAAAAAAAACAGTGATTGAATGTTTTAGTAGTGCAAAGGAAGCTGCCTTGTTATTGTAACAAATTATTTTTAAATTCCAAGAACTTTTGTGTGTCTGGTAGACAGCGAATACCTATTCCATTTGTGAAAGCCCTCCTAGTGTGATAGCCAAACTTTTAAAAGGAAGCTGCTTCTCATTTGAAGCAAGTTGGTTCACATTTATAGCAACCTTCCTTCAACAGTCAGACCTTTTACCTTGTACTTTTTTACCATGAAAACTGCAAGCAGTAATTATCTGTAAAAGAACCTGTCATCAACTGAAGTCAATTTAAGTCCTGGCAGAAGCTGCAGGTTTTAAAATTAGATGGACAGTTCTCCTGAGATAGAGTTGTCTGGTGCCTGGCTGATGGGGTGTGGGTTTTTGTTTTTCTTAGGTCAAACACTTTTGCAGAGGAAATATTACAGTACTTGTCAGCAAATGTCTTCACTTGGCAAATTAATTTAGAATCATCTTTCAGGGTTCTTTCCTGTGGGAGAGAAGATTAGATGCTGTAAATTCAGATACAAATATTGAATTTTCTTAGGTGAGTGAGAGTAATATATATTAGGGAAGCACTAGACATAGCCATTCTTATGTATATGAGAGAGAAAAGGAAATTTAAGACATTTTTGGTTGTTTGAAGAACACAGAGATAAAATCCCCTGTACTGATCAGTGAACGTGCTTGTGTGTGGTTACATTCTTTTAGGAACCTACAACTAATTAATTTCACAGCATCTGTTTACCTTCTTGTTTTATTTGCATGTGATTGAAAATGAGATGTAAGAAAATGGGTTTCTGGGAAAATTATGTTCACTGTGTTCCTGCGTTGTTCTACAGTGCTTCACAGATAGTTTGTCTCTTGCTTTTAAATTCTTGATTTTTTTTGGGGGGGAAAAAAAAAGCTGTTTTGTTTCGGGTTTTTTTCCAGGTAGAGATGACAGATGTTGAAAATGAAGAAAAAAGGTATGACCTCTTCCTAGGACTTCTGGAGTCTAGTCACAGTCCATCTGAGATTCAGCACTTGGCTTTACTCCTTCAAGCTTGGCCACCGATGGACATGAGTAATGGGTGAGCATTTCTTCAAACATTCATACCATAAAATTATTCTAAAACTTCTTGCTTGATAATATAATTTAGTTTGATTCAATAAATTCAAACATGGCTAAGAGTGAGTATGACTCTTTCCAAAGGGGAAAAATAAGTGTTTTATTTAAAGCAGAATTGGAACAGTTTCTTGTTCAAACTGTATATGCATCATGTAGGAGGCAGAAAACTTTTTTATTACCTGTAGTGTTGTGTAGGAGGGTTTTCTGTCTAGTTAAATTCAAAGTTACATTTTGCTCTTATTTTTGGTACTCTCTACAAAATCAATAAAAAGGAGTAGAAAGTTCTGACTGTTTTTTTCATTCAAAGGTAAACTTTGCAGAAAAAACTTTGAAAGTGAATGTTCAGGCACCTGTGGCAGACAGTCTGCAGGAGGTCTATGATGATAGTGGTAGCAAGCAATGGTGCTTCTCTTTTCTGGATCCACTACCTATTATTTCTGTCTCTGAATAAAGTATTCAAAAGTAAAGGATATATACCAGGGCATAGATATCCTAGCCCAACAATTTAAAATGAAAATAATTTCTTACAACTTCAGCATTGCACCCATCATTTACTGAAAGTGTTCATTTTTAGCATCTTAACTACATTATTTTTTGCCAGTTTTTTTTTGTCTATTATTCCTAAGAATATTTAACTTTAAAAAAAATTTTCCTGTTCTGTAATGATGTTCATTTCTAAAATATAAAGATTCATATAATCTTATGTTATGGGGCAGAAGTCACATATCTCTGAAGGAGAGCAATATTAATAAATTTTTGACATGTCATGTTTTATATGACGGTACTTATGTTAGAGGCATTTAATGGTGCTTCCATTGGGTTATATGGAGGTGTTCATTACACCTATTTTAACTTGGGGACTACACTCCCCAAATTGTTTTATGTGCATTGGTCTGTCACAGAAGTTAAGGCTTATCTTTGTAAAGGAACTCCACTGATAGAGAACTGGTCCATTTGAAGGTAGTCTCTACAGGATGTTCACCTTCAAAGATAGTATGCCATTTCTGGATGAGAATTAACATCAATTTGTTATGACAGTGTTATGAGCCAACAGTTGTCTTCTGTGCATTGTAAAATACAAGGACTGTTATGTGATCTGTAATAATTATTCAACATTCCCTTTTAGTTTTGTTTTAATTCTGATTGAAAATTGAATGCCTCACAGTGATCTGTGACAGAGAACTGTCAAACTTTAAGGTAGTGTTTAGATTAAAAAATAATAAAGCTTTAAATTTATGGAACAAAGAGTCAAGTGAAATATTGCTGCAATTAGCAAAATTATTTTTCCTTGAGTTGAACAGGAATGCTGAAGATTTTGTGAAAGGAGAGCACTTCTCATATATAGACAATTCTTGTCTACTGTAGCAGTGGAAATTAAAAATTATTTAATTTTATCTCTCACTTGGTGTGCTGTTCCTTAAGACTGACTTCATAAAATGAAGAGGAGAAAACAAAATAATGATTAAATGTGATTTGTAGTCACTACTAACAGTGGATTAAATTTCAGAGGTGGGATATCTCTTTAGTTCCAAGATTGTGAAATCTGAGGATTTGTGCAAAATGCTTACATCACTTCTGTTATAACTCCTTGAAGGTCTGAAGAAGTTAATATAGCTCCTAGGCATTTTCATAGTCATGGTTTTGACACAAAGAAATCCATTTGGCTAAGATGAGAGGAAGGAGAACAGGGTAAATTAATTCACAACCTTACATGCGATTCTGTGATTTTTATGTGTTTAGTAATAATCGACGTCAGAAAGGATCTCTGGAGGTGTCTGCTGCCCCCCCTTGCTCAAAAGAGGGTCAGCTAGAGCTGGCTGCTAAATGCCATTGCCTTGATTTTTGAATATTTCCAATATTAGAGGCTCCACAACAACTACAGCAAACTGAAATGTGCTGTTTCTGTTTCTGCTCATTGTCTCTTGTGGTATCATTTGGCATCACGGGGAAGAGTCACACTATCTTATTTGCCCCATCAAGTATATATGTAATTGATAAAATTCCCAAAACCTTCTATTTTCCAAGCTGAAGTAGTCACAACTCTCATATCTCTCAGCATCTGCTCATGGGAAAGATACTCTAATCCTTCATCATCTTTGTGGCACTTTCGTGGACCCTCTTCAGTATATCTGTGTCACTTTTTTACTGGAGAGCCCAGAACTGGACTCAGTACCCCAAGTGTCTCACTAATGCTGAGCAGAGGGGAAGGGTCACCTCCCCTCACCCTGCTGGCAACACGCGTCCTGATGCAACCCAGGATGCCTTTGCCTTTCTTTGTTGTGAGGGTACATTGCTTTGCTCGGGGTCACCTTGTTCTTTATCGGGACTTCAGGTCTTTCCCTGCCAAGCTCCCTTCCAGCTGTCTGGCTCTCAGCCTGTAGTGATGGTTATTTCTTCCTAGGTAGGAAGAAGACTTCAGATTACCTTTTGAGTGTCATGAGATTGATATCTGTCTGTTTCTTCAGCCTCTTAATTTACCACTGAATGGCAGCACAACCATCAGTTGTTTCACTCACTATCTCCCAGTTTTGTGTCTACTACAAACGTCCTGAGTGCACACACTCTGTCGTGGTCCTCAGTGGTTGTGTTAGAGTAGTGGTCTTGGCATAGACCCCTGAGGTCCACCAGTGGTCACTGGTCTTCAATGGGACTTTGTGCCACTGATCGCAATCGTTTGAGCTTGACAGTTCAACCTATTTTCAGTCTGCCTTGCTGTCCACTTATCTAGTCTGTACAACATCAGTTTGTCATCAGCTTGTCAGTGAGGGAGGCAGTGTCTAAAGGCTTCTTATATGAATTCAAGGTAATTGAATTCAATTCAGCTGTCATCCATCAAGCCAGTCACTTGACTGTATCAGTTTGGTGAGACATAATTTCTCCTTTTTAAGTCCATGCTGGCTATTCTCTGCCTACATCTTGTCCTTTGTTTGTATGGAAATGTTTCCAGGAGGCTTTGGTTCATCTTCGTAGGAACTCAGGTGAGGCTGACCAGCCTTTGTCTTGAGATTTTATGCTAAGAAAAACCCATAAATTTTAACCAGTGATTAGATTTTTCTTTTAATTATTAAATAATTTCTGTTATTAATAAAACTTCAGTGTGTCTCTTCACTGCTTTACCTTTGCCGGGAGGTTTTGGCCTTCAGGAGAAAATTGCCCCCTTCTCTTTCACTAGTAGTAGGTACTTGTACTGCTTTCGTGGAGAACTTCTCAGTTTTGTGATTCCTGAATGTGATCTACAGTGCAGACTCCCAACTGGTTTTCCAAAATTCAGAGTAAATTTTAGGGGAATAAATAGTTCTGATTGGTCAAATTTTCTTGAGTTTCCCTGAAACTCCGTAGATATCAGCAAAAAAAAATTAAAAAAAATAGCAGAATAAGCAGTTGTGTTCATAGTATATGAAACAATTTTTTGGGGTTTTAGTTTTTGGCTGTTTTTATTTTTTGATTGATGGGCATAGGATATAGTTGCCACTGATGTTTTATTCTTCAGGTGTCTCTGCTAGCTTGAAGAATGGGGAAAAATCATCTAATCTGTTCTCTTCCTTGTCTTAGCAGTATTTGCCTGGGGATAAGAGAATTGAAAGGCGTGACACTCAAGTAATATATTTGGTGTGCAGAAAAGCTCTCAAATTTTGATTTTATATAGTCAGTGTGCTATCATTAAAATTAATTAGAGTGAACTGAAAACATGTCTTAACAGCTAATAGAGCTCCTGAAATTAAGTTCTGTCCTCATTCCACCCTCAATCCCACCACCTCAAGTACGATTCACTTTAGTATCTCTTAGTAGTTCTCATTAGTAGCTCTTTATAGGAGACAGGATTAATTTCATAAACACTTCATTAATATCAAGTAGATAGGTTTTTTTTTTCAACTGTCTCGTTGTAGTGTGCTGGGAATAGTTTACATTTCTCTTTTGTTATTTTTAATTTTAATAATTTGTGTTATTTGACTTTGTAAATCCTGGAATTATTCATGTCACCTGGGAAGCAGAGGCTGTGCTGTAAGCAGGAGGTCCAGCAATACTCAAAAAAAACAGACCCATTTCCTCATCTTTGGAAAGACGACTGCCTGCATGCTCTGCTCTGCTCCTGGGTTTTCTTCTCTTATTGCATTGCTCGTTCTCCCTCTGTCGCATACGTCCATGTTAACAGCACTCAATTATGCTTGCTAGCCCAGGTTATTCATGTATATGTTCCTGACATTGTTGGGTTGGAGTAAGCAGGAGGAAGTGCTTTCTTAGTGAGATTTTCAATAATCTCATTTTAAAGTAAGTTGTAGTAAGAAATTCTTGACTAAAGAGGAACACTGAAAGCAGTTAAGCCAATTGTTTACCCACAGGTATTAAGATTTTGGTTTAATCTTTTCCTATTTGTTCCTGCTCTGCTTCAGAAAAAGGCTATTGTTGCTAACTGATTGCTTACGAGTAATCAAACTCTGAGTCATCTGAATACTTAGAATTTTGGTTTTCAACCGAACAGTAAATGTAAAATACTCATAATTAGAAATAAAACGACAAAATACAATGTACATTCTATAAAGGCTCAAAAGGAAGAACTGAAAGAACAGAATTTTGGGTAGTTTTCTATAGGCTTTTCGCTTTTTTAAAGAATTTTTGACCACTCTGTTAATGATAAGTTTGTATCTTTTAATGTTGTTTGAGTTCTTGTATTTTAAAACATTTGAGCTAGAACAGTGATCATTATTCACCTTCAAATATTATTCTTTTCATATTGTAATATGCTGTGTTGACTGTGGGGAAACAGAGGAGGTAGCTTACTTGTTTCAGTCAGCACTCAAAACCACATACTTTTTAAAATTTCATTTTCATGCTTTTCTGTCTAGCTGTCTCATATTCAGATATCTTTGTAAGCACTTCATAAGGATGTTTTTACAAAAATTGATTGACAGTACCTGAAGCTCTGCAGTCCTTTGGAACTTGCTGCCTACATTCAAAAGGCATTTTTTTTTGGTATTTATTTTAAATATTGATAAGGTGTTTTGGAACTCAAGAAGACCGACTTAGACCGACTTTTAGGGACTCAATGGCTTAGTTCATCTTTCCGTTTTTAACTTAATACAGAATTTCCCACTTTTGTTTTGAATTAAAAGAGAATTAAAAGGTGTTCGTGCTGAGTTTGAGAAATAATTACTTTTTTCATGTTTAGAAATAACTTTTTAAACTATAGTTGAACTAAGGTAAAATCCAGGAGAGAATAAAAATTCTACCTGTAGGTGTCAGATTTTTAGTAACTGAATCTCGTTTTTATTTAGAGATGACAGATATTTGTTAATAGACTACACAAGCATTTGAAATAATTTTAAGGAATTGTGTTAAGAAAAGCTTTATATCTGTTAAGTATATGTCTGTTATTTTACTTAAATAAATAATCTGGCATTTGCCAAGCCTTGATGACAGCGCATCTTTGTGTTTATTTCTACCTTCTGTCTTTTGTAGTGGGATTTTTTTTTTCCTCTTCTAATGGGAAATTCTTTTAGATTTGCTTAATGTACTCTGGGGGCGGCAGCTATAAAAATGGAAATTCATTATGACTCTGCATGCCTCTGAGCAAAGGGTGGATCACATAGCAGGAGCTATCGGTTTAACCAGTGGCAAAGATGGCATTACTGGGGGCTTTTTCTTCTGCTAAACTTACTGGGCGTTCATAGATTAAGTACATCGTGTTCTACTTGTTGAATAAGCTGGCATCTTTGCTTTCAACCCATTAGGTTTGAAGGAGAGGAAGAGCTCTCCTATTCCCAGACAGGCTTGTGGCAGCTCTGTGCTCAGTGACTGTGACTGATGGAAAGGCTCAATTAAGTTGTCAGAAAGAATAAAGATGATGACTTCTATTTAGTTTACATTCAAAGTTACCCACTCCTAGCATCTCTCATTTTCACATTAGGACATAATGTCAGCTTCATGTGGAGCTGGTTTTATTTGTTTACAAAGTGTACTTCTGAAAGTGGAAGCAGGAGAGAGCTTTTATATGTGAAGTAGTAGATATGGGTGCTTGACCTCTCCACTGAGTTGTCAAACCTATTCCTCCTTATATGTCAATCCAACAGACTCTCTTAATGGACTCCTTTTATAGTGATATTAATGTGTTACTTTCAACAATTGCTGCTAAATAATAGCTTTGAAAAGCAGGACCTTGACAGCACTTAAGTGCTGCTTACCACTCATTTCCTGGATGAGTGTCTTAATTTACACTAAATTGTAAGACCAACCTGACAGAGTTGGTCTTGCTGTGGGGTTTTTTTCTTTTTTTCTTTTCCATCAAGCTAAAATGCAAAGTTTCCCATATCTATGAGATGCTGATTAGTGGCCAAAGAAATTGATGGCGTGATTTTTAAACCATCTTTATCTGGTCCATGATTCCTCAGGGATTGTAATAACATGTCATAATTCAAAATACTTCAGGATTCTCTGTTGTATTGAAAGAATGATGGCATCAGGATAGTAACTTATCTCAACTTTTTCCTCTAACTTTCATGAAATTGTACTTTAATTAATCAAAAGAAAGAAAATGAAAGAGCAATTACCTACAAAAATAGTGGGGGTGTGTATGTATATTTATATTCTGTTTTTTCTGAATAGATCATGCCCAGATGGTAATCCTTGGGTGAAACTGGGGACTGTTATGCTACAAAGATGCTTGCCTGAGGAAAAGGAGAACACAGGAAATGAAATTTTGAAAATCTGCCGTTCTTTGTATGAGACAAAGCACATGCTCCCTGTCAAGGTGAGTTTTGACTTAGTGTGTCATGGGTATGAGTCCTGTTTTGGGGTCCTAGCTACAAGAAAGTTGTTATCCTACTGGATCAAGTCCAATGGAGAGCTAACAAGTTGATTAGGGAGCAGAGGACAATAAATGCAAAGAGGCTGAAAGAACTGGACTCATTATGTTTTAAAAAGAGGGAGATCAGATTGCTGTCTTTAAATATGTAGATGAGAAAACATGTAGAAAAGATGGAGCCAGACTCTTCTTAGAGACGCTCAGTGATAGGACAAGAGACAATAGAAACAAGTTACATCATAAAAATTGCATACAAAGAGAATGTTTTTCACTGTTGAAGTCGTGAAACATTAGAATAGGCGAATCCCTAGAAGAGACCTGGAGTCTCCATCCTTGGAGTTATCCAAAACTTTACTGGATTACATCACGGGCAATTTGACCTTGTTGGACTTGTTTTGAGAGGGGGCCTAGTTGGATTATCTGACCTTTAAAGGTGTGTTCCAGTGTAAATTGTTCTTTGTAGTATTTCTAGAAAGACTTTAATAGTGCAGTGACATTGACATTAGTGTGGCAAAACCAGTTAATTAAATAATCTGTAATTTTCTCACTAATAAAAGCATAAAGATTTAGTGAGGAATTCTTGAAAAATATGCTGTTGACAAAAAAGCTAATATGGAAGCAATTGCTTTGTAATAACTATGATGTTCTGTCTTGCTTAACTATGTATGCATGCTTCAGTACAAGCATCTCAAGTATGAAATTATTGAAGTGTTTTATACATAAACATTGTGTGCTAATGAAGACACATTTGAGAAATACTTAATAAAGTTCACACAACTTTAGAGTAATTGTGCTTATTTTTAGTAGACTAATTAATCCCTTCACACAATCACAGTCTGTTATAGGAAACAGCTGATGTTAAGACTAGAAGCAGAATAGAAACAACACATTCTGTTTAAAATACAGTCAGGTAGAGTGTTTTTTTAAAATAGTCAAATAGACTAAATTAAATCAAGTTTGAAATCTACATAAAACATGATTCCAGAACGTGTCAGTAAGCTGAAATTATAAATATATCTATTAATGCATTCTGGATCCACCAGGCCTTGGTGGAAGGCAGGTTTCCCTGTCCCTGGAACCGGTGCAAGTATATGTAACTTTCCTTTACAAGTCATTGAATGGCACATCATGGCTTGTAAACTGATCATCTTAATCATACACAGGAGTAGTCAATCTTTGTCAAAGCAGAATTTCTAACTCACCTTACTGAACTAGGAAGATATATCCCACTGAAGGTCACTGTCATACAGCAGTCAGTTTACCAAGCGTTCTACTCAAGAATTGATCATTGTTTGCTCAGTTCTCTAAATTGAGTAAACTTTTTTCTGAAATCCATAACAAGTCTGTATTTACACAGTTTTGGTATGGCAGCTTTGATTGGAGGTGCATTAATTTTTTTAATGGTACAGAATGTTGGAAGAGCCATTTGTGTAGGTGTGAATATACATAATATAAAGATATTCTGGTCTTGAAGCATAAAGTAGTTTTAGTTAGTAAAATTCTTTTTTTGTGACAGGAGGTGCACTAAAATGTGTAATTGTACAGTTACCTATGAACACAGGCTATATTGCTTTAAGTCTGTACTTGGGAAGAGGGAGAATGACAAAGAAGTTTAAGTAATTTATTTGTATGCATGCCTCTGGTACTTAAGTGCATAAATTAGAGAGCTGAGATCGAGTGGCTGAATAAGATGAAAATCTGATTACTGGCAATTAACCTGTTTATATGACTTCACATTTCAATAAATACACTGATTAAGAAGACAGACTGAGAATGATGGAATTCTAAAAACAGAGATCAGTTTTTCACCATTTGCCATTCTGTAGTCCAGAGGCTGAGATGGAAAAAAAATTTAGCTTCAAGTCTTGATGGTCTAGAAGTTGGAAAAACTGTTTCTTCAAATATAATCAGAAAGGTTTCTCTTTTCCTTTATTCCACCTTCTGCTGGTCTTTCTGTTTTTTACAGCCAGGTTCTTTTTAAATGTTTTTTTTTGGTGGGGGAGAATGCATAGCTTTAATCATTGTATCTGTGTATGTGTGTTGTGGGGGGCAGCATTTGCATTATTCAGTGAATAGAACTTTCCATTCCTCTTAGTTTGAAATAAGGATTCTTTTATTTGCTAGGAATTTACTTGTATTTGGACTGTCTGATATCTCCTGCACTGCCTGATTAATCTTTTAGAAAGGGACAAATACTTCTCCGCCTGTTAAGCGTTGAAGTGTGACTCCTCTGAATAGCTCATGTTTTTCTATCAAGCTCTGTGTCATGTTGCAGCTAATGTAAACACCTAAATGGGAGAATGCATCTAGCTGCTTATCTGTAATCACCCTGGGCTCCTAATGACCGCTGGATGCTTATCTTCTAGAATAATATAGCAGCTAGTTGGTCTCCCTTTTTTTTCATTTCTGTAGCTAGTTCATTACATATGAATTTACCTTGTATGTTTATCTCCATTTTCACTTGTCTCTGGTCATTTTATTCACATAATTTTGAATTTAAATGCTGCCCTTTAGTCTGCTTTCAGCCTCTCTAGACACAATACAGTTTGTACTCATTTTCCAGCCCTTCAAGCCATCTGTGAAAACACTGAATAATACCAGACCCAGAATAGACTTTATGAAATCAGTTTTATATGCCTTGCTGGTGTTACAGTGAACTATCAGTAGTTGTATGACTAAATAGAAGACAAAATTTCTCTTACAAAAGTTTCAAATAAATCACGGTAATACAGATTTTGATTTAGGACTTCCCTTGTTCCTCTCACAGGTAACATCATAGCTCTCTAAGCACAGGTTCTCCCTGCAGGCAGGCAGACACTTAAATACTTTCAAGTGCTTATTGCAGAAAAGAAAGCCACTCGTGTTGCTCTGAGAAGTGCTGTGACTGGTCACTTGCTGCTTAGGGTTGGATTTCCAGTTGCTGTCTGGAGCAGCAGTGCAGTCATTTGTGGCAGACGTATAAGGAGGTGTTTGTACTATTTGGACAGTCTGTTTGGCAAGTTCCCTTCCCGTGGGAAAAAGGATGACAGCCACTCCGAGGGTTTGCAAGTTGGACCACACTATTCTACACTCTCCTTCCCTGGTGTGTCTGGCAGTGTTTCACATCACGTTTTCGAAGTGTTGTGTAGTGGGTTGGCTAAACTTAAAATATGCTGTAGTGATGGCCTTAACTACAAAACCCTTTGCAGGAGCCTTTAGGAGCATATTTCTCTACAATGTTTTTGATTGCATTTTTTCATTGTATGTTTCAATGGTTTTCATGGACTGGGAGTGTCTGATAGGTCCATCATATGTTTCCCTTTGCATGCCTGCTTTTTTCCATGTCTGAAAGATGGACTGTATTTCTCTTTTCCAGTCTTCTGTAACTTGTTGTGTTCTCAAGGGTGATGTCTCTTTAGTTGTTTTGAGTTGAATTTCTCAGCCCCAGAAATATTGTTTTATTTATTTGAGTCTGAATTTTCAGTGCTGGTCTCACCCATTATTATTGTCAGCTTTAATTGTTTATTTTCTTGAGATCTTTTAATAAGAGTCAAAACAAACAAAAGATATTTAACACTTTGCTTTTCTTGGCTTTTTGTTACTGACTTTCTTATATTAGTATGTCATTAATCATGATGTATCATAAGTGTATCAGGAAAACCAGAGGCATTGCAGTCTTAATTTATAAGAGATATCAAGTGAAGAAGAGTGAATAAGAAGTACCCTTCTCCCTAAACCACTAATGAAACTGGCATTAAAATGAAAACATCCCGTTAGTAGAGCTGTGTTTCAAGAGGGTACTGAAAATGAGAGGCAAAAGAGAAAATATGCAAAAGTTATTGCATGGATGAAAATACCTTGAAGTGGAAGACTGAAGGAGTGCAGTGTATCAGCTTATCAGAGATCAAGAGATGACTGATTTTATTCTGCAGATATTTTCCGATGGAACAGAGGCTAATAATTCTCTCTTTCCATTTACCAAGAAAAGTGTAACAAGAACTGATGGAGTTTATGGCATTTCAAATTTTAGCATGATATTTTGACAGTAAGTAAACTTAATTGTTGGAATGTATATTTCTTCAATGGAGGTAATGGTTTTTGTAGGGTATGTCTGTTACACTCATTGTCAAGCATGAAGTTACTCAAGTCATTTGACTGGTACCAACCTGAAATCTGATGATCTTCGGCTTCAAAATCTCTGAGTGTGAGATAAACAGAATTGGATAGCTAAGCGTGTGTTTTCTTATGTGGAGGCCTTTATTGCCTTTGTGGTGATCAAAGCAAATGATGTTAGAACATGTCCCATTAGAATGTGTAACTAGTGCTAGAGTTATAATTGTGAAGCATCTAAGAAGAAAAAGTGATGGTGGTGTATCATCTGAGTTAAATGTTATTGCTTTGGAAGTAGCAATATTAATATTTGTATTATTGCACTTGCTTGCTGAGAGATGTTTTTCTTTATTTTAAAGTGGCTTATTGAGACAGCAAACTCTGATTCAACATTTGCATCTTTTATCTGACTGACCTGTTACTTTAAAAATGTACAGTATGTAGTTATGTTTTACAATTTGCTGAGTTTCCTTTTCTTCCTCCCACAACCCCAAACGATGATTTGGGGTTCTTTTAGAGAACCTTTTTATAGTTATCGGTTATTTCTTATGGAACTGCTTCTGTGGTTGGTTTTGAGAGGCTTTCAGAAAGAAAAAGTTGCCAGACATCGTAAAATTGCTGATTTGTTCTTATGACTCAGAATTTATTTTCTCATCAGAAGTTACATTTATTGCTGTGGATGCACCTTTGCAAGAAAAGGAGTCTAGTGTTGCATTCAGTAAGATTGCTGCTATGGCAGGCACACTGCCAAAAAGAAATACAATGGAATATGAAATTATCAGAAGCTTAATAAGCATACTACTGATCCTATGAAGCTTAAATATTTTTCTTTTATCTTCCTTGGCCTTATATCATATCCTTCATTGAAAACATCATCAGTAGCAGTACAGAATGCAATTTTAGAGGAACAAGTCTGGGTAGGAGAACAAGCCTTGCCATAATGACTCAAAGCTGAGTGTGGTAGAATATATCCTTGTCGGTCGTGTTTCTTGAAGGTAAAAAATTAGAAAATACTGAGTAACGTGCAGCCAGATAGCTCACTCTGCCAAGCAAGGCCAGATGTCTGCAGTAGGTTACAGTTGAAGGATTTCTTAGGTTAGCGTAGAATCATAACATGATTTGGGTTGGAAAGGACCTTAAAGATCATCTATTTCCAGCACCTCTACTGCTGGATCAGATTACTCAAAGCCTCATCCAACCTGGTCTTGAACACCTCTAGGGACGGGGCATCCATGGCTTCCCTGGATAGCCTGTTCCAGTGCCTCACCACCCTCACAGTAAAAAATTTCTTCCTAATATCTAATCTAACACTACCTTCTTTCAGCTTAAAACATTTAAAGTCCCTTCCAACCCAAACTACTCCACGATTCTGTGATTTTAAAGTAATTTGTTAGTTCAAATACTTTTAGATGTGTCAATGAAAAAATCATTGCTATGTTGAGGAAAAACAAAACCACAAGTTACATGGCGTTTTAAAATGGTTTTATTTATTTATTTTTAACAAAAGACCAAGTTAAAGATTAGGAAATGCACAGTAGGTTTGTTGGTTGGTTGGTTGTTTTTAAGATATTTCGCTGGCCAGTTTCTTCTTACAGAAGAGTTATGAAGCTATATCTGTGCTATATTATGAAATATGAGAAATTAGTGAATGAAGGAAAGTTAATTTGTTAAGCTTTAATTATGTACAGGAATTTGTACAAAATTTGAAAAGATTTTGTGACAGAACTTTCTAATGTTGAACTGCTGGATAGTGTTATTTTCTCTTTATTTTGTTCCACTTTTACGATTGCATAGTTGAGTTACAGAAATGTCACAGGTGTCTGTTAAATTTCTTCCTTTGCTTTGTAGTATTTTAGTAAGCACAAATATATTAGTCCCACAGAGAGCTGTGATTGCTCTATTGTTGCTTCAGTAAAACTCAGGCTTGTAACAGTGATTTAGTATCTGCCTTGTCTTAATATAACAAACATTGCACTTATAACCACGTATTCTCTTTTTTTTAAAATATTTGTCCTTTTGTATTTCCAAAGAGTTATTTGCAACAGGGAGTTCATTTATTTTAAAAGTTGGGTTTCATTTTGCATTTGACATCGAATTTTCTTAAATTTTAGTGTGAATGATGATGTTAGTATCTCCAGAGATCTCACTGAATTTTACTTTTATTTTCAGTGTATACAAGAGTTATGTTTGCTGCTGCTTAACCAGTCCCTCCTTCTGCCATCCCTGAAACTCCTTGTAGAAAGCAAAGATCAAGATCTTCATGCTGTGGCACTGGAGCAGATAACAGCTGTTGCTAAGGTATGAGGTGTCGCATTAACCGCCTTTCAGAGTTTGAGGCAATAAATTAGCTTTTTTATCTTCACATATTAAGCAGAGGCTATGGAGACCCTTATCATTATAAAGATTTTCCACAGCTATTGTGTCCGCAGTGAGCAGTAACACAGGGCTAGTAAGATCTTTTATATATTCTTGAGGTGATTAAAACTCATAGCACTTTCATTAAATCATCCAGAATGTTATTTTAAGCCAGTGTGGTGGAACAGAAACAGTTGTTTATATAAATTAGACTGTTATCTCCATGTTCATATGCTAGCTCTTTCAGGGTTTTTTTAAGTGATAATAGTACTTCAGGTGAGTTACCTTGTTTCTAACAAGCTTGTCAGTCTGTTCACATACACATGGAGAGCTGTTATCATACTCGTTTTGTTGTGGAAAGGTTAGAATGCAAGATGGTATGTTTTGGGGACTTTCATGAAATTCTAAACAGGTTTTATTTAATACTGCAAAAAAATTTCTGGACGTAGAACCTAAATACTGTCTTTTTTTTTCCCTTGGACAATAACTGAAAGTCATTACTGTGTATTTTTCAATTGCTATATAAAGTTACATTACTTTTTCCTATGTATTTGCTTTTCTGTTAGGAAGGAACACCTAAAAGATGAAAACTAGTCTCGTACTCAAAAGCATTATTTTATCTTTTATCTTTTATCTTTTTTTTTCTGAAAACTGTGATGGGTTTAAAACTTCTTCAGGCTCTTAATTGAACTTGTGAATGTGCAACCTTACTTTCTTGGATTTTCTTAGCTATGGTCTGTGATCAGAAGAGAAGGGAGAGAGATATTGTCTCAGACTTTCATATGAAAGGGAATGGCTTTCCTGTCTTGCTGAATTAACTGCGCTGAACGTTTGTAGAACTATTATATTTATGTAGGAAAAACACATCTCTAATGTTTCCAGATTCTGCACCATATCTTAGGGAGTTCTTGGTAGTGAATTACGATATCGAATAATGATAGTAAATTTCTCATAAGCTACTTCAAATTTTGAAACTGTCTGTATGAGAACAGAAGTGGAACTGTATATATCTTTTAAAATAAGCATGCACAAAACACAAAAGTTTTAAAAATATGGTCTGTAGGAATACAAATTGACATTATAACTTTTTTGAGACACTCAAAGCAGGGAAACATTACCCTGTTTCTGCATGAGCCTTCCAGGGCAGGCCCTCTACTATTGCAACAATTTTTTCATATTGGTTGCAACAAACTTTTCAGTTCTGTTCCTTACTTGCCATTCTTTATTCCCTAGGAAAGATGTTCTGCATCATGCTCTTCCCAGCTTTCTCCCTTAAGTCTCTCCTCCTCACTTGTTCTTTCTCGTGTGCTGTGTCTTTCCTTCTTATGCTACATGTTGTATTCCAGAAGCCCTCTTCTTGCATCCATTGGCTAGGTGGTGAAATGATTTATCTCCTTCCACCTCAGAAGGACTCCAGAGCACAACAGTGAAGAACAGTCAGAGGAAGCAGTAGGTCTGGAAGCATAGTCTCCATCTCAGATGTTTTCAGTTTTCCTTCAAAAGGACTTGGTTACAAAATGGATGAAGCACCAGCTTTTTTTAACATGTACTATGTGAACATTTAAAGTGGTTGCATGGAAGGTGGCAGGGCATATGGTATGTAGTACTATATATACAATATGCAGGGGGGGTTTGCAACTGCTTTTAAACAAGATGATCAGAAAAAACAGGAAAATCAGAAAAAACAGTTTGGGATCTGATATATGCATGCATTTTCTCATCTGTATGTTCTTGTTAACCTTTTAGAATTGACTTTTTTGTTAACAGATGAAAGCTGCTGTGTAAGTGACTAGTGCTGAAACTTGCCAGCAGGAATTTGTGTCCGAGTGCATTTTATTTAACTATTTTTAAAGCAGAATGCTGTGCAGTAGCACTTTCTGAATGACTGCTAATTGTCTTCCTCTCTTTACTGTCTTTTTCTTTCTAGTGTGCTACAGATTTCAATTTTCTACACTGTAGCTTGATTACATTATATTGAAGTTTTAGGTCCAGGAACCATTATATCTTTTTTTATGATCTTAAGTACTTTGTACACCTGTACTTGCCTAAAATAATATTTTTCTTTGCCTTCTTATGCAGGAGGCAGCTTGATAGGCTGTTTCTAATTCTTTCTTTCTAAATTCAGTATTCATTTGAGCACATAGTTCTGTGAGAGTGCTGTGTAACCTAGACCAAAGCTAAATTCTTTGAAGATTCTAATATTCCGTCTTCAGTCAATGAAAATTTAAGTATTTACTTCATTGCATCAAACATAGTTTATCCAGTACCTTGAATGTGACGTTCCATTGCCAGTGTTAGAAAAGCAAATAGTACAGAAGAGTGCCATGCCAAATTTAAAAGATGTTCTTATAATTTAGAGCTCTTATTCCTTGTTTTATATGCATTTCTTATGATTACATTAGCTAGTGTTTATACAAAAGTTCATATATTGCTTAGCTGTGTCAGTGATGTTTATTCAGTGTAATTTTGTATGTGTTTTTTTTGCTTTTTAAAAGCAGTATTCAGACTCTTAATGTTGTTTGTAGAATTCTTAATGAATTTTCGTAGGAAGCCTGTTTCTGCTTGCATTAAACAGGAAAAGGACAAATAACATCTGGCAAAGGGACGTCATAGCTATTGATTCCCCAACATAGTGCTAACACAGCTCACAAACATGGCTGTGAGAAAAATACAGCACTTGCTTGCTGATACGATGTATTAGTTAGCCATTTGTTGTATGTTGCTGACAGCTTTATGGATGTTTACAGTTAAGGATGATGCTGAAGTGCTGATACTAGGAATTGTATAGCTTTTGCCTGTAATAAAACAACCAAGATTTTGTGTAAGCTTTTTTGAAATTGCAGACCTCTCTTTTTATTGCGTATCTTCTAAACTGCCACTTGTCTTTTTTGGATAATAGAAATAACTGTTCTTTCTTTCTGTTGTATGAATAATTTTAAAAATGAGTTTACTTAAATAAGCTTATTACTGCCAACAGGGCTCAGAGTTTGCCCTCAAGAGTGTTTTCAAGAAGAGTTTCAGTGGTTGTTCCTTGGCTAGCTTTCAAAGATTCAAACTGATTTTTATAATTCCGACAGAGCAAGTAAATATTCTATTACCTGTTGGTAGTTATACTGTTATACTGTTAACACAGCTAACAAATGGGAGTTAATATAATCAGTGCAAATACTTCTTCAACCAAGGCTTTAACAGAAACTAGAAGTGTTCTTAGTTGATCTGAAATAATACCTTAGCTCAGTTTATGTATTATACTTTTCTCTGATGAAGTACTGAAACTACCTTTACAACATGATTTATTGAAAATTGTAATACAAAAAATCATAAAGCATGCACAAAATAATGGGAATCCAGTTTTTCTGCAAGGTCTCATGCCATTTATGGCTTCTCACTTGGTGTTGCTTACCTTTTAAAAGAAATCTTATTAAATTACATGTGTATAAGCTAGTTGTGATTATGGTAAGACCTCTCTCTCTAGTTTAGTTTTCTAGGGATTTTCATACCTCTTTGTTTTCTTCTCCCCTTATTTGCGCTGTAGGTATAGACTCCATTTGAGAATAAAATGAAAAGCATTTTTACCTCCAGTAGTAGTGGAGAGCTAATGCTTTGGGAAATAGCAAGTTCAGTTCTTTTCTGCTGTTATGTCAGCAGCAGCCTTTATCTTTCCATTATTATTGATAATTCATAATGCATAAGTTACGGATGAAATATTGCTATTGCTAATACCAGACTCTCTAGACGTCTGCACGAACAGTGCTGGCAGGGAATTGTCCAGATGCTGATTTGCCCTTAAGTTAGACAAAAGATACCACCTGACGTACTCTCACTTATCTGAAATTCTCATTACAGGAGACATTATTATTTTTTATTTCAGATACACTCCATCATTGCAAGTACAGCTATGATGTCCATGTAGGCTGTAATAGCAACCAGAAAAAACACTGGAATCTGATACAAGATGTGGCTTTTGTCTTGCAGAGTCAATCCACAAAATTCTTGTGTTTGTGGTCGCATGAATATGTGGAGGCCTTAGTGATCTATGAGTAAAGTCTTCTAGATGCCTCAAGTTCCTCTTCTGAGTACATCAGAAGAGCTGTAGCAAAGCTGATCTTCACCCACTTACTTTACACACAAGCTTTCTTAAAACTTGCAGGCTCCCAGTCTCTGCTCATGTAGGGGATATGCTGCCTTGGCAGAGCCCAGGGCCTCAAGCCTGAGCCCATTTGCAGTTTGTAACATAGTGTGCTGATGGCAAAGCCCCAGGCAGACATGCTTAACCCTTGCTGGTTATGCATGGACAGCACTGAGTTCAGCATAAGACACAAACTGCCATTCTGATTTACAAATACAACAGCGGGATTATTACCCGCTTCTGGTGGTACAGGCTGGTAGTGATCAACTAGCGAAAAGAGGGTCAAGGGTAGTTAAAAAGGAACTCCAGGAGCTGGGACGGTCAATAGATAGGGCAGGAGCACAGGTGGTGTTCTGTTCAGTTCCCCCGGTGGCAGGGATGGATACAGACAGGAATAAGAGAATATATGCAGTTAATAGATGGCTTAGGGGCTGGTGCCGGCAGAGGAATTTTGGGTTCTTTGATCATAGGGAAACCTTTATGGCACCTGGCCTGTTTGACCCCGATGGGTCTCGTCTAACTCTGAAGGGTAGGAGGATTCTAGCTCAGGAGCTAGCAGGGCTTGTTGAGAGGGCTTTAAACAAGGCATGACGGGGGTGGGGGGAGTTACTAGGCTCACCAAAGATGTCCCCGTGGAGGATGAGCCATCCCAAAGGGGGTTGTCAGTAACCCAACTGAAGTGCATGTACACAAATGCACGCAGTATGGGAAACAAGCAGGAGGAGCTAGAAGTCCTGGTCCAGTGGGAGAGATATGATATAGTTGCCATCACGGAAGTGTGGTGGAACGACTGTCATAACTGGAGTGCTGCCATGGAAGGCTACAGGCTCTTCAGGAGAGACAGGCGTGAGAAGAGGGGTGGAGGGGTGGCCCTCTACACTAGGGAAACCCTGGATGCTGTTGAAGTTGAGATCGGTGATGACCAGGTTGAGTGCCTATGGGTAAGAGTCAGAGGAGCAGTCAGGTCTGACCTCCTGGTTGGAGTGTGCTACAGACCGCCTGACCAGGAGGAGGATTTGGATCTTCTGTTGTTTAAACAGCTGGAGGCTGCCTCTAGATCGGCTGCCCTTGTTCTTTTAGGAGACTTTAACCTTCCAGATATCTGCTGGAAACTTAATACTGCTGAGAGGAGGCAGTCCAGGAGGTTCTTAGAGTGTATTGAGGACTGCTTTTTGTCACAGGTGGTGAGTGAGCCCACCAGGGGTGAGGCTCTGCTTGACTTGCTGTTTACAAACAAAGAAAGGCTGGTGGGTGATGTTGTTGTCGGAGGATGTCTGGGGTCTAGTGATCATGAGATAATTGAGTTCTCTCTGAACAATGTAATAGGAAAAGCCAGGAACAGAACATCGATGCTGGATTTTCAGCAGGCAGATTTTGGATTATTTAAGGAACTGGTCAGGAAAGTACCCTGGGAAATAGCTCTTAGTGGCAAGGGGGTCCAGGAAGCTTGGATATACTTCAAGAATGAAATTTTGCAGGCGCAGGAGCGGGCTGTCCCTGTGTGTTGTAAGAAGAGTCGTAGGGGCAGACGGCTGGCCTGGATGAGTAGGGAACTTCTGAAGGAACTAAGTAAGAAAAAGAGGATGTATCATCGTTGGAAAGAAGGGGATGTATGTCAGGTCATGTTCAATGATGTTGTTAAGTCGTGTAGGAGGAAAATCAGGGAAGCAAAAGCCCAGCTGGAGCTCAAATTGGCCACTTCTGTTAAGGACAATAAGAAGAGTTTTTATAAATACATCAATGGCAGAAAGAAGGGCGGCAGCGACCTCCACTCCTTGTTGGATGTGGAGGGAAATATAGTAACCAGAGATGCAGAGAAGGCTGAGGTACTTAATGCCTTCTTTGCCTCAGTTTTTAACAACAAGGATGTCAGCTCGCTTGACAGTTGGCCCTCTGAAGTGGTTGATGGGGGCAGGGTGAAATATGGCCCTCCTGCAATCCATGAGGAGGAGGTTAGAGACCTGCTGAGCTGCTTGGACCCTCATAAGTCTATGGGGTCGGATGGGATCCATCCTAGGGTGCTGAGAGAGCTGGTGGATGAGCTTGCTAAGCCACTCTCCATCATCTTTCAGCAGTCCTGGCTCTCTGGAGAGGTCCCGGAAGACTGGAAGTTGGCCAATGTGACGCCCATCCACAAGAAGGGCCGTAAGGATGATCCAGGTAATTACAGACCTGTCAGCCTGACCTCGGTCCCAGGTAAAATCATGGAGAAGATAATCCTGGGTGAAATCATGCACCACCTGCAGAACAGTCAAGAAATCAGGCCCAGCCAGCGTGGATTTAGGAGGGGTAGGTCCTGCCTGACCAACCTGATCTCCTTTTATGACCATGTGACTCGCCTGGTGGATGAGAGGAAGGCTGTGGATGTGGTATACCTGGACTTTGACACTGTCCCCCACAGTAGACTCCTAGGGAAGCTGGCAGCCCGTGGCCTAGATGGGAGCACTTTGTGTTGGATTAGGAATTGGCTGGATGGCCGAGCCCAAAGAGTGATGGTGAATGGTGTCTCATCCAGTTGGCGGCCGGTCACCAGTGGTGTCCCCCAGGGATCGGTATTGGGTCCCGTCCTGTTTAATATCTTTATTGACAATTTGGATGAGGGGATTGAGTCCATCATCAGCAAATTTGCAGATGATACCAAGCTGGGAGGAAGGGTTGATCTGTTAGAGGGTAGGATGGCCCTACAGAGGGACCTGGACAGATTGGAGAGCTGGGCTGATTCTAATGGGATGATGTTTAATAAGTCCAAATGTCGGGTACTTCATTTTGGACACAACAATCCCATGCAGAGCTACAGACTGGGGACAGAGTGGCTGGAGAGTAGTCAGGCAGAAAAGGACCTGGGAGTGCTGGTGGACAGGAAGCTCAACATGAGCCAGCAGTGTGCCCAGGTGGCCAAGAAGGCCAATGGCATCCTGGCCTGCATCAGGAATAGTGTAGTAAGCAGGACCAGAGAAGTTATTGTCCCCCTGTACTCGGCACTGGTCAGGCCTCACCTTGAATACTGTGTACAGTTCTGGGCACCCCAATTTGGGAAAGATGTTAGGATACTGGAATGTGTTCAGAGGAGGGCAACGAAGATGGTGAAGGGGCTGGAGCACAAGCCCTATGAGGAGCGACTGAGGGAATTTGGGCTGTTTAGCCTGGAGAAGAGGAGGCTCAGGGGAGACCTCATTGCTCTCTATAACTACCTAAAAGGAGGTTGTAGTCGGGCAGGGGTTGGTCTCTTCTCTCAGGTGACCAGTGGCAGAACCAGAGGGCATGGACTTAAGCTTCGTCAGGGAAAGTTTAGACTTGATATGAGGAAAAAATTCTTCACTGAAAGGGTGATTGGCCATTGGAATGGGCTGCCCAGGGAGGTGGTGGAGTCACCGACCCTGGAGGTGTTTAAAGGGAGACTGGATGAGGCACTGAGTGCCATGGTTTAGATGATGGTTGGTGTTAGTGTTGGTGTTAGTGTTAGGTTATAGGTTGGACTTGATGATCTCAGAGGTCCTTTCCAACCTTGTGATACTGTGATACTGTGATACTGTGAACAGTCAGCGTAGCAGTTGAACACAAGCTGTACAGCTTCTTTGTGTTCGATTCATTTGCTGGGGTGTCAAGGAGGAAACCTGAATCGCTTATCCTTTCTAAGACCAGCACTTAGTAGTCTGGGATAAGGCTTCTCTTCCTCCTGCTGAAGATGTGCAGAAAGTATTTAGGACTTAAGGAGACAAAGTGCAAGTGGGTTCTCACTGTTGTACCCGTTGCGGAGAATCTTACTGTGACGTGGTTTTCCAGTTGCAGATGCCAATCCATTTATAAATTCTGCATTAAAGAGAGATTTGATAAAATGCATGAGGCATGTTTGAAGCAGAATGCAGTAGGACTGCTTCAGTGGGACTTACAAAAGTATCTGTTGCATTTCTCTTTCTGTTGTGTCTCATTTTCTAAACGAATATGCATTTTGCTAGCATTGCTTAGGTGTTGTTCCTCACACTCCAAAAGAGTGAGCTGATCATCAGAGATACCACTTGAGTGCCTGTGTCTTGAATGTAGATTTAAGCCAACATCTAAACAGACATGTAAGTCAAGGAAAAAACGTCTTTTTTGCTTTCCTCTCCTTAGTATGAGTATCCCCGTTAGTTCTTTTACTTCTACATGTGTGCATTGGGTGTGGATGCCACGCTAGGTCCTGTCAAATCCCACTGAAGGAGAGATGGATACAAAAAAAATTCTTCCATTCAAGCCTTCCAGAAGTAACAGATTTTACACTAATCAAAAATTTAGCACCCTCAGCATGAAAATCTAGATAGGCATAATTGTTTTTCTCCATCGTATATACTCTGAGTTTGTCATTAGTGTTGTTTATATTGTATTTACGTGCTCATACAGTATGGAAAGTGGTTGTGCATTCCTTTCTGCTGAAGATACCTGCACCTTTGAGACTTGCTTAAACTGCAGTCAGCTGCATCCCTTATTGCTGGAATGGTGTTTCTAGGATCAGCTGTAAACTTTTCTAGAATCAGTGTTTTAAGATTTAGTTAGGATCTTGGAATAGTGAGGGCTCTGCATATGCAGGCAGATCAGAAGTGACTCATTAAGATCTTGCCTCTACTGTCTGCCCAGAAGCAGTGGTGGAATGTTTGATTTTTAGTAATCAGGTTTTACTGTCATGTTTACAAGTCTTGTCAAAAGCGTGATTTTGAAAAAGACGTGTAGAACCACTTAGAGAGTCTGTGTCACTGAAGGTGTGCATGGTAGAACTATATACTTGTAGCCTACCTGTGCTAATTTAAGGATTTAAAATATGATAGAAATCATTAACAAAAAAAAACAAAACAAAAAACCCTGAAAGTTCTGTATTGAATTAATATTTTTAAAAAGGTGAAATTTTGAGGATCGTGTGTCCTTCTAGAGCAGTATCCTGGCAACAACAGAGGGAAAAATTACAAGTCTAGAAAAGAGTAAGAATAGGGCAAATGCATAGGCTCTTTTTCTGACACACTGCTCTCCCAACTACCAAGTAATTTCAGCTGTATGTATTAGTTTACTAAGTAACTCAGTGGCTTTCTTCCTCAGTTTTGTCCTGTGTCTGCTTAAACTTGGATGAGGTTTTACATTCTGCAGTATGATTTTCTAGAGAGTTCAACAGTGTAAAATACCTATTTCATTTTATTTACTCTGAACCTCATCCTACTTGATTCATTTGATGCTTCATAATTATTTTTTAATGAAAGAATGTGTTTATCCTGTGTACTCTAATTATGTTCTTATCTGCTCTATACCCTCTAGGTTGCCTCTTTTCTAGAGTGAGGAGTCTTAGTTTTGCTGAGTCATTTCTTACACAGATACCATATTATATTCTGTGGTGTATTTGTAACTTTTAAATACATGTTCTGTATGTTACCTTTATTTTCTTGTAGTACTTTCTTGCTTTAATACTTTTTTTTCTAGTTTAAAATGAATTTTAAATACATGTAGTCTTAAGGAACATTTAAATTTAGGTTTTAAAAATATTGTTTTAGTAAACATCATTACTCAGTCTATTAGCTGTCTTAATTAAGATTTTTAAATATACATTAATTTACTGATAATTTCTGTAGGTGTTGGTAAGGAATTTTGGTGTATGTATTTGTTATTTCATTAAACCTTGGTTTTGCTGTGTTCTTCCTACACCTGTCAGACTTTTTGCTTAGATTGACCAGAGACTTGCAGAATAGACAGTGGCCTCAGCTGTGTGAAATGTGTTCGCGGGGTCTGGTTGCCATCGTGTTCCTCCAGCCAGTTGACTGGAGGCAATTACATTACAGAGGTTTTCTCTTTCTGACCAGGTCTTCAAAAAGCCATGAAGTAAGAAAATGGGAAATGCTAATAAGCTTAAACCTACTGGACTATTTGAGCTTAAGTATGAGCTGTCAGAGAAAACAAACAGCCTTTGGTGTGCTCTTTTCTAATACGTAAAGACACAGTGATTTCATTAGGTGTGAGTACACAGACAGATTGTTCTGCTTTTGTGTTTTACTTGGGCATATTCATCCCTGTAGTATAGCTTGGCTGTTTAGTGGTTTTACACTAGAAAGGTCTTTTACTTTCAGACCTGCAGTCTCTTCAACGTAGCTTTTTGGCATGAGAAATTGAACTAATCTTTTGTTAAGTGAATAATAGCCTAAAAAACTAACTTAAATCAGACCTCCTGTCTGCTGTTAATCTCATCACTGTAATAATTGTTTGCATTTTGTTCATAAAATCAAAAACAAGCCCTATATCAAGTTGCACCGTGGATACAGCTGAAGGATAGAGCACAGGGAGCTAAGAGGGCAGAATATCCCTCCAGCCTCCCATTTCAGAAGAGATGAGAGATGCTTGGATAATGGGTATGCTACAAGATGTTCAAGAGTTCAGCTCGGAATTTTATTTAATCATCAGCCTGTCTTCAACAGGAAAAATGTCAGTAATTAACATATGACAATTTAGCAAAATTATTGATTAATTAAAGACTTCAAGAGCAGACAGCTTAAAGACTGAACATCCCTGCAGTTCTTAGGATTGTTTAATAACTGGACCTAGAACTGTTATGCACTGCTGCATTAGCTTTGTAATCCATGAGAGGTTTGTGTAACTAAGTGTGAAAATGTTCAAGAATTGAAGGAAATCAAGTTTATTTTTAAGGTTTCAATGGAAAGAAAAATACAAATATCTAAGTGAAGTAATGAAGGAGTAGCATGAAGGTGAAACAGTAGATTCTTCTTGGTTAACATGATAAATCTGTTTTTCTAAAAGCTTCTGAAGTTACAAAGGAAGTGAAAATAGTAAATTGAAAGTAATGATCATGTGTTATTAATAGTAAATTGAATGATGAAAAGTGTTATTTGGACAATAACTTCACCTGGAGTCTTTTATCTAAGGATTCATGCTTGATAAAGTGTAGCAATTTGTGATGTCACAATATTTCATGTTCTGTCTTTTCCCTTTTTTAATTGTATTTTATATTGCATAGAGTGCATCTTCCAAAATAAAGCAACAATTTGCTGTGTTTCTGTTGCTTATCACATATGTGCTTTCGGTCATCATGCTGTATTCAAGAGAAAATTGTGTACGTGTTCTGATTTATGCTTTGTGGATCCTGTTTCTGGTTTGACTGCCTGTGTAGGGAAACTGGAGGGAGTAGTCTTCCACGTTAAATGGTCCCTGTTAAGTTGTGTACATGATCTCTCACATTCTATGTGTCTGAGTAGGTAAAATTTTTACTAGTGCATTTGATTGTCTTAACTAAGAATTCATAGTTATGTTTAATCTTTCTGGAAAAAAATAATAATTTAAAAAAAACAAAACCCAACTGTGAATTGACACTTCTCTTAAGAAATGGTTGTGGAAACTTTGTGGGAAAGGGAATGGCATTATAAGAAAGAAGTGCCTGTTGCAGTGTGCTCATGGTGATGGTGGTAGGAGCAAGGAATGGATGCAAGCCATTGAACATGAATCACAGAATGGTAGGGGTTGGAAGGGATCTTTGGAGATCATCTAGTCCAGGGGTGCTGAACTCAGCCTGCAGGCCGAATCCGGCCCTCCACCTTGTTTTATCCATCCTGGCACCTTGTTTCCACCCGGCAGCAGCGCCGAGCTCCTTGCCCCCGCGCTCCTGCCGGTGCTGGGCACGTGTGCAGAGTGTGATGCGTGTTATGCTGCAGGAGCAGGAGAGTGATGGGAGCTGTGAGCTTGACAGCTCTAGTCTAGTCCAACCCGGTTCTAAAGCAGAGTCACCTTGAGCAGGTAACAGGAACATGAGGAAGCAAAGCTCTACACTGTTTTAGCTTGAACTAAAACAGAGAGACAAGGAAACTTTAAATGGTGTCCTGAAAAGCATTAGGGTTAAATGTTCTGTTGTACTAATTAGATTTAAATCCCTTAATTTCAGCTGTCAAGTGTCAATGCTATATCTCTTGGTATACAGTATTCATGTCATGGGGTCACACAATAATAGTAGTTGAATTGGTTTTCAAGGACACCAAAACACTGGATCACAGGATCTTTATTACTTCTTGGTAACAGCCATGTAAGGTAGTATAGTATTTTTTATAGAAAATGAAACAGAGACTAAACAGACAGGGTTTTTTTTTAAACTGAGAAGTTGTTTTGTAAGTGTAGCACAATTTGATTTGTTTATTTGTGACTTGATAGTATGCAGTCATTGAAAACTGACTGTTGTCTACCCCTTCTTTGGCTGTTTTTTTTTTGCTTTGTATTGTTTGTTTTATTGCACTTCTTGAAGTGGTAAGACAATGAAGCTGATTTAAACAACACTGCATTTCAAGGAACCTAGGAAAGACATGTCAAAATTAACTGAACAGAATTTAAAATGTTCTTTAGTATTATTTGTAAAGCTAAAGACAAGATTTTCAAGAGAATATCTGCTCTCATGTATCAAGTAACCACATTTTTAAAGGCATCCAGGGTGTCTCACATCGGTAACAGCTCTGTGCTCTATATCTTTTAAACTATAAGTTGTATTTGTCTGAAAATCTCATCCTTGCTGTGAGAAATGTAGTCTATTATATTAATATGTAATGTATGAAATGTTATATGAAATGTAACATATCATAACCTAAAGGGGCCAAAATTTAATATATTCTGCTATAACCTTCCTCAGGCTGTTGTTTTTGGTGTTGAGGCAGATGGTGTGATCCACTGTGTGCTGGGGCTAAGAACCTATGAAAAGTCTATAAATCTGTTCATGTAATCCTAGTGAGGTCGTTAAGCGTCCTTATTGCTTAGCTTCATTCAGGTCAAATATTTATATTAATGTGATAGAGACTCTTTAAGATCTACGTTTACATATGTATTCTGACACATGCAAAGTGTGCATACCTGTTGTTAATCCATATGGAACACTCATCTTGCTTTCACACTATGCAGTTAAAACAGACATGACATGTTCTAGTTGATGTATGTATCTGGTAATTAATTATTAATTGTTTCGGATCTTTCTTTCTTTGTAGGTTGATGATACCAATTGTGATGCTGAAATACTATCCTTGCTCCTTGATGCCAATTTAGTGGTGAAGTGCGTATCTACTGCCTTCTATCCTCGCCTTATTGACCACTTACTGGCTAACCAGGGAGAAGGAAGCTGGAATGTAGAGGAAGTAGCAAAGCAACTTAAAGAAGCAGGGTTCAATGCCGAGGCCGGGTCACTGTTGATGTCTCATCGCAGGACTCATCCTGCGCTCAGGACTTTTACTACTGCCCTCCAGGCTATTCAGCATTGGATCTAAAAATGTTGGATTTATGCATTTGTTTGCCTTTTTGCTGGAGATCTCACACAAAAAGGAGAAATTATTGTTCTTGGTGAAGTAACAAAGTTAATTATTGCCTACGTTTTGTAGAAAATACAAGCAGCGCACTTACAGTGACTTCCCATATACATATAATTGTTTCAAAACATTCTTGGTGTTGACTATATCGTTCTATTATATGGCTAACAAAGCATTTAATATAATAATCCTTTTCAGATGAGAAAAAAGTATTAAAAGATTACACTCTGCGATATAAATGAAACGTAAGTTGACAAGTTATATACAATTTCTCTTAATTTCTGCAATTATTTTACTCTTGTCATCATGTAAAACTAATGTAAAAATATAATTGTAAAGATATATGGAGCAAAAAAAAAAAAGAGTAATTTCTGAGAATTTCAAAACCTTAAAATTTGCTATTGTGCAATGTTGTTACCACAGATTTTGTTTGCAATAAGTAAAATATTTTGCATTTATTGTGGTCTCTTTTTTTTCCTTCTTTTAGGCAGATAGGAAAAATATTTTCTTTCTTCACTCACTTTTTCTGAAGTTCCTGTTTCAGTGATATTTATGCATAAAGACAAACTGAATTCTTTTGTGCTTGCAGACAGTTCTAGTCTTTGAGCTATTTTTCTCTGCAATTTGGAATACCTTATCTCAGATCCTGAACATTTGATGATACATTTTATGAATGCACTTTCAAAGTCTTTTTCTTCCATTTTTACTTAGTTCTGAAAAAATTAGATAGGTGCGTTAATTTCCAAATGCCTTTCTGTCTTAGTAAGGCAAAGCATTTCTGTTTGTTTTCTGACTTTTTTTAACAAGGGGGCTGTCTGTTTATTACACTGCATTACCAGAAGGATTTGATGTTTCCAAATGTTTATAGTCGTAAGTTGTTAAAAATTCATCTGGAAATCTTTTGCCTAATGCTATGTTCAGATGTAATTTTTAATAAATAATGTACAGAAGCAGTACATATGATGGGAACACAGAGGTTTGAAGCAATCTGTAGAGGTCAAGTAGTGCAACCTCCTTCTGAAGGCAGTGTTCCTTTTAATGTTGAAGCAGGTTACTCAGGGCTGTGTTCAACTGGGTCTTCAAAACCTTCAGGGATGAATGTCCCCCCCACTTGGCTGTCTCCGTGTTGAAGAGCTTTTTACATGTGTGCTTTTGTTTGAACCTGTCTCATTGCAGCTTCTACCCATTGTCTCTCATCCTCCTACTATGCATGCTGTGAAGATGCTAGCTCCATCTTCTTGTAGGTATTGAGTACCCTGTAGCCTTCCCTCTTCATAACAAAACCCAAAAGAACATCAAAACAATTGCTTTACAGTGATTGGAGCTCGCAGGTGATTTCGCTGGCTGTACCGTGCCTGCAGTAGGGACACTGCTGATGGATTCCTCTGACATTGGTACTGTCTTTGGCAACAGAGGGATCCAGTTCAGAGGCAGTTGCTCTGTGCTACAGTAATAACACTCTTACCTGAGCTTCCTGCTATTTGAGGTAACCGGCCCGTTTATTATTCAATACCAAGATAATAGTTTCTAAAATCCTCATATTTCCTAAATGTCAACCTAAATCATGAAGAAGGAAGAGGAACTGATTAAAAGCTTGAAGTATTTAATTACAAATTGTATTACTGAGTTCTTTCCTAGACTTTATGATTTAGGAATGGGTAATGACATTTGTGGTACCAAACCTGACTCTTATTATCATCATCTTTGACCTGGGATCTGCTTTATTTTATTGGCTTTTACTGATTGTGAAAATGGTTCACGTGTTAGCTTTACTTCCCAGCTTGCATGGGATTCTTGGAATGTTTCTTAACAACATTTTTTATAAGTTGACTATCTGAAGAACTGGTTTTTTTATACTTGCTAGTCCTTCCTGTCCTGCAGTGTTTTACAGAAGGTTATCTCATCTGTGTATCTGATCTATGTATCAAATTCAAATTTATATAGTTCAGCTATATTGCCTTAACTCTGTTATGTTAACAGTCTCAAGAGCTCCAGACTAGTAAAGCAAAGTATATTTGAATTGCAGAGAAAAGATAGGAAGAATTTAAACCAGGTAATGTAACTGGAAATCAGTAGATGCAGGCAAACCATGCGGCATACTTCCAGCAAGAAAACCTTGGATTATTCTGTAGAAGATATTTCTATTCATTACAATGGAACATTTTGGTCTGTCTGCATGTTTTGTTCCCAAGATAGTAAGTCCAGTGCTAATTTTTCTGATTGTTCTTTTTGAGGATCAAAATTTGTGTTTGGTGTCACTTTAGAGCTGAGCTGTAGATAAAGCTTTAATGAGTGTTATTGATCATCTGTCCATTTCTTGTTTTCCTGGCATTACAAGCCCATGATAAATGTTTTTGTTGCAGCTGGGTTATTCTGTTATTGAAAACTTTCATCTGTTTTCAGCAGTTTTAGTATATACATCCAAAATGATCAGCCTACATTAGTGTATGTTCCAAACAAAATAAGATTTAAAGAAAAAAAGAGTGAAAAATGCAACACACAACGAGAGTATTTATATCCAGTGCCAGCCTTTCAATATCTTCTGTGTGGTAGAATAACATTTGAGGCTCTGGGAATGACCGAGATATCCTAGCAAATGCTCTTATGTTGGCTTGGGATTTGTTTTGGCTTTTGTTTTGTTTGGGGGAGTTTTTTAGGGTTAAGAAATGCACCGTGATGTTATTAATAGTGCTTAATAAGATGCTGAACTGGCACTTGAGACAGTTCAGTTTTGTCAGTTTGATTTGCACTTGGGATCCATTCAGAATACAGCATATGCTGACTTTTTTTATTATCACAAACAAGTCCACACTCTGGATATAATTGTGCTCCCAAAAGCACGTGAATAAAGAGTTCAACTGTGTCTTCAGGAGTAATGCTTCCTAGGGTAATTAATCTTCTTTACCTGAAAAACAGTGGTAGCATTTGCATCTTTGAGGAACTTTTTGCTGCCTAGTAGATGCACCAAAGCAGGAAAATATATCTTTCGTTTGGATAAGTAGAACCAGAGATTAGGGAAGAAAGATCATAACTCACCATTTCTTTTTTTCTGCTGGAAATGGAGAAAGTACATCATTGCAGACGGATGCAGAGCCGACACTTTTGTGTTTAGAACCAAAATGGTGCAATTTAGTGACTGGGGTGGCTACATATGGTTCACATATTTTCCTGGTATAGTGATTCTTTCTGTGATTTATTTTTTATATTCAGCCCTGTACAAAGCAAGTGGCCATAGAATATAGATACCTTCATCAAAGTGATGGAGTCCTACACTTGCAAAAACACAGTTATTTTTCAACTTTGTCTTATTTACCACTACTTTCCCTCCGAAACCCAGCAAACTGGGCAAATACTTTGCAAGGTCAGATTTCACTAAGCAGTATGCAGACAGTCACTGTGTCTCTGTTACCCAAAAAAACAGGGGGTGCTAGGTGACACCTTGGGCCGTTTGCTTCGGAGAACAGTGATGTGTCACCACCCAGCCAGCCCTTCTCCCAGAGAATGTGTTGTTTATGCATGAGCACAGGATGACAGCAGACCACATAGAAGCTGAAAATTTTACCTTTCATCTGTCAGTGGGTGACTACCAAAGGGGAAAGCTCTAGCTGGAGAGCAAATCAAGGGCAGAGCAACATCAAAACAGTCACAGTAATTGAAGTAAGTGAAAAAGGGGGCCAAGGCAAGGATTTTGTTAGGGCTATATTTCACCGCAAAGCACACAGCAAGTAACATCGAGCACCTTGCTGACTTATCATACTGATTGATGACAGACAGAGATTCTGGAGGAAGGGAACGAACACAAAACCAGAAGCGTTCCACCTTCAAAATTATTGTAGCATTGCCCACTCTGTCCGCCACATTTCCTGCTTGAAACCATGTTCCTAAATTCTAGTATTTTTAAAAGAGAGTGCACATTGTCAGTAAAGCCCTGACGGTTCTCTGAGTTCGAGGGCTGTATGACTTGATCTGTATACTCAAATTGCCATAAACTTGTCTATCAGAAGAGTCGCCTCCATTGCTTATGTTTTCATCTTTTATTTATTTCTCTGTATGATGTTCCTACCTCTTCCATCAGAAAAAAAAAAAAGAAAAACTAAATCACTGTTCACTCCCTCTTTTTTATGGACTTCTAATGTACTCGATTGCATATTTTCCGCTTGTTGAGTACTAGTGTACTTAGTTATTTCTCTGTAACCTTTGGTCATCTTCATTATCAATCTTTTTTGGTGGGTTTTTTTGAGACATGCAATGGAGAAGCAGGACCGTGTCTTATATCAAATATTGCAGACATAACAAAGGTTCATTTAGTGGCATCAAAAAGTTATTCAGTTTGATATTTTAACTGTTCCTGAGCACTTGAGGTAGTGTTTGCATGGTATTATTTGATTTAAACTTGATCTCTCTCTCCACATTTGTAGCAGTCATCTTACATTATTTTCTAAGATTATTTTAAGATTATTGTCCAGAGAAGGGTGCTGAGGCTGATGAAGGGGCTGGAGAACAAGTCCTGTGAGGAGCGGCTTAGGGAACTGGGGCTGTTTAGCTTGGAGAAGAGAAGGCTGAGGGGAGACCTCATCGTCTACAACTGCCAGCATGGAGGCTGTGGGTGCTGGTCTCTTCTCCCAAGTGACAGATGAATGGCCTCAAGTTGCACCAGGGGAGGTTCAGATTAGACATCAGGAAAAATTTCTGAAAGAGTGGTCATGCACTGGCACAACTGCCCAGGGAGGTGGTTGAGTCGCCATCCCTGGAGGTGTTTAAAAGGTGAGTAGATGAGTTTCTTAGGGACATGGTTTAGTAAGGGGAGAGGTAGTGGTTGGACTTGATGATCTCAGAGGTCTTTTCCAACCACATGATTCTATGATTCTATCACTTTTCTCATGTGCATCATCATAGTTACAGAGTGAAGTCCATTTACCAGTTGATCACCCAAACAGTACATTTCATGAAGACTTTCAGCAGCTTTTCGTCCTGCCTTCAGTCTTGCTCAAAACCTTGTCTTCGTTAGCACTCTTTGACAACTTTTGTAGACACAGAAAATAGTAAACTTGAGTTTCTTCAGCAACTGCCTGCACTCAAGCAGCAAGTTCATTTTGCTGGATATGAGGTGTGTAGATAAAAGTGGAAGAGTAGATACAGGTCCTACAGCTGGTCAGAAGCAGGCTGTTTGTTTTAGCTTGGTTAAATCAGCTGCTGACATGGTTCTTTTGCACAAGAGCTCAGTGCCTTAAACTTTCCTGTTTGTCCTCCGTGATGCTGTTGTGCTAGGTAGAAGTGGAGTACCGAGTTTCCAGAGTGAATGATCTTCCCATCATAGAGCAGGAAGACTTAGAAATGCAGGTACAGTCTCATTTATCCTTTGTGCTTTCTAACTGACCAGTATTTTCAGTAGGTTGTTGTAATAGCGAAGACTTTATAGAAAAAATAACAACAACTGTCTCTAAACCTCTTTGACTGCCACAGTGTTCAGAAACATGAAAATCTTATTTACATTGAGGAATTCCTGTAGGGATGAATTTAGTTTGTTGGGGTTTCTTTTTACTTGCTTTGGGATTGGCTGGTAAAGGGAATGGTCTGGTGCTCATGCTAATGACTGTGCTATTTGAACAAAGCAAGGTATTTTATTGTGTTGACTGAACCTTTGTAGGATATGCTAAGCTGTGCAAACAGAAGATAAAATCTGAGGTTATGTCCAGCTCAGCCATAGCTAGATATGACAACCTGGTCAGCGTTATACCTAAAAATAGAGACTTTACCTTCTGAAGCTGCCTAGGAGTTGATGGCAGAGACCCCACCTGCTTCCCTGTTGCACAACCGTGTAATTATCAAACCCCAGCTTCCTGTATCGCTTATCAATAACAGATACATGACAGTAGATTTTTTTTTAATGTATAATCTGTTTATATGTGGTTGTTACTGAAATAGCTGGTAGAAGCTGAGATATCTGATTTAGTCACTGATCAGCCTGCCTAATACCAAGAAAGCTGAGTATTAAACCGAGATTTATTATTCTGCATATATGAAATGCTAAAAGGTTTCTTGATAGCAATTGGTGCAAGTCAACCTCTTTTCTCAAGGCACTGAAGTAATAAAATGTTAGACCTGGTGCACTATTTATGAGGAAAAAGAGTGAAACCGTTAGTCATAATGTCTGAAGGATATAAGACTTAATGTTGGAACTCCATATATATAAACCTTAACATAAAAAATGTGATTACCGTTAAAACTGAATTGACTTCTTAATGTGTATTCCTCTCCCTCTGAAATTTGCCTGTTCTGCCAAGGTGTGCTGACACCCTGTCACTGAATGTCTTCTTAGTCTACCCTCCTGGGCTTCCCTTGCTTGCAAGGCATGATAACAGGGAAACCACCTTCACACAGAGCTCTGATTTGTAGTCCAGTATACTTTGCAACACCGATATGGAGAACTGCATGACAGACTTTCTCTGTGAGAATCTTTAGCTGCATAGTGTGTGTGTAAAATATTTATTCTAATGAGTGAAGCAGATGTATGCTGTTTAAAAATAAAAGGTAATGCTTGAAAACAAATAAGCTGGATTTTAGTCTAAATGGGAGAACAATACAGAACACAAACTGCGAATGAAACCGGGGGTGATTTTAATTAATCTGGTAGTACCATCTGTGCTGGTTCTGGCTATAAAGGAAAACAGACACAAAGGTATCTGAATGCAATTTTCAATAGTGTATACGTGAAATATATAGAGATTGTATCATCTTGAAAAGTGAGTGGTAGTGCAATATAAGGTCCAGTGCTGGAACTGTTTCTTTTGTGACCTCTTCCATTCATTTAGGCACTTAATGATTTTTTTGTCATAGTGCTGCTTTAAGTGTTATTTTTGGTGAAGACATTGTAGGGAAAAGTGGAGCAGAAACTAACCTAGGCCATTTTGTATTGTGGAGCTATAAATGCTACAGCTGCTCTGTAACAAAAATGTTCCTTAGATGAGATCTTTTTCAGTCTTTGGCACTTTCCTAAACTGTTCAAAATTGCTGGACCTAAGTGGATGAATAAAAGTAATTGTGAGGTATGGCTTCTCATGTGAAGTAAGATACAGTTTGAGAGGGTTCAGGATTCAAGATATTTTAAGATTTAAATTTTGGATTGTTGTTAGCTTCATATTTAGATATGATCTGTATCTCTTCCATGACTTGATAGATATTCAAAGGAAGGAAATTCCTAGGTAAATATTTAAGTCGTGTGGTTAGGGTTTTTTTACTTCTTCATAATGATGGAAAAACAACCAGAATGACCACTTCAAACAGATCAGACTAATTATGTCTTTGTATTTTCTGAAATGTTTTATTTAGCACATACAATTCAGGGGTTTGAGGGTCTGAAGAGGAGTGAAAGTAGTATATCTTGCCTTTGGAGGTGAGGAATCATTTGCAAAGGTAAATGAATGAAGAGAACTGCAAACCACTGTTGTTAGTTAAAGCTCTAGCTTTTTTTAATTAGCTGTTGATTCCTTCAGATAATTTTGCTTTTAGAGGACAGTATTTATTATATAGTGGTAGTCCCTGGAGGCCCCAATAAAGACCCATACTTTGAAAGTACTGCATCTATATGACTCTGCAACAGAATATTTACACTGTGTGTTAAAGGTGATTTACTTACGGAAAATAACTAGTGAAGACATTGCAATGACAAGTGCATCATCTTTGTGTAGAATCTGCTTGGCCTTACCAACATGAACCATTGCAGGCTGCAGATGTCTTTTTCTCATTTTCTTCATTAAGTTGGGTTTGTTTCTTTCACCATCTTTATCTAATGATTCTTATCTTAAATGAAAGTTTGGTCTTAATGTGGTAATTAGAAAAAAAATACTACGGACTAGGACGGATACACTGCCTCTGGTTAAATGTCGATGCTGTTTATGCCCTCAATCTGGTCAATCTGAATCTTTCAAAGAAAATGAAAGGATATATGTGAAGCTTGAAGAGCAAATCTGTTTAGAAATGAACAGGAAGTTATTTCAGAACTTCTTTTCTCAGTGATTTTCAGGAGGAGACATGGAGACTTGAGAGTTTCTTCAGATTTCTGTAAGTGCCAAGCAATATTTTATGAGTGAAAATGGAGAAGATGACTTGGTTTTGACTCATAAGGTTAGATTGCAAAGTCATAGTAAAGCCATCAGTCCCCTCTGAAGCCAGAAAGAGTAGTTACTTCTTTTTCTTATCATTCCATAATCATATTTACATATAAAATTGGCAGAATTGAAAAATTAAAGGGTAAAGGAAAAATAACTTTTTACCTTTGCTACTGCAGATAGCGAAGTGCTTTTTAACACATTTACATCAAATTTCTTGAAATGCCAATAGAATACTTTTCAGTTGCCCATGAAGCCTCTAAAAATAGTTGGTATTTTCAATAACTTCTCTGTACTGCAAGATCCTGCTTTATGTAACGAGTATTATTGATTTAAAAAGTTGTTTTATATTTTCCATCCTATAAACTGAAAAGTCAGAGGAGTAAAGAAAGAGAGCACAGGTGGTGCTTATGCAAATGTCTCAGTTTGTCTTTATCGTAGAGTAATGCCCCTGAAAACTGAAAGACAGTTTACACAGCAAAGTACAAGTAGTTGTTGCTCAGTCTGTAGAACTTCAGACCTGATATGCAGGCAGCATCTTCTAAAGAGTTTCCATGTTTGCTCCAATGCTCACTGATCTCAATGTATCCAGCATATATTGGAAAAGTCTCAAGGTTCTTAAGATTATCAACAGAGGAGTGAAAAGGGGAGCAGAATCACCGACGTTAAATTCTCTTCTGTTGCTGTTACTGAAGAAACTGGCAATGTGTTTCATCCTTCTTAGTTGTTTTTCATGGCATTTTGTGGCATTTCAGATTTTTATTGAGGGCTTAGTGCAGTTCTGTGTCGTTGGGAGAGAACTCTGATGGCACAGAGTAAATATTCTTCCTGGCTTGCAATACCAGTGCAATATATTGTCCTATGGATATAATATCTCCCAAGAGAAGACCAGCTGGTACCAAAAACTTATTTGGGAAGATCTCCTTCCATTACCATGTTGCACTTTGCAGCTGCTAGTTTCAGCCTCTGCTTTTTATCACAGTTCAATAATTAAGGATTAAACCTGCAAGAGAACAGAAATCAGCAAGCTGGATTTTGTAGTACTAAAACACCTCTGTGCTCCACCAAATTTAAAATCTGCAAAGGCTTAACCTGAGGAATATCCATAGACAATCCAGCATCATAATTGTGGTGAAGTGTGGTATAATTCCTGGCAGCCCTAGGAGAAGTTTTAATAACACAACTTCCAGTGTTTGCAGAGCTTCCACTGGAGATTACTGAGAAGCGTTGTACAACAGCACATGGGAAATGGTGGTTGACAGCCAACATTTAAAAGCCTTACTTTGCTGATGAGATTGGCTTAAACCTAGGCCTGAGGGCTCTCCTCTATTAAAGACTAATATTTACTTCTCTGTGGAAAATAAAGTTTTGGGGGTGTTTGGTGTCAAGAATGTTAGCTTTCAGATCTTGGAGCTGGCAGCTTGTCAAGCTCCTAAGAGCTGCAGGTCAGTTTGCATTGCCTGAGACATTTGTAACTTTGAGACACTGACATCACGGGATGAAATTTCTTTTGCCTCTTCTTTGCAGTTAGTGGTTTGCGTGGTGTATTGTAAAAAGTAAACTGTGGAGCAGAGGAAGGAGGACTTTGTGGTTGCCTGTTCTCTTCTAGTCTACCAAGATTTTTATTCATTGTCCTTGTTACTACAGCTGTAGCTCCAGGAATGTACTGTCACAACTTCTGACATTACCAAAAATTAAGCAATCTGAAGTGAGCCAAATTCTTTTTCTCAAAACCCTTAATGTATTTTGAGTAGTCACTTTTTGAAGGATTCTCTTAGGTATTACTTAATCTTGCAGCCTTGTGAGGAAGATATGTAGCTCTAAGATTGAATGAACCAACCAAGATTTGAATCATGTTCTCTTTACAGTGACTTATGAATGCTATTTTCACTGAGATGTTACTGTATGCAGCTTCCTATTTTTAGAGTTCAGAACTGAAAAGAAGGCGCTTGCCCAGAGTTGTCAAGAGATTTTGCTGCTAAACCAACTTGCTCCTCGCTTTTAGAGCAGCCACTAGGAACTGTACCCTCCACCAAATTATGGATGTTGTTCCAGAGGTGCACCAGAAGAAAGAACAGGACATATGTCTCATCTTTTTAACTCTTTTTAAGAAGTTAGAGCATAAAATGGAGAGAAGACAAATTAGAGGGGTAAATTATTTTGTGTAAACATTACCTTTAATTTCTGAATGATGGTGTGGTTGTTTCATTTATGGGTGCTTATCTCAGTTGTTTTTTTAACTATAGCATCAATGTAAACCACGTGAGGGCTTCAAACATTACAAGTCTGAAAGAATGCAAGTACTTTTTTTTAGAGATATTCCAGACAATTGTGACGGAAAATTAAATGAAGGAGTGTAGACGGGTTTTCCTGTTTGAGTTACATGGGGGCAAACTTCGATTTTTCTTCTTTCAAATATTCCATTAGGCATTTTTACACATTTCATTCTCCAGACTGCTTAGAAAGACCTGTTTCTTTTCTGAGCTTCCAGTATTTTTAATTGATCTACTCATTTGGATAAGAGGATTTTAAAGCCCAATAGAGGCTATTGTTTTTCTTCTGGATTACTTAGCTAAAGCTCTTTTAATTTTTTTGTGAGAGGAAGACATGATGGTGATAGAAATGCATCAGAATCTGTGATATGTAAATTCCATAGATAGCCCTGTGTATAGCAGCAGAAATCTCTTTTACAGATGTTCAGAATTAAATGAAAAGAGCTTCAGACCCTAGAACTATGAATTCATGGCTTGTCTCCTAAAGTGTGTTTGCGAATCGTTTATGACTGGGCCTGGGAGAATGCTATGAAATAATCTATCTGCCAATAATTAGATGATGTTACACAGATGTATTAGCTTTGTGTTCTGATTTGGCAATTATTTCTGTCTGGTCTGGAACTACTTCCATATGGTGCTTTTTCCTAACCTTTTTGAAGTGATAGTGCTTGTCCAGCCTTCTGTACGTAGCCTGCCAGTGAAAAGATGAGTTAAAGCTCTCTAACACAAAACGATGGACATGGAGTCTGCTGTTCCTGCAGAGGAACAGGTGGAGATTAACGTTAACAAAACACTGTCCTGACATCCTTTCCCATCTAGACCTTGTGATTTCTGTATGTCTGAAACAGCAGATCTGAATGGCCTTATGCAAAATCTGACCCTCAGCAGGAGGGAGAGAAGTTAATGTCCCAAAACGTGTAGCTCAGTGATGAAGCTCTGAAATACTCCATTTCCTCTCTATCACCTTGAGCGTTGAGCTGCAGCTGGAAGGGCACTGAGGAGAGGCTGCTCAGGGAAGAGGTACACAGCAGACAGTTATCCCTTGAAAAGTTTTTCAGTTGGACCACCTGAAAATCCATGGCTGAGCATAGGCCAGACCCTTGGACATGCTGCTGGTCAAGAGCAGGGTTGCAGGATTAGGAGAAATTCTTCAGCTGGGTCTATGTTGGGATCCTTGGACAGAGGATTGGCCCATTCCTTAGTAACATTTAGATTTTCTTTTTTTTCACACTGATGTGGATTATTGGTTAATGTCCTTTCGAGCTCAGCCCCACACTATTATGATTAGAGAGCTTCCAGTCTGGTTGGCTTCCCAAAATACAGGCAGAAAGGATGTCGAGTGTCAGCTTGTGTCACCTTATAAAATGTTATGAATCCCTGTACTCTATGGAAGCCAAAATAAGACATACCTATTCTTTTCCTTTTTACCAGTTCCCTTTTTGTAGACACCTAATATAAAGGCTTATCCCTAACAGGGAATAGATCTTTGTGGGAAAAATTTACTAGAAAACCTCAACTCTGAACATACAAGTCTACTTTGTAGTCTTGTCACATTTCTACAATGCAGAAGCCCCATGACCTATGGGCAGAAAGTTCCCCAGAGTTTTGCCCTGCTTCAGATTTGTACATTTCCATTTCTGTAATTTTGTAGGCTGTCCTATCTTCCCCTGCCCTGGCCTCCATTCATCATCATCATCTTGCTAGAAACTCTGTAGCTGTTTCCAGTGCAAAATAGTTCGTTTTGTTTTGTTTTGTTTTGTTTTTTAAAATGTGGGAAAAATCTTTTACTATTTAATACCTTTTAAAAATTCTAGCTCAGCCTGAGTTTTGTCAAGTATCACTTCATCCTTATGCATCACGAACTTTACAATGCATCTCCCTCTGCTAATTGAGCCGTTTCTTTATAGCTACAACAGAGCTTTGAGATATTACTTTCTCTGACTTGAAATCCAAGTCTTTATGGATATTCTTGTATCTTATGTGATATGAGTGCACAATGTACAGTTGGGGTAATGAAATCCACTATCTAAAATGCAAAACCTTGGATAAACCACGCCCTTTTAACTCTGGAGAAAGCGACACACTACATACTACAGCTCTGACGCTGTGTTATTTTTAGAATTAGAGTGAGGAGAACTCAGTCTGCATTTAGCAAATAACCAATTCTTGCCCTTAAAGTTCATTAATTTAAAAATATCTCTCATAGCCTCTTGTAACTAAGGAATTTCAAATATATACTACGAATAAATTCCCCACAGAGATCAATCCTTCTTCATCGCATTTGTTATCTAAAGAGAAAACAGGTCAGACATCTTCAACACTCAGAAAGTCAGCCCAGTAACAACAGACAAAAACTAGGCCCCACATTATCATATAATTACCTTGCTGCTCTGTTTAAGACAATGATTTGACAAAAATAGAGGCCAAATTAGAAGCAATGCCAGGTAGTCTCCTCAGATAATTAGTCCTCATACTTAACTTTCATCATGTTAAAAAGATTTGTTTTGTTTGATTTTCATAAAAAGGTGATAGAAAAATATCTCTTTTCTCAATTAACTGTTAGCATTTGGGAGAATACCTCGATGGTGTTTTATGAATTTTTATATTTTGAAAGGCGGTTTAAAAAAATTCTCTAATTTAAACAAACATCTTAATTTTTATATTTTTCCTATCCTTTTCCCCATCTTCTCCTTGATTGGTCAAATTTTATTTGAAATATTGTACCATAGTTCTGGCCTTGTCATTACCTTGCAGAAAGGAATAGCTACTTTTCATGACCTTTGTGCAGTGCACCTCTATTTTCAGTCCAGAATTGCTTTTGCTCTGTGCTCATGTTATCAGCTCATTTTGTTTGTGGGTTTCTGTAGCCCCGTCTCCTTTCTGTAGTGTGTTGTGTGAAGAGTTACTCTCATTCTTTGTATTTACAACTTTAATTCTTTCCCAGAGGTAACATCTTTTTGGTTAAGTTTCATGGCATTTATTTGATATGAGGCTTTAACCATGTCCTTGTGAATTTTTAAGGCACTTGCAGCATCCACAAATTGTTTCTGCTCTGTCAACCATATCACTACTGGAAATTCAGAATATAATTCAAGACCTGTGACATATCTTCTGTTTCATCTCCCACGTTTCCAGGCTAAATGTAACTATTAATAACTATTCTTTGAACATACTGCTTTCTTATTTTCTATTGATTGTACAGGCACTTAATATTAACTTCACCTAAATGACAGAAGCCTTACTAAAGGCAAGATACATACATTATTACCAATCTGAGAGCTCTTTCAGGGAAGTAAATTTGATTACTGACACCATGTTTTTTAGACAATCCATTTTTATGTTTCTTGTCATTTTAATATAATCTTAACTTCCTTGAGCCTTGAAGATCATCATCAATGATTTGGAGCTTGCTGTAGCTTATTTCTTAAAAACGCCGTGTAAATTTTCATGTGGCTTAGCTGCTTTGACTGTTTCTCACTTATCTTTGTTAACAAAGTCTGTCCTTGTTTTGCCTTATGTTACCTTTGCCAGTTAAAAATGTTGAAAATGGAGCAAAAATGCACAGAATATTTCAATTCTTCTCATCATCTGTTATTTGCTTTCCGTTGCCAGTGAATACTGTATTTGTTGGCTTTTTTTTTATAACATTAATAGTCTATTATGTCTCTCACTTGATTTTGCTCCACTCTTTCCTCTTTGTCTGCCACTCCAATATTCTTTTTACCTCCATCATGCATAGAAATCCACAGCTCTACACCTGGGTTATCTCTCATTTTCTTTTGTTCCCTAATAGGCTCTTTTTCCTGCTTACTAACGTCTAATTTGCAGTCCATCACTATGAGTGGATACATTGATTCATGTTTCTCAGGTCTCATTTTGCTTGTAGTTACAACACTAGTTAGTGTTTCAAGATTGTCTTGCAGTATTTCACACTCAGGACTTTAGTCTGCTGCGTTATGGCAATTTTCACTACGCTGTTCAGGGTAAGATAAAGATCCTGGCATAAGCTCCTAGGCTGCTAAGGTAAACACCTATTTTTTTTTTTAATATATTTCCCTCCCTTTTCACTATCTAATTGATGAGACAATTTGCTTTCTTGTAACTTATTTTTCAGGGGAGGAATCTGAACTGATTACATCAGCCATATCTCTGTGTCCATACACTTTTTGATTCTTGCAAAGAACTTTAACAGATTTTTGAGGCATGACCTCTCTTCATGGCATATTTTTGGCACCCAACATTAGCCATTTACTTCACAAATATCTACATGTGAAGAAATCATCTTGTCTTTCCACAGAGAAAAATAAACAATCTTGGGGTATAATTCAATTTGAGAACAAAAGTAAAATTCTGGTATGTTTTCAGATACTGCCATCTTTCCCAATATTTGATATTTGTCTGTGTGTCTATTAACTACATTATTTTTAACAGTTTCAGTTGTGTGATTTCTGTGATACAAACATGAGCCTTATTGGTCTGGTGTTCCTCCCTCATTTCTTTTGTGATGAGCATAGTTACAAGGAACTTGTGTAGCTTTTCTACTATGGCTGTATCTTTTCTGAGAGCTTATTTTACACCTTAATCATAGAGACATTCTTCTCACGCTTTCTCTCCTTCTTTGAAAGAGTAGGTACTATTTGTTTTTATACCTCAAGCAACATTTTCTTCAACAGTTTTTTGCTTGCTTTAATTTTTGCTTGCTTTAATTTTTCTTTCAGATTTTATTTTTTTTCTACTTCCCCATTTGGCCATGACTCTAAACACTGTCTTGTTTCTAGCGACTTCTCTAACTGTCTACTTCATCCCTGTCAGCTGTTTTGTCTTAATTCCTGTTTAAGGGAATATTATTTATCTTTTCAACCTATAGGATGGTGTATTGTTTCTGTTTTAATCTTTTGTCTTTCATTCATAATGTGACAGTAACAAGCTTTCTTACTTTTAAGAGATGTCCTTTTTGAGATGAACCACTTCATAATGCGTGTGGAGGAGAAGAGGCTGTATTTCTTTAATATGTCGATAAGGTGAATGCATGTCTGAAAACCAAGCGTACTGGCTAATATAACTGTGGTGTTGGATTTGGTGAGGGGTTTTTGTTGTTTTGATTTGGGATTTGTTTTTTTTCTGTGGGATTTTTTTGCAAGGTTTATTTGTGGTTTTTGTTTTGTTTTTTATTCTTTGTGTGGTTCTATGTGCATACTTCATCAAACTTCCCAAATGTTCAGGTGCTGTTTAAAGAATACTCTCTTTGTTCAAGTCCAAAATATTTTCTTTTTTTTGAGTTTTGCTATCCTCTATTCCATTCTTTGTTTGAAAACGTGCAGATTTTATGACTTCATCTAGTATTTCAGGTGTGCATCATGATTTCACCCTCTGTCCACTTTTCCACTAAGCGGCAAGACCAGGCGATGCTGCCACGAAGTTCTTTGGTGTTTAATTCTCTATGCAGTAACTTGCGTTTTGTCTCCAGAACATCACTCTCACCTTTTGCTAGGTCATGGGCATGTCAGTGTACCATGGGCCAGCAGGAGCAGAGAAGTGATTGTTCCTCTGTACTCAGTGCTGGTGAGGCCACCCCTCAAACACTGTGTTCAGTTTTGGGCCCCTCACAAAAAGAAAGACATTGAGGTGCTGTAGTGTGTCCAGAGGAGGGCAACAAAGCTGGTGAAGTGTCTTTAGCACAAGTCTTAATGTGGAAAGGCTGAGAGAACTGGGGTTGTTTAGCCTGGAGAATAGGAGACTGAGAGGAGGCTTGGCTCTCCGCAACTATATAAAAGGAGGTTGCAGCAAGGCGGGTGTTGGTCTCTTCTCCCAGGTAACAAGCGATAGGACAAGAGGAAATGGCCTCAAGTCATGTCAGGGGAGGTTTAGGCTATACATTAGGAAAAATTTCTTCACTAAAATAGTTGTGAGGCATTGGAACAGGTTCCCTAGGGAAGTGGTTGAATCACCATCCCTGGAGGTATTTTAAAGATGTGTAGATGTGGTGCTTAGGGACATAGTTTGGTGGTGAAGCAGCAGTTAAGGGTTAAGCTTAAAGGTCTTATCCAACCTAAACAATTCTATGATTCTATGATAACTATAGTTCTCTCCCTGGATTTCCTTTTAAGTAGATTTATAAAACTGGCCTTCCTCCCTCCACCCCCACCAGAAAAGTCACCAGAACACTCTTTACAGCATCACAAACCTTGTCATCGATGTTCTCAGTAACTGACTCTTCCATCTCTATAACCTATCTCACCTTCCTCTGTGACATAATTGTGTAGAGTAGTATGGCCATCATGTGCACAACCTGTCACCTTATATGGGATTGCAGACTTTGTGATCTGAGACGACTTCTCCTCTTTTGCGTGAGTGCTGTGAGCCTGAAGTGAGATCACTCTACATCATCTGGGCAGCATTCTTCCTTTTACTCATAAGCTCTACAAATAGGAAGCTGCATAGATAAATATAGTCTTAATAAAAATGACATTGATAATGCATCGTATAGAGTGACTTAAGAGAGAGAAACCAATTCAAGTCTTTCTTCGTTCAGTGAGTCTTTGAGCTACAAAACCATCTCACTTGACCACAGAGAAAACTTAGCATGCCAGTAATCCTCAGACAGGCAAGGTGAGCATGAGGTACCCGAGTTCCCTAACATGAATGTGAATTAAGTGTTCAGCCAGTTCAGGAGCTGAGCAAATCCCACTTGCTACAATTTCAGGACACTAAATGCCTTTGAAAACTGAATCCATCAGACTTATATTGTGCTGTGCATAGGTGAATGAGCTCTTATTCTGGGAAAGGCTGATTCGGGTGTTATATGAGTAGGAGACTTGATATTCAAGTGGGTTTTTGGCACAAGGGAACTGGGACTATGTTAGGTAATCCAAGAGGTCCCGATTCCCATATCAATTTCTGAACTTTTCTTTTTCTTCTGTCATTTCTTCTGAACTCAGTGACCTGTAATAGATTTTATTTCTGTTTCAGTGTCCTCTGGTGTTTGTATTATTCTTTTGTTTATTTCTGGTTTCTTCTTCCTTTTCTGCATTCTTATACACTGAAATATCTTTCAGCTAAATCCCTTTGTCCTCTGCAATGTTCTTCCCGACAGATCACATTTAACAATACGATCCTATCCTCCTTTAAAAAGTATTTGCAGTGCCCTTGGCTTGTGATATTTATTTCACTCTTCTTTTCCTTTCTTTGTTATTTTTTATAAACTCTAAAAATCTGGGGTTTATTATTCCTTGGACCACGCACCTGCAGTAGTTTCCATGGCAACATGATTCTGCAGCTCCCAGCTTTTTCATTCCAGATTCTTATTAGCAGTTTGGTAGATGCTAGTAAAAATGTTGTTGGTTCGGAAAGGCAGCTTTGCAGCTGACATCACGAGCATTTAATCACTTTGAAACTGCTTATCTGGTTGCAAGTTCAGTCCCTTTGCCTAGGATGAGTACATAAGCCAACTATGACTGTTTAGTAATCTCATCTCATTAGTTGTGGTCTCTTGTTCTTCTTGCAATTGCATGCTTAAGCTGATAGCTCATATTCAATCCAATTATTTCTTATGATATAAGCACATTCAGATTTCTCTGGTTCTTCTTCTGTCTTTCAGAAACCTGAAAAATTAACTGCATTCCTTTAAATAAAACTTTTAAGCAACTTACTGTAGAAGAGTAGAAGCTAGGCTGTCAAACCTTGTAAGTACCTTCACAAAAATACCTCCCTCCTGTCCCTGAAAGTAAAGTCCTAATTACTTTGAGATGGAGTTTTGAGCAGAGATTGTATTGAAATATCTGTCTGCAAATCTGTCTTACTTTTATGCCCCTCATCACAGTGGAATCTGAATGTCAGATGAAGAGAAATGATCAGTGAGGACTCGAGGAGAACATTAATCTTCTTTTCCATTGTTACTACCTAGTTTTTACTGATAAAAATCTAGTGGATTAACACCCACTGTATTACTGCCAGGAAAAAAATATGGTATTGTGATGGCAGAGGCTTCAATTTGACTGTATTTATTTGTTTTATTATTACCACAAAACAAAATGCAAAATAAATATTATTAGTATAAAAATATAATTTATGTTGTTTTATTTGTGACTAATTTTGTAATCTCATAAGACACTATACATAACATCATGTGTCTAAACAGTGATACAAACGCACACATAATTTGATGTACCAGTAACACGAAGGGTAGGTTATAGTTAAAGAGGAATATTTTTACCAGTCAAACAAAAAGGAAAAAAACCCTCACACCATAAAAACTCTGGTGTCAGACTTTGAAGAATCAAGTTATAGGAGAAAGCAAAAGGGAGGAACTGTCTGGGAAACTGGTTGTCTTCTGGGATCCACAAAATTATTTGGAATAGAGCAGAACTCCAGTCTCCTGCTTTTGTATATGTTTGTGAATTTGTAGAATTTTTTTTTTTTTGACATTAATTGTAAAATAGACCAATTTAATTTGTATTTTACATGAAGAAATTATATTCTCTGTACTCTAAAAAAATGTAAAGGAGACTGATGATTCTTAAGCTCAAGGTAAGATTTAGTAAAATTTTTCGTATTTCATATTATTGCATTTCAAATAGATAACCTTCTGGAAATGAAGCAGGAAATTTTCCAAACCAGCATTTAAATAAACAAAATAATCTGCTGTAACTGCATAAGAAAAGGGAAAAGGGGAATAGAAAGAGATTATGCTATTTTATTCCACATCCATTTAAACTTCCTACAATTTTGTTTGAAATCACAGTATATTTTTAGCTGGCATTACAATATTTATCATCTAAAACATTAAAAAACTCATAGGCTCAAGTCTTGATTGTCTGCTAGTGGTGTTTTGTAACCCACTGACAACCCTTGAATTTTGGCTGCCACCTGGAGTGCTGTTCTCCACTTCCACTGAGGTCACAGACCAGGGACTCTCAACAGATGATATAAAGATGTGCACAGGCAAATGTCTCTCCAGTTTCTGCCTCAGGAGTTTCCACTAATCAACTAGAAAAACTGTTGCTGCTCTCTTCTAACCCACAAAACCAACCTGGGATCTGCAAGTCGAGCTTGATTCTCCCCTCATGTTGTCTGGTGACTTGTGAAAATATTCAGCACCTGAAGCACACAGTGCTGTGTGGTTTTATAGTTTTGAGTGTGTTCTTCCCACCCCATAACGACAGTTTTGTATTCAGAGCCTCTTCAAGTGAATGTTTGGGTGTATCTTTGAAACCAAACAGGAAACCATTTTTTTCTGAACAAATTTTACTAAATATATGATATGAACTTTTTTTGTGGAGAGAGGTGCAAAAATGAAACCCTGAAAACTGGCCAATATAGGAGTTTTCCAGGTTTTGGGTATGCAAAGATGGATATTTGAATGACTGGAGTCTTTATTCTGAATTTTGTATGCATACATATGTACACCCTTGCAATAGAATTGGTGGTCCATCAGCACAATTTTTGACATCTCACTGTTTTATTGGAGTGCTTAGACTACTACAGTGTCCTCCGTAAGCCTGTCAGTGATCTTGGGTGTTAGGCGTCCACAACAAAGGTGAGTGTTTCAGTGGGTTTAGTGTGTAGTATTTCCTAAAGACTGAACACATCAGTCAGGTCCGGTGGCTCTAGCCAAAGCCGAGGATGTGAGCATGGCATGGTTTAGGTGTGGCTGTTGCCCGAGGAGGAGACATCATAGCATGGAGGAGAGAAATCATGTTTTCTAAGGCACAGATACACTTTGCTGGATTTGTGTTTCCCAGGATGGCTTGGCTATTGCTGTGATCTCAGTTTTTACTGAAATGTAAGACCTTTGCACTATTCTGACTGGGTGGATATATCCAGCTGCTTTTTGAGTCAATATTTATTCACTGAAATTAATTTGTTTTCAGAAATGCGTAGTGTGTATTTTGCTTTCCCCCTAGCAAAAGAGTTAAATTGTGTCAGCCTGAATCCACTAGTACTTTCTCTGCTTCAACATCAGATTTTTTCTTTAAAGTATTGTCCAATAGAGTGGACAAAAAGACCTTTTCAAATAATTAATTAATTATTCTAAGATTAATTCTAATTCTTGGTTTACAAGGGAGAAACTCTGCCAGGTTTAGTGTATTGCCTTTATTTCTGCACTAGTACAAAACATTATAGTGTATTGAGAACTATTTGGTTAATATCTGTGAACATTTCTGAGGCTAAACCAGACGCCTTGCTAACTGAGGAGATCATCAGTGATTTCTGTATATATTCCCATGTGGAGTACAATGGTTTATCTCTCAGAGCAACTCCACCAAATATAGTAAATACAGAATTCAGAAGTACAGCACTTGCAAGTTTTCATTTGCTATTTTTTTTATCATTATGCTGCCTTAAGTGCCACCTGCTGTGTTTATAGAGCATTGGATTCATCTGCCAGGGGGGCAAGGATGGTCTGTATGCCATGCTTATGCTTCATGCAATATGGAGAGATTGCATGGCTAATGTGCTGATGGGTCTGGTCACAGGGAAGCCCAACAGAACTGTCAAATAAAACAAAGAGCATCCCAGATACTCGCTGAGCATAGTGCAATAGGTGTAGGACCATAGGTATGATGTGAAAGGAACAAAACCAGTTACAAGTTAATTGTTTTAATTGGTTTGGTGAAATAGGAAGCAAATGCTGCATGGCATGCTGAGAGGTGAGTAGTGATGTGTGCGTAGCTTGGGGTAAGGAGGCAGGGACTTCAACCGGCCATAGCTTGAATTCTCTCCTGTCAGCCAGGCACTCCAGCACAACAGATGGTTTAGCTTTGTGCTGCTTGGGCAGTAACCACTTTCAAAAATTTGCAGCAGGTGTGCAAATATTAAAGAAAAGGATAGCTGCATAGGGCACATCCTGGTACAAACAAAAGATTTCCCTAGTCTTGGTAACTTGTTTGTTCACATTCACTAAAAGTCCTCAGTCTTACCAGGACAACTTGTCTGTCCCAATAGATAGGAATGCTGCATTAAGCAGGACATACTTATCTTAATTTCAGACTTGGATGAGAATTAGATTTATACAAGTATGTGTTGTCTTGACAGGAGTGCTTTTAAAACCAGAGTTTTTAAGTTTGGAGACTAGAACTTGCCTGTCCCTGAGCAAAGGGCTCTGTCCCATGCAGGGTAATAACCTGTCTTGGCTCTTCTGAATACAGAACTGGCAGTTATATTTCTCATCAGATTGCTGTGGTCATGATTTACATGACTTTGTACAGGTTGTTAGGGAAGTCAGGAATGGTTATGAGAAACGTGTTTAGTTTAACAAACTAGTTAGAAGTGCTGATGCTTCTGGAAAGAAAGTTTCTTTTTATTGTTCATTGAACACGTAGTGAGATTCAGGGTAACAGCTACACTTGTGAAAGAGAAATTGAAATAAAGGTGATTTTATTACCTGAGAAACAGCCTTACTTTAGTCTTACCTTTCCATAGTGGCATATAAACCTTCTGTACATCTTGGCACCAGAAACGTATAACAATGAGTACTTTTTGTTGTTGTGTTTTTTGGAGAGACCATCTGTGCAACAAAATGTAGATCTGCAGGAATGCTTACGTTGCAGAAAATGGAACTGGGAAAGGGAGTTGGACTTTACAAAGTTAGGTTTAAGCTACATAGAGCGATTACTTTTGCTGCATAGCAGTTTAAATTTACCACTTCAGAAAGGTTTAAGGGAATCAGATTTCTTCTTTTAAAATGAAGTATAAGCTACATGTAAATGACCCAGTGCTGCCAAAAACTCCCCTTTAGTTCTACCATGTAAGACAGGCTTGTAGGGAATTGTAATTACCTGGCTGTGACTGTGGTGGGAGGTCCTAGCGGAGCCTGAAGGTTCATTGTACTGGCTTTATGCACAAATATGTCATCCACTGCTGTCTATGCCATGAGGAAATAATTCAAGGTAGGCAAGATAGACAGAGAAGGGAAGTCAGTCCCAAGGATTCTTTCGCAAGAGAAAAAAAATTTGCGATCGGGGGTGTTTACTGCACATGTATCATTTACTCCTTATTTGTATTTACTAACAATAGGACCCAATGTGCTTTGCCGATAAAAGAAGTCAGAAGGAGAAGTGTGGGACAACACGCAGGGTGGGAATGGGCCCTTTTAAATTATAATAACATCCAGTGACTTAATCTGGACTTCAAGACTTAAAATGGATTTAATTGACACTAAACACATTGCTCTTCAATGAAAGGTCAGCTTTACTTTACCACAAATGGAATATGAGATTGAAAATTTTGCACTGTTTGTATTTTGAATACACTATACATGCGTAATAATAAAAAACCCCAGACCTCTGAAACGTTCCAAACTACTGTTGAGTCTGCCAAACAAACATCCCTGATACTTCTCCAAGGTGGACCCGACACAGACTTATCTAAATAAAAATTATCTTGGAAAAGCAAGAAAAGAAGTCAGTTCCCTTTAAAGAGAACACAGAGGAAATTATACAGCAATAATCAGATTTACTGTTGTAGTGCACATTTGTTTTAAGTGTAGTGCAGATGAAATTGTGCATAGGACTTTTGTAAGCTCAAGTTGCCATCTGTAGCAAGAGAAAAAACCTTATGCTAGAACTAACTACATGGCTTCAGGGATCTTCCAAAAAGAATAGCCAGAGGATCCTCTTGGTGATCCATTCTTTCTCACAAATCAAAGAAAGTGAAGAAAAGAAAATTCTGGACCCAAGCCAGCATTTATGTGAATGCTTTAGAACTAAAAGTCCTGTTTCTGAAAAGAGCAGTGCGCTGATCTGGTGCTTCAGGCAAAAATGGTTGTAAAATTGGAATTGTTCATCTTCCCTTGAGGGAATTAATTCTGTCAGCCAGCAACTATCTGGGACAGCCACAAGTGTCTTAAAATAGTAGCACGAAAGGAGACAAAGTAAGTGTTAGAAAAACTCAGTCTTCCATGAATAAATTGAACAAAGAATCATTTGGCTGGAAGCTCCTGTTTACAGGGGAAAGGTGTTGATTACACGCAATAAAGTCAAGCAAGGCAGCAGTGTTTATTTCTACATAGTTAGAAAATATATTTGTTATGGACTTAACAAACCAGAAATATATATATTAGTCTTCTATTTTTCAAGTTACCAATAATTTTTTTTTGTCACATAAAATGTCCCATTTTTTTCCTAGGTGAAATGTTCCCACTTTTCCTCAGGCACTTCTAAGGGCAACAATTGAAATGAAGAATTTGACTCAAAAAACAGATTCTCCCAAAATTTACCTAACAGTCAACTGGTGACAGTACTCTGGCTGGTGGAGTCACATTGTGGTATTAATGCCTTCCTCTTTCTAGGCTATGGAAAATATTTTACCACAGACTACTTTGAATGGTATATTTAAAAGAAGTTTGAAATGGAAATCATGTCCATCATCAGTCATTTGTTTTGAGGGATGTTTTGAGTCAAACCAGTACTGCATTTCTCTTTCCAGACAAAAGTATATGAAAACGTTGTCCTTTTTAGTATATGACTTACATATCTCAGTAAATGTGATACTTGCTGAATAAACTTTTTAGTGCTGTTGTGCACACCTGTGTGTTGGCATCTAAAAGTAGATATCTTAATCTTGAACGGAATCATGATTCCAGCTTGCATTTATAAATCACAATGTAGAGAGCAATGTTTGGGTGTCATAACCTAAAGCTAAATCCCACATGTAAGGTCACATTTAAAGACAATGTTCTTGGAAAACAATTAGTTAGCATATTGGCAGGACTTTGCAGAGCTATGTGCTGTGGTGGAACAGGCTAACTTGATCCTTGGGTGCTGGATAAGGATAGTAGCAAGTAGGAAAAGAAGGAATTTTTAACTCAGCAACACCAGACAATGAATTTGTCACTTAGGTCTTCAAAAATACAATAAAATTTGTGGGAATATAGAAGTGATCCATAACTATAAAAATTTCTAATGGTGAGAGACTTAAGCATCTGAACACTCTGTAAAAGACGATTATGAGATGGTTTGGTTGATGGGGATAAGACTGTTCTAAGTAGAGAACAGAGAGTGCTGAAGAGGGTGGTTTTTTTGCAGAGAAAGTTAGGAACATCAATGCTTCAGTTTTGGCTTAGTCGTGAAGATTTTTTTTTAAACACTAGATATAATTAACTACTTGAGCAAGTATTTAGAAAAAGGTAATTTCTTTAACCTTTTAATATTTTTGTTGGTCTTCTCTCAGATGTCAAGTATTTGTTAATGCTCAGTTAAAAATTTCTGCAATAAATGCAAGGAGTAACCATTAACATCTTGTCACATGAGCTGATCTATCAAATCCTTTCCTCTAAATCCTAAGCCTACCTTAATGTCCTCTTAGACTCAGTGCCTTTTTGTGCATATATCTAGGCACATAGACTTCATTCTGCACTACCAGGTACTATTACTCACATGTACATTCAGGTAGATAATGTTCATCATAATCTTCAAGCCCAATGTCTCTCCTATCTCAACTACATTTTGAATGATTTTTGTCTACTTGCTATGAAATAAAAACCATCACGCTTTCAGGTTATATTACCTGTGCTCGTGATTTATTTACCTACTTTTTTCCATTTAGATATGTCACTGCTCACTAGTATCAGGCTGTGTTATTGCAGCTTTATAACTGAGAGACATCCAGTACATAAGATTTACTTTGAGTTGCAAACTAAGACACAGAAAAAGACTATTATCACAATAACTACAAGAAATGCACTTGTTAATATAAAATTTAGTAGAAATTTTCCTTTTCTTTGATGCAGCAGAAGTCCTGTAGCACCATACTAATGTCGTTACGGCTGGGTGTGGACACTCTCTCTATTGGAGGGCTATTTAAATAGAAAAAGCTTTTCTGTCCCTCAAGGCTGAAGTCTTTTTATTCTCATCAGTTGTGACCCTGCAGTCACCCAGTGAAGATATCCTGGAGGAAAATCTCTGACTGTAATGGCAGAGCAGAGCTCTAAGCATCATAAGTCATCCTTGAGAAAGTGAGCACAGAGGAATAATGAAAGCCCCGGCTCCTTCCCTTTCTTATACTTGAGGTCCGGACACATTATATAATGTGTGTCTTTTAAGTCACAAAAAGCAATCATTTATCCAGAGCTTAAGTGGAAAAGAGAAAGGAAAAGAAAGATATAATTGCAAGGAGAGATTAAATGATTCTCCTGCTCAGAAACCTGACAGAGGAGGTGCCCTGCGATTCCTCTGCTCCCAAGACCTATGCAGGGGCAGAGGAATATGGGTTAGAAGCACTATAGTGGCATCTGTAGGGAATTGAGTGTGACTAGTTTGATTTGCATGTCTGGGTATATTTCTGTTAAAGATAGCTGTGTTGTAAAGATGAGAGAGCTGTAATAGTTATAAACATGTTGGTAAATCTCTTAAAAGGCAACTAGTTTGCCTAAATGTGCTTGCCTAGCAGGGCAGGAGTCGTGGTGGGAAGAGCATAAGCATGCAGGCAAGAAAGATAAAGACCATTTCAAAATAAAGAGGAATCTATCTAGAAAGCTGATTTTTTTTTTTTTTTTTTTTTTTTGTGACATTTACTATGTGAATCTTGGAGGTGATTTCATGCTTTATAAAAGAATTAAAATTCTTTCTGGGCTTCTATGAGACGAGACATAGCAGACTGAAACAGAGATGGCTGCAGCAGACCTGTCTGTGTCAGGGTCTGAAACTTTGAACGATTCTCCTGGTTCAGCCCTCTTACCAAAAATCAACATTATGAGTATTTAGGCTAGGGTAGGTTTTGTAGGGTCATGATCTTTCGAGTAATAAACTGAGTTTAGGAATTCCACATTGTTAGATCAGTAAACATTATCAGGAAAAAGAGATGGACTTGCTATGAAGTGATCAATATTGTGTGATTTATTATCTTTGCCTGTTGTATTATTTTGGATTTCTGATTTATTGTGGTGTTGTGTTGTCATTTTCTCTCCTTTGCCTTTTCTGAGTATTTAAATACTTGTTTGTGAAATTCAGAAGGATTTCAGATAATCTCACCCTTTTCTATTTGTTTATTTTCAAGTAGGAACTACTAGAAATGAGAAAAATGAGTCGTTGCCACTTGCTGTATGCCATCATGGAGGCTGACCATCTGGAAAGCAACTTTGCAGAAAAGTGTGCCCTTGCTGCAAAAAAGACAAATGGTGGCCTGAGCTGCATTAGGAGGATTTCTGCCAGTAGTGTGAGGGCGGTGACCCTTCCCCTCTAATCAACACTGGTGAGGCCCCACCTAGTGCACTGTGTCCATTTGTGGACTCCCCAGAGACATGGACATAATGGAGAGAGTCCAATGAAGGGCCACTAAGATAATCAAGGGACTGAACTTGCCTCATATGATAAGAGGCTGAGAGAGCTGGGGTTGTTCAGTCTGAATAAGGGAAGGCTCAGAGGGGAACTTATTAGTGTATATAAATACCTGAAGAAACAATGTAAAGAAGGAACCAGCTCTTTTCAGTTGATCTTCGTAACAGGACCAGAGGCAATGGGCACAAATAGGAATATGGGATGTTCTGTCTGAACATCAGGAAACAATTGTTCACTGTGAGGGTGACTGAGCACTGACATAGGTTGCTCAGGGAAGTGATGGAGTCTTCCTCTTTCAAGATATTCAAAGGTCGTCTGGAAATGGTCCCGGATAATTGGCTGTAGGTGGTCCTCCCTGAGCAGGAGACTGGGCAAGACAGCCTCCAGAGGTCTTTTCCAAACTCAACCACTCTGTGTTTCTGTGGGGTTATGTAGATATGTACAATAATCTTCTGTCCTCCTGCTGATGCCTTTCATCCACTGTCCAGCTGCTAGAGACAGTACCATCACAATCATATCTGCAGGGATATGCGTGCTCAGCTGGGTGTAGGTGGAGATTGAATTGACCGGCTCATACTGCAGATGTGTGAGGTGTCCCTGCCGATCGTGTGTGCAAAGACTTGATCATTACTGCATGGTAATATATCAGACTCTTAGCAGGGCATTTTAACCTGATCATGGTGCTGTGCCCTGCTTCTTAAAGTGTATCTAGGAAATGGTTGGAGTTTAGGCAGAGGAAGGATATAGACCTACCAGAATAGATGACCCCTTCGTCTTGTTGGTCTGCGTTTTAACATCTAACAGTAACTGATTGTATGATTGATCTTTATTACTTGTGTGTGCAATTCATTCATTTCTGATGTGAGAAACGTCTCCACAGCACCTTCAAAATTAGTGTTATACTTTTAAAGATCCAAGAAGCATTAAGGAAAAACAAGGAAGGAAAACAAAAGGATTTTGCTCTTGGAAACTTATTCTGAAAATTCTGTTATCCATTGCGTATGTGTTTAATCAAATCTGTGTGAACCTGCCGAAAATAAAGTAAAATGTCCTTTTTGTATATGAAAAGCACATCAGTAAAGCTAGTTAGTGTCACTGTTATGAATTTACTTTGATTCAAGCAAAGTCTTTTCATGCTAAAGAAATTATTTTTGACAGTATTTGAAAAATGATAGAAGAACTGGTGTTCAAAACGCAGCATCAGAGGTGAGTTTGGAAGGAAGACCGGTGTCCTCTTTGCTTCTCTGTTGCTGTTTTGTTCCATATAATTAACAACAATAATATTGGCTTCCTGATAGAATGACTACGTTCAATTTTGTGGATCAATAATAAACGGTATAGTATTTATCAAATGTGTGATAGAATATCTGTGTAGGCATTCTTTAGACTCAAGTGGAAATTCAAGATCTTGGTTCCAGTAAGTTACTTGGTAAACTGAAGTTGTTAAAAAGCATCGTGTCAAATACTTTAAGAACTATGGATGAAAAGTACTGTAAAATGTAAATATTTTTGTTTTAATTATTTAACTTTAAACTTTTGCCTAGGATAGACTTGAAAAAAAGCTCAAATGGTGTAGTAAATCAGTTGTACTTTGCAATTGATTATAATTTGTTACCAAATGTCCATCCAATAATTTCTATTAATAGTTCTTAATCTGAAAATTTCAACTCTCCCGCTCCCCTTTTAAAGATTCTGCAGGCAGTGGTGAGGTTTTTTTATTCTTAATATGACATAAATACTTTTAATATCTTACTAGATATTTTATCCTTTATATTTTTATGAAACATAATTGCTTTGTCAAATATTTTCTTCCTACAAATTTATCCTTGCTCTACAGGTATGAGGTAGGTTAACATACCAAATCAATACCAATGATCCAGGGACATAAAAAAGTAAGTCAATAATTTGTTTTTCTTTCTAATTGTAGCTAGTATTCAAAAAGACTGTTATCTTTGCAATTTCCCTTTACCTTATTGCCTAAACTGAATTTTGATCTGCTAAGCACAGAGTATTAGTAATGTTGTGGGGTTTTATTTCAAAGCATGTTCTAGTGGAACCTCCTGGGGAGTTTTTGTACTTTTTTTAGAATGAAATGGATTCCACTTCATCTGTGAAATGCAGCAGAGCTAGATCCTCATAGCTGAATCCCCTAGCAAAGAAAAGGTAGGAATCTTAAGCCTCTAATATTGACATAAATTACTAAAAGGGATTCTGACAGCAGAACTGGAAAATATATTAGATGTTTCCCAAAATGTTAATTAGCCACAAATCTGAAATATTTCATGCTTAGCATTTCAGATTTAATTGATTTATTCTGTAAATATTAACATTCTATGTGACCACAACCTTAAAGATTGAAACCTGTGTTATACTAGGTAATATTGTATTAAAATTGCTCTTTATTGTAACTTATACACACATATCATTAAAGATTTAATTACGAGTGATATGATGGCAGAATAGCGGCTACCTTCTTGTCTTTTGTGTCCATTGGGATACTTGTTTCTATTTTGATTCTGTTCCTTTTTTAGCAAGAATAACATCAAAGAATAAAATTAAACTTGCTGATAATATGAGGATATATTAACTATAGGTGATGGAAGGTATCGCCTAGACTTACCTGTTTTAGAGATAAATTTTGTAGGGGTTTTTTCGACTTTAAGATTAAATGGAAGGATATAAAACAAATAAAATGAGACAGATGATTACTACGGGAGAAGTATGAAACTACTGTAAAATCACATTCATGAGCAATGTTTTTGGTCTTCCCCAGGTGGTGAACTTGTTCTCACTTTGTCAATAAATCTCCATTTTCCTGGATAAAGAGCAATGTGATCATGACCTTGGGGCTGGGTATAATCTATGGCTGCTGATTCATGCACCTTCCACAACAGGTTTTGTTTTGTTTTAATATCATTGTAGGGCAAAACTAATGATTCAAACATTTTTAACAGCCATTAAAGTTCTTTATTCTTGTCTTTTTGCAGTTTGGTGATCTTTTTTTGGTGATCTTTTTGTTTTTTTTTAGTTGACCTGAACCTAGATGAAGATGACAGCATAATGGAGAATGGCAAAATTCACTGTGCTCAGCAGACACGATGCCAAATAGATCCACTTATGTTAACAGCCATGGACTGCACTGTGTGTGAAAATATGGATTTTGAAAACTGTGAGCACAAGGTAATGCAAGAAAACGCCATACTTCCAAAGAGATCGAGCAAAGCCCTAACAAGCTGCATTCCTTCCTCATCTTTTCCAAGCCAAGAGCACAACTTTCTGCAATGTGTCTCAGCCCTGGATGCCTGCTTCTCAGGTCTCCATACGTCACATGCTTGCTGCATTCAGGCATTGCTACTGGCTGGCTTTGTTCCTACTTTTACTGTGTTATAAAGCAGACCCGAGTGTATATTTTGAATGTATAGTTATAAGAAATGTGAAATCCCAGAATGTGTAAAATTAACTTTCTCCTGCTCTGTTCGCTCTGACAGTTCTTCAGTTTCCCTCCTAGTGTCCCTGGGGGAAGAAGAGCAGACTTGCTTCTTGCCCTGGAAGATGTGCTATGAGTTTTCTTTAAGGCAGAGGGAAAAAATGAGAATTCCAGAGGGTTTTTATAATTTACCAGGCTTCAAATAATCTCTGGCTGTTGGGAAATGCTATGCACCCTGCATTTCTTGATAATAGTGACAGACAGACAACATAATTTTTAATCTAACATTCTCTGTATTACTTCCGAGATTAGCTCTCCTGTGACAGGTTAGGATAGTTGGAATGCTTCCTTATTCTCATGGTTAACATCTGTCAATAATAATTATTTAATAGTTATGGTCATTGCTTGTCACTTTATTTTAAAAAATAATTTCACTGTCTTCATTTCTGTGTGATTGAGAAAGTTTTGGACTTCAAGAGCAAGCTATTTCCTTTGTCAATGGGATGTGTGCACATATGCAGGATGTTCATCCCTGTTATCACTTTGAACAAAAAATAATACTCAATGAAAAACAAAATCTACTGAAGACAACTCAGAAATTACATGGAAGAGTTATATTTTTTTCCTTTCTTTGACCGTATACTGCCTCTGGCCCCTAAAATGCCATAACCAAATCACAAACACTACTTCAAAGGAGGTCACATAGCCACTGGTGATACCAATGGAAAGGCTGGTAGAAAAAGCTAACTATTTCCAGAATCTATGGGTTTATGCTTTTATTCAGTTTTACTCATGAATTCTAGCAAAGTCAGGGTGAAATGAATCAAACCAGTAAAGGTGACTCAGCTCACTGGAGAAAGGGGCAGCATGGTTTAAATAGTGGCAATTGATGGTCAAATGACTACAGCAATTCAGGGTCACTGCTGTTTCTCAGTCTTCTTTGAAAACTTAGTTTCATATTATAGATCTTTTTATTTTGGGAAATCTGTTTTATTGTTTAATGCTATGTACCACCTACACCAGGCTAATGAAAGGGAATACTCTCTCTCGGGCTGAAGGCTCAGCCTTAGCCGCCTCCTGATGCAGCCTGAGATCTCAGTAGCTGGTGCATCAGGGTGGTAAGAGCTCCCTCAGAAAGCACTTTAGAGTGTTTGCAGATCACTGCACCCATACCCAAATCATAATGTTGTTCTGTCATGCTTGCACTATAGAGATTTGTATTCTGAGGGTAGAGGACAGAGCAACTCCGTCAAGACCATGAAATAGTTTCCTCTGTTGTGCGTATAGGGATCTTTAACTCAATAAGTTACGATGTCTGAGTTTTAGTCTATAACTCTGAGGCACAGCCTGGGTTTTCATCTTATGCTAACAAGCTGGTTACATCATATTCCTTCATTATCATAAGAAGCTTTCACAGATGCTGACTAAACATGCAACCTGTTAGACATATTCTGAAAAAAACCCTGGAAATTAAAAATGTAAATGGAAGATGCTGCTAAATTTTGTATTTAGCCATCAACAGTAGGCTTCATAGCTTTTCACCTTTTAAAGACACCTTTTCTACAGAATATTGAGGCAAATGAATTTGAACAAAAAACAAATATAGCTTGAAAATATCCAACAGTAAATTCAGACAACAGAAAAGGAAGGGTTTCCAAAATCAAGAGTCCCCTCCCCTCTACCACATAGTGGAACAAGACTTGTTTCATTTAGTATTGATTTGTTTTTCTTTACAAATTCAGTGAGAAATTTTCTTCATGTAACTAAGACATCTAGTGTTGAGTTCCCTTTTTTCATTTGTGATGTTGTTTGAACTGAAATAAAATAAACATCTGCTACTGAAAAAAACCTTCAACAGTCAAAGAATTTGGCTCAAGCACAGTGCACTTCCCACTCCCATGAGAATTTAAGGAAGTAAACCCAGTGTAATAGTATTCCTCTATATGGGCTATAGTGAAATAGGAAAGAAATTGAAAGTATGATACAATCTAAGTTAATGTTGCTTCTAGAGCATAATCTGTTTCTAGCCAGCATCTGCTTTATTTCTATTAGCGTACATAGATCTGCTTCTGGTCACAGATGTGTTGATGGAGGTTAAATCTATTACAACAGTTGTGGCAAGGACTGGGTATACTTTGCAAGTTAGTATATATGAAATTTTTCCTTCTTCTTCCCGTCACAGAGGAGATAATTTTTTTTGCATATTCTACATGTACAGCCTAATTTGTTAGCTCAGATTGCTCATGCTCTCTCCTTTCAAAGACTGTTATGTCAATGAAGCAGGCAATCATCCCATAAACACTGTCGTTCACTAGCATTTACGAGTATCTAACATTCCTTTTCTCTGTAAGATTTTTGCTATTTGCTGAGAAATAACTTACCAGGATGATTTTTGCCACAAGGATTAATATTTTTCTAGAAGTTCATTATTAAACTGTAAAGAAGTAATTCCTGCCCATGTCATGTACAATGCTTCATTTAGCCTTTTTTTCTACTGCTCAAGCAGTTGAAAATGAACAGATCTTTCTGATTCTAATTTCAGAGAATTTGCATTATACATACAGAAACATACATTGAATAATGGTCAATGCTCTGAAATTGTCCATTTCTTGTTTTGAAGACTGATGTTATAGACTACTGGGTTTACTTTTTACCGTAAGTTGAAAGCTGTTTTCCCCACACTTACTTTACATGTTCTCCTAATTAAGGTAGAATAAAATGCATTTTGAACCCTAAATAAACTATTTTCTGCAGTCTCCATTTATAAATTGAATCAGCTCATTTCAGTCAATCATACCCTCCAATTTAAAACTGTCATCATAAACCGTAATTACAAAAAATATCTTGATAAGCAGGCTCTGATAATCTAATTCCTAAGGTAACATTCCAGAGCTTGTACACTTCTTTTTATCACAGTATCACAGTATCACAGTATCACAAGGTTGGAAAGGACCTCTGAGATCATCAAGTCCAACCTATAATCTAACACTAACACCAACACTAACACCAACCATCATCTAAACCATGGCACTCAGTGCCTCATCCAGTCTCCTTTTAAACACCTCCAGGGTCGGTGACTCCACCACCTCCCTGGGCAGCCCATTCCAATGGCCAATCACCCTTGACTGGCCTTTTCAGCCAGGACTGCTGAAAGATGATGGAGAGCAGCTTAGCAAGCTCATCCACCAGCTCTCTCATCACCCTAGGATGGATCCCATCCGGCCCCATAGACTTATGAGGGTCCAAACGGCTCAGCAGGTCTCTAACCTCCTCCTCATGGATTGCAGGAGGGCCATATTTCACCCTGCCCCCATCAACCACTTCAGAGGGCCAACTGTCAAGCGAGCTGACATCCTTACTGTTAAAAACTGAGGCAAAGAAGGCATTAAGTACCTCAGCCTTCTCTGCATCTCTGGTTACTATATTTCCCTCCACATCCAACAAGGAGTGGAGGTCGCTGCCGCCCTTCTTTCTGCCATTGATGTATTTATAAAAACTCTTCTTATTGTCCTTAACAGAAGTGGCCAATTTGAGCTCCAGCTGGGCTTTTGCTTCCCTGATTTTCCTCCTACACGACTTAACAACATCATTGAACATGACCTGACTTACATCCCCTTCTTTCCAACGATGATACATCCTCTTTTTCTTACTTAGTTCCTTCAGAAGCTCCTTAATCATCCAGGGCGGCTGTCTGCCCCTACGACTCTTCTTACAACACACAGGGACAGCCCGCTCCTGTGCCTGCAAAACTTCATTCTTGAAGTATATCCAAGCTTCCTGGACCCCCTTGCCACTAAGAGCTATTTCCCAGGGTACTTTCCTGACCAGTTCCTTAAATAATCCAAAATCTGCCCGCCGGAAGTCCAGCATTGATGTTCTGTTCCTGGCTTTTCCTATTACATTGTTCAGAGAGAACTCAATTATTTCATGATCACTAGACCCCAGACATCCTCCGACAACAACATCACTCACCAACCCATCTTTGTTTGTAAACAGCAAGTCAAGCAGAGCCTCACCCCTGGTGGGCTCACTCACCACCTGTGACAAAAAGCAGTCCTCAATACACTCTAAGAACCTCCTGGACTGCCTCCTCTCAGCAGTATTAAGTTTCCAGCAGATATCTGGAAGGTTAAAGTCTCCTAAAAGAATAAGGGCAGCTGATCTAGAGGCAGCCTCCAGCTGTTTAAACAACAGAAGATCCAAATCCTCCTCCTGGTCAGGCGGTCTGTAGCACACTCCAACCAGGAGGTCAGACTTGACTGCCCCTCTGACTCTTACCCATAGGCACTCAACCTGGTCATCATCGATCTCAACTTCAACAGTATCCAGGATTTCCCTAGTGTAGAGGGCCACCCCTCCACCCCTCTTCTCACGCCTGTCTCTCCTGAAGAGCCTGTAGCCTTCCATGGCAGCACTCCAGTTATGACAGTCGTTCCACCACATTTCCGTGATGGCAACTATATCATATCTCTCCCACTGGACCAGGACTTCTAGCTCCTCCTGCTTGTTTCCCATACTGCGTGCGTTTGTGTACATGCACTTCAGTTGGGTTACTGACAACCCCCTTTGGGATGGCTCATCTTCCACGGGGACATCTTTGGCGAGCCTAGTAACTCCCCCCTCCCCCGTCATGCCTAGTTTAAAGCCCTCTCAACAAGCCCTGCCAGCTCCTGAGCTAGACTTCTCCTACCCTTCGGAGTTAGACGAGACCCATCGGGGTCAAACAGGCCAGGTGCCTTAAAGGTTTCCCCATGATCAAAGAACCCAAAATTCCTCTGCCGGCACCAGCCCCTAAGCCATCTATTAACTGCATATATTCTCTTATTCCTGTCTGTATCCATCCCTGCCACCGGGGGAACTGAACAGAACACCACCTGTGCTCCTGCCCTATCTATTGACCGTCCCAGCTCCTGGAGTTCCTTTTTAACTACCCTTGACCCTCTTTTTGCTAGTTGATCACTACCAGCCTGTACCACCAGAAGCGGGTAATAATCGGAGGGTTTAATTAGGTCCGGGATTTTACTATCTTTTTTCTCGAGGAATGTTTGAATATAGGCTTCTACAAAAGAAACTTTACAAGAATAAGACCAAAACTCTTTGGAAAATAAGATATTTTTCCTTTTAAAATTGCCCATCTTAGATGTGCTTTCAAGTAAGCAAATACAACAATTGATCTTACCATGCTTCATGGGTTAGCTTCAACCACTAAATACTCAAACTTGTACAGCTACAGTTCAGAGAGCTTCAGTAGTTCAGACAATAGTTGAATTAGTCTTTATTGGGTATGAACCAAGGCCTTCATGAAAGTAACTGCATATTTTGGCGAGAAGTGTTGCATCTAACTTGATTTGAACTCTTCAGAGTTTCTGTGTTCTGTTTCAGAGAGAAAGGCTGCCAAATCTCTATAGTCCTCAGAGGCTAAAACCATCCATGATAAAAGTAATCAAGCTTGGGTTTACTGCTGTTCCAGGAGTGAAGGCATTACAATGCTCCAGCATCTCATGTTGCGTATTATCCTGCCTCTTGGCAGATGATGTAAAAGTGTCCTCAGTCCAACTTGGAAGCTGGATGCTTGGAATCCATGACCTTGCAATATTCAGTCAATCTTCTTTGCCCTGTCTCCAAGCAGAAGCAGCTAAGAATAAAGACATGTCTATTGTCAGTTCCTTAACCATCTCTCAAGCATAAAAGAATTATAACATAATTTATCACAATATCACAGTATCATAAGGTTGGAAAGGACCTCTGAGATCATCAAGTCCAACCTATAACCTAACACTAACACCATCATCTAAACCATGGCACTCAGTGCCTCATCCAATCTCCCCTTAAACACTTCCAGGGTCTGCGACTCCACCACCTCCCTGGGCAGCGCATTCCAATGGCCAATCACCCTTTCAGTGAAGAACTTTTTCCTAACATCAAGTCTAAACTTTCCCTGACGAAGCTTGAGTCCATGCCCTCTAGCTCTGTCACTGGTCACAGTATCACAGTATCATAAGGTTGGAAAGGACCTCTGAGATCATCAAGTCCAACCTATAACCTAACACTAACACCAACCATCATCTAGACCATGGCACTCAGTGCCTCATCCAGTCTCCCTTTAAACACCTCCAGGGTAGGTGACTCCACCACCTTCCTGGGCAGCCCATTCCAATGGCCAATCACCCTTTCAGTGAAGAATTTTTTCCTCACATCAAGTCTAAACTTTCCCTGACGAAGCTTAAGTCCATGCCCTCTGGTTCTGCCACTGGTCACCTGAGAGAAGAGACCAACCCCTGCCCGACTACAACCTCCTTTTAGGTAGTTGTAGAGAGCAATGAGGTCTCCCCTGAGCCTCCTCTTCTCCAGGCTAAACAGCCCCAATTCCCTCAGTCGCTCCTCATAGGGCTTGTGCTCCAGCCCCCTCACCATCTTCGTTGCCCTCCTCTGAACACATTCCAGTATCATAACATCTTTCCCATACTGAGGGGCCCAGAACTGGACACAATATTCAAGGTGAGGCCTGACCAGTGCCGAGTACAGGGGGACAATAACTTCTCTGGTCCTGCTTACTACACTATTCCTGATGCAGGCCAGGATTCCATTAGCCTTCTTGGCCACCCGGGCACACTGCTGGCTCATGTTGAGCTTCCTGTCCACCAGCACTCCCAGGTCCTTTTCTACCTGACTACTCTCTAGCCACTCTGTCCCCAGTCTGTATCTCTGCATGGGATTGTTGTGTCCAAAATGAAGTACCCGACATTTGGACTTATTAAACATCATCCCATTAGAATCGGCCCAGCTCTCCAATCTGTCCAGGTCCCTCTGCAGGGCCATCCTACTCTCTAGCAGATCAACTCTTCCTCCCAGCTTGGTATCATCTGCAAATTTGCTGATGATGGACTCAATCCCCTCATCCAAATCGTCAATAAAGATATTAAACAGGACGGGACCCAATACCGATCCCTGGGGGACACCACTGGTGACCGGCCGCCAACTGGATGAAACACCATTTACCATCACTCTTTGGGCTCGGCCATCCAGCCAATTCCTAACCCAGCACAAAGTGCTCCCATCTAGGCCACGAGCTGGTCACCTGAGAGAAGAGACCAACCCCTGCCTGACTACAACCTCCTTTTAGGTAGTTGTAGAGAGCAATGAGGTCTCCCTTGAGCCTCCTCTTCTTCAGACTAAACAGCCCCAACTCCCTCAGTCGCTCCTCATAGGGCTTGTGCTCCAGCCCCTTCACCATCTTCGTTGCCCTCCTCTGGACACACTCCAGCATCCTGACATCTTTCCCAAACTAGGGGGCCCAGAACTGTACACAATATTCAAGATGAGGCCTGAGCAGTGCCGAGTACAGGGGGGATGATAACTTCTCTGGTCCTGCTCGCCACACTATTCCTGATGCTTATGTTGGAGGATGCCTTCACAAGTCATCTAGTTCAAGTTACTGCAGAAAGCAGAGCTATTCCCCAAACTGGGTCAGCTAGTTTAAAGCCTTCTAATAGAATCACAGGGCTTTTAAGATTGGAAAAGACCTTTAAGATCATCTAGTCTAGTTGTCAGCCCAACATCCCTGTGCCTACTACACCAAGCCCCAAAGTGCCACATCTACACATTTTTTGAAAACTAACACATCGAGGGATGATGACTCCTCCACTTCCCTTGGCAGTCTATTCCAATGCTTCACCACTCTTTCACCAGCTTCATTTGCACACACTCCACCACCTCAATGTCCTTATTGTAGTGAGGGGCTCAAAACTGAACAGTTTTTGAGGTGTGGCCTCACCAACACTGAGTACAGGGGGACAATCTCTTCCTTAGTACTGCTGGCCATACCATTTTGCCAGTTGTGATATGAATATTTTCGATAGCATTGATTCTATAGCCTTAGAGGAATTGTATGCCAGTGCATAACCACTCTCACTGTGAAAAGAATTTAAGCTGTATATTAGAGCGTAAGACACATTTTGATCCTTAATTTAGCGTTATTCTGGAATTTCAGAGTCTAGACCAGTCTAGGATTAAGGTTTTTAAATGTTATGGGACTGTCAGTTTACCTTAAAACTGGTCTATGGCCTATTCTAATACACAATTTGACTGCATTTTTTGAAGGCTATTTCTTGACTTCCAGTCTGGTTATATCTCCTGACATATTTCTTGCTGTTTCCTTGCATGATCCTGCCCTTCCCCTACAAAGAAAGAACACAACAAAGAGGTAACTGGTGGAGATGCCTTGTTGAAGAAAATGTTAAATCTGTCTGATGTTCAGGCATCTGGGAGATCAGTTCCCAGATTTATAATAGAATGAGGAGATAAAAGGTGAAGAAGAGGATGGCTAACCAGTCAGAGAGTACACAAATATGAAAACTGAAGTTATGAAAGCTGAAGGTGGGATGAAGGACAAAGCAAACTGGGGAACAATGCCAGAAAGAAGGTTAAATGGAGAAAAAGAAGAATGGTTTAGTCTTGTCATATAGAATCACAAAATAGACGTATATATGATTTCATGAACAATTGTATTCACTTTCTGTAGCATGTTCTATAACAAACAAGATGTACTTTCAAATACAGTCAAATAATTTTAAAATATAAACCTTAAGTGTATAGCATTGACATTCTTAAATATGTGACTTTGAAATTGTGATTCTGCAAATTTAAGAAATATAAGTTTTCATGCAGCATGGCATATTATCCAAATATTTTGACTAAAATGCCATATATGCCTCCCTCCTTGCTGTGGTTTTAATTAAATATGTTACCAAAGGCATAAGATGGTACTATTGGTCTTTATTCATGGCCGTTCTTTCTTACAGTTTTTCTCTAGATCTGTAGCATCACGTCTTGTAGTTTTTGTAAGGAATGTACCTGAAATTTGTACAGCTAAGCATCTTTAAAGAGAAATAAAAGGTAGAATTCAACTTGGATTTAGCAGTCAGACAGTGATACCAAGATAGAGAAAAATATTAGAGTTTCAAAATGAGGTTTATGCTAATCCTGTAAAAAAATATACAGGTGACAAAACTTTCTATATTCTGACTTAAGCCTCCAGTGTTTTCCATAAATTCAATTTCATGTTTTATCTCTCAGTTATAGCAATGGAAAACAGCATAAGAGAAAACTGTGAACTAAAGAGAAACAGAGATAAATTTGGTTTTAAAATAGGACAATTCCAAATTTAAAGGAAACAATAGAAAAAATAAAATAGTATTAGTATCATTTTCCCGATGAGATACCAAAACTTTGATTCTATAAATATTTTTTGAAGTTTATTATGGATCATTAATTGTTTTGCCACATAAGACTTAAAAAGTGACAACAGTAAAATAACTGCTTAAACTGCAGAGAAATTATGTATTTTTCAATATGATTATTTTTCAAACTCTCACATTTGTTCATTTTAGCAGAAGCTTAGTGAATTTATCATTGGAGGTTAAGTGACTTCTTAGCCAAGTGTTTACTGACTATAAACACGATTTAAATAAATTGATTTTTGTTGTTATTTTTATCAGTGCTTGAGATAGAAGAATTCTTAGTTTATGTGTTTTTGTGTAATGTAAAAGAAAGTATATGAGTATATAAGATGGAACAGGTGTTTATCAGTTTTTCTGAAGAGGGAAATGGTATTTTTATTATTTCTGTTTTTTCAGTCCAGAGAAATCCACCTGGAAAGGAGAGATGTATCTGAAAAAAGAATGTCTGTAGCACACGTAAACATAATATGTTTATTAATGGGGCAAATTCTTACAGTTATTTATAGTAAAATGTTTAAGTGGCAACTGGATACTTAGTTAGGAAGCAACCTTCGGAATGTGCATCACTTTGAGGAAGATGGTAGAGAAGAAGCTTCACCTCTGTCTGGTGTTTCTGAATGTCTTTGCTGTGATTGTGCTACTAGATAATTCAGCAGTGAATGAAACTTAGATAGTCAGATAATGTTTGACTTATGCAAAATGAAAGCTATGTTAAGTAGAACTAACAAAAATTAACTTGCTAGAACTCTGGGTTTTTGTTCTGCCATTTCGTAGCACTGGTTCTTTGGTCATGTTTTGTAAAATTTACATAGAGTGATAATTTATGTGTATTCTTCACTAGAAAATCAATAGTAGATTTCAATTTAAATTATGAATAAATTATATTATTATAAATTATATCCTTTTTCCATTCCAGCAATTTTCCCAAGCATTTCTAATTTTCAGCCAGATAATAATTTACTTTCAAAAATATAGTTGTGTTTCTTAAGGAGAAAGTTATATCTTCTATCATTGTATGTATATTAATAAACACAACAGACTTAAAAAGCCACCAACACAGTCTTAGGTCTAAAGATTGAAGAAAACTTGAGGGCAATTTTCTTCTATGATTTACTGCATTCCTCTGGCTTACTGTACACTGATTTAGTTACAGTTGCATACACTTTTTTCCACCCATAAGGTTTGATCTAGTCTTGCATATAGAGTCTAAAATGCTTGTAAGAAAATTGCAAACATTATTTAACTGTGCAAGTTAATAAAAGAACCCTTCTGCAATCCAGGACAAATTTCACATGTAGCTTAAGGGTGTGTAATTCTCATCTTCCGCAACAGTGCACACACAACCATGTTTGCATATCTCCTATTTCCTTGTGGACTTCCATCACGAAGTTTTGCTATCACAGTTTAAACTTCCTGTGCTCAGCTTCCAAGTTACTGTTGCCCAGGATGGGCTTTACTGAAGTTTTCCTATTTTGTTTTTTCTAAGGTGAACTGAGTATATAAAATCTCTGATGACAGCTGTGTAAAAAAAAAAAATCTCCTATGCATTTCTAAACAAACTTAATACTTCATGAAGTTGTTCTTAAAGCCCATGGGATCTGTAAGAGGAAGGCAAAGTGTGTTTTGCTTTGACAACACCAGTGTTGGGTATTTCACAGGTTGGAACTGGGGAAACCTCAACTCTCACAAGAGAGTTGAGAGCCACTGTTGTCTCATGTTAAACTGTTGGCTGGATTTGAGGTGGTGACCTTGACATACAAGCCTGTATATCTGAAAATGAATCTCCAGATTAGTCTGGTTCTTGACATTTCTGCTCTTTAGTGCCTGTGTTTCCCCCCTCCGAGAAAATCCTGGGGCCATTTGCATATCAGCAACTCCTAGTCCTCAGGGTATAGCTCCTACACATTTTTACAGAGCTCTTAATACCTCTGTCAGTCGTTGCAGACTTTCTTGAGCTGTCTGCTCATCTGCAGGTGGAAGCAGGACAATTCCGCATGCCCAGAGACTGCCAGGGCCCAGGGCTGTTCCTACCATCCTAAGTGCAGGGCAGAAGTCTTGCCTTCAGTAATACTTTCTCCTTCAAATGCCAATCCCTGTCTTACTTTGCCATTATGAACATTGTTTTAATAGTTTGTTCATCAGTAGATGAGCACTTGATTGGCTTTTTAAAGTGTTTGTAGTTTTACTGTATTATGTGGTAATGTCTTATAATCCTTACAGAATACAGGAAATTGCTTTTGTTCCCCTGTGAGTTCCGTGGCTCAGAAGAAAGACTTCAATCTCTCCATGCCTTCTGAGATGGGATGAACATTTGAATTTCTTTGAATTCGTTAGAGTACATCAGGAAATAAATTTTGAAGGTAACATTCAAGTGCTTTAAGGTTAAAGGTTTCATAGATATTTCCCAAGTTCAAAGTAAACAAAGCACTGATATAATGCATGGGGGAATGTGATGATCTAAGAGGAAAATTAAAGTTATGAGCTGTGGTCTAACATAAGAGATCATGACTCAACAGTCCTGACTTTCCCAACGAGGCTTCTCTTGGGTCTAGTTCTGAGTTTGTTTACCTGTGTTGAGGAAAACAAATCTTTTCTGTGTCCCATGGAAGAAACGTGGAGAAAACCCACTATCAATCACATTATCTCATTTGTTTTTTTCTATAAATGAATGTCTACAGCCAGACAAATAAAATGATACAGAGGTTGTTCCCTGACCTGAGGCCAGTTGGCAAAGGACATATCTCTCCAGCTGAATTCTCTTACACGCCAAAAGAGGATGGCTGCATAAAAAGTGCTGACTGGGGCTAGCCTAAATCCCATGTGTGGGGAGAACACCCATCTTACCCCAACTACTTCCTTTTCATTTTAAGGTAATATATAATAAAAATTACATTGATTCTATCTACGTTTAAGGATTAAATACGTAGAAGTTGTAGTAATTTTATTTTGTCAGCATAATTTTTCTTCTACCTTTGTATTTTATGAAAAAAACACCCTACAACTCTTCCTACTCCACAAAAAGAAAAAAAACCCCAATGTGTTACCAGCAGTTTCAGAAATAAAAAATTTCTGACATTCTTTAGCAGTTATCTTTGTCAATTAGTTCCCTTCAGACTGACTTCAGCTAACAGGTGCATTAAAGTTCAGTGTGACTGCCTTCTTCATAGTCTCATGGAACAGGACAGCTATGTGTCTTTCTAAATTAGGCTTTGACAAAAAAATAAAACTTAGCTCTGTTGTCTAGCTGTCAGTGAGATAGAAAAGCAGTCCTGCAGAGGCAATGCAAAGAGTACGTGTAATTGGGAAGCGTGTGAGTGTCTGAACAAAGAGATGGAAATCAGTGAAAGGAACACTAATTAGCTCTTAAGAATGCTTTTTGTTTTTGAATTACCTCTCAAGCGAAAAAACATATCTTTCCTTAAATTATAATTAGAATAAAAAAACACATCTAATTTCAGAGGTTAAAGTTTTTGTACAATTTCTGTTGATATCGTATATAAAGGAAGTTAATATGTGCGTGATAAAAAAAATCAATCCTGTATCTATGCATGTGTGTGTGTGCACATGGATTTGAGCAGTCATATTTAAGAGTAACCAGCAACTGTTTATACGACACATCATGTACATGATGTCATTTACATTTTCTACAGTATGCCAGGCAGGATATAAATATAAAGTGTAATATGACTCTACACATATTTACAGCTGTAAAACATGTCTAAAGAGGAAATAAACAGAAAAAAAAAAATCATGGTTTTAATGTTATTTTCTACATGCCTACACATCTTCCACATCTTCAAGTTTAAATATTAATAAAGCCATTTTAAATGAGTAAATTATTGCAGCTTTCAGACTCAGTCAGAACAAAGACATGTCAAAGTGAGGTTTTGATTTCAAGCTTTGTTAGTTTTGAAAGTAGCATTCAGGTTTTGTTCTGTGTCAATTTTACCATAGATTCTCTGTCAGAAAATTCACGGTGTAACTTATCTTTTGTAAAACAGATTCTGATTCTTATTCCTGGCTGAGAATCTTTTAAAAGAGAAATCAGTGTGTGGTAACGCAGGCTGTGCAGTCATAGTATCCAGCTAGTCTGCACTAACTCCCCATCAGGCTCTGGCTATTTCTATACCAAGTGCAGTCAGGGGACAGACCTTGAGCACTGGTGTGTTATCATATTGGTAAACTGTTATCGTGGGCCCTAGTATGTTTTTGGCCAATGTCAAGCAGAAATATCCCAAAGAATGTATGGTCATGATATAGCAGTTTGCAGACGTGAGGGGCAAGTCCCATTCACACTCTCTGTGCTCCCCTCATTTGGACGGGAACAAGTTCTTCTCTGCGCTGCCATCCTCTAAGCAGAAGAATGGGCAGTTATTTTTTATTTCCTTCTGTACACATACCTTCTAAATCCACGCTAAACGTGAGCTAGGTTCTTCCACTAGTGAACATTAGTGAACTAATGTATTTAGTAAAAAGGCTTTTAAGCATCAGATATATTTGCAGGAGGAAGTATTGCAGTATAGCAACTCTGCTCTAAAAATCACACTCTTTATTGCTGCAAAAGGACTGCTAGGTGAAAACAAGCCCTGAACAGGTAAAAGCCAAGTATTATTTTCTGAAATATAAAAAGGCTTTTTTATTAACAAGGAATAAGATAATTTACTTTTTAATGTGCATGTTTTGATAAGAAGTTCAAATCAACAGTGATAATACATAATAATTTTACACTTATCTTGTAGGACACACAAATTCTGTGTTTCACTACTTAATTGTGAATTTCTTTTTTTTATTTTTTAACTCAGCAAAAACTGGACTCCTTGTCAGTTCCTTGTTTTGATTATGCACGTACTTTTCTGCTGAGTCTCTGTTTCTGGGATAATCAAGAACAGATCCTGTGAACACAAATCTAAGTTTTCCTTCCAGACATGATATCCTGCAATAGTTTGTGAGCTACCAGCTGATTTTCTAACCTTATGTATTGGATTTCTGAATCTTCCATTCACTAACAAGATCTGCTGAATGTCTTGATGTGTTGTGCTAACTCACTGCTGTGTTATCGCAGGGTTACCTCAGTCTGCAAAACTTTGTTCCTGCTATTTCCCACAGTCCATCTTATTAACTCACAGAAGGAACTTACTGAATTCAGCTTGAAGATTTTGAGCTGACAAGACCTCAGGTGTCCACCTTTTCTTTCTCTCTGTGTTTCCTGACACTGAAGGTAAAATCTAGGGTGAGAAATAAAATCTCCGCTAGGATGGGACATTTTTACTTTTAGCTGTCTTAGATTTTTGTGTCAAGAAGACTTTTCTTATTAAACCGCACCTCATAATAAAGGGAGAAAAACTAAGGATGGTTCAGAAAAATATTTAACTATCCTGGTCCATAATAATTATATTCTAAAAGTGGGATCATCTCACCTGACTTGAGATTACTAATTGCAAGATTTATTCTCTCTCTGTTCTCTTTTTAGTTATTGAGAATAAGATCATCTGATTTGGACTTTTAGCAGGAAAAGAATTCCTGGAATCATAAAAATAATGTGAAAGCTGTGGATAGAAGGAGGATAAATATGCCAAAGAATCTCGTCTGCTATAGAGGCTACAGCGTGGACTTCTTTGATGGCAGGCATTAGAGAATTCACATGCAAAGTAGCCCTTTCAAGTGTTCCCAGTTTTGAGAAAAGATACAGTCACAACATCAGTCAACAACAGGCATGAATCCAGACAAAACAGGCTTCACCAGCTCTGGTGATTATGGATTTGTTTTCTAGAACAAAATCTGTGCTTCAGATTAACAGAAAATGAAATGTTGAAAATTAAAAAACATGGTTTAAAATGTGGTTATTCAGTTCTGCTATTAGGTTTGGAATAGAACAGGATACAATTTTATGAATGCAACATTTCATTTGACAAATTCTTTTTCCTAAGCTTTTCATATTTTCCATCACATTTTCTGCATAGGCCAATCTGCAAATGGAGAGTTCTGTACAAGCCGTTGTGGTCCTGACATGCTGATATGATCAGCACCTAACTGCCACAAAGTAGAAATTAAGTCCATCTGTCCTGGAATGTAGTGTTACAGAACTGGGACATATGCCTTTTGGTTTGGGGTTTTGGTTGCTTTATTTTTTTCCTTAAAATGTAATTTCTCACATTGGTCATAACAAAATAATTAGGGCCTTGGAGAACTCTTTCCTTTCAGGATTTGTAAAGCATTGGCTGGGACAATTTCAGAAAAGATCTCACTAATTATTTCTGAAGGTTATATGAAATGCGAGAAGGCTAAAACCAGGCAAATACAGTGTGCATCTTCACAGAGGTATAAAAGGGAAAAGGAGAAGGATTTTAAAAAACAGGCACTTACCTTCAATTTCCTCAATAATTCTGGAAGGTAAGAGATCTCTACAGAAATATATTGTAGATATCATACACCTTAGCTTCAGAAAGGCTTTTGGTACTGTTTCACCCACCTTGCTTACAAAGACGATATTGAGACATGTTCTTGAGAAAAGAACATGGAAGAAAAAGTATTTGTACAGATATGCAGAGAGAGTAGTTTGCACTGTTTTTTTTTTTCAAAAAGGAAATATAAGGCATCTCCATCTTGTGCTATTAAAACCTTTTATTAACCACTTGAATTATTGCTGTTTCAGACTACTTAAAACCAAGAGAGAATTAAATTTTTTTGGATGAAGGATTACAATTCTGCAGGTCTTAAGAGACTGGAGATATGATATGAAATAAGAAGTTCACACAAGGTATTGTAATTTAGTAGGAACAACCAACTAGAGACATGGATCTGAAAAGTGATAAGACTGCACTGTCCAGTACTGGAAAGCCTGCCTTAGGAATGCTGTGTTCTCTTCTGGGCATCAAACGAACTTCATAAAAGATATGGACCAACAGGAGATGGTTGAAACATGTAAAAATTAATTCAGACTGAATGTTTATGGACCTTAAGAGATATTTCATAGGAACAGGATTAATGTCCACAGTCACAATTTTTTTTTTGCAAAGAAAAAGGAGTGACCTTTCCCAGAGGTTCAGGAAAGATAAGACTAGAAGTAACCTGTTTGAGTTACAGTAAGAAAAATTTGGTTTACGCTTTAGAAAATATTTGAACCATAAGCATAATATAGTACTGAAGTAAATCTGGGAACAATTGTAGATTCCATGGCACTGAGTAGCTACATTAAGAAAAAATGACTGAGAACTGCCAGCTTAAATTAGTTTTGAAGGTTCATATTTTACTATTTCTACTGAAGTCTGTGAATCATAGAATCATAGAACCTTCTGGTTGGAAAAGACCTTTGAGATCATCGAGTCAAACCGCATTCATCTTCTGCTAAACCATGGCCCTCAAAAACTCATCTACCCGTTTTTTAAACACCTCCAGGGATGGTGATTCAACCACCTCCCTGGGCAGCTGTTCCAGTGCCTGACCACCCTTTTGGTAAAGAAATTCTTCCTAATATCAAGTCTGAACCTCCCCTGGAACAACTTATGGCCATTTCCTCTTATCCTATCACCTGTCACCTGAGAGACGAGACCAACACTCGCTCTGCCACAGCCTTCTTTCATGCAGCCATAGACAGCGATGAGGTCTCCCCTCAGCCTCCTCTTCTCCAAACTAAACAACCACCATTCCCTCAGCCGTTCCTCATAGGACTTGTTCTCTAACCCCTTCACCAACCTCGTCACCCTTCTCTGGATACACTCCAACACCTCAATGTCCTTCTTATACTGAGGGGCCCAGAACTGAACACAGTACTCAAGGTGTGGCCTCACCAGTGCCGAGTACAGGTGCACAATCACTTCCCTTGTCCTGTTGCCCACACTGTTTTTGATACAGGTCAAGATGCCGTTGGCCTTCTTGGCCCCCTGGGCACACTGCTGGCTCATATTCTGCTGGTTGTCAATCAACCCTCCCAGGTCCTTCTCCTCCAGGCAGTTCTCCAGACAGTCTTCCCCAAGCCTGTAACGCTGCATGGGGTTGTTGTGTCCCAAGTGCAAGACTCAGCATTTGGTCTTGTTAAACCTCATACCATTGGTCTCAGCCCAAAGATCCAGCCTGTCCAGATCCCTCTGCAGAGCCTTCTTTCCTTCAAGAAGATCAACACTGCCACCCAGCTTGGTGTCATCTGCAAACTTGCTAAGGGTGCTCTCGATCCCTTTGTCCAGATCATTAATAAATATATTGAACAAGACTGGGCCGAGGTACACCACATCCACAGCCTTTCCCTTGTCCAATAACCAGGTAACCTTGTCATAGAAGGAAATCAGTTTGGTCTGGTAGGACCTGTCTTTCATAAAACCCTGTTGACTGGCTCTTATCCCCTGGATGTCCTGCATGTGCTGTGTGATAGCACTCAATACGATCCGCTCCATGACCTTCTCCGGTACCGAGGTCAGGCTGACAGGTCTATAATTCCCTGGATCCTCCTTCCGACCCTTCTTTTAAATGGGAGTTACATTTGCCAGTCTACAGTCAAGAGGCACTTCCTCAGTCAGCTGGGACTGTGGATAGGTGAGGGAAAGGTGTTTGGCAAGGACATCTGCCATCTCCCTTAATGCCCCTGGGTGTATCCCATCCGGCCCCATAGACCTGTAGACGTCTAATTGGCTGAGTACGTCTCTCACCAAGTCTTCTTGGAACATTGAGGGTTCACCTTTGCACCCTTCTGGCTCAGGAGGCTTGGAGCCCAGAGAACATCTTTCTTTACTATTAAAGACTGAGGCAAAGAAGGCACTAAGTACCTCTGCCTTGTCCTCAGTCTTTGTTACTACCATTCCCCTTGCATTCAGTAAAGGACAGAGTTTCTCCTTCCTCTTCCTGTTGTTGTTAATACACTTGAGGAAACTTTTTTTTGTTTTCTTTCACTGAACTGGCAAGATGGAGTTCTACTTTATAATTTTTTGCCTACATGGTCTCACCTGCTCCTTGTAGTCCTCCTGAGATGCCTGCCCCCTCTTCCAAATATATTTTCCTCTTTTCCTTAGACCAAACACAGAGCTCTCTGTTAAGCCAAGCTGGCCTTCTTCCCTGCTGACTCATTTTACAGCACACGGGGATGGCCTGCACTTGCGCCACCACAATTTCCTTCTTGAGGAGCATCCAGTCCTCATGTGCTCCTTTGTCATTTAGAACTGTCTCCCACTGGACTTTATTAAGCAGCCTTCTAAACAGTGCCCTCCGGAAGTCCAAGATGGCAGCTCTCCTTACACATCCAAGAACTGAGTATCCTATCATATCGTGATCGTGTATTTTTTTTTTCTCTTTTTTTTCGAGCCCCTGTCTCTTCATGTAGCTACTGCCTACTGTCGTTTCAGTGATTTATTTTGGACCAAACCCCAGTCCCCACCTACTAGGGTGCTTGCAAGTGATGCTGCCACCTTCCCTTCCATGGTCAGCCCACACAGGGCACAGTACTGCTCATTGCAGACTCGAACTCACGCTTAGGCAATCCGGTCACGGCTCTATCTCCCTCCTGGCTGGGATTACAGGCACACGCCACCACGCCTGGTTATATACAGTGGAATGTGTTTCCTGCAGGCATACCTTGAATATTTGCTGAGTATGTATGAACTGCCATGGCTTCAACACTGGCTGAATGTAACTTTTGGCATTGGCCAGTTTTCCCTCCTTATTTCACCATAGAAAAGTCATGATAGCAATAGCTGTGGGTACACTCTTTCTTCAAAAATGCTTAATCTTTTTTTTCTAATCTCTGGGTTCGATATATAATACCAAAAATAAATTTACAGAGCGGCTGTGAAATCCTACTTGATAATTCCTAATTGAAATATGTTCCTTGATCCAAGCCAATGATTTACATAAGCTGAATAACAAGCTGGGGTTTGAAAATGCTCATTTGTTGCACATAAGGATGCAAGTAGTTGACTTGTTGCCAGTCTCTTCCCTCACTTTAAATTCCAGGGTAATTTCTTATATCTTGCTATCTTGTGTAATACAGTAATTTTTCTTTTTTTTATCAGATCCTTGTAGAAGAAATAACCTATGGCTTATAATTATCTTCAGAGAAAATAAATGTTTCTGTTGCTCAGTATTTTTTTGACCTAGTAAAGTTTTTACTGCTTCACTGTCAGAAAGACTAAAAAAAAATTAAATATGAACAATGCAGTATGGAAGAAACAACTAAAAATTAATAAAATAAATGATACATGTCACATATCTGATGGGATAAGAAGAATCTATCTGTTAAAAGAGACTCTCTAGAATCTTTCATGTGTTAAGTGATTATTTGAACTTCTGACGTGCCTTTTCTCATATATATTTTAATTGCTTTGCTCTCAATTATGCACCTTTAAAAAATCAGTTTTCATCTTCAGTTGTGTTTCCTAGGAAAGATTTAGCAGTCTAATGAAACAATAGTGAAGGAAAGAGAACATTTATAGGCCTGAAATACACCACTGCGAAAGCAGTAGTAACAAAAATTGCTTCACTGGGACTTGTCAGAACAGCTGTCATGAGGGTGAGTTTGGAGGGGAAAAAGTGAAAAACAGCTAGGCCAGTCTGCGTGCTTTCATCTGTTCCTGAATTTCGTATGGAGCTCCAGCTTCTCTGTGGGAGCAGTGTTCTTCATCATTGCAGAAACTCCTTGAAACTGAATAAGGTTCTGCTAATTAAACCTAGAACCAGAACCAGATCATCCCTTTAGATTCATAACCTCCTTGCCCCAGATTGAAGATATATAAGCTATAAAGCCAAACAGTCAAAAATCAGAAAGTTAACGTATCTATTTGGTTGTTTCCCAGTTTCAAGTCAGAATCACTATGCGTATACAATATATTATTAACTCTAAATAGACACTTATGAGAGTTTTTTCCCCTCCACATAATGTCTGCCTCAGTCATGGAAAAGAACAGAAATGCAAAGGGAAAGAACTAAGTTTATGCAGGTTAGAACAAATCTGAACATTTTCTTTTTACTCACTTGAGAACCCAAACAGTTTATTTTCATTAGCATTAATTTTAGATATGTAAACAAGCATATACTCATAAGCAAAAAAGTAACTGTGTGCACTTACATGTCAGTACTGGGGACATATTAATGTGCAAGGGATTTATGGGTTACCTTTGACAGCTGTGATAGACTCCTCTGTGACTTCTTGTGTAAGTGTTCCCCAAAGTGAAACACACTTTTCTTTCTTACTTCTTTGCTTATTTACCCTATCCCCAGAAAAGAAAACTGTGTAGTGCACCTGGGATACAAATATTCTTCACCACATTTATGTCTTATATTTCATTGCCTTTTGGTTGTATGGCTCTGGGGATTGATTTTTTTTTCTCTTACGTACAGTGTAAAAGAACAGCATAAAGAAGCAAATTGGAGACTTTGTGTGAATCATAAGATAAATATTTATGTGTCTAATAAACAATGTAACTTTTGATTTGACATATCTCACCCATAACTATGTGAAAAAAAAGCAATTGAACACAGTAAGCTACCGGAAGAAAAGTATCTGTTCAAAAAAACCCAAAGTATAGAAAGGTATGAGATGTGTTTTTAGATGAGAGAGACTGTTCCACCTGATTTTTCGTGCATATTTTCTACACAGTTTACAAGTCCGTTAGTGAATGACCTGAGAATTCAACCCTACTCACATAAGTAATGGGTTTTTTTAATAAAGATTTTTAGTTGTTTTGAGATGGTCTAGCTCTGAAACAGGGATTTCAGAGAGAAAATGTTCATGTCCCATTAATCTCTTGGTATTATATCTGTGTTGCAGCACAATTGGAGTTTTGTTCTCTTTTTATGATCATTATTTTTTATGAGAGCAGTTGGTTAGTCATGTTCTGTCTCCTTTTTCTAGGCTTGATTTAAAAAATATAATGAGGTATAACAAGGAGAGTTATTAATCTATTTAAGAGGAAATTAATTTGACATGAAGTGCCTCTTTTTAGGACAGCACAACTACATTGTCCCTCACGCTGAGGACTTTCGGCTTTGAAAATTTATTCTTTTGACAAGATTGAATTAAAGCCAATTCTACATACACTTGAATGTTTTACAATTTCATAACAAATAGTACCATTACTAGTGGCTGCAATTTTTGTCACGTAACTGCCTTTATGATATTATAAACAGAAGCCTAACTTCCAACTACGAGCCAGAAGGAGGAGAAGGCAAAGATTTGATTATATGACAGAGAGAGGGAGCTTTATTGCCATCTTAGTACCTAACAAACTTTGGACAAGATATATAAGAAAACCTCTTCACAAATCATTTGTAGAATCAATATTTCATCTGATGCTTTTATTTCTTTCAAAAGCAATATATATATATATATATTTTTAAGATGCCTCAACCATTAAAATCATGTATCTTAAAACATCTGCAAATATTTACCTGGTACATTCCTAAATATCCAGTCTACTTTGATTAGGACCACACCAGAATATGACTTCATAGAGAAGTGAAACAATACTGTATCAACCTTGTGGCAAACTAAAAAGTTACTGATTTAAATTCAGGGAAATGAATTATTTGTAGTGGATATTAATGAATCTTTCTGATAGGGTAGCTTTAGCTATATATTAAACTGTCATGAAGCTGATGTTCTCAAATGTAATGTTTGGAATTCTTTTTTATGTTATTACCTGTGTCATTCTCCCAGCTTCTACTCCCTGAGCCCCTGGCTGCACTGTTGTGCCAATACATCCAATCTTCTCTCCAGTGACATCCACTGCGTCCTGTTACCTTGCAGAACTGACCTGGGCTTGCGCTCTGGCAAAGCTGGCGCTGGCCTTGGTGCAGTGCCCTCCCCTTACAAATATTGCTGTTCATCTTCCAATATTTTCCCAGTTTTCCCAGAGATTAGGTTACTCCCTGCTCTCCCACCGAAACTTCTATAACAGTCCCAGTCCAGGTTTGGAGAGGACTGACACTTATCTCCAACCATTGCCTGTGTACACCTCCTCTACAGTTCTGTTTCCAGCAACTCTCTTAACTCCTGCAGCTTCTTGCTATCTTGCCCCCAAACCATTTTCCTCTAACCAGTGAGCCTGAACTGGTTACACCAGAAAAGAAATAACCTTTCTGATATTATGTCATCTCACCACAGCATAGGGTAAATGGAGGAGCTGGGATGAATCAGAACTACTTTTGCCCCTGCTCACATCATTGCCACTGCTACCTGTTGGCTCTGGGTGAACACAGGGCTCTTCCCAGGGCTGTCACAGGGTGGAAGTCTTGCAGTGAATGGAGCGATGAAGAGAGAGAAAGAGATATGGAAAAGAGCAGAAATGACTGTTGTATGCTGTTTACTTGAGGTTTCTTACAGTTTGAAGAAGAACCACCTCACACTTTGAGAATATTGAAATATTCTTATAGAAATGTGGTCTATCTAACTACCAGCTGTTACAGCTTAAGAGAATGAGGATTCCTTGAGCTGCACAGAGCCTAGATTGGGAGTGAATTTTTCAGGCATATTATGTTTGTTTTCTTATATTTAAAAAAATCTGGAGTTTGATGTGAGTATTTGCAATAGTTCCATACGTAATGAACATCCTAGGATGAAGAAGATGATGTGTGATACACTGCCCACCTTGCAGTTGTCTGGTGTGTAACTAGGAAGTCTATGCCAGAAAGAAAGCATCATAGTGAGCTAAAATCCAGAAAGAAATACTTTTTTCATTCCAGTTAGTGACTAAAAAATTTCAAACTTTCTGGGTAGTGAGAGTGTTCCAATTTAAAGATAACTTACATTTTTAGATGGTTATGAGGATGAAATAGTATTGGTATTTTTAAGATACATGCATATAATATAAGTTTTTTCCTGGTCTGTTGATACCTGTTAGAAACAAGTACCTTCGTATTAATTGTATATACAGAGATTAGAGAAACCCAGAATATCTTTGTGCCTGTCACAATCTAACATTCCATTTCATATTTATAAATCCCAAAAGCACTTGAGAAAACAATAAGTATTTTTCTTCTTCCTTTTATACCTGCAGAAAATAAGCTGTAGTGAATCCTATACAGATTTCACAAACTGTCAAGACAAGCCTGGGATGAGAAGCCAGCTTTCTACTCCAGTAATGTATACCTTGGTCTATGGTTCCCTGTTTTCAAAGACATGTAGACTGTACAAAAAGGATGAAATTTTATATTCCTTGCAAATTCAGTATTTATACTTATCAGTTGAAGGTACAGGAAGAAGCTGAAAATGGACGCTTGGAGTTGAACAAGAAGTGCAGGGTAAAATCTATTAATTGTATTTCAGTGTTCTATCCTCGTTTAAAGACAAAACTCTGTAAAATATAACAGGTAGTTCCTGAAAAGAACGATCTGTCGCTATCCTATATAGTTTGAGATACAAATTCCTGCTCATACAAAAGCCGAACAGTATCTCATTTGCTCAACATCAACTTAAATAAATTAATCAGAATGCAACAAAAGAAATATCAACAAAATTATATTTACTCTACAGCTGAAGTGAAGGTACCCATTCCATTAGCATGATTCTTATCTTGAAGAACAATTTGCTATGTCTGAGAAAAAGCTGACACACATTAGTTTCTAGAAAACCAGAGGCCCTTGAAAGTGTAGTCAAACATTTTTGAATTATAGTTTTATATCCTACGTTGTCCATATTACAAACCAAGAACTGAACATATATTTTAAGAAGCTGTAACTATCCATGTACTGGAGTATTTGGAGAACCTATACCATTGCCTCATACTGAGAAACCAGAGACTAGATTTGTCAACAACTTGACTAATATTGTAAAAATTTGGAGCCAGAAGGAAAGTGAAGAATAATAATATATTTGTAGGTGAAAATATGAAGTTGAGCTGAATAGTTTCCTTTGACGAATGTGATAATTACAAATCTCTGCCTTAAACGATACAAAGCTTTATGTCTTTGTTCACTGTCCAGCATTTCTGATATTGCTCATACCTAGTCTTTCTGAAGAGGTAGGAACACTAACCATGTGAATATTGATCATTTCCTGCTGGACCATGTAGTAGTTCATTGAAAGCAGACTTGACTCTGCAATGCCTTTGTGGGAGCCATCTAAATATTATGTATTTGTCTAAATTCATCATCCAGGCTCAACAGTTCTGTAGAGGAAAAAAATACCCTTCACCTCTGGAGAGCAATCATCTCATTGATCAGGAAACACAGATGACTAGTTTAATTTAGACCTTAATTAACAATCTTGCCAAGTTTTCTTTTTCCCACTGCTGAAAGCACCAGATATATTTACAGTCCACCTTAGCCAAACACAGCACATATTTAAAGTAATCTCTGTTCAGCCTTTTAAGCAGATGATTAAGTCTCAAAATGTTACGAAATCTGTATAGGTAGATGAAACTAAGCAAAGGCTTAAAGATGTTTATGAAGAGTGGCTTACTCAGGAACCTTATGAGGTTCAGCTTGATAATTATCTGGCCGTATTTGGAAAAATGAGCTGAATAGAGCAGGATTTTGTCAGAAGTCTTGCTGTATTTCATCCAACTTTACCTGTTTAAAATGTTCCTTTATCTATCACTACACAATAATGTGATGCGTTTTCAAGGACAGACTTTTTTTCTAATTTTATATTTTTGTAGGCTGCTTAATTTCTGCAAACCTTATAATCAATAATAGTTCCTAACTATCTATTCAAATTCCTCTTTGTACAGGCTTTTAATGGTGGACTCGTTCATAACCATTTTTTAAGGTGAAGTTGTTTCAAAGAGTTTAAAATCAGAAACTTCCTTTTCTTACTACTTCGCCATTGACTGTATTTCATCTGAAATACAGTCATCTTGAACTTGGATACAATGAATAAGGTAACCTTGCTCCTCCTACTTCTGCTCTTTTTTCACATTAGATACTGCCAGCAATTATTTTATGTATAGTTATAGTACTATCCTCACAATTCATCTTCCTGCTTGCTTCTCAATTTACTGAAATATTTCTGTAAATGCCAATTCAGAATTATTTAACTCAAGACTCAGCTCATGAGTCAAGTTTATTTAATGGATGAATCCTTTAATTTTATTTTAATATAATAATTTGGCCTGGGTTTGGGCCAGACAGTTTAAAGGAAATTATCATTTTTTAGCTGCCAGGAATATTTCTCTGTCAGTAGAAACCTAATCAAACCTAATAAAATACTATACTTATTTGGCTTAGATTTCAGTCGAAGAAATGCTTTCCTGATTCCTGGTCTCAGTCTGTCTTACTCAGAAAACACCAGAAGTTCCAGAAGATATACTGCGAGTCTTTGATAATTTTGTTCAAAAAAATTGCTGACGTGTAATAATGTTTCTAATTTTAGTAGTCTGAGACAAATCTCTTAAATTTGAGGAACAGATAGAAAATATGGAAAACATTTTGTTTCACTCTCTAAGAAAATACATTTCCCATTGGAAAAAGGTAATGGATAACACAGTAACTGATTTAACTGACACAACTTAGTAAAACTTTAAGTTGCAAAAAAGCAGCCAGGGAGAAGAAGAGGCAGAAGATAATTAAGATATGAAGATGTAAACCGGAATTTTTACAATTTTATTATTTTGTTATTCTGTCAAATGGTAAGAGCTCACTTCCAGAGCAGGATGGTCTGCATTTGTTCATTTGTGAGATTGTACTGAAGGCGTAAGGAGAGAACAATACGTCCTACCACATCAAGACCCAAATGCAGTCACCTCCCTGAAGTGGCAGCTGGGGGCCAAGACGGGTAACATACACCTCTTAAAATGAAAACTGATAGATGTCCTAGAGCAATTCAATCTTGCTTAGCGTCTGACATGTGCAGAATATTTACTTTCCTCTTACAGTCACTGAGCTAGTAACCTTCCCTCACTGTGTTACTGGTGTTTCAGTGCCTTTCACGATGCTCCAAATAGCTTTGAATATGGACAGGAATACAAAACAGTTATTGATTCACTACCATGGGGAACACGTAGCTGGGACTCCTGATGTACCAAACTGAACAGGAGTACGGTTGCTGCCCAAAGTGTCCAGTGGATCTTTGCTAGTAGGTCAGTTGTCAGTCAGCTGGTCTGAGGTGGGTCTGCCTTGCTCCTTCAAACATGTTAGTTGGTGCTGCTGGGCTGCCTTCCTTTTTTTTGCCTTTTTTATTCTCCCAGGAATTTATCCCTCTCCACATCAGTATTTTTCCTACTTGGATTCTAAAACAGATTTTTGTCATCTGTGTTTTCACTTACCCTGTCTTGCAGAGTTGCAGTTCACCTACTTTTTCACACCTTTTCAACAATTTTTTTCTCAGTAGAAAAGAGCTAATTCTACATAGCTGTATTGTACCAGTGCTGCCTCATGGCAGCTCAGTCCCTGGGCTGAGAGCCACCAGCTCGTCCTTCAGAGTGTTTATACACCCAGTTGCTGAGCAGCCAAATGCACCACTGACTATATTGATTACATATGCCTCAACTATAATGAGTGATTAGATATTTTGGCCACATGTAAGTCCCCTAGGTAGATATAATGTCCCAGAACAGAATCTCAGTTTGTCTGTTCAGTTTCTTTCTCTCCAGTACTTAACTGCATCCCAGTCCCAGATGTTTGATTGTAGTCACACATATGCTGTTTCTTTCTTGTGCACTTTAGTACAGCTAAGATTATGTAGAATCCATCATCCCCAGAATTCCAGCATTACAAAGAGGGTCATAATGAACCACTCTCATCTTCATTAATTATGTAGTTTTATTGTTGGTGACTTTCCTATTAAAGGATTTCTAGGAAAATCTTAAGAAGTTGCCTCCATTAAAAATGTGGATGACTTTTTTTTACTTGGAATAAGTTAATTCTCCTTTCTGGTTTACAGTTAATTTCTTGTACTTTTTCGGTTTCCTTCCAGATGTTTCCAGCTTTTTCTACCAAGGTATTCTGAACATAATATTTATACCTGTTCAGATGCTAATTTGCAATTTTCCTATACCGCTCTAATGGAACCGATTGATAATTTATCTTTTTAATATTTTTTTTTATTTTAATGCTGTAGTGATTAGAGGGGGTCACTGATGACGCAAGCAGATGTTTGGTAATGCCCAGCATATCTTTGCCATAGTCCAATTTGCCTGACTGATGTCATTGGTTTCTGATGAAGTGCTTTTAGTCTGATCTCCCATAGTATATCCACAGCCAAATTAGTGAGATGCAGTTTAGATAGATGGACTGTGCTGTAGGCAGAAGACTGACTAGTGAGTACAAGAGAGGAACTGGTCAATGAAACATCAGGTACTAAATACCCATTTCCCCCCTTTGGGGACTTTATTTTCAATGAGCTCTCATCTGACCCAGGGAGTGTACACACCTTAACGACAGGAGAACAGTCTGCATTCCCAAAATGTGCCTTCCAATTCTGTTTCATTCTGAGAAGACTGAACTTTCCTGAACAATATGTGGGTACAATTTGAAGATTGCCTTGAAAAAGCTCACTTCTGATCTGAGTTAAAACAGCACATAGAATTATGTCATGCTAGGTAGAAACTGAAGAAATTTACTCCCAAGAAGCATTTTTTGCTGAAGACACCAAGTCTTCACACTTACATGTGCCAATAATCTGGTTCAAAAAAACATTTAACAATTTCAGACTTAATTTTCATGCTTTAGTTCCTTCTTATCAGAATTTGGGGGATTTTGTTTATTTCTTTTCAAATTTCTTTAAATTGGAGGTTTTGTACTTGTAAGAATTTGGTTTTATTCTTGGTTTGCTTTTCAAAGGTAACATAAAATTATTTAGCTGCTAGGAGCCACATCACAAGCAGCTGTTTATATGGATTGAATGCTACTTTGCAGCTTCCCAGAGGATGTATTTTAGGACTGATGTACTAGAAAAAAAGAGTAAGAAGCATTTAACATTACTGCTCAGGACAAAGGCATCTGTAAACCTGTTTGGTTTTTCATGAGACCTCTGGAAAAACAAAATATTGTGAGGCACTGAGAAGAAATAAGGTAGAAATATTGTTGATTTAATAGCACAGATGTATGTGGTCAGTTAGAAAATTACTGTTTGTGATTCTTCACTTTAAAGCATTTTGAAATACTATGATATGTTGATAGATAGCTATCCAATTCCTCTGTACAAAAATACCCACTGGGGATAAAAAGAGCAAAGAACTTTATATTATGATTTTTCGTTTGTGAGGTAATTGTCCCTTTCTTTACATCAAACATGACATTTCTCTTAGAAATGTTTTGATGCTTCATACTATACTTTGCTGATCAGCTGTTCCTGCATTAGAAGATTGCTTCATATTTTAAATATTTTCTTTTGGGAGAAGATTGGGAACAGGGAAATATGAGGGACAATGTCTAGTCTTTCCAGGAAAAACAACAACAAGCTAAAGAAAATTATATTTATTTCAAATAATATTTACAAAGTGAGGTTAGATATTTTCTGTAAATCTTTTCTCTGAATCTGAAGAAAAGTAGCATTTATTTATACTCATCTTAGAGAAGATAAACTAGGAAATCCTCTATAGACAGTCTAGGATATCATTAACTGTGCAAAGATTTAATAATTGTGGGGTATTTTTCTTAAAATTATTCCATTATTTTATGTGCAAAGACTGTTCCTTAAATAAAGGATAATAAATAAGGTCTAACCTTACCATCATTCAGCTGGTGAACATCGTATTAGCACTTAAAATCTGAGAGGGAAGACAGAGGACAAGTTACTGTTTTCAGGTAAGTATTAAATATGGCATTGGGGTTAATGCAAAACCTTGTTATCCATTTCCTCACACCATTAATGTTTGAGAAGTTTTTTCTGGTACTTTCTTTCAGTTCTGGAAACAATTTTTTACATACGAGAATTCTTAACCTATTCATTTTCTTTAACAATGAGGAATATTGCCAATGATTAACTGAAAGTTCAAAGAAGTAATAAATGAAAGTTCAAGCAATTTCCCCTCTATCTTTTTTGATACCGATATACATCATGATTTATCCAAGAAGTAGGATTTTTCATTTTAGAGACAGGTTTGGTTGTTCCTGTTACACTGTGTTCATTTAAAAATCTTTCTATTTTTAATGTGTATTTTAATCAATGCTCCTGATACTCACTGAGTTGTAATTCACAGATCATTTATGCTTCATCAATTTTAAAACTAGATCTCTTTTAGTTGCAATACTGGCTCTAGTTTTGATAGTTATGAATCATCATGACCTTCACAAGAGATTTATTGAGTTGTAACTCCCTTCAAATATGGAAAATCAGAACATTTTTATGCAATTGGATTTACTGTTTTAATTATCACTGAAGATGGCGATAGTAGAAAGAAAACTAATTATATTTTATTTTATATATATGTATGTGTGTATTGATATTTATGTATATATATGTATTTATAAATTTACATCCACAGGGTATGCTTTGGTGGGAATTTTAAGTGAATAAAATGCCTAACAAGTTACATATGTCATCTCCTTTCTTGCCAGGTTATCTCTCTGATCACTGAGAGAGGCTTCACAAACAACTTTGTTACTGCTATTTTGTTTGTGAAGGTGTACTTAACACCTTCTTTGCTTCAGTCTTTAATAGTAAGGTAAGATGTTCTCTGGGCTCCAAGCCTCCTGAGCCAGAAGGGTGCAAAGATGAACCCTCAATGTTCCAAGAAGACTTGGTGAGAGACGTACTCAGACAATTAGATGTCTACAGGTCTATGGGGCCGGATGGGATACACCCAAGGGCATTAATGGAGCGGGCAGAGGTCCTTGCCAAACCCCTTTCCCTCATCTATCCACAGTCCTGGCTGACTGGGGAAGTGCCTCTTGACTGTAGACTGGCAAATGTAACTACCATTTACAAGAAGGATCAAAAGGAATCAGGGAAATTATAGACCTGTCAGTTTGATCTCGGTACTGGGGAAGGTCATGGAGCAGATCGTATTGAATGCTATCACACAGCACATGCAGGACATCCAGGGGATAAGAGCCAGTCAACAGGGGTTTATGAAAGACAGGTCCTGCCAGAGTAAACTGATTTCCTTTTATGACAAGGTTACCCGGTTAATGGACGAGGGAAAGGCTGTGGATGTGGTGTACCTGGACTTTTGTAAAGCCTTTGACACTATTTCTCACAGTATTCTCACTGAGAAACTGGCTGCCTTTGACCTGGATGGGCACACCCTCTGCTGGGTGAAAAACTGACTGGATGGCTGGGCCCAGAGGCTGGTAGTAAATGGAGTTAAACCCAGTTGGAGGCTGGTCACGAGTGGTGTTCCCCAGAGTTCAGTGTTGGGTCCAGTCCTGTTCAATATGTTTATTAATGACCTGGACAAAGGGACCGATTGCACCCTTAGCAAGTTTGCAGATGACACCAAGCTGGGTGGCAGTGTTGATCTGCTTGAAGGAAAGAAGGCTCTGCAGAGAGATCTGGATAGGCTGGATCAATGGGCTGAGACCAAAGGGATGAGGTTTAACAAGACCAAATGTCGAGTGCTACACTTGGGACACAGCAACCCCATGCAGCATTACAGGCTTGGGGAAGAATAGCTGGAAAGCTGCCTGGAAGAGAAGGACCTGGGAGTGTTGGTTGACAACCAGCAGAATATGAGCCAGCAGTGTGCCCAGGTGCAAGAAGGCCAACGGCATCTTGACCTGTATCAAAAACAGTGTTGCCAGCAGGACAAGGGAGGTTATTGTACCCCTGTACTCGGCACTTGTGAGGCCACACCTCGAGTAGTGTGTTCAGTTCTAGGTCCCTCATTATAAGAAGGATATTGAGGTGTTGGAATGTGTCCAGAGAAGGGCGACAAGGCTGGTGAAGGGGCTGGAGAACAAGTCCTATGAGGAACGGCTGAGGAAATAGGAGTTGTTTAGTTTGAAGAAGAGGAGGCTGAGGTGAGATCTCATTGCTGTCTACGGCTGCCTGAAAGGAGGCTGTGGCAGAGCGAGCGTTGACCTCTTCTCTCAAGTGACAGGTGACAGGACAAGAGGAAATGATCATAAGTTGCTCCAGGGGAGGTTCAGACTTGATATTAGGAAGAATTTCTTTACCAAAAGGGTGGTCAGGCACTGGAACAGCTGCCCAGGGGGGTGATTGAGTCACCATCCCTGGAGGTGCTTAAAAAACGGGTGGATGAGTTTTTGAGGGACATGGTTTAGCGAATGATGGATGCAGTTTGACTCGATGATCTCAGAGGTCTTCTCCAACTGGAAGATTCTATGATTCTATGAAGAAAGTGAATGGAGTTATTATTTTTATGACACAAAATGTGTCGTGCTGTGTAGGTAAAGTCGAATGTGAAAAAATTTCTTCAAATGAAACACAAAGTCACAAAACACTGCTCAATATCACAGGAAATGCTTCATGGATATCTGAGAATAGAATCTTTTAGTCTGGTTCCTTACCTACAAGACTGTCAATGCCTACATTGTCAAGGCTGTATGGTATATTTCTTTAATAATCATTGCAAGACTATCATAACGTCTTATTGTAAAATAAAGTGTTGGGTGTCACATTTTGTCACAAATAAACAAAACTATAGGAAGGAAATCATCAAGAAGAAACCTTTAGATTAATATTTTCCCTAGAATGTGCAATGCTGTACCTTAAACTTTATTGATTTATGTTCCATTGTGTAAAATTAAGAGATTTTGTATTATGGAAGATACATTTTTTTGTTTTATGAGGATGTTAGTCCTAATTGAAAAGATGGAAAATAAGATTATTTTTTCATAAGATTGTAGCATTAAAAAAGCTAGAAGACTGAAAAAGACTGACCAGCTTAATTGTCTGAAAACTTTAATGAACAGTGGTATGTAGGTATACTTTTGAGTAACTAATCATAAATGTTTAACAGTTTATTCAGCTAGAGCTTGTAATTCTTGGCAGCATTATTTTGATAATACTATAACTAGAAGAAAAGAAACAACAGCAAGAAGCAACAATTAAGCAATTGCTTCTCAAATATCCTAAGAAGTATGTAAAAGAGACCCAAAATTTTTTCCTGTATGACAAAACAATAGATTTATAAGAAGAAACATATTTCACAAACCAATAGATTTGTGAAATACAAGACAATGAAAACAAGTTGGCACCACCTGTTACATAAAGTATATATATATAAAAATTGTATATATATTATATACTTAAATATAAAATAAAATATTGCAACAAAAGAAGGTAAGGAAGTAAGCACCCTGCCTTAACAACTGTTTGGAGCACCACCTAGGACTTAGTGAAAATGGTGATCTGACGCTGTCCAATACCATTGAGTACGGCCATTCTCTGAAATGCCAGCAGTCTCATTTGGGAGGTACTTCATGAGAATTCTGGTACCATTTCCTAAACTGAAGCTTGACCATCACTATTGTAAGATCAGTTTTCTAGTTCAGTGGTCTGGTAACTGTGAAATAAAAAAAACCCTCACTCACTGTATATCGTGCTGCTTTTTTTCTTTTTTATTTATTTCCACGTTTACCATGCCAGTTGTGCTTCTTAGCTGTGTCATTGCGCTTCCTCAGGACCAGGGAGGACAGAAAGTGATTCAGGTGACTGATTCTACCTATCTTGTACCATAGGCATATCTTCACATTATGTAGCAAGGCCATTACTGTCCCATCACAATGCGTCATTTCTTTCATCATGCATTCTACATCGTTAACTGAAGCACTACTCTGTAAGAGTCTCTGGAATAGATCTTCTCTGAGATTGAGATGTACATTCTCTCAGCAGCCTTCACTATGCTTGATCAATAAAAAAAATAATTCCCTTTCCCTCAGTTCTGATGTATTAATATAATTGCAAGTTGTAGATGGAAGTTTAAGCTGGTCTATTTTCTTTGCTTATTAACACATAACAAACCTTTATAACTACAGTGATGCTTCTAGTGAGTTATATGCCATCCCATCATCTTCATGTATTGTGTCACTGCCTACTTCCTGTGTTATAATTGTTGCACATACTGAGTCTAGAGTGGTGATCTAGGCACAGCACCTGTCCTGCTATCGTATAGTCAAGATGGAAGAAAGTTCACTTTACTGCCACTGTTGGGTGCCACAGTGACAATGTTAGCAGTTAATACTGCATTTTAGTATGTATTAACATTAGCCACTATAACCTTCAGGGCTATTGGTCTGCCTGAAATCAAACATGTATTCAGAAACATTCTTGAATTTGGGCCCAAACCTTTTATCTTGCTGATATATTCCTGTAGAGATAAATAGATTTTTTTAAGCTACTGAAACAAGATAATCTTGTCTCTCCTAAAAAAAAACCAACAAACCAACAAACGGACATAATTCATTATTACAGAACTAGATTTCTGTCCCTTAGGCATATTTCTATCTTTTATCTAATCAATATTCTGTTTCAAAAGCATAAAAAAATGTGGTAGCTGGAACTCCAGTCCAAATATCTTGCCCTGGTCTCTTGTTGAATAAACTGTTCACTAAATTTAAAAGATTAGGCTGATAAGATAGTTCATGTGTTATCGACATTCTGGTACCACTCAAATAAGATGAGGAAAGTCGTTTCTGTTCAGAGTACTCTCTGGCTCACTGATATAGACCAACTTTCCCCTGGGAAATAGGAGACATAGATTTTAATTCCCTCATGCTGCTGAGCCCATAAAAATAGGTACCTCTCCATTGTTTTAGAATGGTAATAGCAAGGCGCTGTGCTCCTTGGTGGATTTAGTACTGTTTGCGTGATTTAGTATGCTCCCAGTATGCTTGTCAGGTTAAGGCTCTCTTGCATTGTCTCTGGGTTACAATAAAGTTTAGACAAGATGGATGTGTGTAAAATGTTTGCCTGAGAATTATTAGAATATTAAACAGAATAGTAATTTTAAAGTCTCTTTTCAATTAATAGGCAAAGCAAATGAGAGGATTTTTCCCCTCTATCTTGCTCTTATGTTCCTGTTTTTCATCCATTTTGTGCTCACCTTGACTGAAACTGCAGTAAAGATTGTGGTTCTAGCAGTGAACCATAGCTCCCAAGCTCAGTGATCTGAGAGATTTCTGAAAAAAAAGGAAAAAGGAAGCTATGAAAATGAATCTGGAGATCTTTTTATGTTGAAAAGATGTGGAGTCTACCGCACCTGGGGTGAAGAAAGGGATTAGAAAAGAGCTTTATATGGGACTGAAGAAAACCTACATCAAATATGGGTGACTTGGCAAACTGGATTAAGTATTACTGTCAGGCATTGTGACTGCAAAACTATTTTAGTGATTTCTGTGTATTTCACAGTAAGCAGTATGATAAATAAATGTATAAAGAAATTAATTCTGAGATGGTAAATAAAGAACTACTCTGTATAAGTCTGAGAGTCTTATACATTTGCTGGGGACTGATTTAATGGTCTATAATTAAGTGTAAAATTGGAAAAGAAAAAAATGTAATGATGAGCAAAATTTCACGGCTAGGTTTCTGAGTTGCCAAATGCTTTAGAAAGCTGCAATTTTGCAGCAAGATTGGTTCCAGAAGTGGAAATTAGGCATAAATGTTTCCCAAGACTGGAAACATAAATTAAAAAAAATAATTAAGAAACACATTTTGTCCTAATACACTCACTATTAATAATTATAAAGTAAATCACAGAGCTATCATTTAGAAATCAACTTATTAAAAAATCTTTAATGAATTAACTTCAATTTTAAGTCTGTGTCTAAGAATATTTTGAACAGTTGGTCAGTTTTGGTGCATTATTTCATGATAATTGCACTTAAAATACCCTGAGTGTGTTGGCTGCCAAACAATAAACATTATGGGTATTGCAAATCAGGTTTTTTGGAAGTATTATATATTCTAGCACCCTAACACATCGATTGTCATTGACTAATAGTGCATTAACTTGGGTTTTTTTGTTATTGATTTTGATTAATAGTCTAAGTTTTCCATTAGGGATCTTGTTATCATTAGATCCTATTTATCAAAAGAAGCTGTAGGACAGAATGGATCTTGCTTTGTTCCCAAACTAACTGTACCTAGGGGGTATAATGGATACCATGGCAGCAAAAGGAAATTACTATTCTACACTCATGCAATCAGCTTGGAGAGATGTTTAAATCTTTGGACTGGTTTATTTTACAGCCAAGTCAGCACAATGAGTGTTTACATTAATGTATTTTTGTTATAAGACACAAGAGCAGTTGGACCCCTTGAGACAGGCAGCAAATTAATAGTGATTCTGAAGAGACACAGATAAGGCAACCCACTATAGCCAGTAACGATACGAAAACAAGAGCTCTTTCTTAAGAGAATTTGTGTCGATACCAGGTGTATGACGTATTTGAAAATCCTGTCGAACCAAAGGGCTCTGGTGCAGAAAAGTGCTGATTATAGGAGGTAGAAATTGACTCAGTTCTGTACTAATTCCATTTGACTAAAAGTCTGATATTGATAAGACAGAATGATGGCCTGGCTTGACTGTTGGACTGAATACCAGCTACTTTTAGGAGCCAATCTTATTAACTAGTAGTTAAGTGCCATCAGCACGTCTGAGACTGGAAGCATGCAAGAATGCAAACAGTATATTTAAGTATGCCAATATATCATGAAAAAAGTCCAGAACAAAGAAAGGGTAGAAAAAGGTGAGATAATTTATAAATTAAATTGTTCCAGCTAGATAAATGTCTAAGTTTTAGAAAAAATAGTTAATATTTAAATGGGAATGCTTTATATGTTTTTTATTAAACATTTTAAATTTTTTTTTAATAATTAAATGGTTCAAAATAATATTTTGAGGGGAAGGAAGAGCAAAAATGAGAGAAAACGAAAAGTAAAAATTAAAATAAAAGTTTCATGGAGACTTTTATGAAAAGTCTGGAAAAGCTGATGAAACTTTTTTGGTAAATGCAAATAACAATAATAAGGGTTTAATAAAAGAATTGAGCCTTTGAATACTTTTATAGGAACTGCCTTGCACAGGACTTGGTACTTCAGTGGCAGAAAATGTATATTTTGTTTATTTTTCTTCTGCTTATTTATTTTACTTTTTTGAGGATGAATTCTTTTTCTTTGCTTGTTTAGATTAAAGTGTTAACACTATTTTAGTTGCCAGAGGATATAACTAGGCTGGATGTTACTTCCAACACCATGTAAATATGAATGGGAAGGACTATTGAGAATGGTGATCAAGCAAAGGGCAGTGTTGATAGCTACAGAAATTATAAGAGAAAAGGTGGGGAGAATGTCAGAGTACCTCAAGGAGTCTGCAGAGCGGTTTCTCGAAAGACCTTTCAGGAGATGTGACAAACTCCATAGGCCCACAAGACCTTCCACGAGATGGAAAAACCTCCAGGGATTAGCCTCTTCTTTTCCATCAGAGTACAGTCTGTAGGCTTAGCCAACCACATGGGTATCACTTTTTACAGATTGCGGCTATACAATGAAGCTGGATAATATCCTGAGTTTTAATCACAAATGTATTTTTACTGTGGTCGCTTTCTTTAAATCTGGCCTTAAAGATCCTTCCATTTTAAAACTTACAAGGAAACTTGTGGTAAGTTTTCCAATATATTTAAGAGATGGTCAGACAGTACCTGATGAACTACCTATGGCTTACAAAATGGCTGATGCGAAAATTCACTGCAAATACTGCCTTTTTTTTTTTTTTTTTTGACATTTAGAATTTATGCACAGATGTCATGTATAAATCCCTGTAGTTTGGGCATGTGTTCATTTGTATCACAACAGGCCTTCATCTAATTGTGCAGGGCAGTTCACTATACAGCACTCTGGTTATAGCTGTATTCTTGTTTTGGCTCATATCTTTAGTGTGGCACATAAAAAGCCCGATTCCTAGGAAATGCTTCAAAAATATTGCACATCCTAATACCTCTATGAAATGCTTTACTTATTCATATTTGTGTGTGTATATATCATATATGTAGATAGACAGACCTGTTTAAGTAGAACTTCTAAGCTCACATTTCTTCACAACTCCTAAATCTCTAGATGCTGCATGAAAAGAAGTTTATTTTAAAATCTAGAGATATGTGGAAAAATTGCTGTGTGCACAATAATAGCAACCTCTGTCTTACATTAACTAATGTATATTTCTAAATTCAAAGTAGCAGTAGTTACTATAATAATTATAACTGATGTTTTGTTTTATAAGTACAATTGGGCATACAATTCACTTGTAATAACACTGTGTTTAGAAAATATAAACTAAATTCTACTTTAATATTTTATCTGAGAGGAGTCAACGTCTCCTCTTTTTAAACAGAGAAAACAGAGACTTCTTTTGGGCTGTTACATGCAGGAAGGATTCAATAACCAGCACTGAATTAAATTATGCAGTTGAACTAGTAGAAAATGCTTAAGCTAAAAACTGGTTGCAGGTATTTGCAAAGTCTACAGGCAAACATCTGGCTATGTTTTTATCCTTCAGGTATGATAGATTTTTCTAAAAACAACACCATAACAAAATCCCATATGAGAAAATTGGCCTGGGAGAAAATTAGAAGGTAAGAGAAAAACATCTTTATTTATTCATCTTACCTTGACTTTTTCTACAACTAGATTTGCTTGCAGTGAATTATTTCAGAAATGAATTCTGCTTAGCGCTTACCTTAAAATTATTTTGTTCTGTGTAGTTTTTTTAATATTTTTGACTAAAGGAAATTGTACCGGTACTTTCCAATAATTGTTGTCAGTTAATGTTCAATGCACTAGGACTGTAGATAGTGATCCCGCTTAAAAAATCGAAATTTGTGTCATATAAGAATACATTTTTTACTTTCAAAAATGAATGGGTGGGGACTAGAGACTCTCAGTTATTTCAGACAGCTCAATGGAGATCATGCTAGCATTCAAAATCCATTTTGCCCCTCAATTCACTACACTATGTATTTCTGCTGTATTTACCTTCCATGTAGAATAGGACGACACAAGTCATTAATCGAACTTCATTGTCAGGTAATATATTTTAACCATTCTTTCCAGGAATGAAAATCAGTAATATCAGGCCATCCATCTTAGCTTATGCAATAAAAAATTTGTCTGTCTGCTTCTTGAATTGTGCACGATACAGTAGGTAGGCAGAAGAAGATATTCAGCCTATAAAATGTTTAGGAAGAATTTGTCCAACCTGTAAATGTTCTTTACATATTCATTTCCTTTGAAAGTAAGTATTTTACTTAAATATTTGAATATGTATTTTTATTACATTAACGATGAAGATGATACATAAAGATATGGGCATGTTATTGAATTTGATTGCATATCTGAATTACTTCTTAATATTAAGTATAAGAAAGAGTAATATCAATCTAGCTCTGCCCCTCACTACAACAAGGACATTGAGGTGTTGCAGTTCATCAAAAGAAGGGCGACAAGGCTGTGAAGGGGCTGGAAAACAAGTTGTATGAGAAACGGCTGAGGGAACTGGGGTTGTTTAGCTTGGAGAAGAGGAAGCTGAGGGGAGACCTCATCGCTGTCTACGGCTGCCTCAAAGGAGGCTGTAGCTGAGCGAGTGTTGATCTCTTCTCTCAAGTGACAGGTGCTTTCTGAGGCTGTTTCACAGAATGCATTTTCTTGACCTTCGTCTACTTAGCAGCATGGCCCAAGAAGTTAGGCCTCAGTTATTTGCTTTCTGGGACAATCCCAAAGCATGATAAAGTTCACTGTCATAAAGCATTTTCCTGATAATGAACTTAAACATTCCAGGTTCTATATTTCACTCAATGGCCTTGTTCTCCAGCCCCTTCACCAGCCTTGTTGCCCTTCTCTGGGCGCACTCCAAGACCTCAATGTCCTTCTTGTAGTGAGGGGCCCAGAACCGAACACAGTACTCGAGGTGTAGCCTCACCAGTGCTGAGTACAGGGGGACAATATCCTCCCTTGTCCTGCTGGCCCATCCATCTGTAAATGCTGTGATTCTGTCATCCACTTTGATTTGATTTAAAGAACATTTAGTGCTTCATAGAGAAGTTTCTGTATTATCAAGGCAAGATGAGAGGCACTAACTTGAAAGAAAAAGCAGCAAGAAAAACCTTCTCATGTTACTAATTCACATGGTGTTTTTCTTTCAGTGGCATCTTCCTCCCAACAGCTGACATACGGTGCTCATAGAGCCCACTGATTTGCAGTACGATATCCATACATCTGCACGTCAATAGGTGTTGTGCTTCTGTAAGCTGCCGGCTGCGATTTCTGTGAGAAGAGTTTAAGATAATGGTCACCCAGAGATACCACAAAAGACTAGGTGAGAGAATGCAGAGCAGTGTGTTCACTTAATCCTCCCTTCTCCTATTCAGTCCATTATTTGCACATTTTAGGGGCAGATGTGCAATCTGGGAAGTTTTCCAAATTCATTTTTCAGAACATTAGGTGCTCTCAACATTAGGCGCACTAAGCAAATCCCTCTTTGTAACAATTTTGCCACTAACACTGAAGTTGAGCTGCTTTCAGGATGAAAATAGATGACCAAGAATTTGGGCCAAATCAAGCAATTTGGAGAAAAGATTAGCTGGTTTCACACAACCTCTTTGTATGCAGAGTTCCTGAAGTCTTTGAGCACTTACATAAAAAGTCTTCTTACTGAAAAGAAAAGGAGGGAAAACATAGTACATGAGAAGAGGCTGAGAAATATTTGTTGGATAATTCTATGTATAGGACAATGGATCACCTTCCCCAAGCTACTAATCTAATCAAAGAGTTTCTAAATATCCAGACTTGTTGCAACTTAAACTTGTTATTTTTCTATTTTGTTGGGATTCTTTTTGCAGTTTTTCATACTCTAGAGGGTTGATTTCTACTTTTTCCCTAATTAGGGGAACAGAATCTTAGAAGACTAAGTAGTATTGAAATAGATTGCTGTCTTTCATTCAGTAGCCTCAATTTTTGTTTTCTACTGCTTTAATGAGACTCCCTAGTGGAGTTTAGGTTTCTTGCTGCAGTCTTTGAGTTTGGAGCAGACTCTCCTCTATGTGCAGTAGCTCAAATGTATGGATATTCAATGCAGTTCGACTGTTTTCCTGTGCTTTTACGGAATATGTTGGAGAGGCAGGAGTCACGTATTGGCTGGTTGTTCTGTTTTGTCTTATTTGTTTTCACATATGTCTATAGGGAATAAGTACAGAAGACACTGACTAATTATATTGTGAATTTGTCTTAGATTTTAGTTTCTTGAAAAGGATTTTAAAAGGTGGAACTTATAATGAGGGTGAGAGAACTGATGAGCTTGTAGTTAAGGCTTAACTCTGTTCCTGAGTTGTTCAGAGTGTAAGCATGCCCAGTGGGAGACAGATTGTATATGCTGTTGTCCTTTTTAGGTTAGCAGAATGTTGACTGACTGGATTCCTCCAGTACTAGTTGTACATATCTTTCACTTTCTATACTATTAATGTTCTACATATTTTAACCAAAGCGGGAAAGTTAACTTGAAAAACTGAACCATGAACCTCAGCAATTTCATAAAGGTGATGAATTCTCATATTTCAAAGGGGCATTTGGAAACTACAAATCATCATAATTATAAATCATCATAATTGTAAAACACATTTCCACAACCTCTCTGGGCTCCTTGTTCTAGCGTCTCAACACTCTCATCATAAATAAATTCTTCCTTATGCCTGATCTCAATCTACCTTCTTTCAGTTTAAAATCATTGCCCTTTTTTCTTTCTCTAGGGCCCTGATGAAACATCTCTCTCCATCTGTCTTATAAGCCCCCTTTATACATTGAAAGGCTGAAATAACATCTCCCCAGAGTTTCTCTTCTCCTGACTGAACAAGCCCAACTCTCTCAGCCTTTCTTCATAGGAGAAGTGTTCCATTACTCTGTCATTTTTGTTGCCCTCATCTAGACTCACTCCAGCAGGTCCACATCTTTCTTGTACTGAGGATTCCAGAACTGGATACAGTAGAAGGGGAGAATCACCTCCCTTGGTCTACTGGTCACATTTCTTTTTATGTGGTGAAAATGAGTAAGCATTTTTCTAAATTTGTAGTCTTTTTTTTTTGCTGTTGTTTCTGTGTAATATCCAATGTAATGAACTGCTATAGCATTTATGGTATAAGTTACAGCACCATACCAGGTGACATTTAAATAGAAAATGGTCTATAAACACATCCGCAGAAGGACAGGTGTCTCCGTTAAACAGCCTTCCATTATTTGAGAACCCTAGCAGTGCAGCAAAGAAGCCAAGAATCCTTACATCAATAACCACAGTAATGGCCTGAAGTTGTTCATTTAAATACGCACTTTCAAGTTAAGCATACGAATAAACATTGCTTAAATTGGAACTGTGTTCAGCAGAGGAAACAACAGTATTCAAATATTTCTCCATAATAAATTTGAGCCTATATTGCCTTCTTAATACTGACCACTATATAGCATAATTAAGAGGATTCAACAGAGGACTTAACAGTAATGAAAAAGGTTCCTTGTGTTTTATAAATGGATCGCATTAATTACTTTTGCTCACAGCACCACAGCATCTCTAATAATTCCCAGAGCAGAAAAAACATGTCTATTCTAATAACTCTGGGGGGGATTCTATGTTTATGCCTTTGCATATACAAAAAAAAGAAAAAGCTATGAAGTCCTCTAAGGTTCTTTCTCTCTAAATAATTAAAGAGTGACTTTGTTGTTTGTGTCAGAAAATGGATGGTGCTTCATAGACATGATCAGCTATGGAAAAGTCTTCCAACTATGCAGCTGCCTTTGGGCATTGTGCACTGAGTAAGAAAAAAGAGAAAGGAAAGTGGAGAACTGAGCCAAGGGGACTTCAGCCGGAAACTATAGAACGAATTCCCCCAGGAACTGAGAGTAACCTCAGACCTTATTTCTTACCGCTTCCAGTGTGTGGTACATTTCTTTGACTTTACAATTTCTAATACAACAGTACAGGAATATGCACATAGAGGTCAGTAAAATAAGTAAACAGGAAACAAAACAAATGAAAATATTATGCAGCATTTTTTTTCCCCTGGGAGAATGGTACGAGCATAAGTGAGCCTTGCATATCAGGTATTAGACATATTGCTTTCATGCAGTAATAAAAGGTAGAGCTGAAGCTGTTCCACTTTACATAAAAAATTTAAGTGATGAACTCAGACATACATGGTAATGTAGACTATTTGTGGCCCCTAGCGCAGCTGAAACTAACTTTCAGACAGAGGATGGGTCAAGACAGATGCATATTCTCAGTAGACTGCTTTGAGAAGAGCTACCTTCCCATCCAGAAGGACATCATGTGAGAAGGGTTTGGTGTGATGCCTAAATAGCGGCCTAACTCAGAGCAGTTACTATTCTCTCTTCCTTTCTTTGGCTATCCAAAATATTAATCTGCTTGTAACGGTTATCAGCTAATTCTCATTTTTTAAAAAAAAAAAAAAAAAAGGAAAAGCAAGAGATGTCAGTGCTTCAAAATAGTCTAATATTCTAGTGGCTAAATGATTCAAAAGTGGAAATGTGACTTCAAATTCCGTATTTAGAGTAAGGGCCTGAAATATATCATTGACAGTCTCAGGAGGTTATTCCTTAAGTTTGCTTTTGACATACAACATCTAGGAAAAAAATCTAAGCAAATTTTGTTATATTCCTTCTGTCTAAAGGATCTGAAGAGTAACTTCAAGTGACTCATTGTAAAACCAGGTAAGACAGGAAGATAAATAAGCTTTTTCACTGTTAGGGTGATTGAATTTTGGCACAGGTTGCTCATAGAGCCTGTGGAGTCTCCCTCCTTGGAGAAATTGAAAACCCAAGTGGAATGCTACTTTGCACTTGATTTTTTGTAGAGTGTGCTCACTTTAATTTTAGATTCCAAACATAGATGAGATGATTCTCAGCTGATATCAGCTGTAACTGAAATTCAGAAAGGCAGCTAGAAGTGGAGGAAAATAGGTATGTAGTGAATTGAAGAATATAGAACAAGTCTGTGTTAGACAACAAATGAAACTAAAGTCGTCTGAGATCCAAGCTAAAGGCCTCTAAGAGCAGAACCACACTTCCCACGTGTATCAAGTCAACACATGTCCTTCCATTAGAAACCTAAATGTGAACATTACATACAGAAATAAAATATATGTACTTGTGAAATGTGACAAGACATACAGCAGAATGAATCCCAGTTGTTTCAGTACTGAAACAGAGTAATTACACACATATGATCATGACAGATACATCACACTGAAATAATTTCTTTTTTCTCTCTTGCTATTCTAATTAGATAAGATTTAATAACTAACACACCTTTTCAACACAGGACTGTTCTTATTACTTTCTTCTACAAGGCAATTAATTCAGATAGAAATAAAAAAATGGAAAAAAGAAAAAATAAGGAAGCTATTTCTACTTTATGTATCACACCTATTTTCACTGTAGAAAGGTATAATTTCTTCAAGAGTAAGGAGTAAAAATGATTACCAAAATTTGTGTTTACGCTTTTAAGGGTGTCCAAGAATAGATTTAGTAGACGGTCTCACATGACTATCTTTATAAAAGAATTTATTTCATTAACAACATACAGAACACTGTTATTTTATTTTCTTGAATTATCTTAAGTGTAAATACATTTGGGAAGTGTCTTTTGATCACATTTTTGGCTTAATGCAACTGTAAGGTATTATTTGAAAGAATAAGGGATACCTAAATGAGAATAGAGTATTGATCTCTCTGAACCATGAAAGAAAACAGACTGAATGAGGACACATTGAGCAGATAAAGCTAGATATACCTCGGTATTGAAAGAGTCTGAAAAAGCCAGACAGTTTGTTTAGTTACTTGAAATCTCTGTTTAAAATTTAAATTATGTGGGGTAATATTTTTTGTTGTTCTTTCACTCCAGTGGAAGCTTCCACTTTCACACAGAAAATCTATGGTTTTCAGGGTTTTTTTTGTGGGCAGGGGGTGAGTCTTAACAGCTGTTGTCAAGTGAAGTTTTCTAGTAGCTTTAAAGGCTTCCCGTTTTTGTTTTGAACATAGAATTCTAACATACCTGTTTCATTTTTCTGCAAGGCTCATCTGCTCTGAAGCTGATAAATACTGAAGCTGGTCAGCATCTCTGAAACAAGGACAGCTTTTCACTGATTGACTTTCTTTAGAGATAAGCCACAGAAAAGGTTACAGCAGGCAACTGTCTCACCTCTTTGGCTCAGCCCTTGGTTCTGCCACTTCCTATGTGTCTTGGGGCATCTCACCTGGCCCTTTCTCGGCCCTGAAATAGTTAGTTTCTTAAGGCTGGCTTCCCTCATTAAGACTGAAAGAAAAGAAGACTGATACAATGTTGTAGTGGTCTATTATCATCATAATAAAATAGACAAACACTAATTCAGGGATTCTGTACTCCCTGCTTCTAGGAAACCCTTCACAAACCACATCAAAATCTGATGATGTGTTGTTGTGTAACTGGCTGTGCATACCAAAAAATATCTTGAGTGTTTGCGTTCAGAGTATGATTGTTGATCTTTCAGAATCCCTTCACTAATGTTTGATGTTTATGCTTTTCATTTTAATAGATAGTACAATATATCTACTTTTCATATCAACAAACTGTACTCTTTCAGGCATGTTAACAAGTCCAAACGATTGAAAGTGTTTTTATCATTTGCAGTTAATAGTTCTCAGTAACCTTAGCAGCCAAAACAGAAAAGGAACCGAATGTACCTGTGTTGCTGCTTTTGGAGCATCTTTCCAAATGTTGCAGATGAAGTTTTTGGATTTCTACTAAGGATCTTTTAAGTGGGAGAGAGATCTTTATTGGCTTCAAAAATTTCTGGAAGCTACATTTAAACAGTGTGTTCAAAACATTTGATAGTAGGCTCACAGAGTCTTCTGTTAGTGAGAAGTTTGTTATTTTTAATCTCAGAGAAATCTCATTATTTTATTCATGTTTTGATTTGAGGTATTTATCTTGACAGCATGTTTTTAGAGAGGTGTTACAGGATAAAGATGATAAAAAATTTATGGGTTTCATTCAGAGTTACAGAGTAGATCCTGATTAGCCACGAGGACTCAGTGCCTGAGAGCACTCAGTAGATCCCCCTGGTATGCAAGGGATGAATAAAAACACTGCTGCAGTTGTGAAGCACAATACTTGTCCAGTTCTTACAGTTTTATTTCAAGAGGGAGATCCTCAGATTAAAGAAACTACTTGCAGTAGAAGATGACAAATTTTGTAGTCACAAAATGACAAAAAGGTTGAGGTTGGAAAGGACTTGTGTAGATCATCTTGTCCAACTCTTTTGCTAAGCAAGGCCACCTTAAGCTGGTTGCCAGGTGGCTTTTGAATATCTCCAAGCAGAGAGACTTCATTACCTCTCTAGGCAACCTGTGCCAGTGCTCGGTCACCCTCACAGTGACAAAATTTATGCTGATGTTGAGATAGCACCTCCATGTTTCAGTTTGTGCTCAGTCCTATCTGTGTGTTCATGCCAGGTTTTCTTAGCTAAGAAAAAAAATGGGACCCTTGGTCCTTTCAGTTACACCTTTGGGAGGAGTGTAAGGACTTGTGATAGCCTTGTGAACTGGGGTAGCCTTCACTTTAAAATAACCTGATTGCTAGACTAAGATCAATAGGAGTAAAAATAAACATAATGAGCCTAAAATAATGTGACAGACATCATAATATTATGTACTGAATAAACTTCAGCTTTCATAATATGTATAAGTTAAACTGATTATTCTTAATTGATCTCTCTCACATTTGTCTGCAGTGCAACTCAGGGACTTTAGTCTGCACAGATGTATCTAAACTGAGAAGCCCACGTCAGTAACTGTGCTGTTATTGATTCAAAGAGAACTGAAAAATCTAACTCTGTATTGTTGCAGTTGCACTGTGATCAATACCTGATCCAGCTAAATTAAAGACAGTGAGATGCAGCTATCCATTAAAGTCAGTCCTTTGGATTCTATGGCAGACCTACCTTTAAAATATAAAGCTTTTACTTAGACATAGAGACTGAAAAGTGAAAACATGACAATAAAGAGCAGTAGTAGCCAGCATTGCTTCTACTACAACTAGTAGTGGGATAGGAAAGGTTGTGGTTCATTATACAGTTCTGACCTTACTTGGTTACAAAAAAGAGTTTTAGAAGTGTATAGTGCACTGTGAATCTGGAGTGCTGCTCCACAAGGCGTAAATCTCATCTTGACAGTGTGATGTTTATATTCTGGTCATACTTTCAGTAAAATCTCCATTTTAAAACTGCTGCATGGATTCAATTTGTAAACAATGCTAATGAAGTTTGACTGCTATAGGCTGGCTTGTTTGTCTTGGGTAAAATGACAATGAATATGATGTGCACAGTGAAAGGTCATAAACAGAGAAATTTTGGGGTGGTGAGAATAACTCCCTATTAAGTTTAATGAAAGCTAAACATAAACAAGATTAAAAGAGTTTTAAAATGGTGTTTTGTTCTTTTTCTGTTTCCTGCTTTTCAACCGGTATATATTCCTTTTGGGATAAAGTCTCCAGGGAAAAAACACAAATTGGAAACAACTATCAAAGGCACTGAAAAACTTTTAAATTAATTAAGAAGGAAGAATACATTAGACAAAATTTCTCCTGAAGTTATGAAAGGAGCTGCAAACCAAAGACATCCTTGTTAAAAAAAAGTAGTCTTAAAATTAGATAAATTATTTACATTTATCAAAGTGCCTAGCTTTTCTAACACTCTTTAATGCCCCCTAGCTTTTCTAACAGTCTTTAATGCCCAAAGGAGTACAAAAAATTGAAAATTCCATCAGAACCAACTAGATAAGGACTGCCTGCCTCCAATTCAAGAGGTGTTTGTTCTGAATTCCCTAGTGTCTGTGAGCACATTATGAGGAAATACTGTTGTTTGATTGCTGGGTACACACATTCTCAAAACTCATGCCTGGATCTTACCAGAGGGGACAATGGAGTAGATGTTACCAGGTACAGCTATTCATTATTGTGGTTAGATAAGAAATTTTCTCTCTTCCAATAAATAAAGAATATAATTTTCTTGTGACACATGCACTGAAAAAAATAGTGTGTGTCTGAAACCGAAGCATGGTGGAGTATTTTTATTATGCTCAAGACTTACTTTCCTTACTCTCATAACAATCTGCTTCTCCATGCATGAAGCTAGAGAATTCCCTCTTCGTATGCTGTGCTAAGCCATCCCTCGGTGACCTTGCGAAATTGGGAATAAGCTTAATATAACACAGTGAGCAACAGTTAGGTAACATAGCGCTCATTTTTCACAAATTTCAACAGGAATGATGGCCTCAGCTCTCTGCAGAATTCTTTAAATGTTGTAATTCTAAAAAAAAGCCCTTTTTACTATCTCATGTCTGCATTTACACAACTCACTATAGTTTCCGTAAACTCAGAAAAAGAAAGAGCTTTGACAGCCACAGTCTTAGAAAACCTGCCCACCTGTAGCTCATGCTCAGAAAATTATAGTCCACACAGTAAAATGGTAGTAAGATTGTAACATACTTTATTACTCTCTTGAGGAGTGTAACTTTATAAAAATTTTCTACTAACGAACATCTTTGGTGCTAATTGATTTGTATAAAAGCTAGAGCATTTAGTCTTTCTACTTGTGTTACATTGTATTAATATTTATAACAAAATAGAGGTTTGCCAGCAAGAAATAATACAAATATAGCAGAAAATAATTAATGAAATTTTGTCTTAATTAAAGCAACATTTTTTATATGCAGTCCAGTCTAAAAGAAAAAAATGTACAAGAAAATGAAATTTACATCTTCTGGGGGAAAGATAATAAAAGTATCTGGAGTGACTGTATTTCAATTTTCTTGTATGTGTTTAGTCAGCCGAATTTATATTTTTGGGGGGAAATAAAAATTTAACTCCACTGATTCCCTGGGTTTTGACTTCCAGGAGGGTTCCTATACAAATTTTTCAAGTAATTCTTCATTAATTATATAAATGATTACCAGTTTGCAGACTATAGTATGTTCCTGTTGATAACCTTGTACCCAAATGTCCTGTAGTTCGTGGTAAAGGAATAGCTTCAGCATCATAGAAACAGGTTTAGTTTATGTGATCTGAACAAAACACTACTAGTTCATCTTATTTTTAAATGCATGAAACTTTATTACTCCCAGAGAACGATGAAAACTCCTTTAAAAAAAACAAAAGAATCATGTATGTTCTTCAACAGCCAAACTTTTGGTCTTTGTTTTTATTGTGATGGAAAAAGGCCTATGTCACATAAAATTATAATCTTTAGGGTGAAGTAGTTTTATGTGAATAAATTATGCATTATGTGTTTATAGACATAGTACAGCTTCTGCAGATTAGTAGTTACACAGTCCAAATTTCTGATGATTACTTCTATAAATTATATCTTAATTCCCTATTTTATGTATAACTACTGTTAAATCCCAGGAAACTCAATTTCCCTTTATTTGCATACCGCAGTTTAATGATTTTTTAAAAAAACATAAATAATATATAATTATTAAAAAATACTTTATTTATTATAAATTGGTCAAAATTTTACAATGTTGATTTAAATCATTACCAACTAGTTAGTTTATTTAAACTTCTAGTCGAACAGCAAATCGTCATGAATTATTTAAAAATTAATTAAGCCATAGTTTGATTTAATAAAAAATAATTTCACCAAGCATTATGTTTCTAGACACAGAATGACATTCAACTGATTAGGATGCTATAAGCATACCCTTTAATGTTTATCATTGTGACTGATATGTTGGCAAACCTTACTTCATGTACTTTTAATGGCAGTCTCTAAAATTATAGGAATGAAGAAAAGACCGTGACTGTTGAAGAACTATAAAAAATACATTATTCAGAAATAAACCATCAAGTGTAAATATTTGAATAAACACAGAATAAAATAATGTGGGGTTCTTCAACGAGATAGCTACAAGTATGAGGGCAGCCTAGCTATTTTAATTCTCTCCAAAACAAGGGAATATTTACTCTGTCACATCCATTACAATAATTTATATCCATTAGCATGAGACACTTAAAAAATTCAGACACTGCTATATAGAATAATGCACTTGGGAATACTTTTTAGGGATACATATCCTGAAACTTTATTGTTTGTATGTCATGGTGGTAGTAAAAGGTTCTAGATATAAATAAAATTATATTTTACCACAGATTAATCACAGCTATGATAACCAGGCCCTGGGAATAACAATTCAGTTTTCTGAAGGTTGTTGCTTAATGCCTCATGAGAGTAAAATTTAAAAGACTACTTGAAAATTAGGAACATCCATTTTGAAGACTGCAGACCACTTAGAGAGAAACCAGAGAATTTTATGGGTATTCAAAGCTCTAGGAGACATGACCTATTACAACTGTATTACCTAGAGAAGATAGGCATGAATGAGTAATGCTAATGGACTTTGAGTGCAGAAAAGTTGGCTGCAGACAGAAAGAGAGTGAAGTGGTCTTCATAATTACCAAACCTAGTACAAGAAGTGATGAGACCATATTTTGACAAATGAAAATTAGTTTAAAGGTTTAAAAACCTGCCTAGTTGCAGAAATAGGTAAACAGTGGAAAAGACTGTTGAGACAGATTTCAGGAGACTCATCGCAACCTAAGAAAACATACATTGCTATTTAGGTTACTGCAGATAATTATCCACAGGAGACAAAAGGAAACTGACATTGTAATGTCTGGTTTTCCTCAGTTCCGTGACATAATTCAGAAGCCAGATAGCAATCAGAGCATTATTGTCTATCAGACTGCAGCAGGAACAGAAAAGCAGCATGTCCTACTTGAAACACTAGTGTCCTCCACTGTTTCATCCTATTCATGTTTTGCAATGAACAGGAAGATAGTAATGACAGCTTTTGGATTCTTCAAATTCACAAAGACTTTCTCAGAACACATCTCTGTGTTGTGAACCTCCTCAAAGAGAGTGGTTTCTGGCAATGGTTTATGGCTGAAGAGGTCACATGCTGAAGCAGCAGAAGGCACTGGGCACAGTGCATGCAAAATAACTATAGGAAATGAACTTATTTCTAAATATGGAACCTCACTCTCTATTAACTTGTAGTAAAATCTTGCAACCTACATTCATAGACAATCTCCTCAAACCTGCTCCTCCATGGAAGGAATTATGAGCCCGATGATGTGACTAGAAAATCGGCTTTCTCAGTTACCCAGAATGCATACATTTCTCAACAGATCTGCATGTGAGTTTTATGACTAATGGCATTTCCAATGACAGAATATATATGTTGCTTTGTCTCTGACAATCAACTAAATGGCTGTTGTTTTTTAACTTCCATTTTAACACTGACATTTGCTCTTCACTGCAAGTCAGGAAATGTATTTTCCATCCTTTTGTTGTAGCTTGATACAGATGAAGTTCTCACTTCTATGATTTGTGACAAGAATGCACCATCTTGCATGGGGATAATTTGACACCTAGATCCTCTTTTACTACACAATACATTTCTGAAAAGCAGCAGTTGTTGTATTGTATAGAGAAATATTATTATTATTATTATATACCTCCATCATAAGAGATCGGAGTTTCTTTATAAAAAATAACTGTAGTGGTGATCTGTGTGCAAGAGAATAGGGTAGTAATCTATACTATATCTAGTGTACTCCAAAATCAATATACTGAAGTAAAAACTAAGTAGGATAAATAAAAAGAGACCAAGATGTTGGATTAAAATTATGATTCATTATACCGTATGCAGAATAGAGAAAAGAATGATCTACAAAAAAAAAAAAACAAAACAACAAAAATCTCTCAGTTTCTTCTCTCTTCTCTTTGGGGAAAACATGCCATCACAGTTAATGTTTATAAATTGTATACAGTGTGTTGAAAGGTGTACAGAAGTTTCTAAAGCCGGGCCATTCTTGCATGTATAGGAGCACTGAAGTGTTTCCATATATGAGAAATACTCTATAGATCTGACATAAATGAAAGAAAGAGGCTTGTAATGTCCTGTTCTGACACTGGGTAAATAACTACTTTTTGGCGGAAGGGATTTGCTTATTTGTCCAAAAAAATAAAATAAGGTAAAAAAAAATAAAAACCCCTAAAATACGCTTTCCATGAGAACATGATGGTTTTCCTTGAAACCTTCTCTGTGGATCCACACTTCTCAGGTGCAGTGTGAAAAATAGTGTGGCAGAGGAACAGGCAGTCTTGCCTTGATGGCTCAGGTATGAGATTTACATTTCCAGCCCGGATCACAGAGATAAAGGAATTTGATGTATATCTTCCATCTTCTTCAACGACTGAGTTATTTATCCACCTGGACAGAGGATTATTTTCTACAGATTTTATTTTGCTTTTAAACATATTTATTCATCTTAGGTTTTGACCTAGTTAGGTATATGGATGTCCATCTAAATCAATCTTTATAGCCAGGTCTTTTTATCCCAGAATCATATATTCTGTCACAAAATTAAAAGAGAAGCAGGGTACAATAGCATTTGCTATGAGCATGTGTATTCAAATATACAGGCAGGCGTGCACACATTCTTGAAAATATTGAATTGCTCTTCACAGTCTGAAATAGAAGATATATTCTTCCAGTTTTAAATTCTTTTCAGGGTTTGTGGAGAGATTTATAAAACAAGGTTTTGGGAAAAGGGTAATTACAGAGTTCAAAGCTAAATAAATAGCTGTTAATAACATCTTTTTTACTCTCAGACTCAGTCTCTTTCTAGAATCCTATTCAATGGTCGTATTTATGGGCCCAAAGTATCCCTCTTTTCTTTGGCATGGATGGTTTGCATTTACTGCTTGAAGCAGCTATTGGACACTACTTACAATTTCCTGTGAATTTTGATGAACTTCTTTTATGGAAAACTGAAAAAAAAAATAGCTCAATTGTTTATCTTGGACTCCCAAGTCTGAAGAAATGCATTGTTACAATACGTGATCTGAATAAGACTTTAGAAATTATTAGAAAGACTGTTTTATGGGAAAATTCAGGGTACCTAGATTGAGGTTCTAGGTACATAAATCTTGGTGATTTAGACTGCCTGTTCTCAAGTGGCAACACTTCTGAAGGCACCTGAAAAGTTAGAACAGCTAACATATAGTTGTGGATCCCAAGTTCCATCTATAACCAAGCAGAGCCCAGAAGGTTTTATGGTGAAGTGCTGACTTTGCCAGATAGCTAATGGCAGATAGGATGTATAAACACAGCAAAAGTTTCACTCCAAAGATGAGTGAGTGCTAAAACCCAAAAAATTAACACCCATCATTTTGATCACAGGAGGAAGGAAGTCATTATGGTGAAGCATTGAGTCAGACAGGGACTGATGTCCAGATGTGGGGTGAATTGAGGATGCTCCTCAGTCAGTGAAAAGGCATATTAATTTCCCATACAGAGGGGAGAGAGAATGTTAGGCTTTTAGGAGTTTTCAGAGACACCTAACTCCCTCCATTGACCATGCATGGGCCTCAAAATTGTAAGATCAAATTTGTACTTTGAGTAACAAATACTTCATTTTTAACAATGTTTGGAAGAAATTTATAAGACTTCAGAGAAATTTGAGTGTTTCCCTTGCCTTACTTATTAGTTAACAATAACTGGCTGATTTTAAAAAATGGTGAATGTCGTGCTACCGTTCCCCCTCCCCTCACTGTACTAGTGCTATTGAAGTCCTTGCTGCTTGTAACTTTTGAGCGACTTATTGAAGTGAACTAAATATGAACTTCAAGTCACCAGCCTTCTGAAATCTTGGCTTGACTGAGCATAACATATTTTTCCTTCAAGCCACTAAGTATAGCTTAAACAGTGCTTAAATGCCAATGATGCGATTGACAGAGCAGTCTGATCGTGCCAAATAGCAATTTTTGACAGATATCTGTGAGTCCTTCACTATGACTTTGTTTTAGTAAAGAGGTAAGAGCTGGAAACTATAGTTACCTGAACACAGGAAAAACCAAAAAGATTTTGTGTACCTGAAACAGGATTCAAACACCTAAATTCAACATGTCATTTCTTCTGAGCCCTTACCTTGAAAAAGGCTATTTTAGACAGTTACCTTTTTTACCTGACTCATTTCAACATATTCCTCTAAGAGTACCTTGAGATATGCAAAGCTTCACTTGCTTCACCCATTACAGATTAGTTTCCAATAGCTCTCTCCCATTTGATTTCTCCTGTGCATACTTAAACAGCACATTTCAGCGTTAGCCATACGGAGAATGGAGAATGATAATTTGGATTTCTCTTACTCAAAACAGTTGCCCATTTTCAGGCAGTGGTTATAACTGAGGCCTCCAAGTACTTCTCAGGTTTGACTAAAATTTGCTAGTAGATTCAAACATTACTGCATTCGGCTAGGAAAAAAGCCTGACAGAGGTGAAGGCAGGCAGACAAACAGACCACAGCACCTGCAGATCGACATAGCAACCATAGAATCCTTGTCAGCAACCAGCTAGAGGAGTGACTTGTAACTGAGGAGGTTCAACCTGATTTAATTGAATTAAAGAGATGCATGACAGGTTCACAGTCTCTGTTCAGACAAATGAAAGTCATAGCTATAGTTGCAGTCATGGGGGACGCGTGACTGGAGGATGTTGCTGCTATTTTATTTGGCTTGCATTTTTCTTGGCTTTGGAAATGAGCACTAAGAATTCTTAATCATCCAGTTAACCATTAAGTGCCATGAAATAAACTAATAACGCGTCTGTGAGGAACGAAGATACCTGTGAAAGGAAGAAATTTGTATGATCATGCCATTTCTGTTCACATTAGTGTGTACATAAATACTGTAGGAGGAATTCTAATGAAAAAGATGAGCAACATCTTTAAAAATTAAACAAATGGGTCTTGGAAGTTGGATTATGGTGAAAGGGCAGACAGCCGTCTTAGCGTGCACATAACAAAAAACTTCTTCAACAAATAGACTTACAGAACATTGATAAACATTAACAATAACAATAAGTTATATGCTCATATTTCTATTGCATTGTATTATATCTTAATGGAATGTCAATAATCTTTTTGCACAGTTCTAGTTCAGTTAAATAATTATATTTTTTCTATTTCATCCTCAACAAAGATTTTAACTAGAAAATAACCAAAACCAATACTAGCATTAGTGTCTAATTTAGTTATCTGTCTAAAGATCTCAGAATGATGTCAAGAATAATAGTTCACTTTCCAATCATTCTTAGTAGCAATTGGGTGGAATCAATATCCTTGAAAATTATTTTACAAGGATCTTACCAGAAGTTAGATACCAATTTTGTGTATCATACTTAAAAAAGTGAAAAGTATGAAAAGACTACAAAGGCAAAAAAGGCAGGAAGTTTAGAAAATGTGACTCCATGAGTGAAGAGCTTGGACTTGCTTAGTCTAGGAAAGAGAAGAGAAAGATGTAATAAATATCTCACATAAAAATCTGTACTTGCCTTTTGCAACAGAGCAATGAAGAAAATTTAATTTACCTCAGAGAAGATACGGTATGAATACTATGAAAAAACATTCTCATTACACAGGTAGTAAAACACTACAGCAGAGCAAGGAGACTATGCAATCCCTTCACTGGAAATTCTTACTACTAGGTGAATATAAGTCTGTCTCGGTGAAGAAATGACCTAACTATATTCAATCCTGCTCCAATACAGATAACTGGAGTATATTATCTCCCGTAGTCTCCCATAGTCCCTCATGGGTTTTCATTTCTGTACTCTTGTTATGATTCTTTTTTCCTATGACTTTTACACTATATTCTCTTTGAACTTCAAAATGTTATTTTACTAATTTCAAAAAATACTGTGTGTGAAAGGAGAGATTCTTTTCCTAGGAAAATTTTAGCTGTACAGAAATCATTCCTTTTTACTTGATTCTCTATTGTTTAATTTGATAGTTACATTGCAATGTCAGCAGAACTGAATCAGTGATTAGAAAATTAACTTCACAGTTTTCAAACTGTTTCTCCATTATTGCAGAATGAACAAGAAACTTACGCGTGTATCCCCCCCCCCCATTTCACTGGAGATGCAAGAAAAACAACACTATTGCAAGCAGAAAAAAATCTTTGCAAGAATTTCCAGTCTTTCCCTGCTCTACTGAGTCTCAGGAAGGCCAGCTGAGTTATAACAGTCTTTTAGTATACTCAAAAGTAAGACTTGGAGAATATCCAATAATTAACATTTCCCACAGAGAGTTAAAGTAGGTGACAAAACAGTCCAAAGGATGACAGTAGAGCCATGAGTTGTTGCTGAAAAGCAGGTGGCCTAAGTGCTTAAATTTGGCTTGAAATTTGATTGCCCGGGAGCCATTTAAGAAGTTGAATAAAACCAGCAGACTCAAGTCATGACATGTGAGCCTGTTGAAGTTTCCTGTGCACATTCTTGAGACTAAACCTGAAATATGAATATTTCAGTGGCTGTACACGAGCGGTAAAGGGTAAATGAGGCTAATGCACAAGAGTGAATTTAAATGAAAAATGTACTTATCTGCAACACTTTTTAAGTTTCAGAAAATTGTGAAGCGGCTTTACTCTGAAAGAAAAAACATAACCACATGACCTCTGAAGTGTTGTTGCTAGTATTATTTTAAAAGGTCTTATGTGACCCACCATAGTTTTTAATGCTGTTTTCCTTATTTCCTCATCCCCTTTTTGTATTCGAGCCCTCTCATTATGAAAATTCTGCTATCTCTTCTGCAGGTGTAAATTTAAATTGCCACTGGAATAATTGTTTCAAAGCTTGATCGGTTAAATTTTGTAAGGGAATCAGTTATCTTGCGGGGAGCTGCTGCTGGACATATCAGTGGATTAGGTCTGTTATCTCTTCAAAGAAATTCAGCATCTCATAAAATGAGGTCTTTTACTGGCATAATCTGACCAATTAAGGTTTGTAGGGTTTTTTTTTGTTTTGTTTTTCTTGTTTCTAAGACAGTAAATAATCTGAGCATTTGAACTATTATTTAATCCACAATTTAATATTGATTTGTGCACCTAGGTCAGCTATGATTTATAGGATTACCTTCAAGAAACGGATTTATCCTGCAGGTGGTAAGTATACTTCATTTCAGGGGTATCAAACTCAGGGCCTGCGGGCTGAATCCAGGCCTCCACCTTGTTTTATCCAGCCTGGCACTTTGTTTCTACCCAGCTACAGCATTGAGTTCCTTGCCCCTGCACTCCTGCCAGCACTGGGCACATGTGCAAAGTGAGAGGTGTGTGTTACACTGCAGGAGCAGGGGAAGAGGAACCATGAGTTTGACACCCTTGTTTTATTTCTATTAATTCAAAACTATATCGCAGAATATTACCTGCTGTGAAGTATTTCCAAGTGAGTGAGTAGCTATGAGTTCTAGCCTCTGTTTTCTATTTAGCAGCCCCAATAAGTACAAATGAAATATTTTCAGATGGTAAGGTTAGCAGGCTTTAGATTTAAGCTCTGGAAACAACTTATTTTTGTGTTTTCTCCTTGTCATATTTCTTGAATAAAATCTAGAACTTAGTTAAATTTTTGTGAAGGTTGTAATACAACAAAAATAGGTAGTGAAAGCTGAAACAGGTATTGACATTTACTAGTTTTTGTTATTGTTTGGACTGATAAACCATGCACTCACAACTTTGTTTACTCATTTCATTTATATACTAGATGGCATGAAATGTGATAGAAAAATTTTATCTAGCTTCCTACATGGACAGAATCAACAATAGTAAGTTTGAGTTGTTGAATGATTATTCTTAGTGATCTGTTAGCTATACAGAATCCTTTAGGATTTTGGAGTTTGTATCTTACCCGAACGGCTTGTGATTAAGAAATAACACACTTGGTTATTAACTGTTACATGCTTGTTATGGAAATAACTGTGATCTTTGGTATTAAATGATTCCATTTTTCACAGAAGTAATTTTCAATTCGTAACAACAATGAAAAAGAAACCAGAACAAAAACATATTTACATTTGAATGTAATTTTCTATTTAAATACTTGAATGGATTAATTATCCTCTTTTCAAGTGTGATCCATCCTTAACAGTTGAAGTTATGAAAGTTTCATGTTATTACTTGAACAACAAGGATATATGTAATCTCACTAATTCTGACATTTAAATATAGAATTTAGTTTAACACAGTTGACACACTAGACATACCTTCCTAGTCCGTGGAAAGAGATGAACAGTTTCCTTCTTGCACTTTGGAGGAACAGATACACATCAGGTTTTATAGTTCTAGCATAGTTACTCAGCGTATGTTGCATGAAATGACACTTGGAAGTCTCTTAGATGATGACTGAGAGAAAGGATTATTCACAGTTTAGATAAAGCTGACATGTTGCTAAATATTGTTTTGTGTGTTCTTTATAAGTCTTTTGTCTCCTTCACGCATTCCTTAAATCGCTTTTGTATGTAAACTCTTGGCAAAATATCGACACTTTAAGATTTCAAGTCAATTACTCTCAATCTTGAAAGTTCATTTGATTTATCATTTTATACCTGCCTTGATATTAGACAGGTTTCTCAAAGGCCTTGCATAAGCAAACAAATTCCATCTCTTTTTCTACAATGGAAGACATCTATTAGACAGCGGAAAAGACACAGCTGTTAACCTGTGTTCCCTCTTTCCTCCAAAATCTCAGACTATTGGGAATCAAACATTCTTTAGCAAACAATTTGGAACTATATTATGCCTTCTCACGAAACTCGGACAGGGATAAGTAAAATGACATTCCAAATAAATAGGAAAATGCCTTCATATATAATCAAAAGGAGAGTTTCTAAGTAGTGAGATAAAGGAAGTGGAAGGTGGGTATGCAATTGAGAAGATTCTTGGAGATCAGTTACACTGCACATCAGAAATCTGCTGTATTCTAACACTAGCCTTTTCAGAACGGTGCTGAACATGATATCTCCATGGATTCCTATTATTTCTAATTCCACCTGATTTCACCAACAAATAATATTACAACAAATTGTGATATGATAATATTTCACAGTTACATTGGTCTCATTTTACCAATATGTCTATAAATGAACAGGTGTAAAGCAAATTAGATACTTAGGCTAGACTGTTTCATTTCACTTAGTCCAAATTTAATGAATTTAAAATACTTTATATTACATCCTACAGGAGAACTCCCTTTTGCCTGAGTTCAGGTAATGTTAATTTCATATTATACAAAAGCAAATTATCTAAACTAGTCAACTCGGCATAGTCTTCAAAAGGACTTGCATAAGCTGTAATAACAGGAAATTCTGCTCCAAGTTTCATTTATTTCATAGGTCTTGTTGCCTCTTTCAGGCACGCTCATCTAATAGTTTTCAGCTCTGTTTATTTTTGCCAGATATGGACAAGAAGCCTATATTTAGTCAATCCTTATTCATCTACCAATTTTCAAATTCATTAAACAAAACTATATCCCAGTAATTCCTCTGACAGAGACATCCCCTGGAATATTATTCAATGCCAATTTAAGGAAATTTACAGCAGGGGTGACTGACTAAAGACAGATGTCTCCTAGAGCATTAGGAAAAGCAAAAGAAAGAGTTCAAGAGTGTATGTGTGGGAGAGCAAGCACTTGACTTTCTTTCATGAGCAAAATGAGGACATGAATGCCTGTCCTTAAGTTTTGTGGTGAGTGCAGTCAAGGTCCTTGGCGTGGGGTTTGGACTTGTGTGCTTTCCTTCCTATCTTGTTTTCTTTGCATTTCTCTCTCTTGTTCCTATTTTTTGTTATGTGCAGACCTCATATTTAGCCAAAAAACGTACATTTATTCTTATGGAGTCCCACATATGTTAACAAAAAAAACGGCTCTTGCATTAAAAAATCTCTGGGGCAGTGGCAGCAGTGAATAACTGATTGCTGTTAGTGCTGGGCTGAGCTGGGGATGGTAAATGGCTGCTTCTGTTACCACAAAGGAACTTCCAGTGAGCCATTACCTTGGACAACCTACCAAGGGCAGGATCATTAAGATCTGCCAGATCTTCCATCTCTCTCCCTAGGTGCAGGGGATGCATTCCTGCCCAAAACTAGTCAGAGGCATAGCAATCCCAGAGTTCATTATGACAAATTGATTCAGAAGCCTTTGAGAGTAACTGCTGATTGAGCCAAATTACTTATCTTCATTCTTAACAGCTCCTGCCCATCTCAACCTTAGGCAGGGTTGGGACAGCATTATTGTTTAACACTTACAGCTTTGGATCTGACCTTCTGCTTCAGCCAGTATGCCTGTGAATCAGTGGATTGCCTGGGTGCAAACTGGGAACTCTGTTATATTGTACAAAACCTTTATGTAACAAAATACATGGTTTCTTCTTCTTTCCTCCACGATTATACCAAGGCCTAGCATGGATTATCATTTAGCCTTGTGTTTCTTGAGCATGAAGTTTTGATTTTTTTTTTTCCTTTTTCTTTTTTTCTTTCCCCTCCTGCTAGTAGTAGTTTATTGGTTCAGAAAATCTCAATATCCTAAATCTGGCATGAAGGCCCTCACACTTACACTGTAATATTTCCAGGTTTATGAATGCATCAGACGTTTCCTTATTGTCCCTCAGATTAGTCCAAACTGATTAAAATCCTTGTAGGTGGGTAAAGAAGAAATTGCAAAAGATATGTGCCGCTCTCCATTTGCTGCATGCTGACTTTCAATCTGTGCCTTAGGAAGATGACCTTCTCTGCCACCTTTTTGCACAGATGAGACACTTAAATCTTAGGTGCCTAAATTAGTTACTTTAGAATACATTTGAATAGTTATACAATGTTTTATTCAGTCAGAAACTGTGCCCTTTAAGTTGTCCATTAATTTCTTATTTCCTAAATATTTACAAATGTCTTGGTGGTTATTTCTGTATATGGATCCTAAAGAAGCTTTGGTAGGTCATGCTTTGCGCTTTCTTCTCTATCTGTGGGAATGTTCAAGGGTAAAAGTGAGGTTTTGTGGAATTTACTTCCAAGTTTAAATACTCCTGTTTTGAATCAAGATGTATGACTCTGCTTACTGTTATAACTGTATGTACTTACAACAGCCAATTTAAAAAGACATTTGTTATTTCAGTCTCTTGATTTTAAATATATATTTTTTTACTTTCATTTCTGGCAGATGAAGTGGAATCCCAAATAATAACTACTCCTTGATAAAGAAAATTTCTTAGGTTTTCTTTTTCTTAGTGGTTGTTAAGGGCATAAAGTTTCTACATTGTCTAGAGAGTAACAAAACTTGGATGCCCTGGATTTAGTTTCTGTCTTTAATTTGTTACAATTTTGAAAGCATGTATTCTGACCTGAATAACATGGGTCAAAGAATTTAACAAGCTAGTGGGGTATTAAATTTATTGCTACTTCTTCTGGGCGTGCTACTTTTATGATTCTGTACTTTTATCAGTACAGAATGCCCAGCTTCAATACCGTGATGGATAAGATAATTTAAAGATACATTCACTCTTTCTTTAAAGATTTTGAAACTATTTTTTTCAGGCTGACACATATTGGATTTTTATAAAAACTTCAGTAATAACCCTAAGTCCTATTTAACAAAACTTGGTAGTGAAGCAAAAAAATCCCTTTAAGTCTCTTTTTATTGTTGATAACAATAAAAAACAGAATTAGAAATAAATTGTCAGCTGAGCAGAAGACAGTTTTCCATTATCTGCATCTATATCTCCCTAGCTTTTCAACCTAAATTTAGATTGTTTATTCCCAGGATAGATTACATGCACCTTATTTTAATTGAGGCCATTCAGATGAATGATATTACATTTTAATATCAGCATAGATTCAAAAATTAAATGCTTGTGAGCGAGAAGACAATTCATCCTCACAAAGAGTGGTACTCTCTGTAGTATACCTTCTCTCATCAATCATTAGCAAGCAAATGCTCATATTCTTTGTTATGATTCTATCATGTCTGTATTCCTAATTATTTATACAACCTAGATTTGGCTCTCCTTCAGATAGATAAGATGTGGAAAGCATAACTCTTTACTGGGAATTACACATTGTTGTCTCCTCTGAGAGTCAGTAGGTATTCTTAAATATGTTAAATTTTCAAGCAAATATTTCGCTATTGGCTAAAGAGAAAAAAGGCAGAAGCTATGAGACTTGAATCTGAACTTCGATTAGTCCAGCTAATTAGATGTGGGATTAAGTTTTCAAAATCACACAGAGTTTATATTTTTAAAGATAACTTAGCCACCTATTTTTTACACTGTGTTATGTACTTGATGTGGGGGACTAACTGTTTTAGCATACGTTTTAATACTCAAAAATAATGAGTCTAGTTTTCTTTGATTCCAGGATCTGTGAAAATTCTTTGACACTAAATAATACCATCTATATATCCCATTAAGGACCATTAAGAGATGTATGTCTGCAAGAGTTCCACTTATCTGTGGCTGTCTCAGTTTGAAACATGGTATTTTAATGGATTTCTACTATCTTGCTGTGGTACAGAATTGCTACCAACATATACAAAGTTTCTAAACATAGAAGTAAATTAGAACTGTCACAATAATTACTGTCTTTGTTACTCTGTGTGGATTTTCACTTATGATCTGAAATGAATAGTAGTTGATTCATATAGTTCATATCAGTAAGAGGATTGGCAGTAAAATGGTCCTTTAAATATAATAAAGACTTTATTTGGAAGGTTGCAAATACGCCTTCTTCTCTTTTACAGACTACGTGTGTTCAACGGAAACACCTTCAATAACAACATAAAATATAAATCTGCTAATGCTCTTCTGCATGGACACTCTCTTGGTATTGTCTTTTTGAAGCATCTCTTCAATGAATTAAAATTTATTTGAAAGGCTTTTTTCTTGTGATATCTTCTGATCTGAGAACTATGGTGTTCTGGGTCGCATTTCTTTTTCTCCCACTAAACAGGGTTAAAGATGTGAAGAGAAAGTTTCCAACTCTGGTACAGCCTTTGGATTATTGTCCATTATTTACATTTCAAGTAGGCAGGGTTGAAGTTGCAACAAGAAGTCCGAAGGCAATCAAGAGAGACTTCAGGATCTTTTGATGACTGGCTAAGAGATCAGGAGCACAAGTAGTGTTCACTATCATTACAGTTCCAGGGAATAATGATGGAAGAAACAGGAAGAGCCAGCAGATCAATACCTGGCTCAAAGGCAGGTGTCATCAGCAGAATTTTGGTTTTTTTCTCATCATGGGTCAAAGTAAAGATGCAAGGATTATTAGTGTGCCAAAAACCACCTGCTAAAAACTGCCTGAGAATGGTCAAGTAGGAATGAGGGCTTCTCCCTCCAAAAAGGTAATGGGAATCAACAGCACAGCTGAAGAGCATCTACACCAATGCATGCAGCATAGGCAACAAACAGGAGGAGCTGGAAGCCATTGTACCTCTGGAAGACTGTGATATAGTTGTCATCACAGAAACATGGTGAGATGACTTGCACAACTGGAGTGCTGCAATGGATGACCCTTCAGAAGGGACAGGCAAGGAAAGAGAGGTGGTGGCATAGTCCTGTATGTTAGGGAGTGTTTTGACTACCTAGAGCTTGGTGATGGTGATGATAAACTTGAGTGTTTACAGGTAAGAATCAGGGCAAAGACCAAAAAAAGGCAGATAACATTGTAGGAGCCTGTTAGAGACCACCTAACCAGAATGAGAAGACAGATGAAATAATCTATAAGCAGCTGGGAGAAATCTTGCGGGGGACTTCAATTTATCAGGTATCTGCTGGAAACACAATACAGTGGAGAGGAACCAGTCTAGGAGATTCATGGAGTGTGTTTAGAGCACTTTTCCAGCCTGAACAATTCTATGATTCTGAAATTAAACAATTTTCTGTACTGTCACTTATACAGTCAATTAACTCAGTGCGAGTACTGATTTTCAGAGTATTTGTTGCTGATGCTTTAATTCTGTAACTTATCAAAGGAATCTTGACTTATTGTCAAGTTTTTAAATGTGTATGCAGTTTGTATCTACCATTACAAAGGCATTCAAGCCTAAAAAGTGATTACAGATTAAATGATATACAGCACAAAAAAATAACTTCTTTGATTGCCTAGATTACAAAGTTTGGACAAGGCGTTTATGGAGTGTACTTTATTCTCTTGACTATTAAATTAATTAGAACTTCATTATAAAATCATTCTTATGAATCATATTGATCTGTAACGTCATGCTTTCTCTCTGAAGGTCTAAAAATTACTGGATATAGCATATAAAAGGAACAGACAATAGTACTTATTTTATCATCAAAACATACTTAATCATTGTTCATAATGAATACAATTTTAATAGCTATTCTTTTTCTGAGTAGTGAGAAATTTTAGCCTTTCAAAAATTGTTTTTTGTTCCTACCTATATTATTTCTGTGACTTCACATTTAAAAATAATTCTGTGGTCTCCACTCTTTGTAAATGTAAGATATAAACAAACTGTTTTTATGATGACTCTTGAGAAATAAAATGTTCTTTTTGCCATGTCATAAGGTGCAGGAGTTCACAACATCATGTTGCCATTACAATTAACAACCCTTTTGGCATATGTAAAAGAAATGTTCTTAAATATTGCATTATCGAGTAACAAATAATTTAAACTAGAAGCGCATGGGCATGCAGACAGAACTACATTTTACGTCCTAAGGTATATATTAGAATGAGTCACCTTAGTGAATCAAAGTGGAGAACTATATTGTTACAACTGATGTATTTTTTCCTTAATAATTCTATTATTTTCTAGCATTTTACATAGATTTCAACCTCATTTAACCAAGATTAAAAACTCCACACATCTTGATAAAAGCCATTTTATTCTGTAGTTAATAGAATGGCTCCTTCTGCAACTCTGCTCTGAAACAGCCTGAAGCACCATTATAATGACATAATTTTCCTTCTCAGATGATACATGTAATATGTAGCTTCTGTGAAAAGTTCTGTTTTTCAGTGTGTTTTGATTTTACTCTGGAGGCTGTTTGTATTATTTCGACTTCAAGAATATCTATGGTCCTTCCTAAGTCAGGCTTTCTCAGTGGTGTCCAGATAACAGAACCAGAGGCGATGGGCACAAACTGAAACATGGGAGGTTTAGCCTGAACATCAGCAAACACTACTTGACTGTAAGGGTGACCAAGCGCTGGCACAGCTTGCCCGAGAAGGTGGTGGAGTCCCCTCCTTGAAGATATTCAAAAGTCATCTGGACATGGTCCTGGGCAACTGACTATCTTATTTACAACATTTGATATCATCCCTCTTAGACTTCACTGTTCAAAGTTGAATGTTATTTTATTAGTTTGTAATAAATGCCTATTTATTTATAATAAATAAATAATAGCTTATATCCTCTAAAACCATTTAGATCTTAGGTTACCAGAGATTATCTAGGCCTCAGTACTGATTAATACTTCAAAACTAAGAACTACTGCTTCTGCTATTAACTCAATTTTCTGTCATATTCACTCCTATCTCATTTGTTTTCTAGCCTCACTATCAGGAAAGATCTGTGACAGATAGTATTTCTATATTATTCCAATACATCAGGGTGTCAAAATCATGGCTCCTGCCATTCTCCTGATCGTGCTTCTGCAGTTTTACGTGTGTCACACACGTGGCACACGTCACCAGCACGATGGCAGGAGCGTAGGGGCAAGGAGTTCAGTGCTTCCGCCAAGTAGAAACAAGGTGCTGGATTCAGCCGTGGATTTGACACCTCTGCAATACATCATAATACAGAGTCCTAATTTTTATATTGTTTGGAAATCAACATCACAACTAGTAATTAATCATGTAATAATATTTACTTTATATAAGGAATCTATATATATTTACTAAGAACAAACCTCTCAGATTGTTTCAACTTTGCAAAACTAAGTTTCACCTGACTTCATCTTTAAAAACCATGTATATAGCAATGTTCTGTGCTTTCTCAACTGCAGCTGGTGTATTTTTATCCATAATGCTCCAGATGCTCAGATGTGTCATAGCAGTGATCATTACACTCTGCAGAAGATATTTAAATATCACAGTATCACAATATCATAAGATTGGAAAGGACCTCCGAGATCATCGAGTCCGACCTGTAACCCAACACTAACACCATCCCATCATCTAAACCATGGCACTCAGTGCTTCATCCAGTCTCCCTTTAAACACCTCCAGGGTCGGTGACTCCACCACCTCCCTGAGCAGCACATTCCAATGGCTCTGGTGAGCTAGGACTGTTGAAAGATGATGGAGAGCGGTTTAGCAAGCTCATCCGCCAGCTGTCTCATCACCCTAGGATGGATCCCATCCGGCCCCATAGACTTATGAGTGGTCCAAATACCTTTCTGCCACCTTGCGAGACTGTGGCCTGATTGTTGCCCCAGCTTCCAAGCTGTTTAAATTTTTGTCTACAGAATTATCAGTGTTTCCCACTGTCCATACTTATTCTGCATTGTGAATCTGAGCACTACAGCACAGAATGGGTACGAGCGGTAGAATCACAAAACCACAGAATCTTTAGGCTGGAAAAGACTTTAAAATCATCAAGAAAAATCATAAACCTAATGCTGCCAAGTTTACCACTAATCAATTTCCCCAAAACCCACATCTACACAACATTTAAATACCTTCAGGGATGGTGAGATGGTGAGTTAACCACTTCTCTGAACAGCCTGTTCCAGTGCCTGTCATGGCAAATTTCCAGAGATTCTTAGAGTAGTAACCAGCATTACACAAAGACTGGAAAGCATCTGAAGTTCCGGCCCATGGCTTAGAAAATTTACATGCTTTGAACATCTGAATGAGATAGTCTCCTCTTGATACTTGTGACCTTTACCTTTAAAATCTCATCTTGCATAGCCTCAGACAGAAACAAAACCACATTCTTTGTGAATCAGGTTTAGAATGTTGGTATACTTTGGTAGCATCTGGTATTATCACTGTGAAGTAATGATCAGTTTCTGTCCTTAAAAAAGCTTTAAAAAAATCTCATTCCAATAGAACAAAGCAATAGTGTAGATCGATGTATTTAGTTAAACTGTAATTGGCCTAGGAGTTACTAATTGTTTCTAAACGGTGAAAGAAAATACTAAGAAACTATTTACAAAGTGCCATTTATAAGTAAGAAAGTGAATTTTCATTCTATACAATTTTTGCAGACATAATCCATATTTGGTTTGCTTTTGTGATTTTTGTTTTGGTTTTTCATGAGGGAGGATGTTGGTTGTTTTCTTTTGCTTGCTAGTTGGTTGATTGTCTTTTTTCTTTTTTTAATCTTTTTTTTTTCCTAAAAACAGAGTGATTTAATATATAATTTGCTGAGCATGAACATCTTTGATCCATAAAATAAAAACGGAGGTTAGCTCGAACCTTCTGCATGTCAGATATCTGCAATCTGAAAGATTAAGAGAATGACAGCATTATTTAAAGACCAAAGTTTCTTTCATTAAGTGAATACATTGTGCTGTACATTGGAGTTCACATCCCTTTGGAAGAGTGAAGAATTCACTCTGTGAGAATAATTTTCAGCAAGATCCTGTTTGATGGTACTAAATGTGTTTTACTGCTGGGCTATTGTGAATTTAATTTGCCTTCCTATCTGTTGGCAGGAAATATTCACGCCATAATGATAATAGGATCTGTTAAGGCATATCTTTTTGTTGGAAGGATTGAACATTAGATTTTTTTTTTCAATTTTGCTGCATCCAAGTTATACTTACAAGAAATTTAAACACCTGAGACCAAACAATTCAACCCAATAGCACTTATAGATTATTTCCTTGGACAAAATGGTCATTTCCTTGAAATTTTAATTATTGCAAAAGATTGCAATTCCTTAAGTATCTACGAATTCTGCCTGAATTATGGAAATGAAGATCCCTTCATATTTAGTGACTAATTATTTCATTTACCCATTTTGACAGTCTGAGAGACTTGCAGGTACAGAACAAGAGTTCTTTTCTGATTCATTGTCTATTGAGACCACATCATACAGCCATTTCTGAACGAATTCATCAAATATAGTGCATAAAGGACATAGCAGATGGATTAACTAAGCAAGCTTTAATAATAATTGAAATTAATAGCATTATGCCACTTAGATTAGATTTACTCCGTACAAAATATTTCCCACTGATGAGCACTGCCAACTTGCAGGTATTATATATTCAGTGTAAATTAAAAATTGGCAGTAAAGGTTTATTGACAAAATAAATTTCAATTAGCAAGTACTAAATATCTGCCTCTAACTGAAAAAGGCTAAGGTTCTTAGAGATAAATTTTGAGAAGGTTTATATGAGGCTGTTACGTTTATTGTGCATCATTTATCTTGTTTACAAGGCAATTCATACAAAGGTAGCTAACAGAAAAGCTTGGTCACATAACAGTCTAGCTGAAATAAACATATTCATTTATTAGATATATGAACATAGCTTCTATATTTTTCTGTTTCCTTTCCTGTTAGCACTCCTCATTAGGGCCCATTTTCTTCTAGTGGATCTCCCTTGAGTTACAGAATAGTCAGTACCTCATGGGAAGGATATCTGATTATTTTTTCTACCTCTTGTGGAAAACTACAAAATTGAGATGCTGTATAGGTTTGATAAAGAATGTGCAACTCTTCTCCTTTCCTACTAATTCTTCCCAAGCACTTTTTTTTTTGTCTAATCCAAATTTTCCAGTCAGAGCCTATTTAGCAAACAGGAGAAAAAATCCCCATCTACAGCGGCAGCTCTCAAATACAGATGCCCTAAACTTAGAGAGAGCCGTCATGTTTCATCCCATTACTAAAGCAAGAACCCTTCTCTTCACATGACAAGTAAAGGAAGCAGAAGATTCCAGAGGGTCTTCAAAATGAATGAAAACAAGACTTTTTTTTTTTTAAGCCACTGACAAAAAGAGGAGAAAATGTCCAGGACTCTACACAGCACTGAGTTCAAGAGAATAAAAAAAAAGTAGTTGCAAGGGAAATGGAGGGCTCATCCTCTCTTCTCAGGCTTTAGTGCCTGTAAGTGCATGATGCCTTTGGGGAGTCCTACAAAATGTTAGATTATGGATCAGGATGCCAGAACAAAGAGACTGCTTTCCCTTTTCCTCAGAAGTGTATGCAGCTCTGTTCCCACCTACAGCCTTCTAATGCTAAGTACCTTCCTGCTACAGTTTGTTGTAGGGCTCCACAAACTTCAAGCCACTAAAGACTCAAGTAAGGACCACATTGCTCTGGGGAAGCTGTTACTCATTTGAATTTCAATTGCTCCATGAAATTCACTGACTAAACTCTCTTACAGCTCTGGAGGCTACTATGGTCATGCTTGTGTTTACAGACTCCCAGGAGTCCTGTTGGTCCAGGTATGTCATACTGAGTTTTTCTATGCAATTTCCCAAGGAAATAAACTTTTGTTGTAAATACAAATCTTGTTCCCTGGTATGGAAGCATCATCTCATTATTTTTTAAGTTATTGGAGTGTTTGTTGTGGTAATCATACATAAAATTCCAAGAAAGCCAGATTTAGTCTTCAATATTAGCTTAGATCAAGGATGGCTTACTTGGCCAGAATAAAATGAATGAGTAAAATGTTTGCCAGCTCATTTTCCATACATGTAAATTTGATAAATAATTTCCATATTTTAATTCTATAGACAAAAACCTAAGAATCTTCCTGAAAAAAATAAAGACTGGTTTATAAGTTTATTCTTATCCTCTTGAGACTGAAATTTAGGAAAACATTGCTTGTGTTTGTTTTGTGTAACTCCTTGTGAGAATTACCCAGTTCCAGTTTACTCATACAAGCCACTTGGGCCAGATTTATTCTACATATCTTTAGGCAGTCAATTGAAACATTTCTCTCCATGGAAAGGGAAAAGAATACAAAAGCTCTGTAGTGACGCCTTTCATCTTCAGCAAATGATGAAAGACCCAGGGTACTCACAGATAGCTTTTCAAGTTTACTTAACACAGTGCACTTTTTGAGTCAGAAGCAACATTACTGTATGCACTTTTCTGGGCCCCACAACTTAAGAAGGATGTGAAAGGTCCTTGAATGCATCCAGAGAAATGCAACAAAGCATGTCCTATGAGGAGTGTCTAAGGACTTTGGCCTTATCTAGTTTGGAGAGAAAGAGGCTCAGGGGTCACCACATTGCTCTTTACAGCTTCCCAAGCAGGGGAAGTGGAGAGGGAGTTGCTGATCTCTTTTCCTTGGTATCTAGGGATAGGACATTTGGGAATGGTTCAAAGCTGTGACAAGGGAACATTTATTTGCTGAGAGGACGGTCAAACACTGGAAGAGGCTTCCTAGAGAGGTGGTTGATGCCCCAAGCCAGTCAGTGTTCAAGAGATATTTGCCTTTAATAACATGCTTTAGCATTTGTTCAGCTCTAAATTGGTCAGGCAGTTGGACTAGATGATTGTTGTAGGTCCCTTCCAACTGAAATTATTCTACTCTATCCTATCCTATTCCATCTGAAATTTCAGTATCTAAACCAGTATTCATTTATCATCAGTGAAATAATGCAATTAATACTGATTCAGGATGAATCATTCTCTAGAAGTTTGTGCCCATCCTTCAACAACAAGAAAAGGAAACAAACAAAAAAACCCATGACTTGGATCAAGTAGGTCACTAGTATTTTAATGGATAAAGATAGGCAAGATGGAGTCCCTCTCTAGTGAATCAGCCTTAAATAAGTGACCTAGCTATCTATACAGTCAATTAAAAGAAATAAGTCTGTTCTTTCACAGAAAGATTATCTCTCTCCAACTACTGATAATAATGAAGAGATGATGCACTTATTACATGCTTAAAATGGAGTCTCAGCTCTAACATTTCTAAGATAGATTAGGTCCTTGCTTTGGAATCTCTTGTTAAGTGTTGGCATAATCGTGTTTTAGGTAGTATGATGGGATTAATATGAGCAGGTTTCTTCAAATCTGTGACATCAGTCAGAGCCAAGAAGGAGGGAATACTGCTTGGAGTGTTACATGTGAGAATAAATTCCTGGTACAAAGCCCTTGTGGTAGATTTCACCTCATCTAAACTCACATGTCTTAAGTGCCAATATCTCAACCAAAATCAACCTAGATATCTTCGTAGCCAATAGAGAATAATAAGCCCCAGGACACTATATTTTACAGATAAAGTTAAAAGAGGTGATTGTCATTGGTACACTTCACTACTATTGTCAGTGGAGAAAGGGAGACACCGCGAAGAGATATACCCTATCTTAAATAATGCATCTAAAATAATTCTATCTAATTACCTTTTGTAGGTGGTCCTCTTGCTCTTTTAATTGACTACCTATCTAGAAAAATTTTTTGGAGGTAGATTTTCAGACTTCTAGAGTTAAAAGAGATGTATCCCACTGATTTAACAAGTCAATATTTGTTGCACTGTAGTAACTGATACTAGTCTCTACAGGGCATAGATCTCACTCATAAAGCATTGGTTGCAACCAAGACCACTGTTTCTGAAACAACGCCTTTCTTGTACCCTTTTGTCTGTTATTTTATCAGTATCAGACTGAGTTTAGGAGCAGCAGTTTAGCAGACAAATAGAACCTCAGTAGATCCAGGGTTTGTACTTCTCACAAACTGAACAAAACCAATAATTCCTCCAGAAAAATCAATAAAACTAAGAATACATCTTGCTGATAAAAGGAAAACTCTTTCACTCCTTCAGTTCAGCTTCATTCAACTTGATTTCTGTGGCAGTACTGACTGTAAGTGAAAAGATAATTCATGAGCCATGCTGTTCAGATAGTCTTGTCATTGATTTCACCAACTGTACTGCCAAATATTCAAAATATTTGTGAAGTGGAAGTATAAAATATTAATTAAATATTACTTCTCTTACATAGGGATATCCTACATTAAAATCCAGTTTTACAATGATCTCTACATGGATTTGACATACTACGTTATAATACTGTATGCAGGCATTTATCTGACCCTGAAATGACATGTTGGAAAGGCTTTAATGCGATACAAGATGTAAATATGACAAAGCAGTAAACTTTCTGAGGCCAGTAAATTGTTAGGAACAGCATTTGAAAGAACTCTGCCCAGGAGAGGTATCATTTGTTACTTCCTGGAGTTAATGATCTCATGTCACAGATAAACTAGGTTATAATCTGTTCTTATGACTCGAGAGAAATATCTAAGAAAAAACGAATAAATCATTACCACTGTCAGGTCATTTGCTAGAGCATTCCTTGAGACTTTAAGTTAAAACAAGCTCGAGTCATTTTCTAGCATACTGCAAAAGCATAATTCCTTGTTTCCCCGTTCTGAGGACACAATTGTATTTCTTGCCTTTATGACACTGTTTTAATCCCTTACTATAGCTGAGAAAGAATAATAACCTGACTCCTCCTAAGAGGAGCTGTTTGCTCTATTGAAAGAATTCTTAAAGTACCTGGCAGATCTCAGCTGGTCAGTTAAGTAACTTCATCCAACTACTTAACTGAACATTAAAATAAAAGCCTTATTTGTACATACTTTGTGGGTAATCTCCATCCATAAGATTCTTAATACTTTTAGAAGCATGTGACAGAACAATAGTTACTTTGAACAGCTTTGGGGACGTAGTCCTCAGTTCTGACACATTTTGCAACCATAAGCTACTCCTCCCAAAAAACAGATCCCATTTATAAATCACAGTATCACAGGTTGGAAAGGACCTCCGAGATCATCAAGTCCAACCTATAATCCAACACTAACACCAACCCATCATCTAAACCATGACACTCAGTGCCTCATCCAGTCTCCCCTTAAACACCTCCAGGGTCGGCAACTCCACCACCTCCCTGGGCAGTGCATTCCAATGGCCAATCACCCTTTCAGTGAAGAACTTTTTCCTAAAATCAAATCTAAACTTTCCCTGACGAAGCTTGAGTCCATGCCCTCTAGTTCTGTCACTGGTCACCTGAGAAAAAAGACCAACCCCTGCCCCACCACAACCTCCTTTTAGGTAGTTGTAGAGAGCAATGAGGTCTCCCTTGAGTCTCCTCTTCTTCAGACTAAACAGCCCCAGCTCCCTCAGTCGCTCCTCGTAGAGCTTGTGCTCCAGCTCCTTCACCATCTTCGTTGCCCTCCTCTGGACACACTCCAGCATCCTGACATCTTTCCCAAACTGAGGGGCCCAGAACTGTACACAGTATTCAAGGTGAGGCCTGACCAGTGCCAAGTACAGGGGGAGGATAACTTCTCTGGTCCTGCTCGCCACATTATTCCTGATGCAGGCCAGAATGCCATTGGCTTTCTTGGTCACCTGGGCACACTGCTGGCTCATGTTGAGCTTCCTGGCAGCCAGCACTCCCAGGTCCCTTTCTGCCTGACTACTCTCCAGCCACTCTGTCCCCAGTCTGTAGCCCTGCATGGGTTTGTTGTGTCCAAAATGAAGTACCCGACATTTGGACTTATTAGACATCATCCCATTAGAATCAGCCCAGCTCTCCAGTCTGTCCAGGTCCCTCTGCAGGGCCACCCTACCCTCTAACAGATCAACCCTTCCTCCCAGCTTGGTATCGTCTGCAAACTTGCTGATGATGGACTCAATCCCCTCATCCAGATCATCAATAAAGATATTAAACAGGACGGGCCCCAATACCGATCCCTGGGGGACACCACTGGTGACCGACCGCCAACTGGATGAGACACCATTCACCACCACTCTTTGGGCTCAGTCATCCAGCCAATTCCTAACCCAGCACAGAGTGCTCCCATCTAAGCCACGGGCTGCCAGCTTCTCTAGGAGCCTACTGTGGGAGACAGTGTCAAAGGCCTTGTTGAAGTCCAGGTATACCACATCCACAGCCTTCCTCTCATCCACCAGGCGAGTCACATGGTCATAAAAGGAGATCAGGTTGGTCAGGCAGGACCTACCCCTCCTAAATCCATGCTGGCTGGGCCTGATCTCTTGGCCATTCTGCAGGTGCCGCATGATTGCACCCAGTATTATCTGCTCCATAATTTTACCTGGGACCGAGGTCAGGCTGACAAGTCTGTAATTACCTGGATCATCCTTACGGCCCTTCTTGTGGATGTGCATCACATTGGCCAACTTCCAGTCTTCTGGGACCTCTCCGGTGAGCCAGGACTGCTGAAAGATGATGGAGAGCGGCTTAGCAAGCTCATCCGCCAGCTCTCTCATCACCCTAGGATGGATCCCATCCAGCCCCATAGACTTATGAGGGTCCAAGTGGCTCAGCAGGTCTCTAACTTCCTCCTCATGGGTTGCAGGAGGGCCATATTTCACCCTGCCCCCATCAACCACTTCAGAGGACCAACTGACAAGCGAGCTGACATCCTTACTGTTGAAAACTGAGGCAAAGAAGGCATTAAGTACCTCAGCCATCTCTGCATCTTTGGTTACTATATTTCCCTCCATATCCAACAAGGAGTGGAGGTCGCTGCCGCCCTTCTTTCTGCCACTGATATATTTATAAAAGCTCTTCTTATTATCCTTAACAGAAGTGGCCAATTTAAGCTCCAGCTGGGCTTTTGCTTCCCTGATTTTTTTCTACACGACTTAACAATATCTTTGAACATGACCTGGCTTACGTCCCCTTCTTTCCAATGGCAATACACCCTCTTTTTCTTACTTAGTTCCTTCAGAAGCTCCCTACTCATCCAGGCCAGCCGTCTGCCCCTATGACTCTTCTTACAACACATGGGGACAGCCCGCTCCTGTGACTTCAAGATTTCATTCTTGAAGTGCCTTCCTGGACCCCCTTGCCACTAAGAACTATTTCCCAGGGTACTTTCCTGACCAGTTCCTTAAATAATCCAAAATCTGCCTGCTGAAAGTCCAGCATCGATGTTCTGTTCCTGCCTTTTCTTGTTACATTGTTTACAGAAAACTCAGTTATCTCATGATCACTACACCCCAGACAGCCTCCGACAACAACATCACCCACCAGCCTTTCTTTGTTTGTAAATAGCAGGTCAAGGAAAGTCTCACCCCTGGTGGGCTCACTCACCAGCTGTGACAGAAAGCAGTCCTCAATACACTCTAGGAACCTCCTGGACTGCCTCCTCTCAGCAGTGTGAAGTTCCCAGCAGATATCCGGAAGATTAAAGTCTCCTAAGAGAACAAGGGCAGCTGATCCAGAGGCAGCCTCCAGCTGTTTAAACGGCAGAAAATCTACCACCTCCTCCTCCTGGTCGGGCAATCTATAACATACTCCAACCAGGAGGTCAGACTTAACTGCCCCTCTGACCCTTACCCATAGGCACTCAATCTGGTCATCACTGTTCTCAACTTCAACGGCATCCAGGGTTTCCTTAGTATAGAGGGCTAACCCTCCACCCCTCCTCTCACGCCTGTCTCTCCTGAAGAGCCTGTAGCCTTCCATGGCAGCACTCCAGTTATGAGAGTCGTTCCACCACGTTTCTGTGATAGCAACTATATCATAGCTCTCCCGCTGAACCAGGACTTCCAGCTCCTCCTGTTTGTTCCCCATACTGCGTGCGTTTGTGTACATGCACTTCAGTTAGGTTACTGACAACACCCTTTGAGATGGCTCATCCTCCTCAACAACATCTCTGGTGAGCCTAGTAACTGCCCCCTCCCCCTTCCTGCCTAGTTTAAAGCCCTCTCTATAAGCCCTGCCAGCTCCTGGGCTAGAATCCTCTTACCCTTCGGAGTTAGACGAGACCCATCTGGTTTCCCCATAAAGGTTTCCCCATGATCAAAGAACCCAAAATTCCTCTGCTGGCACCAGCCCCTAAGCCATTTATTAAGAACATAGATTCTCTTGTTCCTTTTGGTATACATCTCTGCCACCGGAGGAACCAAGCAGAACACCACCTGTGCTCCTGCCCTATCCATTGACTGACCCAGCTCCTGGAATTCCTTTTTAATGATCATTGACCCTCTTTTAGCTAGCTCATCACCACCAGCCTGGACCACCAGAAGCAGGTAATAATCTGAGGGTTTAATTAGGTCCGGTAGTCTCTTAGTGATATCCCCTACCTGGGTTTGGGGAAGGCAGCAGACTTCCCTATGAGTTGGATCTGGTCTACATATAGGTCCCTCCGTCCCTTTCAGAAGGGTGTCACCCACTACAACTACCCTCCTTTTTTTTACTCGATGTTCTGACCTGTCTAACAGGCAATGCGAAGTTAATAATCTCCTCAGGTGAGTTCTCTGCAATACTGTCCTCCACTTGAGCGTCAGATTCCAGTACCCCAAACCTATTCTGTATGGGCAGCTAGAAAGGCGGCATCTGAAAGGGAGGTCTATAGCCCCCACGAGAACAGACCTGCTCCCAGTCCTCCTCACCAACCAGGTCACTCCCCCTATCCTGTTGGTGAGGAATATGGCGTTCTTCTGCCTCCTGGGGAGGATTACTGGGAGGAGAGAGGGCTCTACTCCACCAGTCTATCTCCCTTTCACTCTCACGGATATTCAGCAGCCTCTCTACCTGATCCTTAAGATCTGCAATCATAAGGAGCAGATCTTGGATCTGTTCACACCTCACACAGGCGTTTTTCGGATGGTCCTCAGGAACCACAAGCAGGCTGAGACATTCCTTACAGTCCTGGGTCTGGGCGGCCACATCCCTTAACGGTTTGGATAGCGACGCTCCTGGTAGCAGAGGCTTTGCCACGCCTGGTCACCATTGCTGCAGGGGAGTGGGAAAAGCCAGCCACCTGCCAGAGAGTGACTGCTTGCCCTGCCTGCGCGAACTGCCGCGCCGCGCTCCGGTCGCTGGCGCTCCCAGGAGACGTTTAAATGCCCCGCGGCTTCTCCCGGCACCGCCTCCACCACGCGGTCGGCCCCCGTGGCAGCTGCCGCTTCTGGGGTTCAGAGAGAGTCGCCCTGCCGGGGTCCCCTCCTGAGCTTTTGCCTTGCACAGGGAACTTTGAGCACTCGGCTGCAGTTCTTACCGTTCCTGCTGCGCCGAATCTGGTCAAATAAATAAATAATAAATAACCCGACCGTGCTAATAATATAAAACCGCGGAGCGCTACTTAAAGTTATACCTATATGTAAAGCATAGATGATTACAGATTTAGGGCTAATATGCTAAAAAAGAGTTGTAAAGACAAAGCAGTGGATTGTTTGATCACTGACTTTAATAGGAGCGGGAGAGCACTGGGAACTCATTCTTTACACAGAGTGGAATCATCTGAGTTTCTTTGCAAAGGAAAGAACTGAGGATAGTCATCACTTTGTACCAAGAGGTTTGCAGGACTCTGTGTAAACACTATAGTTCAGAGAAGCATCTTAGTTCAAAGTAACACTTAAACACCTGCATCTCAGCCACTGATGCTAATGGGGCTTAAGTGTCTGTTTAATGCTGCGCTAAATACAGATGTCTAAGTACAAATGGTTAAGGGCAAGTTCCATAACAGATAGGGCTTGGTGACTGAACAGCCCTATTCACTCTCTAAGCTGGTTTCTAAATACCTTACTGCACAGTAGAAGTTAGAGATGAACTCTTACAGACAGTGCATGAATAGATCAAGTCTAATATCCCTTTTCTTTTTTTTTTTTTTTTTCAGTTTTATTTGGTGGAACAGTTTGGTGGCTATCATCAGACCAACAGCATGGACTAAGTAGTTATTTTTAAAATCTTGTTGCTGTTGACATTGCTGACCAGAAAAGCGTTAGGGAAGAATTAAGAAGGGACTGACTGAAGGCACAAAAGGCAAGGAGCTGAAACATGGAATTGCGTATTCAGTCTGGGCACATAGCTGAAATTTCATCACCAAATTGTGCTGATCACCAAACTGTAACTGCAGCTGTGACTGTCACTTACAGGTGCATCCCTACCATTACTCCTTATCTGCTTATACCCTGAAGGACACAGTTTACCATAATTTCAGATAAAGTTTATTAACATTATAAAAACACGGACTTACCAATATAAATTTTCATGTTTTTCCCCCCAAAGAAATTTTTATCCAGAAAAACATTGATTAATTAATGCTGCTTCTAAAGCTCTTCTTTAAAACTAAAATTTCCTTCCTTGGCTGCAGTTTGAAATTCCTTGTTTTTACTTTTATTTCTCTCTCTCCAAACTGTGGAAAAATACAAGCATACATGTCCAGTCAAGTTTGCCCTTACACAATTTTTTTGTTATTCTTTTGTTATCAGATCTCACATTCCCTTTGTTTAAGTTACTATGCTTCACTGTTTGTACATGTTCTGTCTTCTCCTACATCATTTCTGGAATAACGGACAGACAGTTTGAAGTCCTTTTAGGGAGTGTGTTTCCCCTTGCAATTTTAGAAGTTCCACAGGACCCTAAAGGAAAATTCAAAACTTTCACTCTGTTCTTGCCCTTTAATTTTTGGTAACACTGAATTTAATAAATACCTCAAAGTGATCCCTCTTGAAACAGAATGCCTTAACTACAGACTATTTAATTTAAATTTATGACTACTGCTTCCAAGGTTATTTTTTCTAACTAGTTCTTTTGAATTTCTTTCCTCATAAGAAAAGCTATGTCTAAAACCAGCATTAACTCCTAGAATGTTAGGATACAATTTATCTTAAATGTAACAGACATCCGAAATATCAGTTTTACAATGCAATGTATAATGTTCCAGAAATGATTGTTACTCCACATTGGCAGCCAAGGGACTGTAGAATAATTAGCACAGATGTGGCTGATTTATGGTGTCCTTTAGCCAAATGAGTCCTTCTTTTACTGCTTATCCCAAAATCCAGTGAATATTGCTATCATCAGAATTCACCTATCAGTTCTACTTTATATTTTGCCTTAGCAGCCTCACCTAATATGGGATGACGCAGCATTCTTTCTCACAAAGCATATAAAAAGGAATTCAGTGTATATCAATAGGCTTTCAAGTGTGATACGCACACAGGCTTTCCTCCTAGGAGCCTTACTACACAGTACATCCTACTGAATATCTCTAAGAGTGAACAAAGCCCATGCTTAACTGCTGACAGTGATAGGCATCCAAAGAGGCTTCTAAGGCAAAAGGATTAGGACCTTGTCAGACTGTGTGCACTAAAGAGATTGTTGATGTCTGTGGGGAGTGACAGTGGGCAGTGTCACAGAGAATGTTTGATTTCTATCATAATTGTGTCGTGAGCTGTTTTGTCCAAGCAACTGCAGGCCTTCCTGTCTATTCTTTATGCAGGATTTTTCAGCAGTAATCTTCTACCCAAAGACACCCCCTTCCTCCCTGTTCCCCTGAGAACTGTTTCAAATTCCACGCTCTGCTTCCTCAACATTTGCGAAGACAAAACAAGTTTGATAGAAGAGATAGGATGCTGCTACAGAAGAACAGCGAGCAGTTTATACCTCAGGTTGTGAAGGGCTAAGTATTCTTTAGATTTATTTCTCACTTTGCAGAAGAAAAGTGGCTTTGGGTCAGGAAGGTAGAAGCATTGTGAAAAAATGCGAGTGTGCTCTAAGTAAAACAGAAGTGCTAGAATAACTATATGAAGACAAACTGTACCCGGTGTCTGCATCTGCAGCTGTAAAAACTTTGGAAGAAAGAATCTGTCATAATCATGTTGAGGTAAGTTATGTTTTGAAGGGATGAATGCATACAAGTTTCCAAGCATTTGTGTCATCTTGTAAGTTCTGTTTACGTTATTTTTTGTGTGCTTGACTTGTAGATATCTATGGGCAACTCTGCACCGCAAGACAGAGTTCCGAGGTTGCTGTTAAATGAGCCTGAAATAGGAAGTCATTATCTTGGGTGCAGAACTGTTATTTTTAATTCAGACTGTTTTTCAGACTCAAGCCACTGCCCATATAGTGCTCATCATTGTTTTAAAATGATCTTCTCTTATGCTCCCCTGCACAGTATACACACATCTGATCTCATCCATACACTATAGGGAGACTAGGATCCAACAGACACCAGGATATCTGTGACGATAAGACTTCCTTTTTCAGTTCCTTGGTTGCTGAATTAAATATAATGATAAATTAAAAAGGAGGGGCATAGGAGGGATCTGAAAAGGAGAAGTAGAAGGAAGTATTCCTTGTGGAGAGTCATGGATAGAAGTAGGTGGCCCTGATGTAAACACTCAGCAGATGTGAAATTGAGATGAAGACTTTGTTCCCTACAAAGATGGGGAAGGATGAGAATAACTAACAAAAGCTGGAATGGAGAGGGAGGAGAGGGAAAAAAAGAGAGGCCTCCACACACAAGGTTCTGCAGAAAGACTTTATTGAGATCTTCCTGTCCTATTCCCTTTCAAATGTACCCACCCGGTCAAACATCTTTGTCCACAGACTGTCTCTTTCCTTTTTCTTATGCATTTAGTGCCACTGAATATTAAACAAATAAAGCCCTTCTCAGAAACCTTTCAATCACTTTCATACATCCTCTACATCCCAGCATCCTACTTACCCTCTGTAGCTCTGCTCCATTGACCTTGAAGATTTTTCACTTCCTTGACCCCAAGTCACCATTGTTACAGCTGCAAAATTGAGCTGCTTTTTTTGAGGAATCTCTAAGTTTGGCATAATAGCATGAAGTTTTTGCTGCCTGAATCACATCTAAAGTATTCTACAACTGTGTAACAACTCCTCAGTCTCCCAAACAGCGCAGTGTCTCTGCCTCGTTTTCTAGATCAAAGATTGAGATGAAAATACTTAAAAGAAAAACATAATCTTTTCTGCTTATATAAACGGAATACTTGAAGAAACTTTTAAAAAAAGAAATTTTTTAACACCCAGGAGGTAACTAGAGGATCTCCTTATTCTGATTTTAAATGAGAGAGTGACATTACTTTCTGAGTTTCTTAGCTCTTTTACAATGGATGAAGACTCTGTTTCCTAGGTGTTTTCATATTAGGAATCTTACACTTAGAAAATTCAACTTAGATGAAAATTGAAAGTAGATTTTAAGTAGCATTAAAAACAGGTGTTCTAAAATGAATGGAAAATCAATGAAAATATACAGAAATTTGAATTTTCCATTTTGGCAACATCAAATCCAAGCACAAAAATTGAGTCTTATTCCTACACAGTGTACCATATTTTACTCTAAAAGTTATGTACAAACCCAGCCACATTATTCTAATTATAGATCATTTCAGTTTCTCGACTTCATTATTCATTCATGTTGAATATGTAAGAAACTTTTTTGTGGGGCTGTTAAGTGAACATATATTGAGGTGAAAATAATATAGTATTCTGTCACAGAGTGGACAAATCATTTTTCACATAAACATTGTATATAAGCTATAGTAATTTCCAACTTCCATCTCAGGAAGTACATATTTTTCAAGGTATTAGAAATATAGAATATATTTTTCATTGTTTACAATCCTTTGTATGTTTCTTTCTTGGATAAATGAAAATACAAAGTGAAAATGAAAGATTATTTACAATTTTAAATGTAATTTTATGTTCCATAAATATTAGTTAAATATACGCATGCCTTATCAATTAGTCTGAAAGCAGGAAACCTTAAGTGGTTGGCTTGTTCTGTGATGAAGCATGGTGCTTACATATTAAACACTTATTTTGCTTTGATTTTGTAAATAGGTGGAAAATTTTCTTATTTTCTGGATTATATTTTTCTGGTGTAATAGTGGCTTAAGTTTCTACTCTCTCCAATCCTGTCACCTCCTTGTTCAGTTGCTCTGAGTGCCTCTGTATATCATCACATCAATTCTGTCAATATAGTTGACTTGGGGTCATGGGGAAATCAGTTCAGAGAAAGATTGCAACTTGCTTAAAGGACCCTTCAGTAGGGAAATCAGAAATGAATTCTCTGGGCAGAACTAAGAGGTGACACGGAATGGAAGGCTACCCACAGTGGCAGTGCCACCAGAGAAATGTTTATGAACATGAGACAGGTCTATCCATAATTCAGGGTTTAGGCCTACTTCTGAGCACTGATTTGTAATGCTATTTGAATATTCTGTCTGGTATTTCTGAAGGACATCAGAATTCATATTTACCAGTCCCAAGCAACCCGGATGATACAGGAATTCTTGAGTAGCAAAAGACACCAGTGAGTGGGCACAGAATCTAAGATCTAACAAGAGAATATAAATTTTAAGATTAGGATTCAGTTTAAGATTATGGAATTTACATGTACATCTGCAGCATTGGTCTCCACACACATGGTAACAGTTTAAGCTCCAATTTAGCAGTGGAGGGTTAGCCAACACAATTAGTAGAGCTGGACACCAATGACGTTCCACCTAAGGCAGGCTCCTAGAGTTCTCTTCAGTTGACTAAACACAGGTATCCGATGGATGTAGGTGCCTTAGGGTACCTCTTCTGGTTGAAATCAGCTGAATCACTCAATGCAGGTATTAACCTTATCTCCATTAACTGCCCTAGAATTTATACACCTTGTACATATGTATATACATACAAAACAATTCAAAAGTTTTGATTTCAACCCTATTGTAGACATATTTAACTGTGATCAAATCTACCTCTTGACTGTATGTAATGCATTGATTTGTGGAGTGAAGCAGTCTGAATTGAGAGAAATATCTAAAGGAAAAATCCTAGTTGTGTGTATTTTAGACTGTAACTCTAGAAAGGTAGTGAGAATTTGTTGGAGATGGCAAGACAGACATTGACTATGCTTTTCTCAAAATTCATCTCATTTATATATGATTTTAACTCAATGTATGACTTGAATGTATACATTAAAAATAATTTTATTTTGTTTTGAAATTGTTAGTTAGGAAATATTCTGGAAACAATGAGGAGATGAAACCAATATTATATCATTCAATTTATTTAGGAAGAATCCATACGTCTGAGTCAACATTAATAGCTTTGAGGGCTGGTGAAGGGTCTGGAAAACGGGTCTGGAATGACTGAGGGAACTGGGGTTGTTTAGTTTGGAGAAGAGAAGGCTGAGGGGAGATCTCATCATTGTCTATGGCTGCCTGAAAGGAGGCTGTGGCAGAGTGAGTGTTGATCTCTTCTCTCAACTGACAGGTGATAGGACAAGGGGAAATGGCCATAAGTTGTGCCAGGGGAGGTTCAGACTAGATATTAGGAAGTATTTCTTTACCGAAAGTGTGGTCAGGCACTGGAACAGCTGCCCAGGGTGGTGGTTGAGTCACCATCCCTGGAGGTGTTTAAAAGAAGGGCAGATGAGTTTTTGAGGGACATGGTTTAGCGGATGATGGGTGCGGTTGGACTTGATGTTCTCCAAGGTCTTTTCCAGCCCGAAGATTCTATGATTCTATACTTTATTAAAAAAAAAAACTTTTAAAGGAAGACAGCATTATGCCCATAATAGAAATATACTTAACTAGGAAAAGGATAAGTAAACATAATATTTAAATCCTCAGTATTCAAAATGAACTAACTAACTAACTTTAATTAAGACCTGTGTGTGTAAATTTAATGGTAAGCTTAATACAGTACATGTATTAAAACTGTACTGATGGAGGATAAACCTTACTGCTTGATCATTGATTTTTTTCATCTTATTATGAAGATTTAAAATATTACTTTAAGTAAAACTATTACTTCAAAGATACAGCACCAAAAGTGTTCCAGATTTTAGGCTACTCAAAAAAATGTATTTCCTATGTAAATAGGTCATACAGAATAAGAATTTTATTTGTCTACAGTAATTTCTGTTGTTTGTCTTGAATTCATAGAGCTGTGCACACACTTTCTATTGTCCGATCTACCCATTCTTGGTTTATTTTAACCACTGTTGCTGACAAACAGGAGGTAAAACTTAGATCAGTACATTTCTTCAAAATCTCAAGTCTTATCTGCTAAATTTTATATGCTGGACTTTGTACCAGGTGCAAGCATATTAAAAGACATGTTCCTCCAATATGGTAAATGGAGAACAGGGCTTCAGTTTTCCTTCAGTGTTAGGCTGTTAAAGTGTTGCATTGCCTAAGTACAGTCCAGTTTTCTATACCATCTCCCTGACACCAGATGTCATGTGGGTCTTAGAGTGGGAGAGAGGTCATATTGTAGCCTAGAATATGAGATGTCATCTCTAAACTGGGGAAATAATGAATGCTCGGGGTGTCTGTCTCCAGTGATACAGTTTTAATTGCATCAGTTTTCATTAAGTCTAGCATATGTATGTTCAGATTCTACTTAGCTAGAGATCACTCTTAATTTATTTTGTTGTTTTGCTTAATCCAAGAGGATTTCACTTGTGCAAATTTTCAACCAGTAATAGCACATTTTCTGAGTTTGCGTAGGCTTGCATGAACTGTGGACCTTTCTCAAACACCACAGGGGCTTCTGTATATGGTGATCCTATAGTCATATTCACTATAGCATGTTGGTTCTCCAATATCAAAGTAGTGTCAATAATTGTGTACTAAAAAGAAATCTTTGCTGGTATATGCAAATGTGTTCCTATAGGTGATCATGACTTCCACACATAAAATTAGATGATTTTTAGTTTTCTCTTTTGTGGTCCCTTTAGAGCAGTATAGTATGTTTTGAAAGCTCTTCTACATTTTTCTGTACCAGAATGTCTATTAAGTCTTCTCTGAAGTGTGTCTTTACCTTTGGTCTCACTATTCTCTGATTCCTAAGTGGTACACTATCAGTTACAGACAGTTCTGTTTCAGCTCTGAAGATAACACAGACATGGTTATTTGCCTATTTATTCTCAACCTGCCTTCAAACAATAGCTGTTAATGATTATTTTCAATGCTTCACCTGTGTGAAACCATACCTCTTAAAAACAAAGTGGAACATATTTTCAGGTTTATTCTTCTTACATGATGTTGAAAGTGACAGTCTACAATTCACACTGTTCTAGCACATTTACAATCATCCGTGAGCTGGGGTTTTCTCTGCTGTGTCTTGAATGAACTCTGCACAATTTTCCTCTTCCCTGAAAATGCAGTAACATAGATAAGAGGGATATGCTTGTGAATAATTTCCCTCTGATGTCTGAATAACGAGCTATAGAACTTACTACTGCATTTTAACAAAACGAGAGGGCTATAGTCAAAGGAGTGAAATAGCCAAGCCATTTAGCTTTTAAAGTCCTTTTTCTTTGTGTAGGCCTATATGCTTTTTGTAGTGTTTTTCTCTAAACTTTTCTGATGTTTAGGAAATTTTTCTAGTTCAAACAGACCACTGTCTTACGAAGTCTGTGTTTGGTTCACTATTAGTTCTTTTACCTTTTTTTTGGTAGTTTGTAGATATGCATACAAACCTCTCAGACTTCTTACTCACAGTTGAAGGGAATCCTGTGCTCTGAACTTGAAGGAAGCGAAGTCATAGCTCACAATTGTGAATGAAAGAAATACAAGCCTACATGAAAGGAAAACAATGTGATACACTGACTAAAGTTCACTCTCTTCATGCAACACTTGGCAAATCTCTATGGTTGTGCTATGTATCAGGTTCCAAAGGCTATGGCCAAGCTGACCAGGAGAGTCTAGCATTATGTTTGCTGTTTAAATGCTTCAGAGTGCAGCATTTTATTTCTTAGAGGGTATCTAACTAATTTTGTATTGTTTCCTTTTATTGTGTTGTTTGTGGTATTAATGAAATTGTTATTGTAGTCTTACTGTAATAAGAGTGTGATACTAAGTGCTAATATAAACACAAATTTGCCTGAGTGATAAGGTGTGATTATTTTCTTTGGTTATCTACAAGTTATTTTGTAAAATAAATGGGAAACTATTCCTTTCTGCTTTGATGGAAAGCACTTTAATTATTAAAAATGTTCTGAAATTAGGAGCTGCATGTCGTATTTTTAATTACTCCACCCTTGCAACCTGCTCACCTTACTAACTGACATCTTAGCAAGATGCTGTGTACCAATACATTCTACAGGGACTTTGTGAAATGCAGGTGGAATTCGGCTGTTTCTGCAAAGTATTAGCAGTTGAAAGCAGCATCAGCAAATAGAGTTTTTTCTTTTCTATTATTATTTATAGGCTTTCTACTGAAGTAGCTATTTAACAGCTAGGTCTATTTAACAGATTTTTTTCCTTTTCCTTTCTTTTTTTATTGATAATTTACCCTTCTTCTGTTGCTATTCAAGTGATATAACAGAAACTTAGAAAAGGAGGTAGTAAAGCACTCTGAAAGCTGTCAGATATTAGATTGTCAAATCTCTTCTGGCAGCTCATTCCACAGCTGAGTAAACTTGAGTATGAACATCTTATCTTTCCTATTTTGTTCACGATTAAAATGGTGCTTAATCTTTATGCATAACTTTGAACCATGTCAATAGTCCAATTGACTTTTGGGGACAGCAGACATGCCTCAGATTACATATGTTTAAATTCCCTCTCAGAATTGCAGCTTTGGTTCAATATTTGGCCATCTGCTATATCCCAAAGAAAAAAAGTTCTCTTACAGCATCATAGGAGTATGAGAGTGTGGTTGCTGAGATACCTGGATTTTCCAAACACAAATTGTTGAAAACCAGACTGAAATCTTCAGGTGGTAATAAAAAAAGATTAGGGGGAGCAATGTTGTTATAGTTCATTGAGCTGAGAAGGGTGGTAATGTGCTCCACACTTGCTAAAGGCTTTTATTGAGCTTTATCATTAGTTTCAGGCACAATGTAGTGCACAAAATCATTACCAAATGACAGCAGTTTTAACAGTTTGACCTGACTTCTGCTTGTATGGTTGGAGAATGAAGTGTCTGTGTGCCACAGCTGTTCTTTGAGGGAAAAGGAGCTAGGAGACAAAAGACAAGATGAGGTGGGCAAGGCTGGGGCCTGACCTAGACAATAAAGGCACAGTCCCACAGTAGAAAAGCAGAGTGGATCTGGTGAAGGTAATCAGGATCATCCAGGAGTCCAGATCATTAGGCACATCCACAGTGACAAGGTGTTTTTGAGATCAAGTCAGGAGGTCAAGGCAGTGGGTCGGGGTCTGGTCCAGATCATTGAGGTACACAGCCAAGCATGGCCATGAAAGCAGGAGTAAAGGTAAGGGCTGGCACTGAAGTGCGGCTCCTGCTGAGGGGGACAGGCTCCTGCTTGCCAGAGCATTTCATCACGTATATCTTTGTACACAGTTCTCTGATTGAAGGCTGCACAGCTGTAACATTGAGGCTGATCTTGATCCCAGGCAGTCAAACCCTTGGGTGCTCAGGGCCCTAGCACAGAGAATTGCAATGGAAAACTTACTTAATGAGTATTCAAGCTAGATCTCTGTTTGTTTTTCTCGATCTTTGGATAGTGTAATTTTAGACTTGTTTGAATATTTATGAATGGTCTGTAAGTTTTATTTCTATGATGATATTCAGGTTGCCTGTTAAGATAGCCAATAGTCACTCAGACAGGGCAATCTATACCTACTGAAATAGGTAACTATACTTTTTGTCCCATCGACAGTGAGAGATATGCTTTCCAAAGGTGATTTATAAAGTTAGCATGCTGTAGAGAAATATTGCTATAGCCAGCCATTGCCTTTGGATGCAGGGATCTCTCAGAGATCTGGCTTCACTCTGAATAACACTGCAAATTAAATGCTGTCATTAACTCAGTAGCCAAAGAGTAAAGGTCTCTTCTGGGAAAAAACTAGTTGAATATGTTTTTTCTATGACAGCAGGTGCTAATCATGTCATCTACTCTTTAGGACCAAGCCTAATTATTGGAGAACTAGCTCAGGGGAGTAGAGGTTGTCCTTGCCTGGAAAATCGCCTAGGGAAAGAGTGATCCCTAAATTTTTACTTTTCAGTGCCATGTTAGAACCATAGGACCTTTTATTATAATGTCTTACTACTTAGTCTGTACTATCTTACAACAAATCATGAAGGAGAAAAAAAAAAAAATATTGTAGTCTAGATCTCAGAGTACTTGACTGAGAGCCTGGCTCCTAGCATTGCAGTCACTATTCCCTTGAAGTGAATTTACAATGAATTTTTATTGAACAAAACAAAAAATATATCAGTAGAGTTTTATAGTGGTGACTCAAAATCACAGGAGCCCTCTGCCAGTAATTAGTAGCATCAGCAAAAGAACCTTCCTGAACATGGATTCAGCAAAAGAGCCTATTTTTTTAAGTGAATAAAACTGCAGCTTGAGTCTTACCTACTGATACTCCCCCAAATTATAGTCATTCTCTTCCTTTTGGTCCAGTATACCAGCATAAAGACTATTTCGTTGAAAGAGATTCTTACCTACTGGCAAGCCTTCACGATTCCTTGAAGACAAAGAACAACAAATACTTGCTGTTTGATGGGAAAAGAAAAGCAGCCAAAAGGAAAAGGGAGTCAATACATTCAATAACATCAACAAAACCCACTCAGGGTTTATTAATGCTTTCATCATTGCAGTTCTATCAATTATCCATCTTGATAAAAGCAAGATCTGTTAGATACAGAAGAGTCTTCACCTGTCTAAAATCTCATTCCCAAACCACGTGATGGTTATGCCTGCATTACTGAAGACATTCATTCCTTTCCCTAGATAACTTCTTTGTGTCTCCAGATACAAAATGCCTTGCACTCACATTGCTCACACCTAGCCTCTTCTAGCCAGAAGAGCCTACTTGGCACAGAAGGTAGATGGCTATAATTGCTACTTTGTGCTTCATACGAAGAATGAGAGAAAAAAAAAGAAAAAGTTTTCTTCACATCAGAGGAGTGAAATAACTTGAGGCTGTGTCACAGTTCTTCAAAGCAGAATTTTTATACGGCTTGGTGTTGAGTTCCCTGGAAAGGCATGACAAGTTTCGGGGGGTAAAGGTTGCTGTGTGCTGTGTTGATGACAGCGTAGAATGAGAATGTGGCATATCTTCCGCTCTTGGTAACATCACTCTTAGGCAGTGGTACATAGAGTTAGCAATCTTTAGTATTTAGGTTTCATCTGAGAGCAAATTAATATATTAGCACTGGGAATATTCCACGGTACAGGATCCAAGGAAGAACTGGGGGATTTAAATAATTTGATGACATAGTTTTAACCCATCTAGGTATAACCAGCTAGGTCAGGGCATGCTATCAGGTCTGTCAGCCTGTAATCTTTGTTACAGTGCACAAAGTCACTCTTATGAAGTCACCAGAAAGTGATGTTTCAACCATGAGTGCAGCCTGTTCTAGGCTCACAAAATTACTTTAAAGAAGATGGAAGCTTGAAGTGGGAAATGCAGAGCAAATATAAAACTATGCTGAAAGTTCTCAGCAAATATAATACTATGGTGAAAGTTCTCCTAGAAAACAATTCCTAGTATTCAGGAGAACTCTCTGTGTTTTCTCCACTTCTGTTGAAATTGTTGAAAACCCCAAATCCACAGAAAAATCTTTTAGTACTTAATCCTGGGTCTATTTTGCATACTTGAAATTCTCCATGAAAATCATTATATTAGAAATTACGTTAAGCAAGATCAAGGAACAAATTGCATTGGAAATATCATCATCATAATTTGTGAAATTGAACCTGTTGACAACTGATTTTTTCTTAATATTTGTGATAGATACAGAAGTGGGAATGACAAATGCAACTGTAAACTCTGAGCTTGCACGATATGCTGGTTGAAATATGCTGACTTCAGATACTAAAAAATATTTAATAGTATCCTTCTGGAAGATTTATATTTATAAATGTTAAATATGAGCAATATATTTAAATTACATTTCTTTTCTCTGAAAACTAGTAGAACATTTAAATAATACTGTCATTTAAAATTAATGTCTTGAGTAAATAAATAACCTAAAGGTTTAAATTGGGTTTTGTACCTCCTTTCTTTTGCCTGTAATTCATGTCTTTTATTTTTTTCTATTTATGTCTTTTAAGATTTTTTTGAGATGACTGTTCAAATAGTAGAAATTTTTCAGTACAGAACACTGAAACCCTTGTAGTATCAGCGTTACATATTCTCAGAGCTAGTCATTTGGAAGCATTGTACCTTATAATGTGTTATGCTTTTAAGTTTCACAGATCTTCTTTTCTTTTTGTTTCTCAGGGCCAATTTTGCATGACAGGAAGTGCTACAATGAGTGACCAAAATACAGATTCATATGGCAAGAAAAGCATTCCTGCAAACTATTATGAAGCATTCTGCCACAGTAGCTGTCCTCCCTCTGTTGAACCTACCTCTAATTCAGACACAGATATTATCTTTCTGCTTTTCACAAATTATAATAAAAAATAAGGAGCTAAACTGTTGTCTTAAAGTACTGCCAGTAGCACTGTGACATTAATTCCACAGCAGGAGTCAGTAATTACAAAGGGCTCCTCAGTGCTTTCAATAAAGGCAAACTACAATTATATTTTATTACAGAAAGGAATAACTTAAATATTATGGTTCATTGTCATGTTTCATAATAACTTTTGTAAACAATGGGTCTACATATTCTTTAACTGACCTAAACATCAGAAAGGTTTTACTAGTAGTAAATTAAAGATTTGGCAAGAATAAGGACAAAGAACTCATGCTGAACTTAAAGAAATACAACTTTTCTTCTTTTCAAGTTAAAAAAACAAACACAAATATGTTATTTTTAAAATTAGTTTTTAACATTCAGTTTTTCAGATCTGGCATATAAGTAATCATCCTGACCAAATGAAACTGGAAAAATAAACATTTATTCCAAAAATTCAACACAAGGTTTCAGACTGCAGCTACAGCTGCAGCTGCAGTCATTTCTTAGAGGTAAAGACTTATAACCCCAAAAGGGTATAGTAAGACAGTCTCAAGTAGTCATTCTTTATTATGATTATTATTCAGAACTCTTCCTATGGAACTCTTAGCCCCATCACCCATTTTACTTGAATTTACTAATAACTGGTGGAAGTTAAGTAAATATTAAAAAAATATTTCAATGTTTTTTGTTGAATTCAGTGTTGTTTTTGTTATCTCTACACAGGATCAGTTGGCTTGATCTGCAGGGATGTGTTCCTGCCCACGGCAGGGGGTTTGGAACTAGATGATCTTCAATGTCCCTTCCAACACAAACCATTCTATGAATCTATGATTACAAGTCACTGAAGATTTGAAGGCACACAAACTGATGAAATACTATTGCATGTATTTTGTTAAATATTTGAATTTCTGATATTTGGTAGGTGCAGATGTGAGGACCTATGGTTTTTAAATGTGCCAAAGGTTTTTTGCTTGCTAGTGGAGTTTCTGTCACAGACAAGTGCTATGACCAGTACATTCACTTTAGCTTGACCAGTATGCTCACTTTAGTGGATCTGTGTGTCCAGCTCCTGTGCTCTCCCCTTGCTATCTCTTTGTGTAGAGCATTTCAATAGCACACAGTAGCTTGTGGTCCAGAGTTACTGATGTTCATAGTGTAAGGATGAAGATTGAGTCTTTAGATGTTACAGCAATGGGACAGTGAATATATGGGTAGATACACTCCTTTTCCCCTCTTCCATTACAAGTTTAACCTATGAAATCTGGAGACTTCACATAGCTTAAACACTAGAACAGGTAAAATAATGAAAAGATCATTATGAACTAGAAAAGAAACATTTCATATGTTAATGATAATCTCAGAACTTTCATGCAAACTATAACAGCAACAGGAAGACTCATATTTGCAAATTGAAAGGTGCTCTGTTAATCAGTGTAAGCTGAGCTGGGTGACTACCTCTCATTTAATTTAGACAAGGTCTATTAGTTCCTAATAAAAAGGTTGATTCTAGGTGCTCCAAACAAAACAGATCAGTGGTTGTGGTCTGGAATAAAACCTTTATGTTACGGTAACCGAGATGAGTCTTAAATTGGAAAGGTTATGATTCAGAAATGCCTCTTCCATCCAGTTGTGGTTCTGAAGTGACATTGTTATGCGATCTAGAGAAGCTTTGTTATATTTTCATGCTTTTTGTTGTATAAAGTGAACTTGAGAACGAGGTATACTAATTATCCTTGGGCTATTCTGGGCTATCCTGACCAGCTGAAAGCAGTATAGTTCTCAGTTTAAACTTTGTGTCACAGTAAACGAAAGTAACAAATTCCATTTGGATACTTTAATTATTTCTACCTCTAGATTTGACATTTTCCACTGTCTCATCGGTGACCACCATGTCCACATGTTTTCTGTCATTCTTAATCATCCAAGATATTGACATACCACATTGTGTGGCAAGGTTTTGGCAGCAGGGGAGGTGTCTACAGGAGTGGTTTCTGTAAGAAGCTACTAGAAGTTTCCCCTATGTCCAGTAGAGCCAATGACAGATGGCTCCAAGATGGACCCACTAGCCAAAGCTGAGCCCATCAACAATGATAGTAATGTCTTTGTGATAACATATTTAAGAAGTGGGAAAGAAAAAAGTTTGAACAGAACAGCAGCTCTTAGAAGAGAGGAGTGAAAATGTGTGAGAGAAACAACTATGCAGACACCAAGGTCAATGAAGAAGCACGTGGAGGAGTTGCTCCAGGTGCTGGAGCGGATTCCCCTGCAGCCTGTTGGGAAAATCATGGTGAGGCAGGCTGTTCCCCTGCATCCCATGAAGATTAATGGTGCAGCAGAGATTTCCCTGCAGCCCATGGAGAACCCCACACTGTAGAAGGTCAATGTGCCCAAAGGAGGCTGTGACCCCACGGAGAGCCCACAGTGGAGCAGGCTCCTGGCAGGACCTGTGGGCCCAAGGAGAGAGGAGCCCACACTGAAGTAGGTTTGTTGGCAGGACTGGTAACCCCATGGAGGACCCATGCTGGAGCAGTGTGATCATGAAGAACTGCATCCTGCAGGAAGGACCCATGCTAGAGCAGTTTGTAAAGAACTGTAGACTGTGGGAAGGACTCATGTTGGAAAGGTTCATGGAGAATTGTTTTGTATGGGAGGGATGGCACTCTGGAGCATAGGGAAAGCACGAGGGGTCCTCCCCCTGAGAAGGAAGGAGCAGCAGAGACAACGTGTGATGAGCAGACTGCAACTTCAGTTCCCTGCCCCCTGTGCCTCGAGGTGGGAGGAGATAGAGAACTAGGGTGTGAAGCTCAGCCTGGGAAGAAGGGAGAGGTAGTGAGAAGGTATTTTAAGATTTATCTTTTATTTCTCTTTATACTACTCAGATTTTAATTGCCAATAAATCAAATTAATTCCCCCAAGTCAAGTCTGGTTTTCCCATGACTGTAATTCCTGTGTTATATCTCTGACCTTGTGTTGATTGATGAGTATTTTGTTATATTTTCTCTCACCTGTCCAACTGAGAAGTAGTGATAGAGTGACTTTGATGGGCACCTGGCATCTAGCCTGCGCCAACCCGCTACACTTACTAATCCAGTCATCAGAAAAGTTGGTGGTTTATTCACACATGAATTAACTTTATTTTAACACTATAATGTTTAGTGGTTATGATCTGATCATGTTTGTGAATGGCCTGAAACTTTAGCACTTTCTTTAGCACTTTTTTGAACACCAACCGCCCTGTTGAGCCACAGGACATGGAGTATCGCAGAGTTAGTGTTAAGTTCTACATGGCTATTCTGCTTTCAAGTATTCAAGATAAAAAATGCTGCCAACAAGTATTTTCTTGTGAGGGAAACTATGATAATTAAAAATTTCATAAGTTGTGAAAACTTTCATGCAATTGACAAATTTCATGCAATTTCAAACTTCTCTAATTCAAATAAAACAGTGATTTTGGATAATAACTCCAGATATCTCTCCTAATGATGTGCCCTACTTCAGGGTACAAAACTTGTCTTTGTATTCAGTGGCTTGGGCTTGCCTGAAAGAAAAGGAAAAGAAAAAGGAAAAGGAAAAGGAAAAGAAAAAGAAAAAAAAAAGGAAAAGGAAAAGGAAAAGGAAAAGGAAAAGGAAAAGGAAAAGGAAAAGGAAAAGGAAAAGGAAAAGGAAAAGGAAAAGGAAAAGGAAAAGGAAAAGGAAAAGGAAAAGGAAAAGGAAAAGGAAAAGGAAAAGGAAAAGGAAAAGGAAAAGGAAAAGGAAAAGAAAAGGAAAAGGAAAAGAAAAAGAGAAAGAAAAAGAGAAAGAGAAAGAAAAAGAAAAAGGAAAAGGAAAAGGAAAAGAAAAAGAAAAAGAAAAAGAAAAAGAAAAAGAAAAAGAAAAAGAAAAAGAAAAAGAAAAAGAAAAAGAAAAAGAAAAAGAAAAAGAAAAAGAAAAAGAAAAAGAAAAAGAGAAAGAAAAAGAGAAAGAAAAAGAAAAAGAAAAAGAAAAAGAAAAAGAAAAAGAAAAAGAAAAAGAAAAAGAAAAAGAAAAAGAAAAAGAAAAACAAAAAGAAAAAGAAAAAGAAAAAGAAAAAGAAAAAGAAAGAAAAAGAAAAAGAAAAAGTTTTGGTCATTTAAGACTAGGCATAATGGTGAGTAGAGCTGTCTTAAACACTTTGTTCTGTTTGATAGCCTGCCTGTGTGGACTTGAACTACTAATTTAAACCCAGGTCACCAAATAAATATATTCAGCTGTATAATCTCTGGTGCCTAAATATGAAGTTTCATTTCAATCTTTTTTTACCTTATTTACTTGGCTCTTAAATGAAAATGGAAGCACAAACCTCACAAGAGCAGCACTGGAGCATACTGTGAACCTCCTGGTTGTTGTTGCAGAGGGTGAACAGGTACTGTGAATTGTTAATGGAATATAAGAGTTGTAACCAGGAAATTGATAGATGTTTTCTGGCCGAAGAGAGAACTTCTGTGTTCCTAAGGCAGAAATTGCCAATTTATCTAAGTCCAGTAGGCAGTGATCCATTTAAAAAACAAAATCCCTTTACAACTAGCAACCTCCTAAGAAGACTTAGAAAAGAGGATTTGGACTAAATACATTATCAGTAGACTTTCTAGGGAAGCTGAGATTCCTTGATAAAATCTTTTACTGCTCCAGCTTGTTCAAATCCTGTAAACATACAAATGGGACTTCCACTTCCAAGGCTGTCAATCTGCTGTCTTTCTAAACACTAAAATATCATATAAAGAAGCAGGTGCTGCTGAGCAAGAGAAATAAAATAAATTGAATGGTGAGCTTTGTTAGAGCAGTTAAAACCCCACAAACTGCACTCATAGAAGGTAAAAAGAAATGAAGAAAATAATAAAGATACCAGAATAAAGCAATAATTGTAAAGTGAAATGAGATCACTAAATTCAGAAGGTGGTAATAGATTTTAGCTTTAAAAAAACCCAGAAAATGAATAGAAATAAATCTATAATCAGCACAGAGGAGAAAAAGGAAATCAGACTTTGTAGAAGTATGATCATATGATCAGCAAGTTTTTAGGAGCCTAATTAGGCATAATAATGCTTGGCATTATAAGGTGAGTGTTGAACAGTCCTTGCTTTTGAATGTTCTAAGATGTGTTTTGAATCTGTTGGCAAGTTGTCTCCTGTATTTTTTTTTCTTCTTGTGGTGCTAATTACAATCTTACACAGACTTAATGAGAAATTGAATTTTTTGAATTTAGGGAATTAATTTCCTTAAAAATGTCATAACTTCTGTTACACCTGGCAATGTACACTGAAGAGCAGAAATGCTATTCTCAGTTTAGTGAAGCAAACTAATCTGTTTTTAGGTATATAGTTGCTGCTTTAAACATTAGTTAATCGTCTATTAAATTCTGTAGTGCTTCTGCCTTGGAAAGGAATGGTAAAGGACATCTGCAGGAGCTTCTGACACTGATTATTTCCATTCTGAAAACAATTAATCAGGATATACAGCATCTACTTTTATTTCCACAGCAGAGAGAAAAACAATAGTATATCATGTGTCCATGTAAAACTAGTGAGTTAAACTGCCAAGTGGGTGATCATGAGTAATTGGAGCCAAATTTAGTGCAGCATGTAAGAACATAAAAATGAAGGCTGGCCAAATGAGAAAATTTGCCATATGAAATATATATGTTACTGAAATATAGCTGAAAGAAAAGAATTAATGCTATGTTGTGATCTAACTGTAAACTACTCCTAAGAGAAAGGATGTGGGTAATAAAGACAGGCAGGTGGAACTAAACCTCCAGGAGAGCACAGAAAATGTGATAGATTTGTACGGTTGACCTCATAATCTGAGCAAATGGAGAATAGCATGTTGTGAGACATTTAAAAGAGTTAAAACTAATAGAGCAGTAATAATGAATTATTTCATTGGTACATACACGAGTTGATCAAATCACAATAAATATTAGAAGTAGTTTCCAAATGATTCTAAAAAAATACCTCTTAGAACCATTATTACTCACATATAGAAGGCAAAAATTCCCCTTAGCCTATTTTCTTGCAATTCACAGAAAATGATGGAAAAAAGAAAGAGCTAACGCAAAAGTTTTAAAAACTGCTGACCATAACAAATTTAGAAAAAAAAAAATCTATTTGGAAAAAAATATAACAGAATGTGATCTAATGACATTCATTTTCAGAAGATATAATTAAAACTTATCCCTTAACATACATACACCTCTATAGAAAATATAAGAATAAAACCCACCTAATCTCTTGTAATCTAAGTGTTCCATGATAATGTGTTGTCTGGCAAGAATTCTGTATCCTGAGTTGTTGCCTCACACAGTTGTTCACACGTTGAGATACTATCGGTTGGTAGCTGCTCTCTCATGCAGCCTGATTTTCCAGACAGCTGATTGCCTTGTGGACTGGGCAGCTAAAGAACAAGAAAAAACCCAAACACACTTCTTTCTCCCAATATGGAATTTTACATAATTTGTCTTTCACTGAAGTATTTACACTCCTTCTTTTTTTTTTTTGTCTCAATTCAGGATATCAGTGCTTTCCAAAAATACAGCAGATGGAAATTTCACTCTTTTTTAAGCTCATTAAAATGGACTATATGGAGTATTCTTAAGCCCATCTTTATAAAGTCATGAAGGCACGGAATCCACCAGATAAGAAAGAAGAGAAAACTTATGTAAGATAAACCCCAAAGTGTTTGAAAGTAAAATATAAGTCAAAAGTTTGGAGTTGTAAGGGAATTTATATCTGCAAACAGTCAAAAAGCATAAGCTCATTTTCCCTGCTATGAGCTCGATTGGGGTGCGAATTTGAACACAAATAAAACGGAAATAAAAAACATGTTTGCCTTTCCTGAAATTTACCCTTTCTGAAACTTGGTCCAGTCTCAAAAACTATTGATAGTATTATATCCTTCTTAAATACAGATTTGGAATAACCTCAAGGGATCACTAATTTCTATACCATATTTAGAAGCTGTCTCGTGCAGTTTTTCTACAATTGCCTTTTGTTCTTATGACAGCCAATACCAGAATCCTTCTAGGAAAATCCATCTGGATATGCTAAATGCTTACAATGCCAGATGGCACATGAGGCGGAGTCACACTATGCTTTAATACAATCAAATGAACAACAAATTGCAGCATGAATTAAGTTTTCTCTCCAAAATTGTATTGACTCCTTTTCTTAGTCTGAATATGCTTACAGTAAGTAGGACACAAAATAAAATTTCACATGATAAAAGATCCAAGATAATACTTAAAATGCACAGTAGACATAGTCAATATCAATGAACAGCTGCTTTTTTTCATGTCTCACCTCAGTGCTAAAACAATGCCATACACAATCCTAAGCATTCTGTTCTTTTCCATTAGAGATTTCCCAACTCTTCTTTCACTGATGGTTGCTGTGTTAGGATCAGTCTGGGTTTTCTTTCCCAAGGCCTAGATCCCAACAGTGCTGTTAAGGACTAAAATGTTGAGAACCTCTGCCTCTTCAGTGCTGTTGGTGACTAATTCAACATCTTCTGTTTAATAGTGGGTTTCTGAATCTGCTTTCTGCTTGTTGTTTTACTATCTGAAGAATCCTTTCTTGTAGTTTTTGATATCTCTGGCCAATTTCACTTTGAGCTGAACTTTGCCTTTTCAAACTGCATCTCTGCTCACCCTGTCACTGCCCTTGTAGTTCTCAATGGGTATTTGCCCACCTTTCCGTATCTGGTGTATTTCTCTTTTGGTTTTCAGCAGACTCAGAAGCTTGCAGTTAGGACAAGGTGGACTCTTTCTTTGTATTCTTCTCTTACCTTTAAAGGGGATGAATGTTTTCTGTGCTTCCAGGAGCATGTTCTTGAAAAAAATCCCCGGATTTACTAGCTCCTTTATCCTCCATGGAAGCTTCCCATTGAATCCCACCTAACTGAGCTCAAGTTTACTCTTCTGATTCTAAAATCTTTGTCTTAGTACTAACCTTCAGCGTCCTCAGCCAGATCACAAACTCCAGAACATTGTGATTACTGCAACCAAGGTTATCATTAACCAAGATATTACAAAGCAGGTTTTCTCGGTTTGTTACAAGCAAGTCCAGCAATCCCTCATTCCTGGTTGGCAAAGCTAACATTTGAATGAGGAAGAAGTCCTCTCTGTATTGTAGGAACTTGATGGAGGACCTGTGAGCTGCTGTATTGTTCCTCCAAAAAATGCCTGGATGGTTGATTTTACCCATAAGAGTAAGGCTCTGTTGATACTAAGCTTGCTTAAAGCGATCCAAATATTGCTCTGTTGGCCTTGTTGTCTTGGATTGGAAGTTGGCAACAGATGCCTACTGCAATATCTCCCTTGGAGACAGCCTCTTTGATCTTTACACAAAGGCATTTGGTAGAGCTTCCACAATTGCTGTAGTTGACCTCTATACGTTCAGGGTTCTTCTTAATATAGTGTATGACTATTCCTCCTCTTCTTCTGTGCCTGTCTTTATGAAATATCTTACAGCCATCCATTATGATCCTCCAGTCATGAGAGTTGTCCCACCGTATTTCAGTTACTCTTATGATATCAGAACTTTCTGACTGGACAGAGAATTCCAGTTCCTTCTGTTTGTTCCCTACAATGCGTGTATTGGTATACTTACACTTGAGGTGACTGGTCTTCTGTTTCTCATCTTGGGAGACAGCTAGGGAACGTTTATCACTGCTCTGGTTAGCCTGGATTATTCCCATGATGTGAGTGTTGCCACTTCAGATCTCATCCCTGAGTCCTTCAGCTTAAAGCCAGCCTCACTGAGTTGGCCAACCTGCTCCCAAAGATTCCCTTGTCTTTTCTAGACAGTTGGATCCCATCCCTTCCTAACAGGTTATAGTAGAATGTCCTACTGTTATAAAACCTAAAAATCATGACAGCATTAGCCACAAGGTCAAAAGTTGATTTGCATTATATGTCTGTTTCTGGATGCATCCTTTCCTCTAACTGATAAAACGGAGGAAAAGATAACTAAGGCAGCAATACTTTCTCTTACATCCCCAAAGCTTTGTAGTCTTCTTTGATTCCACCCATGTTCCAGATTGCGATATCATTCGTGCCCACGTAAGAGTAAAAATGGACACTAGTCTGTACTCTTGGCAATTTGTGGTACCCTTTTGGTGTCATCACAGTCCTTGGCTCTGTGGTGGCAGCATACCTCTTGTGACTCCTTGTTAGGCTGGCAGATGGGTGCCCCAGTGCCCTTTAACAGTCACCGACTACAAACACTCATTGTTTCCTTCTGTGGTATCCACTGTGTGTTGCTGGCGTGGTTTCTCCTTACAGACCTTGCTCATGGGTGTCTACAGCTGTTAGACACAGAATCATGGAATCATTAAGGTTGGAAAAGACCTCTAAGATGGAGTCCATCTGTGAGCCCAACACCACCACATCTACTAAACCATATCCCGAAGTGCCGTGTCTACATGTTTTTTGAACCCCTCCAGGAATGGACAATTCACCACTTCCCTGGGCAGCCTGTTCCAATGCTTGACCACTCTTTCAGTAAAGAAATTGTCCCTAATTTTCCTATCTAAACCTCCTCTGGTGAAACTTTAGGCCATTTCCTCTTGACCTATCACTTGTTACTTGGGAAAAAAGACCAACTCCCACCTTGCTAGAACCTCACTGAAAGGTAGTTTTAGAGGGTGATAAGGTGTCCCCTCAGCCTCCTCTTCTCCAGGCTAAATAACCATAGTTCCTTCAGTTGCTCCTCCTTAGATTTGTGCTGAAGACCCTTCACCAGTTTTTTTCCCTTCTCTGGAGACGGGGATGGGCCAGGGCAGGTGCTCAGGGTGAGGCCCTGTGTCACTGGTGGTAATGCCTTCTGTAGTCAATAACTCTATGGCACTGATCTTACCATTGCTGAGTTAAAATATAAACTAGAGCTAATGGTGGGCAGTCCATCCTCCTGAGCAGATCTGGAGTTGTACAGCACTGAGCAGGAGCTGCTGGGGTGCCTGAGTTATGATGAGGTCCTGATGGGCTCCTACCCTGTGTCTGATGGCTGATACATGCACGTGATCCAGCAGAATGGTGTGTACAGTAGGAAGTATGAGAGTGTCTTGCAAGTAGAGAAGTACAAGAAGACCATGAGAGACTACGAGAAGTGGCCAGAGTTCCTGTGGTCCTTCCTGCAGCAGATGCACTGGGCATGCTATGACCCAGACGGGACGTGGTGCTGGGCAGCTGAGCAAGAGCAGAATCAGGCACAGGACGCAGCACCCGCTGCCAGGTCTAGGTGCAAGGGGCAGTCCTGTGAGCAGGCCACTATCATGTAACGTGGGCCAAACTGACTTCAAGACAGGGTATTGTGTGAGCATCCACTATGACTAGCTGCTGGACGAGCACAACGGCAGCGTGGGTGACCGCTGCTTTTCTGAGCGCCAGCCCAAGTACGGTTCCTTTGTCAAGCCCCAGAGCAACACCCATGAGGACTTCTATGAGGACACTCACCTCAAGGACGAGCTGTGAGGGGACATCAAGGGGGAGGGACAGAGACACTGGGGACACAGAGGGGACAGTCTCTGGTGCACTGGGGGGAATGCAAATGGAAGATCTGAGGGAGAACATAGGCTCATTTTGGGGCAACCTACCCCCTGGCTTTTTCCCCTCCCCCCCCTGCAGCACACACCAGCTTTGGTTTTACCCCAGAGTGCCCCAAAACCCCTCCCTGGAACTTCTCAACTCACACAGTTCTCCCTGGAGTTCTACGTGGAGCACTGCGCATCTGGCGGAGGTGGGACTCCCCTTGCACTTCTCGTGCTGTGGACTGAAGCCAATGGGCCACTAAGCTGTGGAAGGGGCAGGGCAAGGAAGCTGTGCCAGAAGCAGTGGGCTGTGTGGCTGAGTGAGGCAGGGGTGATCTGACAACAGCTTGATTCGGAGGAGCTCATTCATGATTGTTGGTCATGACTCATGCAGGCAGTAACAGAGGAAAGGGTGTCGGTTCTGTTGAAAGAAGTCAGGTAGATAAAGAAGTATCCAGGCAGTGATCTCTGAAATGTTCCCAGGACTATAGTTGAAGTTATCATATAGCATGGATAAATGTCACATCACTGGGTCTAAACTTTTAAACCTTGCAAGGGAACTGTTAACGGAACAGCTATGTAGCAGCCCAAAAAGGGAGAACTGGTTTTGAATAATACACTTGCTTTGGTTACAAATGTGTCTATTACTAAAAAACTGGATATCATTGGTCATAATGTACATACATTCCAGAAAGAGGAACAGAGACCACCCACCCAATGTGATAATGCTTAATTTTAAGAACAGTATCTGCCTAAATTAGAAAATAATGTTAAATATGAACTAGAAGGAACAGCTAGAAGAATATATATTTGCAGGTCACATGTAGACTGCTGTGCCGTAATGATATAATATTAATGTTTTTAAGCAGATTGAGAATCAATGCAAACAATAGTAAATAATAGGATCTTAGAAAGAAAAAAAAAGAAAAACAACATCCCCCTCATTTAAATGATGAGGTAAAATCCTAGGAAAAAAAATCCTTTCCATCATTTAACACTAAGGTAATTTATAAAGCTAAAATCTATCCTTAAGAAAGCTGAACCTGTGTTCAAGAAATAAAATAAAATAAAATAAAATAAAATAAAATAAAATAAAATTTTCATATAGCACATTAAAAGAAATTAAAAAAAATAGCAAGGTAGTCCAAATGGTTTGTAGAAAAACATATAATAGAAAACTAATAGAAAAAAAGATTTTTCAAACACCTGGATTTAGGGGAAGCCAGATAGTCTTTATGGTCAAAAAAGATCAATGTACGTATAATGTGTTTTGAAAAGATAAGGCCCTGGCAGAAAAACTAATTTTTGCACCTGTGATCAGTGGGGAGAAGAGGGAGAAATGCGTATAATGGAGATTTCTTTCACGCAAATTGAATATGGAGATTTGTCTAAGGTGGAAATGTCAGTAAAAGATGTTATAACACAAATGAAAACAATAAACAATAGAATTTTGAAAGACCTAAAGAGTTGTAATGGAACTACAGTATGAACTAGATGAATTATTGATCACGATAAGAAAACATATGCTTAAGTTTTCCTCAGTATCAGTGATTTAGAAAGTGGCAATTTCCAAAAATGTTACCAGAGAGTATTCAAACGACTGTAGACAGGGAAATCTATATCTGATAAATTAGCCAGATCAGTGTTATTTGACACATGGATAAAGGAAAAGAGTTAATACCAGTATTGTAATGGGAAGTAAACTATTATGAATCTATGGACTTCTCAGAACGATATGATTAAGCATAATCAAGGGGTATGCAGGTTGTATACCCAGGTTCCTAAACAGCATCACCATTACCAAAGTCCCTCAATAAATTTAATGTGAGAAAAAAACGATGGTCTTTCCATAAATAACAGTTATAAGATGGAAAGCAAACTGTGGGGATAGCTGGCCTCTACTGTGAAGGGAAGGCACTTAGGTATTTTATGGACATTAGTTGTGTTTTGACAATACGAGCTGTTGGTAATCAAGTATTCTGATTGTCAAATAGTTTATAAACACAGAAGCTGGCACAGAACAACAGAAGGACCACTAGGTGTTGAGTGACTGAGTGATAATGGGTCAGACAGTGAGGCGTGGTGAAACAACCTGTTTTCATTGAGGTGAGCTTTGAACTGACCACCCATTTCCAACTGCTATGATATAGACATAGAGTTCTAGTTTCGTAATATTAAAATGTCATCTCAATACCAAGTAACTAAAAAAATATTACAAATTATTAAGGAAAAACCAAAAGTGATGCACATCTTGTATGGTATGTGCTGTTTGGGTCCTCCATGTAAAGAAGGTAGAATTGGAAGGTGTACAGAAAAGATTATCAAGGTGATCAAAGGTACTGTATGAACCTTAATAAGGCTCACATGCAAGAAAGGGAAGATTGATTTGGAGGGATATGCTGCAGAGATCTATAGAATTGTATCATGAGAAAAGTGAAAAGGCAACAACAGTTCTTACCTCATTTGAAACAAACAAAATAAGTAATTGCTTTATACAATATGCAGTGATGATGAGATGCTCTCCAAAGAATATTCTGGCTGGTAAATGCTAACTGAGATTCAAAGAAGAGAAAAAAAATAAACTGATATGTGATGAAAAGATTAAATCAAATTTGGGAAATTCATAACCTGTTCACTGTTAAAGACTGGCCCCCTTTCATTGGCCTTGTTTTTGGCCATAGGATGTTAGGCTAAAGGGACCTTTGTTTTTTTCTTCTGTGAACTTACTTATGGTCTTATATGTCCTACAGACATATACAGTACAGTTTTCTGGATACTCTGAGTCAGTCCCAAAGAACTCTTTCTGACCTGTAAGATTGAAACTGTAGTATATCATTGGTTACACTCCACTGGGTAAAGAGGAGTAGAAGACATTATCATTGTGTAATGGAACCATCTAATTTAATGGTTTTTGTTCATTGGATTCTAAGTATTCCAATATGAAATGTAAAGTAAGTTTGTGGATGCAGGTTTACCATGGGAAATGAGTTATTATTTTCACTTCAGAAATGTGGTAACATTTCTAATTGCCTAGATGACTTGTTCAAGACACAGAAGTAGGACATAGGCCCTCAGACGCAGCCTGTTAGGCTGCAGCTGTGCCATATACTGTACGTAGGAAACTTACTGAAATGCACATGACTTATTTATGCGTATTCTTCTCATTTAACCTATTTCTCAGCTTGACTTAGAGAAAAAGACTAAAATCAGGGGAATCTTGAATGAGACGTACTTCCAAGAAGACATCTGAAGCATAGCTGGAGGGGGTCCATATAGCCAAGAAATAAAATGAATTGTCCAGGTCACACACCTGTATAGAAATATTTTTCTGTAAATTTATTTTTCCGTAAATTTATTTTGTCTTAAATTTATTTTGTCTTAAAAAATTAATAAAAAATAACATGTTTCATGAAGAGTTGTCTGATAGGACAACTTTCCCAGACTTTTGGAATTGTCTTTAAGTTGATTCAAAAGAAAGAAGAAAATTAAAGTGTTTTCTTCTGTTGATTTGAAAATGGGCAAGGAAGAAAAGCATCAAAATGCTTTGTGCAAGGGTTTGAAATATTGGATAAATGTATTGTAATGCATCAACTTGGCAGAATACTACTGAAAAAGGTTTCTGTGAACATTCACAAATAGCTCAGCATCATAGACACAGCCTGCTGTTACAGTATTATATTTGCATTTTGAGACAGAAAATAATTACAATATAACCTTCCTGTTAATGGAATGTTACAACTAATTCTCTTAAAAGATTTTTGTCTTTTAGAGTAGTTTCTATATCTAGATGGTTTTCCGAAAGCTTTTCCTTTACAAATTTAAAATTTTGTAAAAACAATACTGGAATGACTTTTAAAACCATTTTATGCTCAAAACACGTACAGTATTTCAGGAGACAATTTTTCAAAGCTGTATTTTGTTTCAGGTGCAAATCATTCATTTCAGTGGACTTTTGAAAGATTCTATGATAATACGTGCATTTCTGTGTTTGACATTTAGAAACAAATTATGTTGAATAAACACTGAATCAATAGCTCATCAACACTTCAAAATGGTGTTTCTAATCAGAAATTACAGTCCTGCAGAGCAACATAGAAAAGGTTAATCTTAAAAAAGAAAAATTTATGTTTAACTGTAAATGCTAGTTTCTTGTCCAATTAAGATCCATCTGCTCTTAGCCTTTTTTGTGCATATCAAACATGATGTTCAAACAAAAACAATTCAAGTCTTCATGTAGAGAGGAAATATCCTCATTAATAAGAACTGCGCATAATTCCTATAATTATCGTAAAAAGAAATCTAATGAGTTATCTGTGATTGTTGTAAGCTGACTTGAAAATTAATCTTTGTTAACTACTTGTTTAATGTTACAGTTAATAATTAGTTGGCTCGTAGCCCTATATCATCCATCACTGTGCTGAACTGAATCAATTCTTTTGTTTTTACTAATAAGAGGTTGTTTATCATTGCATAAGGCTACTTTGGATAAAAGATATCTGAAAGTTTAGAGACAGCTGATTCTGTGAGAGTTGATTCTGCATGCAACCCACAAATTATTTTTATCAGCTTCTATGTTTATTGCTTTTCACAATCAAAAAGAACCTTTTATTGCAATTTTCTTCAACAGAAATGGTAACCAGATAACTATACCATGTTGACTCAAATATTTTCACACATTCTTCTGTGGAAATGAGACTTAGATGAATTAGCATAAACTATTGTGCACTGCAAATATTTTCTGAAATCCGTAAAGACTGAATTCTCACTGCTTTTATTTTGGTAGAGAATTTCTCCAACTTTGGGTGTCCTAGAGACTAATAATAATTTAGAAACAAAACTTAATACCAATAATCTTTAAGAATTTGCTTCTGGTAGGACCTTGAATTGAAGATGGCCTTATGACCCTGGCTTTTCTGTCTAGAACTGCATTCTAGTACTTGATGTGTTACTGATTTGTGAATTGTCCTCCGTGTTCATATAGTAAAAATTATTTTTACATGAAAGAAATTTCTCTCGAGCTGGAGACAAAAAGTGTGTTATCAATACACATTTTCTTCTACTAGTAAAACAGGAATAATTGTAATAAAATTAAAAAGGTAAATAAATAAATAAAGAAGAATAATGCCAATGGTTATCCTTTATTTTCACCCAAATCAGCAAATTAAAAGTTACATTTCCCACTGCGGTGATATCTCATTCCCCTGGCACACATGTTGCATTCTGTTTTGCAGCCCATATTAACTTTAATGCTTTAATATATTTATACAAAGATGCTGAGATAAAATTGCTTGGGGAACTATAATTTTAAATATGTTGTCTTTTGTTCGCATAACACCACAGCCATAATGCTCCATTAATGTATTTTTCCTCATTTAATTAGGTAAAGAATTGATTATACACCTTCTGGTGTGTTGCAGACTTCACTATAGAATAATTAACTGGATCTTCAGCTAGTGAGAAGGGTATAACAAAGGAGAAATCATAAGGCTACAATCATTTGCAGCAGCTGAGAGTATGTTCTGGTATGATCAGCATGGAGGGGATACAGCACATTAACATCTTTACTTGCCTTGCGGTAGATTTTCCTTGAAATTGGAATGTTCATTCTAGTCTCTTGGGAAAGAACAGCTGCCTGATCTCCTGTTACGTTACATGGTTGTAAATCAGAAAGAACTCCCTGAAGTCAGTGAAGTTATTCAAGTATGAAAAGCAGTCTGATATGCCCACCAGGCCTGAAAGATATTGCGTAAGGTGACTTGAAATAAATTTGGAGTGGGATAAAAGAAGTGCCTATAATGTACTTTCATTTGTTTATAACTAAAGATTATTTCAAACCAACACTCTTTACATTCTCATCAGAGACATTCTTGATGCAGTAAGAGCTGACAAGGTGCATTTTTTTTTCTTGACCTACAAATCAGAGGTTGATTAGAGGAACTTTGGAGGTGATGTGGAACAAAGATGGTTTTTAGTAGTAAATATTTATTGAGCTACTTGTTCTTTGTTTTAGTACCTTCTTTAATAGACATTACCTACTTAATGTTAAAATAAGTTAATGATAACTGAAATAAAATGTGTTTGGTAATTAAAGCTGTAAAATGTTACTGTTTGATTTTCAAGATCTTGCAGTACAAGGCAATTTTGCAAGTAGGAAGCATTGCTCCAGAAATACATTCTGATTTTTGTTTTTTCATTGAATACTGGTGGAGTTTTCACAGACCTAGACCATAGTCAGACGTGGTGAGAAGGTTTTGCCAATCATGCAAAATTTTGCTACCCAAATTTTTCATCATCACTTCTGCTCTAGGAAAGGAAGCTATTAATTTACAGTAGCAAAATGAACAAGTTGTGGGAATGGCTGTCAAGAGAATGAAAGATGAATTTGATAACCAAACATGCAACTATAGCTGTTTCTCTGATCTCTAATGATTTGTGCAGCAAAAGCATAGCCATCAGAAAGTGGGAATAATTATATAGGTATACCTCCAGGAATGGAAAAATGAAGATACTCTACGATTCCATAACACCAGATCCAGTAAGACACTGCAATATAAGGCATAGGTATGAACTTTGTTCTGCTTGATTGTCCTTCTCTGGGGTTATCACACAGTCTATTATAAGCTAGTCTGATAATTTTATTTACTGCCTAGCTTCTTGTGGCTGATGACAGAGTTGAAACCAGAGTTGAAATTTTCATTGATTTCTCAGTTTCCAAGAATAGAAGAATGAAATCCAGCCGTGGTGAATGCAAGCATAAGACTGGAAATGAATAAAGTGACTGTGCATATGGAAAATTCCCAGGTTACGTGACATGCATGAAGCAGTAGGTGACGCATACCTTTCCTTCCAGTTGGAGAGTTGTATGATATGAAGTCAATGCCCCGTGGAATTTTTTGTTCTTATTTAATTGAAAATTCCACGCCTGCAAGAAACAAACCATGTGTGAGTTAGTTATGTTATTCTGTGGTTTGACATATAACCCACCTCAAATTGATTCAACAAAAATTAAAAGTTAACTTAATATTATTTAAATAGTGTACCTTGAAGGTGTAATATTTTACTGAAGCCAGATTTGCCCTTTTAATTTAGAAAACACGTTTTTTGCTTAATGAATTACTAATACTTTCTAGAATGTAAAGAAAAAAACATTTTGCTGTAGTGACTTGAAATTGGGTGCATTTCCTTAAATTATCAATTTATTGATTCTCAATTACGGAGATAAATGCCAGTTGCTTTGTAAAAAGAGTACTAAGGTACAGTATCAAAAAGTATTAGGAAAATGTTTCACTTAACTGAAACCTTTGGTTATAACCTGGCCTCTTACCTCTAAATTGGACTGAGAGATACAAAACCATTTACCTCCTGGAACAGAGTAAGTGCAGTTGTCTCATGCACTGTTATCTGCTGTGAATATAAATTTTGCATTATGGTATGAATGTTTGATATAAAAATAAGGGAGGAATAGGTCTTTATAGACTGACTTTTTCAGAAGGCTGTTGACAATGACCTTCATAATTGCTTATCTACTGAGTTACCTCAGTGTGCAGGCTGTTAAATAACAATGTAAGTATGGGAAACAGGGAGGGACTAAAAGTCACTAACCACTTAAGTGTTTTGAGCAGAGATTGTCCATAAAATAGAATCAATTAATGTTTCAACTCTCTACCTACATTTTTAAGAGAGAAAAAAGTTTATTTTTTTACAGACTGTTAAAAAATCTTGTCCTGTACTCTGTAACCAAGTCATCAGAGGTGGGAATTATTCTGACTTAACTTCACCCACTTAAAATCAGTTTCAGCCATTCGGTTCAGCCCCTTATATTGCCATGGAGGTACTTCCAAAGGCAATGTGTTCCATATCTATCTTTTTTTTTTCAAGTTTAAACACTAATTTTTAATTTTTTCCTATAATTCTAGTTGCTCATAATTACTTGCATAAAGGTCTGTATTAGTGAGTACACCTGTTTCCACAAACAACTCTGCAATTTCCAGTAAGAAAATAAAATCAAAACAACTAAACTGGATTTTTTTTGTATTCAAAGGAAAGTATAAACTTGTTATTGTATATTTTGAGACTCTGTGAAGGTAAGAGCTACCTGACTCAAAGAACATTATTTTCTATAAGTGCCTTTTATATAGTCTTATGAACACAATACAAATAAATAAAAGAAATTAAAACCCCTGCATCATGTAGTCATAATCCAAGCTGGTATCTCTACCGAGCACACAGATGTGGGAAAAAGGAGGATCAGATAGGTTTCATTTGTGATAAGCTATATTGAAACACAGGGCAAATACCTTAATTTAGTTCTCTATAAAGTATCACGTGATCGATCAATGTGTGAATGGGTAGGTAAGAGGGGCCAAATTTCTTCAATTATGTGACTTGTCTTTGCTTTCTCATATGAAGCTCAGGTTAGCAACTCAGTAGGGCTTGATGTACAATGGCTGAAATTCTTGGGTGATACTTTTGGGTGACAGAAAATTCCTTATGTCTCCAATTATCTTGAAAAAGCTAATCAGGCATGTGGGTTGTCTATGATACAATGATTATAAGAAGATTACTTTCCTCATTTCTCATTCTGTCTTTGTATTCTTTCTTCTTTTCTTTTCACTGTGTACTGCTAAAGAACAAAGCAGGCTTTTTTAGTGTCACTTTTCTTTAAAATTTTCTCTCCCCCCATATGAACCCCTCAGTGATTATAAACCCATTGCAGCAACTGAACTGAAGTGCAGCAGAGGTGTATGAATATATTTTGAGTGATAAATGACTGCTGAAATGCCATTACAAGCAAGTACTGCTGTTATGCTTACTTCACTATGTCTTGAATGTGTTGCGTTTGGGTGGTGTTTTTTTCTTATTTTTTCATATAATCATGCTCAGAATTCACCTTCAGAGGGGGGAACACATTGCATATTAAAATATGCCTTCTTTCATTTCTCTTCTCACCTTTCATTCTCATAATCTTGTAAATTCATAAGCTGGAAAGGAGATAAGCTATGTGTTCTATTTGCTGTCCTTGAGCACTCAGTCATGATTTCTGCTGACAAAATCTGCACTGATGTTTACACCAGCAAATTGACTGTGCAGTTTTTCAGTTACATTTGATTAATTGAATGACATTTCATACCTGCTTAGGGCATTAGAAATCCCAGAACACATTTTTTGTTTGTTTGTTTTAGAATGAAATGATCTAATTTTACATCTGGACATGGACCTGTTGGAGCAGGCCAAAAGGAGGGCAGCAAAAATTGTTCGAGGGCTGGAACACCTCTCCCATGAGGAAAGGTTAAGATAGTTGAGGTGGTTCGACATGGAGAATACAAGGCTCCATGGAGACCTCATTGCAGCCTTTCAGGGCTTAGATGGGGCTTGTAAGAGTGATGGGGAGAGCCAAGAGTGAAAAGAAAAAGGACTATGGTTTTAAGCTGAAAGAGAATATATTTAGATTGGATGTAAGAAAGGAATTTTTTATGATGGGAGTGGTGAGACACTAGAAGATTGCCCAGAGAAGTTGTGGATGCCCCATCCCTGAAGTGTTCAAGGTCACGTTGGACAGAACTTTCAGTAAGCTTCTCTAGTAATAGATGTTTGAGCACATGGCATGTTTGTGCACATGGCACATTGCCCCGGCTGAAGGGTCACTCTACCTCTCCAAAAAGGAAATATGTTTCATTTTCCATAGCTTACCACATTCCAGGTGTTGTTAATATTTCTTGGATATTATTTGTACAATGTGGCATGGAGGATATGAAAAATTGGAAACACTATATGTTGTTATATTTACCAAGGTAAAACACCTTGAAGTGATTGTGAATATTTTCTGCTTTTTAACCCCCATTCTGAAAAATGAGAGACTCAAAAGCACATTTCACATCCCCTAGAGAGCCATCCATTTCCGCTAGTCTAAGCTTCAGTTAAAAATTTAGTTCATAGTGTTACAGAGATGAAAGAGCAATATTTTTTCGAGTATTAGATTTTGCCCAGAAGCTAAACAGATACTGTGTAAATTTCAAAATGTTTCTTAGATCTGTGAGTTGACATTATTTTTAAAATCTTTCTTTTCTTTCTTTTGTTCTTTTTTTTCTTTTACAATCTTCTACATTGTAGGTAGAGTTCTTAAGTCTATTATTAAGGTTGACTGACATTTTCTATTATAACACCTTCTGTTCAAAGGCCTATAATTTTGACAAAGCATAACCATAGGGACTAAAAATTTACTTGCAAAACTTTTGCATAATGTTGATTTCCTGCTTGTTTGATTCAACAAAATCAGTTCTTCCGTTTCCTGACAATAAGCCATTGAGAAATATTATTTTCATATAGTATAAAATTTACTGCAAACGTTTTAAAAGAAGTTTTAGCACCTTAATTTCTAGAAAGAAGAAACTGAAAATTACAGGAGTTGTTTTCTGTGAAAAAATTAGTGATTTATGACTCTTATGAACATCTGTTGAATGGGATCAAGTCTACAAAAGTATATGAAAAAGTGAGAAATCTCCTTTTTTTATTCAGTAAATATGTTTTTTTTAAAAGAACTTTTATCTAAACATGCAACTCAAATCTACTTAAACTGAACCACTAAGTCAGAGTAGGGAAAGTGTTGGGGAAATGCACTGTGGGTTGGATGAACACTCAGCTAATGCAAGCACCTGATACCTTTGCTAACCTCTGTTTTAGGTGTCCAGGCATTAGATTACCCAACATCATGAGGGATTGTTTAAAAAGATGCTTTCTGAAAATCGAATCACTGAGTAAAACTCCAAGAAACAGCTTTGTAAAAAAAAAAAAGGCTTCTCCCCCCTCCCCCCCCCCCCCCCCCCCCCCTTTCTCCCCTCTCTTCAATGAAAGAAGAATTTTGCTGTTTAGGTATGCAGTCTTTCAGAGAAACGCAAAGGAAAAATCATGTACCTTCTGCTTCAGTTAATTCTTTTGGGAAAAGGTCTGTGAAGCTCTCCTTGCTCAATGAATATCATCCACCTACCACAGCTGGTTCCTCTGTTCCTCTGTTTGCTCCTATCCACCTTGCAAGGAGTCCTAGAGCTCCCTTTTTCTCCATTGATCTCAAATCAGAAAATGAATTCAGCCCTAAATTCTTGAAATCTGTTTTTTTCTGTGCTGCAATGGGGCTAGTTACAGAGAGAAAAGGCAGAGCACTTAAATGGAGTTTTGTGGTGAGCTTTGTCTCTGTCCTGTGTTGATCTAGAACTGAATGGAGAACAAGAAATAAAGGGATTTAATGTAGTTCCCTGGCTATAAGAGAACTTCCCCTTGAGACACATGGTAAACTGAGGTAGCTACATCTACACTTTTAAAATAAACAGCCTCAAAGGTTGTTTTATAACTGCCCTATCTGATAAATTGTTAGCCCATTCCCTTATTCATAAGTGTAGTGTTCCCTTTACTGTACCTATACAGCTGTCCATGAATTTGTGTTGTAAACTGTTCCTTTGAGCCAATCTAGGTCAAATGTGAGAGGATTTAGTCTAGGGGATTATTTTCAACAGAATTCCTTCTTTGCCACTCAGTTTTGGACAGATAGTGCTCAGCTCTGACTATCAGTTGTATTGAACTTCCCTATGTTTTGAGTTAAATGAGTTATTCCTTCGCAAAGCAGCTTGACTATAGGTTACTGAGCAGTGTTATGGTAGACTGCATCTCAGTGGCAGATATAATTTGTGATGTCCTTGTGCATCTGAATGGTGAATACCAAAAGTTAATAGGTATTATCAATAAAGACAATGATGTGAATGTTCTCTTTTTCTAAAGAAATAGTGTATTAAATACGACACTAAATAAAAAAAAAACTTGAAGATCAGCAGAGAGTCAATTTTATAATTAGTAGATGGATATTATTTCCACGATTATGATCTGTTTTCTTCTGTCTTTAAAGTAAGGCTAAACTGACATGGAAATCAGAAATCCAAAGATTAGACAGTTCTGCATCTTTGAAAAATAATTCAATACATGATACATTTGCACTGCACACTCTTACTGCATAACAAATATGTGACAGTTTACAGCTTTTTCATATGCAAATTACCGCAGATATATTATAGAGAAAGAACATGGGCTCAGGTCTTATCACAAACCAACAGAACAAGAAAGTGGCAATCATAAATGTTAAAGTCAGGCGTTACTCTTCTGGTTCCCGAAGGTATCTAACGAATGATATATTAACCAGCCACCAGTGGAATAACCAATGTTGCTTTCAGGTGAGGCAAAATCAGCGAAATCGTAGGCTGCACTATTTTTTAACACTTCCTAAACACACTGTCTGTATCACTTGATTCTATACAAGCAAATTCTCCAAACTATTCTGGGTTAGAAATTTTTATGAGCAGCAGGACAGGATCAGCTGGCTCCTAGAAAGACATCAGCACAACCTGGTGTGAACAGCGGGGTCTTGAAATTCTTATTTACACAACTCTATCAGTTCAGCTGCTTTGAGTAAATGGCAATTTGTTGTGAAACTTGTGCCACAGCCACAGCAGCCTCTCTGCTGTGAGTCAGCTCCTCTATGGAGCCAGAATAGAAAAATGCAAATATAATAATAACAACAACAACAACAGCAAAATTAACAACATGGGATGATTGTACTATAGACACAGATTATTGAATAGATCAGTGTAGTTTATGACTTTCTTCTGATGAATTGAATATGCTCTGTATCCTCTGAAATGACACAGCAAACCACTGTAGCTTGCTGTTTTTTAAATACATAACACGATCTGAGAAACACAAATTATGCTGGCATTAGAATAATTTGTTTTTGTGACCCAAAAGCCACTCCTTGACATTTTTTGCCAGTGCTACATTTCAGCACTTCATTGTTTTTCTCTGTACATTGCTGTATGAGGCTGCTGCAATTTCTGCATTCTTAAAAAACACATTTTTAAAAGACATTATTAGATAAATGGCTTGGACATAAGGTGAAATGACATATCACCTTTTTTTTAGCTGAAATAATATCCTAGTTCAATTAGCTGCCTCACATGCTATGCTTTTATATAATAGTCAATAAATACAAACTTATCTCCTGGCATATAGTCTGGCAGTAAGTCAGCCCTTCTAATACAGTATCTGTGATGATACAGAACTCAGACGTGTGGCAGTAACAAACAATGCTACACTGAGGTTCAACGTTTACTCAGTTGAAGAAAGAAAGCATAAGCTATGAATAAAATATCATGGTTTTTGCTTAGTCTCTAGTTTTGTAGGTATCTTTCAAGGAAGGTAATTTTTTTTCTTTCTCTTGTATGAGTGTTGCTTCACTTACACTTCCTGCTTGAACTGGTGGGCATCGTAAGGTTAGCGCTGGACAAGCAACCTGCGCCTTTCAGCTCAGCTGGTCAAGACTGCTGCTTTGCACAATGGACTCATCTGAGTGGAACAGCATTAACCTGGCTTGCTCACTTCTCTCACATTTGTTTCTGATGGACAAGAATTTCGTTTTTCAGGGACTTTTCACTAGTGTTATTCTGCAAGAAGCAATTCTTGCGAACAGCACTGAATGTTCATGTCAACAAAATCCAGAAAGATTGTGTGGTTTTACACTCCACTGCCAAACACCTGGCCTGATGTTAACTTATAGGAGATGTGAGTACCCAGTGATCTCAGAGTCCATTTAAGAGAACTGTAAACATTGGCAGAAAAAAAGAAAATGCTCATCAGAGTGCTGGCTTCACTGTTGTCTTTAAGTGCTTGTTCAAGAGAGAGTTAGCAGGATGACAAAACTGATGTGGTTTGCAATTTTATTATTAATATCAGATTTTCAGAATGAAATGAAGGTAGTCCTTTCTTGCCATAGCATTTTCACTGATGTTTTTTTAAAAATTGATACTGTTTTCTCAGTATGACCTGAAACAAAATAGGTCATTCAAGGCTGTGTTAAGTCAAATTTTTAATATCTCCATGGTCAGAGACTGCACAACTCCTTTGGAGAAGCTGTTCTAGTGTTTGACCATCTTCACTCTAAAACCAGTTTTTTCCTTATATTTAAATGGAATTTCCTGTATTTCTTCTTGTGCTTATTGCCTCTTGTCCTTTCTCTGGGCATCATTAAGAGTCTGGCCCTGTCCTCTTTTTACCCTTCCTTCAGGTATTGTTATACGTTAGTTAGGTCTCCACGGTCTTCCCTTCCTCAGGCGAAGAAGTCCCAGCTCTCTCAGAGAAGAGATGCTCCAGACCCTTAATCATCTTTGTGGCCCTTCACTGGACTCTCTCCAGCATCTCCATGTCTCTCCTGAACTGGAGCCTCAAACTGGAGCTCCATGTGTGGCATCAACCAGCACAGAAGAGAGAGGAAGGACCACCTCCCTCAACCTGCTGCCAGTGCTCTTCCTCATGCAGACCAAGATGCTGTTGGTCTTCTTTGCTTCCAAGGTGCGTTGCTGGCTGATGGTCAGTTGTTGGCAACTCTCAAAACCAAAGCAGTCAATTGTACAGTAGTGTCTGGAATTAAATATCTTCTGAATGAGCCACCTAAACGTGACTTTTCTTTATCTTTCCTTCAGAAGACATCCCAGATGGTGTTCCTAGTTAACAATTATTTATAGAAGGTGTAGTAGCTTCATGAGGAGACCTTGAGATTTGTCCCAGAATACTGTAGCTTGTTTGTCTGTAATCTGGCATTAGGGCATAATGAATCACATAAATTAGATATTAGATATTAAAAAGCAAATTTCCTAACTTTGAAATTAATTTGTTGACCTGAAATGCCATAAAAAAATTGTCTTTTTTTTCTTAATTGGAAATGTCTGGTCTTCAACTATCTTTTTAACAAAGACATATTTTGAAGGTGTGTTTTGATAAAGTGTGTCTCTTTGGGAGCTGAGTTCAATGGAATTAAGAATTTGACAGTTATATACATGCACAAAACTGTTTGCTGAAACCTAAATGCCCAGAGCTTTTCAAAATATAAAAGGTCAAAGAGTAACAATGGGAAAATTTTGTAACCTTTCACTACCTAAAACTGAGTCACTTTGTGGAATTGTTCTAAAACTGAACAAATAAAAAAAAAATCTGTTAAAAATAAGGATTATGTAAAAAATGCCCCGTATTTATTTGATAAAATTCTTTATGTTTTAATGCTGTTGGAGGTGATTCCTTCCCTTTTGTTTGAACTAAATTGTGTTTGTATTGCTTGTAAGAGAAAACTAAGGCATTCAAGCACAGGCAGGTGTGTGTTCAGTTATTTCATTCTGCCTCTGTTTTTCGTATTTGAAACAAGGGGTAATAAAATTCCAATTCCATTGCAAGCTTAAGACAGGGCTTTGCTGTTCTACAGCCCACTCATAACATGTAATGATATTGGACGATTATACGAAATAGTTTGCTGCTCTTAAGGAACAATAGGGACAATATTCACATTTTAATTTTGATTCTTAGGCTGCATTTAAATTGTATACAAGGAAAGTTTTCTTATAGGTGATAAGGATGCCAGGAATCTGACACTTAATGCTTGCAAGCATTTCTGTCATTGTTAGCCATGTTGACCTTGTAGCCCCCAGAGGTCTGCTTCTAACAAGGTTCCCAGATACCCCATCTCAGCAGTCATATCCTTTTTACAGCTCAATATGCAAGGAGGACTTCCGTTTTTTTTTTTTCTTCAGACAGTTCCAACTTTTGGAGTGCCTGTGAGGCCAGCATCTGTTGCTATGACACTGGACTACAGTTAGTCTTGCTTGCCAGCTGGGTAGTTTCATGCTTTGCTACATAAATAGCACTGAGCTATACTTGCTGAAAAATACTTTTCTGTCTGGCTTGAACGGGAGATCGTTTGTCTCCTGTGGAGAGTTCTTTGTTTTACTTCCCAATCCAGAAGGAAACCAGCCTTTTAAGTGCATCTATTAAGAGATTCTGATCACACAGAATAGACTTTCTTCAGTCCATGTTCCTTGAATGCTACTCACATTCCACATAAGTCTATCTATGATAAAACTTGGTATTTGAAAAGGGACAACTACTTAGCGTTAAATCCTCTGTGTAAAATTCTCTCTGTCCTCCATTGTGTTGTCAGAGACTACCTATATATGTATTAAATTGCAAACCAAGTCTACTACGCCAGGCCTGTACAATATAAATCTTTCTCAAAATCTTTTGCTCAATTTATCTTTACAATGATTTCGTGACTATTTGACACTATTTTACTAATCTTAATGTTAGTTTTAATCTAGGTATCTTCTCCCTTAGAGGAGATGTTGAGCTATATAAGCAGCAGCAGATGTTCTGCATCACTTAAGAGCTAGAAAGAACTTCAGTGTTTTGGACTTGCATGACACTCATTGGCAAGGGAGTAAAGAAGGTAAAGGTGTGACTGGAATCATAGATGCTCCAGAAGTCTAGTGAATTATGAGTCAATTTGTCAACTGCTTTTTTTTCATTGGTTTTACATAAAAGTAGCATTTTTTAAGATAAAGAGGCCCAGAATAGTGCTCAAAATAATTCAGGTTTTTTTGACTCTATGCTTCTTAGAGATCTTATGTTTCTATGCAAACCATTACAGAATCTTTCCATTGCTTCCAGAAGGTTGTCTTTATATCAATGTGTATATCACCTGAGTGCTTTTAGCCTAGTTCAGACACAAATGCATGGGTAAGTCTTGCAGCAACCTGGCAGGGAGACATTCACAATAAATAAATATATTTTTATGCAGAAGTGGGTTTTTTTCACTCATTCTAAACATGCTTATCATTTGCCCAAACATTTTAAGCTTGCTTAGGAAGGAGTAAAAGTCACAGCAGTGCCAACACTCTTATCTATCGGACTAAGACTGATTTCAATTCAAGTTTCTGAATGGTATTTTATTTAGCTGTTAGATAAAGGGACAAACCTAACGTGTGTGCCAGCTGCATGGAATGTGGTCCTTCATATTTTATGCAATGATTGCATGCGAGTTGCAGCTGGATGGAGCATGAGATGGAATTTGATCAAAACATTTGATATAAAATGGGACACTACAAAAGACATCCTAAGTTACAAAAGCAGTTGAAGGAGGGTTCGTGGGGACTTGACAGATTAAAAGCTGATGGCACTACTGTCACAGTCTTAGTGGAAATCCAGTTTGATCTCATTAACAACTAAGTGCTACAGACACTCAAGAATAGTAATGAAAACAAATGATTCAGAATGCAATGGAAACTATTATTTAGATGCCAAGGATGCTCCTGTATACACAGGCCATAAACAAACCCAGAACAAAAGAAAAAGTGATTATAATGTAAAAGACAAATGAGTTAATGTAACTCAGAGTTCAGCCTTTTTTTTTGAAACACTTAAGTAACAGATTTCTGCAGAAAATCTATATCTACAGTTTACTATATGTCATAACACATTGTATCAAAGTCATGAAAAATTGCAAGAAGAAAATCCCAGAAGATGTGATGGTTGAATTTAAAATATTTTCAATTTTTAAAAGACTTTCACTCCTGTACTTCCAACTCAGACTCAAAATGAATACAGTTTTAACTTCTGTGCATGGTATAGATAATATAACTTATAAATAAGTCAGTTACTAAAAAAGCCAAAATATATTTAGTAAGAAAACAATCTTTTAAATGTTCATGCATGATGTAAGACTGAAAATCCTAACCACTTAATATGAAAGCAACTCTGTGTGTTCTGATACTTTATATTTTAGTTTGCTAAGTACCTTTTGATGTTTTCTGAAGAAAATATTACTAACGTGTAATTCAAATTTCTGTATTTAGAGGTTTCTGTGTGTATAATAAACCTTTGCATTTTTTCCCCTCCCTGAAAACACAGTTGTGATTATTAGGTTATATTTCATTTAGCAGAAGACATTATAGGACAAATTAGAAATCAATATCTAATAAATATTATTTGAGAAAGAAAAAAAACCTGTAAAATGATGATCCCATGTAAAAGAGTTTCATGTAAAATTTGGGGATTGAAAGCTCAACTAGTGATCAAGGTGCCTTTTATTTTTTTTTTTTTTACTGTAAATAGTCCTCCTTTCGTGGTGCTTTAAGACATCATGTGGATTTCCACCACCAGCTTATAAAAGTATAATATAAGCTTTAAATAATAGCAATAGTGGGTTTTATTCTGCTCATAAAACATTATTTCTTATGTTCCTAGGCTCATTAAGCCTCTTAACTGATCTTTTTCTTTTCCATGAATTTTTTAAAAAATGCTTCACAGCTATACAGCTCCTAATGCAATAAGATCATTGCCTATCCTCCTGATTAGTCCTGTCTTACTATTGCTTTAGCATTCACCAGCCAGTATGTGTTTTGTTAGAATATAACTTCTTGAATAGGACATTTTTAGTTCTTATATTTGCACTCTAATTGGAGAGTACTCTTGTTTTGCAAAGAAAAAAATATGAAAACTATACAGATGGCTCTTACTTGTGCAACTGTTGCGAGAAGCTTTTTCTAGTCATATACCTCTTGACTTCTTCAGATTAATTTTTTTGCCTAAACACAGGTATGTAGTGTCATCTGGGACCCTCAAGACTATAATCTGACACTTTCCAATGGTTCTAGTTGCAATGGAAGGACTCATTGAGTGGACAGAAAAAATATATTAAGGCATCTGAAACTGTAGGAGATGACAACCTTTAGGCAGCCGGACAGCACTAGGGAGTTGAATTCACAGTACCTTAAATGAAACATGATATTTTTCAGCAGCATACACAAGATAGCTGAATGGTTATACTAATCCCTCTAATTCTAATGTATTCAAATTATTTATCATTATAATAAATTATAGATTTTTTTTCCATCAAAGGACATCAGCCTCTGTGATTCAGAGTGCTAGAGTATACTGTTTCAAGAGTTATTATTTCACAGCGCCTGGCCTGAGCCACAAGGACGCACAGGGAAAATGAAGTATAACATACACGGTTTAATCAAGCCCTGAATTTATAGCAAGATGTCTGGGGAATGTTCACCAGGGAATGACCAGCATCTCTGAAGAAAAGGCTTCATGCTCTGAGAATTACAGTGGCCTTTGTATAATATCAAGTCTGTGTCACATACTATACCACAACCAGCCCGTGAAATTTTAAACTAAAAACTTAAGCACTTACCTCTGTGGCCACAGATGATAATCTGAAAGAAAGTGCTACCTTACTGGGAAATTAATTCTTCTGTTGGATGCAGATTCCCACCTGCACATTTGAGCCAAGACAGAAATCTGAGTTATTCATTCATTCATTCATTCATTCATTCATTCATTCATTCATTCATTTTTGTGACCTTCACAGAAGCCATTCCTCTGGTTCCAAGAAATTTTTAAGCACATCTTTTAAATTTCAAAGAAAAATAAGAGGGCTACTCTGTAGTCAGCCAAAAAAAAAATTGGTTTGTATCATCACAACAGGGATGTATGTTGCAACCCATAGAGCATTCTATGGAGGCATGGGTGTCGTGTACATATGCAAAGCTGATAGGTCAGTCCTGAATATCAGCACCGATTAAGAGAAAACACATTTAATATTAGTTCCTCTACACTATCTGTACGGGTTAGTCTGTAAAGCAATCTACTTCATCTGCTCTTTTTAAGGTCTCTTTTTGCAGGGAATTTAAAGGGGTCCTACAGGAAAGATGGGGAGGGGCTCTTTATCAGGAAGCACAGTGATAGGACGAGGGGTAATAGTTTTAAGCTGAAAGAGGGGACATTTAGATTAGATATGCAGGAGAATTTTTTCACTGAGGCACTGGAGAAGTTGTGGACATGCCCCATTCCTGGAGGTGTTCAAGGCCAGATTGGGTAAGGCTTTGAGCAACCTGATCTAATTGAAGGCAGGGGGGTTGGAACTAGATAATCTTTATGGACCTGTCCAACCCAAACTATTCTAAGATTCTATGGATAAACCTAGATATTGACTCTTTGGATGTAGCTGGAAATGGATAGTGGAAAGGGAATGAAACAGTTATCAGGTCTATGTTTCTTAGCTTATGCAAATGAGCAACATCAGCTCCCCATTCAGCTGCTGTGACATTTAAAAATAGAGCGAGTAAAACACTAGAAAAGAAGATATCTTTACTAAGAACAATGGCATAAAGTTGCACAAGATAAGCAAATATCTGCAGATCCTTATTGAATGTCAAAGCTATTCAGTAGCATCACCTGTAGGGCAAAAATCTGCAAAGGCATGCTCTTTATCTTCATAGCTATAATTTCCATAATACTTAGATGACTTTAGGTCAATTCTAAAAATAAAATGTAACTTTAGTAGTAAGGCAGGATCTGAGTTTATTTAGTTCAAACAGCAGTTGCAGAGGTGGAAGAGATTTGATGTCTGTGACTTCTCATCAGTAAGAATCAGGACTACTGGAAACAATTGGTTGAGCTAATGACAACAGAGAGATAGAGGTCAGCTCACTAAGAATCTTTAGTTCAAGTTATAAAGAAAAGTTTAAAAGTACCACTTAGCAAGAATTGGGAAATCTTTTGTGTGCTTACCTCAGCAATATACACCAACATGTAAGAAAATGATGCATTAATTAAATTCCAGTGATATATTGTCAAGAATTAGCAGTGTGTGATAACTACTGTATCATAAGTGACCTTGTTTCTAATACTACCAGTTAGTCTGATGTAATTGCTAGTCCCATCATGTATATTGTATTATTTCTGCTGTATTGCAGAAATGCCATTGTGAGTAGATATGAAAAAGGAAAAGAATTTACAGTATGTATTAAGGATTAGCACTCAGCTTTACAAGTTTCCGTTATTCTGCATTAGCAGTGATACATATGACTGTGTTGCTGTTACAATTTAAAAGACCATTTTAAGGTTCACTGCATTTTTTAAAATTTTCACTTACTGAATGAATGAAAATGTTATGGGTCACCAACCTGCTAGCTTGCTTCTTACTTCAACACAGTTGAATTTGCAATGCAAATGCAAAAGGGAATAATAAAATGGGAAAATCCTTTGTGTTAAAGTGGAACACTGAAAAATGTCCAAATCCTCTTTATAGACATATATTTTTTCAAACTTAGAGTAAGTAGAAAGATGGACTGTGAAATATTCATAATTTCTCACTGTCCATTACACTAAAAAGGAACCAGCTCTTGTTAGATATTGGCTTATTTCATTTTTGAGTTTGTTCCTTTTATTAAATACTCCAAGTTATATTTTAAATTAATTTATTGTCTTTTTTGTAATAGAATATGAAAATGATTTCTTATATGAATAAACAACTTTTCCTGTAGGATTTGGCATGTCTTTTCATGTTCTGTGGATAAGATTTACCTTTTTGCCACGTGAGAGTGAACTACCTTGCACTGAAATACATTGCTAAGAAAGATTCCGCATGGAATTGGTAAATGCAGTCTCTCTTATGAGACTTTAAGTTAAAGGTTGAAGTGAAATCAGGGTACCTGCAGTCTGTGTCAGTTTCCTAGTCAGCAACACAAAATTTTGGATGCAGATTTATTAGAGACTTCACAAGCCACGCACTCCTAATTTTGCAGTTATGGTTTTGCAGACACAGCTTACAGTATGAGTCGGTACAATTAACTGTCCTTTAGGTTTTTGGAAGTCTATCTGCTCTTACACATTTGTCTGTTAGGTCTCATCTACAGGGAAAGTTCCACAGCTTTAATCTGAGATGTCAACTTCCATGGATTTCAGTAATCCAGAATAAATAATTTCTAGTTAAATTTATGAATCATAATTTTGACTAGGTTAGAAAAGGCATGGAGTAAGCTGAAAAGAAGCCACTCCAAAATCAAACTTTGGATCACTGAAATGGATTACAAGAATACTGCATTTAGGTCAGTTTAACAGTCAAAGATCCAATAAACAATTCTATACTGAATTTTTAACATATGACTGCCATAAACCACTCATGAACTTGAAGTTGGGCATTACCTCAAGTGTCTGCAGAATCAGGAACTAAGTGTTCTGAATTCAGTCCATAAATTCAAAGGCAAAGCTAGAGTCTGGAGCTTGAAAAGTTAGCTTGTCTAGCAATAATAGAAATATATGTGCTTCATGCTTGTTTGTTTTTCTTCCTTATGTATGAGTGTATGAAATTCTCCCTTGTTACTAGCTATTTCACAGTATGAAGTGTTCTTAATTTGTCAAAATAATAAAAAAATATAAATCAGAAGTACTGCAGGTGGTGAACAGGGTCTGGGGAGTGGGAAAAGTCAAGAAAAGGACAATCAATATTTCATCATCATATCTCCAGAGATTTCTAAAGCACCATTTACAAAACATGAGACATTTTAAGAGAGAAAAATATTGCATAAGAATGGCATGAAAAAGTGAATGTTTGCCAATTTTTATTAAGAGAAAGCATAGCATATGTTTTCTGCTGAATAGCTGTATATTTTAATGATTTATTACACCTTCAATACACAAAAAACAGTGGCTACTTTTTCTATTATTTTCCCTTTATACAGTCATATAGAAAAGAAACATGCAAAAAAACATAGCCCCTGGAAGACTCAGTGTACTATGTGAGATCAACATGGCACTAGCATTTTGCTGCCTGTAGAAGTCAGGAAACAGAGCCAACATATCTACTCATCCCAAAAAGTCTGACTGAACAGCCTTGGTTATATTTCCTGAAGGGAAATATAGTAAATGGGTGCCTTAATGTGAGGGGAAGCTGAGGAGCTTACTTGTAGAGTAAGATGGACTGTGGTCCAGTGATGCTACTGTGATAGGTTTATTTTATACATAGCACATAGGAGATTATACACATGTGTATTTTGGGGAACTAACTGAAGCATGTCTTCTGTATATTCATGGGTGAATGCTGTCAGCACTGTCTTCTGTGTGGTTATAGGAGTGTGTGCATTATGCAGAAAGACATGATTTCATGTTTTCTTGCATTAAATAGCTAGCTAGCTGTAAACTGATTTTCACCAGGGGGATCTGTAGCTGACTAATTGTGGCATCTTCTGGCTACATCTTTTGCAATAAAAATGGTGCTAGAGTCTGTTCTCTGCCTTGTATGCTAGCTAGCAGAGTCTGGCCACATCCACACTATAAGTATTCTAGATCTCAAGACAGGGCAATTATACCCCAACTGTATACTGGCAATGGTATCTGTCCTACACTAGCTATTAATTCACGGCCAAAAATAGTTTGGGAGCTTTGGCCTTGCTTGCAATTCTGAAGAGCTAGCAGTTCAGGTAATTATATTCCTGTTACTTAATTTTTTAATACACATGCAATATTAGAAGGCAATTCCTGTCACCACTTTCAGTTGCAGGTAAAAAAAGCCTAAATTAAGGTGCTGGCACATAAACAGCCATATGAATGCTGATTCCTAACACTGCAATTATGGACAGGAAAAATCATGTTGATAGAGTTATTGGAACCTAATCTTTTATTGGTGAAGATTGATTGGTACTCATTGACCACAGACTGGGGGCAGTCAGTGCATTTTTTGAGTCATCATACTATGTATAAGATATCCACACAAGTGTGGCAAATATGAAAAGAGCCCATGTCATCTCATGCCTTTCCAGAACACCAGCTGGAGGCCAGACAGGATACACTGGGGTATTCCAAATAGCACTAGATGATACTTCTAGGCAGCTGAATCTAGCTTGGTCACAATTCAGTTTCTTCAGTCTATTTTAAATTCCTTTTTGAGGAAGGGATAAATCAGCCTCTAGAAACTCTTAATTCTTTCCATAACCATAAAAGGAACCTGGCATGGTCTTACCATTACTATCTGCTGGGTCACTTCAGCTGAAAGGATCTACGAGTAAGTAGGATCGAGCATTGCCCATATGTTTGAATCTCATTGCTACATTGAAAACAAGTACACACTTTAATAATTTTGCCTGCAAGAAATTGACAATTCTTTGTAATTATTCTGCTTTCATTCTAATATATAAGTAAAAGATATAAGCTGTGATATGCAGGAGATGACTGAAAAAACAGATCTGGGCATGTACAGAGGTAAGAATTAATTTCTGAATTTTATACAATACGATCAGCTTGTATAGCGTTACTTGAAAAGATCTCCTATGTTATCATCTAAGGAAGATCTGAGCTTGTCTCATCATCATTTATGAGAACATGAAAGGAAGACTTCTGAGCGGTATGGGAATGATTGCCTAGCTTATAAAATTTTGTTCTTATTATATGTTTTGGACAGATTCCCTGCTGAATACAAATTATGAAGGGGCTATTTGGATGCAAATGATAGATTTGTGGGTTGGGTTTTTTTCCCTGTTTTATTCGGCTTCTGTTTTGCATGTAGGTCTCAAGATATTGGCATTGGTGAGGGAGGCTGCAGAGGTGGTCTCTGTGGGAAAAGGCTAGGGGCTACTCCATGCTGGACACAGCTGGTTCAGTCTGGTTCCAGCTGACTCTGCAATGTACCCACCAAGGGACACAGCTGAGCCCATTAGCAAAGTGTGGAAGTGGTGTGTCTGTGGAAACATTTCAGAAAGGGGAAAAACTGATTGACAAGCAGAAAAAGAGGGAAACAAAATAGTGGGAAACAGCAACAGGAACACCAAGGTCAGAGGAAGAGGAGGTACTTCATGGTGCTCTGTGGAGCAGGTATCCACTGCAGGCTATGGATGAGCCACAACAGAGCAGATGAGTATTTCCTGAAGGAAATGCAGGCTTTGGAAACCTCATAGTCAAGCAAAGTTTTTCTGAACAGGACTGCAGTGCATGGGAAAGCTAGTGCTGCATCAGGGGAAAGTATGAGGACAGTAGTTGCCAGGAACAACAATGTACTGACCTTAATTTTTATCCCTCTGCACCAGTTAGGGCAGCAGGTAGAAGAGCTGGGAGTGAAGGGGTGAAGCTGAGCCTAAGAAAGATGGAAGGAAAAGTGCTGTTTTAATGCTTTCATGTTTCTCACAACACAAATTAATTGACAATTCATTTTATCCAAGCTGAGTCTGTTTGACCTGCAACAATAATTGATAAGCAATCTCTGTCTTTATCTCACCTCATGAGCTTTCTCATCCTATTTTCTTCTCCTGTCCCACTGAGGAGGAGGAGCAGCTGGGTGAGCTTTTGGCTCATTGCCAAGACTAAACCAACACCATTTCAAATATAGTTGAGATTATCATGGAATGTAATGCATACATAACCTTTACTAACAATTTGTAAGAACACATCCCTGAAAACATTACATAGGTACCGAGTTTCTTCGTGATATCATAATAAAAGTTTTTAATGTACACCAATTAGGTTGCCTACATTGGGGTTAAGCACAGGAGCAGCCACTATTGTCTAGACTCACTTAACTGTATGTAAATATTTTATGCCATATGAAAATATCTTATCATAGAATCATAGAATCATAGAATTATCTGGGTTCAAAGATACCTCCAAGATCATCAAGTCCAACCCTTAATCCAACACTATCATAATTACTAGATCATGGCACTAAGTGCCACATCCAGTCTTATTTTAAAAACCTCCAGGGATGGTGAATCCACCACCTCTCTGGGCAGGCCATTCCAATGCCTGATTACTCGCTCTGTGAAGAACTTTTTTCTGATATCCAACCTAAACCTTCCCTGGCAGAGTCTAAGCTCGTGCCCTCTTGTTCTGTTGCTGGCTGCCTGGGAGAAGAGACCGACCCCCACCTGTCTACAACCTCCTTTCAGATAGTTGTAAAGAGCGATGAGGTCACCCCTGAGCCTCCTCGTCTCCAGGCTAAACAACCCCAGCTCCCTCAACCTCTCTTCATAGGACTTGTGCTCAAGTCCGTTCACCACTTTTGTTGCTCTTCTCTGGACCCGCTCCAGCACCTCAATATCTTTCTTGAACTGGGGGACCCAGAACTGAACACAATACTCAAGGTGTGGCCTCACCAATGCTGAGTACAGGGGAAGGATCACTTCCCTCGTCCTGCTGGCTGTGCTATTCTTGATACAGACCAGGATGCCATTGGCCTTCTCGGCCACCTGGACACACTACTGGCTCATGTTTAGCCTCCTGTCAATCAGTACGCCCAGGTCCCTTTCCACCTGACTGCTCTCCAGCCACTCTGTCCCCAGCCTGTAGCGCTGCATGGGGTTGTTGTGGCCAAAGTGCAGTACCCAGCACTTGGCTTTGTTGAACTTCATCCCGTTGGACTTAGCCCATCTCTCCAGCTTATCAAGGTCCCTCTGCAGAGCCCTCCTTCCTTCCGGCAGGTCGACACTCCTTCCCAACTTGGTGTCATCTGCAAATTTCCTTATGATGGACTCAATCCCCTTGTCTAAATCATCGATGAAGATGTTAAACAGAACTGGACCCAACACTGATCCCTGGGGGACACCACTGGTGACCAGTCACCAGCTGGATGCAGCCCCAGTCATCAGCACTCTCTGGGCCCAGCCACCCAGCCAGTTCTTAACCCAGCTGAGAGTGCGCTTGTCCAAGCCATAGGCTACCAGTTTATCCAGGAGTATGCCATGGGAGACAGTGTCAAAGCCTTTGCTCAAGTCCAGATAGACTACATCCACAGCCTTCCCTTCATCCACCAGGCGGGTTACCTGATCATAAAAGGAAATCAGGTTGGTCAGACAGGATCTGCTTCTCATAAAGCTGTGCTGGCTGGGTCGGATCCCATGTCCATCCTGAAGGTGCTGTGTGATTGCACTGAGGATGATCTGTTCCATAGCCTTGCCAGGCACTGAGGTCAGGCTGACAGGTCTATAGTTGCCCAGGTCTTCCTTGCAGCTCTTTTTGTGGATTGGTGTGACATTTGCTAACTTCCAATCATCTGGGACCTCCCCAGAGAGCCAGGACTGTTGGTAGATGATGGAGAGTGGCTCGGCAAGCTCTTCTGCCAACTCCCTCATCACCCTAGGATGGAATCCATCAGGTCCCATTGATTTGTGTGGATCCAGGTGGCTCAGTAATTCATAGACTGTTTCCTCCTGGAACACAGGGGAGCCATTCGGGTTCCTGTTTCTATCTGTGAGCTCCGGAGGCCAGTTATCGTCAGGGCCACCTCTCCTACTGGTGAAGACTGAGGCAAAGTAGGTGTTGAGTACCTCAGCTTTCTCCTCATCCCTGGTAACTGTTGCCCCCCAGGTCCAACAAAGAATGGAGGTTTTCTTTGCCCCTCCTTTTGTTATTAATGTATCTATAGAAGCACTTTTTGTTATCCTTAACAGAAGTAGCCAAATTAATTTCAAACTGTGCTTTTGTTTCTCTGATAATTATGCCATATTAAGTACTCTGGAGAACATACGGCACTTCAAAAGGACATCAGTTTCCCATAGGTTTTATGTTGCATCTGAGAGGTGTATGCACATATCTTTGACATCTGAAATGACAACGGATGCTAACAGCTGGTAAAATAAATATTTCTTTAGACTCCGCTAACTGAACTCACTACATTTCTTTGGACTAACCTAGCAAAACTTTAGACATCTATGTATAAACATTTTCATTTATGTAATAGTATCAAATCGAATGTTACCCTTCATATCCGGTCCTTTGGCTGCAGGAATTGGTTTTCTGTCTGCTTTTTTGATGAGGTTACTCATCATAGATGTGAAAAATATGAGGTTCTTTAGCTTGACAGTTAAATTTCTGCTCTCCAAATTCACAAGTAATGTTTCTGTACTGAGCTTCATTTATGGAAAAAGCTGAAGAAACATAGTTACAGTTTAGATGAATCCGTGTTGGTTGTAGACCCCAGGAAGCTTACTTTTACCTTGAAATACATTCTGGCAAATTCACTCAGCCTCAGGCAGTATATTATGTACACAGATAGTCTTTGTAGTTTAAAAGTATGGGGAATATGCTGTAAGGAAGTTAAACCCAATAATTTTAATTTAGGATGTAGATCTTTTCAGCATGACTCATACTCTCATCATTATCTTACCCTTACAGCATTACTAAAATACTGGTGTAATTAAGATGAGTATTTTACAAGATTTCTCCTCAGGAAATTTATTACAGAAAAAAAAGAACTTCCCTGTTTTTGACAGCGTGAGACATAACTTCCTTTTATATTCATAAAATTGACAATATATGACTCACTACATGGTAAAGAAGTCTTCTATATGATTAATGTCTTTAAACACAATGCTAATAATTGCAGATTACCAAATGGGTAAAAATACTGTACTACTGTCTTATGAACAATGTGTATGCACAGTCACAATTAAAATGCTTAATAGAGTTGCTCCAATGTCAAGATATATCTTCAGCTATTTCAACCATATGTTATTATCAAGGAATGTAAATTGAGCAAACATTTTAACAGACATAAAAGGCTGATGGAGAGATAGAGAAATAAGAATGCAAGGCACACACACAAGTCGCACAGCCTTGGCCCATAGTTTTACAGAAGTATTTAATATTGGTGTTGAATAGTAAGCAAATCAAGTAGATGTACACATGATATCATTTACCCCTGAGATATTTCTTTAGTTGAAGCTACATTAGAAATAATAATAATGTAAATGCTTGATGTCCACATTAAACTTCAGGGGAAGAGTAAGCGTTTTCATCCAACTGAGTGAAAATTAGTCAGATTTGTTCTGTTAAAGTTTTAAACCAACAATGGTGGCAAGCTGCATAATCAACAGTATAATCAGTTTGTTTTATCAGCTCAACAAGAGAACAATTTTTACATTACGACCTTGCCTGTGCTTGTAGTAATGAAAGAGTAATGGGACTGGTGTACCTGAGAACAAGTTGTGATTAGATATTTTTGTGGCCATTTTGTACTCTTTGTCCACTTAGTAAAGGTACCGTTAAGTGTCATCATAAAGACTGAGATACGTGCATTTTTTTCCTACACTATCTTATGTATCTCTATGTATGGAATCATAGAATCTTTCATTTGGAAAAGACCTTTGAGATCATTGAGTCCAACCGCATCCGTGATCCGCTAAACCATGTCCCTCAAAAACTCATCTACCCGTTTTTTAAACACCTCCAGGGATGGTGACTCAGCCACCTCCCCAGGCAGCTGTGCCAGTGCCTGACCATCCTTTTATTAAAGAAATTCTTCCTAATATCTAGTCTGAAACTCCCGTGGTGCAACTTATGGCCATTTCCCCTTGTCCTATCACCTGTCACTTGAGAGAAGAGATCAACACTGGCTCTGCCACAGCCTCCTTTCAGGCAGCTGTAGACAATGATGAGGTCTCCCCTCAGCCTCCTCTTCTCCAAGCTAAAGAACCCCAGTTCCCTCAGCCGTTCCTCATAGGACTTGTTCTCCAGCCCTTTAACCAGTCTCGTGGCCCTTCTCTGGACGCACTCCAACACCTCAATATCCTTCTTGTAGTGAGGGGCCCAGAACTGAACACAATACTCGAGGTGTGGCCTCACCAGTGCTGAGTATAGGGACACAATCACTTCCCTGGTCCTGCTGACCACACTCGTTTTGATACAGGTCAAGATGCCATTGGCCTTCTTGGCCACCTGGGCACACTACTGGCTCATATTCAGCCAGTTGTCAACCAACGCTCCCAGGTCCTTCTCCTCCAGGCAGCTCTCCAGCCAGTCTTCCCCCAGCCTTTAACACTGCAAAGGGTTGTTGTGTCTCAGGTGCAGGACTCGGCATTTGGTCTTGTTAAACCTATACATATACATGTACTCATGCAATCATTTCCATTACACACAAACACAAAACATGAGGGTATCTTACAATCCCTGTTATTTTGTCAGTTTGCTTAGCAAACAGATATTGATGTAAGTGAATATGATTAGGTGAAAAAAATGAAGAGTGACCAATGATATTCCAGTATCATAGTTAATCCCCTAAATTTTTATTGATGTTGTGTTTTGATGTCTATTCTACAATGCACTGCACAAGGTGTCAGACCAGGAACTGGTAGAAAAAAATAAGAGAGGAAGAAATTAGTAAAAGAAAAGCTAACTGTTAACTAGTAATTTTTGGGTTTGGAAAACCACATGGTTTTAAGGGTTAATATTAAGCATAGTCCTGACATTGGCTTTTAAGAGATTTGTTTTAGAAACGTAACACCTTGACATCAACAGTCTGAAATACATTAGCTAGTTTTGCCTCCCCAGATTTTATTTTTATATTATAAAACTTGATGGATAATTTTATGTAAGATGTAGAACTAAAACCACAACTATTCTTATAACATTTAGCACTTTTGGACTATCTTGACAAGAAAAGCCAAAGCAAGGAAGAAAATTTAAGAGACATATCTTCCCTGAAAAGCCACATAGAGTCTTTAGGTGGACTTTTAATTGCCTTTAAATAAGCAAACTTTGGTTCTTGAAATAACCTAACCACAGGAAAAGGGCTTACTAGGGGATTCCTCACTTCAAATTTACTGTCTTGATTTTAAAGAGAACCCAAGGAATAAACGTATATGAATAGACCAATTCAGGAATTCAAGGCTGGATTTTTTTCCCGCATAGAAAAGTAGAAAATTAGCCTCTTAACAATTCCTTTATACAATATGGGAAGAGAAGGAATGCTCCTAACTCTACAAAAGTGTCCGAAAAAATTCATTCCATTATCCGTTTTGAAATGTGATTGAAATACTGTACCAACATATCTGCATTGAAGGCTAGCAACAAAATAGAACGGAATATAGTACGCTTACAGACTTCATCATTTGGGGATCATCGTTTATTTGTGCAGTGTTAACCTTACGAAAGTTTTAAATCATTCAGCTCAGCTGGTCAGTGCGACAGAATACTACAGAGGCGGGTCTTCAAAGCTGCAGGAACATGATCCATTTTCACTCTCTTTTGAAGAGATGTGTTAGAGTTATTCCAGCTAGTTCAACAGCAGAGAAACAGGGAAATCAAAGCAGTAACAGAAAGTAGAAACAAAGCTTAATGTCTTCTGGGCCTGATTCCCACACTTCAGACCTTCCAAAGTTGACACGTCTTGTCCTTTACATTTAAAGGCCAGTTTTTACTCCACTGTAGATAAGAGAAAAAGGAGTCAGTAGCATACAAGGATCTGTACTTTCTTCTTCCCTGGGTTGCACCGACCTTTGTGTTCTAATAGGTATCACTTTTATGTTCTCCATAGTAATTTTTTTTTTTTTGAAAAAAACCCCTACATATACTATCTGAGGCCCTTTTCCTAAATAGACCCTGACCCCTGCGGCTGCTATTTCTTTTTTTACTGGGCTGCAGTATTCTATGTCAGCTACTGCTAATTGATCCCTCAGTTGCAGCTAGAGAAATAATTGGTTTATATTAGCCTCTTTGAGCTGTGATAGGCTCTTTACATCTTATTTTATTCACAATACTCCTGAATACTGATCACACTGAAAAATTCAGGAGATCAGAACTTTAGAAGTTCTAATACATTTGATATTAAAAATTAGTTCTCAGAGCATGACTTTGGATTTCAGTAACGTTACCAGTTTTAACTTGTATATTCTGCAGTGATTGAGATGAGATTGTTCAAGTGGGTGCCGCAATCAAAGGATCCACTGCTGTCTGACCTAGCAGAATGTAGTTAACTGGTTTCCCCATAGAAGTACATGTACACTCTTCACTAAAGTTCTGCCAAATGAGTTAACGTTCATTTTTATAGTGAGCTGTGACCGAACCAAGTGAATGCTTAAAGATCACAGTCAAAGATCTGAAAAAAGACACTGATAGATTACAATTCAGAGAGGTGACAGGACATATTGTTTATGGAAAAAAACCCTTGTGGGAACATGCCTACTTCCCTAGGCCCTGGAACACAGCCAGCTATTTTCATATTATGACATAAATGAGTTGGCAAAGTACGTTTAATAGTGGATCAACTTGTTTCATTTACATGATAGCAGCTTTTTTATCATTCTTAAGAGTTTGCAATTTATTCTCTTTGCTTTTCATTTTTCTTTCTAATGCATAAGCCATCTAAAATTTTTTGGCATGAATTTCAATGATGTTTACATTACTAGACCAGCAAATGTATGAGGATATTGCACTTTATGGGATTATTTTGATGTGCTGTTTGTTCAGCTTCTCTTTTTATCAGTGTGTCCAGCAACGCTGTTCTCTAATTGTCCCATTTATTTTGTTGAAATAGTAATCAACCATGCATCTGAAGTAATCAGCTTTAGAAAATGAGTATTTTTTGACGAATTTCGTCTATATATTTTCATTGGAACTTGCAAAGTGTGACTATAATAATGCTTACTGCATTTTTTTGAATACTCCCATTAAATTCTGTGAAGCCATTTTAAATCAAAAAATATTTTAGCAAAATGGATAGAAATTCGAAACAAGTGAGCTTTTTTTCTGAGGTCTCTTCCAGCTCTCTCTGGGTACATATAATTACACATAGAGCAATGCAAATGTAGCTCTGATATTGAAGCAGTCTGTCAGAAGGATGTTCATCTCGCTACGTTGCACCTGAGCTATTATGGCCCACAGTGAATTTGACTTCTGGATTCACGTTCCTTCTTCTGGATTCAACCTGACTACAGGTCATGGCTTCCAAATACTTTGTATTCTGTGATTAGCTGGGGAAAAGTCACTCTGCACTTGTGTCAATACTTCTCATGCGACCTTAAACTCTCTGTGTTCTTGACTTTTGAAACATGGAGCAGAGGGAATAAAGGTGGCTGGGGTCTCAGCTTCAGCACAGGGCCGGTCTAACTCTGTTGATGAGGTGTTGCAGCTTCTTGTTGTAGCTTCTGACATGAGCATATCCCCTCTACCCCTCAAGAAACACTGTTTTGCTCAACACACAGTGCCAAAGTCTATGGCGAATATCACCTATTTCCTCTGGCTCCATCTCCTAATCAAGCAGTGACTGTGTGACTGTACGGATGTAACATGAATTAGCTGTAGCATCCTGACAAACGTGTGACACTGCGGATGGATGAAGTAGAATAGCACATCGCCTCAATTAAGCAAATTATTAGTAAAATGAGTATTTTAAAAAGCAAATTAAATGTTGCTTACCTTGTTTATTATTAGCTTGAATATATACATACATACAAATATATGTTATTGCTGTTTTAATAGGACTTGACAGAACTGCAAAATAATTCAGCATTATTTCTCAGCTTTGTAGTAAAGCACAAGCATTCAAACATTAGGACAACTGGATTATTGAAGGGAGAACTTTATAATGAGATTTCTCAGGGGAACCTTCATAAAAAGTCATGTTAGTTATTGAGGGCTACCACAAACTGTAACAAGATTTAAAGACTCGTCTGCCCATTCTTTCACAGCTACATAAAGATCATGTGCTTGGAGAATTTACTAAAAACCCAGGAATGCTCTAACAATAAAAGTGTATAAAAATAGATAATTGTACCCTCTGTTAAGATTAAGTTCCCTTCTATTTTTGAAGTGTAAAGATTTTAGGATTCACGAACATGCTATGTATTAGTATTTCATCCTTGCCTTGAGGGTATTGATGTTAAATGTAAATTGCAGCACCTGCATTATTCAGATCCTAAGTGATCAACAAGTCAGATTGATCTCCACTTATTATAGAGGTTATTGTGAAGCTTATTTAAATTGATCCATTTTATTCAGCAAGTGAATTGGAAAAGGACAGAATTTTACATTCTGTGACTTGAAACTATGAGTACTGAATCCTAACCTCTCTAAAGTTGATTGAAATATATTTTTAAGTGGATTTTGTTTGTTTGGGGTTTATCTATCTGTTGTGCTCAATTTCATTCTGCTAAATTACAAAACAATAATTACTGAGACCCTAAAGGAGAAGTTGGAAGCATTAGTAGCTGAACAATTTTTCAAGATGTCTTTAATTCAGCGTAGCAGAACCTCATAGTCAATAGGCAAAGCAACTACCCTAAGCTGAACTGAAAGCTGAGAACTACCATGCAACATAGCAAATTTACCATTTAACACATAATGCAACAAACTTGAATAAAGATGGATCCAAAATACATAAAATATTGCAAACGCAGGTAGTATCTATACTATTTTTCTATGACTGAAATTAAAAAATACTTTATGTCAAAGAGCAGCTTCTGAAGAGACCAACATATTTTAGATCTTTATCTCATGTAGCCTAAAGTGAAGAAAATGAAAGTTCAACAAGCAAAAAAAGTACCCATTAAGAAAATGTTTCATAATACACATATACTTTCACGCTTTTTGGACCGTATTTCAGAAGGGAAATAAGCTGTCCTGTACCTTTGAAGCCAGCTGAACAATTTAATGCATGGTCTTCAGTGCTGAGACACATTTAAATTGGCTTCTCTTTAACCTAGGGAAGGGTCGCAGAGTTCTTCCTTTGTCCCCAACAGTACTACAATTTGAGTCATCTTAGGATGTGTCAGCACAGTTGAGTGGAAGACAAATATCTTAGGACTGCAATTGATCATGCACTTGTGGGGTGACCAAGTTAGGTGTAGATAAAGGAATTTGGCTAAGTATTTCTTAACTGTGGATATAACTTAAATATATACGATTTGTACTGAAATAGCATGTAATTATTTAACATATATGAAATAATACAGTGACATTCATGGTTTTACGTTGTTACTAATGACTTAATTGCTCCGCCAAAGTGTCTAACAGGAGAAAATATTCCCCAGGTGGACAAGCTGGAGAGCAGGCCTGTGTGAAATTCATGAGGTTCAACAAGGCCAACTGCAAGGTCTTACACCTGGGTCAGGGCAATCTGTGGTTTCAATACAGTATCACAGTATCACAGTATCACAAGGTTGGAAAGGACCTCTGAGATCATCAAGTCCAACCTATAACCTAACACTAACACCAACACTAATACCAACCCATCATCTAAACCATGGCACTCAGTGCCTCATCCAGTCTCCCCCTTAAACACCTCCAGGGTCCGTGACTCCACCACCTCCCTGGGCAGCGCATTCCAATGGCCAATCACCCTTTCAGTGAAGAATTTTTTCCTCATATCAAGTCTAAACTTTCCCTGACGAAGCTTGAGTCCATGCCCTCTGGTTCTGCCACTGGTCACCTGAGAGAAGAGACCAACCCCTGCCCGACTACAACCTCCTTTTAGGTAGTTATAGAGAGCAATGAGGTCTCCCCTGAGCCTCCTCTTCTCCAGACTAAACAGCCCCAATTCCCTCAGTCACTCCTCATAGGGCTTGTGCTCTAGCCCCTTCACCATCTTCGTTGCCCTCCTCTGAACACATTCCAGTATCCTAACATCTTTCCCAAATTGGGGGGCCCAGAACTGTACACAGTATTCAAGGTGAGGCCTGACCAGCGCCAAGTACAGGGGGACGATAACTTCTCTGGTCCTGCTTACTACATTCCTGATGCAGGCCAGGATGCCATTGGCCTTCTTGGCCACCTGGGCACACTGCTGGCTCATGTTGAGCTTCTTGTCCACCAGCACCCCCAGGTCCTTTTCTGCCTGACTACTCTCTAGCCACTCTGTCCCCAGTCTGTAGCTCTGCATGGGATTGTTGTGTCCAAAATGAAGTACCCGACATTTGGACTTATTAAACATCATCCCATTAGAATCAGCCCATCTCTCCAATCTGTCCAGGTCCCTCTGTAGGGCCATCCTACCCTCTAACAGATCAACCCTTCCTCCCAGCTTGGTATCATCTGCTGGGGGATGATGTGATTCAGAGAAGCTCTGCAGAGAAGGACCTGGGTGTGCTGATTGATGAGAAGCTTGATAGGAGCCAGCAATGTGCTCTCACAGTCCAGAAGGCCAACAGTATCCTCGGCTGCATCAAAAGAAAGGTGGCCCACAGTTCAAGGGAGATAATTCTGGCCCTCTACTCCTGTCTCACATGAGCCCACCTGGAGTATTGTGTCCTGTTCTAGAATCCCCAACTTAAGAATACAGAACTGTTGGAATGGGTCCAGAGGAGGGCCATGAAGATGATCAGAGGGCTGGAGCTCCTCTGCTATGAGGACAGGCTGAGAGAGCTGTGCTTCTTCAGCCTGGAGAAGAGAAGGCTCCGGGGAGATCTCATAGCAGCCTTCCAGTACCTGAAGAGGGGCTACAAGAAAGCAGGGAAGGAACTTTTCACAAGGTTTTGTAATGATAGGATGAAGGGAAATGGCTTTAAATTGGAAGGGGGAAGATTTAGATTAGACATTAAGAAGAAATTCTTTACGATGAAGGTGCTGAGACACTGGCACAGGATGCCCAGGGAAGTTGTGGATGCCCTCTCCTTGGAAGTGTTCAATGCCAGGTTGGATGGCATCCTAAGCAGCCTGGACTAGTGGGAGGTGTTCACACGGGGGGGTTGAACTAGGAGGGCTTTAAGGTCCCTTCTAACTCAAAACATTCTATGATTTATTTCAATATTTTTACTTTCATATTATGCATATTTTATTTGTAGCATGATCTCTATATCTCCTAGAGTAATTAGTAATGCATTACAAGCTTTGACACTATTATTTAAACATGCTTATTTTTTAAATTCAAGAAGGAATTACAGATTTCTGTAGTTCAAAACAGAAGATGATTAATTTAAAATTTTTATCTACCAAACTCAATATCTTTCTCTCAAAATAGTCTTTTCTGTAGCTGGTGTTATGAAATTCATGCCATATATTAGAGAATTATTTCAAAATATGTTTGCTTTTATAGATAAGCTCAGAAGATAATTTACTGATGATTTGTTTTGATGAAACAATATTTGTAAGTTTTATTCCTAAGTACATTCTCTGTTAATGAACTTTTGGAAAAGTTAAAAAGAATTTTGAGAACATTTTCCTAAAGATGCTCCATCCCTTTTTTCTTTTTTTTCTTTTTTTTTTATTCTCCAGTCTGAATCATTGCAGACAAGTTGACTTAATTTGAAACATATGAAAGGACTGACATTTCAGTAGATTGATTAATCTTTCTTTCATTTTTACTTTTTTATTTCTCTCTGTTGAATTGGAAATAAGACCTGTTCTTACCACATTTCCACCATTTTAGGCTATTTCAAACCCAAACAAACTCAGAGCACAATGTATGTTTATTTGGCTGATAATTTTTGGATGGAGTTGTTCCTTAACTGTACTCTACTATTTTGTCATACTTCTGGGAGATTCAGCAGTTAAATCAAACTTATTGCTCAAGTTGAATATCCGCTGTTGAGGACGTTGACCACAGATGCTATGTGCAGACATGGAATACACTCAATACAAACCTGAAGAGGAAAACTACTTCTTTCAAAATTATATAAACATAAACAAGCAGCTTGACTAGATCTTGAGTTAATGAAAGCACTGATAAGAAAAACTCATTCCAGACCCTTAAAACTAGTCTGTCTGCTCATTTACATGTGAGAACAGGAAAGTCAAGGAGGTAGTAATAAAATACAGAGATGGGAATTCAATGTTTCTCCCTTTCTTTTGTCATCTGAGCTGTTTCTCTTCTAGCTTGGGTATTTCTGCATGGTGCAGTAACCTGTCAGGTAAATATGCCCTTAAATCACTTTGTGTCTGATATTTGGTTCTCTTCGCTGTAGAATCCTATTGGATTTTTTGTTTATATTTGTGGAAATAACTTTTATTTGGAGATGGAAATGTACACCCAATTGATACTTGGTTTGCTGTAGCTGAAGAAGAGTAAGAAACATAGACATCAAATTTTATCAGAAATTTTAACTTATTTTTAATTTTTCTGTTGGGTGAATATTTTTTGGCTGATTTTTTTTACTAAAGATTTTCTTCCAAGTGGCAAATTTATAGTATTTTTTGCATTGGTTGTCTGCTGATGTAGCAATATTTTCAAATCATTTGTTGCAATTTTTTAGTGCATTTGATTATGAGTGAATACATAAAATTAGTTTCTTCACACAAATCTTCAAGTGTTTTATGCACTGCTGATTTCAACAGAACTTTTACTATCTAGAGTCTGTAAATGCAGGTTCACATCATCCAGTGGTATCCAAACTGCACATCACCAAAGTTGGTCTGATGTTGATTTGCCTGCAGAAGTTAGAGTGTAATCTAAAGCACTAAAGTAGTAATTGTAGCTAAAATCAAGAGAAGAGGATAAAAGCAGGATTTACAAGGCCACAGATCTATTTAGATCAAAATTAACCCTCAGATTAACAAACCACAGGAAATTAAATTCATGATGCACTTCGGTACAGGAGCAGGCAACAGGAAGATCAGTGTTGTTGGGACAGAGCGGAGATCCTGCAATTTAGAGAACAGATCTACTTCAACTGAGGTGATACAGACCCAGAGGGTAAAAAACATCTCCTTTCTAGTACTTAAATACAGCTGTTAAATGAGAAGTTCACTGTCTACCTTCTTGGTGGTGTTTCCAGCAACTATGCTATGAGAACCCAGAAAACATCAGAACTTAAGGCCTAAAACTCTGTATGCTTTAGTTTTATTGAGGGTGTTGAAGAGCTTTATTTTTTAGGTGTGTAAAAGAGAGTGATGTGTGCTTGCGTTTCACACTGAGGTCATCCAAATTTGAATTTGAGAGCTGAAAAGTCAGGAAGTCATTATAGTATACAGAAGAAAGGTGAAAAATAGAACCTCTTAACTCACCTTATTAAATCGGTGGCTGGGTGGGGAGGCACAAACTTAAAATATGTAGCATCAATTAAAGTAATACAAAGCTTGAGCATCTTCCAATTAATAATAACAACAACAACAGCAATAATAATGATAGAATAACAAACAAAGAATAGGAAAAATAGAAGAGAACTGTCAGAATTTAAATAACTCATGTATTCATTACAAAATAATGAAAAAAATTCTTGACATAAAAAAATGCTGTCATGAAATTTCTGACAAGAAATGACATCTTTCTAATAAACAGGATTATATTAAAATCTAATGTATATCCACTTTTAAAAAGAAAACAGTACATGATATTGTCTAAAAATTCTTGGAAAAACTGCAAAAGATACTTTTCACTTATTTTCTTGATTAATAATTATATTTACAGGATAGGAATTTTTACTGGACTACTGTTGTCTACAATGTAAATCTCTTTTTGGTAGATTTCTTTAAACTATTTTTAATTTTGTGAAAAGACTAAAGTATTTGTATTACAAAATCCACATGGCCTGCTTTACATACTGTTAAGGCAGAGAGGAGTGTCAGATAAGTAATTTCTTAAACTGCCTTTGCCAAAGGACACTTAATTTTGGGCAATTCCTGGTTGAGTAGGTCTGATAAAGCATTCAGAATACAGAATATTTTCGGGACCTTAACACTGTCACTAAATACACATGAAATATTGGAAAGACAACACAAATATTCATCTAAATTATACAGGATGGAATTTCATCTGGCCTCTTTTTTGGTGTCTGATCATCTTATGGAAATCAAATGGAAAGTCTCCCATTGAGTTTACTGAATTACAAATCAGACCCAAATGTGTTTCAAAAAGATAATTGTAAAATCAAGCATGAAATGTTCATGTGCAAATGTCCTTCTCTTTTGTGAAAAATTGGCAACTAAAGAGATTTTGCATGAATATAAGAGAAGCAGCTGAAAATGCTGATGCATAGCACTTGGTTTGAGATTTCTTTTTCTGAACATGTGTCATGAAATCACTTTTTCCTGATACTTTTATCCCAAGAAAAAAAAAAAAGAAAAAGGTATTATGAGGAAAAGAGCATTTAGAAGGAAATATTAAATTATGTCAATATTGTCTTCAGTGAAATATCAGTTTTGGAAAGTAAGGTACTATTTTTTCAATAACTTTTTCTGGCTTTACTCTTACTGAACTATGTTTGGCTATTGTTTTGCTTTGTTACTGGCCATTGAAAAGAAAATGAAAACACGGACGTTTATATTTTCTATCCCATTTGCACACTTTTGCTTTTGTGTTTTTAGTTGCTTCAACTGTTTTTCTGTTTTCTCACTTGCATTAGTTTCTGTCTAGATTATAGATTATTTAGAGTAGTATAGTATAGTATAGTATATTGGTTATGGCTAGTATAGAGTTAATTTTCTTTATAGTAACTCTTATGGTGCTATGTTTTGGATTTGTCCTGAAAACAGCGTTTATAGCACACCTGAGTTTTAACTATTGCTGAACAGCATTTTCACAGCATCAAGGTGTTCTCTTCCTCTCATGTCAGCCTCCCAGAGAGTAGGCTGGGGGTGCACAAGAAGCTGGGAGGGGACACAGCTGGGACAGTTGACTCCAACTGACTAAAGAGATATCTCACATCATCTGATATTATGCTCAGCAATAGAAGCCGGGGGGAGAAGAAGGAAGGGGACATGTTTGGAGTGTTGACATTTGGCTTCACCATTAAGTGGGAAGTCGTGGTTGAATTCCTTATTTTGGAAGCTTTTTTTCTTTACCTACTAAATTATCTTTATCTCAGCCCTGGAGTTTTGTCATTTTTACCCTTTCAGTTCCCTGCCCCATCTCACTGGGATGAAGGTAGTAAGTGGCCATGTGGGGTTGAGCTGCCTACCAGGGTTAACCCACTACACTTGGTATTTTAATGGTCTTATACCAGATAGATGAAATTTTAATACACTTTTTTTGTCAACAAAATTTAAATAATTAATAATGTCTCCAAAGGGAAATCTGATACGGATTGTACATTTATGTCCACTGTTTTTTTGGTAGGTGCCTATGTTTATTAACACATTTCAAAGAAGATGATGATCTATGGCTGTTTTACACTTTTAGAGGTTGTAGATCCTGGAGAAGACTAGAATGATTCTCTAATATGGTCTTCTCTACAACACAGGCTATTAGGATATCCTTGTAAACCATTGTTCAGCAGCGGAACAGGTGTCCAACAATAAGAAGAGGTGAATTTTCCACAACCCTTGTTCCAATGAGTAATAACAACAAGTGTTAAATATTGTTTCTTTTTTCCCAGATAGATTATGTCTAGTTTCAACTACCTCATCTTTGTCTATCAATTTCCTGAGACCATTGCCAAGGTTTTCTTTCCTGTGTAAGGATTTATACTGACAGACCAACTCGTGCTTTGCAGGCTAGAACACAAAGGCTAAACACCATTACAAAGGTCCAGGTTGATATTTATACGGATGTATTCACAGTTCAGGCTTGAAAAACAGGAGTTCTGTTTTAGGTTTCACCCACAGTGGCATAACTGATGAACAGATCCAAACTGGATATATTATCTGAAAGGTGAAACAAGAATGACTAACCTGAATTTAAAAAAGAGCATAAAGAATTTTCTCATAGATCAAATCCGTGTTCTATCTAGCTCAGCATTATGTCTCCAACAGTGACGATATAAGATTTAATTCAGGCATACTGAAAAATCTACCCGCTTTTTGTGGTCCTTTTGCTCAAAATGATCCAGCACCTCTAACTGTTGTATTCAAGTATAAGAATACCCTTATTTTTTCCTCTTAACATATACTTTTAGACCTATCAATGTGTCTATGAAGAGCTATAAATTCGTACTTTTTATGGGATATATATAGATACTATGTATCTACTTCTAGACCTAAGAATTCACTCAGTTTATGAATTTCATTACACTCTTCTTGAAATTTCTAATGTTGTGAACATCCACATAACTTGACTTTATACTCACCACATCTGATCCCATTTCACTATTTACTGTGTAACGTATTTAATGCATTTAAATTGACCTACTGTTTTTTCTGAATTTCTTCTTCTACTATTGCATGATCCAGTGAACAATAGCTCTGCCTTCAACTTAAACATCAGATTATTGATTTAAAACCTTTCTCAGACTCCTCTCTCTTTTTAATTCCCTCCACTCCACTCTCTTGCCCCTTTTTTTTGTGGCCTTCCTCTAAATCCACTCCAACAGGTCCATGTCTTTCCTGAACTTCAGTAGGAATCTCACCAGAGCAGAGGAGCAGAATCACCTCTCTATTCAAGATGGTGGATTACCAAGAATTCAGGTAACAGCAAAGAATTGACCTCTGTGTTGCCCATATTGTTCTTCCTGCTGAATGCTTTTTATTGGCTTTTTTTTTCCAGCTGCTTCAGATTAAGATGATGATACATCTTTGAAATCAATGACGACCTCAAGATCTCTTTTTGGCATTGTAACGGTCATTTTCAAGTGCAGTTTTACATATGCATGACATTTGTAGCTTTTCCATGCATTACTTACCCTTATTCATATTTAATGTCATCTGTCACCTTTTTGACCATACAGTTCTTTTTATGAAGTCCTTCTGGAGTTCCTAAACCCAGGAATGATATCTGAATACTTAAAAGACCTTAGTATCATCATGTTCATTGATTCCTCCCTTGATTGCTCCCTTTTTCAGTTCTTTGGCAAAAAGTGTACAGAACTGATTTCAAAAGCAGTCCTTGTAGGACTCACTGATGACTCTTCCCCATTTGGAAAAGCATCCATGGAAGATTACCCTATGTTTTCTGTCCATTCACTGCATTTCAGTTTCAAAAGGGGCCTTTTTTCCAACCCCATAACAATTTATATTTCTTGACTCAACATTTCCTTTTACATTTTATCCTTATCTTTTATCCTTATCCTTTTTATCCTTGTGTTCACTGACATTCTCATAACACTCTAACATATTAATGAGGCCCTTTACAGAGGCCTTGATAACCCTCTCCCACAAGTGTCTCTGCACTTGCTCAGTGGTCTTACTCGTTGCTGAGTCCATCATCTCACCAGGCAAGGAGGTCAGACTCACTGCTCTGTGATTCCTGTAAGGATATCCACGAGACCTGTTTTTAAGACAGGTGTTATATTCTGTCAGAGTGGTAATTTATAATATTCAGTGAAAATGAGGCAATCTTGGGATTATTTTTCCTAAATTTTTAGGAAAATTTCTTGGTTTTGCTTATGAGTCATGTACTTTGAGAATGAATTTTTCTTTTAATACACTGACTGCAGCTTCTTTTGTGCTTTGGTCTACATACTTGACCACACTGCCATATAAAAAATAGTGTTGAAAGCTGACTATCAACCATCATTCTTAAGTTTTTTCAGGATCATTTTTCAGAGCTGTTTTCTTTCCCACTCTGTGAAGATTTTTAACCTAGTGTCAGGATTTAGCCCCAGTTGGCAACCAAACACCACACAGCTGCGCAATCACCTCCCCACCCAAAGTGGGATGGGGAGCAGAATGAAAAGAAAGTAAAACTCGTGAGTTGAGATAAAGACAATTTAACAGGGCAACAAAAGTGTGTGATGATGATTATAATAGTATATAATAACAGCGACAACATATACAAAAAATTGATTCCAATGACCGATGCCCAACCTATTCCCATCCCCAAGTAGCAATCCTCCCAAGCTCGCGAGTCCCCAGTTTCATAGTTTCATAGATCATAGAATCATCTGGTTGGAAAAGATCTCTGAGATCACCGAGTCCAACCATACCTGCCCACGATGTCCCTCAGAAACTCATCTACCTGTCTTTTAAACACCTCCAAGGATGGTGACTCAATTACCTCCCTTGGCAGACAGTTCCAGTGCCTGACCACCTTTCTGGTGAAGAAATACATCCTGATGTCTAGTCTGAACCTCTCCTGGCACAACTTATGGCCATTTCCTCTCGTTCTATCATCTGTCAGTTGTGAGAACACTCACCTCACTACAATCTCCATTCAGACAGCTGTAGATAGTGATGAGGTCTCCCCTCAGCCTCCTCTTCTCCAAGCTAAACAACCCCAGTTCCCTCAGCCATTCCTCATATGACTTGTTCTCCAGCCCCTTCACCAGCCTTGTCGCCCTTCTCTGGATGCTCTCCAACACCTCAATATCCTTCTTGTAGTGAGGGGCCCAGAACTGAACACAGTACTCGAAGTGTGGCCTCACCAGTGCTGAGTACAGGGGCACAATCACTTCCCTGGTCCTGCTGGCCACACTGTTTCTGATACAGGCCAAGATGCCATTGGCCCTCTTGGCCACCTGGGCACATTGCTGGCTCATATTCTGACGGTTGTCAACCAAGACTCCCAGGTCCTTCTCCTCTAGGCAGCTCTCCAGCCAGTCCTCCCCAAGCCTGTAACACTACATGGGGTTGTTATGTCCCATGTGCAGGACTCAGCATTTGGTCTTGTTAAACCTCATCCTGTTGCTCTCAGCCCATCGATCCAGCCTGTCCAGATCCCTCTGCAGAGCCTCCCTTCCTTCAAGCAGATCAACACTGCCACCCAGCTTGGTGTCATCTGCAAACTTGCTAAGGGTACACTCGATCCCTTTGTCCAGATCATTAATAAAGATATTGAACAGGACTGGACCCAGTACTGAACCCTGGGGAACACCATTCGTGACCGGCCTCCAACTGGATTTAACTCCAGTTGGACTTATATACTAAACATTACATCATATGGTATGGAATATCCCTTTGGGCAGCTTGGGCCACCTATGCTCCCTCCCAGCTTCTTGTGCACCTGCTCACTAGCATTGAGCAGAGTACAGGAAGTTGAAAAGTCCTTGACATAGAATAAGCACTGCTTATCAACAACTAAAAACATCATTATGTTGTAAGCGTTATTCTCACACCAAATCTAACACAGAGCATTATGCCAGCTACCAGGAAAAAAAATAACTCTATCCCAGCCAAAATCAGGAGACCCAGATTCCTGTTTTCATTTTGGCCATGCCTTTGTACTTCAATATAATTTAAATAATTTTATAATTAAAATTTCAGCCTATAAAATTATCATTAGTGTGTAAGTGATTTTTATCTACTTATTTCATGATTTAACTATGTGTTTTACATACTGAAAGTGCTTCCAAATAACGGTACTGTAAATAGATAAAATCTAAATACATTAGATGAACAAAAAGAGAAGTTATGTAAAACTGTCAAATATGCAAAAAAAGCAGTGCTTTGTTTTTTATTGTCTTGTGAGAAGCAATGTTAACTTTTATTTCTGTTTTAGTAATAGAGCTAAAAATATTGGTAAAACTTCAAAATTGGGAAAAAAATGCAGGTTTTGTTCTTTGATGCACTAACATTTGAATCTTGTAAATATTTAGACCAGTATTTATCCATTGATACAAGTTTAGTTCTATGGATTGAAATCAAACTAAATATTGCCAGACATAAGTTTGGAAGTATTATACAATCTCTATTTGGAACTTTGGCTTTTCTTTCAAATGCCTCTATCAGCTTCTGCTGTTTGCATGTGTATAAATTGGGGTACACATGAGAAATTCCTGTTACGGGTTTCCCAGTGTGGTGTAAACTGTGTTTAGAAAGAATCTGATTTTCATGATGAAGCACTAGTTTTCTAGAGTGATAGCTAAAGAATTTTACAATATTTCTATAGATCTAATTTATTTCACTTCTACTAAATCATGAAGCATATAGAAATTTTTTTCAGTAAAGCAGAAATGATTGTTTGCTTCCTGCAAAAGTAATATAAATATAAGTCACATGAGCAACATGCAGCAAGTTCTTTAGCTCACTGAGAACTCTGCTTCCATCTGTTTATTGAATGGGTAATTTAAAAGGAGAAATTCCATACCAAGAACCTTTCTCTGTTGAGATTGTTACATATAAATACATAAATTCCATTGCAACTCTGGAAGGTTTCTGGAAAATAAATATTTCAGTTTTTATTTAAAATTGTTGCTTCTAAGTCAGAAAGACTATATTTTGTGATTCTGATGTAGTTCAGTCCATGTATACACTGTGATAAAAAGGATTTGCTTTGCATGCATACATCCAACAAGGCATTCAGTGATCTCCTTTGTCTGTGTTTCAAATACTAAGGCACTTCCTTGCAATTGAAAGTGACTTTTAAGAATTTACCACCCTTTGCACAGATGATACTCCCTCTCAAATACAAATGATGATAATTTCAACTGAAATGTTGTAATTAATCATAGTTTCTTGAAATATGCTAATATGAGTCATTTTTACCCACACAAATTGAATAGGGTGCAATGTTTTCAATATTGTAAATGCTATTTTTGTATCAACAATAATTGCCATTAGAAATTAGAGGCTACATCAGTTATGATATTTTCACAATAAAAGAACTCCTGCTGTTTATGTAATATTAAAAGACAAAGACTTAGCATTTATCTGAACCCAAGAAATTCAAATGAAGTAGGCGAATCAGTTCTGTTTTCTGATTATAATAACACATTTGGGTAGGCTTTTTTAATGTTAATCAATGATTCACCTCTTTCCTATTTTCTATGAATGCTAAAATTGCAGATTTTTGTATTCACTTGAGATTCAAGTTTGCATTTAATTATAAGGGGCAAGTTGATCAAAGAGAATAAAAAAAACCAGATTATTTTTGTATAATTTATTCTGAGCTATGCATTGGTACTTATTTTAACATTTTTTTATATTTATCAGGTATTTATTACATTTTCATGAATACTGAAAATTTAAGAATTGAAGATTAATGTTTTTTTGACCAAAATGTATATTAAAACTATTTGATCGTCAATATTCTTTTCTCTAGGAAAACTGAATAATGAAAATTCACAGAAGAAGTAACACACAGCATACAGAAGAATAGGAAAGCAATAAATACAATAGAAATTATTATGGATAAGTATTCTATAAATTTTCCAAACTAAATTCAGTGGTAGGAGAAAGTATTATAGAAAACTCCTTAGCACTGGATGGCAAGTTCATACAGGTAATTTACTGAAACAAAAACCTGCTAAAGAGCTGGGGTTGACTCAAGTGTAGAGTTTCATTTGATGTATTGTGAGGTGTGCTTCCTGGTATTCTACTGTTGTTGAAAAAGTCAGGTGAACTCAGCTTAAAGTTGACATATAACATACAGTTGGTTGTCCCTACGTAGACATCTAGCATCATTTACGATAAAATCTTTTGTATAGCTTTTAGCTGCAGATCCACAAAGATTTATGTCTTCTGTAATAATTATATCATATGTATCAGGTCTGTGCAAACCTCTTGCACACCCAAGGGCAACACATCTCTGTGACTTAAATGACATCAGACGTTCATTTGCTAGCGATGGAAAATGCCCTGATTTTCAATATTTTTTTCTAAATTTAATCCCAACTCTACCATGTAAGTACACACCAATTTAAACTGAGAGTTAAGGACCAGATTCAATTCCTCTAGTTCCTAAATCAATCTGTTTTGTCTTTTCTGCTATTGTAACCCTGCTGCAATTTTTTTACACCTTCAGTCCTCAGCTGCCAACTCTGTTTTCCCAAGTTTGAAATTCCCTTTTGTTTAGAACACATTGTTGCAGTATACCACGTAGAAATATATTCTCTAAGTTATCCAAATAAGTAGTTTAGGTCTGTGCTTTCTAAGCTATTTTCATTACTCCTCACCATTCTTAATAAAGCATTTTCTGGTGTCCAACTTCTGTTTAAATTAAACTAATTGGATATTAGCTTCACATAATTTATGTCATTACTGATCATGGTTTCCAATAACTTAGACTGAGAACACTATGTACCATACAGGTCAACTCAGAATTGTCAATGAGGTCATTTCTTTAAAATTAAAAATACAAAAAGGAAAAAATGGACTCCAAACTAACGCAGTTCAACTTCAAATGCATAGTTTGCTCCGTTTTCCTCATTATGTAGGAAAGGTAATTCAGAAGTCTACAATCTTCCAGTTGATGCTCTTCTAGAGAAAGTAAAATCAGATTCTACCATCCATAATCTTACATGAGTTAAATTCTCTGCTATGAGTAGTCTCAAATATTTATAAAGACGGCCACTACTGGAACTAACAAGGTGAACATAACAGATACCTCAAGTGTTTTCCTATAGAAAGAGACAAATTGGTGGAAACAACATCCTAAGGATAGGGTGAATGCAGAAAAACTGAACTAAGATAATTTTCTTTTGAATAAGAAATTATAGCAAATTCTTGCATTTTCAGCCCATTACATTAACGAGTTTGAGTGGTTTTAGCCAATCAGCTCTCTCTGAGATCATGCCTTGGCATGGCAGTGGCCAACACACTATGTTTGATATAGAGGGGAGGTGAAACTTACGTGTTGAACTATGACAAACAAAATGTTAAAGTTCAAAGACCTGGAGAATTAATTTTCCTCTTCTAAGGGGAAATTGTGTATTGTTGGCAGAGTAAGCTTTGTCATATATGATGAAAACCAGAAAATTAACAAACCTACAAGGACTAGCTACAGTTATTCTATTAAATAATTAATAATAAATCACTGAAGTGCATGGAAAGTATTTTGAGCATTCTGTCTGTTCCAGACCTGAATAATGGTTCTTTAATGTAAATATCTGTGAAATTGTCCCTAAGCACCACATCTATATCTTTTAAATACCTTCAGGGGTGGTAACTCCACCATTTCCTTGGCCAGCCTGTTCCAGTGCTTGACAATTCCTTTCAGTGAAAGAATGTTTCCGGATATCTAGTTTAAATCTCTCTGGTACAACCTCCTTTCAGGTAGTTCTAAAGAGCAATAAGGCCTCCCCTCAGCCTCCCTTTCATCCCGACTAAACATCCGCAGTTCCCTCAGCCACTCGTCATAAGACGCGTGCTCCAGACCCTTTACAAGCTTTGCTAACCTTCTCTGGACATGCTTCAGCACCTCCATGTCTCTTTTTCTAGTGAGTGGCCCAAAACTGAACACAGCATTCAAGGCACTGCTTCATCAGCACCAAGTTCAGGGGAACAATCACTTCCTTACTCCTTCTGGCCACACCATTTCTGATACAAATCAGGATGCTGTTTGCCTTCTTGGTCACCTGGGCACACTGCTGGCTTATATTCAGCTGGCTGTCAACAAACACCCCCAGGCCTTTTCCACCGGGCAACTTTCCTGTCACTTTTCCACAAGTATTGCATGAGGTTGTTGTGATCCAAGCTGCAGGATCCAACTGCCTTGTTTATCTTTGGCCCATTGACCCACCCTGTCCAGATCCCTCTGTAGAGCCTTCCTACCCTCAAGTAGATCAATGTTCCTGCCCAGCCTGGTGTTCCTGAGGGCCACTTAATTCCCTCATCCAGATCACTGATAAAGATATTAAACAGAAGCAGTGCCAACAGCCCTGGGTAAAATCACTTGCGACTGGCCACCAACGGATTTAACTCTATTCACAAGTCTTTAGGCCCAGCCATTCAGACAATATTTTACTCAACAAAGAGTACACCCATCCAAGCTATGAGCAGGAGAATGCTGTGAGAGCAAAGAGTACACCCATCCAAGCTATGAGCAGTCTCCAGGAGAATGCTGTGAGAGGCAATGCCAAAATCTTTGCTTTACTGAACTCCAAGTAGACTACATCCACAGCCTTTCTCTCATCCACTATCAGGTCACCTTGTCATAGAAAGAGATCAGGTTAGAAAAGCAGGACCTGCCTTTCCTAAACCCATGCTGACTGAGTCTGATCACCAGGTTGTCCTGTACGCACTGCCTGATGGCAATCAAGATGATTTGCTCCATAAACTTCCCAGGCAACAAGGTCAGGCTGACAGGCCTGTAGTTCCCTGCATCCTTCTTCTGGTCCTTCTGGTAGATGGGCATCACATTTGCTAACCTCCAGTCAAGTGGGACCTCCTTAGTCAGCCAGGACTGCTGATAAATGATTGAAAGTGGCTTGGTGAGCACTTCCCCCATTTCCTTCAGTAGTCTCAGGTGGATCTCATCCGACCCCATAGACTTGTGTGTCTAAGTGGAGCAGCAGGTCGCTAAACATTTCCTCTTGTATTATGGGGGCTTCATTCTGCTTCCTGTCCCTGTTTTCCAGCTCAGGGTGCTGGTTACCCAGAGAACAACAGGTCTTACTGTTAAAGACTGAGGCACAGAAGGCATTAAGTACCTTTTCCCTTATCATTCGTCACCACGTTTTCCCCTGCATCCAGTAAAGGCTAGTGATTCTCCTTAGCTTTCCTTTTGCTGCTCATATATTTATAGAAACTTCTTTTATCGTCCTTTACCGCAGTAGTCAGATTAAATTATAGTTGGGCTTTGGCCCTTCTGATTTTCTCCCTGCATAACCTCATGATGTCCTTATAGTCCTCCTGAGTTGCCTGCTCCTTCTTCCAAAGTTCATAAACTCCTCTTTTTTTCCTGAGTTCCAGCCAGAGCTCTGTGTTCAGCCAGGTTGGTCTTCTTCCCCACAAGCTTCTATTCTGGCACATGGGGACAGCCTGTTCTTCTCCATCCACAGTCCTCCGAGAATCAAAAACTCTATCATTTCATGATCATTATGCTCGAGATGACTTCCAACCATCACATCACCCACAAGTCCTTCTCTGTCCATAAAAAATAAGTCCAGCAGGGCGCTTTCCCTAATTGGCTCATGTGACAGCTGTGTCAGGAAGCTATCTTACACACACTCCAGAACCTCCCTGCACTGTTTCCCATCTGCTGCACTGTGCCTTCAGGCAACATCCAGTAGATTGAAGTCCTTCATGAGGACAAGGGCTAGTGATTGTGAGGTTTCTCCCTGCTGCTTATAGAATATGTTCATGGAAAAAAAAAAAAAGAGGAAATAAGCTTAAAGGTAATATAGGGTCTTTTTGGCTCATATGTACTACAGATCCATTATTATGATGATTATAGTAAAATTTCCTTCATCTCTTTTGGCATATTCTGCTTATACAGATATTTATTAAATAGAAAAAGCCATGTTAAAAGCTGTATAAGGTTTGACGGTACGCCATAATGTCATTGTGAAGGTTGCTTGCAATTTTGGACCTTTGTGTGCATGTTAGAGCACAGCCTTGCTCCAGGGCTCAGTCTCATTTATTGCACAGCTAATGAACAGATATTGATGTGGACCCATGTTTACCACGTTGAAGGCAGAAATGGTAATATTCCCCATGGGTTTTCTGTACCAGTCTTACTATATTATACAAGTGCTTCACAAACACTGATTTTATTCTGCCCCCTTCCCCCTTGCTCCAACCAGCAGATTCATAATATGAAGAATTGTTATTCTTATTTGACATGTTGGGAATCTGGACACAGAGGCATGAAAGACAGAAACATCCATTGACTTTGGATGGCAATTTTTTAAATATCTAAATAATTTATACCAGCATATGTTGTGTCGTATAGTACTCTATATTTAGATATAGCATAGCTCGTATAATTTCAATTGCAGATGAAAACATTCAGACCAAAAATCACAGTCTGTACGTAAAAAAACAGGAAATGAGGAGTATACAATTAATTATCATCCATGGAATGCTTAAGTAGAGTGATTTTTCCATTACATAACCAGAACTCAACTCTCCAGGGCAAAAGCTAGCTACCTTCTTTTTCCATAAAAGCATTACTTTCCTCTCCTCATGTACTATACATTTCCAAGTTTTATAGTAAATGGCATAAGACTGTGCAAATAAGTTGTCCTTTCTACATAGTTCTGTTTCATGCACAGTTTAGGTCTGTTCTTGTGCAATACTGGAAAGAGTTGCTATATAATCACATAAAAATATTATTTTGCATACAGAAATTGGTGAATTTATAAAAATGTCAGCATTTGGCAAAAGTAGCATGGAAAATTTACAGCTAAAGAGTTCAAATTGATAAAATCATTTTTGGGTTATAATGTTCTCTCAGTTCTCCCCAAGACTCTCCTCAATTAGATATCTTTGTTGAAATTTGATGCTCAAAAATTGTATGAAGTATTACAACTGATGTGTAATCAGTGCTTAGTAGAATAGAGGGATAGATATATTCTCTGGGCTTGCAGATATGTGTACTTCCTTGTAACTCTATAACCTTGTTGACTCATGCCCACCTTGGAGCCCCAGTGACTCCCATATCTTGTAAACAGCTCTATAATCACCAGTTTTGTGTTCTACATTTTTATTCATATACTATACCTTTTACTCGTCTACCTGCATAGCACCCTAATACTACGTCAGCATATCTTCAGTTTCTCAAGATCAATCTGAACCCTGGCTTTGTTTTCAAACATCCCTCTAAGGTTGTCATGAGGATTTATTTTTTTCTATTTTGTCATCTATATAATTAATTAAAATATTGAATAGTTCCATATCCTGGACCTAAGACAGATCCCTCGGGAACTGTATTCAGCAAGTCTTTCCTATTTGATAGCCAGTCACTAATAACTGCACTCTAAGAACTGGTTTTCAATCAGCCATCTTTAAAAATACATGAGTGTTTCATCTCAGCTATATTTATTTGGTCAAGTTGCTTATGAGAAGGACTGCTAAGGCACTGCCAAGAAATCATACATCAGTCAAAATACATGATATATACTCTTTCTTTCCCATGCTCACAAGAATAGCTAGCGTGCTGCAGAAGTAACTTAGATTGATTTCCAAGTTGTTCTTGAAAGTCTGTGTAGGTTATTACTCATCTCCCTGCTATCTTCCATATAATTTGAACTAGTCTGACTACATTTGCATTATTTTTCTGTAAGTAGAAGCTAATTGGTCTATAATGACCCTTTTCTCTTTTAACAGGTACAGCGTTTGTTTTTCCAGTCTTCCAGTGTACTGCATGTCCTTTAGGAGTGCTCAAAGTTTGTCAACAGATACGAAATTTTCTTAACTGGTTTTGTAACCATTTGTATAATAAGCTAAAAAGGGATTTCTAACTATGTCTTCCTTTTACTAGGCTGAATTCACAGCCTTTTATGAGACTACTTTGCTACTGAAATTAATGTTTTCATGGCTATATAGTTATAAGCATTATTTGAGGTGAAGATATATAAACAGATCGAGGAAAAAAAAAGGTTTTAAACACATCACTTTTCTAGAGACCAGATCCTTCTCTTTTCTTATTATTTAGAAACTTACTTAAAGATTTCAACAATCCTTTTTACTTCCGTGTCATTCTTATTTTCTATTTTTTTATTTATGTCACATTTTCAATATTATTTTTTAACTTGCCTCTCTAAAATCTGCTTTTGTTATTTTGCCTTCATTTTCCACCCATTCTTTATGTCATGTATTCCCTTCAGTTTATAATTTTTTTAATGCAAATTCTGTTCTCATTGACATTGCTGACCCGTTCCTCCTGCTGGAAATAGCAGTTGCTTCACATTTAGTTATTTCTCTACCATCTGTATCAAAAAATTACCTGGAAGAAATTTCTTGTTTGCAAGAAAACATTTGGAAGGAGGGAATTGCTCGTAAATCCTTTCTTTTTCTGTTCTTTCTCCCTTGGTCACTGAGTTTTTTCTGCTTAAAATATTAAGCATTCTAACTTTTTTTTATTGGAATAAAACTTGGGCAGAGAGTGCATTTTAAAGGTCTTGGGATTTCTTTTGATAATGAAACTAAGGAGAAGGCTAAGGCAAATACGACTCAAAGCTCTGGCTATCCTGGGTCTCATCACAAGTTTTATATTTCTCCACAATATAGCCTGAGAGAAATTATAAAATCACTTTGATATATATGGCAGTATTTCTTTTTCTTCTTCCCTGAAGACAGAGAAAATACTCAGTCTTTGCTACAGAGATGGAAGAATATCTAGGTTAGTAGAAAAGTGTATGGAGAGAAGATACATTTTACAAGTACATAAAAGTTAGCATCACGCTAAGTAGAATGATGACTGAAAGGGAAATAGTTTATATTTAATAGCTACCTACTTCCTGAGACACATGTGATTTCAAAAATCAGAAGGGATGTGACTTCATTAAAAAACAAGAACTTCCTCCTGCCACTTTTTTTAAGGTGTGGTTCCTAAAAGGCACTAAGAATTCCTGAGGATCTCCATTCCCATGAGGTTTCTCAAGAGGCATTTAGAACTTTGCAGGTAAAGACCAATAATCAGCAAACCACAGACTTAATTTCACCTAATCAGTCATTGTTTGCCTTGTTCTGCATATGTTTTTTTCTGTAAGACTATAAATTCTTCAGAAGGGAGAACATGACTTAGCACTCATACCACTTTGGAGAATACACAAATTACACGTATTTGTGACTATACTTTATTACCATAAAACATATATAAAATCATAATTCTTTGGCATTCATTTGACTGCATATATCAGTAAGGGAAATCATTTTATCTGGAAAAAGGCACTTGAGGCTGAATTTGAGATGCTGCAAACGGTGACAATTACTTGTCTTCATGTGAATATTTTAAGCTGGATCTTCCACAGCCTACGAGGGGCTCTCATGACTGAGCTATCATTGCAGAAGTCTGGGAGAACAGCTGTTTTCAGAATGATTCCCACACAACTTTTTTAGGGGAAAGGGTTTAGACAGTTGTGGTACCATATATTATGTCAACGTTCAGTGTATTTTACTCAAAACATACTAACCTGATAATAATAACAGTAGTATTTTCAAACCAGAAGTTCTGCTGGGTGGTCAATGCATAGGCTTTACTACTGACTGCTGGGAGCATAATCAATTCATGTTGGGAATATCTCAAAGTAGTGGTAAATAAAGCACTGGAAGGAACGTTTTCCCAGAGGTTAACCCAGGAGATGAAAGGGAAAAAAATTGTATACATAAAATAACGGTGGCACAAATCTGAATGTAAAGCTGAAGAAAATGTAAAATAAGAAATCAAGAATAATGGGAAAAGGGAATAGATTTAGACACCTAAATAAAAAATGAGTATGACTAAACCTCTGAGTTTCAGCTGTTAACCTCTTAAACCGCAGTTACTATTAGATTAGCTAGAAAATACAAAGATAAATCCTAAATAGGAAGATAAAAAAAAGAGTGCTATTTATACATTTCTCCCTTAGGCTGATTGTGATGAACTACTGTATGGTCAGAAAGATTCAAGGGAGAGTTAGACAGTGCTTTCACACCACATTGTTTACATGATGGTTAGGGTTGAGGGGAGATGGCACAAGCAAGATTTTAAATTGGATATTCCCAAGACTGTATGAAAGTTTTAACCACTGAAATATTGAATTGCACAGAAGGAAATCGATTTTGAAAACGCTCCTCATATCTTCTTTGAAGATGAAAAAAATGAAGTGTGATGTTATTTAGACACCTAATTTTCTCCTCGGATTTGGTATTTGTAGGAAAATAGGCAGTTAGATTGAGTGTGTATAGAAAATCCACATAAATCACTTAGAGGATCAGGAAAGCAATGGGGTGGAAGACAGCCACAGTGGGGATGAGCCAGAAGTAGTGTTTCTTCCCTCCCCATTGTATGACCTACAATTCATACATAGTCTGTGCAGAGTTAAAAAGGCAGGGCCTTTTTAAAAGGCCTCCTGGTTCCTGTCTATGAATTTACTTCTGAAAAAGCTAATGGAGGTGACTTTAAAAGGGAGGCATTTACTGAAGGAGCAATGACTTTTGCAAGCCTATGTAGTTTGCAGTGCAGGGTTTGGAAAGCCATAAAAGAAATAGAGCTACTCTAATGGAAAATGATAAAGAAATGGATTTCAGTTAGACTTGCACTTCAGAAAGAGAAAACTCTGGCTACTTCCCAGAAGTCGTGCTAGAGAGATTTCAAGCCAAAAAAAATGTAAGAGGAAAAGGTAAATTTAAAAAAGATAATATGTTTTGTGACCTCGAAAAGAACTTGCATTTTACAGCTCAACCAATCCCCAGTTCATCTCTGTGTATTCATATTTTCTCCTTATGTTTCTTCCTACTTTTCCATATCTATAATGTAATTAGTCATATCTTGCACTATTTAAGTATATTAAAATCAGAGGTTTGTTTGTGGAGTAGTACTATAATTATCTTACTAATGGAGCTACAGCTTTAAGTAAGGAACATTTACTCAGACACATCAAGTATTCACTATGAAAGCAATTAAAGAGTTTGATGTTCACTGTTAAGTATTAATATTAATGTGTGAGAAACTGCTTCAGAATCATTTAGAGGTGGTTAGGAAGGCCTCTGGGAGTGAGACAGCCATAGATAGCAGTGGCATGATTATAGCTGTATGGGAAAATAATAGAAACAACTACTCTAAGCATCCTCAATATGAAAGGACGATACTCAAAACCTGAATGAATGTGATTTTAAGTGGCAGCTTTTAAGTGCGATTTGCCTTCTATAAAACATTTTACATTAGTAGAGTGTGTAGCATCTTTGCACTCAGATGTATTTTTTTATCACTTGCCTCCAAATCCCTTTATGGATAGTACAATTAACGGCACATGTGAAGCAAAACTGAATGACAATAATTTGTGGACCATTATTATCTCAGAATTGGAACTGCAATTCTCATTTTCTGTTCTTGACACAGACCTACTGCCAGACCTAGAGTGAATCATTTAACAAGTAGCTTGATTTTCCCAGGCCTAAAATTGATGGGGAAGTTCTAATGTGCCTCAAGGTATATTTGGAGGGATAATTAATAATGCTTGTAAAGTTCTCTTAATGTTGCATCAATAACATATAACATTTATTAGCTGAAAATATATGACTAGTAACCTACAGACACTCATTTTACTATGCAGTATGAGTATAAAAAATGAAAAAAAAATTTTAGAAAAAAATTACAATTTCTAAAAGATGACAAGAAATCATCTTCGTTTCTCTTTGTCATTTCTCCTTTTTTCACTACTTCAGTAAATTTTCTTTCAGATAATTGTTTCTTCATTTCTAGGTGACTCCACAGGAGTGGTTTTGGCTTGAGAATAGAGTAAATCTTTTCAGTGAATTATTTTGGTTCTGATTGCATTACTGGAACAGGTCTGGCATTTTGACAGTCAACGTATATTTTATGCTTTTCTTTACAGTATGCATATTGTCAACACTGTGTATGCAAAAAAAGTACAAATGCTTTGCTGAGGGATGTATGTAAGTCAGTGGTTGGGGGGAACAGCATAATGAAGAGAAACATGACATTCCCATAGCAACAGTGGCAAAGCTCTTTATGCTGATGTTGAGTAGAAAATTACCAATGCACAGCAGAATAAAGCTGTATGTGATTCCAAAAAATTTCTTACCTTGCCAGAAATAAGTCAATTTAAGGTCAGGGTCAAACCTCAGTGCCTGAATAACATTAATAAAGAGTTGAAGGTGAGATCTGTTGCTTACGTCACTTCCATAGAGGGTATTGCCCTACAAATTAAAATCCACAATTTATATTTTATATTTCAGAATAATGCTGTTTCTTTTCACTCCACAAATATGTTTGGGTTTTTTTAAGATAAAACTTATGTCTTTCTGAACAGTTTTAATATCAAGCCTGAGAGATTCTAATTTTGGCTATTTTAAAGGCATATTAATATAATTTGGTAGTGTTTACTAAAATCCAGACTTATTGCCCAATGGATTTAACATCTTGCATATCATTCACCTATTAAATTTTGCAGCTGTACAATCCAGTTTTAATGTTTCTATCAAAATCTTAGCTGGTTATAATTTTTCAAACTAACCATTTTGTGTAGTGTAACAGTGTTAATTGCATCATGTTGTATCACAACAAGAGCAAAACAGCTTTTTGTGTATGAACCCCCCACCCAACAAGCAATATAATTTTATCTCCAGTTAACAGCAGCCTCACAAACAATTTTATAAAAATGATAGTGGAAAGAAGTGCTAACCGCTAGAAACTCATAAATATCTCAGTCTTTTGACAATTACGTGCAGCTATTTATTTTTACAACCTTTTGCCAGCTACCCCTTGTCCCTTTGACTGGGTTTTATTCTAAAAAAGAGATTCAAGGTAAAGCAGTTAAACATACTGCTTGGAAGGCTTCAGGGAGTATCACTTCATCACAAAACTACTGAATTACAGGGACATAACTATCAGTCCAGGTAGTTAAGCATCATCTACAGACCAATGGTTTATCAGCAATGCATTTGATATTGATTCCAGATCTCCCACCACTTGCGGAAAAGCAAAACAAAAAAAAAATTCCTTCTTTAGAGTTAGTAGTTACAAAATAAAGCCAAAACAGGCATAAATTAGAAAGCTGATCTGAAGCCCATTAGACCTATTCACAGTATATCTTTATCAGTACTTTGATTATATTGAGTACTAGTTCTTTAATAATTCCCATCATAATCCACACATTGCAGGTCAGATCCTGTGCCACAGTCATAAATAATTCTTAGTCTGAGTGTAATATTTACAGATATATGGGTGAGACGCTTTTGTCTGTCTGATGTACATCATACAATTAATTTCATATTGTTGGTTTTAGGTATATATTGTTTTATGACCCTCCCTTTGTTCTTGGAAGCTTGAATTTCCTGCTTGTTCTTTGCCATTTCATTTGTAAATAAATTCCCTTCCTTCTACGTAATGTGATCCCAGCCCCTGTGCAGATCCTTATGTTTCCTTAGTCTTTCCCTTATATGTGTTTAAGAAATTGTTGGACTCGGATCAAAACATATTTTATTTCATTGAATACTATGCCACTTGTAACAGAATTATTCAGATGCGTAGTAGACTACCACTTCTACTGCTCTGCACACTACAGTCATAAAGACTACAACTCTCCATCAAACCAGGAAATCCAAACCTACTGTCAGCTACCACTTCAGCATTTGTTGTAATAGTGTTGGTGCAGTTTGAGTCAGCATCACTATTTATCAGTTCCTGTAAAATTTTCAAAATGACTGGATTGAAAAATGATATGGTACATAAGTTTTAATTCTTACTATGATAACTTAGTGAAAAATGAGATTGAGGAACTAGTTTCAAAGTACTCTAGTATCTGAGTTTCTAAATTGCATGTGAAGTGGGGGCAAAAAAAGTTCCTCCATTTACAGTGCGATACTCTTAGTCAGCCAAGTGAACAACTTGGCGTTTTTATCACAACGTAGCATGAAATAATGAACCTCCCGTCAAAACTGCACAGGTGAATTACCTATAGATTCATTCCACAGTCAATCCATAAATATAAAAAAGATATTTGACCTGTTAATTTTCTCTATTAACACTCATGAAAGTGCTAAAAAATTTAGGTAGTGAGGCACTGGAATGAAATTCTTAAAACAGTGGGTAGGAACAACAGAAAAGATGCTCAGATTCCACACATTTCCTTCTGGGTTTTGGATAAACCAGAGGTCAGTTACATGATTTGCAAGTAAATCTAAAATGCTCTAAAAAGGAAATATCTCCTATTTCAAGAAAAAAGGGCAAGAAATCTGAAGCAAGGCTAGTCACAGGATTTTACTTCTATCGAAAAGACTGTCATCTGTTGCAAATAGATGTGAAATCTATTCATGTTGTAAATATATGCCTTCTCAACACAGTTACAAGTAAAATTACTAATAATCTTTTCAGTGTTACAAGGATTATTCTTGTCTGAAAAGGAGACTATTTTTTAGTGGAATATTTTTTCCCCAGTCTTCATAGTGATGCTTACTTTTCTACACCATATAGTACTTTCCTATGTCTTCACTATTTGGGACTATTTGGAGCTCTACTGTGTTTCTTTGAGTAGTCAAGTAAATAAAAGGAAACCAGTGAACTTCGATCTTTGCTTTCCTCAATGGAATAATGTGCAATTTGCCGTGTTACCATTGGTACTGCTTTTATATACATAATACATTTTAAATTACAGCAGGGCAAGCACAAATGGAATACATGATTAATTTCCGATTAACTTCCTGCACATACTATTGGAAGAGTACAATGCTGCCTTTATGTGAAGATTAAATCCCAGACTTATCTCTTTTCAGCATTAATGACAGAAGTTGCTGACCAGTATATTAAAATCATGTACAAGAAAAACTTCTTCCTTGGCCATTCATATTGAGTGAAAATCATTCATTATGATTCTATATCTGAAAGTACAGACAGCAAAATTTGGGGTTCTAAAATGAAATAATATACTAATATTAACGGATTTTTTTAATTTTATCTTTAATTTTATCTTTTGATATTTATGCTTCTGTAAAATTAGCTTGTGAAAGGTTCTTGAGCTGTTTTTGCTGTGACATGAAGAGACATGGAGCTAACTGAATTGACTATAATTCACTTTTACCTTCTTCAGTGATGGACTCAGTTTCAGAACCTATTTTTCAAGAATCATGCCCTATACATGTAATTTTGGCTACACAACTGGCCCGATGGATGATTCAGGCTTCAAATTTAATAATGCTTTGTAGATTGCATCATTTGCTAAGTAACCAAACTTTGTATTTTTAGTAGGAGCATTTAAATAAGACTAGTTCTCAAAAAACCCTTAAGTATTATAATATTTAACACTACAGTACTGCAACTTAGGTCCTGGGAGTGGAAGACTTTGGCACCTAGCTCCTGTGTGTTGTGTGGAAAAAAGTTTCATTCATGTATTGAGATTTTAAGTAGGCAGGCAACAAAATGTTTACTTGATTTAGTCATACATATGATTCATTTAAGGACTTTCAGCTGGATTTACATTTGTTTACACAGTAACAGGACTACCTACCAGCCAGCTAGACTGGTTCCTACCCAGTTGTCTCAGGGAAAACTTTTCCTGGGTGAAATGTCTGTATCCAGTGGGGTCTTACCAGAATTCAGCTGTGACTGAATGGGGCACTTTGCCCTGTGATATAACAGGGGAGACCCTTGGTACCTCCAGATTGAGAGAGGGTAGATACCCTCTGAGGCTAGAAACTCTGAACTTTGCATTTTGTCCTTACTCTTTTCTTTATTTTGTCTCAGATACCATCATCAAGTAGAAAGATGATGGTAGCAGTCCTTTGAATAGGTCAGCCTCCGTAAGCGTTAGATTAGGACTGCATGCCTAACACAGAAGGAACAGCTCTACGGTAAATTCCTTCTTCTTCATCTGCAACTTCTGATGGTTCCGGCTTCGTAATAACCCAGCTCTAGCATGCAAGGTATACTGGCTCTTTTCATCACCTTTGATAACTTTATATCCATAAAGAGTGAGGTGGAAATCAGATATTTTTCTTTTGGAGTCAGGACTCTGAGGTCTGGGAAAATGGAATGCTGGACTATTATATTAAAAACAGGCAGTGGTACCATCCTTGAAAGTGTGTCTGATTGTTATTTTTTATACTAAACTTCAGAATGTTAAAGCCAGATATCTTAGTTAGATACTTCAGATACATGAGGTAAATTATTTTCTGAAAAGGCATCTCCTCAGTGACTATAAATGGAGCTTTGGACTACTGGGTTAAAATCTGATAAATAAATCCTACATATCCTAAATTTGATGTCTTTTGCTTTTCGCTTTCTATTTTAAGACATGATACATCCCATGAGTGAATCTGGCCAGGTACATCTAGCAGGAGCACCGTGCCTGCTGGTGGTCTGTACTCACAAACCTCAGGTCTGCCAAACGTGAGTGCCAAACATAATGCCTGCAAAGGCAGCAGTCCTCTGATCTGACCCTCCTGCTTGTCCTAAAGATTCAGGTGTACCTGGAGGCCTCTGACAGCTGCATGCAAGTGAAAGGCGTATTATCAGATCTGGATCAAAGAGTAAAAAAGAAAGAATTGCATAAATAAAATTAAAATCTCTCAAAGATTAACTCAAGAGTTGAGTCTGTCAGCTAGAAAGGTCTTTCAGGTTTGTTAATGGTAGCTAATAAGTGCCTGAAAGCATACAGTTCCCATAATCTTAGTGCTTCTCAGTCTGCAGTCAGAAAAAGCTCCAGGCTTATTGGCTTGGGCAGACATTTGTTGCAGGACTGTCATTACAGTGTGTCTTTAATACCCTGCACCTGCTTCAAAAGTTTCTTCAGTTATCATTGTGCATCATTCATCATTGCCCCACTGCCTCAAAAACATCTCCTCCAGCAACAGAGATGAATAGATCGAAAGCGAAAGGTTTCTGTGTACATTTTAACAACTGAAAGTTTTTCAGCTTTTTATTTGTGCTCCATCTGTTACAGTTACCTTCATTTTGAACAAGTGTTACTGTAAATAATTGTATTTTTTAAAAAGTGAAACAGGGTGAAACTTCAATACAAATGTTCAATAACCAACCATCCCGAGGGATGACGGAATTGAGAGCAGCCCTGGTGATGAAGACTTGGGGGTACTGGTGCATGAAAAGCTGGAAATGAGATGGCAATGTGTGCTCACAGCCCAGAGGACCAACCGTGTCCTGGGCTGCATCAAAAGAAGCAAAGGTGATTCTGCCCCCTGATGAGACCTGACCTGGAGTATCACATTCTATATAAGTTATGGAGCCCTCAGCACAGGAAAGAGAGGAACCTGTTAGAATGGGTCCAGAAGAGGGCCACAAAAATGGTCAGAGGGACGGAACACATCTCCTGTGACGAAAAGCGTAGAGTTGGGGTTGCTAAGCCTGGAGAAGTGAAGGGGAGAAGAGAGACCTTATTGGAGACTTTCAGTATTCAAAAGGGCTTACAAGAAATACAAGGACAAATTTTTTAGTGGGGTCTGTTGTGATAGTGGTAATGGTTTTAAAGTAAAGAAGGAAGAGATAAAATGAAGAAATTTTTTACTGTGAGGGTGGTGAAACACTGGACTAGACTGTCCAGATATAGGAGATGCCCCATTCCCAGAAGCATTCAAGATCAGGTTGGATGGGGCTCTGAGTAACCTGACATAGTTGAAGACGTCCCTGCTTATTGCAGGGAGGGTGGACTCTGTCATTCTACAGTCTCACTTCATGCCCTCGTTTGTACTAAAGATAACTGGATTAATACTTCCGCAAGTTGCATGGTCAGGTGCCTCTTTGAGAGATTAATCTTATTCTGCATACTTTTACATGCATGTGAAGACTGTATAAAACGTTCTTCCTTGGAACCCTTTAGGCTTGACTTCTAAATTAGGCAAGTAAGTACATACTGTACAACATTACTAGTAATGATCTGTAGTTCAAAAGGATCTCAAAAACCATGGCAGGAATTAGCATCATGTTTTACTAAATGCTGTGCAAAAATTTCAAAAAAACAGTTTCAATGCAGAAGTTTATACACTAACTCATTGGATGAAAACCTATTATTCAGAGCTTACGAAATGATTCGTAAGATCAAACAAGGCAGAGGCCATGCTTGCAAATGGAATTTCAGTTCTGTTACATAAATAAGTAAACCTTTACCTTGTTTCAGCTTAGTTTATATTTATTCCATGGGAACTCTGCAGTCCAGGTAGGGAATTCTGCCTTTTATTTGCTAAGATGACCACAGCTGTCAAGAGGTAAACCATCCCCCAAAGTGATAAATCCTATTTGACTCTGGAAAGGCTACATTGAAGAATATGAAAACGTTTCCACAGCCACTTAAGATGAAGCCATTCAGCAACCCAGCACAATCATAAAACTTCATGAACTCCAAACTCAGTGACTTTCATTGGCAGAACCTTCAACCACATATTTCTGTTAAAACACTGCTGGTCAAACCAAGATTGGGTTTCACAGGTGATGAAAATGTAGGTAACAAGTAGCTATGTTTGAGCCTGGGATGATGCCAATCATAGCACTAGCAGATGACCCATGCACGCATGGGTGGGATTCTGTGGACCTATTAAACATTTACAATGCTCAATCATGAGAGATGCTTTCTGAGCCTTGCCTTCATCCTGACAAAGAATGGCCAGATTAATGATATTGTTTTGGGACTGGCAGTAATGCTATATATAGCCTACACAATAATTAGCCATTTCTTGGCCATGCACTGAGTACTCCCTCTGGCAAGGCTTGCTCCCTCCCTCACCCCTGCAGACCTGCTCAGTCACAGCGAGCTGGGGAGGGGGGAAGTGCAACAGGTCACAGCCAGAGTATTCATTTTGGACACGGCCAAAACAACCAGTATTTGGGGCACAGCCAAAATACAGAATCAGTACTTATTTTGGACGTAATCAAAACAGCAAACCAATATTTTGGACATGGTCAAAATATCAAATCAGTATTCATTTTGGACACAACCAAAACAGCAAATCAGTATTTTGGGCACAGCCAAAATATGGAATTAGTACTCATCTTGAACATGGACAAAACAGCAAAATAACATTTTGGACACGGCCAAAATATGGAATCTGTCTTGGTTTTGGACACGGGTGAACAGCAAAGTTCTAAAAAATAGATCACAATCTGTTGAGATCACAATCTGATACCCTCAAGGCATCTAGAGAAAACAACACAATTCAGATCCGATGCACAGTAGTGGCATGGAAAACAGAAAACAGAAGCAGGAACAGAAAACAGGGAGAGGGAGGGAGGGAGGGAGAGAGGGAGGGGGGGAGAGGGAGAGGGAGAGGGGAAGGGGGGGAGGGAGGGAGGGGAGAGGGAGAGAGGGAGGGAGAGAGAGAGGGAGAGGGAGGGAGAGAGAGAGAGGGAGAGAGGGAGGGAGAGAGAGAGGGAGAGGGAGGGAGAGAGAGGGAGGGAGAGAGAGAGGGAGGGAGAGAGAGGGAGGGAGAGAGAGAGGGAGGGAGAGAGAGGGAGGGAGAGAGAGGGAGGGAGGGAGGGAGAGAGAGGGAGAGAGAGGGAGAGAGAGGGAGAGAGAGAGAGGGAGAGAGAGAGGGAGGGAGAGAGAGGGAGAGAGAGGAAGAGAGAGGGAGAGAGAGAGGGAGGGAGGGAGGGAGGGAGGGAGAGAGGGAGAGGGAGAGAGAGAAGGAGGGAGAGAGGGAGTGTTCTTCTGCAGTGCCTTGTGAGGCGGATTCCATGGGGTGGCGGGCACCCAGCACCTGCCCTCCTGGGGGGTTCTATTCCTAGGACAAATCCATGCCCCCGCCATTCGCAAGAGGGGTGGCCTTGCTGCGAAAGCTCTTGAACTGGCGCAGGAGCACTGGCTTCTTTGTGAAGGTTCTGGAATTGGGGCTGGGGGCTCCAGGGTCACTGGCAGTTCAGCAGCCGCTTGCCAGAATAACCTCTGCCTGTGTGCTCGGGGTCCGAATGCGCAGTCAGGTGTGGGGGGGCAGCACCTGCTGCTGCTCCTCCTCCCTCTCTGCAGCAGCAGTCAGCCCAGCAGGAGCCACAGCACTCAAGAAGTCGTTAAAGACAACAGTACAGGTAGAGTCAGACTAGGCTGAAGACAGTACAAGTAGAAGCAATCAATGTTTAAGACAACAATAGAAGTAGAGTCAATCTCTACACCCTCTGTGGAATCCACATCAGAACTCAATTGACAGTGGGTGTGTATCCCAGCAGCAGGTGACAAGGAGAATTTTGTGAAACAGCGTTGGGCCTGGAAAGCATCCTGCAGTGAGCCTTCCTGCAGTAAACATGAAGAAGTTCAGTTGGCACTGGCTTCGTGATGAAAATATGTCGTCATGGTAATTGCTACTGAATGCAGCCAGCAGCCCTCTCAGGCCGCTTTGCTGGTTCCCTAGTCCAGGTGGGGAAGGACAGGCTGACTGAAATGGTGTCCTCTGCCTACTAGTGTAATTGTTCAAGCATAGATCTGTAATCTTTCCTCTACTCAGCCACTTTGTTCATCTTTCACTATGTACTAAAAGACTATCCAAGCAGGATTCATTTAACTTGCTAGTGCATTGCAAGATTTTTCTGTTAATGTAGATAAATTAATTAATGTCTAGGATTGTTTTCTCACTGACCTAAGCATGAATATCTTCCCACAGCCACAGACCCACCAGCTGAGTCCCTGTTAGCTGGCAGGCATCAGCCAGTTAGAATATAGTCAAGCTCCATTATTCCCTGGGATAATCTCCTGCTTGAATTGTTTTCTTCTGATTCACTGTTTTTTTCTGTCCCATCTTTTCATGAGTGTTTAGAATCCTTGAGTTGATAAACTTTCAACATTCTTTCTATGTTTATACTTATCTCACCTTACATAGCTTTACCTTATCTAATGTCTTATAGCTGAAACAGCCAATCTATTCATAAAACAGAGCCAATATCACACAACAGTGGTTCACAAAACTGAATCTTTGGTCGTGGACATCAGAACCTCAAAGCTATGGGTAACAGACCTATACAGAAAGCCTGTATGTAGCAGTTTCTCAGGTATAGCTTTGACATTTTGCAAGGCGGTGTTGTGCAGAGAAATGTTGTGAATATACACAAGTCACTACTACAATTGCATTTTGTGTGTGGAGAATCATATTGTAGAAAAAGCAACACAGCAAAATGCAGTTGCATCCCTGATGCTTGGAGCACAGTACTGAACTGGTGGGTGTCTGATAATAGGAACCATGGAGCAAGAGCGACAGAGAAGCTTGTAAATCTGTGAGGGACTGACAGCTTAACAGGCTGCTAATCTCCTTTCCTTGATCTCCACAAATTCCTTTCCTCTTTACTTGTTTTTCCTTAAGCAGGGAACTGGCCTCTATTCCCAGGTCTACTGAAGCCACTGTTTCAGCAACCTGGTCAAGATTGCCCTAGAATTAACAACTCCTCAACTGCTGAAATGGACAAAGAAAACTAGTCTCCAATTCATCTTGCACTTTTCATTACCTTTCAAAGGCATGACTACAGGATGGAAAAGTACACTGCTGAGAAACACTCTGTTGTCAGAGCAGTTTACATGTTGCATCCCTTTTGTTTGTTCAAAATATCTGGTAATAACAGGACTTGTTGTCTCCAGGACCTTTGCATGAACACCTGAACAAACTGTCCTTGTTCCAGTTTATAGGCTGATCCTAAAGATACAGTAGGCTTTTGCACTTCTTATTGGGGTTATCCTTTAGACTGAAATATTGGGGAGAGCGGGAAGGGGTGGGTAGGGGAGTGCAGGTAATCATGTCCAGACAGAGATAAAAAGACCACCTTTGTTGTTGGTTTTCATGGATCTTCAGTGCCCAGCTAGCACCTTAGGCTCATCTCCCTGACATGTTCTGTGAACTGGTGGGTCTGGTGCACTGCCAAATACCTCTTTCTGGGCGACTATTCTTGTCAGTTCCAATCGTACAGTGGCACCATTCACTGTGAAGTGTAAACATGACTAGAAACTGAAAGTGTACCTAAGAATCCATGAGTCTTTCCTGCTCTTCTTCAGCCTTCCACATATGTTTTGTTTTCTGTAAGAAGGAATCCTTGGCTTGGACCTGGACCTTGGAACACTGGACTATAATATAGTTGGAGAATGACCTAGCGAAGACTAGTGTTCTCAAGTTTTTTTTTTCTTCTTTCTTTCTTTGCATGGCTGCTAGATGGCTAAATGATATCAGATTCACGGAAGCAGTGTTCATTACAGAGTAAGTAGCTGAGCAGTGTATTGTTTGCACGCATCTGGTGTGAAAGAAGAGAATGAGTCCCTCAAGTAAGAGATGTAATAGCAGCATTTATTTTTGTCTACTCTGTGTTTCATGAATTCTATCCCAACTCTTTCTCTAAAAAAAGTATCTGATCTCATGTTCCCTCTGTTCTCTATCATGCCAAAAATAATACCAAAAAGAACTACTTGAAAAGTTAAAATAATTTCTGTATCTCATACAATTTCAAGCTTTCTGAAGTTTCACCCTACTAGCTTTAGAAGATGATAAATTGGGTCTGGTTTTGAAATATTTTGCTTAATATATATCTTCTTTAGTAATTGCAAAAATGTGAGTTTCATGCTTAGAAATGAATTCATTAATATTATGACTAGAAACTTGCCCAGATATTTTTGAGAATGTGGGAAAAAGTGAGTCTAAATGTATTACTCTCACTAAAGAAGTCTATGAGTTGAATTTTTCTGATTTATTAAGAACTCAGTCACTCATCACCTTGAAATAGAGTTAAAGTTGTAAAGAACTTCTGGAAATCAAGCTTTAATTTCTTTGTCTAAAATGGACTATATATTCCTTCACTCTTTTGAGCATTAACTATCCTATCCAGGGATATAATAAATAAAAGACTGGGCAGATACATTTGCAAAACTGCCATCATCATCACTATAGTTATGCTAGGTTGAACACTAGTAGAGGCTCTGCAATTTCCCAAACTGAGAAATAAATGCTTCATAACCCATATCTTTCAGATTATGTGACTATATGTAGACTGTCTAGAATATTACAGTTGTTCTCTTGGCCTTCCTGGGAGTTTGTTATGCAATTTTTTTCTGCCCTTTTTTGTGTTATAGCACAATTCCTCATTACCGCTTTGTCATCTTTAGGGTAGTGCAGAAATTTCACAGTCTGACAGAAGGTACTTCTCCCAGTTTCAAAATACCTCTCCTTGTGGGAGAACTTTACTTCTTGTTCTCTTACATTAACACTGGGAACATTGTAGTTTTATTGGTTACTCTGTTTTCTAGTGTTCATTTTTTATATAGGCTATTCCATGTGAAGTGCAAAGATAAGTCTGGAAACTGAATGAATTTCTCAATGTTCCACCAAAGTTTAGCAGCTCATAGCTATTTAGCTTATTTATAACTGCCTGGTAGACTGTTTTATGTAACATTTAGTACAGGCTTTCCCAGTTCCCAGGACAAATATAGCTGTTTATTGAAATGACCAGCAGAAGCACAGAGCAGTTTTAAACATATATATTTATTACATTTTTTTTTATGAACTGGGGGTCCTTTCCAAATTGTTATTCATGTGAAAACCTTGATATAGTTCCTGAGCAGAAATTTTTGAAGGTCATCTAAGAAAATCTGAAGAACTAATAGGGAAGTTTCATTTTTTTGGTCACTTTTAGTAAATGAGCTTTCACAAAAGAAAAGGTTGTCATCACATTCTTAAGAACCCTCGAAAATCAGTTTTCCCTGATATTTCCTTGATAATTATTTCTTATGTTGCACTGCAGGATATTCCATGAAAAATGAGTGGTGGGAAACACGGTGATTTGTCTGTTGAGATAGGGGAAGACCATTGACTTATGAATCAGTTTGAAGTTCAGAGCATGGGTAGGGAACAAGTGTAAAAGTGTGTTAAAAAAGTCATTAAAAAGTAAGAAAAAAATTAACAGGAAAAGGAAAAGGAAAAGTAAAAGGAAAAAGTTTTGTCCATAGATTGAAATCTCAGTGAGAAAAAGAATAGCAATGGTTCCAGGATTATCAGAGATACAAGGGGAAATTTCAATGTAGCTTATTGAAATCCTTGTTATCTGTGCTATAGGAAAAGAAAACTTAATGTTGGAATACAAAACTGTAAACAAACAAAACAGACCTCTGCCATCACTTTGTTTTAGAGCAATAAAGTCAAGACTGAAATATCAGTATAAAGCATGATCAGGAAAGATATCAAGAAGAAAACTCCAGAGAGATGAGAGAGGAAGCATTGTGAGATTTACTGCGTGACATACAATAGGAAAGGAACTGAGGGAAGTTGTGAGAAATGCAAAGAGATTATACTTTTCTATTTTTCCTTGAACATCAGATGAATATCAGAAGGTGGGACTGGTAACCAGATCTTTTTTTTTTTTTCTTTTTTGAGACTCTTCCAAAGTTTTTGTAAAGTGCAGAAGTAATAAAGAAAATACCAAGGGTTGGTAATGAAGATCAGTTATTTTAGATTGTTTATAAGTTGATTTTGACTGATCAAAAACTGGGGATATGTGAACGTAACCATGAAATGATAGTATTCATGCTGCTAAGGAAAAGGAAGAGTAACTGAGCGATGACAATGGAATTAAAAAAATAAAAATAAAAAATCTGTCCCTCAGAGATGGGTTCATTAGATCAGTCCTGACAAGAGACAGTTTTCGTGAGAAAAGTGTTTAAAGACAGTTGAAAGTTTCTAAAAGAGATAATATTGAAAAAAATTCTGAGTACATGGGTTATTAAATATAAAGGTGCAAATACAACTACCACCTCAAGAGTACTTTGTGCTGAATACTGAAACTGCAGAGTAAATGTTCTTTCTCAGTGCCTCTACCACTGCCTGTTATGAGATGAATCTTTCCTGTGAGCTAGTGTGACTATTTCTTCTTATATTTTCATGATGATAGTGATTTACTTGCCTCAAAGAAAGTGGACAATGATGTAGGCCATAATCTAGCTGCCTATTCAAAGTGTATTATCGAGATATTGTGACATTTAAAAAGGGCATATGGCCAGCGCAGAATTTTTCAAATCAACTGATTCAAATCACTTTGTCATAAGTCCCTGAATTCCATGTTATTGCACACATTATTTTTTTCAGCTTCACCCTGGCTTTACCACATAATCCATTAGGTCAGGAAGAAATTAGTGTAGTGGTGATAAAATCTCTTTCTGTAGTGGCAGGACTGGTTTTAATTATTTTTACTCTTTCCAGGAAAATAAAAAGAAATCTGAAAATAAAACCTCTAGAATAGTGTAGTTATCATCTTAATCTTCTTTTTAGTGCTAAATTTTAAAAATAATTTTATTTTTACTTTACTTACAGCCAAATATTTCTATTCTGTATTTATTTTCTATGCTGTCCTTTATTTCTTACTGCAGTCAGTAAGATAATTGAGTCCTGCCATTTTCATATTGGTACGATTGTTTGCAGAAAGATATTGTGCCTTGTCTAGATATATTTCCCTCACAATAACCTCTCTGATTCTCTCTCTTTTTTCCCCCCTCTCCCTGCCCTGCTTTAGCTCTGTTTGTTTTCCATGACATTTATTCTTGTGTAGGTATGCTCTGATTTCTGTCTTTGTATCGCTTTGTGTGAACTGCTGCAGAGGAGTTCAGGATTACTTAAATCCGTCCTAACACCTTGACAGCGTGAATATAGTTTTGATTGTTCTGGCAGCTCTCTTGAGATTAGTTTTGTTGTAGAAATAAAGTAATTTCCAAAATTAATATTGCTTCCTTTCTCCCACTAGGGTGGCTTTGTTGGTTTACTGCTCCATGGTTTAGCGTGATCTTGTAGTTTCCCTTCTCAAGATGTACAGTTCAACAGCTCAGTACAACTGGATGGCTGGTCAAAGCTTAATAGACTAATTTCTGAGAGTACAAGGTTGCAAAACATCGAGAGATATAAAATTAGCTACTGAGGCCAAAATCTGCAAGTGCATTGTGGTACCCAAACCATTCAATTTCATAGATGTTGCAGCTGTTGGAAAATTACAGTGCCTTTTACTATGGGAAGGGAATCTTTAGGATTCAATGCCAAACTTCAAGATGATTGTCGAAACAAAGTGTTTAAAGACTCAATCATTTATGTAGAATAGTTTCTTCTGACTGTGGCTGTCACATGATAATCTGATTTGATGAAATATCATCGGTATTGCCTGAGGGAAGAGGAAAAGACACTCTACTGTTCTGTAACCCTTTTCATGAACCATTTTCATTAACCTTCAACACAATCAGTTTTCTATATGGACATATCAGAAAATAGAACATCAATTAATAGAACATTAATATTCAGAAGGAAATAACGTTCACAGAGTACTGAAGAAGAGTCTTAGGTGCTATCACTTGTGGACTCAGTATGCAATCCTTAACTCTCCTTATTGACCATGAGGGCTGCTAGGAAAGATATTATCATTGGGTTTTGCATATCAGCACTTAAAAACATCAACATTAATTGTTTGATGTGTGGTATGATGTCTTGATGCACACCTCAAACAGTTCTGATAATGTATGTTTATTGAAGATTTATTTAACCCTTTATCTTGCCAGGCTTTAAGCAGGTGTGAAGAGAGGAAATATTTTGAGGTCTCCTCAGCCCATATGATGCCAGCCCTAACAGCAGCAGGAATCCAGGTTTTGTGGTTAGCACAAGAAGTATGCTTCTCCAGGAGGCAAAACCAAGGTTGGGCTTCCTTGCAGTGAATGTGCAAAGAGCAAACAATGTTTATTTGAACCTGTTAGTAAAATCATGTCAGTAGGAAAAAAGAACAAACAAGATGCTGCAAAAGTCATGATCACCAGCTAGCTCTGCAATCAGTTGGAGTGGGAACCCCTGAGCTAGCAACCATTTCTGTCTATTACCTGAATGTAAGCACAGCATGCAAGTAATTTGTTTTGTACTTAGGCTTTTAGACTGGAAAACCTATATCCAATAATCCTACTGCAGCATTTCTTTTAAATTGTGCAGCTTGAATGCCAGTCAGTGGCTTTTGCAAAAATACTTTTTTGTGGTTTCAAGGGTTTTTTCATTTTAATACTCAGACATAGATTTGCACGCGTTTCCTTGTTGTAAATGCTTTAAATCTGAACATGCTTTTTTTTTATTTTACTGGAATATTTTTTCTGCCTGTTAAAATTTACTCTGAATACACTAAGATTTCTGCCAAAAATTTACATATGCTTGATTCTGATAATCAAGAATATATATATAATAATTATATTTATTTCCTCCCCAAGAAATTTTAGGGTATGCCTTTATGTCAACTTGATTATTTTTAATATTATTATTATTATTAGGTAAATTTGGCTGCCATTTTGATATATGAGTAGAGTAGAAGATGGACTGTTAGGGCAACAAGAAAATTCAATGTTAATACAAAATATTGCTTACAAATTTTTTACTGATTCCTTCCTTGTGGGTCAGGGTCAGGAGAGACGTCTCAATCAAAAGCTTAGCTTTAGGTACTGTCAATACATGTCTAAGTTTACTGTCAGTTTAACAGATTATTGTATTACAAGTCCATATCAGTGAAAGGTTTTACAGTATTCTTTTCTAATGTTCACTTTGCCCTGAGATGTAGTTGCAATAGAGATAGTCTATTCTACCCTTGATAAGTAAAAGCAGTGCAAACTGTAATCTGTGCTGCTTTTAGCACTTGAGCTAGCTAGTTAATCATAGGAGGATCTTGTCTCCTAAAGGCTTATTGTGCAAATAGGATGCAAGGGAGACAACAGTCCTACTCTATTATGCACAAAAAGTGAGCACTTCTGTTTGCCAATGGCAGTGTTGTCTACTCCCTACCAGTAGCTAAGTTCAAAGTAAAACACACTATGAGATTACTAATTAATTATAGTTTCTATATTTCGCTTAATTAAATTAATAACTTGACTAAGATAAACTTTCTGGAAGATAGCTGGAGCGATTAAAAAACAGCCCTATTTGCAGCCTTATAGTTTTGTTTCTTCCATTTGTTTTATCAAAGAACTCTTGTAATGAATGAAGTCTTAATCCATCACTGATTCTGCACAGGGGCAGCTTTTGATCCAAATGCTCGCCGTACATGGCTCACATGTATGGTAGAGGTTACTCTTAAAGTGTGGGAAAGAAAAGGATGAAAATAAGGCTTCTGCTATTCAGCTGGTGGGTGGTGGCTTTTCTTTCCTATACCTTTAGGGCTTAATCTTTACTTTCCAATCTTGAAAAAGAGTGGAGTTGAGGACTGAAGCCCATTGCAAAGCAATTATCCTTGATGCACCCGTTTCCTGCAGTTCCTTTCAAGGGAATGACATCATACAGAATATGAATCAAGTATCACTTACCTTGAAGCCAGACATTCATCTATTTAGATGAGTTAAAAACCAGCATTTGAGAAACCTGGCCTAGCTGCAAATGGCAATAAAAACTAAACTCTCTTTTCAAAGCCCTCAAAACTAACTGCAGTTAAGCAAACTGATGAACTGATGACCCATCACTGAAATGTCAGGAATCAGTAACCTGGAAAAGCCATGCTATTTGATGGAGTTCGCTCTTGAAGTGTGCGAAAGGCTGGGAGGGTCTTATTCTACCTGATATGTGTGCACAGGCAAGCGTTCCTGCACCTCAGGGATTTTAGGTAAATTTTTTTATACCTTGATAAGCAACTACAATTTAAGTGCTGAAATCTATTACAACACAATTGTCCTGGCTGTTCTGGCTCCTTTACTGTTCTTCTGCTAGGGAACCAAGGTACGTACAAGAAGCATTATATTACTCATTAGGATGGCTCTCCTCTTAAAAACATTTATTTAAAAAAAAACCCTCTAAATAATCATGACATTCTCAGTTCAGGTTCATATAAATATTACAGTGAGAGAATTTTAATTACCTACGTATTTATCCCCCCAAAAGACTCTGTAATTGAAAGAGATATCAGTCATTACTTACTCACATTTTACTGTTGGCATTGTAACTACCTATTTATACACAGAAACTTTTCAAAGAAAAAATATTCACACAATGAATAGAGGAAATTTTGAGAATAGATATGTACCTGCCAAAGATTTACCCAGAAATCTATAAAGATAGAAGGGAGAAAGCAGGAGTAAAAAAATAAGGACAGATTTAGCGTGATTTGTTGTTTATAATATGCATTGAATGGAATAACTGAAATATATAAAGTCTACACTATATTGCTATTGTTTTTTTCCTTCTAAAGCTCTGCTGATATTTCTGTTATATTATTATAAGGTGCATTCATGTAAAAATATTTAAGATTTTGAGCCGTGAGGACAAGTTACAAATTAGAAACATGCCACTTTAAAATATTAATATTATGTTTAACGGTTATGAAGATGAGCTTATCATTAGACATTAACCAGATTCTTGTAATAAGAAGAATAAAACACTGACCTTTTGCAGAATCTTTTCTCCACAGATCACAGATGCAACCGTCAAATGTTTGGATCTTGTCATTGTTAGTCTTATATGTACTTATCATTCAAATGGAATTTCAATAAGCTCAGTTGAACTTCCTATCTGAGTGAGTACAGGTCACAGAATAATTCAGATTAACTATGGATTCCAAAAAGGTTTTTAGGTAATTGTGCAGTTGCACAGTTTAAATAGATCCAAAACTACACCTGTAGTTTACAGGAAGCAGCATGACTGGAAACAGAATACAGGGACTTTTTTTCTAGATTTTAGATTGTACCTTTTTTTTCAAGTATTGATGAAGACATTCAACTAGACTTTATAAATTACTTTAAAAAATGTCAGTGAATCAACTGCTTTTTTATGGGTTTGTGGAAGGATGAGGAGAGTCAAGCACGCATATACTTGCAGAATTTCTACAATGATGAAAGAAAGAGTCACATGAAAGGGCAGAGCCAATAAGAATGCAGTTGAAATATCTTCTTAGGTAAGTAATAAACCAGTATGTTCTATGTGTAGTATTTGTTCTTGTTTTTTCTTCCCTGTGTATTAGTTCCTGTGTATTAGAAGAGCAATACTTGGTTAAGGATAGCAGGTCACCTTGTTTAATCTTCACTTTGTTATCAGGTTTGATAGTAGATTTGACTGGCATTGTCTGGTTCATAGATTAAGTTAGAAACATATTTTAAGTGGTAATGATTATGAAGAGATCCCAGGAATCTTTTTCTTTAAGTAAAGTAAATCCTGAAATTATAATTCTGCTCTTTTTTCAAAAAATGAAGCTTGAATGCTTTTGAAATATCTGTTCTACGGATACACAGAAACCCTATTCTTTCATGTGGAACTAGAATATGGAACTAGAATAATTAAAAATATAAAGGGAAAAGATGTCTTAAAGAATATGCAAGAGCACTAGGGAATGAGCAGCAAGAAGATTTTACACTGTCCAGTTGTAAATATGAAAGAGTGAATAGTTCCACACTTTAGAAGAGTATTGCTTACAGTCTTACATGACCATTTTCTCTAACTAATGGATTCTAATAACTAGGAGTTACCAAAACACTGTGACTGTATCTGTATTTTCCAATAGACTAGTATATCTATACAAAGAAATATTCAATGACCTTGGGAAAAGGGTTATGAATCGTTATGCTGTTCTGGCTAAACCCCCTAAATATTCCGAACATATACACAAATGTCAATTACTGGTCACAAAAAAAATAAAAGCAACCTTCAGAGTTGCATAAAACATCTTTTGGGATGCCAAGGATTTTGTGAAAGCCTTTTGTAGCTTCCCATGATTGCAGGCATAAGTGGAGACATCCTTCAACCATACATAAGAAATGAAACAGTTCTGCTGGGCACCAGCTTCAGAACTGGGGATGCAGAATTAATTACTCTGGCATCCTCTGTGTAAGTGCATGTATGTTTTCACCTTGTTTTATTATCATAAAAAGGGAAACACCTCTAGTGTGGTTTGAGCTTGTAGCCTGTTTCTTATTACTTATTTGGTTGGTCACATTTTGTCTAGTACTCCACCTTCGAGCATTTATTACTTGAACTTCAAACCAGTCTTTCTGAGGTAAGGGAACATACAAAGATAACTTAATACCTTTACTGCTTTAGTTCCTGCATGAACTCTGGATTTCTTTAGAATAGCTTGGAGAAATTTGGAAATAAGCTCTCCCTCCTTTTAAAGCATGTGAAGACAAATAATGACACAACTCTTTTATACTACTGGAAGTGAATGCAACTGTATTTTCCAAGGGCCATTTATGCATCAAGAGTAGGGAAGTATGTGGACTGCTGTGGGAGAATTTTCATACTTGGAACATTTTAAAAAAGAATGAGGTTGCCAATGAAAACAGTGTTTTTGCAGATTAGAAATGCTTTGTCATAAAAAGTATTTCTGTAAAAACGGACATATAGCAGAAGGAACTGGTTTAAAGAAAACGGCTAATTGGTTCTATAGTGGAACCACTTTTCATAGATGGAAAAGTTAGTATTTTTAAGTGAAGATGAGCATTACCTTGACCAAGACCACATAAGCTGCCTGCAACAGTGTGAGAAAAACTTGTTCCAAGGATGCATGAAATATTTGCTCTGATTAAAAAAAAAAAGAAAAACAACTTTGAAATATACAGGAATAGAAAAAGTCTTCTTTCCTCTTTACAGACTGGCACATATGTTCTTAAACCAAGAAATACAGTTGTGATTCACATCTTGTTCTCACAATTCATTATCGCTATTGAAGAGCAAGTGTTTCTGTTGCCTTTGTCAACTGGGTATAATGGTGCTTATGAGACCAGAAAAAAATTAATTGCCAGCAAAAAAACACATATGCTACTTCACTTTTTCTAGTTGAGTCTCTTTATGTTGAAAGCTCATTTGCATGTGACTCTTGGAAAAACATCTTGCTAGTGTAAATAGCATTCAATAATGCTCCTCTTGCTTTCTACAGAAAACATTTAGTCTTCCATAACATAGCGCATGTATTTTAATCCTCATAGGACTATTGAGAATATAAAAGCTTCTAGAAATTATTTTTAATTCCTGAGTCATGTATATTCTTGCCTTAGCTGTATGATCGTGTATAAATACACAGATATGTACTTATGTTAACACCTATAAAGCACAGCAGTAGCATGTATTAGCACAGAAGTCCGGTTGTATTAACAGATATTTGTTTAAAAATAATTTAAAAAATATAAATAAATATTAATAACTTTATAATCACAGCCTTTTCTGAAGGTAGTGTAGCTGTAGTAGCTGAAGGGGATAGAAAGAATACAATTTCTTGACTTTGGATATTTGAAACATTTTACATCTGGCCAATTTCACACTTTCTCTTGCAAATTCAGTCTTGATGAAATGTGCCCTGATAAAACCTCCTAAATTCTATCTTTCCAGGATTTCATGATTTAAGCCTTTTTGATGGCTCAATTTATACAATTTCTGTGTTTTCAAGATTCCAGATATTTAGTTTTCCTAAAGTCCTAGCTCCTGCTAAGTCCATTTGAAGTCTTCTTAAAATTAAATCATATTTTAACCGTTCTGCCTCTTGCAGAAGGCTTGAAAATATGAACATGAAAAAATTAAACAGGCAAGTAAAAGAAATACTGATCTTTGCTAAATGATGTCTTCAATTTCAGGGGCCAAGTCACAATTTTCGTATGCAATGCTTTTATTGGTATTGTTATGCAGGTAAGATAATAGCACTTGACTTTTGTGGAAACAAACTCAATTTTTTTTCTTATGTGATGTTTTTAGGGATGTTTTTCATGTTGCTATTTCAGATGTGGCAGTAGAAGTATTTTAAGAAGCATTCAGATAGAGCAAATTATCCATATATATCTAAAGTAAAATCAGTACTGTAGGAAAAGCTTACAGTTTTAAATTTCTGATGAGCAAGTAGAAGTGGTCATTAAAATAAAGTCTGTGTGACATTTTTATAACACTTACTTATTCCTTCTTCATGAAAGGACTAATGCTTTCTGTTATCAGGAAAAGTAACAAAAATTTTTACAAAATGCAGTTTAGCTTTTTAGGTTATGTAGATTAATAAACATGGTGATTTACATCACAAAAATGAAACTGTAAATATCTTGTGCTCATGTGTACTGAGAAAACAGCCCCTCTACACATGTACTGTGCCTTCAGAGCATTAAAACATTAATTATTAATTCAGTACAAAAATTAATTAAGAAATTTCACATTTAAAACAATCCCCAGTTGTCATCACTCCTAATGCATGTGTATTAAAACCAAACAAATTACTAGCTTGTTAGATAAATTAATGGAAATGTTTAAAATTTCTTCAAAGGTCCTTCTGGTTGCTTTTGAGAATTTCTGCGTGTAATTGATTACAGTCTGAATAATTCATGAGGAAACCCCTCAAATATTCCAAAGATACTTCCATTTCCCACCCTGATACAAGCAACGTAGATGAAAAAAACTGCAAAGAATAATGGGTTTTAGTTCATAAAGGTGAGTTACTCAAAATTTTCAAAACTCTCCTGTTTTTTACTCATGTCCATTTTTTGAAGTCAGATAAATGATGGATAATTTTTAAAGAACTTACTTAGCTCTGTTGGCTTCACAAGGAAGGTGGGTGTTTATCTTATGAGTGTTGTTTCATCATACAGTTAAAATTATGTGAGTTAGACTGAAATAAAGAATTAATCTATTTCCTAGAGAAAGTAAGTGATAAGAAGAATGAATTAATCTTTTAATAGCTTCCAGATAGTAAAGATTTCAAAGCAATTGATGTGAGTAATTGAGGTCAGATTTTTAGAAGATCTTGGGCCCCATTTAAAAAAAAAATGACTTCAATTAAATTTCTAACTTAAAGAAAAATTAGCCAGATTTTCAAAACCTCATATATGGCAAAAACAGTGGGAGTTGCATTGAACTGAATCCTAGAGTACCTTAACCATGTCATTTAGATGCTGAAATAGCAAGGATGATATGTAAAGCCATTTCTGAAATATAACATGAAAATTTTATTTTCCAACCAACTTCATTTCAGAAATATTCACATGCTGCCACATCTGAAAGGAGGATTTGGAGTCCCAGTTTGTCTAACAGGGAACAGAATCTGCATGAGAATTTTTGGCAATGAGAGAACGGGTGGTATCTGTGGGAGAGTCTATGCCATGTGTATGTGATCACACCAGGTGTGACCCCACACATCTAAATAAAAACCTGTGGAGACCTGAAGAAGCAAATCCTGTCTGTAAACTTCAGCGACCAAAGCAAGTATCATCTCTTCCTTGAGACCTATGTGGCACCTTACCAAATTCCATTAATAGTTTATAAATAATCTCAACCAGTTCTGACCAGATATCTAAAATTTAGTCATAGCTAATTCCTTGATTAGAGCTTCAAGTCTTTGTTTTTGAGAAAGGAAAGTCATTGTATCTTTAAACTTCTCTAAAGAGGCTCTATAGAGACAACCACAAAATCAGAAAATGTATGAATGAAGTACCTGTTCAAAAATAAATGGCAAGTCATGTCCCTATTCATATGTGTATATACAGCTACAAAGCCAAATCATAATTTTTTGGGTCACATTGCTGTGCATGTTTATGTACATTTTTATGTCTGTCACAATGGATGTTTTGTCTTAATTTTATTAAATGACTGTGGGTACATCTTGGTAGGCTTATGTTCCTTGTATAGACAGGAACTGAATGCTGAAAAGGCAGACAGAATTCGTCTTTTCCAGTATAAACCTAATAGGTCTGCCAATGATAAGTGACTCTGGAACCTGGAAGTGTACAAGAATATGATGAAAAATGTGTAACATAAAAAGTGGCATTATATGAAATAAAATTGAATTCTGGCTTTTACGAATCCTTTCTCAGACTTGAAGACAGAAGCAAAATCCTTATCTTATCATAACAGCTTGAGTTTCATGTTCTGGTTAAGCTAGTGTCAAAAAAGCCCAATAAATTTTATGATGCTCTAATTAGCACTCTCACAAGCTGTTAACATTTTTACTTGCAGTCAAGTGCCATTCAGAGAAGTGTGAAGTTCTGCCTTTGAAAATATTAAAGAAAGCAGTTCTCCTAAAATGAAGTCCACCTTAAAAGCCTATAAATACCTCAACAGAAACTAGAACTGATTCTTAGCAAAGTACACTGGATATCTATTGTTGAATGAATTCAATGACTAATACTCCCTAAAACTATAACTTGCCTGTATACCTACTCTTTATATAAATTATTTACATTAATGTTTGCAGTCATTGAAATTATAATGTCAATCACATGCTCTTCAGTTGCAATCAAATTCAATTATAAAGCAATGTAACATAGTTTCCTATGGGTTCACATCTCTTAGTCGACTGACCTTTTAATCAAATGATGTTAATCTTTTCTGCTATCTGTGCCTGTATATGAAAGCCTTTCGCACTGAGAATTTTGGAAGTAAGACAAGATGTCATATTTGATTTTCAATACTGTATTTTACAAACTGGATCAAGAATTTTTAGGAGCAGACAAAAATTTTCAATCCTGATTTTTCTTTTACCCAGTTTACTCTTTTTATGGGATGCTTTGTGGAAACTCTAACCTTGATTGAAATTGCGCAGCAGGTTCAAAAGTTGCCAGAAAGATATATGGACATACAAAAAGACTGTGTGATTACATACACTGTTTAGATCAGAAACCAATGAAAAAAATATTCAAAATATTCCTTTCAATATTGTTCAAGCTGATGTGAGAATAACTAGGAATAAGACAATATATTCTCGTAGATAGATTGTTGAAAGAGGACACACACATATGCACACACAAAGATTCTTCACATTTGTTTAGAGGAGAAAAATTTAGGAGGTCAGATGCAGGAAATCATATAGATAACAACACCACCTGAACAACTCCAGCTGTTTTCTTCCTCCAACCTGAGGAGGCTACTGAAATTCACTTCCGCTGCTGCATCACACTTGCTCAATGTTGTTTTCTGGAGGCAGGAGAGATAAGTAATCAGACAGCATCTCCTTTTATCAGCTTCTGACATCCTGTCTTTTCTCCACACTGTAGCTACTCAATAGGCACCCTCATTTGGGCTGCTGGCCACTAAGATCAGTAAGTTGAATGTTTTAAGTTAAATCACTGCCTAGGCTTTGCTGATACTGGAGACTGAAACACGTGTTGACATCTACATATGGAAAACCATATTTATATGTTATAACAGATGCCGCTATTAGGATTTGATTTGCTTCCCTAAACTCAGGTCGTAAAGTAGAACAGAGCAAGCGTCATTGGAGTTTGCCTAGACTATCTGAGATACCTCTGGTAGACCTGATGCAGGACCTATAGGGGACTTTTTCCCCTCTGGAAAGGCAGCTCGAGCCTAGAAATGATACTTCATAGCATATGATATGTCACTTCTGTTTAAGTAAAATATGTCCCACTCGAGGTCCTGTTAGTGGCTGCCGCTGTGCAAATGCAGTGGCAAATCTATATCCCTAATGGAGAGGAAAAGTCCAGTTCTTATTTCTAACTCCAGTGTTACCTCAGAGCTTTCACTGCACCACTTCTGCATGTTATCTTGCACGGAGAGCAGGCTGTGAGTTTTGAAGGTGACAAAGTGTGTTGTGGGCATCCATTAGCTCCGATTGAAGGTACTGGAGACTTCCTTGTGAAACATCTGCCTTTCCCCTACAAAGACTCGTTTGAACGAAGAACATAAACTTGCTTCTGTTTTGCACAAGTCTTCACAAGGGTCCTAATTAGGTACCAGACAAGTAGTTAATTTTGTGCAATGAGATTTTTTTCATTTTCTTTTTCTACATATATTTAATTTTGCATAAGCAAGTAAAAATTAACTGTGGACTTGAACTGAACTCTTTTATTTCCCAGCTGATTAGTCTTCCTCCTCTTTTAGCTATCAAAGTCCAGATGAGAGTCTGAATCAGATCCATCTTTCCAAATCGATATATCTACAGTTCAGGCATTTACATATGAATAAGTTATTCAAGGATATCTTTATAGTCAGTGATAAATAAATGACTGTGTGATAGTGTGAATAATTTTAAAAATTTTAAAACAAATTTGTTATATCAGCCTGATGAAGTGCCTTCCTCTCTCATTTACTCAACTATCTCAGTTGCAGTCATTTAAAGTAGGTGAGATACTCCTCACTGTATGGAAATCCTAGGAGAAAAGCAGATTTTCCTTTCAAGTTTATGAGGGCGAGGGCTTAATCCTCTATCCTGCCTTCTCAGCTGTTTCCTGAGAAAGAAGGGTTGACTTAAGCAAGTTAGAGTACCTAAAATTAAGTGTGTAACTTGTAACCCATAATTACTTTTCTAAAGAAAACTCTTTAAACAAGATAACTTTTTTCCCCATTAAGAGTATCTTTTAGAGGATCAGTTGTCAAAGACTAATTTACATTTTTTCTATATTTTATTCCTTAAGAAAATTTGTAGTGTTGTAGGCACAGTGCAAATGGAACAAATACTCATCTTGTGTAGCTCTGCTATTGTATGTAGTGGTGACACAGCTCTCACTTTTCAAATCTGATTGAAGGTACGTTGACATAAAAAATGCCAGAGTTCAGATTCAGAAAACTGATCGCTGTAACTGAAACTTCCAGAAGTGAAATAATGGGAGAAATTTCTGCAAAAGCCAAAAAGTGGGCTTCAGGAAAACTGTGATTATTTTCAAATTCAGGATGAGGTATTCGGGAGGCAATTGTTATCCTGAGCACATTTTTAAGGTGTATGTGGTTTTACCTCAATGTTTCTTATATTTTGCACTTTAGTTGCCATTTTTAGCAGAGAGGTTAAAATATCTTATTTCCTTAAAGCACAGTCCTTCTGACTCAGATGTAATCACATTTGCAGGCAGTAGGGGAAGCTAACCCAGCTGCTGCTCCTGTTAAACTCATCCTGGACGAAACAAAGAGATCTGGGGTTTGTTTCTTGTTTCCAAAGTTTCAACATTTATAAGAATCTATGCCTTACTATTGTGTTTTAATGTAATAGTGTTTAGCTTCTGAGGGTGCAATATTTTGATAAGATAAACCTCAGGTACTAAAAATTGCTAGCATCACTTAAATAGAGATCTGATTAGGACTGTGAATTAAATCAATTTGACATTGATTTTAGCCAGCCATACAGGTTTTTACAGAGGGGGATTCTTTTCCACACTTCTAAAAAAAAAAGTGAGAGATGAAAAGAGAAGTCAGTAGGACTTTAAATAGATCCTTTTTATCTGTTAAGTAGTCAGAGCTATTTGTTAATTAACAGTTACAGTAGAAATGTAGAATTATCTAACCATGATTAAACAAAAATAGTGGAAAAGCTAAGAACCATGTACAATGATAAGGAGGGGAAAAACAGGAATAGAAGGATAGCAGAAGAAAAACAAGCTGACATCTTTAAGTACCTCCTCCATGTGGACCATAGACAGGGCAATGAATCAACACACTGTTCATCTTGGTGGCAGAAGACCTCCCAAGATGAGTAATTGAACAAAGCAAGCAATAATGACAGATGTGACAAAAATGGAGTGCATAGCTCTTGGGCTGAAGTGACTTGGCTGAAGATTTTCTGAGATGCAAAAAGCACACAGGCACAGAAATAAACTGTATACCTCAGCTGCACCCCAGTTATTTCATTAAAGTGCTAATAAAGAAGGTATACTCTTATATGCACGTGTTTTATTCTCTTCCATATTTTCTACTACAGACTGGAAGTCAGTGCATCCTCCAGTCCACACCACAGGCCTCTGCTTATCAGTGGCAGGAAGGAAAAACCTATTTAATTTACTTACTGTAATAGCAGCAGTAGAAGGTAGCACTTACTGATATAGAATGAAGACAAGAAAACAGGATTAATTTTGAGATCTGGTATCTTTCAGCTCCCCAGGCCCGGCTTGAATTCTAAGAGCCGTGACAGGTAATGAGATACCAGAACTTAAAATTACATTATCCTGATTTATCAAATACTTTCCTCTCAGCACTTAGCTCTGCTTAAGGACCCCTGAAGCCAGAGATTATTCCTGTCTACACCAACAAAAAGCTTAGGCTCACAGCTTTGCAGTGCTATGCATCGGTTCCTAACTCAGGCAGTATCAGACTTAAAACTTTCATTAGTTGCTCGCATTTATAGCATATTGATAGTTTCTTTTCTTGCTACTACATTAAAAATAGAAAACATATTTCCGAATCCTCCCATAAGAAATAGATTCTGAGTGTAATTTTATACATGAACCATGACAAAGGGGCAGATAAGAAGCAGAGTCCAAAACTACTGAACTGCTAGATAACCTCACACCTCTCATTAACACTTCTGTTTCTGTTTCATATTGTCTCTGAATTCCTGAAAGAACCCATTTCTCGCAACCTGCAATGAAAAAATCGTAAAGAAATTGTTCCTGCTGTATCTCAGAGGTGCCTGGATGTATACAGTGAAAACGCTTCCCCAAATGCAGGCAGCTCATGCCTAAGGCTCAACAAGCACATATGTTTTATAGATTCATGTTAGCAGTGACTTCAGCATGCAAAAGCCTGAAAAAAAAGGTTTTTCACTACCAGAGAAACGACAACTGCATACATCAAAACAGTTAGAAACTTGGAAGAAAGAAATAAAAATTTACTGTTGTCTTCAATTGGTGTAAATATGTTGAAGTAAAAGGAAGACTGGTTTCTTGATGTATGAAATAAATTTTATTTCAAGTATTTAGTACCTCAATCACTGCAATGACTTGATTCAACTCTACCAAAAATAAATAAAAGTCTGCTGAAGAACCATAGAATCATAGAAGAAGAAGACATTACGTGTCTACCCTCCTCCAATTCAAAGAGAATACTAATGGACGTTTGGGGATGTTGCAAAGAACTGCTATCTACTTAAAAAAACCCTGATAGACAAACAGTATACTGGCAACATTTTATAGTATAATAAAAGTTGATAGGAAATGTGCATCATATTGAATCATCTGTAAAGAAATACTAATAAGATTGTTTCCATTTCCCTTTTCAGTGTAGATGTTGACATGTATGAGTGAATGGTGTCTGATCTCCATTTATATGAATTAGTTCTATGAGTTAAATGAAGCATTAAATTAACTTCTTTTAAATTATTTAATATCTTACAACATAAACAACTTGAAAAGAAAAAAAAATTAAACCATTTGGATGACTGGAAAAGTCATATGCATTATTATTTGTAATTTCTGAGGAAAGAACCTAAAAGCAATGTGTTATAAGGTTTTATATGTTTATCGACGTATTTCTTCTGCTCTGCGTTTTGTTGACATCATTGGATTGAATCTGCATGTGCAATTACATTTGTTTGTGCAGCTGGCAGGTGGTATGCCATAAGAAGTTCTTCTCATAATAGCAAAAGAATGGGAAGAAGTCTGATTCTGTGAATTTCTATGTATTGTATCTTCCTGCCTTTTTTGGCAACAGGTTTGTGAGGTTGCTTGTATGCATAATATCAATAACAAAGCTGAAGAATCAGTTTTTGGTCTTTGAGGGCTTCCTGAATGCATTTATAAAGACATATTTTCTTTGTGGTGAATCTACAGTTTGCTAGGCCAAACTGAAGCCAGCATACATCACATAGCTAAATTACTGTCATGCAGTTTTACAGACTGAGGTTCCTTTAACTTGCAGGAGAGCAGAGATAATATGGGGTCTTTCATTCTTTACATCACTTTAAATAAAAGATCTTTTTGAACTACCGCACTTCATCTTTTAACTATAAAGAAAACCACATTAGGAATAGGCTAAGTAGAACCAACCAGGGGAGACATTATTTCTTCTGAAAGAACCTCAATTACTTCTCTAAAAATGGTGATGCATTTAAAAATGTGCTTTATTAATTGTCCTTTACCATGAAATGTAATCTATCCCTCCCACGAGGTAGCAAGAGGCAACAGTAATTGAATCAATCAGGGGAAGATATATATTTATCAGCAAATGGGAAACTGCCATGGGCAACAAAATGAAGGGATAAGCAGCATAATCCAAAAGGGGAACTAGAAGTTTTCAGAAGATTTAGAATTAGAAAGGTTAAGCAAAAAGGGGGTTTGGTAACAGATGGGTCTTTCTGGGAATGGTGCCCTGTGAGATATGTGCCAGGCTGAGTGTATGGAAAGAAAGGAGAAACTTCAGCTTTCAATTTTGTTGCAGGGCATGCACAGGGCTTTACAGCAGTTTATAAGCTTGTTGGCTGTGACATTTGCTTATTAGAGTTCTAATTTTCTCCTTACTGCTAGCTTATTTTCAAATAGCTGTCTTCTGTGTTTACTACTTCTGTGCCTCCTTGACCACCTTTTTTTTTAGAAGGGCAGATAGCAAGATTCACTAGTTACCAACTAATCACCTTAGGGAAGGGGCTGAGATGGAGTTTTAAATGGAATGTAAAGAAAGAGATACTTTTAGAGTCTGCTGATGTATGAGTTGCTTTGCATCATAAAGTATCTACTTTTTTGCATTCACTCTTGGCCACGTGCCACATGGTCATTAAGCCAGGTGTAATCCAAATATTACTGTCATACGATAGTGGTGGATACTTAATTAAAACCATAAGGGCTGAACAAGGAAAATGGGAGTCCTTTGTAGAGTGGGGTAGGTATTTTGTTGACAGCAGAGACAGATAAAGTCTTCACTGCTTTGGTCTCCCAGGGCTCTGTGCTTAAAGGGTTGGTTCAGGAAGAAGAGGAGGATAGGAAGCCAAGGATTATGCAAGAGAACTTGACTCATTTGGTTCCTTGGAACCCAATGGGCTGCACCTGAGGGTGCTGAGAGAACTGGCAGTGCTGTTGCAAGGACACTGTCTAGCATCTTTGAAGTATTGTGAAGACTGAGGGAGAACCCCAGTGGCCGGAGAAATGGAAATGTTGTAGCCATCTTCACAAAAGGCCAGAAGAACACTTCAGTATACTGCAGGCTCGGAAGTCTCAGTTAAGTCCCTCAGAAAATCATAGAGGAAATCCTCTTGGAAGTATTTTGTGGGCATATGGTGGAGAAGAAGGTGACTGAGAACAGAGAGAATGGATTTACCAAAGGTAAATCATGCTTAACAAACCTGATTGCTGTGGACAAGGGGAGAGCAAAATTGATAAAAATAGACCAGATCACTACCTGGAAGAACTGTTCATAGTGTAAAGCTCTGGTTTCATAAAGCACAGTCTCATGGTTCTAGAAGTGTCATTAAATCCTGTTGATTTATGTAACTTTATAACTAAGCTACCATTAAAGCTGTCTGTAAGTCTTCTCCCGTGCAGTTCCAGCAAAGGAGATTAAACTCTGTGTTGCACTGTATTGGTTCTGCAATGGGCACTGTGGCAATGCAAATTCACTTAAGCTTCTCTTCATAAACCCTATACTCTATAGGAACCATGAAATATCAATATGACATTTATTAGGGGAAAAAAAAAATTTAAAATGTTCAGAGCCAGCACAGATGTGTAAATCCTCATCTTGTTGTATTGTAAAATACTCGCTTTTAATACTTTGTTATTCCCAAGGCTCATAGATTATAAGTGAAATTTTATACAGCCATGCTGATATTAGTCACAAACATGACTCTAATTAATATTTTTTCTCCAGTTAGTTATGTACTGAAATAGTATGAAATGGTAAAATCTTGAGACAAGGTCAATCTAATTTTATAGTGATATAGAAAATATTCATTTTTCATACAGACTTCTAAGTTTAGGATCTCAGAGTTTAATCATTTAGCTAATCATGCCATTAATTTACATGCAACAGTTTCTCGTCAAGGCCTGTCTGATGCTAGGTTTTTTACTGATACTTCTGGTAACGCTTGACAGGGCAAAAGATACATCTTGTAGCACTTGTTGAAACACATTCCATACTGCAAGCTCTCTAAATATTTGATTTTCCTTGCATGTCCACAGATACTACAATAAGTTATTTATAGTGTTAAGTACTACTGAAAGCACTCAGCTGTGATGTTTTTGCATGCCTAGTCAGGGGATTTGAGGAACTCCTTTATTCTTGTTGTGTTCATAAAAGATGTTCTGGAGATAAGAGATTAATAACATCTTTAATCATTATTAGAGTATTAAAATATGAAATTTAGTTTGGGATATCGTGTGCAAGCATTGGTGGAAACTTTCATTGTAACAGCTAACTGCATATTTTTTAGATCTTTCATTAAGTATTGGGGATGTGGGGGAAAGAGAAAGAAAATAGGTAAAGTGTTTATAATTAAGAGAAAAGAGCAAACTTTGGTCTTTTTTTTTTTTTGGAAGGGGAGTTTTGAACTGTATCCATTATTTACTTTAGCAGGAAAAAACGCCTCTTTCATCTGGGACCTTTAGTTTCACATCAACCCTCTTTTTCTTGAGATGAAGACAAAGTCAGGTTAGACAATCTTGATCTATTGTTGAACTTCCCACTAAAAGAAGCAGGATAATCTTAAATAAAATGCTAGAAAGAACAGTGTCAGAGACAGAAAATGGAAATGGTTTTCTTTCATTTGAATTTTACTGATGGATATTACTGACGCAGTAAAGTCTTAGCAGCCAGTCTGAGAACTGAAAAACTTCTTCCAGTGTCAATCTATTTAAGTCATTGCTTTTTGTTTGCTCTTCTAGTCATACTTTGCAGCAGTAATAGAAGAAATAAAATTGATTTGGCAGTTTGAGCCAGGGTATTAAGCAGGAATCAGAAAAAAAAAGGAAAGGAAAAGAATAAACTGAGAGGAAAATGATGCATCAGGGAAGGGAAAAGAGCAGAGCACTGAGTGTCATATCTTAAATGAAACTTAGGATTTAGCCAAAGCTATTTTCCACCCTCTAAAAAGCACATTCTAAAATAAGACCTAGAAGAGCAAGTGGAGAGCTAATTCTTTTTTGAGAAGCCTTTTAATGATTAAACATTTAGTTTAATTGCTATTTGGAGAACAAACCTCAGCAGCAAAAACTCACTACCGGGTGAGTTTAAACGTGATTACCGGGCAGTTCACACACCTGCTGTCTCACTCCCATGGACCGTGGTACTACTCTCTCCTGAGGCAACCCAAATGTCAGGACTGGAGGCAGAGACGTCTGAGAGATCACACATTTGAGGAGCTGTGTGGGAATCTGAGGCTCCTATTTCCTTCCCAGCCAACCAGGCAGGCAGCCAAACAGAGATAAACTTACCACCACTGCTCTTCCATCAGTCTCTTGGACTTGCTGCTTCAACAGAAAAGTGAATGAGATGAAGAAATCTGTGTAGGCTGTGATGCGTGTTTTATGTGAATGCTGGTGGAACATGATCAAAATTAAATTATCTCTGTTTTTGATTTTGAAGGTAACAAAAGTATAAGAGTAGATATTTGTTGATTTCAATAGGGTTGGTGAACCTGCATAATATCAGAATAGAGCACTAAACTAGGAGCTTGAGACACTGCAGCACAAAAGCAGCAGTGTCCCAGATCTCAAGTTCCTAACATATTGTCTTTTTCGTCACATATCCATCTACAAAACATATTTACTGTTTATTAATTATATTTAAATGTCCAGTAGGTGTAGAAACAGATAATGTTCAAAAATTCTAATTGTTTGTTCTAACATAGAGGAATGATTACTGAAATGAAAGACATTGAAATTTCACTGGGAAGTCAGACATTACTAAAAATATTTTCCATGTAACTAGTTGTCTAGCAATTATCAGAAGCACTATTATGTGATGCTGCACATGGGCAGAAGAAAACTGTAACAAGATATTTCTGAAGGAATAAAACACTTCTTCAATAATAATGACTCAGCAGGGCCTGTGTGTGAAAGCCAATTGACAGAATTGCTCCTAAAAAGGCCAGAGAAGAAGGATGATGATGATTGCTCAGAGCTCTGGAATTTTAATCTTGCATATCTGTAGCAGGATATGCTTCAGATGACCAGATTCAACCCTCTGTCTTTAAACAGTTTCTTTAAAAGCTTTTCTTTATACTTAGTGAATATAAGTTAGAAGTCTATGTATCCTTGATTCTTGCTGTAGTCAAGAGAGAAATACATGATAACCAGAAAGGTAATTCAGATCTTTGGTAAGATAACACCCTCTGGAGACATTTTCTTACTGCAGTCTCTGCAGAGTAAACTTGGAACAATGGTACTCCTGATATAGATGGCTTGATTAAAAGATTAATCTTAGCTAGGATGAGCGTGTATCTGAGAATACAGGTTTGTTACCTGTGTATGAGTCTGAGCTGACAGAGAGAAGTATAAATATTCCCCTCCATTGTCATTTCCTGCCATATCCCTGTGGAAGAAGTTACTCCTTATGTATTAACCTGCTTTTGGGGCAGGGAGCTAACATTCTCTTGTATGTTTCAAACCTAATGAGTGGGGTTAGCTGAAGCAACCCTCATTAAGTTTTTAACAGGTGCCAAAGACTTCAAAGACTGATGAAGAATATCTAAGGAAGAGTCAATATCTGGAACAGCAGTCAACTCCTGAGAAGTTCAATACCTATGGTATCAGACCAGTGCAGTCAGCTCAGCTGTATCAGAAATGGCTACCAACTTAGTTTGCTTTTCAAGATCTATAGAGATCCTTCCTTTTCTATTTGGAGGTCAGTGTGCTTATTTTCATACTAATCACCTATGTTTTTGAAAATACTTACTGTTAAATTTTGAGATTTTGAATAATGGGGAGCGGAAGCAGAAATGAATTGCTGTCTTGAATTTTTTTAGGGACCTAGGTTTCTGGAGCAATCAATGGAAACCGGTTCTATGCTTGATCAGACAGAAATCAGCATTTTTTTAAGTAGGCTTCTGTTCTGCTCCAGGGAAGGAGGTGAGGTGAGGTGAGGTGAGGTGAGGTGAGGTGAGGTGAGGTGAGGTGAGGTGAGGTGAGGTGAGGTGAGGTGAGGTGCGGTGAGGTGAGGTGAGGGACGATCCAGGGTTCTTCCTGGATCTCAATAAGAAAGGCCTAGAAAAAAAAGGCTTCATAAAACAGGTGTTTTATTGAGATAGATAAAAAAGAGGAATACAGATAACAAGTATATTTTCTGTCTCTTCAGATGATGAGCACCCTGCATTACAGCAGTGTCAAATGGACTCCAGCTGGATTTTCCCACTGCATGCTGTGCAACTGCCCTCTGTGGAGAGCAGTCCCTCTTTTCTGGTCCTTGGAGATATTACATAACCTCTCCACAGGAAAAGTACCCTATTGATAAAGGACACTTGCATGAGAACTTCTTGCTGCTCCTACACAGGTGGTGTAATTGCATGTACTGAGTGGGAGCTACCTGCAGCCTCCTCTGTTGCAAAGAGCTGACTGAGTTTATTCTGTGTTCAAGGTATCTATGCAGCACAGTGCAACACAACACAGACCTGGTCCTACTCAGGTTAATTGTTATATGGAACCCTTCCATCTCGATGCGCAGTGGTTGCCTGTTCAGGATAGCAGCATTTTACCCCTTGATCCACACACAGTTTACCTTTCTCTAAGATATTTCAAATTATAGATTATATTAGTAAACTTCTAAGCTAGGAGAAGTTTAACTGACTGTTAACTGTTATCTCTGTCACAACATCTGCCAATGTGTTGCACAACCTACCATGGAGCACTTAAGGAAGTTTCCACTGAGTGACAACTCATGCTGACGTGGGTTTCTCAAGCCCTAAGAAGGCCCAATAAAGCAGACCTGACCTGCTCAAGTCATGAACTCCTCAAACACAATGTCTTCTGCAGGGCTCTCAATACAGCTACTAACTTTCTTTAGACGAAGTCATCGAGTCTTAAACAATTTTATGAAAAAGAATTTCATGGTAAAGTAATTATGATCAGACAAATCCCATCTCACATAACCTCTGCAGTCATGGAAAGCCTGGAACACAGCAGAACCAATGTGATCTACAGCAAGGCAGGGCACACAACGTGTTGTCAATGATCCATAACCACTATACATCATCAAAATGTAACATTTATTCTACTGCATTAATAACAGGAAGAAAGTTATGGAACATGGATTTGTAACTTTATGGATCAGCTGGCTGATCTGTTCAGTCCTTCAGAAGGGAGGAACAAAATCCTTGGTAGTTATGGTAACCTTGAAACTACCTAGGTCACGATTTGAGGAGTGGGAAACTAAATGTCTTTTTCTAGCAGAAGGGTTAACAGCATAAATGCTTGAGTGAAATGTGAAATCCATATTATCAATAATAGGGTTAGTAGCAGATGTAAAAAAAATAGAGATTAAAATATGGAATATACAAAATTACAAAAAGCTCAAAGCCTAAAAGCATTATCAGAATAGATGTTATGAAAAGCCACCATTTATTTCAGTCATAAATTCATAGAATCATAGAACAGTTTGGCTTGAAAGGGATCATAGAGATCATCCAGTTCCAACCCCCCTGCCATGGGCAGGGACACCTTTCACTAGATCAAATTGCTCAAAGCCTCATCCAGCCTGGTCTTGAGCACCTCCCAGGGATAGGGTATCCAGGACTTCTCTGGGCAACCTGTTCCAGTGCCTCACCACCCTTGCAGTAAAAATTGTCTTCCTAATATGTAATCTAAATCTACCCTCTTTCAGCATAGAACTGCTTTCCCTTGTTCTATCAGTATAATCCCTGATAAAGAGCCCCTCCCTTTCTTTCCTATAGGCCCCCTTCAAGTATCAGAAGGCTGCTATAAGGTCTCCTTGGAGCCTTCTCTTCTCTAGGTTAAACAAGCCTGATATAACTGTAGGTAGCCTTCATGTTGCACTTGATATCTGCCCCCAACTTTGACTGCAGCCAATCTTTTCTATTTCTGATTCCATCCTTACCTGTCTAGGTTATTCTCCTGGATAGCATATCCTCACTTTCACTTTCTATATACTTTCTGTTTGTGTTTTATCTCAGTCTACTTTTTACTTTACTTCCTGCAATTGGAACAGACCACCTTTCACTTTCGGTGGATAGCCCCTGAAAGACAACTAGCTTTTCTGGACTTCCTCAGGACAGTCTTGGATGGGATCCTGTCCATCAAATCCTCGACAAAAAGAATGACTGTTTTTCCTGAAATTCAAATTCTACAGCTTGTCCTTTTTCTTGATCTGCAACCTCTGTCACTGCAAGAAAAGCCTCAGTTGACTATCACACTCCAATCAGTTCTTTATCTGTGGGTTATGGCTCCAGCAGAGCACATCCCCTGGGTTCTGAAGCAGATGCACACCACAGTATCTCCCTTACTGTCCTTTTCCTAAAAATCTTGAGCAGTCCTTCTCCCATTCCATAGCAGATTTCCATGTATTTAAATAATTGCTTTTTGTAGAGTGCACCCTCATCCCCTTGACTTTCCTACCTGACTTCTCCTAATATTCTGCATCCATGGGAACACTCTAGCCATACAAACTATGTCACCACATCTCTATAATCCTACTAGTGTCAGGTCTGTCACTAAACATGGACTTGGAAACTGTGAAAGCCTTGCCATGTGTCACCACTACTGCTTGTACTGAGTTTGGCAGTCTCACTCAGCCTCCAGCAGTGCTTCTTCCTTCTGCACCAGCTGTCATATTAACTGCCTGGTTTCTCTCTGCACATCCTCCTCAGTGATGCTGCTTTAGACATCATTTAACCAAGGAGCCAAATATGGACTTGTGCTGATCCCAGTGAGACTTCCTTCTCATGCTGTCTTGGTTCTTGGCTGTTGTCCCTCAGTCATGAACACCGAGTTTGCCATACGCACTTTCCCTTCATTCTGTGTTCCCAGAGGAATCAGAAGCCTGACTTTAAACTGCTTCTTTTTGATGCTAGGGCACCAGAATTGAAATGGTTGCTTTGGTGATACAAGATAGTAATTTGCCAACTCATAATCTCCAATACTATTGCATTCACACTCACTTGAGTGCTTATTCTGTAAATAGTTCATGTAACTACCAGTTGCTTTACTATAAAAATCTAACTTAAATCACAGTCTGTGGAGAACAGATTGCATATCTGTTGAAGAAATATATTTCAACAGAAATGAACTGATGTAACTTGCCAAATCAGTTCTCCAGAAAATACCTGAGGGAGTCATACTAATGCTTTTAATGGTCTGGTGATTTAAGGGTCTGTTTTCACAACTTATAAAGGTCTGGTTATAACATTAAAAATACCAGCCTACCTTGTATTTCAACATCTCGACCTGTGTCTGGGAGGTGTGGTGGTCTGTGCTTCGGAGAAGCACTAAATATTGTATTTAGGTTGCCTGCTATAAATTTGGTTCTGTAACTGTGGTGAGAGGGTCCGGCTGTCTTTTAGGCAGTTCTCCCTGAAAATGGCTTCCCTTCCACTCAGTGGAAAAAAATATGTTTAAATTGGGTAGACTGGCATATATATGGTAATAAATTAAGCAGTGATTTGCCTGCTCTTGGCCCTGAAGTCAACTCGTGTGATTTGGCTTCTTCAGTATTTTCTGTGCTGTTAATCTCCAGACCAGAACGGTCACAACCATGCTGCGTATTGGGAACTTTAACTGCCCATGCTAGACCCTAAAATGTGCCTGGAAGTGATCTGGAAAAAAGTGCTAGTAGATACAGGCTGACTCCATTCCAAGTACACTTCTGACTGTTTATAATAATGTAGATGATATTGTGCTGAAGCTTAGGAACATTTCCAGCAACGTTTTGGTTTATTTAATATACATATAGCCGCGTTTCATAAGTTAGGTGTCATGACTGGTCTTAAATGACATTAAATATCAGGCAGACAATCTAAATTATCCTTAATTCTTTGGCCTTAAGCACTATCACAGTTAAAATGCCTAGTCAGCCACTTATAATTTATATCATTGTTATCCTTATGTGACTTTGTAGTTTGTGAGTGCAAATTTCTCTATCATACTCTGAACACTCAGCAAGTCACTGAAGGAGATGAGGTCGGCCAGTTGTTCTTCTGCTTGAGAAAACTCACAAGTGAAAGATTCACTTTCCTTGCCAAGCAAGGAGCAGGTACAGTCATCCTCCACCTGTGGATCTCAGGATATCTGTCCACCACTCTGAGGGTTCCCTGAGTAGCTGTTTTCTCATACAGTCCCTAGAGGAGCAGTGATCTCACACTCTCCAACATAATGAAAACAGGAGAAGAGCTGAACAACTCAGGGTGACTCAGATTTTCATGTCTGAGTCAAAAAATCCGCTATGAAGTGTGTCTTGTCCACAGTTAAAAAGGGTTTACTACAGCCTAGAATGAGAATGGCAAATCTTTATACCAAATATTGAAGTCATTGTTCTATGCAGAGGGAGAATTGTTGAAGTCTTTGTTTGCCCTCCTCTTTGAGCCCCAGCCTTCCATCTTTTTTAATTCTTCACACTCGGTAGCAGAGGGTACTTAAAACAGTTTCTTAATGCTCAGCTGACTGATTGCATAAATGATCATTTAGCAAACAGGTAGTATATTCTTCCTGTTCTCCCAGAGAACAGAAAATTGGAACTGCCAAATACCACCACACTGGCTTTTTCAAACAAAGCAACAGTGGAAAACATTGTCGGTAATTTAATTATCTTTTAGGCTGACAGCTTTAGCTGTATTTAAAAATTAACAACCAAGGGTTTTACATTGAGCCTGCCAAAAAAAAAAAGGAACAGCAACTAACAGATGTGCTTTACTCTTCTTGGGCTCATCACCAGTGAGGTGCAGCTGCTGCTTTGACTTTATCTTTTGTGGCTTGCTTTGAAATGCAGTCCTTTTTTTATCACTATATGCTAGTTTTATTACCTCACATTTTTCTAAAACCTAGCATTTTTTTTTTGACAACATCATGCTGATGAGCTGCAAGAAGGATGTTCTGTGGATCTTGTGGTACATTAAAATCGTGCTAGTGGTGCAGAGACCAGGTTTAGGCAATGTACATATATCTACAGGATGCAGCAGAGTGATGCTCATTTTTAATTAATGGGACACTTCTCAATGAAAAGATGGCAGTTGTTTTATAACCAAGGCAGGAATATCAGCTGGAACACACTGAGTGTTTTTGTTCACCTTGGAAAAGAAATTAAGTTATCATGTTTGCTTTATTCAAACTATGTTTAGGAGCATAAAGAGACGGCAACACTGGGGAAGTGATTTGGCTGGCAAAATCATTAAAATTAACATTCCTCTGCTTAACATTATTCATATTTGAATAGAATGGATTAGACAGAGAATTTCACTTTTCTAGCTCTTAGCACATCTGGTAATTACAATAGTATAAAATACAGAAATTTAGTGAATAAAATCTCAATATTAAAACATTTTTTCCCAGGAACACAGAGATTGTGGAAACGTGGGAATTCATCTGGTTGGAGAGTTTTGCAATGAACTCAGTAGTTCCTTTTTTTGTTCTGTGGAATTAATTTTTTTTAATAGTGTCAGGGATTCATACACTTAACAGCTTCAGATTGAACTAGGTATTTTTATCCTGAAGGAAGAGCATTTTGTGGGTAATGAAAGGAGTAATTACAATTAGCTGAGATGCTGACAACCAATGGGGTAGAATTGTTATCTCATTTTACATCCTTAGCAAAACTGTACTTACTTGATTCTTAGGCAGAAAATGTGAGACTCATGCTGGGAAGTAAGTGTTATAATGAGCATTAGCCACAGCTTCAAGTTAGGGAGTTGGTGGTAAGAATTATCAAGGCCAGTCCAAGAGAGCTGGGAGCAGGAAGGAAGGGGGAAAATGTGACAAATATTGAGACCTGAAAGCACATTCTTCTCCTCTTCCATACCCTCTGTCTGCCCCTTTCTGTGGTGTAGGAACTGTGCTGAGCCACTTGTTTTCCAGCCTTTCTTCCTATGTTTCTTCTGGGCAGAAGAGTAGGAGATGATTCTGGGTAGCAAGGCAGGGCAGGGGAAGAGGTGGGGGAAAAGAAGAATGAGACGAGTGGGCTGACAGCAGACAATCCATCATTTTTCCTCCTTTCCCACCCACAGTATAACAGTTTAGATATAGCTCAGTACTGTGTGGTTTTGATACAATGGCATCTTACATCTTATTCTTAGCTACCTTTTGCTTGTAGTCAAGTTGCCATGCAGTTCTGCACACACAAATGACTTATAATGGCAGAGGCTGTAAGAACTCGGGCTTGTCAGCCTCTGGAAAGCCAGAGGGAAGCAGGAAGGTAACCATTCCATACTCTGTACCAGCACAGGACAAAAATGTAAAGCCCGGCCTGAGAAGCTATAATATTTAATTAGTTTCTTGGTAGGACTAGGCCTTGAATCTTCTGATGGAGTTTGTTATTCAGCTTCGACCCAAAAAAATAACTTATGAAAGATGAAGAAGGCATATTAGATCATACAGTCTGCCCTCAGTGTTACTTCACCTGCAGTAATTGCTTCTGTCATTACTCCAGTTTATGTGAGAAAATCTAAACAACCCATCTTTCCAGTTCTGTCCAAGATTAGTCTGAAATTTTCATAGAATTGAAGACTTATCCATGAAATATAAATGTCATTTCTTTTTAACAAGTAACTTGTTTTGAATATGCCATTACCGTTCATAAAGACTTTAAACATAACTATGGAAATGAGTGGTAACTGCAATTTTGAAAGCCAGATGTCAAAAATCCATGTTCATAAATGTAAGTTTCTTATGAACTGTGTTTCAATGGCAATATTCACCTCTTTAAGAGATACAGTATGAGATCTGAATAGTGCTGTGTTCATAATTTATATGACCAGGAATTTAGCCGAATACTTAGCCTTAAATATAACAAAAAACATGCCTTGATGTAATGGAAAAGAATCATAGAATCATAGAATGAATTTAGTTGGAAGTGACCTTAAAGATCATCTAGTTCCAACCCCTCTGCCTTGGGCAGGGACACCTTCCACTAGATCAGATTCATCAGGAATCATCTCTAGAACCACATTACTGAACCTGGAGACACTTTGGGTGAATAACAAAATGCAGATGGATCAGGGTAGGGAGGGAGAAATGTTTAACTCTTACTACTTTTAGGTAAAAAGCCCCACAGCCTCTTATTTTGCCTGTGTCCTTTAATTGTGAATCTGTTAGTACAATTTCATGTTCTGACCCACTTTCCCACAGGAAACAGGACTAGGCAGAAGCAGGTTTAGATTGTCTCATGCTGCTTTTCAATAGCTCCTAATGGCTACATACCCATAACTTTTTCGCTTCTATGTATCCATGTTTCAGATGTTTAACTCCGTATTCCTCAGGCAGAAAATGCAAGCACCTGGCAGTAGCTAATTCGAGAATTGCAGGAATGTGGATTAATTTCCAGCATTGGAATATTGAGAGTTATTACACTTCACACCCCTTTAGATCACCAAGATTTGAATTTGTTTTATATAACTTTATTACATTGAATTTTTATTATATAATAATATAATGATATATAATATATGGATATAATTAATAGTGAAACCCCGTCTTTTGCAGTCCTGTAAATCACAATATGAGTCGCATGATAGCAGCAGTTCTTGGAACAGGTAGTGTACAAGAACATCTGCCATATATAGCTATCCATTTCTTATCTCATGCTAAATACTGCATCATTAATTAGTTAGTTTAAGTGAAAAGTGCTCACTTACTAAATTAGTTGACCTATTTGGTCATATTTTCTGCCTGTCAAAATACCACAGGCAGATTTCAGTTTCACATTAAATAATGCATGAATAGAATTCGATACATAACAGATGTTTACACCTATAAAATGTATGGGTTCATTGGCTACTCTGTACTTCATCTTAGATTTTTTGAAACTTGAGCTAGTGTGATTTTCATTGTACCTTGATACTTCTCATACTGACTATGTAAGATTAAGATTTACAGCTTAATCTCTCAATTGTAATTTTCAAAAGAATGTAGTTAAGAGGAGAACTAGAGAAGTGGATGACAAAAATGGAAACAATAGAAATCCTCTTTTGAAAATAAAAAATAAAAAAATCTGATTTTGCTTTTACATTTTTTAATGAAAAGTGCAATATTATCACTAGTTGCAAACATTGCCACTTGTTTATCACTCTCAGAGAAATGTTTTTTTTTTCCTCCAGATAGACTGTACTGTAAACTCATGTCAATTGCGTAGTTGTATAAAGTAGAGCAGTCAAAGGGGTTAAGTAGAAACACATTGGGCTTGGTTTATTGCTTCTGTGTCAGGTCCATGGTCAGAGTGTTTCCCCCGAAATGTCATTCAGTGCCTTTTTTAAAAAATACATCTCTTTTAAGCTTACATAATTTAGTCTTTCAAAGCACGTGTGCGTCACGAATGTGATTACGGAAAGAGAAAGCAAAGGACCAGAGTGTATCTCAATTACTTTTTTCAAAATCTAGCTGCCTGATTTTGCAAAACATCTCAAAAAAACAGATGAAGTTAAGAGCAGTAAGAGATTTAACTCCAGTGAAAATATATCAATGGTAATCTATGCTAGTTTCTCAAATATTTACCTTTTCCAATAATATCTTTTGACTTACACCTTGTGCTGTTTCTTTATGTGTAACATCATAGCTTTCCTAGCCTTCCTTCTCACGGGAGGTTCCAGTGAGACATGGGAGCTCTTCATGAACTCTCTCCAGGCCACAGCTCACCTGGTCAATCATGCCACTGGGAGGACAAAACTCCTGGAGTGGGTGTCCTGCCTCTGCTGCCTTGACATCTGGTGTCTCTGAGCAAAGCACCACTACTGTGTGCCATCCATCCTGTAGCCTGGCCCTAGAGGAGGAAAGAGAGAAATCAAGGGAATTTCTCCCTACAATAGACATGATCCTGCACCTCTCCCTGAATTTTAGCTTCTCACACTCCTTTCTACCTCTCTTTGTTTCTCCTGAAGCCAGGAATTGATAAAGAAACTGGTATATAACCGGGTGTGATTTTGGCCTGAAAAGGATCTACACCATATTTTCCTAAATAGTGTTTACTATGCAATCATATAAGTGAGCTCAGTGATGATTTTTCAATAAAAAAAGAAAACTCCTAACCTGGATGATGGGGAGAGGAGGGGTGAGATGGGGAGAAAGCATGAGGTGCATCTAACAGGAATGATTTGTAAACCGTGAAGTCAAATTATTTTAATGGACTCGTTCTACCTCATTTTAGGTAGTGCAACTGCAATGTGGCTTATACTACAGATGGATAACATCACAACAGCACTACATTTTTATAACTGGAAAACAGGTGTCTGTGTTTATTTAACAATCTAGCTAGCATAAACCAGATTTGTATTTATCGTTGGAGTGTTTGCTGCATATGATGCTGTTTCAAGGAATCAGGGAAGTCAAATCTCTGTAAAGCATTTGCATATTTAAGGTATTCCTATAGATATTGTTTCATCTTCCAGAAATTTTCAAAAGTGCTATTTCAATCTCTTTTTGGTATACATCACCTGTTTACTCCTTATAGCAATACTTTAAGCCTACAATGGCTGCATCCCTAAGATATGAATAGGATTTGCTCATTTGCATGTGTAATATATGTATTGTGCATGTGTGAGAGAAAAAGAAAACACACCCTTTTTGTGAATAAAATATGGAGCTAATTTTTATTTGTTTACAAACCATATTCAGTACTCAGATAATTGTTCTCTCCAGGTAATGTGTTAATCTGTTGTTAGGCATGTAAACTCCTCTTTTGTTTTGCGAGGACAACTTCCTGTTGAAGCTTTACACATTGTCTCTAGTGACCCTATCAGTCTTTCAGTCCTGTTGGGATATGAACATGATGGGGGTTATAAAGCTCAGGACTAGTAATCTAAGCACTGAGAAATGTTATTCACAGAAACGAGGGCTATATCTGTAGCAACAAGCTGAAGAGGAGCAGGAATGGTTTTGCCTTGTGGCCAGCAGCAGTCTGTAATGATTAATTGTTCCCTTTGATGACTTTGGCTCAGCCCAGAGAGCACTCTCCCAAGCAATATCTAATTTAGGTTGGCTTTGGCCAGCCATGACTCCAGTATGCAATACAGATGAAGCTACTCTATTTTGGGCTGGGACAAAAGAGACTCTGATCGTTCGTGTGCGATCCGGGGCCAGAAAACCAGCCGAAGATATAGATGGAACCAAAGGCACCAGACACCTCACCTCATTTGAATGTTTGATTAGGTACCCGAATGGACAAAGGAGTGCCTCAGGTCTCCTGTAGCTCTAACTATAAGTGCCAAAGCAGACAGAAAACATGCTGATTACTGCTAACCACACTGACATGCAGTCCTCTGGAAAAAGATAGAACATACTCCGATGGGTAATTGCTGAAAACAGATACGCTTATCTAAGATGTGAAGAGGTTTATAGCCACTGGAGAAGGTCATTAAGAGAAATGGAAGGTTTTTCACCCACTGTATCTCCAGATTAAGACATTTATGGAAAATATGTGTTAATCAGAAACAAAGTATGGGGCTGAGAACAAAAAATAACTAATTGAAAATGAAGAATCTTTGGTGCAGAGTCTAAAAATACAGGTCTGAATAGTGTTGTTAATAAACCTTGTAAATACCTCAGTGAAAAATAACCCCAAATGCTATTATTTTTAATTTACCCTTGGCAAAAATGGGCTGTTTTGAAACTGTGTATCTAGCATGACACAAGGCAGTGGCAGAGTTAAAGCAATGTGAAGGTGTCCCTGAAATTTAGTAGCAGGTGCCATTTTATAAAATTCACTGCCTGTCCTACTGGAAAAGAGCTGCAGGGCATAAGCAGCTTAGGGGTTAAAAACATCTTGATTTTTTCAAATAAAAAAATAATCTTCACTTCTTGAAGATTATAGATTGTGTTATTTCCTTTATCATTGAATAGGTTTATGAATGATTAATGAAGTTTTAGATCCAAAATCACTGGGTAGTGGTATATTGCAAGTTATACAATGTGATCTGTTACCAGCAAATGTATCTTTTAGTGTTTCATTTCTTGGATGTACTGTGCTGTGCTGTGATCTGGATAATCCTTTTGATTCCCCCCTCCCCCCCCCCCCCCCCCCTTCTAGAAATTACCAGTTCCATGGGAATAAGAAAAAAAATTCACTGCATAAAATAGATACTTCTGTTAAGCACGTTGTTCCTTGTTTCCATGCTTGGTAGGTGAAGAGTAGGGGGAAAGGATTTAGCACTCATTTTCTGGCATTTTTCTTCTAGTAGTAAGTTATAATTTGCATAGCTTATCACTGCTGCATTTTCAGCTGCTTTATTAATGGCCTTTTATGGAAACTAGCAATACTCATCTAAGCAGCTTTGTTTGGAAACCCTTGTCATGACTGAGGTTTAGAAACTGAAAGAAAAGGATGAGTCACAGCAAGCTTCAGGATGTGGGTGATCCTGCAGAAAAGGTGAATGAAGGAGTACAGGGGTTAATAAAAATTAATAAATTTTTGAGACTATAATCGGTCTGTGAATGTCAGAAGATACAGAAATGAAACGGCAGTCTTGTATTTAAGTTCTTAGTGATGTGACATGCCCTTCTTGAGCAATTTTATTAAATTGCCATAAACACTGTAGCAGAAGTCCATTTAAAAGACACTACTTTATACGCTAAGTTTAAAATTATTCAATGTTATGTGGTTTTCTTCTCAAGAATGTCAAAAGTCTTGAACAAATATTGGAAACTCTCAAAAGAAGGTAACAAAATATCCTGCAGAGGAATGTGACACACATGTCCATGAATATGTTAAAAAACTGATAAAGTTATAAATATATCTGACTAAGACTGGCCTGAATTGCAAGTTCAAGCAGAAATGTGCAAACATAACTGCTCAAGGTCAAGTCCAAAATGTGTTTCTTGGACACCTACTCTGCCCAATAGTGACTGTAACAGTCTGCAGAAGAGTTTTCTCTTTAAACAAGGAGTCAGACCTGAAGTCTGTAACATCTTCACATGATTCTTGGTATGGATGTTTTGTCCCTAATCAATAAGACAAATACTGTATTTCAACTTCCAGCAAGACTGTTTTCTCTGTGATTTTTCAATGCATTAGCTGTAGACTACCACAACTGTTACTAATTTTAAGTAGAAATGACTGGAATAAGGATATGAGAGCAATTCAAACAGGGTAAGATGGAAGTGCCTTCAAAGTAAAGGTTTTCTTTAATTAGATTAAGAAAAATATACTAAATTTAATTTAGAACTATAATGATTGTGAGTTAAGACTGCATACTTTTGCTTCAGCTCATGTAGCTGCTTGTGCCACTGTGTTTTACTTTTTGCAGATAGAAGAGAGGAGGGCAGGAGAATTCATGAACAGCAATGCAGCAAAGCTGGATGTGGGAATGATTTGAAAATGTATTCACTGCAAATTAAAATCATAAAATTCAAGTTCAGGGGATCATTAATGACAAATATACAGCAAAATTTAATCATAATATTTAAGTGATTTTATATAAAATAAGTGATACTTGAATGGGAGAAAAAGATTAAGTAATGCTATATAAAACATATATGGTACATCATGGCAAGAAATTAATTTCTGTTTCAAACATTACTTCTATAGTGTTCTTCAACTTAAATTCATTACAATCCAACTCAAAACTATCTGGGAAACTTTTAGAAAAACATCTGAAAAAAAAACCCTCTGGCCAAAACCTACTTATTGAATATGAAACATTATTATTGTGTTTAGTAACCAAACATGATAATATATGAAACAGAAAATGTGAAAAGGGGAATTTTGAGCACTAAACTATTTGGTGTTTTAGATAGTTCCACTAGAAAAAGTAATATGGAGGAAAGATAAAAGCTGCTAAAATTGCAATTCAAGGTATTACATGCTATATAAAAAAACAAGAGCAAAACTGAATATTTACATGCAACCTGAGACATAAATAATGTTGCAAACTTCAGGACCCTGTCAGATCATATATTCTTGGGAGAAAACCCATTGGCATCAAATTCCAGAAAGATTTTTTCTTTTTTTTTTTTTCAGGAATAGACACTTTCTGGGGGAAGAAGCATCCTTAAAGCCCATATAAAAATGAGTTGAAAGTTTTTAATAAAAAGCATGTACTTTCTAGATAGTAGTTTCTTAGAAAGCAAAACAAAACAGATTTTTTTGTCTTGTTAAGAATTAAGGTATTGTAGATTTGCCAAAATAAACTAAATTAATTCTTGTTTTGAATGTGATGGTTGATCTAAAACAGTTTGATATGTTCTTCATGTTTCTCATTTGGAATGAATCCTTTTCCTGAAACCTTTTGATGTCAGTTCGATGCAGAAGTTACAGCAAGCTGAAGGACTGAAAAAATATGTAGCTATTCTATAAGTACTAAGTTAGTCCTCAAGTAGTTTGGATCAGGCCCTTATGTATTTTAATACAAAATTTGTAGCAAACTTCATGATGAGATTTGAAATGGCTGTTCCTCATTAGAAAAAAAAACCCCACAAAACAAATCAGCGTCTGTCAGGAAAAGGTCATTCACAGATAATTGTTGAGAGTTATCCTATAGAGAATACCATCTTTCAAACTGTGATTCTTGACTGTACATTTGTTCAGAAAAGGTCACTGTTATTTTCTTCTCTAGCCATAGTAATGGATTAATTTTAGAGTAATGGATTAATTCTCTTTTCTTACTTTTATCTCCTCCTGAAACAATCAGGTTTTTTCTGAAAAGTCTGCAAAACAACTTTATCTTTTGGCAAATATCAAGGATGGAGAACACTAATATATATATTTTTTAAAAAATACAAACTCCCAAAATAAACACATGACTCAAAACTTGTGATCATCATGGTCAAGTTTTTTTCCTTTCTTTTGTTTTAAGTTTGATTTGGTTTGGTTTTTTTTTTTTTTTAGTACTAACTTGTGTTTAACTAGGGCATGGAAATGTAAAAAAAAACCCTGTAGATTTATGTTATCTTAAATCCAGCCTAAATTGCTTATGAGGAACCCAAGTTCTGCTTACATCCAACACTTCAATCTTATCACATATTTTGCCCCACTGTTTATATAGATAAATACATAACTCTTGCTTTGCTGGATAGTCTATAGTTTCCTTTTGATGCTTGACTACAGATATGAAATCTTATGTAGACTTATGTGATCATATTTGGAAAGACAGACACCAGCTTAACTTCCATAACAATCCAAGTCTAAGAAAATAGTCTTTCAGGAAAGTCAAAACTGTTGAGATCTTGGTCATGGTCTTGAAGACTACAAGAATCAATACAAGAAATGTGAGGCTGGTAGTAGATTACTCACAAGCTTATTGTATTGCTTCTTTAACCAAGAAGCAGTAGATGTTTAGGCCTAGAGGGGATTAAATAGAATTCAAAAAGAGTTCTTTTCTAACCCAGAGGAGTTCTCTTAGTGCTAAGCCATTGGAGAGTCATCACAGAAGCATTTTAACAAAGAAGTATCCCTGAAGTTAAGTAGGTAATTGCATAGGATATGTGGAAGTCAGGACATAGAAAGGACTTGTAGTGATCAGGATACAATTACCTAGTTACCATTTTGATTACTGTTCTTCCAACTGTTTTTGTTTACTTTTATTCTTTTAATTCAGTAACAAACTAGTATAAAAGGCACATTCTAAGAACTCACATTCTGTTGACACCCCATTTTCTTTTCAGTGTACCCATTCTTCAAGTGAAAATCAGGTTTATCACAAGTTCATGGATCTTACAACTTTTTATGCAAGACCTCTCAGCTGCATATTATTTAGTGAAGAGTACAACCTAGAAATGCCAGAACATAAGAAGTGCTTTTGTAGGAGGCAGAAGCAATAAATTGAAGCCTTCTCGCACTAAGGATGCACTGAAAATACAGTTCTCTCATTCCTGGCAGGCATTAAAAGCAGTAGGATACTGTAGAAGACTAAGATCACGTTTTTATGCCTTGTCTTCCTTTTATTAGAGTCAACTTCACTCTACTTGGCATTGATTCTAAAAAAAGTATAGAGAGCCTCTATGCAAAGCCCAGGTATAGGATTCCTGGTATTTCCTCCTGATTTCTTATACACTGAATGAAAAGAGGCAGAATTAAATTTTTCTCATTGCATTTACTCAGTTTCTCTTCCCTCTAACATAAATTATTAAAATACCATGCAAAATGTAAACTCTGATTTAGAAGTTTATATGTTGTAGAACTGGATTCTTCAATTCTCAGAATGGGAAGTTTCATTACTGTGCTTTGCTTTAATAGTTTGATACGTGGTTGGGTCTCACCACACCTCATTTCTGATGTGCAGCACCAGAACTAATCACCTTAAATCCCCTTTATGATCAATGGGGAGAAATATTGATTCCTAGGACTTGATTCTTCAGGCCTGCTTAAGATGTCCACTTCAGAAAATACTTCATCATACCTTAAATTGCCTATTCCCTATTTACCATAAAGGGAGTCCAAAGTGACTTGGTTATATCTTTAGTAGACATCTGTTATCGTCTGTACTGCATGTAGATGTGAATATTTGGGTAGATGAACACTTTTTGTTTTACCTTTGAAGTTACAAATACTGTATGTGGGCAAGTGGCTAACTTATTACATTTCTAAGCAATGTACATTTTTAACTCTCTTTGTACTACAATTCTATTCCACTTTGTTCTTAACTAAATATGATATTTGCAGGTCAGCAGAAAGAATAGGTTGCTCATCTAACTATTTAAATAAGGTCAGTATTCAAGCAGGCTAGCTAGGGATGTGGGATGTGGCCTAATCATTCAGTTTGGAATGGACATCAGGAGGTCATCTAATCCAGTCTTTTGCTCAAACCACTTCAACATTGATTTCAGACTGATATGCTCAGGGCTTTATCCAGTCAGGTCTTCAAGACCTCTCAGGACAGAGAATCTGCAGACTATTTGGACAATCTGTTCCACTGTTTGATTATCCTCAGTGGAATTTTTTTTTTGCTTTGCTCCAGATTGAATCTCTCCTTATTTAGTTCATGATGTTATCACTCACTTTTCCACCACTCACAGCTATTAACGTCATGGCTCTATCTTCTTGATGACCTCCTCGCAGGTATTTGGATGCTGCTGTTAGGTCCCCCGAAAGCTATCTCTTCTCCAGACTGAATGAGAACAGTTTCTTCAGCCCCTCTCACAGGGCAGTGCTCCAGCCTGCCAGCCATCCGGTGATGACTGGCTTGTTACTACAGCCCGATGTGCTAGGACACATTGCTGACTCATATTTAGTCTGTTGTCCACCTTTGAAGTAGAGCTGTTCCCTGGCCACTTCAGCGTCAGCTTTTATAATTACAAAGGTTTCATCCTTCCCAGGTGCAGTACTTCGCCTTTTTCCTTGCTGAATTTCATGAACTCATTCCTTCAGCCTGTCTAGGTCTCTCTGAATGGTAGCTCTGCCCTCAAGCATATTGAGTATTACTTCAAACTATTGAGGTTTCCCTCAATAGTTTCCCTAATTTTTTCTTTGTAGTAGTATGACCACAGTCTTTCAGTACTTAGCAACATAGTGAGTCCCTGGTGGCTAAAATTTTCATATGAAACTGTAAAATCCAGGTTTAAATTCCAAGACTGAGAGTAGCTTAACCCTAGGAACGGTCTATACTGTAATATAATTGTGATACGTGCAAATGAGTATTTGTGCTTGCTTAGACAACCAAATAATTAAGCTGTCACAAAGTTCCAAATAGCCTAGGTATTTCAGGCCATGCAGATTTCCATGCTTATTGCAGAATATAATTTATGCCAAAATTTGCTCTGATACCTCTACTGCGTAGCTATACCATCAACTGAAAAAATCCAGGAATTCAGAAACATACCTACTAATGCCAGTATGAAAGGTCTATCTGTCCTGATATATCTTTTTTTTCTGAAATATTCCATTAAGGAAAAAATCTTCCAGCATACACAAGACAAAAACAAATTTCAAAACTCTGATTTTTTTAATGAAGTAGATTTTTCTACTTTGTAGCCAGATCTACCTATAAATATTAATACACAGCTTCTATTAGTTTAGCTCCTCAAATCATTCTGTTTCGCAGATTGCCTGTCAAAATGATATGGTATATATAAAACAGAACAAAAAAATAATTGATATAATTTAACCAATGTTATTTTAGCTGATTTTGCAAATCAGCATAGATTAATTTACTGTGATTATTTCTAGCAAAATACATTAAATAGATTAATCTCTTTTCCCCTCACACTTAATTTCCTGAAGAGACCAGCTGGGATTTGGAAGAAACGTAACATATATATAAAAATGTCCATGATGAATATATTAATTTTTTTTCCTCCAATGGGCTAATGAGCTGCTTCTGATGTAAACTGAAGATGCTGGAGCTACATTTGAAAACCCAAAATCTTTGGTCTTCTTTTGAATGTAGGGAATTAGGGACTTTACTTCTTCTTCTGAGATTTGTGTCATGGATTTCTTCTAATGCAAGACAGACAGTGATCTAAAGTCTGGTGAAAATGCACATTTTCACTTTCCAAAATTAATAAAGCATTATTGTCCAGTAGCGTTCAAAAAAGTTCAGGTTTTCGGAGTAGTGTAGACAAAACTGAGTTTTGCTACCTCAAGGCTGAAGAGCTGCCATAGTTAAAAAGAAGGGACTGAAGAGGACAAAGCAACCTGCTAGTGGGCAGAGAGCTGCAAGGAAGGAAAACCCTAAAGATTTAGATTGTTCTGTCAGTACCTGCTGCTGCTATTAAGTGAAATACTGTCTTAGGTTACCTGTGCACTTTCTGATTTACCACTTTCCAATTTCACCCTCAGCTGTGGGGAACCAGTGTTGTAAAGCACAGTTGTTCACAGGTCCTAGCTTGTTTGTCTCTAGGTATTTGATTGTTTACATCATTACTGCTTAGTACCAGGACTGACTCCCAGTATGATTGTGTTACCCTACAGAAGCTAAAGCTTTGTTCATTAAAATTGAGTTTTCCATGTTTGGAGGTCAAAACAGATTAGAGAAGTCACTCTGTGATATTTATGGTTTTGCCCTTTGCCGCAAAATTTCACACTGTCGCTATGTGATGCTTCTTTTTAATTGAAATTAGGTAGATTTTTTAGAAGAAAGTCTTTGTTCAATTGTAGCTTTTCAAAATCCTGTCGGACTGTCTATCTTTTTTTCTGAAGTACGGCCAGATGAATGGCATTGCAGTGATGACACTGACTTTACACCATGCTCATCATGATACACTGCATCAGCTTGAGTGGTACAATTAATGAGACATGACCTTATGCCATTCTGAATGTCACTGCAACATTTTTTTTTTTCCCCTTCATTCCAGGAATAACTGTCAGAAATAATTTTTTATTGTGTCAACTACTCAAATACTTATATCCACAATGCTATGTGTTATAAAACACCTTATCTTCAAACAGTTTGGCAGTTAACCCCTGGAATATTTTCTCTAACCTTTAAATACTCACAGTGTTTTCCCAAATGACTGTCTTTAATTTACCTCACTAAACTGCACAGTTCAGTGCCAGTAACAAGCTCTCCTGATCATTTAACTTATCTGTTCTATACACTAGGCTTCCATGATTTGTTCTCATTTTTTTTTTTTCTGGCCTCTCCAGAAGTTTTAGAATATTCTTTCTTGGCAGATCATGATTTTAGGGTGCTTGTTTAAAAGCAAATTTCTTCTTCATAATCCGTGGACTGCCTTTTCTTGGTGTGTGGGAAGTGGTTGTTGACACCCCTGCAAGGTCTTGTGTGGGTAGGTAAGCAGAGCAGTGCATGGATTCAAGAGCCATCCCACAGGTCTCCAAGAAGAATTTGAATTAAACAGTGATCAAAGCTGTGGAGGAAAAAAACTTGCTGTTTTAATTCAGAACTTTCATTGGAAGAGGCTAAGGGTTTTTTTTTCCAGGTATTAGTATAAATTATTACAGAACATGTACCATTAGTGTCTGGCACCCCCTGGACATTTGTTTTGACTAAGCTCAGCAAACCTACTCACATTAATATTAGCGAGCTAATCATTACCTTATTTCTGTGTTACAAAGATTTTATTCTCCGCTAACTGATGTTACTTCAAGTACTTGCAAATATTTGGCTTTCACCATTCCACTGAAATAGTGATCCTCACTGTAGTAATAGTCCTATTTTGGATCCGGTACAACTCCCATTAGAGCTGTTTATTGGATTAGAGGAGCACTGAAGTAATATTCTGATGGTGACCTTTTGCTCTGGAGTACAGTTAGCAGATGTCTGTTACCCTTTAATTCATTTATTGCTAAGATGTTCCTGTTGAGTTTGCTTTAGTGTTGTTAGTAAAAAGTAGTTCCCAGCTTATTCAGGAATTGTTCCTTCCAATGTATAGGGAATTTATCCCTTTATCCCATAAGTGAAGTAGCCTGGACAACTTAAGATCATATATTTTGTTCATTTTTCAATTAGGAAAGAAATTAATTCTGTTTTCCTTCATTGAAATGTTAAAAAAATATGCTAACAAATTCATCTTTGATGGAAAGAAAGGCAAAGGTGTTTCACCATGCTGCCCAATTTTGGAAACCTTGACTTACTTGCTTTAGCATGACAGTCCTCCCAGGCTGTCTGTACAGTAACAGGAGAAAGATGGACTCCCTCTTAAGCATGACTCTTTATAAAACACAACTTAAGTTTTAAGTCAGCCTTTGGCTCTTTGGGTGAACCCCTTACTCTTTGTCCTTTGACTCTGTTAATGACCCCACAGAAGAAAATGAAACAAAAACTATAATACCAAAGGCAGCCTGATCTTTCCCCAATAACTTTCCACCTCCTATTAACAGAGTTTTAGGTAGATGCTGAACTAGAGTTTTAATCTGGACCTTTAACAGACTCTGAAATAGTTTGCTACCTGAAGGATGAAGCTTTGGGTTTGCTTTTTTAATATTTTTGGTAGTTTTTTTGTGCTGTTCTGTCCTTTAAGAAATACTCTATACAGAAATCAGGATGCAGCTGCACACAGTGGAAGTACCAGATTTTCTGTTTCACTCTCTATTTCTTTGTTAATAATTTCTTAACTTTATATTTCCTTTTTAACTTCTGTTAAGCAGGCATTTCCTTAGAAATATCTACAATGACTTCAGAAATCTGTCCTCTAAGTGATAATGGCTCATTTAGAACCTATCATTTTATATAGGATTTTTTTCCTATGCTTATTACTGCATTTGTCGACACTGAATCTTTTTTTTTATATATTATTACTCATTCATTTCTCGAACTCTGTCATCAGCACTACCACTGACTTTCTTGAATAACTGTATATCATCAGCAGGCCCTGTCACTTCACTGTTCATGACCTTAAGTTAATTATTTTCATTGATACAGTGAGTCCATGTCCTAATTCCAATATCCTTCTTCCTTTGTGATTATTGGTAATTTTTAGGCTTGATTTTATTTTCATATTTAAATCAGTTACTAATCCATCAATGAAACTTGTTTTTTACCAATGATAATTCATTTTTTTAAAAGCCTGATGAATGCAGTGAAAACCACATAATGCAGTGGGTAAGCAATTGGCTGATTGGTCAGGCTCACAGGGTCATAGTGAATGGGGTTACATCAGGCTGGCAACCGGTTACTAGTGGGTTTCTGCAGGGATCGATCTTAGGGCCAGTACTCTTTCATAAATGACTTGGATGCAGAACTTGAATGTTTAATAACTAAGTTTGTGGATGACATGGAACTAGAGGGAGCTGTTGACACTGTTGAGGGCACAGAGGCCCTGCAGAGGGATCTGAAGTTGGAGAGTTAGGCAATTTCAACCGCATGAAGTTTAACAAGGGCAAGTGCTGGATTTTGTGTCTTGGATATAGCAACCCTGTATATACATACAGGGAGCGACAGGCTGGAGAGCAGCCCTGCGGAAAAGAATCAGTGGGTTCTGGTTGAGGGTAAGTTGAACATGAGCCAACAGTGTGCCCTGTCAGCCAAGAGGGCCAACAGCGTCCTGGGGTACATCAAGCGCAGTATTGCTGGCTGATTGAGGGAGGTGATTGTCCCGCTCTGCTCTGCACTGGTGCAGCACCACCTTGAGCACTGGGTGCAGTTTTGGGCACTACAATATAAAAAGGACATCAAACTACTGGAGAGTGTCCAGAAGAGGCCACAAAGCTGGTGAAGGGTTTAGAGGGGAAGATATATGAGGAGTGGCTGAAGTCACTCGATCTGTTCAGCCTGAAGAAGAAGAGACTGAGTGGACACCTCATCACAATTTACTGCTTCTTCACAAGGGATGGAGGAGGAGCAGGTGCTGATCTCTTCTCTCTGGTGACCAATGATAGGAACCAAAGGAACTGCAGGAAGATGTGCCAGGGGAGGTTTAGTTTGGATGTTAGGAAAAGGTTCTTCCCCTGGAGGGTGGTGGAGCACTGGAACAGGTTCCCCAGGGAAGCAGTCATGACGCCAAGCCTGACAATATTCAAGAAATGTTTGAACAATGCTCTCAGACACATGGTGTGAATTTTTGGATTGTCCTATGCAGGGACAGGAGTTGGACTCGATGATCCTTGAGGATGCCTTCAAACTTGGGACATTCTATGATTCTGTAAGAACATTATGAAAACTTGTAACAGCCTTTTGTATGCAAGTCTGAATGGACCACCAATATTCATGTGCTATTTCACTTCACAGAAATCTAATAGTTCTGTGAGGTACAACTTTCATCCTGTAAGTGTTTAATTATTGATATTGAACTCTATACGTCCATGTATCTCTTCATAATTGTTCAACTCTTTGTCCCTGCATTATCTCTCAAACTTTCTCTTAAAGGTCATTTTCTTATTCTATTACCAAATCCAGCTAGAGCAAGTAATAGCTACCTATCATTGTTAGTGCTTTAAATGCATACATACGAAGTATTTAATTGTAATTAAGTTAATTTAGAGCTCTTAAGTGATTCCATGTGGTCTTTGAAATTTCTTTCTTTTCATTTTATGAACTGATTCTGAATCCAAGTCTACTGCTGAGACATCACTTGTCGGCATTTATTTCTTTCTCACCCCATATAAGCAAACCCCAGTCTGTCAAATTCCCTTAGCTATTTGTAGTGAATGCTGATCTAAAAATATACATATATTTAATTTTAAGAAAAGGTCTGGTGAATGATCTTTCTATTCTTGATCTCCTATTAGTAGGAGAAGATTCAAGTGTTTTGGATCATCACAGTAGAAGTAAATTTCTGTTGGTTCAAAGTAATGAAGAATATTGCCCAGTGCATAAAGTCTTGCGCATTCATCATATAAACACTAAGTATTGGATTCAGATATAGCTGTGTACATTAATAATTTAATTTTGAATAGTTTCTATGTATTTTTCATGCAAAAAGAGTGTATTAAAAATACAGTTGTTGATGAAACTCATCTAATAAATGCAGAAAAAAAACCAGTTCAAAATCTTTCAGTGACATGCTGTTACCTATTTTGAGGCTTCAGTGATCAGAGCCTTGATCAGAGCCTTGATCTATGGAATGTAATATTGAAAATGTCAAGTAAAAGTTTTCAGAATATGGAATTAAAATAGAATAGAACAGACTATTTCACTTGGAAGGGATCTACAATGATCATCTAGTCCAACCACCTGACCAGTTCAAGGCTGACCAGGTTAAAGCATGCTATTGAGGTTGTTGTCCAAATGCCTCTTAAACACTAACAGGCTTGGGACATCAGCCACCTCTGTAGGAAACCTGTTCAATGCTTAACCATACTCTCAGTAAAGAAATGCTTCCTAATGTCCAGTCTAAACCTCCTCTGTCACAGATTTGACCATTCCCACATGTGCTGTTACTGAATACCAGGGAGAAGAGATTAGCATCTTCCTCTCCACTTTGCTTACATTGTTGTTTAATAAGGCAAGGAAAAGTAATTTGAGGGAAAAACCGCTAAGACAAAGACAAATCTATACTAACTGAGCAATCATCAGTCAAAAATGAAAATATGCACTTCAACCTTAAAGCCATCGTGTGTGTGAATTATAATGCATTTATATGTAATTTTTACATATGAAAACATATGTAATTACCTTCATATGTACATAGCAGAGCAATATGGACTCCAAAAGGATTTTTACAGTGTCAGGTTTCTTCTATTCAGATTAGGAAATGTCAGTTTTATCCAGTTGCAGAATGCTATTGTGCTTTAGGGTTTTTTTTTGATTTAACACCAAACCAAGAACTTCTATTATCCCCTTTCCCAACAGAAACACATTCTTTAAAAAGTCTTAAATAATACTATCGCAAGTTTTAAAAACTTGAATTTAAAAGTGAGAACATCATAACTTTGCATATCGTTGGCTAACACACCTCAGTAAATAATGATGAGGTTGCTATCATTGTGCTGTAAATCAAAATTTCTGATGTTTACTCAGGCAGTATAATTGTGATTTATTGTTTTGTTATTTTTGTCATGTCATTTCTTAAAAATGAAAATAAAATTAAGTGCTTGGTGTCAGAAGTTGGCATTGAATGACTGTAAACAAAGAATTACAATGCTTCTGGAAAACATAATTTTAACACAAAATAAAACTTGTTACTCTATAGAATACAAACATGGCATTTTCCAGATAGCTACAACCTACATATTTCAGGATGGTACCTGTTAAAAAAAAATAACAAATGTGTAAAATGACATTTATCACTAATCAGAAGGCATTCACAGAGCAATAAATTTAGATTATTAGCAACCAGCTACCGCTGAACATTAAAAAAAAAAGGAAGGAGAAAGAGAGAGAGGGACAAAAAAAAAAAGCGAAAGAATGAGAGAATGAGAGAACGCTGTCCACTGCTTTCCAGGAACAGCGTAAAGCTATACCAAAGGACAAACAGATGACATTGCCTCCATTCATTTTCATCTTTTCTTTAGAAAAAAAAGCCAAATCACAAAGCTCTTTGCTAGTGTTACTTTCCCCACTTACAGCTCCCCTTTTGGGTTTTTCTCTATGTTGTCTTAGTCCCTTTCTTAGTGTTATAACTTGTAATTCTCCATTCAAGGGCTGTTATAGACTAATGTTGGTCAACTACACAGCAACCTGTTGCTTCTTTTCTGAAATGAGACTTGGGATGCTTCCTCATGCTTCATATTTTGTGCCAGTTTTGAATGCTAGTGTAATGGAGGCAATGAATGATAATAAAGGTTTCAGGTAGCAAGAAAGAGAAAATTAGGGAAGGGATAAATTATCCTCTTCTTCAGGACTTCTCTCCTTAGCTTGATGGCTAATGCAGGAGAAACAGATTCATTCATACTTGTTCTGACCCAGCTGACAGTAGAGGCATTGTGCATCAAGAGCATGATGCCTCAGGCATACAGGATCTGCTGTTCCTCAGTGGTGTCTACATGAAACATGTATTTTATATCCACTTTCCTGCAGTAGCTTTCCTGAAGTAACTCTGTCAAGTTAAACTACTTACTTTCCTGTTCTTGCTCCCTATTAATAAATAGCTTCCAAAATGATTCTAAAAATATACCTATTGGGAAGATTCCTAACGTGAATAACCTGAATTAAAGCTTTCAGAGAAAAAAGGAAAAAAATCCTCTCTTCCAGAAGATCCTTGTTATCTTTGTATATTCTTTTATGTACACTTTTCTGTTTTCATCCATCTCTGACAAAAAGTTAAGAGAAACATGCAAAAGACAGCAAAACAGGTAGATCTGCCAAAATTGGTAGATCCCAAGGGCTTTATGAAAATAGTAATCCATTTTGTTAGGAACAGATAATGACATTTCATTCCCCTTCTGATTTGTTGGCAGAACTGAAAGTTAAATGCAAGGAAAAATATCACATGTTGAGTAAAATCTTACTTTGTAGTTTAATTAAACTCAGTATGCCGTATGGTGGATGTGGTTTAGCTTTTCCATCAGTGAGGGTAAAAATATCATCCTAAGAAAGGGGACTGTAATATGTTGATTGTGAGATGCAAATTCTTCAAAACTCCTATTTGTATTCTTTTTTCTTTCACAAAACAGAGTGTGTAGAGTCTCATGTCATCCTTTTGGGCAGAAAATTACCATAGAGCACATTACCACAGGGAGTATTATCCTCCTATATCATTAACAAACTCGGTTTTACTTTTCCTTGGTTCGTGTTTGCAATTTATTTTGTGACAGCTGAACTTTAGGCTAATACATCAGAGACTGAGCCATATTTGCACTCAAATACTTTATTCATTTTTGCTGGGAGTTCAGCTCTTTCTAAATGGGGCACAAACTTAACAGATAAAAATGGTAGACACACCTAAATGGTTTTCTCTGATTTCTGGTAAGTGATATGAAGTGCTATTTTTCTTCTATGTAAAATAAAATGTCTAACTGAAAAGAGTCACCTAAGCTGCCTTTACAGCCAATGGAGATAAACAAGTAAAACTGTTCATGTCACTATTTTATTCAACTGTTCTAATGGAATGGATAAACTTCAGAGACAGCTGATGGTCAATCCCACCTGCAACGGGTATCAGGTCTGAGACAGGGATATTTAGTGCTGTTTGTAATACTATTTCCACTTGGCTTCCAGCTATCACTCCAAAATGAAGTGGATCTTTTGCATAGATTTTGTATTATGTCTGCCAACTCTATTGATGCCTACAACACCTGGAAATAGCAGTGCACGACTAAGCTTCAATACCTGAATTATTCCCCTAACTATAGGCAATGAAGACTGCCAAGGGAATTAGCTACTCTTTAAATCCTAATTCACTAGCAAAATTGATTCAAGTTTAGCTATGCGGGTGCAGACCATTACTTCCCATGAGTTCCAGATTAACAAAAAATGCACCGGAGCAGACAGTCTAGGTAGATTGCAGAGAGTATTTGCAAATAATTTTCATCTCTTTTGCTGGAAAATTGTGATAGCTAAGAACGGTTATTTTACAGGAGAAATAAAAGGGCTCCCAAGTAAATGTACCAACTGAGCTTGGGCATTTTGAGTATTAAATAGCAAGAAAATAGAAAAAAAGGTAAACCAGTTGGCTTAGAACAGGAGGGAGTAGTAAATTTTGATTGTGCAATTTTTAAGTTTCAAGTTTCACTGCTAGGAAGATTTTAATTTCTAATCCGCAGAACAAAATCACATAGTTTTAAAAAGAAATGTGCATGATTGCATTATACAGTCATACAGCCTAAGTTGTTTGCTTTGCCTATTAAGAAACTGCATAGTGTCTGATTCAAATGCAATGAATAGAAGTCAAATAGTGGAGGGACTGAAATCTCAGAGTTGTCTTCTACTTCGAAGTTCAAGTCACTCTAAGAAGAGGTCACATCTACACAGTATTTTTTGATTTTTTTTTACACTCCCTATAACATCATGTTCTTTACTACTCTATGTAAAAATATGTCAAAGTTAACGAAAAATGCTTGTGTATAATGTAGATATCATAGCGAAACCAAAAGAATGCATGTGTTTGTAAAAAGATTTCTGAAAATGTTTTAGCTGTTTACATTTCTGGTGTTTTTCTGACAACTTTAAGAACATGATCACAAGCCCCTCTGAGGCTAAAGACTGACTTAAGCGCATCTTAACTCAGTGACAACAATGGAGCAAGGCATAGTCATTTACACACTTCCAGCGGAAGAGAAAAAGCAGACATAAATGGAATTCCTTTGAGAAATTGTTCTGCAAATACTAATCATGTATAATTATAAATAACAGTTCCTCAAAGTCTCAATAGATTTATCTTCCTCCTCCTAAAATAAATAAAAGTCAGAAAACAGTTTACACCTATGTTCAACAAGGTTCATGGAAAAAAAATGGCTAGGGCAGTCTTCTTGTAGATTGATATGGTATTTCATTGAAAAACACAATTGGTGTATCCCAAAATTACAAAGGCTAAAAACATCCACCATATTCATATAGAAAAATAGAAGGTATGCGGAAGAGAATTAGAGCTTTCAAGCATTTAATTTGAACAGGCAATGCGTGTGTTGCTTTGCCTGTCACTAGAAGCTGTTGTTTTTATGATGATACTTTCCATACTCAAATATTTTTAAAATATTAGATATATATCCTTTCCCTTCCCTGAATTTTTATGTTTTTGTTACGTAAGTTACGCAGAAGAGGATTCTTTCTGAACATACAGTAATGATACTAAATCTTCATAAATGTATAGAAAAGAAACAGTACCTGAAGTGGAAAGAGTTTGACAATAAACACATTTTTAAAAATTAAAATTAGAACAGCAGTGGGTGCTAACATGAATCATTGATCAGACACATAACTCTCCATGAAATTGTTTTTTTCTCTTAAAGACATAATTTAAGTCTGCAAGGAAAAACACTAAGATGTCATTCCCTACCTGGCTACCTAAGCTATTTCAAAAACTTGGAGGGTTTCATATGAATCATACTTGTTGTATTATTGTTGCATGAGAAGCATAAACCCTCTTAGCAATTGGGATAAAGAATCAAGTCTGCAAGCTGTGGATCCCAGGAGCTTTCCACACTCCGAGACACTCTGGGGTGGCCAATGTAAGCTACTTTCTGCAGGTCTCGATATTTGTAGCTCTCACCCATCAGTCTGCCTTCTCCAAACAGACTAAGATGGACAATGAAGGGAAAAGTTAAAATAATGATGTTATTGTTATCTTACTGATTCCGTATTGATTCCGTATTGTTTTCTGGAAGATCTATATTTTCCATTATCTCCACAGTCCTGCAACTGATATTTAACATCTTCATAGGCCAAATTCTAAAATTCTGCGCCAAATACTTCCCTCCCTGGAAGTGTTCAAGGCAAGATTAGATGGGGCCTTGAGCAGCCTGGTCTAGCGAGAGGTAACTCTGCCCATGGCAACAGGGTGGAACTAGATGATCTGTAAGGTCCCTTCTGACCCAAACCATTCTATGATTCTATGACAATTTCTGACTAATTCTTACTTCACGACTTAGTGAGCTCTGAAAATGCTTCCCTTTCTGAGCTCTTTAGCCATGTAAACACTTCGTCAGCAGATCAAAGTTAACACCTGCCTGGAAAAGCGAGAAGCGTGTAACTCCTAAAACGGGCAGTTCTTCGAGCACAGATGGATGAACAAAGTAAAAGGTGAGTCGGTGTTGAACATTACAGACTTCCACAGCCTCGGATATTCTTTAACCTTCTGGGACGTCAAAGGCTAATTCCTTTGCTGAAAGGGAAACATTTTACCTACACAAAGTTCAACTACTGGAGACAGCAACGTCACATCTTACTGATGGTCAGCCTGTGTGTAAAGCAGTTCACATGCTCCCTTAATGGCTTTTTAGCCACTGCCTATGGCAGCATCACTCCTACTAAAGTGTTAAAGTAAGTTGTCAGCTTTTGCACATGGTAGGCTGAGCCCTTTCAGTTCTCCAGCCTTAAGTACTACCATTAGTACTTTTTTGAAAAACTTACTCAGTTATTGTGGATACTGTTGATCACAACAAATGTTTAGAAAATGTAGCCCCGCATCTATTTACTTCCTTAATGGCTGAAATTCACATTAGTATTCTGCTGTCAATTTGCTCCTTATAAAACTAGGAATTTATTTATTTAATAATTTTTGTGTCTGCTTAAGACAGCCTGATGCAATTGCCACTCAGTTTAGGAATAATTACACATTAGATGCTATAAATGGACACAAAGAACATATTTCCCTAAGGATCTAAAAGAAGAGGAAAAAGAATAACAAAGAGCAGGCTTTAGAAACACTTGTAAGCCACTTGTCTATCCATACCAGCTGTTTGACAGTAGCACTCTCCTTGAAATCCTTTTTAGACTGAAATCACACAGTGATGCTGCTTCTGAAATGTTAATGTTTTCCTGTCTAAAGCAAGACTAGATTATTCTCCGGTGAAGTTTTTTAGCAGGCAGTTAGGTCCTTGCCAGCACCAACAACATTTTGGACCCCTACTGATGTTAGAGGAAAAGAACTACCTTCTTTCTTGCTTTCAGAGAATAAACGCTCCTTGTGACTCACACTGCCTTACTCCTCTTGAATGCAGCTGTCTTTTTCTCATCAGAGTTCAGATAAATTTACAAGGGTGCTTTAGTGAAAGAAAAATGAAAAGCCTGCTTATTTTCCAAGCTCCCTATGTTGGCTTTTTTCTGAGAAACCCTCATTGTTCAATGATATTCCCTGCTGAACTCACAAATTGAATCTGGGGGAGAGACAGGGAGGATGTTTCGAAGGTTAAATTAAATTGCAAGTTTTGTCAGTGTTGTCCATAAAGATCTTAATTTGCTATTTCTTAGGGGCTTTTGATGAGATTGTGATTGCACAATAAGGCATGTCCTCTCTGGAATATTTGCATTATTTTTCGCATGTGTTTGGAGTCTAGCAAACAACTCCAGAAATCTTACATGGAGAGCCTGTGGCTTTACAGCAGTTCATTACTGTAATGAAAAAGTAGTTATATACTTCTAATCAGGGAATGATGGGTCATAGCCACTTCTCACCACTCAGACTAAACCAAGGAAGCAGGAGGTCTTACCCATGCTTTATATGACATCACATGTCTAGCACTGTCTGATAGAGAAAGTTGAATTTAGTTACATCTGTGCATCCATTCTGGATGGTAGGAGAGCTGAAGGTATATTGCACTGGTGTCTGAGAGGTGACCATATGGATCCTCAGGAGAAGAGGAAAGCGAAGATGGCAAGAAAAGTAGGAAAGGATAAAACATTAACTCTACATTACTCCCTTACCAGCATCTTTTCTTTTGGATTTTTTCACAAGCTCACACAAGCAGCACTGGGCAAGGTTATGCTCTTTATGCCTTGGTAACACTCCAAATGTCTCAAGGTGCCAGTCAGTATCACTTGCCACAGTTAGAGGAGCAGTGAAGTAGCACCTTTGCTCCATGTTTCTTAGAAAACTTGCTTAATGGTAGTTCAAAGCATATGCTACATTTTTTTCACAGCCGGCCTGTTCCCTCAGAGCACCAAAGGACAACACATATCTGCCTTTTAGGCACTCAGTGAACACTGAAAGAATAAAAAAACTCATAGGCTTTCATGAACTCACTGAAGCCCAGGCTAGATCAAAAGAAGCAGCAAGCCAAACTTTTGGGTGCATTCTTGAGGAGAAGGGAAACGTGACAGGAAGAGACATAAGACATTAAAATACTATTTATAGTGTTTTGTAAACGTAAAGCTGAAATATCAGATGTTTTTGCAGTAAATCTGGTGGAGTATTGCGTACGTAGATGATCACAGAAAGTGTTTCAAATTAATGTGGCAAGTTCGCTATGCTCTTATTTAGGAGTTGTAACTATTTTAATTTCTCTGTAACACTGAATTACTGAAGTCATTTTGTATTGAGGCCTCACAGATTCTTTAAACCTTTAATAATTGAAAACCTGCAATTTATTCATTGCTTCTTACTGAAAATGGAACATCAAAATATTCTAAAATGCTGTGGGAGAAAAAAAAATCTTTATCTGGAACTAATTTGAGATTTCATCTGTGTTTTGCCAAGACCTTGAGTCCAATATTTTATAACATTAGCTGACAGTTGGACTCCAAGAATAAAGAAACAATTTGCTTAGAACAATTGTGTAAGTTACCTCTCCAAACTCCTTCATATATCCTTTTACTACTGGTCCTAAATTTGTGTCAGATAATGTGAAATGCCTACCAGTATTCTTTATAATGTGTAGGAGAGAAATAAAACCAGGGAAGAATCTTAATAATTATCGAAAGAATTTTATCTAACTACCTTAAAGCAAGTAAGAAAGATGTTTGTACAGAGGGAATTTTACAATGTCTTTTTTACAAAGCAATGTTATATATTAGTAAAGAATCTTCAGAGTCTTGTCTCAGGTGTCTAACAGTCTCAAGAAAAGCATTACTAAAGTGGAAGGACTCAGAAGATAAGTCACAAGGAGGCCTAGAAAATTCATAAAAAAAACACTATATATTTCCCTTCTTAGCATGGAGAAAAAACTAAAAATAGAAAATCTTTATTAATATATTGAAATTAGATTGGAATCTTCTTGCTGCATCATAAAACAAGAATTGATTTTACATGAGAAATAGAGGTAGGGTATCAAAATACAGAAAATGTGAGACACGAACTTAATTGGAAATGATGAGGGAGTGGACATTTGTAATTTTTCCAGATGATTCAGAATTATAACCAATTACAATGAATATTGTGGAAATTATTTGTGCCTTTTTAAAAATTAGAGAAGATGAAGATACATGTCTACATACTGTGTTACAGCCTTTGGTGTTGGTCACTGTAAAAATGGGTGAGCGGGTTAAAAGAAGAGAGACTGATCTAGTAAGACAAAAATGCTTCAAAATTAAAATGTAAATAAGAAATTTGGCTGTTAAGGTTTAAAATTATAAACTCAATTTAGAGATTCAACAGTTCATTGATCAAAGGGAGAGGAAGCCTACTTTAGGGGATACAGTCGGATAAAACACAAAAACTAACAACTTAGGGAAATGCCTAGTATTTTGGTTTTTTTTGTTGATTTGTTTTGTGTACCTACAGAGGAACACTTAAAAGATAAATTTTCGAGACTTTTACTTCCCTGCCCTGAATAGTATCTACCTTCTAGTTAAATGGATACACAAATTTTAGACTAAGTCATTGGTGTCACTAAATCATGGTTGTGGACAAACTAAGACCCAAACTGTTAGTATTCTAAAGTGGCTGAAACAGCCATGCTCAAATTTTCAGCTGACATTAATGATAAAATGGTCATGAATGAGTGCACTACTTTGTTTCTACAGCAGAGGACAGATTTTATCCCACTTCTTATTTTATCTGAATGACCATTTCCCCCACTGCTGCCTGATTCCCACCTGCTATCAGTGTTTGAGATAGTCCATAAGATCTGAGGATGGGTGAGCCTCCTCAGTGAAAAATTTATTCAAAATTGCTTTGCTTGGCCACTAGATGACTCTCTGAAATATTGAAATTTACCAGGAAAAACAGTAGATCCTGGGAACAGAAAAATGGATGCCAGGCAGTTTTGTTTTATTTTGGTATTTTTTTTCAGTTGTTATTGATACCAGTAGTTCTGTATGCTGTGACAGTGTGGGACAATCTACCCAGGAGTCAAGATAAAATTCAAGCTCACGTATCTTTACAGCCTAAGCCTTTTTTTCCTTTATTTTCCTTCCTCCCCCCACCCCCTTAAAGAGTCTTCCAAGACTCGAAGACAACAAATCAAACCCATACACAAAACGACAAAATTAGCAATCTTGACAAACCTAACATGCAAAGGTGAGACTTCAATGTTGATATTATTGCATGAAAAATAGATGATGGTAGGAAATGGTGTCTGGTGATGATTCCACTGAAGGTTTTTGGCCTCAGGAGCTCCATATAGTTTCAATTTTTTCCTTCAGCAATTTCGGTTTCTTCATGGGAATTGGTCTAGTTATTCCTCCACTCCTACCACAAAAGCTTAAAGAAGTTGCTGTAGTATAAAAGCTACAGTTAGCCTACTTCCTGCTTCTCTCCTTCCTGCCTCCCTCTTCCTCCCAGTAAAGAGACAGAATGGTTTCTAATAACAGGAACTTGAATGTAGGTGTACTGAAAACAAAAATTCAGCTCTAATTTAGAATTCCACAACCAAGTGATTCTGAATCATAAATTGTAAGGCCAACAGCAGAGCTAACATCTGCAGTATTTTAGAGCTTGAGAAGCCTAGTGAGCTGACCAGGTATATTATGCAGCCCTCTGAAGAGAACAAGTGGATGAGGACTTACTTACAATAAATCCCAAGGTGCAGTCTGCTCTGGTATTTTCTGCAGAACTGAAGAACAAATGGTATGGCTGCTATTTGGTCTTCAGAATCTTAAAGTAGAATGCTGTGCCATGAGTGGGAGGTTGTTCACTGTTATCTATTAAAATGGATAGCAATAGACAGCTCAACAAACCAAGTCTTGGAAGGATTATTTATATTTCTTTAGAAAAGTTCAGGAACTAGGACTCCTACAGCAGATGTTTAATTTTTTTGGATGCTTGCAATCTTTCCCAACATAAACTACTCTCATATGGTATAAAAAAATTTAACATGCCCTAAAATCCAAATACAATTAAATATCAATAATTGCTACTTATGTCTGATGGAGTAAATGGGACAAATTTGAAGATCACATGAATACTTATCTTAGAATATGACCAAAATCATCAGTGAACCAGAAAACATTATTTATTTGTTCAGCTCTAGAAATGATCATATTTTCAGAAGAGAATATGAAAAGAGAATTATTCAGTCAGCAGAAGTTTAGTGTAAAATCTGAAAGCAGAAGAAAAAACATTTATTTTGGTTCTCTACTCATATGTTGTAACCCTCAAATACAAGCAGGAAATAAAATAATTGTATCTGTTCCTTACAACTGAAAAAGTGTTTTCACCAAAGTGATGACGATTTAAGAAGTATGTTAATTCTTATATGCATTTTCAAAACTTATTCTGAAACGTACTCTTTGTAAGTGAATAAGTAGATCAATTTAATAAAACAAATTTTAACTATGACATCTTTCCAAGGATTTATTTTAAGGAGGGATTATTTAAATTTATTTGTAAATTCTTCCAGCAATGAAAAGAAATGAGTAAAGGTCAAGCCTTAAATAAAGAGTTAGTGTCAATTAATTTAAACGATGCTTCAGTTTTATTCTTTGCTTTATCTCTGAGCTATTTTTAAAATTTCATAAAGAATGACTTAAGCAGAAACCACACAGTGGTGGAATTTCTCAGGCAGCCATTACATAATTTTTAGTAAAGTGTGAAATTCACAAGGGAGGATTAAAGATTTGTACATCTTACTTTTTAATCTGGGTATTCTTTATTCGTCTGTCTTTCACATAAGAAATGTCATTATCTGATGGCATTTGATAGAGTGATTCATGCAGTCTGATCAATCAGAGCTTATACCATCACAGCAAACTTGAAAAATATAGATGAACAGTGAAATAAGGATATACAAGTGCTTCCTGTCATTGTCTCGCTTTGTAAATCTGTCAGCTAGGAGCTAAAATTCAATACTGGGAAATCAAGAGGTCAAGAAGACAACCTTCAGAAAGGCAGAGAAAATTTTTTATTACATAAATTCACCTTTGATACTAGAAAACGGTGCAACATTGCACTTCAATGTCTTCCTCATTTTAAGTAGTTCCTTTCATATTCTGTGCCATGGCAGTACAGACAGACTGTAGCCATGGACAAATTGAGTCTAGAGAGAACTTTAGAAGCAAGTCTGGCCCTCATTTAAAACCCTTTGAAATGGATAAAAGAGTATCTATTGATCTTGACGGCCTTTGGCTTCAACTCTTCAACCTTCTGCAGGCAGTCTTGGGTCCTGATCACGGCTTCAGATGATGTTCATGTATTTTATTCAATTGCTACTTATTTATATGTATCGAACAGCACTTGGAATAGGTCCAGGAATACAAGACTTTTGCCTTCCAGGATGATGCTTTAACAGTGAATCAGAGAAAATATTTATTTTTTTTTTTTCACTATCTCTGAAGTTTCTTCAATTTCCTGCACAGTGATACAAATTTTGCATTAAGGGCATTTCTATCTCTCCAGAATTAGGTCAAGGGTGACTGGACAAGTGAGGTAAGATGGATTGTTCATGGACAAAAGAAGAAAGGAATTACTGTCTACATCAGAAAAACTTCTGTAACTATCCATGCTTGGATCAAACTTGCACATACCTAGTTGTAGCAGAAAAAAAGCTTTCATTGCATTTCACTGTATTCGAAAGCTACCTGACTGGGGGAAAAGGCGGGACTGCAGGGATTATAAGGAACTGTCAGACCAAGAGCAAGGTATCTGGGAAATATCAGCTTTTCTACTTTCAAAAAGACAAGAGGTGTGATAAAGTGTTTCTGAGATTTTAGAAAGTGAGTCTAAGTATTGCAAAGTTTGTGGCCTTGATCTCCACTTCTGAGAGAGGAATGTGCTGATCTAAGAACACGACAAGGGGGACAAATTGTCTACCACCTGCTGCCTGAATCGAGCACTCACCCGCAGGTCACCAGTTTTGTCAAAGAGATTTGCATTGATGGTATATGAAATGGCATTACCATCAAAACATATAAGATCATTTCCTTTTGAGGAAAAGCAACAGCTACGCTAACTTTGAAGTTTGAGGACAGGAAGGCAATTAGTTCAAGAGTACTAGACACAAATGGGGAAATGAATTCAATGTTGCCACTAATGGAAACTGTCAGTTTCAAACCCTGAAAGACTGGCTTCCTGTAACACATTTAAATGACAAATCCCCAGCTAGTGAACTGATTTTGGACCATAAGAATGGAATCACTTGAATAACCATGTCCAATCCTCAAAAAAGTAAACGTTTCTGCTCTACATAAATAGATTTCACAGAACATTTATTCTGTGTGCCACTGTACCCTCATGAGCCATAGACTATGTTCCAATAATCCACATCTCACAGGACTAAAGCAGAGGAGATTGTGAGAACTGCATGAATCCTGCTAAATAAAATTTCACAGATTGATCTTAGGAAGTGGACTACACTATATGCTAAAGAACAGAAAAATCTCTGCTTGTAAAAAAAAACTAAACAAGAATCTGGTTAATGGAAAAGTTCTTGAACATATGAACAAATAGAGTAATTAAGCACTTGAGAAATTACAGTGCCACTAAGGGTATCAAGCTTCGGTCTTCTGCCCGCCTTTAGTTCTGTCTTAACATCAGCTTTCTTCAGCTTATTTAGCTTAGCATCAGGGCATCAATTGTAGAATTTGAGATTTTTCTGTTACAATTTCTTGCATCACTTTCAACTCTTTTTCTCCCATTGTTCTGAATAAAAGCTAAGCTGCACCATTTATCTTAAAATATGTTAACTCAGTCACAAATGGTTACACCTACTTCTTACACTTCATTTTTCTGACATGCAGTCTGCTGTCTTGCTGCTGTACTGACCATCACTAACAGTAACTAAGTGAATTTTGAAGAAGAAGTGAATATATCTAGGACTGAGAAGACATTCTGTCATCCATAGAAATACAGAGTATAATAAGTGTTAAAGCCTGTCTGTAGGTATACTACCTAAGACTAACATCAACAATCATCTGAGAATTTTCAGCAAATACGGAATGTATCTGTTCTTTTTTAAAAAAAATACCTGCTGTAACTATCATAAAACATGAATTCATAAGTGCTAAAGATGTCATTAACAATATTTAAAATTAAGTGGTTTTGAAATCAGCTTTGCGTTAGAATAACTCTCACACTATTTCATCTTGTAAAAGTAAAAAACATTTGCAGATCTCCTAAAATAAGCTGTGAGATTAAAATTTTCTAACATATCAGTGGTGGATTCTTACACTGGAAATCCATTCCTCTGGCAGACCACCAGAATTTGAATTTGGCAGACTATAGTGTAGTGTAAGGTTTACTTGTTCAATCAAGCATTCAATTAACTAACATGTCAGTATGTTGGTCCTTTGTGACACAAATAAAAGACAGCTAAAGTGCATTGAGCCATCTGAATGGATAGTTGTGTAATTAATATTTGTTTTTAATTTATTGTAAGATGTCCAGATTGTCTGGCAGTCAGTTCCTGGGAAATCCTTAGAATAATTGACTGAGTTCAAACTTACTACAGGGCAGCAGGTTTTCCTCTGTATGTGATTAGATTTTCAAAAATGATCCAGGAGACCTTTTCAAAACTTTTTTTATGTTTTTTTTAAAAAAACCAACATTATTTATAGCACAATTATTACATAATTTCTGTGCAGTTGCCTGTTAAATATTAGAGTTTAGCAACTACCTACAATCCATGTAGGACTGTAATGGTTTTGCTCTCATGCAGCATTCTCCAACTTAGTAAACCAAGTTTTGAGTTTGACAAAGCAGTGCAGCTCTTCTTAAGACAGAAAAAATCATGTAATTTCACGACAATTTTTCTCAGGTTATCTTATCTTTGTTAGCTACTCCAGGAGCTGGTTAATCCCTGTTACGTAAGCACTAACCACAGAGAGAAAAGGCATTTGAAGTGTGTGATTTTATTCCATGTGTGTTGAGGTGGGATGAGTTTTCCTCCGAAAACACGGCTCCCTTTCTACTGCTTAGACAAGTATGTTAGACTATACATACAACATTAAGGTGTTTGAGGGAGGGGAGCAATAGGAGCCTTTCAGTCTGTTTTTGTCCCACTTAACTACAGTACGTAAATTAAAAGCATCGCTATGCAAGACACCTCCTATAGCCAATGGAGCTACAGACATCTTCAGAGGATTATGTAGCTTGGACATCTCATTCCTATTGAGAACGGAAAAAGCCTAAGTCTATACTGATAATTGAAATCAGATGAATCAGATCTTTATTTAACAAAAGTTTCCATTTTGCCAAGGTCTCAGGGTAAATAAGATGCTTCTTAGCTAACCAAGATATAAGAAGCTAGGCTGATTTGCTAAATTGCACGTTTTATACTTACATTCCTTGACGGCACTGACACCATGGGAATAGCAAGGATATTTCTAAACATCATTTCATTGGTGACAATTTCTACAGGCCCTAGAATTGATGGTTTTAATCTTCATTCTATCTCGCATTTGCATCATTCAGTTATGCATTTCCCTCCACTGATACATTGGATGAAATGTCATTTGCAGAAGACTCATTCCCGCTACTATTACCCTTGGTTTATTTTTCCTCTGACCAAAGTTTTATTGATTTTTCTACTGCCTTCTTTCTGCCTAACAGTTAATGATCACACTCAATGTACAAATAATAGAGATGCCAGTATCTTTGTGGCAGTTAGCTGTGATTGCACGGAGCCATTCTCACACACAGATACTCACAAATAAAAATAGTAACAGAGAACCCACAAGCATTCATGTACATAGGCATATTTATTTGAATGATAATGTAAACCTCACCAATAAAAGGTAGATTAACTCATAAATCAGATTTAAGAAATACCTATTGAACTTCTACATCTTGTATTCAAGATATGGTGGGTTCATTTTTAAGATAAACTGTTTAGCAGCTACCCTTTTTTACCATTTAATACACTAGTGCTAACCTCTGTGTATAAAAATCCTAATATATTTAATGTTTAGCAGGATACGATATTGAATTCTATGTTTTGTAAGATTTACTTTACAGCTATGAAAGCTTTTTTAAAATATGTGAGTAATATTTTCCAAGCTCCACTTAAGCTGTCTTCAGTGTTCAGCTTCTGACTAGGGTTTGCTTGAGGACTTCATTTTCAGGCAGCAGCAGTTTGGCAATGTTTGGAAAAAATAACCAGTTTGGGAGGTCTTCAGTGAAGTACTGAGAACATGAGACACTGCAAGTTGTCTTTGTAACACACTGACTGTTACAAGCACACAAAACAAAGTGTTCACGTTTGAGTGATTCAGCCTGAAACTAGTTCAAATAAGATTTGGGATGGTTAAATAATATGACTTGAGCATTTCTGCCAATGGGACAACTCTACTAAATTCATTTTCCTTTTCCTTAGCATTGTCTGTTTCAGTAAAGTACACCTGAATTTTGAAAAAGTTGTATGGATCCTGTAAATCAAAGTATTCCATTCCTGTTTCAAGGAAATAAAAAATACATGACAGTCCACAGCTGAACATGTAACAAATTCTTCCTCTGACATTTTATGTTCTTAGCTTATTTCCATTTAAAATCCCTTGGACATTATTCTTAGGAAAGTCATTAAAAGCTCAAAGGTATATATGAGATTAAGGATTTCAGGAGAACGAAATTGAAGATAGGTTTTCAGTACTGATACCACTTGCAGTATGCAAACATTTGACATTTCTATTGCTCTTGGGGTACATTATCAGCAAACAGTGAACTCAACTTTAAGTTTCTATGGATTAAGGGAAGTTACCAGCACACTGTGAAATGGAAAAGCAAAAGATCTTTGTTACTCAGGATACGTATGCAACTCTCTAGCATGCCAAAATTTAAAGGGTGTAGTTTTTATAATTCCTGCTCATAACACAGTGAAAGTTTTATCTGCATGTGTCTGAGTTTATCTGTATACAAAGGATGAATACAAAAGAACAGCCTGAGATTTCTGCTGAGGGTGACTTTATTTTAAAAACCTTTTTCTTCTGCCAATTTTTTTTCCCCCATTCTATCAACCTGAAAGTGAGATAAAGTAGGAAAATCTTTTACAGCCCTTAGCCAGAGCTAATGGGACCCAGGCAATATTAGTGCCAGGATGAATCTGCATACTAACTGATCCTCTGTGTAGGGGTCTGGCACCTGACACTCCTTTATATTGCCATAATTAAAATGAGTCAATGGGTCAATTAAAGCGAACTTTTCAATATTAATGACCTTTGATTACACCTAACTGAAGAATCAATGGAATAAAGTCATCACAGGCTGGAAATACTAATCCAGAAAGCCTGTCAGGTAGGCAGGTACATCATGTAATGAGGTTTAAATTTAAAGCTAAAGTACAGCTATGTCGTACCAGCAAATATACAGAGTTGTATTGTACAATTCTATGATAAACATTAATAAGTCTTTGCTTTCATGTAAGGTACCTCTGTTTGATGAAGTTGTAGCTCAACATGCAACCTAAGCTTCTTAAAAGTCACTCTTCCTGATGCTTAGTTAGATGTCTTAATTAACAGCAAAGTTATGGTGGTCCATGAGTTGTTATACTGGATCTACTTTCAGTAGGAATACATTTATTTATTTATTTCAATAAAATTGGTTTATTACAGAAGTTTAACAGGAAAGGCAGGTGAACTCATTTTCTTCCACAGCCTCTGAAAATGACAGTGTTCGCAGTGCAAGAATTAGGTTCTGACAGCCTCTGTATCAGCGATTTCTAGTGATGGGCTTGTTCGTGAAAAAGGGCTTTATGTCACCCACAGGTGGTTTGATGACGAGGAAGACTTTTGCATGGGTAAAAAGATCCATAATATTTTATCAGGTGGAACAAAATCTTCATGAGTGAGGTCATGGAATAACTGGGCTATTCCAGGTCTTGAAATGAAATTTCATCTGTCAAGGACTCAGAAGTATAACTCTCTGCAATCCAGTCCACACAAAGCACTCGCAGGTCCTGGCAGAGCTCATTTTCACTCTGTATCCATTATACAAGATTTCTAAAAACAGTCTAAGATAGCCTAACTGTGGCCCAAAGAATTCTGGTGAAAGTTCACCAAAGAGTTCAATGGGGAGAGTCAAATCAATAGTAAGCGCTTTTCAAAGTCCCACCACTCAGCTTTTGAAATAAATACATCAGTTCAAAGAAAGGTTAGATGAGGAAAGTCAAGAAATATCTATGCCAGCCACCTCCTTACTTAGGAACAATTATACAATAGTTGAGCCTTTCTGAACAACAGAACACAGCTAATTTCAGTGCTATGCTTTCAAAATATTACAGTGATGGAAAAATATTCCAATTATGAAAAAGCCCTTGTGGCATTATCCATTAAAATATGTCAAAGAGAAAGATGGATAGAAACTTCACTGGAGCATTCTTTTATTTATAAATACACAAGTCAGTAGCAGCATAGTTCATTCTAAAAGGGTACTTCAATATTGCAAAGTACAGTGCTCCTTGATATTTTTCCTCCAGTAAGTAGCAATATGTCACCCCCCCCCCCCCATATTTAACTCACTTCTCTTGATGTCAGAAGACCATGGCATACCCTAAAGAACAGATATTTGAATAGCGTTAAAATAGTCAGTGAAGTCTTGGGTATATCCATCTGTTACACAGATAATACACGTACTGAAATGACTGCCATTTATTACCAATACTAACAAAACAGTCAAGACTTCTGGTATGTGTGTGTATGCATAATATATACACAGTATGCATATGTATAAGTATATACATCTATTAGCTATATATCAATATGCATATAAATTTCTGCTTAAATATTTACAAACAATTAGTATATTTTCCAGACTCAGTTTTTATATTGCTTTCAGCTGACTGAAAGGGCATATGGAAACAATAGGAACATATGGAAAAAAAAAATCTGGTTTAAGACCAGATTGTGATATATTTATTCATGTTGAATAACATACAAGGAGTATTCCTTCTGTGGTGTCAAGCATTGTGCTGTGAAGAAGTGTCACAATGCAGCACTTCGTATTTACTCATGCTGTTAAGATATGTGCTGTTTGTTTACCTGCACCAGATAAGGACAAGTCAGAACTATATCCAGGATGTGATTGTTTCATTTATTTGCAGGTTCTACCCCATGATAATTTTCTTGGATTACTCATTTATTGACACAAACTGGGAACAAGTTCTTAGCTGTATCATATAGGAATTACCAAGAAAGATTATTGAGGTCTCCCATTTATAAGCATAATTCTGCTTGGTTTATGAGGTAAAAATAGGACTTTTCAAAACAGATCGCCCATGCCACAGCATCCAAACAGTGTTTAAATCATGAAAAATTATTTGCTACTTAAGGCTGATGAGACCTTGAATATTTTACTCATCGTATTTGCCTAGGCAGTAGCACGGATTTCCAAAATGTAAATGGTTCTATGTATGAGGGGGTGCATGGTTACTAACCCTCATTTACCCTGGAAAAGAGAAAGAATTTAATGCGTAGCTCTGAACATCTTCCTTGAACATCCTGAAGTTTAACTGCAAGCTCTCCCAACTTCTGTTGTACCTACATTTGTTCCAAATTCCATGTGAGCTCCTGTCAATATAGCTGGAGATACTGGCTCTACAACACTTCAGAGACTCAAGCCCATAAACTGAACTCCAGTTTTTGATTTGTGTCTAACACTTAAACAGTCACAAAAAAGAAAGTCAAAAACATGTTTGAAAAGCATTAACCCACTTTAACTAGGAAAATGCCAATTTGCATAGATGATTATTATATGTACAAGTAAGAATATGCTATTAAGGCCCTTCTGGTAGACATCATACAGATGAGCCTTCCATTGAATTCTACAGGAGGTTGATGCTGATGTCTTGATCCTGGCTAGTTTTACTCCTGATTTTAGCCCGAAGTAAATGTCACATGAAGGGGATAGACCTTCTTTTATTTTAAAGACCCTGATCCTGCAAACACTTGAAGAGGAATGTCTTACATACACAGATTGTCTGCAGAATCAGAAATGCCCCAAAGTCCCAAAATAAAAATATGAAAAAAAAGAGAAAAAGTATCACCGTATCTCAAATAATCTCAATATGAATGGCTTCTGCTAATGGAACTTCTGTAATTTATCTAGACATATCCATCTGAATATATTTGTTCTTACTGCAAAATATTTAAAATGAAGAAACGAAAATGCATATTATTAGCTGGTCAATTATAAATCCTATAAGACAAATTCTAGTTTACTTCCCAAAGGTAAATACAGCTAAACTGTTAATTTCAATAGCATCAGAGCGTTTTTATTACACAAAAGAGAACTTAAAAGGGGATTTCTATTATTTAGACAAGATAATACTATTTTGCAAAAGAGAGAAGGTAGAATACCACAACCACTTTAAAAAAAAATGCAGCACTGTTATTTTACATCTGTATAGACTGTATCTATATAATCTGGAGTAAATCCACTTATATGAAAAGTAACAGAAGGTTCTTAGATCATTGCCTTTTTCCAACCTAACATCTACTGTACCCTCTTTTTGATTTACAAGCAGTTCATAAAGTAACTGATCCTAGTATTCATTAATTTTCTTTACACTAAAACTGCAAAAAAAAATCAGACAGATTAAACTAACATTGTGTCAGACAATCCATGAGCAAAGGGCAGTTTTACATGTCAAGTCTGAACTCAAAGTGCAGAGAAGTTAAATATTTCATAATAATAAAGTACGCAAATAAATTCCAGACTTGCTATGGAAACACTGACACTCATGAACTAACAGCAGAACTTTATTGCACTATAGTCATACTATATCCTTCAGACCCTCATCCTGCAGTGAAACTGCCCTCAGCACAGTAGCCCAATCATACCTCCTTACGTAGTTCTGGATTAAGCCTTTGGGACCAGGACTTTTATCTTCCTCCAGTGCTATAGAACAGAAAACACAGTTTGCACTGCATAAGCAGCAACACACAACTTTTTAGTCGCAGTCAAGTATAATCATTGACAGTAAAGTTAGTTACTCTAGTAGAAATCCTCCATAGAAAATAAGTAAATCTTAAAACTAGCAGTAGCTATCCCATTCCCCTAGTTCTTCTGTAGCCATAGACAGAGGATTGGGAACTGGGCGTGCTGAGGTACCTGATCCCACAAGACACTATGTGTCTCAAAGCGAGATCTAGCATTCTCTAAACTCCAGCCACCACTGGTTCAACACATCGCATAAACAGGTCTATAAACTCTTGACAGATTTTTTCACATCACTTACCTGAATATCAAAGATACTAAAATGAAATGAGGCAGGATAATTAAGACTGTGCACACTCTAGCATAGACTAAAGCCCATTTCTTGTCACACCTCAAAGGCTGTGTCTTGTCACACTCTGCTTTTAATCTGAAATCCACATATGGATCAATAGTATATTGCCCTAGAAAATACACTATGAGAGTTTTCTGAGTGGGCTGTTTTTTTAAAAAAAAAAATTTACACAACTGTAACAACTCAAGAGGGGAAAAATGAAAACAAATTAACTTGGATGGAGAGGGAGACAAAACTTGACAGTGACAAAATCTGTTTTGCTACCTATCTATACAGTCCTCTACCTATACGCACAGCAAATAAACATTTTGATATACGCACAGTAAACATTTTGATCATGACAGTAAAACATTTCACAAGAGCTCTCCCATGTTTCAAGAGGACATGAACCGAATTTCTAATAAAATGTTAGCCTCAAAGAAATTCAAAAGGTTGCATTTTGAAAAGCCAAGCAGAAGATATTCTGTAAGATTGCTACCCGAATAGCTAACAGAAAATTTGAAACATGACACAATAGAAAGATGTGCAAAGTATCCTAACATTGCAGCCATATTACAAGTCACTACTTCAAGCGCAATGAATGAGAGATAAATATTTGTTCTAGGTAGCTAGACTGAAGAATGTAAACAGATTCCACAGATATAATATAATTTGTCCATATCTTTACTGCTGGAAATGGAAATGTTAACTCAGGCAGGTCACTGATCCTGAAAGATGAGTATAATCAATTACATTTTTTACCTGTCAGTCATCCACATCGTTGCCTTTCTCACAGCTGACTGCTCCCCTGCCTTCCATTTTTTGTTTCAAGACACTGAACAACTTTCTATATCCACTTTTCACTTGGTCTTTTTCACCATTTTCCTGCTGCCATCTCAGATTAACACTACTTGTTTCAGAACTAGTCTGTTCTCTTATTTTCACAATAATGCCTATTTCTACTGTCTCCCATCTCAGAAAGGTGCCCCTTCTGGTCTCTGAAATGCTATCTTAAATCTCACTTCTCCAGGTCCACAAATTTTAACCACCTGAACAATAAAATCTGATCCAAAGCTCCTTGGAGTCAGTGAGAGTCCTTCCATTAACTTCAATGGGCTATTAATCAGGACCAGATTGCTGTCAGTAACTCTGGTCTTAAACCCAGGGAAAGAAAAAAACCAAAAGTATCTGTATGGGTATCTTTGTTCTTAATAACACACTGCTAATTGAAGATAATCATGGCAATACTATATGCTTGGTAAATACCATCTGTGAATATTTCCAATACTGTTTCTCAGGATCATGCACAGACCTAAGGCCTTAATTCTGTTGTTACCTTTAACTGTACAAATTTGGAGCAATGACAAAGACTTTTGACAAGGTTTGAATAAATAAGCTTAGACTAGTTCCTATTGCTTCCTTTGTACACTACAAAATACCTTTCTACATGTAGCTAAGTAAAACAAGGAAATTGTTGTGTTTATGAATCAGGTTAGTAAGCAATTACAAAAAAAAAACAACCCCAGAGTTAAAATGGCTGTTTAGATGGAGTAAAAAAGCATTTGGAATGCACAACCAAAAGTTTAAAGCCAGTATGTTTTAAATTCTCAGTAGTAAGAATGTGCAATGCTGTTCTTGCAAGGATCCCCTCTAATCCTGTATTATCGATCCAAGAGCAATTTGAAGAAAAGACATTCCAGAAATCAAAAATAACACTTCAACTCTACTTCATTCTTCCTGTCTTCATAAACACTGCTATTTATTCCCCTCTTCACGTAATTTTCCTGGCACCTTCCTACCTTAGTTCCCCAATGCATTTTTTTTTATTATAAGTGCCTTGTATGTAAAACCAGTGCCTTTCTGCAGTCCCACAGCGCACCTACCAAGTGATACAGGGAAATCAGTTCTAAGAGACAATTTGAATTTGAGATATCTAATGCAGCATAATTAAAGACACACAAATACTATGTGGAGGACTCTGTTCACATTATGGAAAGAGCCATCATTATCAGACAGCAACTATTGCAAATATTAAGCTAAAACATTACACATTTATTAAAAAGTATGTTGCAACTCAAGGATATTTCAGCAGCAGTTTGACAGGAACAACAATTCACGTTTTTTCAAATGCTTACCCTATATTGTACTAACCAAGGTACTTTATAGGAGGGGATAAAAGTGACACTGCCTATTATCACATAACTGTCAAATGTATCAGCAAACACAAAGCCAGCTAGATGACCTTCACTGAAAAGGTGCAGTCTTGGGGGTGGTTCTTTTTTTTTGGTATTAGATATTTATGCTGACACTTTCATTATAATGCACACTCCACCCTCACAGCTTCTGCTATGGAAAATAAACACTTTACAGAAATGAAATTGCTGTTGCAACAAGGTTGCTTGTGACATCGTTTAATACAAAAAGGAGCCAGGACATGGTACATTGATAGGGGGGTGGAGTGTATTATATATACAGGAGTATTACTTCTGTTCTGCCATCTGACATTGATGTGGGAAGAAGGGACAAAAACAAATGCATTTTCTTTCCAGTACTGAAACATGCAAAGACAAATTCCTTATTACAAGTTCTATGCAGCTCTGAATAATAATAGACAGCTCTAGAAATGCTCCAGTATACTTAACTTGTTTAGATTTTAATATATATTTAAATACTCTAATCTGCCACTTCAAAATTTAGAATTAAACAATGAGCGAATAGGATCTGAAATACAGACAAGGCATTGCTTACATCACATTAAAAGGCATTTTTAACAGCTGTGGATTTCTAAACTTGGACTGAATAGGAGTTTTAGTTGCTTGAAAATTGAAAAGCAAGATGAACTTGGCCACATTACATCTATTTAAGAGGAACTGTAAATATGCAATAAATTGGTGTTTCAAAGAGGCAACATGCGGAATTCAAACCTATTTGTTTCTTGCAGAATTCTGTTGACCTGTGCATGAAGAGGTATTGAAGCAGTGGTGCAGTGAGAATCACTACAGTAATGCAAATCCACAGCTCAAGCATGAGATTCTAGAGGCTGGATGTCTAAGGAGCAACATGGAGTATACTTTTCTCCAAAAATACACCACTTCATTTAACCAAATAATTCAGTTTCACAGAAAGAGCTGCTCAGCAACTTTTTTTTTTTCCAAAAGAAAAGAAAGGCAAGGAGGGTGTAAAGAGGTGGAAAGAGCTTATGCATTAGGGTGACATTTAGCAGTGAACTGCAAACAGAAAGCAAAGAAGACAAAATATTTTAAATATGATACAATTTCAACCAGAAATGTGAAAGCACTGTTCCCTGTTAATAATCTGCCAGAGTTGGCTGGGATAAAATTTGGGTTGCAGCTACTGGCTGAAGCAACAGTGCTGAGAAACAGAACAAACAAGCATTTACCCCTAACCCACAACCTCCCCTTCACCTCCCAGTTAGCAGAGTATGACTGATGCTTTTGGTTGGCTGCAAGGCAAATATTAGCTAGAAACTCATTTACCTAGATACACATCCATGGCCCCAGATGTTTAAAACTTATCATGGAATAAAGCCATGAAATACAAATTAAAAAAAATAAATTTCAATTTGAAATTTTATTAGCATGTTGCTAAAATGATCAACATCAATCAACAGGAGAGACTTTGTCCACATACTGAGAATAGCCTTCCTGCACCTCCCCCCTCTTTTCTTCCTCTCTCTCTCACTCTTTCAGCATTAATGCTATTAAAAGCCAAACAAAATACTGGCTGTGGGTGTAAAGAATGCTGGTTTTCTGGAATGTTGCCATGGATCCTGCTTCCAGTCGTGTCCCACGGAAAGAGGGTGCAGCCTCCTGTCTCTGTGGCAGACTGTTCTCCCCAGGCAGGGCAGAAGGAAATAGCGATGTCCCCCTGTTACTCCCTATTCTTTCTCATCCACTATAGCCAAGTCTTTGATCACCCTCAGTTTGCCACTGGCATCGATCCTGCGCTTCTCACGTATTAGATCCTCCAGGCTGTGGAACCTCACCGTGTGCACCTTGTTCTCCGCCAAGTGGATCTTGAGATAGTACTGCTGCTGGTGCTGGGTGCCGGCAGCAGCCTGCAGCTCCCCTCCGGCTTTGAACTCCCTTTTCCCGAAGCGGCACCAGGCGGCGAAGCTCTCGGAGTTAGTCCAGCAGATCTCGTCGCTTTTTAAGCCCAGGTGCCCGCAGGCGTTTTGCACCACCAGCTCAGCCACCAGCGGGCGAAAGCGGTACCAGCTATTCACCACCCGGCCCACGTTGCCCGCGGCCGCCTCGTACAAGCTGTCCTGGCGGATCTGCCCCTGGTGCAAGTGGATGATCTGCCCTCCGCCCACGTACACTGCCCAGTGCGGTGGCGGGTGCTCCGACGGCCCCAGGTAGAGCAGCTCCAGCAGGTCCCCCGGCTTGCAGAGAGCAGGCAGGGCTGACACCGAGTAGACGCTGAGGTCCCCAGCCTGGGGGCCGCTGCTGACCTTGGAAAAGATGCATTCCTGGCCGCGGAAAGCAGAGAACTGGGTCTCGTTCAGCACCAGCTGGTGGTGGAGGTGGTGGGTGGGCGTCTCCTGGCCAGGGCTGCCGGAGCCCTTCACGCTGTACTTGTCTGGCTGGCCTCGCTCGTCCAGGTCCTCCTCCTCATCCGAGAAGAAGTAAGCCACCCCGACGCGCAGCTCGTCTTTCTCGATCCCCGAGGGGTCCCCGGTCGGCAGTTCGCTGTAATTCAGGTGGGTGATGCGATCCAGTTGATTTCCCATCAATGACAGGGCGAGGAGAGGGCAGGAATCGCCGGATCTGAAGGAAGGGTGGAGTGGGCAGGGACAGAGCGAGCAAGAGAAGGGGAGTGCAAAGGGAGGAAAGGAAAGAAAGAAAGAAAGAAAGAAAATCAAAGCACATACAAAAGATTTCAGCGATTCCGCCCTAAGCCCCCCCTCCCTGCCTCCGTGCAAGGGAGAAACTCCCAGTACAGACCGTTCCCGCTGCCCCCGTGGTGCGGGGCAGGGCAGAGCCCCGTCTCCCCGGCGGTCGCTGTGCGGCGAGCCCCGCGGTCCCGGAGCGCCCGGCTCCCACCGCCGCGGGAGCAGGCGGCTCCTCACCGCCCACTGTCTCTGCGCTAGGGCACGGAGTTGCCCCGGGAGCCTCCGCTCCCCACTCTGCAAAGGGGAAGGGCTCCCGGGGTGTGGGGAGCGGCTGGCCCGGAGGGTCCCGATCCCTTCCCTCCGCCTGCGCGCAGCCGAGCCGAGCCAAGCCGAGCCGCGCTGGGCAGCGCTGCGTGCGGGAAGGCACCCACAGGAGTGGGTGGGGGCTCCCACCTCGGAGCCCGCACCTCTGCCACCCCGCAGCCCGGCCGGGACCCCGCAAGGAGCTGGCAAAGAGCAGGCGATCAGCATCCCCCCACCCAAGGGATCCCACTCGCCCCTCTCCGTACCCGTCGTCGCCCAGCTCCGGAAAACCCCTCCAAACTCCTTTAAAGTCGTCCTGTCCCCATGGGCGCTGCAGAGGAGGTGAGCTCCGTCCTCCCCGCCGCGCCCCCCCGGCTGCTCCGCCCGCGCCGCTCCGCTGTGGGCTGCCCAGCCCCTCCGGCGAGCCTAAGTAGCGGCGGCGCCGCTGCCGAGCCCGCCCCGGCCCCGCTCATTGGCCGCGCCGCGCCCGGCGCTAGCAGAAGGGCTCGGCGGCGTCACCGCCCGGCCGGGCTCCGCCGCCGCGCCCCCCTGCCACGCCGGCACCTCGGTACCTCGGCGTGGGGAGGCGGGGTCCCGGAGAGGTGATGCAGCGTGCCCGCCGCGGTAAGCGACTGCTGGGAGACCCCTGCGCTGAAGAGAAAGGAAAAAAGGCTTTTTTTTTTTTTTTCCACCAAACCCCCCCGCAAAACCCTTCCCAGGCTTCAGCTGAAGGGTTGCACGTGTCCAGCAGCTGTCCCGTGCCTCGGAACTGGAGGTGGGATGCCTCTCACCTAAGTTTAGCGAACTCAGGTTGCACCTGTGCAGTCTAAGCTGATATTCTGGATTTCCCCATGGTCAGGAGGGACAGGCATTTCCAGAGGGCTGGTCCTCCCCCGAGTTGTACGGGCTGTGTTAGGAAGGGATGAATAAGCTGCCCTTAAGGGGGTGCTTCTCCCGTGCCGTCCCTCCTGGGATGGAACATTATGTTAGATGGTTGAAGGTAGGTGAGTTGGCTCCTTACATTTGTCTCCACACCAGCAGTCATGTGTTGTCCTCAGATGTGACTAGAAGATGTGTTATGACTTGCCTTCAGTATGAGACTGCCTGACAGTAGTAGTGCATCCCTTCCTAAACCATTTGAAATCTAAAATTGATCATCTGTAGCAGCTAATGCCAATACACACTTTTACACCTAATTTTACATGTTATAGAAATGAAACTCAGAAATTATTAGTTCATTTGACCATAATTTCTCTGAGAGGCATTGTCAGTGATGGGATTTCAACCTATTTCTTTAGAGTTCCTAGTGTTGTGTTCTAATCATGCAAACTTCTGAGAAGTGAGAATTTAAATATTTTAAGACACTTCATGAAGAAATCTAATTACATTATGTGGTTCATATGTGAATCATATTAAAGTACCATTTTTATCCAGAAATAAATTTACTACTTTCTTCACAGTGGAAATAGTTTCGTCATCTAGATATAAGTACTTCTGCTTTCAGTGTTTGTGGATAATATCTTTCTTCACTGCTGTCCTTTTTCCAGTCTTCATCTGTAATTAACTGAGAACAATAATGCCATTACTTTATTGCCATGGTAGAGAGACATACATCCTTAAATAAATATAGAGAATTTCAGTTTCTTGGGGTATCAGTTGTATACCTATGTTCACCTGGGTCAAATACTGGGTTTCTTAGATAGATATGTTTACTTTGAATGACCTTATTCTTTTCCCACTCAAATATTTATATGGCTGTCTTTCTAGAACAGCATTTTTTTTGTTCTCATTTATTTTTTAATATATGCATCATAAATGGAAGAGAAAAAGGTTGTGTTTACTGATAGGACTTTCAAAGACTGACATCGGTTATTTTTCAATGTGGCAGTTATACTAATCTGTTAATGGTTATAGACTTCTCATGTCTCATAAACCCAGGAGCTACAGCCTAAGCCTCACAAGAATTAAGCTGATTTACAGCAGTTATGTATGTGGCATTCAGGCTCTATACAATTAGGAAGTAAGTTTGAACCTATTCTAATATATACATTTCACAGGACTAAGCATAACAGATGGATGTTATTAATCTCTGGAATTGAGTAATGCTTTTCTAATGATTGTCAGAAATTATATGTTCTTTTACGGTATGACCTTCACTAACTGCAACATTTGAAATTAAGTTATTAAAACACTCTAATCGATTTAGAGCGAAGACTGTAAAAGTGTTCAAATATTTTGATTTTTTTATAACTGTTAATGCGCTTCATTGTTAAAGCTAGTCCAAGTTGAAGGCCATTTCCGTAGGCCTTCATCAACAGTTTCTGTTTTCTAAACACTTTACATTTTCCCATTTAAAGTCTGCATCTTTTTAGGTTGCACTCACACAGTTCACACCTCCTACATTTGCCAATCATCAAGGCTACATGGAGTAATTTTTAGATAGTTCTAAACAAACAAAGTGTTATTTCATTCTTTCCATGCAAAAAGATGTAGAGAACAGACTGCTTCAGTAAACTGCAGGTGCAGAAGGAAGGAGTCTGGGTCTAAGGAAAGCTCTGTACTTCTACTAACTAGGTGGAATGCTTCCTGCCAATTTTTAACCATTTTCTTTGTGTCTTCCATGCTTTTCAAGTCTGCTCAGTAAGGGTGTTCCATCTCTTGCTGAAAGACTCATAGTCGCTTACAATTCATATCTCTCCATGACCTCTATTCAACACACCTTGAACACCCATTTTCTCGTTTAATTTCTCTTGGCTGTACACTCTGCCTCATCAGTGCTTCATGCTCTTCCTCCATCCCTCAAGAAGGACTTCTCCCCTCAGTTTCTCCTCAATCTCAGTTTTAAATTATGAAGTGTCAAGAAGTTTCCTTAAAAACCCCAACAAACAGACGAAAAACCCCCAAAATTAATAAGCATACTTATGTGTAACTGTAATTGAAGAGCACCGCAGAAAAAATGGTAAAAAAGTGTTTAAATCAACTGCTCATAATAAACCTCTCCATTGGAAGGCTTCTATTGATGTTAGAGTATGTTACAAAAGCAGTACACAGTGTCCACGGAAGTATATTGCTGTGACCTGCTGGAGATGCTTTTTTTTTTGCCTGAGCTATTTTGATTAATACATTTATCATCTCCTTTTGATGTTTTACTTCTGGGAGCACATGGAGGCTTATTTAGCAAGGCAGTGAGTGTGGGTTTGGCTGCTCTCTGACCATGGCACCAGGAGTGCAGCTTTACTCTGTTCACACTCCCATTGACCAGCTTCAGCCTCATTAACTAGAGTCATAATCTCTCCTTGCACCAGGAGAGGGGAGTTTGCCATGTTACTAACCCTAGTCCATTGCTACTAACCCTAACAGTGCTTAGCATCTTCTGAGCACGGGAAAGAAACCTGGTAACATCATCATCTCTGATTTTGTCCTGGTCTACTCTGAGTCAATTCACTTACAAATTTCCATTGCTATTTTTCCCTTTTGTGCTTTTTTGAATCACTGGCACTTTGTCACTGTTCCATTTATGTTTAATTTAATACAATGAAAACTCATAAAATATGTAACAAAATAGATACCCAGTAGCTTATTTTTTAAACCTTATTTTTTAAGTGTTCTTATCATCTTGCCTTGAGCTGAGCTTTGGAGCCTTGGACTCCCGTTTCTAAAAGCAGAACTGAAACCTCTGTTGATTTGAATAGAGGAGAATGTTTGTGTAGAAAAATTTAGGAATGCAAACTTCAGTAAACAACTAGAGATAAAAAAGTGATGGTAAGGGTAGGAAAACTTTTCTATGTATTAAGAATTTTCTCTAGATTGTAGAAATCTGTCTATTATAGTTCTGTTAATGTTGAAACTCAGATGCCAAGAAACTCGCCTCTGTGTCAGGTTTCAGTCTGGTCTGTCCAGAGGGACCTAGACATAAAGTGTACCAGAAATTCTCTAAAGTGGCATACTCCACGCGTAATTCATCTGCGCCTATATCTTCATTACAGTGTCAGTGTGCCTAAGGCCTCATTGAGAAACCTCTGATCTGGACCACAACAGATGTAGGTGGTAGAGTAACTCATATTCTGCCAACAGCTTTGCATATGCATTGTCCACATACCAAAGCAAGGCCATAATGCCTAGATCTGGGATATTTTGGGTAAATGTGTGCCCTGCCAGCCTCTTTTCTGCTTTTCTCCTGCTTTTGGATGGCTTCATGATTCTTACATTCATAGGGTCACTAAGTAAAATTGATGAGGGGCTGTTTTCTGGCCCTTAAGTACAGTATAATGATAGAGTTGCCCAGCTGAACTCTCTAAACTTCAAAACTGGGTGTGTACATCCAAGATACTTATTAAGAATTATTCCTAATCCATTTTAATCCCTAGCCAGTATGGAAGAATAATACTGTGCCAGTCATTGGACCTGTGACCTGGCCCTGTGTAGCCAACTGTTTAGACTTAACTCAGTTCCTGAAGAAGAGGTGAAGCATGACAAAGTGTATTTTTTGTCGGATAGCACTTGTAAAGACTCCATGATCAAGACTACTTCCTGATCAAGGAATACAACCAGAAAGATATTGTAGTAGAAAATATTTTGAGAAGGGATGGGGAGAAATTCCCTTCCTTTAAAACATTAAACACTAAATTAAAATTTATCTTTGAAAGACATAGGCAGGATGCCAAACGAGGAATCTTCATCCCTTCTCAGCTGTCAAGGAGCAGCAGGGCAGGGTGCATGTCAGGGGTAGGGCATGGGGTACTGAGGGTGCCCTCACCCCCACTGCAACCCCATAGTGCGCTGATGAAGGAAGCAGAACAGAGGTGGGGGACTAGGATCAGTTGAGGCCCAGCCAGGAGGTCAAGACAGCCATGTAAGGCCATCCCAACACAGGCAGTTTAGCCTTGGCATGGACCAGAATGTCAATGCAGCTCCAAAGTCAGGGTCTGAAGCTCCATCCAAGCCTCCTCAGAGCTCTTCATAATTAACTTTGGTTTTGTCCTGGGCATTTTTTGCAAGGTTTGTCTCATCTGAGTTGATCTTGAACACAAGCAGCAAACCCAAGGAAGTAGGGGAAAAACATGTAGATCCTGCTGGTGCACTCAGGGCCCTAACAGTAGCATCATGTTCATTCACTGGAGTATGAAAGAAAAACAGCTGACAGACTAGATTTTAATTTAGATATCTGTCTCTCTACACTAAATGAAAATTGAATGTGTAGGCTTTTTTTGGGGGGAAGGGGAAGGTATTAGTCTTAAATTTCCTATTATGGTGTGCAAAGAAGCCTTCCCCAGGATTGCAGCAATATGCTGTATGAACTTTGGAAGAACTGGATGTTGATGAGCATAAAGTTAGATAAATTAACAGCGAATCTTATTTCTTGATCTTTGTATTTCCAGGTTTATCTCCTTCTCAATGTTATTTTGAATATTCCAAAATATTCTGGTGTGCTGTCATTTTTGTAGAGAAATAATAGAAACAAAACAACAAGAACAATGGCAAAACAAACAACACCCTCTAGCAGACATGATCACAGCCAAAAAGAGAAAATTTGCTAATTCACAGCAGAATATTTACACTTATGCAGGCTGTAGTTTGGGTCAGGAACGTAGTCTAGTAAAAGTTTGTACTATTCACGTAAATTGTATTTTACTTTTTATGTCTGTTAGGAAATAGGATGAAATATAGCCTAACCTTGTGGTGAACCGAACCAAGAGATTAAAGCCACAGAATCTTATTTTTTCAGTGGCTACATGTTTGAAAGATTTTGGTAAAGTATGACTCATCTTACTTTTGCTAATTAAATCATATATTGGTCCAAGTAGGTTCAATGTAAGAAAATTTTTATTCAGGGTTTGATTGGTTTTATTTTCCAATAAAGGTGTAGCATTATATTTAATCATGAATAAGAGGGTTCGAGTTGACAGTGAATTTTAACCCCAACTACCTACTCTTTCAGCTTCTCTTGCAGCTGATCTTGTCATCATGTAGTTACAGGGTGAGTTTAAATTTACGACACTGCTGTAACAAGGTGTTGAACATGTGTCAGGTGAAACACATCTTTTTTTTAAAGCGATTGGCACTCCAAAGTTATTACTCTGAAACTGAAACAGATATGAGCATTGGTACCTTCTGAATATACAGTTTTGACATAGCGTTAATAAAGGTAGAAGTAGGATGATAATGGCAGCAGGTAGGAAAATTCCAATTGTCTCTTCCAGCTTCAGCTACAAATAATTCTAAAGTAAAAAAGACATAACTTTTGCATGGGAAAAAAAATCTCCAGAAACTAGTGGAGCTTCAGAAAACAAAAAAGAAAAAAAAAGGCAAGCAAAATAAGTTTAACAGTCTTCTGATGAAATTTTATTAGGTAGACTACTGTCAGATGGCAAATCAACTTTTTGATTTTCTTCAACTGACATTTTACAACTCCAGGCAACACTTTCCTAATCAGTTTTGTTGATTGGAAGCATTTTTAGAAATGTCTGACCATAAGGAATAAAGTAATGGTTCTTCACAAAAAAAAAAGACATTTTCAGTGTATGACTCTCCACTAATGATGCGTTGTCTGTCTCTAAATGACCTAATGAGAAATATATAATAAATATTTATCTAAGTGTGCGTTGGTTACTTTATTATTATTATCATATTAAGCTTTTATTATTTTTATGATATTAAGCTGTTTCCCAAGCTCCAAGAGGAAAGGCAAAATAGTTAAATAGTTTATCAAGTAAAAGAAATGAAGTTTTCTTCCATTTTGCCTTTAAAACTGAAGAGATTGTCCATTATAGTTTTTTGGGCTGTGGTTTTTTTTTTTTTTTCAATTTAAAAGCTGTTTGCAACCTAAAATTTACTTGGATGTATTATAACAGGGTTATTTGTTTGGCCCATTCATTTTTCACATGGGGTTCTTTATTAAGTCATTGTTCTGTAACTGAATTCTATTATAATTCTGCTAATTTTTAATAATATACGTGGTATTTCTGCTGTCCTAAAGGACTCCCATGAAAATTAAATGTTTAAATAAAATAAGTACCCAATGCTTCTTTCTATTAGGCTAGTTAGTATTTTATAAAATATTTTTATCTGGGAGACTTTCAATATCTCAACTCCCAAATTACTTTCTAAATATTATAAGCAATAACAAATACCCTTGACTGAATAGCAAGGAAAAAATTCAATCTGTATGACAGTTGCTATTCATAAATTGTTCCAGCTTCACTCTCATGGTTTATGATGTTAGCTGAACCCTTTTGACTTAGTTACAGAACTAGATTCAGTAGGGGAATCATACCTTGCTATATATAAATAACTTTTGGAGTTAGCCTCTATTTTCATTTTTCAAATACAAAGCCTGGTTCTGGAAGCCTAAGTCATTCAAAATTCGTATTAATTTTACAGCCAGCATCATCCTTCCTATAATACAAAAAAGGCTGACATGCACACAATTTCCTTTGAAGCCAGTGAGATCTCTGCGTACGTTCAAAGAAAGGATACAGTCTTAGATGCTTAGAAATGACAAATGTATGTAATTAGAATTCATTCATTTTGCTAAGGTGTATAAGGATTGAATAAAATTGAGACTGCACTGTGATGCTTTTAAAAATGAGTTTCTGTTTAACAAAAATTAATCTGAGTAGTCCAAATTTCTAGATTCAGTACTATTTCCAGTAAAAATGTCTAAACAAACTTTTCCCAGCCTCTAAACTCAACTTTGGGTCTCACATACAAGTAATGTCTATTCATGTATATTATACTTCCAGCTAAAAGTCTGGGTGACCTCATTAAGACTCGCAGGTCAATTGAGTTATCATTGTACTGCTGTTTTGTGATCATCTCCATACAAACTTATTGTTTACAAAAGATTTTTAGAGACGTAGAGTACCAAACTTTAACCAGTTACTTTATGTATAATGCATAAACGAGAGTAGACTACAGCTCATTTTAACTGTGTCGTTCCTTCAATAATAAAGGAATTAAGAAAACATGCAAGATTTATGTTTATCTCTAATTTTAGAAGATACAGCATGACTTGAATATACTCAAGATAAATTGCATAAGTACTTCCCCCTCCTTCCTAAAAAAATCCTCCAGAAATTAATGTGATTTTCTTAGAGAAAAATATTTGCTTACATGGGAAGAAAAAAACCTGATTTGAGAAAAGACTAAATTTGTACCTGTTTCTTACATTCTCAGCTGTGCTAGAAAGTCATGTCCCTGGTCATGTCGCTGAGAGCTAGGCGGATGCCATCAATTATTATTTAAGGTGAAAGAACTAGAAGCACTTTTCTACTTTAAAACATGGGCATTTTGCTCATCTTAGGTGTGAAAACTCTGGGCTCAATACCCTATGTAGCCACAATGGTTTAAATCTCTGTCATTCAGTTTAAGTGTATCTACTAGATACACTACAGGCTATCTGGCTATTCTCCAGTCATTATGTTGTAACCTTGCAGTTGTTAAGAAAATAAAGGAAATATGAACCAAACTTTTAATTAAGTGATTAGGGTATTAACCTGAAGGCAAGGAAACCTAGGTTTCTATTTCTGTTCCCATAGTTCAAAGACTATTTAGTATAAAAATGGAAATAACATTCAGATGAGAATATTCCTGAAAAAAAAAAAGTGCTTCATTCTTTTCTACAAAGCAGAAAAAGTGGCTTGATCCTACTTTCCTGATAACTGGTTTCTGATTTGACTGCTGATTGCAAAATGGGTGGTCAAGTACATTACCATTTGTGGCAGGCAGTCTTAAAAAAGCATGATTTTGTATTGTGCTCAGGCCTGCTGTGGATGCTTGATGTTGCAGAGCATGGCACAGAGCCCCGGGGAGGACCCCTGGGGATTCAGCACAAGTTCACAGACGCTGATAGGTGCTGTGCTGCTAACACTCAGGAAACTTCAGGCATGCCTATAATGAGAAATGCTAACCTCTTGTAAACTCAAATCTACAGTCTCTCTTGGGTTTAAGTGCCTCTGAGTTCAGGCAGCAGCTGTTGCTTTCCTTCTCAGATTACAGTTTTCTACCTAAACATCTCCATTTCCTTCAAATCACGCTTTCGATGTTTAAATCTATTATTTGCTCTACTTCTTAATCCCTGTACCGCTTACCTTCCCTTATGTAAATGGGAATATTCATACTTTTTTTTTCACCTCCCTTTACCTTCTGAGTTGCCTCATAAACAGTTATATAGGAAAAGGGCTGTCTGTTCACAGCAATTCTCACAACTCCGTTTCTTTTGGGGACTGTTCAGACCTTTATTGGGAAAGAAATTTGTACTAGAAGAGTTAGGTGCTACATAATATAGTGAATATGCTTTCCTTACTAGGAAACAAGGAATAAAAATCTGTGGCAATGTGAGATGGTGATTTAGGACTTGAAAGAGGATAGAACTACAATATCAGTGCTGGTCTGGGGAGACAATGTAACTCTTTTAATGAAACAAATGATGTTAATACATCTCTGCAGGGAACGTGTAAATGAAAGGCAAAAAAACATTGGATTTGTACGTAATGTCAAACAGGTATGCTCATTTCATTTTGTTTTCCTAGACTATCACTGATGTTTCACATACAATGCTTTAAGAATAATTTTGTTTTGGAAATCATCACGTTCGAGGGGTAATAAACCATAATATGGGTGAAATTCTGGGTGTGAAAGCACAGCACATACAGCCCCTGTGTAATGTTTGCAGTGTATGAGAGAACTGCTAATGGCAAAAGACCTTTGAAGACTCTAGTCATTGGGATAAACTTGTATAGATTGTTATTCTGTTATTATTTCATAGGGGAATATTTACCTTAGGCTGAGATGATAAACCCATTTCCAGGATATGATGAATTTCATAACTATGGAGTCCTGATATAGCCAGTCATTCTTTTAGTAAGTAAAAAAAAACTTTGTCAGATGTTGAAAAAAACAAAACACCAAAAATGTAACCTATGAAAAAAAGTAATTTTCTATTAAGTGAAACAGTTTTGACCTGAAGAGTGGGATTTTTTTAACATGCATTTTTTATTTGAATAAAGAGATAGATAATTAAATATGAAACATAAGTAGGTGGAAAGTGAAATTTTCTTTTGAAAGATGAGGGTCCTTTTCTCCCTTAATTAGAAAGACTAAATGCTAATGTCAAAACAAAATATTTAGAATCTTCAAAAATAGTGAATATTTTTAGGCTGAAACATTTTGATGAATTTAACTTGAACTTGAAAAATATTTTTGATGACTGAGTAATGTATTTCTTGGTACACAGAGTATTTGCCAAAAGAAAAAAATGTAGCTGTTCTGATAAACCATCCTGACAGCAGCATGTGAGCTGGGCTTATGACTACAGTCATATGTGCTATGAACACATGAAATGCTTTTTCAGAACCGGAAACAGATAATTCCATGTAACCGCAGAGACACCTGTACAGGAGAACTGGCCTTTGATAGCCTCCCACCATCACGTATCATTATGCCTTAGTATGAGGCTAGTTGAGGATTACAGAAATAAATGAAGCTAATAAGGACGAAAGAGTCTGCGAAGAACCTATTATAATAAATTAAACTGAAAATAGTTTAAGTCTGCATGTGTTCATCTCAGCTTTAACTGGCCTCCTGATTCTTAGTGAATCATTTATTTGACACATTATTCTTCTTTTCCTTTCTTTCTTTAACTTTTTTTTTCTGTCCTGTTCACAAATAGCATATGAAAAAGAAAGTTTTGTCAAATGTATTGATTGGGAAAAATTATTTTGTTGAATAATTTCCATGAACAGAAGTTCCTTCTTGTTTGCATATTAAATTTGTGTGTTATGCATTTTGCTCATGAGCAGAACCTTGTAAAGATTCTTATGGTATGAAAATACATGATCACAATTCAAACTCCTTTCTCAAGTCCTCAGTGTAAATAGAAGTGGGAATTTCCCCATCAGTACGAGATAGCTGGAAGAAATAGAAACCCAAAGAAATTCAAAGGAGATACAAGACACTATGGTTTTAAAAGAAAATTACTAACCCTTAGAAAATAAAAATACAGAGAGTAATGCAATGCTTGTAATATGTAATATCCAAATCTGAGTGTATTTTTTGGAACAATCAAATAAAGTTATTATTTTCCATATAGACAAAGAAAAAATAAAAGTAATTACTTGCACAGGTTCATTACCTAATATGCCCCTTTCCTCAGCAATATCTCTGTTTGATTCCAGACAAGAATGCGTTGGAAGGCATTGCCAAATGTCTTAGTAGAGTGAAAGGAACTGTTACTGCTTATCTTCACTGTCAATTATGTTGTCATAGAAGGCAATCAGGCTGGTCAGGTATGATTTGCCTTTGTAAATCTATGCTGACTGTTCTTAATTGTCTTCTTGTCCTTTGCATGCTCATAAATGGGTAACTAGGAGGATATGCATCCTCCATCCCACCAGGGACTGTGTTTAGTGTGTCTTCAACAAGAAGGGTCATCCTTCTTACCTTTCTTAAATATGAGCCTGATCTGTCATTGCCATGAATTTGAATAGTTAGTAAACAGCTTTATAATTACATTGGCAAACTCTTCTATAGCCTTGGTTACCATGTCAGACTCTGTAGATTTAATAATCCATTTTTTTCTGAGTAATCTCTTGCTTGTTGTTACCCAGTCATTCTTGTTTAATCCATGCTAGATGAGCAGAGGACTGCGAGCAGGCTTTCCTGGTAAGGGTGAGGCAAAACTAAAGTAAATTTTTCAGTTTTCCTTGTCATTTATTGCCAGGTTATCATCCCCATCCATCAGTATTCATTCATTTGGTTGCTGACTTAATTTTTCTTCATTACTGTCTCACCAAAATAGATACCTAAGTCATTGAGCACATTGAAAGCTGCACTACTAGTTACCTTAGTAATAACATGACATCTCCTTACCAGCAATGATCTTGCTGTGCCCCAAAAATGACCTTGATATTGCATTGTTCTGTGAGATAAACCTAGTTATCAGTAAGCTTCATGATACTCAGCATTCCAGAAGAAGGGGGCTGATATTTCAGATAAAGTTACTACTGGATGTTTTTGACACCCTGGATGTACAGGGGAACCACAAGGGATGAAGTATGCTCATTCATTCAGTTGGGATGACACATACACTGTTGAATGATGTGCAGCATCCTCAGTCACTCTGAGGCCTAGAACATATGCTGTTCTGTTAGGTCAAAACAAGTCCTGGCAAGCCTTTCCTAGAATATGCAGACATGGCTTTTTAATTTTCTTTTCAAGTGCTTATAAATGGTCAAATTTCAATATACATTTTAAAAGGTGTTTAAAAGCACCTTGATGGTAATTGTGATGCCTGGGCTTCAAAGCATGGTTCAGCTTTTTGAAATGAGGTTACTAACAATTTTTATGTTAATTTTTCCCTAATTCAATTCCCCCAAATGGTTGAGGTGTTTGATTGAACATTGCTAGTCAAAGAAACTGCTTCAGGCAAGTATCTGTTGTAGAAAATTTCAGCCCGAATCATTAATATTTTGTAAACTTATGAGCTATGAAAACAGGGATTTCTAATATGAAGTGTCAAGGAGTCTCAGTAGTATGTTATGCTGTTACCTACCGGCATCAGTAAGTTACTGGTATGAGATTGGGTACTTAATAAACTTCTTGAGCTATGTTTTCTTTTTTCCTTTTTCATAAATGGGTAAAGAATTTGATTCAAAAATGCTTTGAATTTGTGTAGTTCTTTGCTACAACACCTAAGCACAAAAAAATTGTAATAAAAGTGAAATGGCAGTATGATTTCAGAATGCCCATGCTTTTGTGTTTTGATGTTGCAGCTTTCATACCATTTTTATGTTGTTTCTTTCATCTTTAATTTTACCAAGAGATTCATATTAGATTCATTATTAATCCCTGCAACACTGCCTTCCCTTTTGCTGCACAGTATGACAGATTTCTGGCTTCAATAGAAATAATAATGTGTGAGATTATTTTCTATATTTATCATGTGAATAAACAAATAAACAATGTAGATTTTCTAAAATCTCCAGGCATTGTAATTGTCTTGCAAAGATTTCACTAATGCATTAGGACTGAAAGGCATGAGCAATCACTGAAAGCTTTTAAGCAATGATTTTTGTTGTGTACTTTATTACCTGAGAAGTCTCAGCATGCAGCACATTATAACATACTGCACTGAAAAATAAACAGAGAAGTGAACTATAGTGACTGGTCTTTCTGTAGGGGTTTGACATAGATTAAATGAAAAGCGATTCCAACACGTTGATGAACTGCAGAAGAGGCAATTAAATGTCTCACTGATGATGGTTAATAGGACCAATTAGACAATATGGTCTGAAATGTGACTGGTACAGTTATGGTTCCTGAGGCTGAAAGCGAGAGGCAGGGGGAAGGGGAATGAAGGATTGTGAATGGCTACTGGAAAGACTGCTAACTTGGGTGCTGGGGTTTTTTTGATCGTTGTGTAAAGGGGAAGCTGATTACAAATACTCTTCCACTTTGAGTAAAATGTCTATCATATTCTTTTCATGGTTGTGTTTATTCTGTAGACAGTATTACCGTTGCACAGTGAATAAATTTGTCAAAGGAAAAAAAGCAGCCTGTGCTAGTGAATGTCTGGCCATAGTATTTCTATATAATTACCATAAAAAAGGGAACTCATAGAGCTTCTACAGTGTTGATTGCAGTTAGCAAAATCATCCAGACTTCCATCACACTTCCACTCAAAGCAGGGAGCAACATCAATAATCCACTTAAACAGGAAATGAATACTGAAGGAGTATTTTGGGCCCCAACCATTAGATGGCAAAAGGTACTGTGTTTTTGCGTAAGGTAAGATAGAGCCTTTGTGGATGATCTCTTTTCTTCTATTAGAACAATGATCATTGCAAGGGTTAGTGTTTCCTAAAATCTATAAGGAATTTGAAATCTAAGTCTCATTTGCAATAGTGCTGCAGGAATTCTCCTACTGGCCTTCCACAGGGACAGAGATGTGAGCTTCTGCAGCTGTAAAGGCAATACAGTTGCTCCTATGAGAGTCAGCCCTGAAGCTGGAAGTACCGGGAGGTATGGGAGAGTCTTTATGAACAATCACTTTCCACACAAACCAATTAGGATCTGGAAGCAGAATTGCCACATCCTCAAAGCACTCTGCCCACACGAACAATAACAGCTGCTTGAAGGTTCTGAGTCCATTTTTTCTGGTTACCGATGTTCAGTTTAGATCTCTCTCCTATTTGTGTTCATAGCTAGAAATTAGAAAGGCCTATGTTGGCAGCGCAGTCCATCTCTTCTCAGTGTGGCCTATGTCCTAAGGTCTGTGAAGTCAGTTGGGGTGGGCCCATGTGCTCAGATTGCCCTCCAGAGAGGACCAGTCACTCGTGCTTCTTCAGAACACAGAACACAACTCTGAAGTGTGTTTCACATTCAAAAAATATCACAAAAACTAACTTTAATTATAGTCTTAGTGAACATATGCATTCCTCTAAAGCCAAAAGGATTTCTGTTTTCTGTAACTAAGACATACAGAAATTAAAATGTACAATATGTTTCATTTACTGTATACATGCAGTATATCACCACAGATATTTGACTTGTTTTTTTTCCAGAAAAAGTACCAGTATGACTTGGAACACTCATGAAAGACTAAATTCTTCCATAGTTTGATTAGAAACTGACTAAGAGTAGTTTAAATGGAGAAGAGAGAATAAATGGTAATTAGTTTTCATTAACATAGTTTAAGCAACACCTTTTAAAACAACATAAAGGTAAGCATTGAGGTGTGTGAACTAGATTGTTATGTCAGTCAACAGTTATTCTAAGTCAAGCTTAAATTCAATGAAATCAGAAGAGTTATTCCAATTCGTAATAATACAGCTTTACTATCTAGGATCAAATTAATTTTCATCATAGGAGCTCATATGGACCTGTGTTTTAAATTTGTGGCCAAAACAGTACTGGTAACACACTGATCTTCTATTTTGCTGGATAATGTTTGCAAAACATCAAGCCCTTCCTCTGCTTCTCACTCTGTCCCGCCCTAGAGACAGGATAGGGATGTGCAATAGGTTGGGAGGGATCGCAACTGAGAAGAAAACCTGAACTAAACAAAGAGATATTGCTTACCGTATAAGATCATGCTCAGGAATAAAAGGGAAAATGGAGGGTTTTAGGGAAGTTAGCCACCTTTTACTTGGGATTTGACTGGGCATTGGTCTGCCCATGGGAGGTGATGATGTGTTTGCAACACTTCTTTTTGCTTCTTCCACTAACCAAACTTTTTTAAAGTTTTATTTCTTTGACCTTTTCCCTGAGGTTTTCTTGCTTTTTATCTTCCTTTCCTCACCCTCCATCACACCTGGAGTTGCGGAATTGAGCAAGTAGCTGTGTGGCACTTAGCTGCCCACTAGGGTTATCCCACAGCAGGCAGTACAGAAAGACTGTTGCAGACCTATCTTGTTGTGAACTTGTTTCATGGAACAATACTAAATGAGCATAAAATGTCCATGTTCTGCTTTGGAAAGATATAACTTGCATTACACGGCAAGGGATATTAGTGCTGTTGGTTTCAGTGAAGCTGCTTATGACTCAAGCCGTTCCACCTGAAATGAGATTATTGTCTATTAAGGTTTAATTTAGACTTACTCTCGTTGTAACCTTCAGTGAAAAATATTTCACAATAGAAAATAAATGTAACTGGGTATAATTCCTGATTCATGGAACAACACCTGCTCTTCCAAGTCGGAACTGAAAAATATTAGGAGACATGTTAACATAATGTGAGACAAATCCTGAAATGGTGTAAATGTCTATAGCTTCACTGTTTTGAATGTGTGTACATGCATTCAGCCTTGTTTATGTGTATTTAGACCAGAATACTGTTATCAGAGAATATTATCAGAGTTTTAATAAGAAATAGAAGTATGAGGCAGCTGGAGCTGATGCATTCTCCTCTTGTTGTAACTGGTATTCTCATACAATAAACAAGCACTGTAAGAAATATTCTCTTCTTAAAATTTTAATAGAATTTAACCCATAAATACTTCTCTAAATACCTGTGTTTTACTAATCATAATGGAATATATTCACTACAAGAGTCATAAAATAGATGAGGCAGTGAAGTAATTTAGGGAATGTTAGAAATAATAATGATGCTACTAAAAGAGTTGGAGCACAGCACAGAAAGACACAGCAAGATGTTGTAATAAGCTCCGTGTGCTCTAATGCAGAATCAGCGGTAATCCAGGACTGTGAAACTGGTATTACAGGCTACACCAGAGTTGATGTCTACTTCTGGGATTGGCTTGTGTTAGCAGAGCCAAAAATAACACAAATGTTCATTTCATGTTTAAAGTAGTTCTTCTCTCTCAGCATTTGCTGTCTTTTCTGGCTCTTTGTAGTGCTTAGACTAAAGGTTTTTGTTTTATTGTTCCCTTCATCTTTGGTCTTTAGCTTCAGTTTGTGGAAGAAAGAAGGTTCTTTTTTCTGTTCCATTTGGAGGTGCAATACTCAGTAGACCAGCAGTGTTATATCACATCTGGTCTGAGTTTATCATCCAGAGCTGCAGAACTCTGCTGCTGACTCACCTGGCTGTTAGGTGTTAGGTGCTTTTACACATTTAATATATTGACCTCTTTTGGCAGGTAACCCAGAAATATAAACAAATTTAATTTTCTGAGTTTGTGAGAACTAAAGAATAAAGAAAAATCCAAATGGAATAAACCCTTGTCATGAAAGAAACAGAACTGATGTTCAAGAGGATAATACAGTAAAAAGTCAATCAGTGCACAGCACCATATGCCTTATGAAGAAAACTATGTTTCAGAGACCCCATTTTCCTATCCATGGCTGATCATTCCCTTTGAGTTTAATAACAGTTCAAAACTGGTGTCGAAAATTGTATCCTTGCTAATGATTTCAATTTATTGAGCTATTGTGCAGAGTATTGTAACTACTCTAAACTAATAATTGGCTATAGGTTTGATGCTTTTTTTTTTTTAATCTCACTGGTATTTTTCATCCATAAAACATGCTGAAATACTTTGGAGAACTAAGCCAATCAGTTACTGTGTTTAATATAACAGTGATTCAAAGAAATTGAGAGATTCTGGCAAGGGAGGCAATATACATGTTCAGAAGAGAACTGAAAATAAATGGAAAATCAGTGAAGATGAGGGATGCGGGGAAATGCAAAACTAGGTAATAATGCAAAATAAAGTGAAATATGAAAGCACAGACAAGCAAAACCTAAATACAGAATATCCTATTTTCCAGACTACAGTGGCAGTACTTTGTATTTCCTTGTCTTACTCTCTCAGAAGTGACTATATTTAAAGCAACTTTTTGTTCGATTAAAATATGTAAAACTACCAGGTTTCATTTTGAGCTCAATGGGTGTAGCCATTCTTTTTCTGCCTAGGGCCCTCTTCTGCTTCTATAACCATCATGGATAAAATTTTCAAATAGCAAATCTTGGTATGGGATTGTGATTTGGGCAAAAAAGTACTAAAGAGTAAAATGAATATCATTCGAAGTTTGATATTTTTAGCAGTTATTCATGTATAATGGGGAAGAGGAGAAAGGCTTCATTGTAAGAAGAGAGACAAAATGAACCAAACCAAAACCAATTTATCATATGTTTGTTATAAAACTTTTTCCCTTTTCTCCTTAAAAACACTCCAAAGACTGGAACTTACATTTGCTTTGACCATAAATGACTCTAAAGGCATATTTGTTTTTGTGGGATAGAAAGTACTTAAGCCCTCAGCCTGTGTTATTAAACTAGACAGGCTTGTTTCTGTTGGACTCAGAGGGAGAATAGCATAGCAGATGTGTGTATGCAAAGTGTGTATGCATGTGTATAAATACATTTACACACACGTGTCCATATACTTATGCATATATATATGTGTGTTCATATATATAACTGTATGATGATACCATCCCTCTGTCCAAGCAGGCTTTCTGTTATCTTCTGGGAAAAGTCCTTTGACTGTGCTGCCTCCCTAAATATGTTTGGGGCTGCCTAGGGGCATGCTATGTGGCAGGGACCAAAGCTGTGCTAGGGACAATGCTGACAATTAATATGGTTTATAAGAATCCACTACCCACCTCTGTTTTATTCAGTCATTTAAGTGTAGTCAGGGAAGTGGTGAGTCAGAGGGATTTTCCCAGTTAAATAGAATGCTGGAAGCCTGTGGAGAAAAGGCAGCAACTGCCTCGGAAAAGGGGACTAAACAGCAGAGGAAGATCTGAGAGAATGTTCAAGACATCCCTCAGTCAGGTTTCTGTCTGCTGGCTTATCAGGAGGCAGTGAAGCATATCTTAGAGCAATTTACAGGGACATCTTGAAGATGTTCTGGAAGGCCATATTCCAGCACACTGTCACACCTGCCAGCCACACTTTCACCAAGTGAAAGATAACAGTAGCTTTGGGTACAGCCTCTACTCTGCAGCACTGGTACCAGAGTTTGCGCGGGTTGTGGAGACTATGATGGCATGAAGAGGACAACAAAGGGAGGAAGAAGGAAGAGGTGGTAATCAGACACTTTCAGAGGCACAGGTGTAATTCCAGCATGAAAAAAAAAATTAGCTTTACTTTATGCAATGCTATAGTAGTTTCTGCTTATATTTATGAATATTTTTGGGTGGTTTTTTTTGCTTAGTAGTTGAACTGAAAAATTAATCAGAGAAGTAGTTTAGTGTTAACCTATTGTTTAAGGTTTATTATGACAATTTTTGCTATTCATTAATTTTGTCAGACAACATGGTTTGGGAATGAAAAAAACAAAGCTTTCAGGATAACAAGCTTTTTAGCAAAACTTTTTCATTAAAGAAAACCTTTCATTCTGAAATTCTAATTTTCTCAGGTGAAATTATTTGCTGTATGTTAACTTAATTGATAAATAATTTCTCTTAAAATTACAATTTCTGATGATTTTTTTTAAGAACAGAAATAGACTGTTGTATAGATTGATCAAAAGTTTTATTTAAAATATTTTGTTCATGACAAAAGAAGAATATTTGTAAGATGATTTTTTCCCCCCCCCGGTATTCAGCTTGGAAAACAGTTTCTGTCTCAGGGAAGTATCAAGTTGTATAATATATGATTTTGTCCAATGAGTGTAAGGTTTAAATTCATTTCTTTTCCTCAGACATGTGATAAAAGAGGTTGAAGATTCTGAAAAGCCCAAGGGGAAAATGAACATTTTTTTCTTAACTTGCATTCCATCCTATATTCTGAAAGGCTCCAGGGTCCATTTATATTAATTTACTTACAGTAAATTTTTCTTCTTCTCTGTCTTTAATACCTCATATGTAAGTAAGCATATGCATGCGAAAGTTGACAGTAGTGGTTTATTAATTCTTTCATGAAGGCAGAAGTACATGGCAATTAAAGATAATTCAGTACTCAAATATGAACAAAGGAAATGTTAATGTCTGTCAATAACTCGGCTCAAAGACATAAAAAGGAAAAAAATGAAATAATGAAGTAATTTCCAAGAACTTTTAAACTATACTATAAAATTTGTAATAGCAGTGCCAGACAGTGCATGTCAACTTTCCTTTTTAAACCTTTCTTCCATGTTTTTTACACCTTTCTTCCATATTTTTTACTTGGTTGTGAAAATTCACTGGAGCTGGATGTTTGGTTTTGAAGAGCTTGATTGGGAGAAGATAGTGCTTGTTGCTGAATAAACTTTCAGTAAAAAAAAAACAACACTACTAAGTATAATATTTCTTTTTCAGCCACAAAGATTTGAATAATATTAAATTTTTGAAATTTGTATGACTTTTAGATACATTGAGAAGTGCAGGGTTCTTTTTCCTATTTTCTTTCAATAATAATGCAACTATTGATGCGTTTTAAAGGTAATATTTTTTCACTTTTTAATAGATGGAGGATTGCATAGCTCAAAGCTGACTGCAATAGCCATGCCTTGAACTGTGAACACCAAGTAGTCATGAAAGTGTAATCTTTATCTGAGGTAATGCCAGATGGCTAAAATTACTCTTTTCACTATTTTTCCAAAATAAGACATGGAATTTTGAACATTTTGTATTTTAACATGACATCAAAATTTGAAGTGAACAACCCACAAGCAATGCAGAAGGACTGCATAACAAAGAAAGCCCACAATAAAGTCTTAAGCTATAACGATCTGAACTTGGGAATATTGAGTTAGCTTCTAAGCTCTGTGAAGACTCATTTAAACTTAGAAACTGAGTTATATCAGGAACTGTGGGTGATCATTGTGTATTGTATTAGCTATATTTCCTATCTTCATATCAGTAAGTTTGCTGAAAAAACTGTTTACTTTCAGTATATCTCAGTGAGATTTACACCTTGTTTGTGAGTTTCCCTAATGCTGAACCTACTGTCCACAGTCCTACAGGCAGAAGTTGAGTTGACCAGCAAAAAGCCAGCTCCAATGGCAGCTCCTTCTCAGCTTTCATTGTGGAGATAATACCCAGAATGTTCCTAACCCTGCAGTTTTGCACAGCAGAGGACCTGAGGCAAGGACATAGAGCCACTCCTCAGCTGATCTGTATGAGCCTGCCACCAGTTTAGCCCTTCCAGCTTGGGAAATTTAAGGTACTTGCACAGTTCCCCTACTCCTAAATTCATCAAGCTCCTTTTGGGTTAGTCACATTTGGACATGGTGGTCTTTAGCATGTTACTTATGCCACTAAGTGAAGAAATGTAGACAAGTAGGCTTCTAAGTTTTACCATTTTTTCTTCGTACTGTTTTTCCTTCATCTCCCATTCCTGTCCAAGAGAGCTGAGTTTCAGAAGTTTCCTTTAATAAGTTCAAATAATTTTTGCTTTCAAAGTTTTTATTATGTAATGATTAGCAGAAACTGATTTGCTTTTTGGGTTTTCATTTCTTGCTTGGGCGTGCCTTCTGATCTCATGTTTTCTCAAGCACGTTTATGCAACATTGCAAAGGCAGATTAATGATGGACAAGGGCATGGTTACTCTATGTTAAGCAACAGCTAACTGCATGTCATTTGTCAAGATTCCTGTTAAGACATGTAGCTCAGCTTTCATTTTGAAAAGATATGAACACATTTGATAGTGATAGTGTAGGTTACTGTCAATCAACAATTTTAAATGAAAAAAATGAAAAAAACCAACCACTTCCACTTCAATCAATAGGTTTTATTTTTATTGTTTTCACTGAAATTGAATGGAGTCCAACTCCCTACAAACTTGATTTTACTCTATTTCCAGTCATTTTAAGTAATAAAATAGAACTGCAAATGAAGATTACTCCAGTTTTTCCCTGCGCCTAAGTGACCTGAGACATTATTACTGTGTCAAAAATTATTGTCTTCCCATTTTTGTTGTTTTTAGATCTTATTTAAAAAACATACAGGTTATTTAGGAAAAAAAAAGAAAAACCACTCCAACCCTCAAAATCCCCACATTAGGATTTTGTCCTGCTAAATGAATCTCAAAGTAACCTCACTTAAATCATAGATTTTTCTCAAGATTTGTGAGAACTGAAGGTATTTTGATCATTAGATCCACAACAGCATTAATGAGAAAAGTAGTAGCTGCTATGATAACTATCTGTTTTGGGTGAAGACCAAGAAATTAGCATGGAAAATTTACCTGTCTCTGGCATGCTAAGACATTAAATTAAATTTTTATTTATATATTTTTTGTTCGTATTTGTTTGAACCGAGTATATTTTAGAATGAAGCCTTCTAAGATTTCTTAGTTCCTGCAATCCGGAAGCTTCACTTGACTGTTAAATGAGGATGATAGGTCAAAATGATGTGATTGCAGCCGTTAGAGATTCCCAAACAACTGAACACATTCATTGACTCAGACAACATTTCTGTAGTGCAAGCCCCAACAGGAATGTGCTTCTGATTCAGAGGAGAGGCAATAGATTCACTGCAAAGTTTGGAAAACTATGTTGGCAATGCAACTTAGCAGAAAAACATGGTTCTCAGGCAAAGAGCCATCAATCCCTGGAAGCCCCACTGGCTGTGGAAGCCCCAGAAATTATCTACCTGGTCCCCCAAATACTTCAAGCTGAATACATTATGATCTTGTACCACATGTAATTAGTGGATCTAAAGCATACAACTTCTGATTGATTATTGTCAGTGATATACAGACTTTTCACCTGAGTGAGCTGTGTTTCCTATGTTTAGTGGGGAAGGAGGCCTTTTTTGGCTGCCCTGCAAGATCAGATCTGCTATTCAGTGTCTAAAAAATGAGTGCGATGTGCAAAAGAGGACTTCAGACAGGTGGTAACTAGAAATGGACTATTATTCATGAAGACCACAAACTGGTTGCCAAAAGTACTTTGTCTACTGACGGACAACCACAGAGCAGCTGGTGGGAGCCCACTACAGGGTTGCCGCTGAGAGGGAGGTCAGTACAACGGGTTTGATTATGTTTCTACTTTGCTGGATTTCAGGTTACTTCCTATCACTCTTTTTATGGAATGAACTTTAAGGGCAACTTTGTGCTGCCAGAAGCATTGTTTGGAGGAGAAGGGAGAACGGATGCCCTAACTCTTACGCATACTTCTCCTTGAGCATTTCTAAGTAGATGTCAGCTTCCAGAAGTCTTTTTTTCACTGTTTTTCTTTCCCTATGTTTGACAGCACAGACCATCTGACCATCGTATGCTGACATCAGTGACAGTCTCATTGCATTAGAATATGTTTTTACTGTCTGTTCAAGAAGGGAAAGGCAATCTGACATGATGAGTTTAATCACATGATCAATTTGTGTCATAATATACATATAGAAATGTATACACAATACTATTGCCATACTATCATGTCAATAAAGTTGTGTACTTAATTAAGATTGCAGGTTCCAATGTACCACAGAGAAAAAAATCAGAAATGTTATTGTTCCTGAAATGGCTTAAAGACCTTACAGAGGCTGTTATGTCTTTCCATTCCCATGTATGCATGTCTTCTGTGCCTCCTTACTAATTCAAACAGGTCAAAAAGTTAGAGTGGAAGCTGAGCTGTAACATTCAGGAATAAACTATACAAACACAGAGACAACATTGCAGTTTAGGAAGGATGCATACAAAACAGTGTATGTGTATGCTGTGCTTCCTGAGAACTCCTGACACTGAAATGCCCCTTCAGTCCAGTCTGCACATTGTGTAAGATCTCAGAAAAAGTATCTAATTCTTATAGTTGCCTCAGCTGGTCTATTCTGAAATAGTGACAGCATCAGACTGTGGGCTAATATACATTATAAAATTTGTTGTCATAAGCATACTCCTTGCACAGTATAACAGTGGATAAGTAATACATTTGAAGGCTTCCAAAATTTATATCCATATATGAAAAATCCCAACCTTACAATATCTAAAGAGGTAAATAGTTAAGACAGAGCAAAAACATATGGTAGGTATACACCTTAATACACCAAATTAAAAAAATCATAATAATTTGAGAATTAAGAGGTCTCTCTCCTTTCTTTTGTCCTTGGCTTCGGGCAGGTATTTCAGTCACAGCTGTATGGTCAGGCAATTACTCCATCAAATCCAAGCTGCTGTCAGAGGAATTGCTTAGTGGCAAAGCTGACAAAAGCCCAATTCACACCATCCTGCCGGTCTGCAATGATGTAGCTAACTCAAACCATATGAATTCAGATGGAGCTGTTCATAGGTAAGGGTGTTTCAAATGGTTATGAAGAAAAATAGCACTGAAAGATTTCTGCAGCTGTGAAAAATATACCATCAGATAAATTTATTTTTTTAAATATAACCTATATCTGCTGAGACAACTAATGCATTTCTATGTTCGACATCCCATGAAAATGTTCTATTATGCTTCAAATTGAGAACAGGAAATTGTACATTCTGATTTTCCTACTAGCCACTGAATGCCTTTGGACTGTTATTTGTTCTATCAGGAAATAGGGACAATAGGAAGCTGAGCTCCTCATTAAATTCTGCTACCTAATTTCATGATACATCATTAAAAAGTTTAAATCCACCCTTTTTGTCAAGTACTTTTCCTTGTATTAATTATCTAATCACAACAGGCTCAATTGATTAATAGTCCTTGTAAAATGTGGTTCCAGCCTATTGGAAAGGTCCATCTAGTTAGAAAATTTGTCCTTATTATAGGAATTTTGAGAAGATTTATTTCTATTAAATTTTAGTAGAATATTTAAAACAAGGGATATATAGAATTGTGGTGGAGATTGGCAAGAAAACCATGAAGAAAATGAGAAATCTTTTCACTTTATTTGCATAAGCCATATCTCTGACAATCCATGCATGGTGTGTATCACAGAACAATTTTTTTGAATAAAATAGGTTTTAATTCTCTGTCAGAATTACCACATTTTAAAACTAGCTGTGCCAGATGTTCCTACATATTTTTCATTGATTCTGGTAGTCTGATGGCATGCTCTGCAAAATGTCCACAGCTAAAAACATGTGGTTAATTTAATTTGATTAAAATACTTGATAATAATGTTGCATGATGGATCGTGAAAAATTCTGAGTTTAACTCACAGGACCAATGTATTCAGTAATAATTGAGTTAAATAACTGTTTGAGAAGTTAAAAAAACTAAACACACACTTACAATAATACCGATATTCCTGGTCCTGATTTTTTTCACTCATACTCTAATAATTATCATTGATAAAATGTGAGCATATGTCTCCATGTCTCTCAGGGTAACTAGATATAGGTTATCCATGTGTAAAGCTTTATATATTTTTTCATATACACATATAACCTTTAATTTGGCAGTGATATATCTGTATTATATTTTAAGATATGTACCATCATGTATCCATAGATATGGTTCATGTAGCACACCTTATGAGACAGTGATGAAGCCACAAGACTTCAAGCATTATGAAGACTTTAAACTTCAGGACTTTTGAGAATTTGAATCCAGAATACAAATCTTTCTCTTTGAACCAATGTAATGTGAAATCAAATGATGTTCACAAAGATTTCCAAAACTATGGTTAACTTTAAATGAAACAAAAAAATAACAGAAATATATACAGATATCACTTCAGTGCAGATGTTAGACAAATGTTACCAACTCAAATTTATTGTGACAAGTGTCCCCTTTTCTAAAAAATAATCATGGGATTGATTTTTAAAATTATGAAAACAATAATTCTCCCTCCCACCTTGCTCCTCAACTGGTAATCCCTGTTGGTTTTGTTTCACTGGTTTACAAACTCTTGTTTGCCAATGTGACGGACAGAAACTTACTTTAACTAGTAAAAGCTGATTTGATTCGAGTGGCTGTGGCTTGATTTAAGACAGCATACATTGAGAGATTCACACTAAAATCACTGGAGCTAGCAACACTGTAGAGACATGTACAGAAAACACCAAACTGGAACAGATATGAAGGTTCCTTTTAAATTAACTAACGTCAGTGCTTATTCTTGAAAAGTGCTTTGTTTTTCATCCATACACAGAACACAATAAATGGAAATTGGTGCAGTATACCTCCAATTTAGAGGGATTCTTTATCATCCTAAATTCATAACACTTTCTGTCAAGGTTTAAAATTAATTTTAAAATATCTGATTAGTTCATAAAGGGAGAATATGATGATCTGGGATAACATTTCCTTTGAAAACATTAGAAAAATCTATCCCAATCAACACAGAGAGTACATTGAGGTGATTTCTGACTTGTCTGGATAAGACACTTCTGATGCTGAACATAGCTTCATGGAAAAAACCCTGTACAGTAGCAGAATAACAATTGTTCGTCTCATTTATTTTTTCCTATTGGGTATAAGTGGAGTGGCATCCTAAATGAAAGTTAATGAGGAATTAATTACAATTAAGTGCTTCAATAGCAGTTCGTGATTATTAGCTTTTTTAGGATGGGGCAATTTAATTCTGAAGCAGTTCCCTCACATTTTCAAAAAGAGTATAAAACAAACAGAAAGGCCATTAGTTCTCACTTCTCTCCTCAAGCCTTGAATTTGTGTTCCTTCATAGAGTGACATTTTTAGGGTGATTTTTAATGGAAGCACTAGAAACCTGCCTCTCCTGCATATCCAAAGGAAAAGGACTGTCCAGGTTTTCAGTAAGCTTTTTATACATAGCTTCCATCACTGTGTTTCATCTCTGCTGTGAAGAAACGATTTGTAGCAGAGCAAATGTGTTGTTCAGTGTCCATGCTTACTCAGTTCTCAACATGTCTGCTTAGCTGACAAGCCTTGCATCCAGGCTGTAGATACGTAGGAAATGTAGCATCTTATAGGAGATGGAGTTTGAAAACAAACTGATTTCCTATAGGTCAGAAGACACCTGCCAGGTGGTAATGACTTAAGGTCACTGTGGAATTAAGCTAGATATGACCCAGACACCACAGCTGGGATATTTTGTATTCCTTCAGCCTAACATAAAATTAGATTTGCTGTCCATAGCATCTCTATATATTTTCAGACATCAGACTATTTTAATTTATTCTATATTGATCTTATATATGAAAACAAGCAGGAACACCTTCTCAAAGAATCAATTTCTTCATATTCTGGCAAATACAAGAAAAAATAACAATGTATAACTCAAAAGCAGTAGAAATTACAAAACACAGAAACTTCCACATTCTTGCTCTTTTGTTAATGGCTAATATTTTTCTTGGGAGCTATGCAGCCGGATTCAGGGTCTGATATTTTCCTTTCTTCAAAATATTTTATGGATGTTACTGTTACAGAAGGGGAATACAATGACTTGCTGACATGAAAACAAGATGAGGTAAAAATCATAGAATCATAGAATTGCCTGATTGGAAAAGACCTTTGAGATCATCTAGTCCAACTGCACTTGTCCACTGCTAACCCATACCCCTGAGTGCTTCATCTATCCGTCTTTTAAATACTTCCAGGGATGCTGACTCAACCACCTCCCGGGCCAGCCTGTTCCAGTGCCTGACAACCCTTTTGGTGAACCTCCCCTGGCACAACTTATGGCCATTTCCCCTTGTCCTGTCACCTGTCACTTGAGAGAAGAGATCAACACTCGCTCTGCCACAGCCCCCTTTCAGGCAGCCGTGGACAGTGATGAGGTCTCCCCTCAGCCTCCTCTTCTCCAAACTAATCAACCCTATTTCCCTTAGCCACTCCTCATAGGACTTGTTCTTCAGCCCCTTCACCAGCCTCGTCGCCATTCTCTGGACGCGCTCCAACACCTCAATGTCCTTCTGGTAGTGAGGGGCCCAGAACTGAACACAGTACTCGAGGTGCAGCCTCACCAGTGCCAAGTACAGGGGCACAGTCACTTCCCTTGTCCTGCTGGCCATGCTGTTTCTGATACAGGCCAAGATTGGCCCTCTTGGCCACCTGGGCACACTCCTGGCTCGTATTCAGCAGGTTGTCAACCAACACCCACAAGTCCTTCTCCTCCAGGGAGCTCTCCAGCCATTCTTCCCCAAGGCTGTAACGCTGCATGGGGTTGTGATCCAAGTGCAGCATTCGGCATTTGGTCTTGTTAAACCTCATCCCTTTGGTCTCAGCCCATTGATCCAGCCTGTCCAGATCCCTCTGCAGAGCCTCCCTTCCTTCAAGCAGATCAACACTGCCACCCAGCTTGGTGTCATCTGCAAACTTGCTAAGGGTGCACTTGATCCCTTTGTCCAGGTCATTAATAAAGATATTGAACAGGACTGGACCCAGCACGGAACCCTGGGGAACACCACTTGTCACCAGCCTCCAACTGGGTTTAACTCCATTTTCCACCACCCTCTGGGCCTGGCCATCCAGCCAGTTTTTCACCCAGCAGAGGGTGTGCCCGTCCAGGCTAATGGCAGCCAGTTTCTCAAGCAGAATGCTGTGAGAAACGGTGTCAAAGGCTTTACGAATGTCCAGGTACACCACATCCTCAGCCTTTCCCTCATACATTAACCAGATATCCTTGTCGTAAAAGGAGATCAGGTTGGTCTGGCAGGACCTTGCTTTCATAAACCCATGTTGACTGGGTCTGATCACCTGGCTGTCCTGCATGTGCTGTGTGATAGCATTCAGTATGATCTGCTCTGTGACCTTCCCCGGTACTGAGGTCAAGCTGACAGGCCTGTAATTCCCCGAATCCTCCTTCTGACCCTTCTTGTAAATGGGAATTACATTTGCCAGTCTCCAGTGGAGTGGCACTTCCCCCGTCAGAGCCAGGACTGTTGATAGATGAGGGAAAGGGGTTTGACAAGGACCTCCGCCAGCTCCCTTAATGCTCTTGGGTGTATCCCATCCATCCCCATAGACTTGTGTATGTTTAATTGGCTGAGTAGGTCTCTCACCAAGTTTTCTTGAAACATTGAGGGTTGGTCTTTGTAGTCTTCTGGCTCAGGAGGCTTGGAGCCCAGAGAACATCTTACCTTCCTATTAAAGACCAAAGCAAAGAAGGCGTTAAGTACCTCTGCCTTGTCCTCATCCTTTGTTACTACAATTCCACTTGCATCCAGTAGAGAAGGGAGATTCTCCTTGGTCCTCCTGTTGCTGTTAATATCATTGAAGGAACATTTCTTATTGTCCTTCACCAAACTGGCCAGTTGAAGTTCCAGTTCAGCTTTAGCCCTTCTAATTTTTTTGCCTACATGATCTCACCTGCTCCTTATAGTCCTCCTGGGAAGCCTGTCCCCTCTTACAAAGCTCATGTATTTTCCTCTTTTTCCTGAGACCAACACAGAGCTCTCTGTTAAACCAAACTGGCCTTTTTCCCTGCCTACTCATTTTATGGCACATGGGGATGGAAGGAAGTCTTGCTGAAAGTCTATTTTGTTAGAAAGAATAGAAGTACGTCATGATAGCATGGAAATGTGTTCCTGTGGCAAGAGCATCGATGAGAAAGAAAGATCAAGTCCCATAGTTGCATGAAATAACTTTAAACCGTACCAGATACATGGCTGGATCAATATCATATAGTGATTAAAGTCACAAAGGAAGAGAGATCATCCTTGTTTGAAGACCTACAGAAGCAAGGATCTGATTTTCAAGAACTGAAATATTCTTGAAATGAAACATCTCTCCCATGCTGAGACAGCCCTTGGATAACCCAGGCCCTTGGCACTTGTAGTCACTGAGTAATACAAATTTACTATTGTAAGACAGGATCTTACATTGAAGTGTAAAAAATAACAAAAGATTTACAGGAGAATGTAAGAACAGCAGTGAGGTGTTGGACTCGGTATCTACCATATCCTGGCTTTGAGAGCAGCCAGTACCAGATGCTTAGCAAAAGAGAGAGTGAGCACACAGTAGTGCTTTCCTGTAATAACATCTCACTTCTCAGAATTCTGTATTTCAGCCACTTCCTGAGGTCCCAGACTGCAACTTTATCGTTATACTCACACACATGTAACACTGATGTATACGGATACACATTCATATCTATTTATACAGAAATACATGAAAACTTATGCATACAAGCAGGTATGTACATACACACACATATATATACATATACAGGCAGTTTTATATTATTATCTGTATATACATAAATGCAGCATTGGTCCATTCACATTTTTTCATTTTATGTTAATTTTTTCTATGGAAGAAAAAAAAGTCAAATTTTAAAATTATTATTTTCAGTTCCCTGGAGAACGAGAACAAATATTTTAAATTTGTAAATGATTATCTAAAAAGAACTTTCTAGTTTATCAAAGTTAAATCATGCAGTCATAAACCATCTCCATGCCAAATAATCATTGCTACAAGGGTCAGTCTTGGCTGTGCATGTGGGTATATGTGTGGGAGTGCATACAAAAGCAGTGCTTTATAAAGCTGTAAAACTGGAGCAATTATGAAATCGTACACAATATGAATATCTATACAATCAAAAAAAAAGATTTGCACTGAATTCCTGTTTTTAATCTTATAATCCCCATGTTAACAAAATTAAACATTTCACATTAAAGAGAATATAGTCTGATATTAAAACCAGTTCACATTTTACATTACAAATTACTGTACACGATCAACTATATAGATCTTTCTTTTGAGTGGTTTCTGTTAGTTGTTCAATAGACCTTCCATTGACTTCACGACTCAATGGCTGATGCAGTTCGGTCGGTGCTGATAGGCCTCCTACAGAAGAGATTTTGCAACGACACTTAGAGAACAATGTGCGTAAAACGACTTAGTTACTAAATGTTTTTACTTTATAATGAAATATATTTGTCCTAATCTAGCCAGTGACTAAGGGATGGGAAATGATAGTATTAATACCAAAACAGATGCCAGATTCTCCTAGCAGAACTCAGAATAAGAAAATACGGTAACTGTAAGAGGTCTGCTGGTCAACAGGCCAAAGAGCTGGGAATCTTGCTGAAGAAGATTAACTAGAATCAACAGTGTTTCCTTGCAGCAAAAGTAGCAAATTGCATACAGGACCATGTTAGCACATGTGCAACCAGCAGGTTGAGGTTGATTCTTCCCTTCAAATCACACTTGTGGGACAACATTTGGATCCTGTGTCTAGTAATGCCACAATACAATAAGGAAGGGGAGGGCACAAAGATTGTCAGGGAACTTGAGTATGTGATGTACAAGGAGGAGATGAGAGTTATGTTTGATCAGCCTTGAAAAGAGATAGCTGAGCGGAGAAAATATAGCTATTGAAAGCTACCTAATGGAAAGATATGGAAAGGATGGAGCTGGACTTTTCTTGGAGGAGGACAGAGAAAGAATGAATAGCATCTGTCAAAAGAGCAACAAGAGAAATACTAATTGTGAATTATGATTTATTTTTAATCATAAGGACAGACAAACACTGCAACAAGTTGTCCAGGGAGGCTGTGAACTCTCCGTCCTTTGGTACTGTTGAAAGCTGAGTGGGCAAGCATTGTGTAATCTAATCTTGGTTGGCACTAATTTGAGGAGGGATAAGAACAAACTTACATGGTGGTGACTTCCTTCCTAAACTATTCTATGAATCTAAATGCTACAAATGATCCAGACACAGTGATCCAATATGCCAGGCAACCAGCTTTAGCAGTATGCATGTAAACTACCCTGGAGCAGATCTGGCATGCATGACTTAATCCTAAGGGTCAAAGCATTTTCCAGTAACATGGTCTAAGACTCTGTGTGCGATTATCAGGGAGACAAGACAGTCTGTGGGGATAGTGAGAAAAAGAGTGATGAAGAATACAGAACCTGAACTGAGTTGACAAGAGAAAAATGTGGGAACTGCTGGGCCCTTGCAGTCATCAGTGAAGGCAACAGGAGGAGAAAAATAGAGCTTTTTAAAATCAGTATATATGCTTGTATTTTCTTCCAGAGTAAATAATGATAAACTGCTTTGCAAATTATCACTATTAAAGTCACGATTCAAACTTAGACTATAAAGGCTTGTAGAGGAAAGAAAATAATGTTTGAGATAAAATTATGCTAATATTTATATACTGGAATTAGCATGTGTTTCTAATTCTTTGTATTCTTATAGAGACATTTGAAAGATTTAAATATTTATTTCAGATAACAGAAACTAGATACAAATAGGCCCCTCAGGTGCTTCCAATTTAGATTTCATGATATCTAAAATTGCCTTCATGTGTGATTCAATGAATGCAGTCAGACATCCAGGCTCTCTAGGAGGTATATGAAGAAAGAGACATTTTGCAAACACCACAAAACGGTCCACTGGCACACAGACTACAGAAATCATGTGTTTATTCTAGATACACACAGGAGATCCACAGCTAGAGTTCCCTTCTGATCACATGGCATGACTCATTAGTTGAAAAATAGTAAAGGAAAGAACTGCCGGTTGGCAGCTGAATACAGGACAGTTATGGTCCCAGTTCTTCCCCACAGGGAAAGGAGAAAAAAAAAAATGAGAGGGAGAAAACTGGTTTGGAAACTAAAACAGCTTTAATGAAACAATAATAATAAACAGAAAAACAATAGTATTAATAAGAAAATAATATATAGAAATATACCAAATCAAAGCTCCCTGATGACTATATGTAACTATTGACACTGCAGAGCAGGCATGGGGAAAGTTCCAGGCTGGGCTCCATGGCAGAGCGGAGCTGGATTCAGGAACTGGGTTCAGGAATGCATAGACCGGGATTGGGAGCAGATGGATGGACGGAGTCCTCACTGAACACAAGCTGTAAAAGAAGAAGGCTTGATCTTCATGATCTCTCAGCTTTATATGAATATGATGTATATGGAATGGAATACTCTGTTGGTCAGTTTTGGGTAACCTGTCTTGTCTGTTCCTCCCTGCAAGTGCGACCATTTTTTACCTTTTGATTTACAGCATTTTACCAGCTTAAGGATGGCCTTGGTTTCTATAGGAATACATATATAATCTTCAGCCTTTCTGCATACCAGTGCCCCATTACTTTAGTGATAATTATAAATATTAAGTGTTATTGCTTCTAGAGACACACACTGTCTAAAAAACATGTTAAATTTCAGAAAATGAAGTTACCTAGGAAAAGTTTTGCTACAAAGCTAGAAAACTGATTCTGCTTAGCTCAAACCAGAACAGCCCTGTACAAAAAAAAACCCAAACAACCAGCAACAAATGAAAACTATGCTACGAAATAAATCTACAAAAAAAAACCCTCCAAAATTTTTATAGATAGTATACAGTATTTGATGATAATTGTTGTTAAATATTTAAGCTAAATTACAGACCTATCCTCACATAAATTCATGCTGTAAATATTATCAAGGTAGAATAGGATAAAGTCAGAATTACGCCATCTGCACTGTCACAATTAGAAAGACTGACTTACTGTTTTATCCTCATGAAAATTGGACTTACAGTAACCCCTCATACATCAGATTTATTATATTTTAAGCTGCTGAATTGCCAGCCTTGCAAATAGCACATATTTCAAATTTTCCCCATGGGCTTTTAACACTGGATCTAGAAGTCCAAGAGGCCTTCAGACTCCTCTTAGGCTTCAGTTAAACAGCACCAGGATCAAACCTCCCATGGCTACACATCACAATCTAGTTGTTGTGAACTCTATAAATGTGTTGGATCTGCAATTAACCTGAGACTAATTTCAGCCCAGGAAGCAAAGCCTTCTGTAGTATCCAAAGTCTTTCTATTACTGGATGTGAAAGTTTGAGAAAGCAGAGAAATACCTTTAATCAGTAAGCTTTCAAAAGTTTTTTGAATACATGAGAACAGTGTCAGACCCCTAAAAGTACTGAAAGGGGTAGAGTATGACAAATGTTAATACTTTTAATATATTTAGATGCTTAATTCACAAATGAGCAATATTGATTGAGAGTGCTTCTTTAATGATAATGCCAGGCAGTGGGGTAGAGGTGACGTGTAAATTGCCTTTTCTTCATTTGATCTGAAAATGGATTTTGCTATTATGAGGCATTCTTTCTATTCAATAGGCAGTTCACAGCTGGATGCATTAAGAACTGAGTTATAACAGAATAATGGTGGCATCAACATGTTTCACCTTTGTAAGATTGTACATTTAAGCTTTTTTCTGAATAAATGGTATTGATTTTATATATTTCACAAATGGTCCAAGTTTGAAAGATTTATAGAGTCAGTAGTTTTAGGATGTAGGTTAACTGAAAGCTTTTTGCTGTCAAAATTACAAGAAATTGCTTTTTCTTTCATAGACCTCAACATTTGAGTACTTAGTATAAGGTAAGGCAGGTATCTAATAGGTAGAAATTAAATTTGCTTGTTTAATCTTAATAATTATACAAATCGATTGTAATTTTGCTCATTTTTTTATTTATTTCTGTCTCATTTCATTTTATAGAAATTTCTTTGATTTGTTTAATCCAAGATTGAGGACCATACTATTTAATTTCTTGTACAGACTTAATTTTCATGTCAGAAACAAATTTATATATGAATTAACTAATAATCATAAGCTCTAAGTGCAAGCAAATGCTGCCTCTAATAGGTAGAATAACAATTAACGCTTAAATTTCTTCATGTGCCCATTTTTGAAAGCTTTTCTTAGTAAAAGATTTGATGTTCTGTAAGTATTGACAGTCTGGTGGCAAAATACTTTGCACCTCTTCTTAAAATGTACTAAAAATACTGAAGCATGTACTGCATATGACACGTGAAAACTTTGGTGACTTTCCAGGGCCTAAAATTTTGTTTGTAATATCTGATCTAAATCTAAAAATTAAGGTCATTTCTTTTGCACAAGTTAAATAAAATTCAAAACAAATCAAAGGAAAAGGATGTTGCCTTGTTGAATGTTGTCCTTTCCTGAAAACCTAAGACATTTCAACAAAGACAATTTTCAATCATCTTTCAATTTGCCGTATTTTGTCAGCTCCTATAGTTACAGACTTAGGTCATTATGTTAACCTCAACATGTGTCAGTTTTACTATGTGTAAATTAAGTATTAATTATGTCATATCTTTGCAGGGGGTAACCGTGCTTTTGGGAAACTTCACAATATCAATTTAGAAAACGTTATCAGTTTCACAATCTGGTACAATCTACCTCTCCTAAGTGATGAGCTAGCCCACACAATGGTGAACAATACCAGGTATAAGCTTCTCAAACTACTTACATTTAGCCTTGTGCCATCATCTAATTTTGAGATCAAATGAAATAACAATGCAACTGGACCTTTCTCAATTTCATAATGAGTTAAAAGATGAAACTTTACTTATATATTATACTAATCTTGTATTATTTGTATCCAAAAGAAAAGGAAGAGACCCAGGTACCTGATGTCACCTTGCCTTGGTCTTTACTGGCAAAATGTATTCTCAGCCATGCCAGATGGAAATGGTCAAACATGGAAATAGGCTTCCCAGAAAGGCAGAACATCAGTCCTTGGAGATATTTAAAACAAGGCTCTAAGAAAGCTATTCTAACTTTAAAGTTGGTCCTGCTTGGATCAATGGTTTGTCCCGATCTTCATCACATCTCAGAATTCTTTAGGTTTGAAAAGACCTTCAAGATCATTGAGTCCCACTATAACTCTAACACTGCCCAGCCCACCACTAAACCATGTCCATAATTGCAACATCTAAACTCCAGGGATGGTAGCTCAACCATTTGCCTAGGGAGCCAATTCTAGTGCTGACAACCATTTCAGTGAAGTAGTATTTTCTAATTTCTAGTCTAAACATCCCTTGGCACAACTTGAGGCCATTTCCTCTTATCCTATCACTTGTTACTTGGGAGAAGAGACCAACACCCACCTCACTACAACCTGCTTTCAGGTAATTGCAAAGAGCAGTAAGGTATCCCCTTAGCCTGCTCTTCTCTAGGCTAAGCAGCCCTAAGTCCCTCAACCACTCCTCATAAGACTCGTTCTCCAGACCCTTCACCAGCTTTGTTACCCTTCTCTGGATGTGTTCCAGCAGCTCAATGTCTTTCTTGTGCTGAGGGGCCCAAAACTGAACACAGTATTCGAGGTGTGTCTTCATCAGTGCCAACTACGGGCAATCACTTCTGAAGTCCTGCTGGCCACACCATTTCTAATACAAACCTGGATGTTCTTGGCCTTCTAGGCCACCTGGCCACACTGCTGGCTCATATTTACCCAGCTTTCAACAAACACCCATAGGTTCTTCTCTACCAGGCAGCTTTCCGTCTCTCTTCCCCAAGTCTGTAGTATTGCATGAGGCTGTTGTGAAACAAGTGCAGGACCTGGCACTTGGCGTTGTTGAACCTTATACAATTGACCTTGGCCTATCAATCTAGCCTGTTGACATCCCTCTGCAGAGCCTTCTTTCCCTCAAGCCGAGCAACACTCCAGCCCAATTTAGTGTCATCTGCAAACTTACTGAGGATGAACTTGGTTCTCTCTGGACGATCATTGATAAAGATATTAAACAGAACTCATGCCAGTACTGAGCCCTGGGGAACAGCACTTGTGAATGGCCTCCAACTGGATTTAAATCCATTCACCACAATTCTCTGGGCCCATCCATCCAGCCATTTGTTTTACCCAGTGAAGAGTACTCCCATCTAAGCCACGAGCAGCCATTTTTTTCCAGGAGAATGCTGTGGGAAATGGTGTCATAGGCTTTACTGGTTCCAAGTTCCAGGTATGAATGAAACATCCATTAAGCAGGTCACTTTGTCATAAAAGGAGATCAGGTTAGTCAGACAGGACCTGCCTTTCTTAAACCCATGCTGACTGAGTCTGGTCACCTGGTTGTCCTCTATGTGCCGTGTGATCGTACGGAAGATAATCTGCTCTATAACCTTCCCTGGCACCAAGGTCAGGCTGATAGGCCTGTAGTTCCTCATATCTTCCTTTCAGCACTTCTTGTGGATGAGCATCACATTTGCTAACCTACAGTCAAGTGGGACCTCCCCAGTTAGCCAGGACTGCTGATAAATGATTGAAAGTGGCTTGACGAGCGCTTCTGCCAGTTCCTTCAGTACTCTCAGGAGGATCTCATAGGGCCCCACAGACTTGTATGTGTCTAGGTGGAGTAGCAGGCTGCTAACCATTTCCTCTTGGATTATGGGGACTCCTTCTCTCCCAGAATCTCAGGCTTCCAGAAACAATTCCATTCTGATTCCTTCAGAGAAGCCCACATCAGCAGTAGTAAGGGCTAAGTTAATGATATAGGAAGGTAGGAGCCAAAAGTTCTTTTGAAAATGAAGCCTGTAAACATGAACAGCCCAAGATTCCAGATGAACTTTCCTTATTTTCAACATCAGTGTCCTCAGAATTACTTTATATCCATAATGTACTCCAAATCGACAAGCACCAACAAGAGGACTGAGAGAAAGTTTACAAGAAGTGAAAGAATGAAAATGCTCAAGAAGAAAGGGGATAATATGACAAAAAGTAAAGATGTAAGATGAAGAGGTTAAAAAAAGGATTGTGAGAGTGGAGGGGAGGAGAATTTGACAGGCAGAAAGGGAAAGCAATATGAAATTGCAGATAGATGATGAATAATAGTGCCCAGCTAGGAAAGAAGAATGTAAAGCACTGAAGGGAAACTGCTTACCTTTATCACCTTTACATTCTAATCTTTCTCGCTGCAGAACTCAAAATTACAGTACATTTCCTTACTGTGTCTATTATTATCACTTTTTGTAATCCACTCTCTACTTGCCTATTTTCTTACCCTTTCATTCAAAAAATTGTCCTGGCTGATCTGGTTTTGCCTCACTTAATGTGACCCTATAGCTTCTTTTTCACTTTTTCCTATGGATCAGATATGTCAGTTTATATCGCTGAACAGAAGAAAGTATATGTGGTTACTGGGTTTTACCATTACCTGCACATTGAAAATTTAGTATGCATATTTCAGAGTCTGAACTATCTGAGACGCCATTATCAGTACAGTCTGGATCCTTAGTGGTACTCACATGAGATGAGATTTAGGATTTCACTGTTTGAATAATTGAAATATTACAAACACGTATTACACTCGTTTTGTTTTGTTTACCTTTATCGGTTTTTTTTTGGTATTTGAAATGTACCAAACACATTACTCCACTTACCGGAGACTTAATCATATTTGATTGACTTTCCTAGTGCACTTACTGCTAATCGCAGATTGACACATGCATAGAAATAAAAGAAAGATAAATAGGATATGTACCTATCTGAATAACATCTGCCACACACAAAGCTATATATTAGTCTTACTGATGACATCCTGATCTCAAAGAAATTTACTTAGGATGCCTAACCATAAACATTTGTTCTTAAGTGCTGAGGTAAGTAAAAATATGTTTAAAGACTCATATCCTACTTAAGAAGAGCAAGATAGTATGACTGCTATTAGAAGATAGAGACAAATACTAAAATTTGATTATAACTTCAGCAATTTAGTACCATGCATTTGTTATTACCATGATCCTTCACAGGCTGCAGATGAGTATCTGTTCCACCAAGGACCTCCACGGGCTGAAGCGGAACACCTTGCCTCAACACGTTCTTCACCAGGGCCTGCAGGGTAATTTCTGCTCTGGCATCTGGAACACCTCATTCCCCTCTATCTTGACTGACCTTGGTGTCTGCAGAGCTATTTCTCTCGTATATTCTCACTCCTTTCTTCAGCTGCATTTGTGAAGTTTTCTTTTTTTGCCCTTCTTAAATATGCTCTCCCAGAAGCACTAAAACTGTCACTGATGGGGTCAGCCTTGGAGCCATTTGTCACTCACCCTACTGGACATAGGGGAAGTTTCTAGCAGCTTCTCACAGAAGCCACCCCTGTTAACACCCAGCTACCAAAACTTTGCCATACAAACCCAGTACTCCACTTCCCATGCAGACTACCAGTTTAATTTACTAATATCTGTAATACGCAGTTTATATTAGAGCATCCATAGCTATTGGTTTAACACTGTATTGGGATGTTATGACCAAATGTGCATTTTTCTGTCTGAATTAGTCGTCTAGATTCCCTGAGTTTCTCATAGTGAAACAAGGAAGAAGCATTTCTAGGTGTGGTCTGTCTCATCTGGAAATAGACATCTTAAGATGCTAGACAGATTGGGTTCTAAAATTGCTCTCATTGACTATGAAGTTGGTTGTCAGAAAATTCAATGTATACACAGCAGATTTCTAAACATCAATAAAATGAATCTCATTTTGGCTACTTATAGATGGTATCACACACGTTTCAGCTTATTCAGTGTTAGAAAGAAATTGCATGAGATCATGAACATTTGCTGCTAATACTGGGAAGTTTGAGGCAAAAGCTTTGCATATTTACATTGTTTAATGCCTTGCTGAATTTAGATAAGCTATCTGTTGGGAATAAATCAATGTGATAGGTATCATTTTATCCTAGGAAATGTAATGAAATGACAAAAAAATGGCAATAACTTAGGAAAAAGCTTTGTATTTTAAGAGGTGCTTGGCAGTGATTTGTAAGGTGTTTTGCTTCTGTTCCTACTGACTGAGGTATGTCACATTTGCAATGGCATGTCACTGTCAAAAGGAGTTTATGGTCTCACCTCTCATTTCTGTGAGAACAGTTCTGCAGGTTATCATTGCTGTAACTATATCAACAAAATGTTTCTATAGAGATTTGCTGATTATATTCCTGAATGTTATATCAACAGCACTTAAAAAAACTTCAGAGTTAAAAACAGAATTATATTTGCTATGCATAATTATATTCACTAAGATGTCCATACTGTATATTTACAGTCACAGTCTTTTTCCTTGAGTTCTGTTTTACTTTCACAAAAGACTTAGATAGGAAGCCTTACTGGATTGCACAAGTACAATTAGGATCACAGGAACTGAAATCCATCTCTCATGTTAAATGGATTATGAAAAAATGGATGTTGGATTGTTGAATCAAAAACATATTTTGTCTACTTTTTGCTCATATCATTATTCCATATTAAGCAAAGCATTCCAGAGACCTGGTAAACATTATATAAGGCATTTCAAATGTTATATTCCAGCTGCTGCTGAAGAAATAAAATTTAGCCAAAAAGTCATAGCAGCTGTTGTAGTCCAGATTTTTAAAACAGAAAAAAAATCCCCTGAAACAGGAAGAGCACAGAGCAAAGCAGTTAGAAATGAGGGAATGTCAATATTAAAATTTTCAAAGCAAATATAGTGAGATGCCTTTGTTGTATTCGGAATTTGATGCAGTCTTTAATTACAGATTCGCATTGTATTTTTTTATTTTCTGTTGCTGTCAGTGCAGAGAATGACAACTGTCCATGTAATGAACAACTATTCAGTAGCTATTTTCTCACTTATGCTCAATGAGTAGTTCAAAGCACTACTTGCTGCACATTATTTAAAACCTGCTCTGAATACAGAGTTATTCATTTCCTGTAGCTTTTCTTCTGGTACTCATCAGTATAGTATATGAGTGCTCTGCTTAGACCAATGACTTTACTTCTACAACCATCTGATGAAATTATCAACTCTGTTTTACAGATGGAGAACTGAGGCACGCAGACACAAACATCCAAAGTGCCCACTAATTTTCTTATTCAAACAGATATATAGAACCTGATTTTGTGAAGTACTAAGAATTACAGAGCAGATTAGATGTTCAAAGCAGCGTCCCACACACAGCAGTGGCAGCTGTGAGTGTACACAATTTCTGCAAATAAGACCCTAGAGCCTCAATGCATGCAGTTAGAAAATAAGGATCACACAATTATTTGTGTCGACATGGTACATAGCAGATCTGTGAGAGATATCTGGGCCAGGAATGAACAATTTGGATGCAAGAGGCAGCATAGTTGTGCTAATAGGACATCCTGACTTAGCTATTTAGCTCTGAGAAGCAAGATATTTCAGAACTGATGGATCATTTCTATGCTTTTCTACCCAAGACCTTCTCACCCCAACTTGTGCCTCTTGCCTCTCTTACTGTACACCTGATGTCTTCTGCAGCAAATGACTCTAGAAGGCATATGACAATGACAAGGAGGGATTTTCATAACTGTACAGTTCAAATCTATTCGCTGAGGTGCATTCTTCCTCTACCTTGAATGAAGCAATGCTCAGTGGAAAAAAATAGTAAGTAATTATCAAACTATATCAAAAATCCTAGGCACTAGGAAGACAAAGTAAGATAGCATTGCTATTTCTTTGAGTGCTTTATGCGCACTTCTCCTCAATAAACTACTCTAGTTTAAAACAAAAGAGAAAAAAAGAAACAGAAAGAAAAAAGGCAAAAAAAGGTTTCCGTTTTTTCACTAGTGGAACAAAAATAGGCTGCTACAAACACCTGTGGATGACTTTAGCTCAAGTGATTCAAGCTTGACAAAATTATCCGCAACTGAAATGGAGTCCTGCATTTAGCAATCTTGAAATTCAATTTAATTTAATTTCTAAGTGTTCGAACAGCATTTGGTATTTTGGCATATAGATGTAGCCATTTGGTATGGAATGATACTTATTGAGACAGCAATCATCATTACAGACTAAGAATATGAGCAGCAGTTCCTTTGCATCTAGTTAAAACAAACACGTCTAATTGCTTGGTTAATGGCGATCTAAATGGTAAGTGTAATTAAATATTGTACCTTCTTAAGCATATTTGGATGAAAGTATTCTAAACTGCATATTTTCATAAGGAAAGAAATGAAATGGTTGGATTTGGGGTTTGGTTATTTTTCACCTAGAATTTGCATTACAGATTTACAGTAATCAGTAGAAAAGACATTCTTCTGTGCTTTGTTTTTCATTCTCATTTATCTTTCAGTCTTATAACATATAAACATGAGTTTCTATTCTTGCTCCTTTTTTTCCCCAATCTTAAATCAGGAAGCTGGCAAATGCGGGAAGCAAATTCATGAATAACATGAGATAGGCCAGGAGTTCACTTAAGGTGTTGGCCTTTTCATTGTTTGAAATTCATGAAGTATCTGTTCCAGGGCAGTTTTAGGCAGGAGGATCATAGGGATTATCTAATTCTAGAGAACATTAAAAAAACAGAGGAATTTTCAGCATTTAACAGCACTGTTAGCTTCAGAGTTTAGGACCAGTAAGGAAAAATATTTCAAATACATTTTAAAGTACTGTTGATTGTCACAGCAAATGAAAACAACATCAAATAAACATATTTTCAAGAAGGAAAGAAATTAAAGGAAATACCACAGGTAATAGAAAACTGTTTATATTAAAACCTACTACACTGAACAGCAGATGTAACCTTGAGTATTATAAAGCCTGGATAATTCAAACAGCTCACCCAACATGCAGCCTTACCAAATTCCTAAGTGACTGCCTTGAAGGTGAGTTGTGTTTGATGATCCAGTCTCCCTACCATATTCTTAGTGGATGGGAAAAGATACTTCTGAAAACATTCAGGAGGAAGCTCTCCCACACCATTTTGTGTTCTTTCCTCTCTATATCAGACATTTCTGTACATATTTAAATATACATCCACTCCTTGTGGAGATTACTGGGAACAAAAAGAAAATACTAGTTGAAAAGAACTTTTGATCTAAGTAAAAGCCACCCACTTAATGAAGGTGCATACAAATTTTAGCACTGATGTGCAGCAGGTAGATTACGTTATTGTCTGGACCTTGAGTGGGTTTCAGAACAATTTGATCAAGGTTTAGGAGACACCATATTTATCTAAAATTAGAAACACTAATTAACAGCCAAAATGGAATTTGATGAAGAGCAAGATTATGAAATATAACTGATGTAACAGATGACTGAACCACAAAAAGGGCCAATCAACATATTTAAAGAGATATTTTTACATTTACAACTTCTTGGTGCTTCCTGTCAGCATTCTCAGTAATTGTGTTTTGACTTACTGTACCTGATGTGAATGTAGTGTAAAATAGCTAGTATTTTAAATATTTCTTGCACCTGAGAGTTAAGGAAGTTAACAGCCAGAAACTCAGCTGGAGTTATGAACTGGCCTCAACTGGCTGCCTGGGTCAGAGAAAGACGCAGGGAGAGGACACAGGGAGGGGACACAAGTCATGGGGAAGGTTTTCTTAGCTGTGAAGGAAACAGGGAAATTTGCAGCATTCCATAAGAAAAGTTACACAGAAGACATTAACGCTTATTAGAAGAACCATTCTGATCTGAATTTTAGAAAGGCTGGTGCACCTGGTGGTGCAGAGTAGTTGTTAGAGAAGATAAGATGCACTCTTCACCTCCTTATGCTCTTGTGTGTGCAATATTGATGTTATTCCCCTGCAGCAACCAAAACCTTAAAAAGGGAAAGTGCTAACTGCAAATTCTGCCCCTGGGTGTGATTGCTTCGTAGAGAGGAGTTTCTTTATGAATCAAAACCTCCCAGCTTCAAGCTGTAGAAAATGACTCTCAGATGTCGAGAATCTTCTGGAAACTTGCCTTCCACCCACTGTTAATGACACTGTGAAAATGCTAAAGAAGTGCTCATTTAAAACTGTTATGTCTGTGAGCTAATATTTGGCATGCTGCAGTGCTGAAAAAAAGGCATTCATAGGTATTAAACATACTGAGATAAGGGATATATGAGGTGCATTGTATGCTGTATTAATCAGATGGAAGAGACAAGATTAAAAAGAGACTTGATTAGAAAGGTGGTAAAAGGGAAGAAAATGTAAATTAAGGTTTCAGAAAACAACACACTCAGCACCACTAATCTCGACAAATTGAAATTTATGTACTCCCAAGTTGTTCATGCAATTTTGGAAATTATAGTCCAGAGGTTCTGTCCACATTTTAAGCACAGATGAATAGCACTTTTGTCACAGTGAAGGGGGAAAAAAAATAATAATTAGAATTGAGATCTTTCTATTCCTGAAGGATTTTTTGTGGTTTGTAGATACCAGCCATACACTTTATGTAATACAAATCAGTATAAGTAAACATTAATTCTAAATTTCTTGGAAAATTTCAGCTACTTTGTGTAGTTCATATGTTAATGAAAAAAGACCATGGTCATCTATAGCTGAAAAAACCAAGACCACATTGTAAGCTAAACCACAAAATATATTAGAATAAATGTACTGGTACTCTGAAATTATTTAGATGCGATGTATTTGAATTCCACTATGGTGGTCTTTACAGGTGTCAGCAATGTTAGGGTATGAAGTTGTGCTCCACCTTTCCTTTATTTCTTTAATCTGTAGGAGTTTTCCTCCACACAGTCTGTGCTGCAGTTTTAAAAAGCAGTGTGTTCTTGCATGTGATACTTTGAGTAGACAGTTGTTTACCAAGCCGCATGTTTTTTTTTTTACTAAAAGTTTCCATAGCATGAACTGAAATTGTCTAAAAAAAATTTCCTTTATTTTTTTTCTCCACTGCTCTACATCCATTCCTCTGCCTTTTTTACAGGAAGGGCAACCTCTGCTGAGATCAGCACTAGGAGCTTAGAAGTAAAATGGAAGAGAGAAATTAATTTTTAAAATAATCGTTTACCTGTCTCTACTAAAGAATGAGAACAAAAGCCCTCCTATATGATTATGTTAGCAGGTATCATTTTTTTCTTTATATTTTTGCTTTATTCAGCTGCTGTATCACTATGTCCATCCCAACAAGAAAACATTGCCAATAAGGTCTCATCAGCTTGTTTTCATCCCACTTTGTAGGTCACACCTCCAGTCCTGCTCCTTCAGTTTGACTACAAGGATACCATAGTCAAAAGTGTGCTCAAGGATGCTATGGCTGTGCCAAAAGTATTGCTGAAGTCAAAGTAAACAACATCCACTGAACTTTCCTAATTGATGGAGACAATCATCTTAACACTGAAGGCCCAGACCTCATTTGGGCCATATGTTGCACCTCTTTGTGAGAAACAATTATGCATTTTCTTCATTTCAAAATGTCTCAAATCCTGTGAAGGCTGTTTTTATAATATGAAACTAAGATCAGCTGATGCATGCTTGGGGGCGGAGCTCAAAGGCGTGCATGCTCATTTGAAGATGTAAAAGTCACTGAAATAGTAATAGAAAAGAGGAAATAAAATTACTAATTGGGAATGACCCTGGGGTAAATTATCATCTCAGGAAGGACTAGTTTGTTGACTCCAGAAGAGAGTCTGAGAGTGAATAGACAACTGAGTGAATGGGTTTCTGAGAAGAAGACAGGGAATTAAGTTCTTTGATAGCATAAATGTACTTTTAACTGGAACACTGAACTCCTTTTCTCTTTGTTATCTGAGATTTTCTCTGCTAGGATTGCAGGCAAAAGAGAGTGAAGGGGAAACAACAAGGATGCCTAGTGCAGTGCTCTAAATTTTTCAACATAAAAAGAAAGTCCAGAATATGTATTTTCAGGCATTATTTATGCCCCTTGGTAGCTACAGGGTGATGTCAGAGACAAAGTTCCTTTCTTTACAGCTAAACAAGCAGGGTATCAAACTTCTTTAAGCTATAACATGGAAAAAGCTGGAAATCACTGATCTGGGGAAGGCAAACTCAAAAGCATTAGAATCTGACTTGAGGATTATACTGTTCACATCAACAGACTTTTTTTAATAGTGTGATTATTAATGGTTTGATCCAAAATAATTCTGCAAAAAGTATAAAGATGGACACAAACCATGAAATATTCAGAGTAGAGCAGGTGGAAAATCAAGTGTGAAATTAGCAATTTTCTGAGTTATATGGGGAGTCCAGGGCTTTACTGTTAGACATGGTGTGACTGGAACTGAGTTGCTGAGGTAAAGCTGTCTAAACAATGGCAATTTATCATGTTGGAGTAAAAAGGTCTTTAACCCAGATTTGAAAAATATGTAAAATTATGATTTAATTGAACTGAGATAGACAAGACATGACCAACAGATGGCTTAGACCTGTGTAATGGGAATCTTACTAGGAATGGAGATAAAATGAAACATCTCATTTCCTAAGAAGCACATAGATTTTTCTCCTGCCACATTTACACAGAGCCAAGGGGACAGGACAGAAGAATGATGCCCACACAGTTGGAAATGCAAGTTTATTCCTTTTGCTCAGGTTTATTCTGTCATGTTGTGACAGTATTATCTTACAAGCAGCAAGACTGGATAAAATGATACTTCACTAGAAGGTGTTGAATTAAGAAGTGGTTGCTGCAAATATATATCATCACTGAATCAGGAGATAACTATCTTTTGCAGTAAATTTATTATGCTTATTGTGCCTTCAGATGGTATTTTGCACATGCATTTGTGGGTGAAGAGAGACTACTGCCTGAATTACTGGAAAAACATGAAAATATGGAATTAAAAATGACTTTACTGTCAAATAATGTTACCTACCTTTTTTAGGGATTTTTTTGTTGTTGCTGTTGTCATACTGTACAATGTGAAGATCATATTCAGGGAGACTGTGACTTTGGTTTGCTCATTTCAGAGGCAAAGACTGAACAATTCTAACATTTTTCTTGTTTTGTTTATAAATCCAGAAGATAGTATATCAGAACAACTCATGTGACACCTTTATTAATGGTATGAATCTGATTAAGTTTAAAAGCAAAAAGGTAATGATAAGCAACTAGAGATCCTCAAGTCTGCAATGTTTTTCACTCCAGTTATGTTGGAGTTTAATCACACACTTAGTGTAAACTAATTATCAAATAAATAAGAGTAACAGCTGAAACACAGAAGAAACAATGTTTTGCATGGCACTGCAATTTGTGTCTCCTAATGGTTCTTTTCTGGAATCTTCAAAGTGCTTATTCAGTTGGGGACTTCCCCTTCTATACTGTGCTTTGTATAGTTCATTTATAGGACCAAAGAACAGCTAACAACTACACAATGACACCACATAGCAAAAGTAACTGAAAATTTAGTTGTGTATTTTTAAGCAGGAAGATCAACATAGGCTTCTAAGATCATATCATGCCCATGTGTGGCACCCGTCATTCTCTCCCTTTAGATTGCAAGGTTATCAATGAAGCTGTCAGTTGCAACAACGCATTTCATTTGCAGGAGCCAAAGCTGCATCACCAAACTGTCCACAAATCTGGGAAACTGCTGATAAAGTAAAATGACTGTGAGTCTAAATGCCACTAGGCTGAAGTGGGAGACCTTGATCCATGCTTATGGGTGTTTCTGACAGTCTTTCTGTGTTTCCCAGAGAAAGCAGTTTTTGCTCAAATTCTCTTCGATAAAAATATGGTGACAATAGTTGTGCTGAAGTCAGGCGTTTTTAGCAGATTACTAAGTGCATAGATATTATAGTAGTGGGAAATGTCACAAAGTCTTTGATGGATCTTTGATATGAAAAGAAAAATAAACCAAACGAAGCCCACATGTTTTCATTTCAACAAAAAAGTATCTCTCCCCCTCATGTCACTGCACACAGGGTATCTATGCCTAGATAGCTGTACTTCAGAATTTTGTTGTGTCCTCAGGTATCTCTGTGATGAAAGCCATTACAAAATCCCTTTGAAAAGGGAAATGTAATTTATACATCATATGCACTACTGCCTTGACACATGTTTTCTAGTTGCACTACACTTTTTAAGTTGTGTTCAAGCACCAACCTTCATTTGAAAGGCTGGCTATTGATAAAGGAAACTTCCTAATTTTACACTGCTATGTTATTAGTTTCTGCTATTTACTTACATATCTATCTGAAGAACTGAAAAGGTCTGATGAGGACTCAAATATTATTTGAAGGCTGGACATTCAGAACATTGTTAACTAAATTGTAAATGATAGTAAACTGCAGGATAAAAAAAAGCTATTTTCTTTCTCTTGGCAGTGGTGGTTTTGATGTACGTAATTTGAGACTGCTGGCAACATAGGCATACATTCTGCATCTACCCCTTCTACTGAACCTTTATTTTCTGGTTTTGATTTATAACACAGAAAGGATTCTCAACAGCATTTGTGGTATCTTAAGCATGTAATTTCTGTTAAAGTTAAGGAGAACTGCCTGTTTAACCTATCATGCACAGCCCTAAAAAGTTTCTTCAGTACATCCGTTTGTGATATTGCTTGTCACAGTGAGTTGATCCACAATTTTACTTTTTTTTTTTTTTACAAGCAGCAGTCGTTGACATTTCTTTACCTAGTACACGAGGTCTAGTTATACATAGTTACATTTATAACTGGTACATGAACATACTATTTATACAAGAGAAGATCAGGAATCAAAGTTAATGTTTTCCTGTGAAAGCTGGAAAACCAGAAGCACATTTTCTCTTAAACAGATGGGATCAAACACCATAAGTTAATGTGTATTTTCAGTAATGTCTGTCCTTATTCTGCCCCGGGGAATCCTCTCGTAGCTGGTTTAAACATGAAATGCATTTTCAGGGCACCTGGAAAACAAGCAGGAAGCCTTATAGAAGCAAGAGATTCTTTGTTTCAGAGATCCACAGATTCAAACCTTATCCACACAGAAGTGTTCATTTTCAAAGTCAGTAGTTAAAACTTTCTGCTATTCCATTTGCACAAATTCCTTTCTCTACAGTTTTGCTGGTAAGTCACCAATTTAAAGATAGCTTTGGCTATTCCTAAAAAATAATTTTTTAAATCTGATTGAGAAATAAGATGATTTTCCAGCCTTACTTCAGTTCTCAGGAAATGAGATGCAGTTCCCAAAGAATATGCTCAATAAAAATCATTAGAATTTACACCATGGTATATTGGCAATATTTCTTAAAGAGGCCAATCACTATCTGACCTGGGTCACATTTTCACCCTGAACACAACTATTGCAGAAAATAACATCATATACTATGGGATACTTCTATAGCTCTCCTTCATTTTCCCCTCCAATTTATTCATTTGGAATATCTGTTGAGTGATTATTCTTTCAGAAAGAACTAGCACTGATTTTCAGATGCGAATACAGCCATTATGTGGGCAAGAAACTCTTTTAGATTTTAACAATATTTGCAGTTACATGAACAGCTTAATCTGATCTAAGTATTATCTGTTACAGTTCAAAATAATTACCTTAGTATTCTAAGTATGTGTGTAGAATCATTCTTGGGAATCATCTATTTCTCTCCAATGACCAAAATAAATTTTTAGGCACCCAAGTTAGACAATATAAATCCTATGTAGTTTGTTTAAGCTGTTAAGTGCTGATAGTCATAAGTCAGTTCCCTTGCGTCCCAAAACACTGGGACATAAGACAGCTCTGGTGCTGATACCATTTAGATGCATTCGCATGCACTGACATGACATGACCGTACAGAGTGTTAATGCATTCTGCCTCTCAGGTGGCTTACTAGCCTGTAGGAATATTCCTGCACTTATAACACATTTACTATGGAACCAGAACTGGTATGCACTGTCCTGGATTGGATTGTAGATAGAGTTAGTTATATTGAAAAAACTGTATAATTTGATCACATCTGGGCAGGAAACTAGATGTAAAGGCAGTTTCATTTGAGCATACTGGTAGACATAAAACTCTCCAGCCTTTCTTTGATGGCATATAAGGACATGGGGGAGCCTATTTAAGACTATATTGTGTATATATTACACTTTCCCTTTATTGTTTGGATCTAGATCTTTCTTTCAAAGGATTTCAGTGGAAGCTTTCTATATTGATGAGAGCATATTCTTGCCCATGTCAGGAGAGAGCTTGTCAGGAGATTAGGGATTGGCTTCTTGTATATCCAGTTTGAAAATAACTTTTGCAGCCAAGCATTTCAAATTGATTTGGCTGTTTCACTATTCCCTTGTTTTTATATACTAACATTTGCCAGCAATGAAAATAATCTTATTTATTGTGTTTGGCTATGCTTCTTTTTCTCCTGGACAAAAAATATAGTGTGTTTATTTTGTTTTGTTTTAGAAATCAGCCCCAAATCCCCTCAAAACAGGGGGGTCAGACTTACGAAAATACTTACCTGTCCTCAATGTACCATCAAGTGTCCTAGGGAAACCTTCACTCATCTGTGTTGAAAGCATGAAGATTATGAGGCTAGTCAATCTGTCCATGTATAGTATTACTGATAGGAAAGCATTAGGGCATCCTCTATTTACTCTACAGATATGAGCTCCTAACAAGAAGAAATCCCAGCCAGTGATACAGTTCCTTTACACCACAAATTATTAGAAGTACTCTTTGATATGCTAACATCTTTCCTCACTATCCTGAACTCTTTATTTTCTTTTTTTTCTCCTCACAAATGCCTCAGTCCCAAAGTTTTCTCATCTCCTTTGCTCCCTCAGATTTTCAGGATCTCTCACCTCTTTGCAGCTCCTATTTTATTTCTGTTCCCTAAGATGCTCCTCAGCTTCAGAACCCCTAAAAAACCATTGGCCTTTCACTACAGTCTTTTTACCTTGACTGCACCTATTACTGAATTCTACTCACTTGCAGGATGAACCTTCCTTTTCTTCCCTTGCAGTCAACTGGGAGAGCAGAAAGCAAATAAGCAATAGAAAAGGCTCAAAAGAATAAATATTTCCCATCCTTTCTCACTCTTCTAACTTTTTCACACTGTAGTTTGTTTTCTTTTCTTTGCTTTGCTCAACAGATGATTACAGCATTGTTAGCCATATGGGCTACAACAGTACTATTTGCAGATAATAACCAGGGTAGAATTACAGTAATACTCCTCTTTTGTGAGCACTAGAACTCAGTTGCTTATGCTTCTTATTTGATAATGGTTTCTATACTCCCTAGACTATTTTTCCCCTTGGAGGACTAACACTTTCCAAATTGTTTCCCATGTATAATTCAGGGGTTTGACATAGACTAAGTATATAGTTTGAATGCGTCCAGATTGCTAGGGAGAGGACTAAAAGTGTCATAGAATGCATACAACCAAGCTGTGCCAGTTGGTTTGGTGACCAGAGAGCAGGCCCTGGCATTACTTCCTTTACTATTACAGATACAGTAAAAATTCTTCACTTTCCCTGTTCCAGTGCTCTTCTAAAATTAGTCCAGTGGCATTTTTCACTCACACATGCAATGCCCAAATGCTCTATGGATATATATCAATACTTTTCTACCTATTTTTTGAAGCCCAGTTTCATGTGATTACATATTTCAGTTTTCATTAATAAATTAATGTGTTGCCAGAAAAAGTTGAAAATAAGGCTCTTGAGGTCTTAGCATTAGAAACAGAGTCTAGACTATACAAATAAGAATTAAGATAACACTTCTAATAAGAACAAAATTATTTCAAATATAATTTTAATTTTTTTCATGACTTTTAAAAAATTGGTGGAGCATTACAACAGCACAATTTACTAGTTTTTTCCACTGAGTTTAAACTTACCATTGAAGCATATATTCAAAGCATATATTCAAAGCATTGCAGACTCAACCATAATATATATCTGCTTGTTCTTCTGGTGATGAGCTTTGTTTGTTATCTGTTACAGCTCTGTAACATACTTCAGCTGGTCAAAACAGTAATTTGACCCACCTGCTTAATTGTGTTCACACTAGAACTATTTGTTTTGCTAAATAGCCCCACATTATCCCCTGCTCTGGGAAACAGAGTTTTGGAATAGAGCGTTCTTTTGTGTAATGTGTTTGACATCTACTCTGTTGCACTTTTCTATGGGTGCACATCCGTGGGACTTTCAGAAGACAGGCTGATTTTTTTTTTTTCCTATCAAGTGGCATTTCTTTTTTAACTGTCAATGACTGGCATTTCTGGGCTGAGGTTCTTGGCTTCTCTTTAAAGTGATTTCAGCTGTGGGCAGCCTGTATGACTGTATATTGTAAGCTTAATTCCTCCTCTTTTCCCCTCATTTGTCTTTCAATAATCACCCACATTAGCAAGTTCTCAAGTTCCTATCTGATGTGAAGCAATTTTTTCCTCCCAGCAACAAGCCCAGATGAAGTCAAAAGAAGCTTACTTCAGGCAGGATCCAGTCCAGATCTGCTAGGGTAGATGGCTTACAGCTCATTCTGCTAGAAGTATTTAATCCCCTAGTACGGTACCATCAGACCTTGTGCCTTCACTGTGATCCAAGGCATGCATCAAATATCCTCATTTGATAAGCTGTTGAAACATAATTATGCTGGACTACTGACTGGGCTTTCTTTGAGCCCTGTGTGGTCAAAAGGTTTGTCAATAATATTGTCTCAAGAGCGTACAGAGGAGAGGGATAGGAATTATTAGATATTTATTATATTATGGGAAGACACAGGTTGTATGTATAAAGTGAAGGGAAGCCATAGTTCTGTTGTGCAGAAGACTTCTCTAAGTATATATATGGAAGTAGCTTAGCAAATTAGTACTGCCCCTTCTAACTGCAATCCTGAGCAGAACAAATTTAATTTAAGACATTTAAGGTAACAAATCCAGCATGCATTCCTCTGCAGTGGCATTTCAGTGGCATTTCTCTGTATATGTGTTCAAACTACAGTGAGCTGCTTCAGCTGGTTTCATGTGAACTGCCAGATACGTTCCCCAGCCCTAGCTGTGTAGAAATAGTTAAAAGGGATGAGGGACCTCCCCTCTAAGCCCTTTGTCCTTCAGAAGAGGTGATAGTGTGGCACACAAGAGCTGCACAACAGATATGAATGACTCTCTATACCTGATATTATATGAGGTTCTGTATTCATTTGCCACTTTGAACAACAGGCAAAGACACATCGAGGAAGTAACAAAATGTGCCCATCACGCAGCAGGCATGTACTGCCTGCTGCTGCCTTTGCTTGCTTCTTCCTGGAGTGTCACAGGTTATTGCAGATCACTAAAGCTTTAGGTACAGGCATAATGCCTAGTCCAGAGGACCAGCCCTTGGAAGACTGTAATTTCTGGAGCTTTTCTCCAAAATCCCTGTTTAGGATTCAGTCTTCTTTAGGATTCAGTTTAGGATTCAGGAATAAATCTAGTCTGAACGTACTTATACAAAGCTCAAAACTCCAGCAGTGTAACGCAACAGACCACAATGGTCCTGGCAATAAGCGCTGATCTCTTTTAATGGTGATGTGCATTACGAAGGGAGGAGAGAGTTGTCTGCTCTCATGGTAATAACTTCAAAATGCTTAAATTCAGTTTAACTTCTATAAGTCTATAGTTCACCTGTGCTGGTTTAGAAGAGTCTGAAAAATACTTGAATGCTGGCCTTTGCAGTCTACATGATTACAGAAAACATGTTCCAGACCTTGTGTAACGCAGAAAACATATGAATTCTTCCTCTTTGTCTAAGATTCCCCATGATCTTAATGATTTGGTTGATACGGGCTTTGTTGGGATCTGCAAAATCATCTGTAACTGTCATGCCCTTAGTATATTTGCTTGCTTAAAATAACTTACTGACTGGCAGCAGTGATAATATTAATGGTTTGTGATAATGCATAAAGTGATGACCAAAGAAAGGACATTATTTTATATGAATGAGTCTGTAGAAGGTGACTGAAAGATGGGCACCTATTGTGGCTACTATAGGGGGGAGTACAATATGGAAATACCTTGTCAGAAACAGAAAAGCTGAGAGGAATTTCTTTGCATATCCCATATTTCTTTCACAATATAATATGAAATTGATGCAGTAGAAAATACAGTAAAAATTCAGGGACAGAAGTCCAAAATCTCCATATGACAATAGAGATCATTAGGAGTAACAGGAATTAGTTCACAATTGTCCATTTTAATCACATGTACTAATATGAACAGGTGTTTCTTTTCACATAGGCTGACTGAAATCAATGGGAATTCTAGTGTACGCTAGTGTTTATTTGTAATAGTCAAGCAGATAAGGAAAGACAAATATACAGTAAACTTCATTTGAATATGCAGTAATATGGAAAGATTTTAATTGATGAGATCTAAATCTTAAAAGAAGTGTGTAGCTGCTTAGTAGTATAAATTCCACAATTATTTTTCTGGTGTTTGTTTTTTCTGTTTTTCCTTCAATTAATAATTTGGTTTTAATTTCTGGACGGAATAATTGTTTTAACTGTCTGTTAATATAATCAAGCTCCTTTTGAGTCTGCCCTATCCAATACAGTTGCCAACCAATCAATACTAAAAAAAAAGAGGGAAACAGACAAATCCCAGTCTAACCGAGAAAATCCCACCCCCAAAATCAAAGAATTATATCAGCCATCTAGTGTAAAGATATTAAAATTGTGGCTTAAACTGTGGCATAACTAAAACTCACAGTCTAGGCCCAGCAAGAATCCAGTTATGTTCTTTAACACACTCATTGTTGTGCCTGAATGTTTCAAGTCAGGTCACTAATTTTGATTTTTCATATTTTCATGGGTTTGAATACAGTTCTTTTACTATACTTTTTGTCTGTAATTTAAATTGCTAAGAAATTATATATTGTGTTTTGTTAAGGAAAGAGTGCAATTAAGTGATTTTTCATGATAATTAAGTGTTAATTCCTTCAGTTTAAATTTCTTCATTGTAAAAAGAGACATACAAAGTCTGACATACAAGAGTAACACCATGTGACAGTTCTGTTTATCAGATTAATCAACAGAGAAATATGTGTTAAACAGAAATATTCTATTTGCTTATAAGCTTTCTGTAGAACACAATCCAAATTCTGATATGTTTTCTGAAACTGAATAGTAGGCTTTTTAAACAAAGTCCAAATGTTGTGAGATATAGCACAATTTAATACACTCTGAGTACTGAAAGTCGGTCTGTCTGGACAAAATGTTATCTCTGTTGTTTTCCTTTGATATGACAACACTTTCTCAGCTACTTCATTCTTGCTGTTTCTTCATATACCTACTGCATTAAATTCTACTCCTATCAGAATTAAAATTAGAATTCCCAAAGACTTTTTACAAAGTTGATAATTTACTCTAGGAATTTTGAATTCTTGGTACAAATCTATTAAGATTTTTTTTTAATTAGAGTTCTTGGTACTGACCAGGAATAAGTCAATACAGATAGACAAACTCACAAAAGCTGAACACTAGTTATAGAGGCTTTACAAGGAGTAATACAAGTACAATACCTTCTGTCACAAGTAGAATGTATTCCAAAGAATACATCCAGAATTTTCTCATAAATATCAAAAGGTTATTGTTTTCAAGATGGCATGTTGCAGTTACAATGAAAGTTAACCTTATTGTGTAACATTGTTCTGCTGGACATGTGTACCTACAGATACACAAATATACATGTAAAAGTGTACACGGGAATACAATGAAGGGTAACATTTATCAATGTAAAAAAACCCCAATTATCTATGGCATGGCTTGAGGAAAAAGATGTTTACATTGTTTAAATTATTTTTGCCATTAATAATCACATAATAATAAGGACCGTTTTATAAGTAGCTGTAGAAATAAAATTAAATTGTTATGAAGCACTTTAAAATTGCATAAAAATTGTTACCCTTGAAGTAGGATGCATAAGACTTATAGCTTTTAGTAACCTGACCTGTAAATATAAAAGCAAATTGACACAGATCCAATGTTAAATTGTCAGATAAATATATAGGAAAACAGTGAACATTTGCATGTCTTTGAGGTTATGTATGAGGGATAGAGAGCACTATGAACTTCAAGTATCTAACAAGACATAAATCTCATACCTTGGCTGTATTTCCCCTATAGGAAACAGAAACTCCTAGTCTAGTTATCTCTGAGGATAATTCTTAAGATTATGTATAAAATAGATGGGAGGAGAGCTAAGATGTTTTCTAAGATAAGTAGGGGGAAATGAACTGTGGAGCTATTTTGGTCTAACATGGTCTCAACAGTCTTTTAGGTTCTTGTTATGCAAAGTTTAAAAAGAGGTAACTTACATTTTTATCTAGACATGAAACTTTATTTTTAGCTGAATAGTTTGGTGAGTACCAGCTCTTTCATCCTGCCTTTCTCAGCTTCTTTTGCAAAATATCCTGAGATTACATAAATATATGATATCCTTGGCAGGGACTAATTCAAACACCCATACAGCTCTTTTCAAAGCAATCTTACACTACTTCTCCATAGAGAGCGATGTAGAGAAATTGTGATCAGATTAAGTATCTAGTGTTGAATCTTTTCAACTTGAATTCATTTCACTTATGCAATACACCCCATTTTCCTGGGACATTATGTCCTCTAAAAGAGTCTTATGGTACTGACTGAGATCTCTCAGATTGTCAAGATGGAAGGAAGATTTCCTTTGCTTTCCTTGGTGGTTCTGGAAAATATTTTCTACTCTCTGTTTAGCTGAGCTGAAAGGGATTCTTAGTGGTAACTGTCACGGTAAGAAATGGGTCAGATGCATCCTGAGTACAACACCATTGACCTCACTGCCACTGGTTTTCTTATAAAGGAATAATACTATACAGAAAGAAGCAACTTGGAAAGAGCCTGGAATCATGTGGTTGGTAAGATGACCAATAAATAATTAATGATAACTGTACAATAATCTGTTGCATTTACAAAAGTTTCATAGAAACATGGATTTGCTTTTATAAACCCACAGCACCTCAACATAGTAACATTCGTGGGTGCCTAGAAGCAGAATTTAAACCAATATCAAAAAGGATTTAAATCAATATCACACTGTCTCAACAGATGGTTTATAGCACCTATTTCCTCTGAAACAGAAGAGTTAGGTCCAGGGAAATATATCAGAGCCATCTTAGAATAACTACTGTTGACATCTAGCACAGCTGGAAGTAACATGGTTTCCAGACAGCAGTATAGTGCTAAGTTTAAATGAACTAACTTTGCCCTTTGCAGTGGAGATTTTCCAAGCTAAGAGGAGCTCCATATTGCCAAGGCCGGATTTCTTCCAATACCTGATCTGGTTCCTTTGAAGCAAGCTCTGTTCTCATGAGGGAAATTCCTAGGAGAACTGATCTGTGGCCAAGTGAGGGAATCCAGTGACATATTTGCTAACTACAAACATATGGAACAGAAGCATTTCCTTCTGTTGCCAAATGGTGCCTTCAGTCAGAAGTGCTCAAATCTACTGGGAAAATTGAAAAACCCTTTGGCTGTGTCACCATAACAGCTTAGCTTGTGCTCTTAGGCTCTGGAAAATGTGATTCATGCTTCCTTGTGTCCATACATAAAAGACGATTCTAGTCTGTGTCTGGTGCTTGATATGTAGTCTTCAGGGAACACTGGGGTGGTATTGAGATTAGACTACAAGCATTCCAGCTAATGTGGAATTTAGCATGGAGTCTAATCCTTAATAGGAGTGTTTCCAAATTTTCTTTGTTCACATGAAAGCCAGTCACATAGTCAATATCTTTGTTTTTCTTGAAGACAGCAATTCAAACTGTTTGAAAATAACCTCCTCATCACACATTCTTCCCTTCTGATTCCAGTATAATCGAGTAGTGAATGAAAGTCCTTGAAAGCAGTATATTTTAACTCTGAGTAACTTCTGACAATGTTGCATGATAATTTTTGAATACCTCGGTACTTTAAAATACTTTGTACACATTTATGTGAGTTTGATTTCTTCTACTAGACGTCTGTCAAGGAGACCTGACACTGATCTAACGTGAAGTTAGACAGGAGAGAAGATAATTGTTAAATGTACAATATCTTTCGCTGTCTGTCTGGGCTGACTACTCTGTGAAATATAAGATTTTGTGATGCTTGAAGAACCCTACCAGGTCCTCAATGTGGCTTTTTACTCTTTTAAGAGGTAGGCAGGGCAATCAACAACTGTCAGTTCCTTGTTATCCTGAAACACAGAAAGGAGGTACTAAAATTGTATATCTTTTGTAAAAGACTGGCTTTAAAAAGGACTGAAGTATTTAGACCCATATAACTGTCTATGATTAGCTGCAACATCTTGATTTCAGACTGTAAACCTGAAGCCATTAACAGAGCTTTTCTTGCCAATGAGTTTCTTGAAATGATGCTGTAATTGGGGAGAAATGGAAGAGAAAGGGGGAAAATACAGGAAATCTTTGCTTCTGTTAGGAAAAACGGGGGTAAAAGACAAGCAACAATGTAGGACGCAGTCCAGTGGAGGACCACAAAGATGATTAGGGGATTGGAGCATGTCTTTTATAAGGAGAGTCTGAGAGACCTGAGTCTGTTTAGGCTGGAGAAGAGAAGATTGAGAGGGGATCATATCAGTGCTTACAAAAATCTAAAGGGCAAATGTTAAGAGGATGGGGACAGTCTCTTTTCAACTGTGCCCAGCCACAAGACAAGGGACAACAGACATGAAATGGAACACAGAAAGTTCCATCTGAACATGAGAAAATAATTTAATGTGAGCACTGGGACAGGCTGCCAAGGGTGGTTGTGAAATCTCCTTATCTGGGGATATTCAAAACCCACCTGGAAACATTGTGTTGCAACCTATTGCAGGTGAACCTGCTTTAGCAGGGCTGTTGGACTAGGTGGTCTCCGGAGGTCTCTTCCAACTCTTAACATTCTGTGATATGAAATATAGAAAACTATTAATGAGAAGTAGTAATGACACATACACAGACCTATCAAACTACCAAAAAATTTGCTCTGAGAAATTGCATATGTGAGAAGATTCGGTGTTCAAATCTTGCCTGTCAGACATAACTTTTCAAGTATGCTACCTGAAGTCATAAAATAGATCCTCTTTGTACAATATGAGAGTGATTATGGGTCCCAGCTTTGCAGTAAGCAGTGTTTTCAGTGAAAAGATCTGCCTACTCTTTCTTGACTTTATTCTTTCTTGTTGCCTAGGTTGTCAGGTAAAATCTCTTGCCTTCAATTACAGTCTTCTAGATCATAGCAAGGTTTGTGCAAAAAATTTCAACAGTTAATATTTTTTTACCCCAACACAAGTTTCGTTTGACTAAAACCATCTGTTACCTTTTGTCACATTCATTGTGTTTATTGCATTTTGGTATGTAAGAAAAGAAAACTTTCCTACTAGAACCAAAGTTTTTACTTTGACAATTTCTAATTGAAAAATACCTTTTGACAATGCACTTGAATTTTCCTTATTTGAGAAAATATAAATTCCATGAAGAAAGTTTCTTTTTAGCTAAAATGATAATTTTATTCAGTTTTAAGCACTGTTTTTACTCTTCAATACCATTGTTCGACCATTCTAGTAACCCTTCTCAATTCTATCAGCTACCTTTTTCATCCAACTAACCAAACTACTTGTTTAACTTCTTACAACTCACTTCCTTCTCTATAGCCCTAAATAATTATAGAAGTCTGAGTCAGCACCCAGCTTTGTTCATTTGCAGATGTGAGTTCATTAAATTTCCTGTATTGTCCCCCATGTCTACTAACTTTAGGTTTTTTTTGTCTCTTGAAATAAGTTGGAGTGTTGCCCTTGGCTTACATTTTAATTGCCTTGAGCTAATAAGCTGTGAACACAGTGATAAAGGGGTTTCTGAAGTAGCAAGGTTGCAAACATTTCTGCGTAACAACTAGTACTGTTTACAGTACTACTGTTTACAGTACTACAGTTTACTGCGTAACAACTAGTACATTATTGATTTTCGTATTTGTATATGGCTTTGCACATTTCTCTTCAGAAGGAGAGAACATTCGAAGTTGCCATTGGAGTGGCTGTAGTCTACACTGTCTGCTGCCACTTCTCTGCCTGATAACACGAGTTCAAAATGTCAGAAAAATTGAGAATGGTGTTGCAGCAGACCACCGTAGTTTTTCTATAGAAACTGAATCTGAGGGCACATGGGTGTGTCTCAGGGTGCAAAGCCCTCTGGGACATTACAAGAGGACTATGTAGGGTATAGAATGTTTATCTACACAGGATAAACTGTAGTGGAATATCTGCTTGTACTGCAGTGGAACGAACAACTGCAGAAAGCTGTGCTTGATCTATGCCCAGTACTTGCCTCTATACTAGCATAACTACACACCAAAAGCTACACTATTCTTATTATTATGAGCTGAGGGTCGCTGGGTCAAAAATATTTCACATGGGTCAGAGCCAAAAGAGCAACTTCTTTTTTGAATAAATTCTTTTTTCCAAGTGCTTTTCTTCTGAAGAAATGTTACTTACTCTATCTCCTCTGGCCTGTCACTGCTACTGTATGTCCTGAAGAAGTTTCCCTCCATTTACACAAACCAAGAAAAAAGGTAGCAGATTTCATTTTAGAGGAAGATGAATTTTATCAATGCTTGTGTTCTTTACGAATTTCGGCTGTAAATTCTGTGCTTCCTTTTGGTATCACAAAATGTCCCATTTGTTATGTTGATCCCCAATACTAAATGTTGTGATGCATAAACCTGGCTTTCAGTGTTATGCTTCATGTCAGCCAAGCTGTTTTGGTAGCAGAGAGGGCAGATATTTCATGACCTCCTTTACAGACTCTATTAGCTTATTTTTACCTCTAACATGTAAACCAGAAGTCAATTAAAGGATCTTGCTATGACAGTCTTGCAACTTCTTAAAAAAACAAAGGAGATTTTAAGATTTCCACATGACTCTATGCTGTTGTATCAGATGTGCAAAATAGGTCCAAATAGGCATTCCACAATTTTTTTTGTTTGTTTATTTTTATATTTATACATTTACTCTAATTTTTGCTTGATTTTATGGAAATTATTTTGCTCAGACTGAGGCTTTCATTAGCAACAGAGGATTCCAGCTTTCCTCTTCTTGCAATTTTTCATCAATAAGTTCAGACTAGACCAATGAACGGAATGATTGCTCGGCTGATTGTTGCACTGCAACTCACGTACACCAAAGCGTGAATAATTTAAACTGTGCTGGCTTGTCAGTATTGGATTTGTATGTGGTCTGAGGAGAGCAAAGAGGGAGATATCAGACAGCAGAAAAAAAAAGAAATAGAATAATAACAAAAAAAATTCTCTCAAAAGAGTGGATAGAGGGTGAAGAGGAAAGAAGGGCTCTATTGTGCATAAAGAGTGAAGAGTGAGGGGAGGGTAAATACTTCTTGTCAAGCGGCTGTTTTAGATACTCAATAACTTTAAAACAAATTGCATCAGACTACAGCATTGTTCAAATTTCTGGGATAAAAATGTTTTCTGAATTCAGTGGGAGTGAGATCATTCGAAAGATGTCTTTCAAAAAGTCATTACTTTCTTTTCTTTTGAAATCATTAGTTTATGTAGTAAGAGTTTAACAGGACATGGTAACAGAAAGAAAAGAACAACCTGATCCAGATCAGCATTTGGAAAATAATGCTAATCTGTCAGTTGTTATGATTAAAGGAGGAAAATGACTTCGTTATGTGGCTATTTCTAACCTCCGTTTCAAATGCTGCTGTGAAATCTTCCCCCTGCAGAAGAATCAAGTGGAGCCGAAGAATTTCTGCGTAAGCATTTTACTGTGATTGTGTTTTATTTATACTCTGAGAAATCCATAAACAGGGTTAGTCCACAGGGCCAGATAGCAGTCCTCTGCTTCACATGACGGGCAGTTGCTCCTGCATGAAAGCCTATTGACTGAAAGCAACACACACACTTTACTACCAGCCTAAGTGATTGACAGTGTCTCACAGAGTCATTCCAAGGATTTCTTTGTATACTGCAGGTAGTACAAGTAAAAATAAAAACCAAAACTAAAAGCAGTTTTAAGTAGCCCAAGGTGTTGATTTGCACATCAAGTGGGTTGGCTTTTACACTTTATCTTACTTACCCATATATTCATCTATTTATCTTCTGTTTTGTCAAAGTGTGTCACATCCTTTGTGCCTCAGACTTAAAATAGAGACAGCAAACCTGTCCTTGCTATGTTCTAACATAAAGTTTCAGTTATTTCCAGTCCTTTTTCTCTCAGAGCATCTGATTAACCTCAATGAGAGGTCAAACCAGATTTGTGGCTTTGGCTATGGACTGGGCTTGATATCTTTACAGAGTTAAAACACTATGATGCAAAACATCAGGTCTGTCTAGCAATCGGTCATGATTAAATGCTGTGTTTTCCCCAGTGGAATCTACATTGCTATGCTGCTGCACAGCTGATAAAAAACTATCTGTGAACTGAGGGAAAAATTAAAGAAAAAAACCTATCTATTTCTTCCTGTCCAACATTAATTTCTGCATAATAAAATTGTGTTGCTTAAATAAGCATATGTAAGGAGGATGGGTTTAGAATTTTAAAAGTCCTAAGTTATTCCAAACTGGAAAAGACACCAGGAGAGAGCAAATAGGCATTTTACGTTTTTTTTTTTATATAGCACCACAAAATAATGGCCCCAATAGCCACTATTACAAAGATACAACAAGCATATCATAGAGTAATAATTAAAATATTTTCAGAGAAATTTCCCTTTTGTTATCTCATATCATACTAGGTATATATACATGTGAAGATGCGTCTGATTGCTTATGATTGATCCCAATTCAATTCTCAGCATTTTTAGACATTACCTAAAATATGCTCTTAAAATCATGTACCACTGTACTAGGAATACACTTTAAATATTTTTTTTTCTCAGTTCTGAAAAGTGCAGGAAAAAAGGACTGTTAATATTTCTTCATAGCTATATTTATATGAAACTGAGTAACACCAGCAATTTTCTCCAGTTCGGAGTCCAGCTGGCAGAACTTGTGTTTATCTATATGATGAAATTATCTTAGCCTGCATCCAGCATGTTTTTGCTAATTTCTGAACAATGTCTGGAAATTTTTTGAGAAAGCAACTGGCCCGGGACAAGATGCATATCAAGGACTTCTGTGAAAATTTACACTTACAGACATTTAAGTTTCATTCCATTAACCTGTTTAATATACTGGTAACACATAAGTTCAGTGCATAGACTTGTGCATAAGATTAAGTACATTAGGTACTGTAGAGATAGAGAGATTGTCCTTGCCCAGGCTGTAACAGTCACTAAAACTAGATTACAGAATCTGTGCTACCTGTCATGTGCATCTAACCTATGATAGGCTATTTATTTGATTTAAAAATAAAGGGAAGTTTCTTGAAATAATAAAGTTTTAATGATCTTAATCATGGTTTTAGATCATATAGCTGTAGAGCTAAACACAGCTGAAATAGTTCTGGGACACACTGGAATAGATATTTGGAATTACTCTTAAGAACAAGAATTTATATTATATATAAATATATTTATATATATATATATTATATATAAGAGCAATGTTATAATTCAAAATCTCATTTAAACATAATTTTTAAGAGTTCTTCTGCAAACCTTTACAGAAACAAAGTTGAACTGAACATTTAGGTGACGATTTTAGAAAAAGGAAATCTTCCCTTAACGTCAGTAGGACTAAATAGTCGCCACTTCTTCACATTGCTGGTGGTCATAATCTTTCTTTAAGCTGCTTAAGTGAACTGATTTTGATATATAGGGTATGATAGACTTTTGAAAGAAACATTTTTTCCTGAATTTCTGTGAAACCAGCAGGAAAAAATATTGTGAAGAGTACTAGTTATTTGCTTCCTAATATTTCTTATTACAAGAAATCTAACAAACTCTGAACGGAGGCAAAAGAGGCATACTAGTATACAAATGTGTCTACATGCTTAGATTGAAATAAGAGTGCAGGAAACAGATGTATTCTGCCAAATTAATGATAGGGGAATCCAGGATATTTACTCAGTTACTTGTTCTGCCTTAATGAAACAAAGAAATTTTGAACCCGTCTGCTTTGGCTGCAAAGCTGTAGCTTTTCACGGTGTCCCAAGAAACATAAATTAGCAGAACATACAAAAGAATATGTTACATCATTTTAATTACTTTGAAACATCTGAATCTCATGGTTTAGAATCTTAATATGCTAAGCTGTACAAATGCAGTTAAACCAATTAAAAGCCTCACCTCTACTTTGCAGTTAAAGCATGAACGTTAAATTATGTATTTTATAAATTCTATAATCTTAACAGTTTGCATCCTAGACTTATAATATTTATTTTTTCTTTAAAAAGGAATTAGTTTGATGCTGTAGACACATTTCTCTCAGCCCTAAGTTTTGCTTCTAAATGTACCTGGATGTATAATTTACAGTGAAAAATTTTCTTCACAGGAGCTGAGAGGGTGGGTGAAGCTTGCATGAAGTGAATAGAGAAGAAATTAGTTCCTTTGTTGTCCTTAGATTCAGCACTTATTTACAAGGTTTATTTACATTGTTAGTTACATTAGTTAAACATCCTCTTAATGTTCTGGTTCTTCTTCATTTCATATGCTATTAAAATCTCACAGCATTTATCATTAAGTATATGCGTTACATTAGCAAAAAGTAAAGAAAGAAATATTGATTTATTTTTTGTGCCCAGGTAAGTCAGGCTATCAACCAGACTGGAGAATGGGATACAAGAAAAAACATGTGCTTTGACTAAGACTGAAAAATATTCATTAACAACCAATTTTTCTCTGTGTTTCATAATTTTGGTGGATGCTTTTAGCAAAGACATTCCAACATATATACTCAGACTTTGAGAGTCCTTTTACTGATCCCACTGAGCTTTAGTTTATGAAATAACTAAACTAGTTATACTTTGGATTAACTTTCGAGTTCAGTAGTATCGATTGGTATGGCTTCTGTCAATTGGTATGGCTTCTGCACAGTGAGATTAGGAAAGGATTGCGCCACTACTGTGTTACATACCCCTACTACTCTTCTGCAATAAGTGGTATATCTCATACTTACATCAGAGGATATAAGATATTTAGATTAGTTTTTCTTTCATGATCTTTACATCTGCATCTTCTATGGACTCAGTCCTTCTATGAATCTGGCTGTGGCAGGAGAGAGGACGAGAAGAAGTACGAGAAAACAGTCCCACATTCCCCCAGAATTACTGAGTTTGGAAAAAGAAGAATGACTTTTTTTTTTTTTTTTTTTTGCATTAAGAATGATTAATAAGTTAAAGCCAGCATTTATTTCCTCAACTTTTACTGCACCCTTTTCATTCTACTGTTCATTCCTAAAACGAATTTGGGTGCTTGTATCCCCTTGATTTAAAAGGAAAACAGGAGTCTTCCAATTCAGTAGGCATTTGCACTGAAGGATTTCCACCCAAAATGCATCTTTATGCAAGGTAAAACACTAAGACATTGGGATCAAAACAATCCCCAGTGTCTCACAGGAATGATCAGAGGCACAAAGTCATTATGGTCTGTAGAGTACAATGAGGGCTAAATAGTTTTTGGCTGAAGTTTTTTTTTTTTTTAGTATGATTTCATATAAAAGGTGATATTGATTAAGGATTTGTGGGTGCAGCTATAGTTCACAAGGCCAGGACTGAAGTGCATATGCTTAAATCTTCAGACTACAAGTTGAACATTTATACATGTTTACCTTATTTTTTTTTCCAAATCTTTTTCTTGTCACTTAAAATAAACCCCAATTTCTTTGTTTTCTGAACTTTCTCACTTTATGGATTTTAAACCCACTATATACTTGAAATCCATTTAAGACTAAACAGGCGTGGAGGCAGGAGAAAAAAAATGCCAGTATTCATCCTGTCTTACTTGCCATTTGGGTTATCAGTAACAGTTTAATATTAGAGACAGGATGGAACTCTGTGGGTTTTCTACCAACAGTACTTAGGCCTCATCAGTGAACTGATCTTAACATCTGTGATTCCAGAAACAGGTGACTAAACCTAACTTCAAACTTACTTGTTATACAGAAAAATGGACTTTCCCCTCCATAGTTTGCTTGCACTTTTACATTTATTTGTCTGCCATGAACTGTTTCTACTTCTTAAATAGTCAGTTATGCACCCTGCAACTGAGATTTTAAAATATGTACTTCTAATAAATTGTTTAAAGGTTAATGTGATTTTATAGTATTTAACATCTCTTTTCATATTGAAAATGTTTTTGCTCTTTTACTAATATCCTAATTTAACAAATGCCATTCAACTTTCAAAATGCTTATTTTTTTGACATACATGACCACAGCTTAGAGGTGATTGAGCATTTTTATTTGTAACTAAATTGTATATTTTACTTACATGTTTTGTATAATTTTAATCATATTAACAGCCATAAAAATTTTAGTCTGCCAAAGACAACGTAAGTTTCTAATCGTAGAGCTAAGGACTGCATCTGTTTGTTAAATATTTTTAGGATATTTTATAAAACTGCCAGTCTAAGGGGCTATAATAATAGGTTGAGAGGACTTAGTGTTTAGAAGTATATGAATTTCACAAAATATAATCTGTATAGAAAACATCTGACAGTCTTTGTCACTTTCTTTTCTTTGTATGTCTGCAGAAATAACCCACCCTGAAGGCTCTTACTCACTTTTATCTGATCTGGGTGAAGGTGGGAGTTGGACAATTTCTCATCTAATATTAACTGATTGTTTACATCACTTAGGTTTTCCTTTTTTTTAAAAAAAAGCTACTAGTTCATTACAGAAAGCTGTAGCATGAGCATTAACAACTGCTTTAGCATTACATTTCTTTTTGAATATGCAGAAATATGAATTATCAATAAAGAAAAACTGGTTTATTGTGGCCTCCTGCCTGTTTTAAGAAAAAATATCATAGAACTGTTTAGGTTGCAAAAGACTTTTACTTGAGGATGCATAATTGTGAAATGCATTGTAAAGCTGTCATATTCTTAACTTAGAAACTGGCAAGGGCCAGTGTATCTCTTTAAAAAAGAAATACGAGGACGCCCAAGTTAATATACATATCCATGTAATCACACTGCCAAAAACCCAGTGTAAAACAACAAAGAGCCTGACAATGTGTTTAAGGCTAAGCATATGTAAAGATACTTCCCTGAATGAAGAATGTCACCCTTTATTTTAAGTACCAAAACCAGCAGAAGGTAAAAACTTACAGAACGGGTAAAGAATATAGTGAGACATTTGCAGTAAGACCGTGTGATCACTGTCTAAATATTAGGAAATATTATCTAAAGCAGAGGAAATTAAATAATGCTGCCTAATAGCTTAAATTTGATTATGATCATATATGTGATCGGGGTTCATCATTGCTCATATTCAATTCTAGAACAAATGCACTTTTAAGAGTCAAACAAAGGTATTAATTTAATAGAATAAAACATGGGGAAAAAAATACTTGTTTTACTAGTCTTTATGTCCATATAACCTAATGCTTTTAATATACATGTCTCCTTGATACCTATATGCCATGTTTGCCTTATGCAATCTGACTGAGCAATGCTTTCTGCTTAATCTTCACTTTCAAAGTTATAACTCAGGATGGACGTGCAGTACACACCAGTGTACACCCTGAAAGGTGTACACTATAAGGTGAGCGAAAGGACACTACATTTTTATTTATGTTTTTCCACATTTCATCTTCTACTAAATACTAATTCTAATCTTGTGCTGAGATATTTGAGTTCAGTATTGTTTATTCCATGCTGTATGAACACACATCAGGGGCTTTATACTGCAGTTGTAAAAATCGTTATTGATAACCCCTATTAATTGAATACAAAACACTATTGCTTTTCTGTAGGCACCTCACTGGGTTCCTGAAATATCAATGTGCAGTATAAAAAGTACTTTAATCCTGATTTTTAAAAATCATGAAAAACAACTTGAGCTTATTAAGAGACATTAAGAAACAAGTATATGGAATCGAAAGGGACCCTATGAGGTGACTGAGGCAATCTCTGTGCTCTGACGTAGCTTTGCTAAAAATTGCCTCTTGGCTGTCTGCCAACCCTCTTCCTGTGGACCTCAGTGAAAATAGTCTACATCTTCCCTAGTCTGTATGTTCTAATTCCTGCAGATTTTTTCATGATTTTTTTTCCTTATAACGAAGCTATTAATTGTTTTCTTGCTACAAAGTTAAAGATTGCTTCGTACCGTACTTGCAGGGAATGTGGAAACTAAGCATAATTAGATAATTTTAAGAACAGAAGGCAGAGGCAGGAAAAGTTCGATACATGCATTTATTACTATATCGAAATATGTAGCCCCAGTTGATGTTAATTCCCAAACTTTATAACTGAACTTAGCTATCAAATGAAACATGCTGAGGTACCTGCATTAGTCCCCAGTCCCTTTACTGTTTCCACAGTTTGTAACCCATGTAAAGATTAAATGTTTTGGTAGGAACATCAGCAAGTAAATAATTTTATACAAAATGCATAAAAAAAGTATCTTCTTGCAAGTTAAATATTTTAATAGACAAACTCATTGATGGAATGCTGTAGATGCCAAAAGTGTAACTGAATTTTTTAAAATGATTAAGCCAATTAATAGTGCTAACGTTCTTAAGAGTTATTAAATTTAATAAGAGGACCAAAAAAATGTTATTTTTTACTTAAACTGGAATTTGTCAGAAATTGAGTACTTTGGGTATATTTATCCTCTTTGGATACTGGCCATTGTACAGTTTGGACTGTACAAATTTGTCTGATTGAGGATATGTGCTCTTTTTTTCCTTATGTTATCCGTAAAATCAATGCATCTAAATATGCTTCCTTTGCTGTGCTACATGACATTTCAAAGAGCTATGATTTTTGTTCTAAAAATAACTAAACTAATTAGATATTTGCTTGTTTAAAGAGATTAAGTGCTTTGTATAAATGATATTTATATATATACATGCATGTATATGTGTGGAGAAGGATTTATATTGCTATCAATATTGATAGATACATAAAGCACTCTTCCCAAACAAATTTTGTAATCAAATAAACTATAGTAGTTATAAAATATCCTCACTTAGTCATAGTAATAAATAATACTATCCATCCAAAATCGTTCATGAACACAATATTCAATGATTCTGTTTTGAACTTCTATGGTGAATAGCTTTGGATCAAACAGCAATTTTATTCAGCCTAATTTTAAGCAATCAGACAAAATCCTTAAATTACATACGCCTTTTGTATATGTGTGAACTTACAAAGAGCGTAAATATATAGCTGGGTAGATCTTCCAGTCTTTTCATGAATGCCAAGGAAAAGTCTGGACATTGTTATGCACTCTACATCTCAGACCGGAATGTCTCTTCATGATATTTCAGCTTATACCAATGTGTGGGTGTTCTCACTAAAAAAAGAAGACAAAGCTAAAGTAACAGTTAGACCCAAAGGCAAATTATTGAGAACTTCTGTACAAATATGTACCAGCTATAAATCATTTCAAAGGCAATTTATAAAAGTGACAAGAGAATACACATGTAGATTATCCAGCTGTTTATAAGATTTTGCTGAAAAATAAGATGTTAAAGTACATTCCTTAATCTAGAATTCTTAATTCAAATATTCTAAAAATATATTCTATAGTACTGGATAAGGTTAAGATAGACACAGAAAACTGTGGCTGATGTTTTTATGATGATTACAGAATACATATATTTCACTTGACGTAATAAACTGAATTTTAATTTTTGATTGTCTAGCTTTCTTTTATTGTCCCAGAGCTATGACTTCTTGCAAGTGTCTGTAGTCTGGATTAACTTTGGATCATATACCATACCAGAACATGAACTTTCACAGCCTTTTTTTTCCCCGAATCACAATTATCAAAGCTTGTACAGAGTTCTAGATTAACTACCTGTATGTTCTGTGAACAGGAACAATTCATTGTTCATATGTGGCTTCTTATCAATTTTAGCTCATCAGAGAAATGATGTTGACTTTGAGCTTATTGAGAACCAAGCCAATCGTACAAACCTTTACAGATCTAAGTTTACTTTATAATTAGAATTAACTGAAATGACTTATACAGACTGGAAATTGACACAACGGAAATTGACAGCTAAATACGTGCCTATAAAAAAACCAGACCCTTAAAATAGATCCTTCTCAGTCACAATATTTAAAATTATATTTATAAGAAACTTTTTTTTCAGATTGACCAGTTTCATTATTTTAAGTCACACCTTGGGAAAGAAAAAAAAAACCTTCCTTTGTCTCCGTCCTTCAACCTAAACGACAGTGTTAGAAGGAAATTGCCTTAAAGGCTTCCTTTGAGGAACTGTAATAGAAGTTGGCATCTGGACTTTCTCAAAGAATCAGGAAAAATAAGAATCTGAAGAGCATCACTGCGCGTTTCCTCCTGTACCAGCAATGACAAGACATTTAGTCCAACTTCAGCTGTGCATGTCTGAAATGTACATAAGGAATGTACATCATGTTTTACTTTCCATCTTGAGAGAGGAGATGCTTCTTCCTAGCTGGAGAGACTACAGACATCTTACTCAGGTTTCTTATTAGATTTAATTTAAATTGTTACCTTAACCATAAACATTCATGTCTGTATGCAGACCATTCTTGTCAATGATCGTGTTTGGTCATTTCTGTATAAGTGGTACAAGTATTACCAGAGAGAATACATGCTTTTTAAGATACTTTTATTAAAAAAATATTTTCAGTAATTTGTAATAAGCATTTATTCCATTATTTTTAATGACTTCTCTTTCCACATTCATTTTTGTACTAGGTGTTTTAAACTCACACATATATAAAGATGTTAGATCTACAAAAACTGTATTAGTACCTGCTTCTATATGCAAAATAATTTCTGTCCAGATGAAAATTCCAAATCAAGATAACCTTCACAGTCATAGCTGACTATGACTGCTTCTTCTGTTGTTAGAGGATTTAGTCGTAAGCTAAATTAGTAACCCTGTTAATTGTAAAGACTTGACATCTTCTCCACTAAATGCTTCATTATGTAAGATAAATATTTTAGATGTGTACCAATTCCGTCAACCTAGCCCCAAAGGTTGATGTAGTTAGATTTTGTCTTGTATGAAGAAGGGCAACCCAAAGCAGAAGAAGAAGAGAACTGAAATTAGGTCTATTTGACCATATTTATATAGGCAATATCTCACAAAACATAGTCTTCTCTTAAAAAAAAAAACAAAAAATTAAGGTTAGAAAAATAATTTCCCTCCTTTTCCATCCAATTTCCCAAAAAGAACCATGTAGCTCTATATACTTATAAATAGTAGTGAATTATTTTCTTTTAGAAGGAATAGTGAATGAAGAAATGAAGTCCAAGTCATGAAAGAAGAGAATAAAGTAACAGCAGCCATATCTAAACAGGATGGTTCTTCTTTGAATGGCAAGTTTCAAAGTATGGGAAAATTTTCCTTCGTTTGGTCATTTAGCATAGATGCCACAAGATAGGACAACTTCTGTGCATGCTGTAGAGAGTTCTCAAGCTTTATTACTACAACAGATTAATTTGAGCATTTTTATCCATTTTTATCTCCATATTAAAAGCCTTAGATGCTGGAGAAAATTTAGGGTTTTCTGTAGAAGAGAGTGGCATTTCTGAGATGTAAACATGCCCAAACTAACTCCATTAAATACTAGTGAACTGTAGGTTTTCCATATCAGGAACAAAGTGAGAGGTGAACGTACTCTATGCAATTTTCGTGTTGATCAAAACCTGGATTTTAGGAACTTCTATGAAAGGTTGCTAAAATAATTGATCCCTACAAAAGAAATTCAGTTGATGTTTCCAGCTTATGTAATTTGTGGTTCTTGGTTTGCAAAACCATTTTGTGTGACATCGAATCACAGCTTTGGCTGGTAAATAATTTTAGGTTTTGGTGTAAATTTTAAAGTATGAAGAAATACTTAAGTTTCTGGTTTCTAAACCAATCTGATAACAAATACATGCAAGTGTGGCTAGGACCACTGTTATAAAGAAGATAAGAAATGTTTGTACAAGAAGAAAGTATGATTTTTAGGTATTACAGAAACATTATATTTCGTGAAAAGAACATTACTATTATGTATTTCATATGGATATGAAAGGGAAGCTTGAAAAGAACTATCCTGCAGTCTATACTAAAAGTATAGTACATATGTAATCTGATACATATGTAAAAGGAATGTAACACTGTGTACTGAAGGTTTGTTGGACAAGGTTAAGAGAAATGAAAATCCTCAAGCTATGAAGTAATAGAAAAAGGACGAAAACAGCCCCAAACCCACAAAAATCCCCAAAACATCTCAAAACACTGGTAATATATAAAATACTTCAATTATTTCAAAATCACAAAATCAGATGCTGATCCTTGGAGAGTTTAATTTTATACTGGAGAAGCATTAGAAAAAAAGAAACAGCTAAATACTGGAATGGGGTAGTAACATTCTAATTTTCTTCTTTGAATCATGGAAAAGATGAATGGAGACAGATTTGGATTAATTTATGAATAACAGAAAGAGCTATAGACTGCAGATTCTTGGGAATGTTATCATTATTCTGAATTCCTAGAGATAACTATTCTGAATTAGAAGTTAGACAGCAAGAAGTTGGACATGGATGTCTAGCAGTACGAAAAGAAAAGCAAAGCCTCAACCCTAATACATTTATTAAATTTTTCTTCTCCATCAGTAAACAAGACCAGTAAAAACCTGTAATATAGTTGGAGGAAGATGATTTGGACAGTGAGCAGTTTACTTTTGAAGATAACATTTTCTCTTCCCTTCTAAGAGAGAAGATAGGAGTAGGACAGGATTAATCTGTGAAAGACAGGAAAGCTGGAAGATCAGATGCTTGATTATTCTTCTCTCTACCCAGCCTTTAAGAAGATAAATAACTGGAAATGCAAAACTTCTGCAGCTGTGGGATGGGAGGCTCTGAGCTGAAATCCATAAAGCATTATGAGGTAAATATTACACAATAGATTCAATTAATGTGGTGTTTACAATACTTTCATTTAAACACATATGCAGTTCCATTATGTTAGACTTTACAAATGGCCCAGGTATTATGAGGTGAGATGTTAAGGAATAAATAGATAAATACAGAGTGGACAATATTACAATGCAGGCAGAAAAATAAAGAAATTCACTAAAAACACAATATAGGAAAAATGTGTGAGAACTAGAGAAGGGGCTAATCAAAGAATTGAAAGATGACAGTGAATCATGTATAGTATAGTACAGAAGTGTATAGAAAAAAAGAAGAGACACCAACAAACCGTCAAGTCAGCAATGAAGGCACGTGGTAACAGATATAGGAAACAAATGAGAGCATTAGGAAAACCAGAGAGTTTCATACAGATGTAATACATTGTTGGCATTAAGCTGCTAAAATCAGTGAATAACAGTTAAAAATATATTTAAATTACTTATCGGGACTGATGGAAAAAACTGTATACAATTTGAGCATCATTAGCAAATTAAATTTGTCTTGTCAGCTGTTTTACAGGCTCACAATCTAATTCTGGTAATGACTGCATCCATAGTTACTGTTAAAATACTATATATACTTCCAAAGTAAGATTCAATTTCTTAGTTAGCATATGACTTTTAGTAACTGAAATCAACAAAATCCTGTGAGACTTTCCATTACTTTATGTTGGAAATCTATAGATAATTTGAAATTATACCGTCTAGGCATCTGAAAGCTAGTTTGTTTATAGAGAAGACCGTGATTATAAAGATAATTTTAGGACTCAATACTGTCCTACACTCTTCTGAGGTATCAGAAATTACTGAGTGCTGATGCAAGCAAATGCTGGCAAATTTCATACCTGGCAGGGCGACACATCACCATGTGTTGCTTTAAGGTACAGCTGTATTATCTTGAGCAGTGATGCCAGAAGATCACACAAGTTAAACAACCTAGTAATTGCCTGAGAGTTACCTCATGGAGGAAAGTTGCTTGTGGTTTCTTCTTTTCACTACAATTTTTTTTTACTATTTTCTCAGTGTCTCTGGGGATTATTTGTGTCCCTCAGTTCTTTTCAAGTGCAATATTGCTTTTTGCATCTGCCAAATTCTGGACCACTCCAACCTCACAGAAATACTGTAAACAAAAGGACAGATTTTGTAGGGATTATTGTGCCTTTGTTGTTATTAACATTAGTTTTGTATAGGCATATAATAGCGCCAGAAATCAAGTTTTAGCCTGTTAAGTATATTCAAGAAACTAGAAAAAGGAAAAAATACATATATACATATGTGGAACATATTTGTGGTTTTTATATTTTTCAGGGGCAAAGATAACAATTTTCAGTAAAAATAAAAATCTTAGTTCACAAGACTGAATTGAGATGGATCTTATGTAAAAATCCAGTGGGTGGATGCCAGGGAGATTGATTACCTAATTTTGTAGCTCTGTCCTATCAGAGAAGTCTCTGTACAGAAAGTGCAGAAAAGGATCATGCTCCATACAGAAAGAACATTTTATAAACATTTAAAAAAATCCAGAAGGAAGGATTAGAGGCTGTGATGTGTAAGAAGAGATTAGAACAATTTAGTATACTATGCTACTGCTTGAAGTAAAGACTATGAAGAGTGATATGGCTGTGTACAAATATCTCAGAGGTAAAACATGGGGGTTATGGTGGTTCTTACAATTTTATTTACTATAGTGTCTCTTCTACCATCAACATAGACTATTAATTCTCTGAGGAATATATATTGAGCACAATAAGGCCTACTACATAGAGATGTTTCATAAAAAAAAAAAATCTAGAAACTGAAGACCCTGAAAAGGAATATTTAGATCACATTTCAGGAAATAATTTTAAAGAGTAAGCCTGTTAGTGCTTCATCTTGCACCATTAATATCTCTGGAGGTTTAAAAAGTGACTTGAATAAAAATTTAAGATAGAGCCCTTCAGGGCTCTATCAGTATGAGCAAACCAAGGATGTAGTTAATATGTGAAATTCACTTTCATCAAAGGTGTTTTAAAAGAGCTGTGTTTAATAATAACAGACAGAGGATTACAATGGGAAATCCTGGTGGTTTTTTTTTTCTGCAGAAGTCTGTGCTAGTTGACCTCAAAGGCTTCCAAACTGACTTTCATCTAATATTTTTAGAAATGTCAAATGAGGTTATACTGGAGTCTGAGCAGATCAGTTACTCATTACATGCTACACTTTGTGTGTACTACAGGATGCTGATGCTTTTTCCTATCAGATACATCACAAGTGAAGAAAGCTTCTTTTCACAGCTTAGTTGTACTTAGCACAAACCAAAAATAAAGTTATTAATATGGTAAATACCACATATTTGCAAAATGACGTGTCACTATTAATTTTAATGTGTGATAGACCATTTTCTTGTAGATATTTTCACAACTTTGTTTCCATGCCATTATAGAACAATTAAACTGCTGCCCAACAGTACACTATCAAGACACAAGTAAAAATATAAACAATTTCAATGGGCTGCTTTCCATGTGACAGCTACTTAATTTGAAACATTTGCCTATTTTGCGTTCTAAACTGTTATTAATGTCATGATTTCAGAGCAAAGCCTATAATTGTATTGAAGCAACTCAAGATTTAAGATCTATAGGAGAAAACTGGTTCAAATTCCAGCCAAACTACTGCAAGAATCACTTTTCCAATCATTCTAAGCACTGACCCTTCTTATGATTTAGTGCGAGTTTTTTACTGCATAGGATGTATTGCTTGTTTCTAATATAATGCACAGCTGACCTGTGGAAATGATTGTCTTTGTGCTGGGATAGCTAAAATCCTACACATTTTCTAGGGAAAAAACATCATGGAATAGAAATCTACTGTGGTTATTAAACACTGACAAACCACTTCTGGTAGAGGAAATTTTTGTGTCATACATGATTCTAGGCTAACAGTACTGAGTAGAAGTATCCTTGCCTTCTTACTTGATGTCTAGGCATTCATTTTGATCGTTGTCTGAGAAAAGATTTCGTGATGAACACAGTGAGTATACTTACTGTTGTAAGTGAAGAACTTTCATTAATAAAAGCTACTGACTTTGCTGTATATATATGCCTGTACTTCACAGGTAATTATCTGACTGTCTCTATGTACAATTCTGTTTCAACTTTACACTGTGCTGTGGTGTCTGGGAGCTCTTCTATTAACAAGTGGGAGAATACTTTTATAATGCATGCATAAATAGACTTTAATGGATGACCTTTTGGCAGGGTGGGCTGTTGAAATGCACTGAATAATTTCCTTCTGTGACAAAAAATAATTCTGTGAGATAAACTGTTATTTTTATCTGTATAAAATTGTTTTGTACTCTCAAATTCTTCTCTCACAGCGTCTGTCCTGTAATGGGCTTCTTTGCGAGTAAATGACCATCACAAAAGTAGTGTTACACATATTTTTCCTTAGCTTCTTTTCAGGACTATAGTTAGCATTCATGAAAAGATTCAGGTCAGAAAATCTAGTCAGGTGCTAGTCAGATTAGATAAAACAATGTATGCACTTCCTGAAAGTTACAGAAGGAAAAAAAGGAAAGAAACAATGCTTAAAAATAATCCCCTGACTACAGTCCATGAACAGATTGCATATAATTAGACTACATTGTGAATTTTGGTATAAGAAAAGGCAACTGCTTGATCAGCAGAAACAGATTTGGCTGCCAACTGACCAGTGTTATCACTCAGACACACAACATAATTTAACATTTCTGTGGGAAGTTCATATCCTCTTATTGCCCTTCATGCAGTTTTATGTCCATTAGTGATTTCCTTAGGGCTTTGTCAAGCTGCATACATTACTTCTACATTTGAAATTAAATAGAGAAATGATCATTTTACTTTTTACATTATTTCTTAATTCTTAGACATCTTTATGCATTTTTTTCTTTCAGACACCTTCAGAATGAAGTCCATTTTAAAGCAGACCTTTGTTCTGTTAATTATGCTTCAAAATTGTGTGACCATTCTTAAAACTATTTGAAATCACATAAGACCAAATCTGAAACCAGATTCCTATAAATAGATACTTTAGCTGCAAATTAAAGCTCTGTACTGAAGTGGAAAATCTCTCAGAGTAAAGTCTACTTCTACTAGGGCAGCATCTTACTCTGAGAGCAAATCCATAAGATTTCTTTGCACTTTTACGTTCTCTGTTTGATACTTATTAAATTGACTGAACATAGTCCACAATGGTCAAAGCTTTTTCACAGAGCAAGGTTTGTTGTAGGTTCTTTGCCAGAGATAATTTTAATTGACCTGCAAAATCTGGAAAGAAATTAGAATATGCTTAGTAGGTTATGTCATATATTTAGATATATTTTGCCTATGTAATTTATAATCACAGAATCATAGGATGAGGAAAGAGCTGTGGTAAGTTAACTAGTCTTTGGGCTTTATGGTGTCATTATTAATAGACTTTGATTAGAATATTCTTAAAGATACTTATTTCCTGAAGTTCCTATTATCTCTTAAAGCAATCTACCACCAGTTTCACAAGTGTTTTCCCCCATATGAATTATTCTTCCATATATTAGTTCAAATATTGAACTTCCTTCTTGCCCAAATTGTCAAGAGTACAAGGGTCTGAGAATAGACTTTGAAACATTTCTAAGAGGTATATGAAGACTATTACTTCCCCCACCCTCCTGCACCATTTTGCCTCTCATCCTCCCCTGTATGGTTTCTCTTTAAGCCAAAAAAAAAGAAAAGAAACAAGGTTTCAGTCTTCCTCATGGCTCATATTCTACAGAGCTCTGATCTTTCTTCCGGGCTTTGCTTATACAGAAAGTCAGAACTAAACAGATGCTAATGCTGTGCTGAATAACAGAGCAGGATTACCTACAAGATAAACTCTGCTCATTCCGTGTTTCAGAAAAGTGCACCATTTAAGCCTGTGAACTACAATTCCTTTTAATAATGGAGAAGCCATATGAAATGTCAGATTTTATATTCAATATTTCAGTATTTTCAATATTTCAGGAAAAACATAGAATAATAAAGCCATTAGGTGAAAAATATATACTATTATATATGAAATTCTCTTTAGTGTTAGGCAGGATCCTGTTGCCCAGTTGTGTGCATATTCTGACTGATTTATTCTAACAATCAGCTTATTCGATTGTGCTCACAGTCGATACTCGAGATGATAATAATACAAGATTCAGAGTAATTATTCTACCAATTGTGTCCACTTGAGGACCACAGAGGGAATCAAATGCTGCAAAGGGATTGATTTATGGACTAGAAACAAAAGAGCTGAAGGTCAGACCAGCAAAAGACAGGTTAAAAATGGAAAGTGAGGCACATTTAAGAGTTTACATGGCACTAACTCCTTTTTTAAAAACATATACAATTACAACTTTCTTCAGTAATGTTTTCACTTTTTCTGGTTTTAGAGATGATTTTTATCTCATCTAATTTCAGATATTTACAAATTGGACATCTGATTTCAGGTTATATACTTTTGGCTTCTTTACTGAAATTGCTGTTTTACAAATGTTTTCTGACAAGTTTTTATTTTTAATGTAGTTTTTCTTGAGAAAATAATGATTAAAGATAAAGACAGATTGAGAGTCATAAATCAAATATAAAATTCTCACAGGAGGCAAACAGTATAATAACATAACTAAAGCTTAGATTACGATGTGAGAATCATAGAATCTTAGAATCATTCCCTTGGAAAAGATCTTTGGTATCATCAACTCCAACTGCACCTGTCCGCTGCTAAACTATATCCCTGAGCACTTCATCTACCTGTCTTTTAAATACCTCCAAGACAGTGACTCAACCACCTCCCCAGGAAGCCAGTTCCAGTGCCTGATAACCCTTACAGTGAAGAAATTTATCCTGATGTCTAATCTGAACCTCCCCTGGGACAAGTTGGTGAAAAAAAATGAATTCAAATTCTGCCAAGCAGTTTTCTTGGTGTAAGTTTTACCTTTGGCTATAAACTTGTTCAGGTATGATGATTTCTGCTAGTGACTTTGACTGGTAAACATGCTTCACTTACTCTTTGAGGGTCAGAAGGGGAAGCGTTCCTCTAGTATTAATTGCTTTTCTATTATTCAAAACCTGTGAAATATAATGTGAAACGACATAAGCTTACCCACTCTTAAATGAATCTCTGTATTCCTTACCTAGGGGCTCCAATCATTCTTATGGTCCGTAAGAATTAAAACTAGGGCCTCTGCCTGAGAAACCCCAAACTCCATGATTTGTGTTGCTTGGCATGAAAAAAAAAATAATTCCAGTTTAAATTAGAGTTAGCCAACACTGATGCTCAAGCTCTCAAAGAGAACCTAAAATATTCTGGAAGAGAATACTTCACATATTTAAGCATACTACTGCACATAGATTTTAATCAGCAATTTGCAAAATACTTTTATTCCATGGAAGCTGCTGTCAAGCCAAAACTTTAATGCTTTCCATTTATGCCTCTTCTAAGCTGATTCTGACTGGCACCCATGGAAACAATCTATGCACTAACATTTTGATTTCATAGTGTTCCACTTTGTGTAAGTTACCACTTACCAGGTATCCCCCTGTGAATGTATTCCAGGCTACAAATGTCAGTATAGGAAGCCTCTAGCACTTTACTATGCATGGTGAACATGAAATTGTGGAGAGAAGATACCACCATGAGACCCTGAGTCATTTAGGTTTTTCATCGAGGAGTTTGAGCTCAGCAGTTTTAGAGGCTTTTTTTTTTTTTCCAGTTGTCTTATGTACAGCTTTAAAATACTCTCAATTTCCCTTCATCTCTTTTTCCACATAATTCCCTCAAACCAATGTAATTTGACATAAACGCATTGAATGACTAATGCCATCGAGAACATAGTTAGATTTCAGCAGTACCAGTGAACACGATGGCTATGTCTGTACCACTCTGAAAAAGAGTACTCAAGATGAGCTGTCAGCTCCTGGCTCTGCTTGTTTCTTGTCTAAAGATATTTTCTATATATGCCTGATATGATAGCATATTATCTACAAACCCTAGAGCTGACAAGTTGCCTGTCCCCACCCCTTGGGGAGGTGCCTAGTGCCCAGGGCTGGAGTTGCCTTCATCTGCCTCCCAGCTGTCCCAGAACTGGCTTATCCCTGGGAAGTGGGATAAGTCCTGGCTGCCAAATTCTGCCCTGACATCCCTGGGGAGTGCCTGCTGCTCCTGGCCCCAAGGAGCTACTGGCCTGTGCTGCACCCTGACATAATTTACTCTGTTTCATAAAATAAAAATTCAGCAAGGATCCTGTCTTGATCAACTGTCTGTTTCTGAGGTCAAAGATTAAGGATGCCTTGAAGACATGCAGAGAGAAATGGGCAGCCTAGTGAAGTCAGTCTACAAATATACACGCTACGCCAAGGATGCATCAAAGATGTAGATGTAGACAGGAATGTCAATGAGAGCCATGGAGGCTGCTCTAACTGTAATTACACTCTTCAAATACACAGTGCTCTTTATTCATGGTTTTCATATTGGAAACGCATGAAGATCTTTGGAATAAATCTGTTTGCATTTCAAATACTTATTCCATTATGTACACGAAAGTAATGTGTATTTTTTTTTTAAATAAGCATTTTGTTAGCTCCAAACTTCTATGGGCTCCCAAGACTTAATCATTGAAAAATAAATATTGTGTTGTTTAAAGTACTTGTCTTCATAGTTAAATGTTTAAAATAATAATAAAAAAAAGATGAATAAATGTTAAGTTCTCCAAATCATTTTTGCTCTTTGGTAATGTCTAGCTTTGTGTGGATTTGGTCAGCATTGTTAAAAGGATGATATATTTCATGCTTTTTTTATTTCAGAAATTCTACTGCTTTGTGGAAATACCTTTTGAATGTCATGCAAACTTCAACATTTTTGCAAAAATAACATCAGCTTTCTCAAGAGAATCTTCAAGAAATTCACAATTAGCTCCAAATTCTAAACCCCTTTATACAAGATTTCCAAAGGGCAGAGGTTAAACTTCAAAAATATTTGCTCTGTCAAATGAGATGACTTTCAACAGGTCGGAAAAGAATTTATAAATTCAAATAACACTTTGGTAAGTTTCAGTTGTTAAAAAATTGTATGTTTTTTTTTATCAACACAGTTTTTCATTCTTTCTCACAATGAGTGATGGATTAAAACACGAAGTCATACTACAGAAGTAAGCTGAGCATTAACATAGATGTCATTATGGTATAATAGAGTTTTTGTCCAGTAAATGACACAGGAATTTCAACACGGAGTCACAAAATGTAATTTAGTGTGTAACTTTTATTTGTTTTATTCTTCCTAAATACCTATTCTTATGCACTAATAACAAGAAGTAAAACCATGAACAAGTTTTCAGATGATATTTTCACAATTATGTCATGGAAACAATTATCTTTGTCTTCCAGTCAGCTTGAAAAGGATGGTTCAAACCTGAGGTAGAAAGGAAATGGTGCTTTTCTTATCCTGGGACAAATAATGGAACCTGATTTTTATTGCAAATGAAAAAGAGACATCACTGATAAAATCTGAATTCTAGCTTAAGGGTGAACTTCCTGGACAATTTCAATTAACTTTGTGTAAAACGTGATAGTGCTGAACAACATTTCACTTGGGGCATCAGATAAACTTATTCTCACTCTTATTACAGATGTATTTCTTACTGTACTTCATTCTAAATATGTTCTACATTTTCCTACATATAAGCCAAAAGCAGCTTATGATTAAGCTGATTTCTTGAAGAGACTGACCTGGCAATTCTTACCCATGCAAACCTCTCACCGAATAAAAGACTTACTCTTAAGTGATTTAGATGTGCTTTTGATGCTGCTACTGCTCTCTCAGAGTCTTGCTCAAGTAGCAATTCAAATCATGTTTGTTCCTAGGCACAATAGAAACTTTATAATGAGCTACTGTACATTCTCGTCTTGTATTTTAGACTCTTCAAATACTCTGTGATACAATCCTCTTGATTACAGCCTCTGTGTGTTCCTGATTGACACAAAGGGTCACCTGTTTAAAAAATCTTGCAAACAGCAGAAAAAAGTGCTATGCTTCAATCTAATATTTTCTTTCACGGTTACCATAAATTAAGAGATGACCTTTTGGTTAGTGATTGTAATTTGATTTACAAATTGGAAAAAAGAGATCCTAACAGAATCAAGTAGATTTTTTTATTTGTTATTTAATGTCTTTTAAATCCACCTGAATTCCTCAGCTTATTTGTGCTAACAAATATAAAAGTCCAATGTTTTTTACCTTCTACTGTGCTGTGACTGAAGAAGGCCTGTGGCACAAATCATATAAAACACTTTACCTGTAGGCAACTAGCAGCCAAACAAAATCTTTGTGTCAAATCTGAATTTGACTTTTTAAAATCATGACCAACTTCAGCAGCTCTAGAGAAACACTGTGCCTCCAGTGCCCACATAATTTTTGTGATATTTTTCTTTTATCTGACTAAGATGATCCTTAAGCACTACAGTTCAATAAACCAAGATGCAACCACTCAACCCATATACTGTTCCTTCTTTCCAATGTCCCAGACTACTTTGGTGCCCAAAGTATCATACTATTTTTCAAGACATAGGAAGAAAAATACCTCTTTTGCAGTTCTTGGCAATCAGCATTTCTTTGAAGTTTCTACTTTTGTGTGTGACATTGAAAAGATTTTTCTGTAAGATTGACAGTAGATTAAATCACAGATTGGACAGCTGCTTTCTTTGGAGTTTGTAGAGTGAGTTGTTTGTGAATGTCTAACAGGTAAGAGACTGATAGGTCAGTTTTTGTATCGTGTGTCACCTAAACAGCTTCTGTGGTGACCAACTATTTATTGAGGAAACTCTTAGCAGAACATACCAGATTGGAATGAATCACAAAAATCTGCTTACAAAATAACAATGTATGTACTGCTATCACCTTCCTACAGACTTGCCTGAAGCTAAAGATTATAGAGGTGTATTCATGCAAAGGCTACATCACTGAGTTCACAGGCACTGTGGTATCATCCTCCTGTACCTCAGTATTCTTTAGTATTCAGTCTGAAACCTTGGCTATACACTTAGCAAAACATACAACTAAAAAGACAAGCAATATGGGACAAAGATATCCTTATTGTGCAGAGGATTTCTGGGTTCTGCAAAACATACCAGTTCTTGAAAGAATTGTGGGTTTGGCTGTGGAAGAGTTTTACACTTAGAAAACAAGTACATATTTAACTTGTTTCATCAAATCTTGAACTGCTTTGTAATAGATATAGATGAAGATCTAACTGTACAATGGCCCCTTTTGTAAAGGCACCTAAGTAAGTAAATAAATAAACAAACAAATAAATAAATATAAAATCAGCGCATCTTAAGTCTCAAAAATGAAAAAATAATATTTTTCTGAGTCTACATCAGATTTATGCAATCATTGGAACTTTGGAGTTATACAGCATGTAATTCTTCACAAAAAAAAGCATCTATAGGTGCATGAGACATACAAATCACTGGAAAACACATGTCCAATGATTATTTCAGTCTGGAGTGATAGATGAGGGCTAATTCAGATGTAGGTGTGCCACTGATGAATTACAACAGGCACACTGTACTTTTTGGTCTTTAGAGGCAATTCAGACGTGGATCAGCTTGAATGGTGATATATCACTGAATCACAGCACACATTGAAACAACTTGCATGACATATTCACTTATTGTTTGATTTGTTTTCAAGCTCTCTTCATTAGTGTGCAAAATGCCAATAAAAAGTAGCGAGCTGATTCTGATGATCTTCGGAAGTTCTAATAGGAATATACTGTAGGATTGAAAAAGATTCTAAGAAGTAGAAAGATAATTATGAGAGAGTTCAAAAGGACCTTGTACATAAGCAGTCTTGCTTCTCTGCTGGAACAGACAAATTCTTATCCCATGCCAGACACTGGATTCCTGACTAATATGGTTACCATAGTTTACTCCATCGTTGTTATTTCTTTACAACTGAGAGCAGCCATGAGTTTGGTCATTAAATTTAATGCTACAGTCCATATCTTAATGTGGACGGTATTTTTTCAGAGATTTTGATGTACTCTTTAAAGTGCTGTGTTAGGCACAATAGCTTTTCAGCACGTTCATTGTGATTCCCTTCTATCTGAGAAAAAAAAATTAAAATACTTTTTTTTTAAAAAAAACCTGTCAACAATTTTCTGTCACATAGTCAATCAACTAAAGCCAAGAAAATATGAAACAAAAAAAATCTAATATTCCTACTGAGTATATCTCATCAGGGGTTGAATTCATGCTAAGACTTCAATTAAATAACCAAATACATCCCAAAAGTTATGAATAATTAGCTGTTTTTAAAGGGCACTTAAAGATTGTAGACATGAATATTTCAAATTATTTCTGATGAGATTTAGAGGTGATAACCTTGAAAACTAAGAAAGTCTTCAAAAGAGGGCTTGATTAGTATCTATGATAAAACATGGAATGACATAGATAACAATGAAAAGAAACAAAACCTTAAACAGCTCTTCATAATAGAGTATAACCAACCATACACACAAGGGGTCTTGATTAAAAAAAAAAAAGAGAGAGAAACTAAACAAATTTACTTATTTTCTAACTTCTGACTTTGACTTTTCATTTCCAGTAACTCACATCCCAGAATCCTATGTAAGTTTTACAGTATACTGCTGTCAATAATCTTTTACAATACCTTGGTGTTATTTCTAGTGAAGGTAGAACCATCTGCAACATTCTGCTTCTATACAGCCTCATGGGAACATCAATGTTTGTTTTCTCATTATGTGTTGAACTGATGAATTTTAAGTTTGAGGAATATTTTTCTGGATCATCATAAGATTTTTAAAATTAATCTGTTCTGGTATATTTACCAACATTTTCTCTTTACTTCCTCCTTCAGACAGTCGTCTGGCTGAGCTTAGTTACAAGGTTATTGAAAAAAGATGAGCTTTTTTAATAGTTCATAGACTCCTTTAAAAAGGCCTTACCCTGTTTTTCAGTCAGCATTTTTAGCCTTAGAACAGATAGAATATTCAATCAGTCAGGGATCTAAAACAACATGATTGCAGCCAACTAAACTAAAGAATATGACTTATATTTCAAATAAAAATACACTGAGACAAATATATTTACAAAGACAGCAAAATGTCTGAATGAAAACATATTTTTGAGAGATCCAATGCATTTACAGATATGGGAACAGAAGAAGCACAAGCAATTCTTAATCTCTCTACTGAGATCCGTTTATGCAAATTTATAGTAAGCACAATATTTGTGGTAGAAAATCAGAACAAACTGGTATATCTCAAATACTTGAAATTAATTTTATTTGATTTATTTACAAGTCTGAATTTCAAATACTTTTTAAATACTGTTTGTTTTATTTAGTAACAATCTAATATCATTTATTACAGCAAAGTAAAGAGAGCTTCTGACAGTCAAGGTTTTCAAAGTTCTCAAAATTTTTTTAAAAACTGTTTAATTTCCCTGTACATTGTATTTTCATTGTCTTGGAAACAGCATGGGAACTGTGAACAATTTTTTATAAGGAGTCAAAATCTATGCTACTTTTTTCATGTTATGTATTACAATAATCGTTTGACTGAAAGGAAAGATGCTTGAAATTATGATTAACTTTTTATTGCCTTTTTTTTCTCTGAAAGCATCATCCCTTTTTATGTATTTATTTATTCATTGCTTGTGCCAACGCACACATATTGTCAGTCACAGGAATGACTTGTATAACACATCCTGTACATGTTTTCAAATTATACTGTCATTGTCATAAGGAAGTCAATGGCAGCAAAAGAATTAAGTGATAATTAACAATGTTTTGATAATCTATCCTTCATTTATCTGTTTTCTGAAAATCTGTGTCTTTTTACAGTCAGGCAAATATGTACAGAAAATCTTCACAGGTATAGTTATATAACAAGTACACTTCTAGCTTTTAAACCTCAGGCTACTGCTGTCCCTCTGAAGTTTAAAGCCATATGTCAACATGAATTTTACTGTGTATTAACGATAAACCTCCCTCCTGTCATTCAAAGCTTTTTCTCTCCATAGAGATTTGAAGAATATGTTGTCTAATTTCAGAATGAAATGAGAGTAGCTTAGGCACAAACCTCTCCAGACTCTACTGCTTCAATAGCTGGATGAGGCAAGTGCGTTAATAAAGTTCCAAGAGTTTTTCTTGAATCTTTGTTTTCCTGTGACTTTTTGCCTAATCTTTCCTCATCTAATACAATATTAGAGAACTGATACAGAATAGAAAAACATATTTCTCTTCATAAATTTTCCAATTAATTCTTTTAGTATATAACTTCTCTTGCAAATTCTTAGGTTTTTTATGTCAATACATTCTCATAACTTCAGTGCCTTGCCCTTTCTTTGGCAGTCTTACACCAGGGTTTTTGCAAGTGAAGAGATGCATCAAGTACTGTAAGTGGAAATGTTATATACCTATGTAAATATATACTATTTAAATTACATAAATATATATAATTCCCACTTAATTCCTGTGTATTGTATACACATATGTTGTGTTTTGAACAACATAATCAGACATTGCAACTGTATAAATACAGAACTAAAGGAAATTTCATCAAGTTGTTGAGATTTGTCCTATTTGTCGTGCTCTCTTTCACCTAAGTAGGCAGAGGCAGACATAATATATTTTATTAAATTGCTGCAGTTCTGTAGGGATTATCTGTAGTTTCATAGTCTCACAAACAGGTGGCACTAATGAATTCTACATCTGCAGTAATTCCTATGTTCCCAAATAGGAAAGTACAAGTCCCTTTTGCCCTTTAACACATCTCTTATTGACCTTTGCTACCTCCTATTGACCTTTGCTACCTCTTATTGACCTTTGCTACCAACAGCAACTTTGAATGCAGTTATGAGGGCTGAAACTGATAGAGAGGATCCTGTTTTCCACTTCCAGAGATGAATAACTTCTACTGAGTATAACAGGAGTTACTTACTCATGAGTGTAGGAGAAGAGTGCCTACATACTGCATTAAAATAAGAAAAGCATATTGCTCTTTAATATAAAATTCGTCTAGAGTGACATAATGTATTGGCAGTTCTTATGAAAGACCTGATTAAATGAGTTGGACCTGAAATATTACCTGGCACATTAGGAATGTCAAATAGAAATCAATTTGAGTCACATTCCCTGCTAGTTTACACTGGGGCAACATTCTGAGTGTCAATGTAATTGGGGTGGTTTTCAACTTCAGCCAGTTCAGACTTTGGTTTATTAGTGTTTTCTAAAAAAGATGTTTCCACTGGTATTTTTAGGTCTTCAGGTCAGGCCTCACCTTGAATACTGTGTCCAGTTCTGGGCCCCCCAATTTGGGAAAGATGTTAGGATACTGGAATGTGTTCAGAGGAGGGCAACGAAGATGGTGAAGGGGCTGGAGCACAAGCCCTATGAGGAGCGACTGAGGGAACTGGGGCTGTTTAGTCTGGAGAAGAGGAGGCTCAGGGGAGACCTCATTGCTCTCTACAACTACCTAAAAGGAGGTTGTAGTCGGGCAGGGGTTGGTCTCTTCTCTCAGGTGACCAGTGGCAGAACCAGAGGGCATGGACTTAAGCTTCGTCAGGGAAAGTTTAGACTTGATGTGAGGAAAAAATTCTTCACTGAAAGGGTGATTGGCTATTGGAATGCGCTGCCCAGGGAGGTGGTGGAGTCACCGACCCTGGAGGTGTTTAAAGGGAGACTGGATGAGGCACTGAGTGCCATGGTTTAGATGATGGTTGGTGTTAATGTTGGTGTTAGTGTTAGGTTATAGGTTGGACTTGATGATCTCAGAGGTCCTTTCCAACCTTGTCATACTGTGATTTAGTTAGTATCTCAAAAACTGTTTGCTCCTTCCAAGGATGGAATCTGACCTGTATCCATGCATTTTATATGCGTATCTGTGTGCGGGTGGGTAGGTGTGCACATGCACAACACATACACATATGTATGTAGATACTGAACAAATTTATATACACAGAAATTATTTTATTCTTTCATATAATTCCAATGAAATTTTATCCTGTTTGAATAGTAATATGACTAGGTCTTCATAGATAAAAAGAACCATGACAGTTTAAAAATTATTGTGAACCCAACCTTATATTGTAGAACTCTTGTGTCTTTGGAGGCCATGACAGAAAATATTTTTAAGCCAATCAGTAAATTTTTGCACTAAGAAAAAGAAAGACCTAGAAACTTCTTTGGAAACAAATCAAAACCCTATTAAAACAAGCAAAGAGCTATCAGCAATACTCAAAATTTAAAAAATTAATTTTACAATGAACTGTATGTTATATTGATTATGGATTTTAAACCAAGACATTCTTTCAAAAAAAAATATTTTGTGAAAAAAAAAAAGAAGCAAAAGGAGCTGAGCAAGAGATTAAAATACAAATCAAGAGGAAAGATGTACTCACTGCATGCACACAGTCCACAGTAATGTGAATGGCATTTGCACTGCAGCAGACAGAACATGAGGAAATACCGTCAGTCAGAAGCATTATTCTTCATGGACCTTCTTTACTATAATGAAAGTGGGAGAAAAATACATTGTCTTCCTTTGTGGTAACCTGAGCTTCCATCTCATATAGTGATGTAGATAATATATCAAGCAGTTTTGGGGTCACTTCTTTGAGTCTGAAGACAGCATGCAAAGTATGGTCATGCCCATAATATTAGATGCTCGTATCCGCTAAAGCAGGATGGTAGCTGTCAGTTGAAAATTAATCACCTTACTGTGTTGTGTTGATCTTGACTGAATGCCACTTGCCCACCAAGCTGTTCTATCACTTTACACCCTCAGATGGACAGGGGAGAGGAAATAAGATGAAAAATTTGCAGGTCAAGATAAGGACAGGGAGAGATCACTCAGCAATTACCATCATGGGCAAACCACACCCAACTTGGAGAAATTTATTTTATTGGCAATCAAAACTGAGAGTTAGATAATGAGAAAACAAAACCCAAATCTTAAAACACCTGCTCCACCGTGGACTTCCATGAGCTGCAGGGGGACTGCCTGTGTTCAGAATGGGTCTCAGGGTAATCTCTGCTCTGCCTTCTTCACTGACTTTGTTGTCTGCAGAGCTTTTCCTCTCACATATTCTCACTCCTATCTTTGTCTGCGTTTGCACAGGTGGGTTTTATTTTCCACCGTTCTATATATGTTGTCACAAAGGCACTATCACCATTGCTGATGGGCTCAGGCTTGGCTGGCAGCGGGTCTGTTTTGGAGCCAGCTGGTACTGGCTCTATTGGACATAGGGGAAACTTCTGGCATCTTCTCACAGAAGTTTCTCCTGCACACACACTCTGCCCCCCTTGCCCAAACCTTGCCATGCAAACCCAGTACACCTTTGCTTGTGGTATGTCCAGAAATGTGTTTATCCTGCTGTTTCACCTGAAAGATCTCTGCAAAAACAAGAGAAAGTTACCAGTACAAATATCTACAAAATAGGGTACTTTATAATGTATTTCATTCCTGCAATTTGGCCACTAGAAAATTAGCTGTTCAGGATAGTGGAGTGAATTTGCTTATAGGTACAACAGGACCCTTAATTGGCTACAGCTGTGAAGTGGAACTGCTTTTCTTATTTAAACTTTTTCAAATGAGTGCAATTCATGTATGGTTCAGGAACATTTTCAGTATTATTTCAGGTACTGTCTATAACAAGATTTAGCCACAGAGATTAAAATCTCAAAAACCTATGCAAAAAATCAGGAAGTAAAGAAAAAATAATTTCAGTGTTGAGAAGTCTTCACAATGCTATATCTTCAAATATTCACAGAAGTGACAGATTTTTAAATTAATGTAGTAATTTGAAAGTCAAAATACCTAACACGACTGATGGATAAAATAAGTATGACCACATTGGTATCATTTTATACAAAGAAACATTGATGGGGATGTAGCAGTGACAGATTACTAGGAGATAGTAATTAATAAGACATTTGGAGAAAAGCAGAAGGAGGGATGAGTAAGTACCGTGAGAAGAGATGATAAGCAGGGGATTCCTAGTAAGGATAACAGGGAGGGAGGAAGGGAGGAAGGGAGGAAGGAAGGGAGGGAGGAAGGGAGGGAGGAAGGAAGGGAGGGAGGAAGGAAGGGAGGAAGGAAGGGAGGAAGGAAGGGAGGAAGGAAGGAAGGAAGGAAGGAAGGAAGGAAGGAAGGAAGGAAGGAAGGAAGGAAGGAAGGAAGGAAGGAAGGAAGGAAGGAAGGAAGGAAGGAAGGAAGGAAGGAAGGAAGGAAGGAAGGAAGGAAGGAAGGAAGGAAGGAAGGAAGGAAGGAAGGAAGGAAGGAAGGAAGGAAGGAAGGAAGGAAGGAAGGAAGGAAGGAAGGAAGGAAGGAAGGAAGGAAGGAAGGAAGGAAGGAAGGAAGGAGAGGGTTGGGGAGAGAGTGTTTGTGGGAGAAGCTGATAAGACAATCAAGAAGTGGAACACATTACTCAGAGAGGTGCTTTCTCCACCCATTGGAATTTTCAAGATCTGATTAGATGAAGCCTTAAGCAACCTGGTCAAACTTCTAGCTTATATCTAAACTTTGAGCATGAGGTTAGACCATAGATGTCCTGAGGTCCCTCCCAATCTGAGCTGTCATATGATCCTAAGATCTGAAATCTCAGCATTAACAAGAATAATTTTGATGCAAAAGTAGCAAGGGTACAGTTCCACTTATATAGAAATGGCTTAAAAATAGTGTATCCTTTATGGAAATAGCTATGCCTGCATCATCTGATAAATATAACTACATCCATTGCTGTATTGGAGCAGCTATATAGTCTTTTCAGAACAGCTAATTCAGTCCATATTTCTAATGTAAAAAGCACTATGTTGCCAAGAAATAAATAAAAAAAAAATCATCACTGTACTGTAAAGAAGAAATTTAGTAAAATATCATTATCATCCATAACTACTAATCTTTAAATAAAAATAATTACTAAATGTCCTTGTGTTTATTAAACTGGACAAAGACAGGATATAAGGACATTTCTAGATCACCTGAGCAATAAGTTGCAATACATGTCATGCAGCTTGGGTAAATACTTTTAACTTGGAGTTCAAAGTAAGAACACAGAGTGGAAGGCAATTAGGTTGCCTTAAGAAGGAATACAGGTGCCTCATATTAAAGCTTCTTTCTTCAGTCTTGAGGGAAAGAAGTCTTTGTTTATAAATTTCTCTGAAGAGCCACATGCTTTATGAATCAGGTGCCTCTTCCAAACTTATCTGATCACCGTGAATCATGTTCAAATGCTGAATCTCTTTTGCAATGTTTTCTAACATTCAGAAAAACTTACATGAGACTGTTTTTCAGACTCGTATGTGCTTTCAAGTAACATAGGTTCTCAATGTATTGCTTTCAAAATACAGGAATAATATGCCAAACGCATTTGGTCTGTCTAGCTGTCACTGACATTCCCAAATATTTCAGTCTTTGTACCTGGTATAACAAAATATAATTGATGCAGCCTGAGATTTCTTCAAGAACACAAGCACATACACATCATTTTAAACCCAGATTATTACTGGTAAATTAAAAAAAAAAATAATATTTAGACCTGAAGTGTAATGAGAGTTCTGCCTAATATTAAAATCTAGGATTATACTATTAGTTTCTGTGCTTGGATTTAATTCTTTTGTAGGATTAATTCAGATTCATGAAATGAAGTCTTTATAAAGTAATGGGAACAGTTGTCAGGTTCTCCTTAATACAGACAGTCAAAGGTTCCGTGTTGGGACTCAATAACAAGAAAAGAAAGAAAAAAAGGAAAAAGAAAGAAATTGAGTGATTAAAACCAAAAATACTTGCATATAAGACAGTGGCTAGGAAAGAGTCTTATGCGTTTTAAATCACCACTTTAAAATACAGACAGATATATATGGTCTTAAGATCATGTAAGTTGCAAAGGACTTCAAGGGGTCTCTAGTCCAACTTTTGTTCAAAGCCTGGTCAGCACTGTGGTCAGACCAGACTGCATAGGGCTTTATCCATTAGGTCCTGAAAACTTTCAAGGATGGGAATCGCGCCTTCTCTCTTAGCAGTATGACATTCTCTCTTAGAGAAAAAGTTTTCTTGTTTTTATTTTGCTTCTCCTTTGACCATACACCACTGTGAACAGCCTAGTTCCGTCTCCTCCATCATTTCTCTCAAAGTAATGACAGGCAGATGTTAGGTATCTCAGGGGCTGTCTCTTCTCCAAAATGGTCAAACCCCTGTCCCATTAGTCTCTCCTTGATTTGCTTTGCTCCCTGACTGCCTTGGTGGCTCTCTACTGAACTCACTTCTGTCTGTCTACGTCTTCTGGGAAACCCAAAACTTGACATAATATTCTAGTTATGAATTCTGAGTAGAGGGGAGTAATCTCCTCCCTCAGCCTCCCGATGGTGCTACTCTTCATACAGCACAGGGTGCTGATGATTTTTCTGCCTGCCATGGTGCAATGGTGACTCTTGTACCATTTTTTTCAATAGTTTCTCCCCAGCCAGTGGATCCCCAGCCTGTGCTTTTGCAAAGGATTCTTCTTTCCCAGATGAAGGACTTCATATTTGTCCTTGTTGAATTTTATGATGTTCCTATCAATCAGCCCATTTTTCCATCCTGTGTAAGGTCCCTCAGTATGGTAGCACTACTCTCCAGTGCATCAAGTCATCCCTCTAACACGGTGTCATCTGCAAAGCTGATGACACCTGCATTGCTTAAGCAGGTCAGGTCCAGGATAGACCCATATAATACACCACTAGTTACCATCCTCCAGACAGCATATGGCTCCAATAACCACTATTCCTGGACCCCAAACATCTCACCAGATTTTAGGCATCTGGTCATCCACTTATCCAGACTGAAGGGGTCAGTGACAGAGTCTTAAATGTGCACACTTAGACTGCTTCAAATCTTGAAAGATAAATAGTGTACAAAGGTATGAAAGTTGGTTTATTGAGATGTGAAGTAAATGAAAATGGTTAGTTATTTTTAAAGAAGATAGTTCCAGTGCTAATGTATGCATCTGACTTCAAAATAAACCATGAGACATTTTTGAATATCCACTCATCCATTCATTTTACTTTAGCTTTTTTTGAATTTGCCTCATGCTATAAAAGGAAAAATGTTCTGTGTGTTGCATGTAGCACACATACCAAAAGATTACGTTAGCTGTAATGAACAGCAGCGTCACAGAAAAGAGAAGCACTTGTCCACATCTTCAACCTCTCCAGTCTTTACACAAAAATATTCTTTATTAGGTTTTCTGGATATATTGTTTCTCATTCCTCCTCCAAAGATTTTTAAAGAAAGCACCTGAGTGATCATACCGTTATTTTTTTTCCCTTGTCACTCTCCTCTGTGAGTCACACAATCTGCTTCTCACTGCACATTTTAGCAGAACCAGCTGCCTTTAGAATTAAGTTGTTTTATTTTATTTTTTGCTTTCTTTACGAATCTCTAAACTTTGTTCTTTACTGAAGCACTTTTTAACAGTAATCAAACCATCATGCTGCAACTACAGAAGCACTGTATTGACAAAAAGGCAGGAAAACTGTCCTTATATTACAAGAAGATTTAGAAAGAATAGGTACCTACCAGCAGAAGATCTTTAAACACCCAGAATATACCTGTATGAGTCAGGCATATAGTAAGATGTACTTAAATAGGCAATGTTTTTCAAAGTGGGAGTTAGTTCAGCCATGGCTTAGTATTTAACATTTTAGTAGGTTCTTTGTGGCCACTACTAAGTATCAGAATTTTGCAGGTTTTCATTCCAAGGTACTGATACCTTCCAAGCATTATATTGGGTACACATGCCATTAACTCAGATGTCTTGGAGCCAGCTACTGGCTGGGGGCATCCCGGGGCTCACTGCTTAAAAATGTATGACAATATGAACAAGTGCAGGTAAATCTGAGCTCTCTGACTTTAAGGTAGTCAGGATGTGAGGTAGCTCCAGTTCAGGAGACCTAAATTAGCATTAGCATTATGAGCTCAGACCAATACAGTCTTTGTAAACCAGAGCATATGAGCTTCAAATCAATGTCTGCTAGGACATCTTGAGTCTAAGCTGGGTTGTGGTTGGTGAGCCCTGGACATGTCACATGGGCTTGCATTTGCCCATTTTGCAGTCTGCAGACAGTGTAAAATCCTATATACACATGAAAATGCCCAGGTATTAGACAATTCATTATAGAAAATCACCGAGCGAATCCTAGTACTGGACACAAGAAGCATTCTAAATTAAGGCATTCATAGGCTTTATTTTGAGCTGTTCTTCCCTGAATCACTTGGGAGACTCACTAGAGAACCCTGATCTTATGCCTTTCCTGAAAACATTAAGACTGATAAATAAAGCAAAGTAGCATTAAAACCAGAAAACCTATCCAAACCCAAACCCAAACCAAAAACCAACCTCAACCTCAAAATCTAAACTGTACAATCATTCTGATGTGAACAGGAAGCTCCAAATTAAACAGTGTCCAGGCTTGGGTCCCAGAACTTGATTGTTCATGAAGGTCCCTTATCTCATTTTGGACCAGACTCAAGTAGCACTCTCCCAGTCTCCCAGGCCAGCAATCACTCTCAATAGGCAGCTTGGGTGTGGCCACCCTGATGTGGAGGTAAGGCTTTTCATGGCATGGAACTGTCACCTCTCTGCCAGGGAACACTCACTGCCTTCTTTTATTTATAGCTACAGCTCTGAATTCAATGAGCTACCAATGAGTGATGTTGCAATTTTGTGCAGGGAAAAGAAACAAAAGGAATTATTGTATCACGAGAAAAAAGAAAACTCTAAATTGTAAGCCATGGGAACTGACTAGGGAGTAGCAAATGAAGCTCATAAAATTGTTTTTCTGTTTAGACTACAGAGTTTTTGAAGTATGGTCCTAAAAATATATAACAATAATGAATGTTTTAAAGGAAAGCCTTTTCAAAAAGAAATAAAGGAAAACTGTTTTACTGTTTCCATGTAAACAGAGATCTGGAGAACTGAAGCAGCAGAACCACAAGAAGTATAAAGTCACTTCTGAAAGCCAGGAATAAAACCAGGACCTGCAGGGTCTCAGTCTATGGCCTGGATTCAAGCTTCTCACAGTAGGGAATATGCTCTGTAATGTACTGTGTCCAGGGTCCTGTTTCCTTACCTCATGCGCTACTAAGTATTTCTTCTACAAAGCAAATTCTCTAGAAAGACTCTGTTACCCAAAAACCAAGAAAATATGTTGTTCTAAGCACGTGGAACTAAGGTACTTAATAAGAAAATAAAAAAAGCCATAAATAATTGAAAATGAAGGCTTTATGAGTGATGAACAGAACTGTTGGTTATCTGGTATATTGCCTTTCTGTTTTGTACAGAATTATATCATTATTCACTCACTTTCTGAGAAAAAAGTCTCTCCAGTCACCAGTGTCTCTCCCTTGCTTTACTTTTTTCTTTAAAATAAATGCTATTGATTAGCAGAAGTCTTTTCTGAAATTGGCAGAAAGGTATGAGGGTATTAAACCACTGTTGTTAAGGTTGAATATGATTGTAAAGGGGAATTAATTCTTCCTAGATTTATATCCGTTAGTTTTTCGTTGTAATCCCTTATTTGTAACATGTCATTACAGGCCTTCAGAAGCTATTTTTTTCTTCTTTTTATTTCATTCTGTGGATTTTGCTTATGGTATACTGAAAGAGTGATCATTACTCTTCCTATTTTTATTATAAATATTGTTTTGTACATATAAATTTTGAGCCAACTAAACCTTGCAAATTATTTTTTCTGGAGGAACCTGAGTCAGTCATATCCAGATTGTTAATAAACAATGTTTAAAATTACTATTATTAGCTATGTTTAAAATTATTGCAGAACACGTGAATACATGTTTATTGAGATCAGTATATAAATCTTCACATAGATCAGATTTCTTTGAATAAGAAAACTGGCAGTCTCTGCTTAAAAGATTAAAAAAAAATTGTAAGAAGAGTTATTTCTAAACAAGTGCAACTGTTAAAGGGAACAGTCTGAAATAAATCTGAATTTCTGACCTCCCAGAATGACAGGGGTCTCTAGCAGTTGCCATTTAAGAGACCAAACAACGTGATTCGGTGCAGAAGAAAAAGAAAGTTTTGAATCTGAAGGCAGCTATTCAAGTAGCTCTGCTCTCTCCAGCACCACATACACATTTATGTCAGCTAGGATATGTCAATTGATATAAACATTTAGAGTTTCGCTTTTAAAAGATTATTTCTAAAATATCATTTTGAAAAGAGTTTTTGTTGCCTTTAATGAAAATAAAGGTAGGCTTAAATTATATCAGGCCAGTCATGTAATTTAGAATAGATCTACATAGCAACTGTTCATATATATTTGAATGCATCTATAATGTAGCAAAACCTATTTACTAATGTCTGCATTTCTTGCATTGTTTTCAGCTCCATTTGAACCCTGAGGGCTCTGTATTCTGTCTGAACAAATATTTTACAATGTCTGTTTCCTAAAACAAATGTATTTTTACCTTAGGTGACTATTGAATTAAAGTTGAGTTAGAAGAAAAAAAGTGTTTGGAAACATGAAAATTAGCCAACGCAGGGTAAAACCATGAGCAGAAGAGGCATGATTTCTGAAAAGTAAGGAAAGTGTTGCTTGCTTCTGAATATCTCTGAAGAATTTCTTAACTAATGGGCTGAAGTTTGTTATTGCAAAAGAAATAATTAATTTATAAGTATTGCATTAGTCATGTATACCTAGAAATTTCCTTATTTTTCCTTTTTGGAAAAAAAAATCTAGGAAAATATCTGAAAAGAAAATTCAGGATGACTTAAAAGGTTTTGTTTCACTTCTTAGTTCACCCATGAAAATAAACTACTTTTAAAAGTCAAAAGACAAACAAATAAGCAAACAAAACCCATGCACTCTTGTTTATATTTAAATAGAAAAAAATAAACATTTCTTACAATATGATTTCCTGAATATGTAATTTGAACTATGCATGCGTGCATTGCTGAACTGACATATATTCAAAGTATTTTTGATCAAAAAAATGTACTGCAAGGACTTAATTTCAGAAGTGACATAATAACTAGGGTTTTAGGGTTTTTTTGCCTTTTTTTCTTTATCATTAAAAAATTATTTTGACTACAAGTCTAAAATCCAATTATAAAGCAGTTTATAAAAAATGTTTGGTACATCTGCACAATGAAGTGGAGATCTTTCCCAATGCAACTTTTGCATTTCTGAATCTTTTCTAATTCTCCTTCTAAAGTTATTTTCCCTTCTTTACTGAAGTTATTTTACAACAGAATACAATTGAATTCTTAGACCTCTCCTTCTAATTTCATGAAAATTCTAATGAGCTGGGTTTGTTCGCTTTTTTAACAAAAATTGAGCTGCTTCTTGAAAAACACTCTAATAAGGAGATGGACATATATCTCATACTTTGAAGTTCAGCGTAATTTCTCAAAAATATGTTAAAGCAAACAATATAGAATATGCTTTGCCTGATATTTTAAAAATAATAAGAAAAAACTTAATAAGAAGCAACGCAATAGATTTTAATTTCTTTGATGGCTATGATTAAGTGTGAATGTCAAACTTGAGAAGGCTCAGAGAGATGCCAGAAGAGTAAACTTGCTTTTCTTTGCAGATCTGTGCTCCTAATGACAGTTTAAGTAGTATTTTTTTCTTGAACCACACAACTTCTATGCTGATAAAAGAGAAGGGAAAAAAAAAAGCAGTTAAAAAAAGAATTGTTCAAAAATACATGCAGACCTGGAGAAACTACTGCACATTTTCAATAAATGCAGAAGAGGTTGTTTTTAGTCCACAATCTTAGCAACAGCATGATGCTGTTCCTTATTGAGCTTTGGGTTTGTAAAGGCAATTATTTCATTCAGTGGTGTAAACCCTGGTCCAGAGCTTGTGTTACGAACTTTCGGGGCAAGTACATAACATCAAGGACTTGAGAAGTAACTTTCTGCTGGTGGACACTGGTTACGGATGTCAGACTATACTCAGGCAGAATAAAACATGACCTAGACCATGTATTTCTCCTGTTTACCTGCAGAAATGTATTCTAATCCATGCCTGAAATGAAAAAAAAAAAAAAAAAGGATTGGTAGACAAGACAGTGAAACAGGGATAAAAAGTATTGGTGAATTTTTTTAGAACTAGGTTTTTTTTCCTAATTGAGATGTTACAACAAAGCATACATATGCATATACACAAGAGGCATCAAACTCAGAGTAATATATTTGCCTCTGGCCTGAAGTGTATTTAATTATTCTACACACAGATGAACATTTTAAGTGAGAAGGACTGAAAAAATAAATAATTGAGCAATTCACATGGCAAGAAAGAAGTATTAAAAATCTATTAAAAATCCTCAAAAACACAAACCATCCCAACTTTTCCTGCCAAAACACCTGCATGGCTGTACCACCCAATAGTTTATGCAAGTAGTCAGAATTGATCTCACCGCTTGAGACTCAGCTGCCTCCTGGGATGCCTTGTATGTCCGTCGCCCTGGAGATGCTGTGTGTTGCTGGGGGACTTAGTTTTCAATAGGCAATTCTGGGTCTTATGAAGAAACCCAACAGCCTGCCCTTGAACATGTGCAGCATTCAATCTCAGAGAGAGGTCTTTAAAAGTTGATGCTTGTATATTTAAAAAAAATATATTATTTTATTTAAAATATTCTCAACCCATTTAATTTTAAACATTACTGCAGATGAAACTGGAGGTTCTTGGCACACACTACATTTCCTTTTAATTGCACCAGTCATTCACCAGTCATTCAATTATTTTCCAAGCTTGACTCATTGCAGGTAAACATGGAAACTGTTTTTTTTTTTTGAGAGGGGAGGTTCTTGCCTTTTTTTTTAATGCACCATCAAACCAAAATCCCAGTTATAATAACATTTCTTTAAAAATAACTAGTCTGTATGGAAAATGTTTGGTAATACTTGTCAGATAATGATACATTTCTGTACAAAAACGTGAAAATTTATCCCCATCCTGAACAAAATAATTATTTTCTATGTAATATAACAGTGGGTGTTCCCACTATCCATGTAAATGGTTAGTTGTCTTAAAGCTTACTTGAACTCTGTAACGTATTATGGCAATGAGTTTTACCAGTTAAACAGATTTCTGCTGTGAAAAACAGATTTCTTGTCATCAGTTGTAAATCCATTCCTATCAATTTACTTTCATTTCACTTTTAAATCTGTAAAACAAGTCTTTGAGTTTGCTGTTTCACTTATTCCTGCAGCTATATGTACAACTCTGCTGCAATGTCTGACTACCTTTTCAATCCTTCTTTCTTTGTAATAAAAAGTAAATCCTTCCTTTACACCTGCAATCACTTTTAACAGAAGTGATTACTAAAGCAGGATAGTAAGAAGTAAACTTTGGAATGAAACCAGAGAGAAAATTACCATAGGATCTTTCATAGATGTAAGAATTACCAAGGACAAGATCTCAGGTAGAGGTGAAATGCTTGAATTCATAACTTCTTTAGCCAGGTTCCAGATGAGCTGGAGTAGAAGGGTAAATATTGGGACTTTCAGTAATTTTTGTGCCATTTTTTTGCCCTTGTTGATGTGGCCCTCTGTAGACCCCTTTATAAGAAAGGTAAAATTGCTTCATTCTCAAGCAAGTCTGACTTCATGTATGAGGCATCAAAATGCACAAGTTGAAAAGCTGTCAAGAGCAGATGAACCTCTAGATCTACTATGCCAAAGTGGTTGAAATTAATTTGCTTACAGCTAAGTGAACTGAGTTCTGATTTCCTGACCTCTTTTGGTTACACATCCAATGTCAAGCTCTAACAATACTGCTGCTGCAGGTAAAGTTAGTTTCTTGGCATTCCTCAATAACATAATTTTCTTCAAAGAACTTCTAAAAAGACAGATTTTATAACTGAACAAGAGAGAATTTTCAACAACAGCAGAAGACAGAAGAGAATAGCAGTGAGGAAGAAATGAGGTTTGACCAGTTTTATGGTTAAAGAAGTACACCTGGCAGCAGAAAATAAGGGACTCTATTTTCATGGATACTCGTTACATTACTAAACAGGTTTCTGCAAATATGTCTATAATAGTATAATAGTAAAAAAAAATCAATGCCAAAGCACATTTTCTGTCTCTGAATCTAACTGTTTTAGTCTAGCTCTCTGCCTATGAAATGTTTAGGAGATTTGACCCGAGGCAGAAACAGTTAAAGATTGTTCTGACAGTGGCAGTCCCTTTCCCTGCTTAATTTGCTAGTACATACAGCACAGGGATGCTACCTCAGGTGCCCACAAGCAATTTATTGACGTTTGTGTGATACTCCTTCTAGGCTAATTTATCTATCTTAGACATCATGCTGATAGAGCTGGATTGCTATTCTTGATATAGGCATATTTCCTCTGTTTCAGTCCCTCACTAATAAATGGAATTGGAAGGAAAAGTGATAGAATGTCCTTTGTCAATGCAAGTTGTTTAAATCACAAGCTATAGTATAAATTGTTTTTTTTTCTTTCTTTGCACTTGAGAGATGCTAGATTTTAGATCACAGCTGGGTGATTTAAAATGCTCTGGTGCTGCAGTAGTCTGACTGAATTTAAATAAGAAGGGCAATTGAATATATTTTAGTTCCACCTAAGAAAAGCAAAACCTTTTTCTTTAAATAAAATTATGTGTAACCTGGATTATTTCCAAGTTTAAGACATACCTAACTTAGTTAATTTCTGAATACTTAGAAGCCATTCATCACACTCAGCAGGAAGTTACCGATCTGGAGGAAGTGCATGATGCTCTGAACACAGATGGGATTTCATCTGAGATTAGTTTTCCTGTCATGGAACAGTGTGAAATCAAGATGAGGGAAAATTGCTCACATTGAGCTGATAAAAATAATTAGCTCAGTCACATAATTACCGTTAGAGCTATGTCCTGTCCCTGCCATCAGGTGTTTTGTGCTTCTCTCAAGCTACTAAAACCTAATATAGAGGAAATGGACTTAGCACCTCTTCTGTTTGATTTCCCCACTACAATTACTTTTGAAGATGGACTGAGCCTATTCGTGTATTTTAATCCATTATAATTGTCTCTAGTACCTCAACAGAATTGAATACAAACAACCACACCCTGGCTTTGGAGGAAAAATGACAATGCCATTCTAAGCTGGAAACAGGGATTGTAGCTTAAAAATATATGTATCTTCACAATTATAGTTAAATCATTAGACTAACAGCAACAACAAAACAATCAAAATCATACCTTAAGAAATCCCAAAGAAACAAATGGTAGGATTTAAGGTCAATATTAATAGTCTTTATGTAATGTTGTGTTTTATACTCTGAATTTCCATACAATTTATAGTTCACATTGTAAGAGCTGAAGTAATATGTTGCTTTGATGGATGTATATTTCAAGTATATTTATGAAGTAGGTTTGTATTAATGTGAGAAGTCAGATAGAAGTGTCTGCATTTCACAAGAGATGAAGTCAATATGAAAAAGATACTAGAACCTCCCTATTTTTTAAGACTACATCTTGAATCACCAAGGGGATTCTCCCTCCTCCATTTGTTAATAGAACACCACAAGGTTCCCACTGCATGTTGAGTTGCAACAAATTAACTTCAATAGAGAAAATCTCAAAAGTTTTCATAGACAAAAGTGACCATGCAAATGACCATAAATCCTGGATAAGCTAACATTTTAAAGACACCATAACAAAACAGAAAGTTGCAGCTTTATACTTAATATCTCAAGTTCTCTGATTAATAATATTGTTATTAATAAGAATTGTGTGACATTTACCTCACCAATCACTGACATTAAAAAATTTTGGTTGAATGAGAATGAAGTTTTTTTCAATTTCTACAGTAAATTGGCATAGTCTCATGCTTTGTCCTCTCCCTGCTTCTTTCTGAGACAGCCATCTATATTGTGGCTCTAAAAGTATCTCCAGAATCTGATAGTTGGAAAATATTTCCATTTTAAAGGTATGCTTATATCAGGATATTATTTTAAGGTGAATGTATAGCATCCTGGATATGTTATACAAATTACAATGCTTTAAAATACACTTTTACAGTATAAGTGGTCAGGCTTGAAAATTATCTGTATTTACTCATTCATTGAAAAGCAACCAAATATATGCAGTGATTGAAAGTACTACTTTCTGAATATCTATTGAAGTTTCTGTCAGTTAGTAATTCTCATCTATGAAGAAGAGTAGGCTATGGGTCTTGCAACAGGATGTATATTGATGGAAAGGGAAAAAATGTACTGGGGAAAGAGGAAATCTGGTTTAAGAGAACTGTTGCATGGACAAACTAACAGCAACATTACAGAGTAAAGCTATTCCTTCCTTTAGTCTTAAAAACTTATGAACCCTTAATGTGCTGCTGCTGGAAAAGCCATGAGTCCCAACCAAGTATAAATCCCTGGATACAGAGCAATGTAGAAATTTGTAGATTAACCTTGTATCAAAGGGGTTTGTACTCCGAAAGAAAAATTTATAGGTTAATACATTTAGGATGGAAATTAGCATAAACTTCGTAACAGACTTTTGCAGACCAGTCTTGAAAACTATCTCTTGTAGTTAAGATTCCTGCCTCTTTCTCTAATAAATACCTCTTTTTGGCTGCTTGCAGCTTTTCCCAATAATAAATATGGGAGGATATTCTTGCAGTCACCACCTGAGGTTTTGTATATGTATCAGTTAAATTTTGACTCTTTCCAAGAAGGTAAGTAAGGAAAAATACACTGCTGTTGAAAACAATTGACTTGAAACTAGTAGCTGCAATGAGAAGACACAATATCTCTATTCTTGCTGAAAGCAAAGAACTTCTGAAATACAGGGCAGACTGCAATTTTGATATAAGGAATGCGAGTTTTGCTCTGCCATGAAATATTACTCAAAACTAACAAAGGGCATAAACACGTAAAATATATTATTATGAAAATAGATGACTCAGTTATTCTGTTGAAAACTTATGAATATAATATCATTTGATACTTAATGTAATTGAACAGGAAAAGTGTGAATTTCAGTTATTTCTAATCTTTGCTAATTATGAAAAGTAAATAATTACAATGTTCTGCAATTTAGTGAAAGGTTTTTCTGCATTAGTGGTATTTTAATGCAGTTGTTTAGTTATCCCTTTGGTGGCCATGATTTTTAAATAGATACAACTCTTTATTTTTTTCTGAAAACCAAAATCAATATGTGTGTCTTTTAAATATAACACAATTGTAATCATTATTTTTTTTGTTCTGCAAAATTTACTGTTGAGTTTCAAGATTCAAAATGATCACATGAACATAGACAGCAAGCATTCAAAATGTATTGTGCATAATTATTAGATTCTTTCTCCATTAGTCCTTCTGCTCCCTGCTGTCTGTGTTGGCCACCAGTGACTTATGCATTTAAGAGGAGGAAAAAAATCTATTGACTGCAGAACTGAATTCAGTTAATATGCCTCACACTAGCAGGACAATGCATGTAACACAGCAGGCCTAATTTGCTGTCCATCTCTGGCTATGAATATTACCACCAGATGTCTGCAGTCAAGTGGTTTTCATTACACTGAAGTTCTGTGGTATGAAATAATCTGCAAAATTCAATGATCAAAGTTCTTTATTTGAAAAAGTACTCTTTTAAATGGCGTTCTGCTTGGACACCACAAGAAAGTGAAGTACATAAAAAAGTAGATTCACTGAAAAACATGAAAATGCAGCCTGTCATGATATCTGAAGCACACTGTAACCAACGAAAAAGCTTCTAAAGAAGAAGGAAAGCAGTAGCTTGGTAGCTTTATATATAAATACCACCATATATTCCATGGGAAAGGATTCTTCTAATTGATTGCCAAGTCCATAAGAACACTTCAGTACATTATTTCCTGGAAGCAGAAAGCATGGCTGTGGCTTTGAAAGGCGAATTCTGCTGAATGTGCAAGGTTAGCATTAAGTTTCAAGCCAAAAGAGAAATTCGGCAGGGGAACTTCTTTCTTCAAATAGTTGCTGCAATAATCAAAGCCCTGTTTTATACACTCTCTGTTGTATTCAATACATTGTTCTTATTAAGCTCATTGCTAGTAGCACTAATCATTTCTCCATTTTTATACTGAACATCGACATTGTGTGTTCAGTGTGGAGAGCAGGGAGGGGGGGAATAAGGAATCTAGAAAATTTTGAGTTGCATAAATTTTTTGAGATTATTTATTAAAAAGTAATGATTTCAGTACATCCACATGTACCTGTAATCTTAATTTCCTAAAATATCCTTCCAGCTAGATTTCTTTCCTGTGATTATACCAGGTTCCTTTGCTGGTTCAATAAGAGTAAGGCAGATGGATCAGATATGTTTTGGTCTATACCACAATTAACAATACACAAAAAAATAGTTGCCCTTTTGGGCTTGAGCAGAAGTATTCAGAGAACAGGTAGTTTAGGCTTATCAGAATGTAACAGAATGGCTCAGATTTCTTTAAAACACACATGGATATAGGAGTGGAAAATAGACAGCTATGTTTTCAGAGGACAGTTGATGGAGTGGAGTCATTTTAGACCATATCATTACATGATATACTGCTCATATTAATAAATTACAAGTAAACAAGTACCTAGTTTTCATGCCTGAAAGAATTGAAATAATAATCTTCTAGGAATTTGTGTTTTTGACAGAGAAATGCTACAGCTGTTCTTTATCCTGAAGGATACTTAAACTTGTGGCTAACTAAATAGGTATTTAAGCCTCTGAAATTAAGTTCTAGCATTTAAATCACAAGCTGGAAAAATACTTGATCTTTCTGAACTCCTATCCATGGCATGGAACTGTTAGCTAAAGAGCTGGAGTCCAAGCCAATATCATAATAAAGGCCTATACATAGTCCAGTTCCTGTACTCGTACCTGTGCCATGACATTACTGAAGTTACCAGTGAGGTTGTAGGCTATTCCTTTTTAGGAATATTTCTGCAATGGCCCCGAGAAACCACTGTAAACAAAAGTCTGCAGGGAAGACTGTTAGTCTTAGAGGTAACTTAAAGGTCTCCACGGAAGGAAAGAATCCACTTGGAAGAAAGTACTTTATTCAAAATAAACCCCACATAAAATATCCACATCAATTTCATGTGTGTTTTGATTTAAGGGAGTGAAATCCTGTATTTTTAATTCAGCTAGCAATTGGACCAGAAACGTAAAGGACAATGTTTTGTTACTATACACAAACTGGAAACATTTTAAATCCTTTCTAAATCTACTCAATCCAAACGAAAACCACTGCATATAATAATAGGAAAGTAAGACCCCTCTAAGGACACAGGTTTTGACAAAAGAGTTATCCAACATCTGTGTGTCTTCTGGTTTATGGCATCTAAAAATAAAATGATAGCCAAGAAAATGATATTCCTTCTACTCCTACTTTGGATGACACAATCTATGAAATTGTAGCATTGAATGAAACCACGTATCATAGAATCATAGAATCTTCCGGTTGGAAAAGACCTTTGAGATCATCGAGTCCAATGGCACCCATCATCCACTAAACCGTGTCACTCAAAAACTCATCTACCTGTTTTTTAAACACCTCCAGGGATGGTGACTCAACCACCTCCCTGGGCAGCTGTGCCAGAGCCTGACCACCCTTTCGGTAAAGAAATTCTTCCTAATATCTAGTCTGAACCTCCCCTGGTGCAACTTATGGCCATTTCCTCTTGTCCTGTCACCTGTCACTTGAGAGAAGAGATTAACGCTCACTCTGCCACAACCTCCTTTCAGGCAGCCGTAGAGAGCGATGAGGTCTTCCCTCAGCCTCCTCTTAATATACTACTGTAGTCTAAGGATGATACCACTAATGGTACCAGGACTGGGAAAAGTATCTTTAAAAACTATTTACATCCTATAGCCGATGTTCCTACAATATGAGCTGCATGAAGCCTCAGGTCAAGTTTGAACTGGGAGTTTAGAGACAGAGCTAAACTGAGCTAAAACATGAACACAAACTATCTTGGAATTACTCAAGAAAGACAAATGATGGAATATCTTATCTTTTATATTTAAGTCAGTACAGAAAGACTAAATAACCTGGAAGGAAAAGAAAGAAGGGGGGAAAATAGACTTATGATTGAGAATGATTTAATATTACTTTACATAAAATGATGGAAATATACTCACAGAACTATTAAAACAAAAGCAAGGTTATTGCTAGCAGAGCTTTTTGACTCTAGCAACTGAATTACACTGTAGGATTATTGGCTAGTACAACAGATATTTGCTAATTTTTATCTAATGACATTCAGCATCAAATGACATGTTTTTCTATATTATTTTTTAATATCACAGTATCACAGTATCACAAGGTTGGAAAGGACGTCTGAGATCATCAAGTCCAACCTATAACCCAACACTAACACCAATACTAACACTAACCCATCATCTAAACCATGGCACTCAGTGCCTCATCCAGTCTCCCTTTAAACACCTCCAGGGTCGGTGACTCCACCACCTCTCTGGGCAGCCCATTCCAACGGCCAATCACCCTTTCAGTGAAGAACTTTTTCCTAACATCAAGCCTAAACTTTCCCTGACGAAGCTTGAGTCCATGCCCTTTAGTTCTGCCACTGGTCACCTGAGAGAAGAGACCAATCCCTGCCCGACTACAACCTCCTTTTAGGTAGTTGTAGAGAGCAATGAGGTCTCCACTGAGCCTCCTCTTCTCTCTTTTTGTGTATCAAAGTTGGTATTAGGCAGAAGGAAAACCAACCACTGCAATAATTAAAGTGACAATAACTTTCCTGTATAAATTAAATACTTGTTACATTACATACAATTCAAAGAGTTAAACTCAGCCTCAGTAAGATATTGAGTATTTTCAATGCTCTACTGTGAGGCTGAGTTTAACTTTGCAGGATATGGTGAAGTAATCACAGATTACTAATTAATAATTTTAGGTTCATCTTTTGTCCCTGTGTGTGAAGGCTTTTACAAAATCAGAGGGTTTTTTCCTCCCTTTTTCTAGGGGTAGAAAGGAATACTTAAATAGCTGTTTCAAGCTACATTTTTGTGCCCTTGTGGGACTGAACAATTCTAATTAGTTTTATAGAGCCCTTAGCCAAATTAGTAGAGCAGTCTTTTCACTGTTTTCTATGCAAAAATATAGGCAATCAGCATTACACAATATTCTGTCTCAACTAAAGCACACTCCATTCCACTTCTGATGGGAGTGAATGTACTCCATTAAGTGGGCGCTTGCTTGCTCAAGCAACTCTACATTAAGTAGGAATATTATTATATCTTACAGCAGACTATATTTTTAAAAGGAAGCTATTAGTTCTAGAAGTGCACTGAAATAAATTTTAAGTAATGACACCATACTTAGTTGTTGGTAGGGTCCTAAAACATAGAATCTTAAGATCTTAATAGGCCACTTCTGACCCTACTCAGAACAGTTTGGAAAGGACAGTTACTTCATAAGTTCTAATACTATATTAAGGTTAAGATATTTCTAGTATTTTCATAGAAATAAGGTAAAAAAATAATTAGTAAAAACTTGGCATGCAACCAGTGTGCAATGGAGTAATGAGTCCCAATTTCATTTGCCATCAGTGGACAAACTGTGCCTATCCAGACATTGTAGTGAGCATGTACATAGTAATAGGAGAAAAACTTTTCATTGGAGTATATTGCTAGGGGAGGAAAGGGAATAATAACTCCATAGATCCTACACTGGACATAGGCGGATGTTTCTTCTGTTCACTGCCTAGATTCAGGACATCATACAGTACTGAGTCATCCAAATCATGCATGTAAGCCAGCATTGGGCAGAGGACAATGCTTTATTCTTCCTTTTATTGGCTAGCACTAATCTTTCTTGCTTTTTGAAATGGTCTATGCTGCCCATGTAACCCATCTGCTTGCTGTACCATCACTCTCCTGATCTTCATTTTCTGGATTCTTCCAGCTTAACCACCCTCACATTGTCCATTTTGATTCTCATTGATAACCTCTTCATCATCATTTGCAGCATTCCCTGTTAACTCCCACACTGTACTGATCTCCAGCTCCATGCAAAAAATACATCCTCTTCTATTGCAAACAGACTGGATAGTCACTGCCGGGACAGCTGTATGCTTACTAGGACAACTCTGATAGAATTTTGGAGCCAACACACACCAGCATTCTCACTCTGGTGCATTACTGTGGAGTTTATTAATGGTGGGTCAGCGGCAGATATGGAACAGGAAGTTCAAGAGATTGCATTGGGACAGTGTTGGATAATACTTAGTGGGAAAAGCCTCTTCCTGGTTCATAGTACTTACAAGAGAGTGACAATGAGAATTGGGAATTTCCGCAAAGCCCTTCTTTTACAAAGTTGTGTTAAAGTCATTTGGAGTTTAGGTTTGTTATGCAAAAGTCAGTGCTTTACTGGATCCTGCATAGATAGTTTTAAGCCTCAGTAATGTGTTCAGGTAGGCAAATTACAGAAAACTAAATATGCATGTGTATCTTTTTGCTCTTTGCTCTTTACAGAATGAAACAAAGTGAGTATAAATTCCTGATTTGTATAAGGCATTCATCATAACAAATGCAGAGAAACCAGAGGTAAGCAGGTAGAATATATGTAGGGCTGATAAATACAGGAACATAAACTTACTCATATATGCACATTTTTTCATATAGAGCAGTATTGGGACCATAATAAAAAAATAAAACAAACGAAGCACTGAACACCTGGGTTGTATTGAATCACTCAAAGTTTGACATTGCAAGTGATTCTTTAAGTCATGTAGATTTCTCTACGAGTCTTCAACACTGGATACTAAGAGCCAAGATGAGGATAAGTGAATCTCATGTCTTTAATGGAGTTATACTCATTTATAAACACATAATTTATAGAGAATCTCAGATTCCAGAGCTAAGAAAGTCTGTCTAGGTAAGGAATGCAATGCCACAGCGACTATGCCATGAAAGCCTCTTCATTGGGAGAGGTTATACCAGGATAACAGCTTTGAAACAACAGTTTATATCGCTGTACAAAGTGAAAGGTTCTATATCAAAACCTGGTTTTTAGGTTTTGTGAATGTTTTTGTTTTTCACTATTACACATTTGCATATCTTTGTTGTTGTGGCTACTGTTTGAATGGCACAGCTATACTATATGTATATATGGCTATACTTGATAGATTATTAATAATAGATTATTTCAGCATTGTTGACGTATTAAAGCCACACAAGTATTTAACTGAATACTAGTCCAAACATCCCAGCTGAGGAACTGAAAGCAAGAGCAAGAATAATTACTATGAGCTCTTAAAACTCCAAATCTCAGACTATGCAAGGATGTAAAAATAATTAATATTCTGATTTATACCTGAAATAACATTCAAACTAGAAAAGAAATTTCATACAGGTGTCAGCAGGATTGACAAAGATTTTTGTTCAAACCATTCAGCAGAAAGAATGATCTTAACTTGTTCAAGAATATTTAAAAGGAGATACCTTTTGAAATTAAAATTGTGTTTATTTGTGAAGGTCTTGGCAAGTAAGGACATCTGTTTTATGAAAGACCCTTGCAATAATTATATCACAGCTGTCCTACAGTATTTTTATTTATTCTATTTTTCAGACCTAAAAAGTTACTTCCTGATTCTTCCCAGAAACCACAGGAGAAAGATTATTCCACTAGATTTCATTTCAGTGGATAGTGGCTATTATTATGAAATGTTTATACCAGACCACAACACAATGTTTAAATCAAGTTAAAGATCCTAATATTTTAAGGAACTACATAAAAAACCCCATCTTTAGCCCAGAAAATTACAGTTTGATATTGACTCTTGCCTGTGCCCTGAATGACCCTAGTCTGACAATGAAATGACAATGGATAGAAACGAACAATACGTTCTTATTTATTTTCTGACTTAGAATAGCATAGTCTTATTAAACTCTAGGACACCATTGTATGCTGACAAATTACATACGAAACACAGGATATACTATGTCTGTAGTACATGAAAGGGAATAAAGCAGAAGAAATGTGATAAAATGGTAATGCTATTTATTTTTCCTGATGATAACTTCAAATAAACAAAAGCTGTGAGCCATCTATCTTTTAAGTTTGCAGCAAATTGTTTCCCCAGATGTTTTCAGTAGCTGAATCTCCATCGTTTCTTATTTGTAGATTTAAACTCTCTTAGAAAAGCTGTCACCTTCTATTATTAATTAAAATATGAAGAGCTTAGTCGGAAGTAGTTTCCCCTAAACTTGACAATGAATTCAGGATAAGATCCCATACTGAGACTTGATTCTTTTAACTGGATATCTAAACTGATAGGAAAATCTAAACTAAACTAAAATCCTTATGCATCTGGCCTCATTCCACTGCCCTAGGTTTGCTCTTATAGATTCTTATAACTTCTAGGAAAGAATGAGATTATCTTTGAAAATCCTTTCCCACTCCTTAAATACTAACCAAAAAACCACTAGAAATGACAGAAGCAGATCCTACTTGTAGCTGAAATCAGTCTTAAAATGAGCTGAAATCTGTCTACCATGGGGCCTGAAAGCTGTGCACAGTCATCTCTCCTAATTTATTGCGGAGAGTTATTCACATTTTTAACATGGCAGGGGCACATTAGTACTACCTTGTCAATAAGGTGCAACAAAAACTTAGGTCCCTAGATATTTGTAGCTGGTTATAGTTTAAAAAAAATAATCTGATTGACATTTGCAATGTATGTTATCTGAGTTTATTGTAATCAATAAGTCTCCCTCCTCCACAAGCAGATAGCCTAAGCCATGTATCTGTTTCAAAGAATAAGGTCATGAAACATATACATAATTTTATTAACATGTAGAACAAGATTGTTGATTCTTCCTTTTAAACAAGACCTGTTTCGATAAAGAAATTGAAGTGATGGGATCTCTGGAAGTCTCCATGAGAATCTACTCAAATTTGAAAATTACTCAGTTTGTACAGGATCCTCCTTCTCTGCTTAATGTTTTTTTTCCATCTTTGGCACAGAGAATGCCTTCCCCTGTAAGCAAATACCTGTGAAATCCATTAAGCAAGTGTGTGTCCCACCCATCTGGCAAACTGAATTTCACAAGCAATGACAACTCACTAGTGTCACTAGTTATTTTCCGTTGCTTGATATGAACCATAGAGTGGATCTAATTTTTCCACCTTTGACAGATTGTATAAAAAGAGAGTCTTTTTGTTAAAGCAGTTACTTGGTGACCCAGATAGCAGAGTACTTGTATGGAAATGTAATTATCTGATTGCAGTTAAGTCACTGAAACTCTGATTTTCAGAGGAGAGAGTACCAACTACATGTTTTTCATTTTCTACGTGTCTAACTTGAGCCTGTAGGGTCTGATTTATAGAAGTGCAAATGCAGTCAATAGAGTTTGTGCTTTGAATGTATAAAATGCAATATAAACCCTGCAAAATCAGATCCTGCATTTCTTAACTGGACACTTAGAATTTCTAGATACTCTTTAATTTAACCAATCAAATGCAACAAACCTTGCTTAGTATAATGGGCATAATAATCTGCTAATCTTACAAGTTCTTATGGAAATAAATTCACATCTTTACGTAAAACAGACAGGTATGATTATTGGGGCAAATGGGGGAACAGGACAAAATGAATACTGATAAGAAAGCTCAGTAAACTTAAGTTCACATATTACAAAATAAGAAGAGGTTGTAATATAAACTATATTCAGTAAGCTTGATGAAAAGTAGTTCAAGAACATGTAATAGATATTATAATAATAATAGATTAATATAATTTTTGCTATTCCTTTTTAATTTTGAAATGCCTACATTGAGCTTTAACATGGTTCTGTTTTTTCCCTTCACAGTTCTTCTATAAATACCTTTAAAAAAATGTCTTAAGTTATATTGTGAGTCACATTCAATTAAGAAAAAATGTTTTCTATGTGACTAATATTAAAGAACAAGTTTAGAATTCCTTCTTCAGATATCTAAACCAATATGTAAGAAATGCATCTCTAAATATAATTAGGTAGCCCTGCAGAGGAGAGGTATAATTCTACACAATGGTAAAGAAATGCAACAAGACATTTTTGTAATGCTGTATTTAGAATGTGAATTAAAGTAATTTTGGTGTAGTTAATTCCCATATATAACAGCAGAAATTTGCTAACTCCACAAATCAGAAAAGGAAAGAAAAACTTTGCTTTCATTAAGCCTGGATGATCCTTAATTCAAGGATTTTCTGTTGCCTTGTGGTTCCTGCTGTTTGTTTTATTGTTCCTGGAAAATATGTAATTTTTACATTATTTGTAGCCTCAGGCAGCAGGGAATACAAAATAAAATAAGATAAGGTAAAATATGATAAAATCCCCATGTAGCATTTTGTCAGCTATGTACATTATGCTGTAATGAATTCACCTTCCTATGAATTAATGGGTATTTACTACCAACATTAAAAAACAGATTCAACTTTGCAAGTTTAATGCTTTGCAAGATTTGTGCTGTTTCTTTCCTTCAACAAATGAACTAATTTATAAATGCAAGTGATATGGATATCTATATAAAAAGTTTAGCAGAAAAAAAATGTACAAGGAGATTCCCACAGAGAATAATATTTCAGATCACAAAAAGAGCCAGGTTTCCTGGTGAAAACTGTTGTATTGATTAAATCAGCTGGTTTTTTAACAAAATATAAAAGGATCAGAAATCTAATTCTCCACAATTTTTACAAAATACTTATTGTTTTTATTTTATATGGTAGTATCAAATATCAGTCTTAGCTGGAACTTCCAAACATTGAAGTCCTCTATTTCTTCTGCTTCAAAAAAATGATGTTGCTGCTCCCCGTGGTGTGAACATGCTTAGTGTGCCCTTGAGGACCCAGTCCAACTCAATGAAGACAATGTCTGATGGACTTCAGTGTATGGATGGTTCAGACCTTAAGGGAAAGGCTGACTAAAAAATGAGTTATATCAAACTCTAAAAGAAAAAGCTCATTTCAGCCACAGTCCAAATCATGCCAGCTTTAATAGCAGCTGAATGTGTCCTCAGCCCTCGACCATTCTGTGAACCTTACCAGTAAAGTGCTGTTTAGTGCAACACCAGTAGAGAATGTGCAAAGAACTCAAAAATCGTATTAAAATTTAGTGTAAATAATGAATAGATTTCTCTAAACAAGGAGTAGAAATCCTTATGATTTTCAATGCTTTATGCATAATAAAAATTCAGACACGTAATTGGAGAAATCAATATGGATATTTCAGAACATGCAGACAAATAAATTTCCCAATTTGATGTAATATTTAATGTAGCTACTAAAGTAAAAGACTACCTGCATGGAGTACTGAAGGTTGAATTTATTAGCTTAATTAAAGCAACTATATCCACACAGCTCCACTCAAAGATCTTGAAGAAGACAGCTCATCTTGAACATTTCATTTAAATAGTGATAACATTGGTATTCTCCTCCTGAAAGTCTTTAAAGGCAGAATGCAATATAATAAAGGATATTCTTATTTTAATAAAAAAAAGAGAGAGGAGAATAATCTTAAATATAAGAGAAGAAAATAATTAACAATCAAATATAATGATATTATTGTTATGCTGATTAGGACACCATGAATACAGCTTGGTACTGGAATTCATCAGGAATTTATGCTATTTTATTTTTATAAGTATCTCTGTAGTGCAAGTGACAGAAACAGAAGGAAGTATTTTTAAAAAAATTATGAAGGACTAAACAACTACAATATTTCTTTTACTAATCAGCGGGAGAGGAAATAGTTCTGTTTTTCCCTAGAGTAACTTTTGGTAGCACTGGTTGAATTAATCAACAATAATTCATGGCACAGTACCAGTTAAGCCAAGTTTGCTGATGTTTTATGTCAGGAAAGCAATACAAACCAGACGGGTGGGTCTGACTCATGACTTCTAATGAATTGGACAGCAAATGTAACCAGTCACTTAGTCACAATTAAAGAGATAATACCTCCATAATGCTTCATTTTTTTGCCTTTTCTTGAACATAAATAAAGTATTTTCAGGCTTCAGAGGAAGTTCAGGAAAATTTGCTTTTCTGTTGCAAATGCAAGGAATGTGTATTATTCCACAATCCACTCTCTGAGATGAAGGGCTCAAACTCTTTCCAAGCTCTTTCTTCAAGCTCTTTCCAAGAGGAAAGTTTTACCTTTCATTACAGAATTTTGCTAGAATCAGTCCCTTGGACTCTGATTCCCACCTTTTAATGTTATCTAAATTGTGATTCTCTTTATTGGTTCAAATTAAGTAAATAAAATCTTACAAAAATTGAGCAGGTTCAGCCAAAGTAGTAAATGAACTTTTTCAAGCAAAAGACACTGTTCCAGTAAAAGAAACTGAGCAATGTATATGAATGATAATATTCTGTACATGTTGAAAGATAGCAATATTCCAGATCGAAATTCAGCCTTGTGCGAGTTGGTGTTCCACTTAAAGTTCTCTGAATTGTGAGCAATTTTGCAACAGTAATTTTCTTCCTATAAAACATATCTTAGTATGGATACTACAGAGGGCAATTATGCACTACCGGGCACTGGGTTAGCTGAGGCTGGAAAAGGCTCCCTTTTGGTCTCAGAGACATCAGTAAACTTTCCTGAAATCCACAGTAGCTTCAGGGATAAACAACAGAGACTTCAGCTTGTCCTACTCTTCTGAATTGATCTGCTATGAGTTTGTCAACTGCAGATTTGAGTAGGTGACACAGGATACAATGTCTGCATCAAAAGTATTGGAGCACAGTGCTAGAGTGTGAGACAAGCATTTTCTGTCACCAGTAAGGTATGGGTAAATTGGAGAATATTGAGTAATTTTAGTGGTAAATTCTGCTGGGTTACATTTAAACCATAGTTTCTGTGCAATGCAAATCAAACAAAGCAAGGATGCATAGTCAAAATTCAGTTCAACGACTTTGTATTTCTGTACTGGGTACAAAAACACAACAAAAAGCATTTTTTTCTCAAGGTCTATGGGCACATAGAGCTGTTCATCAAAACTATGAGAGGTCAATGCAAATGATTCTAAGCTGAGATTTCTGTTCTGCAAATTCCTAAAGCTTTGCATAATATCTGAGCATGTGAGAGGCACTTTGCAGACATCTCTACGTCCATTTCTATGCCTAAGACAAAGAAATGTTTAATGTTTTACTAGAACAAAATCAAGGTAATCCTGATCTGGTCAGGAAAATTTTTAAAACAAAAATGAGTACACATGCAAAAAGTATCAGAATGCAAATAAGTATCTGTGCTGCCCAGAAAAGGTCTGTAATATCCAGTAACCAGAAGTGCAGTCCCCGGTCCTGACACTTTCTTTGTATTTCACCCTATCCAACCAATTGGTTAAATAAAATAATAATAAAAAAACCTCCAACAACTAATCCTGGCAACAACAACTCGGTCTGAAGATTTTCGGTGGCCTGCGCAGTAAATGCAGATAAAGCCATGTTCTTTCTAACCTAGTGAATCAGTGTGGTTTAGCTTAATCGCTAAGGTTGAGAGTACTTTGGCCCAGCACAGCAAGAAGTTTCTCTTTTAAGACACTCTCAGGAAGAAATATTTGATCTGGGCAACACAAGCCTTAAACAATACATAAAAGCTACCCTGTAGGTAGACACAGGTTTTTTGGTTACACGGATAGGAAAGCCACGGAAATGAAGATAACCAATTATTTCAATACCATATACTGGACATGTCAACATTGTTCTTAGATAGGAATTATTACATAGTATAATTTTACAAGGTTTTTTAGACATTTCAAAGCTCTTGGAAAAAAAGTCCTTGTCTACCTCAACAAGCAAGAGATGCTCCTGGATATTTCAGGATTCCAGCCCACAAATAAGCAAGAATAAGACAGGGGTTTAGTGTTTGGGAACAACATTTTAGGGAAGAACCTGAGGCTGTTAAGTGCCACCACATCAGAATTCAACATATTACAGAATCTTGCAAAAGACTTGCGATTTCTCTTTGTTCTTCCCACAAAACACAAGTCAGAAAAGGGATGAAAAATGAACAGTGACAAGGAATTTTGCTTCATAGCTGTTACAAACTTTTCTCAGAAGGAAAATCAGTGTCTGCAAATATTGGGCTGTACATATTTGAATGCAAAAGTTCCTTTCTTTGTTTTCTAGTTGTCAGGCTTTTTGATTTTCCTTCACTGATGAAGAGATGAAGACAAACAGAAGAAAAATCACAATACGATGAACAATGATCCCCACAAACACAGCTTTTCACTTTTAAGGGTGCCTTCCTAAGATAAGTTATGGAAATTAAGACTTTAAATGCATCAGTAAATAAAAATAGTGTAACTCCACTCAGTTTCTCACTTGACAGTGGCCTTTTAAGCATACTTCAGGAAACAGTCCGTATTGTGCCTTTTGAAAGAGCAGTAACCTGCAAAAGATCTTTTTTTTCTGCATCCTCTGAGATTTCGCACTGATGCCAGTGCACCTGCAAAAGGAATCAGCCTTTGACTTGAAAACTAGGTCTGCATTCATCAACTTTAGAAGTATCCAACTGGTTATGATAAATGCGGTAATGTCTGGCAGGTGGCAGCACATGATGGCAAAATAAAAAATACCACAGGCTAGAACTTATTGTTAGGCACTGCTATGTTAACTAGAAAAAAACCATTTATGCCCCATACACAAGGGTCATTGATTTCTGGCTTCCCACATTTCCACATGCTCATTATCTTTAGCTAGTTGCTGAATTTCGTGATTCAACAAATCATGAGAGCGTGTAATAGCATGAAGTCTTTTGATTTGTTTGCCTGTCTAATGGATAACGAATAACGGCCTTCACAATGCTATGGATGGAAATGCAATGCATGGAATCATGGCAACATAGTTGGGACCAGCTGGTCCTAGTAGGGGAGGCAATTGCCCATGTCCTGTGCATCTCTTTCTCCCCTACTTCTAGCAAATCTGCATCTGCAGAAGCATGTGCTTGAATACTTTTTGGTTCAAATAGTTTTAAGAAAAGTCCCAATTTCAAAGCAATTTGAAAACCATGAATGAAGACAACTAAAGTTATACCCTGTGTCCATTTCTGAGGAAAATACTTTGGGAAAGATCACAACATTAAAGTACAAAACAAGAAAGTTATTTTGGGTTCTAGTCCTCTGCTTTTCATCAGTGCTGCAGCTTTACTATTTGCACAAAATAATATAAAATAATACAGTAAGTTTGAAAATTACTCTCGTTTCATTCCCATCAGTCAGTTAATCATTTATACTAGGCAGTTTCTACTCAGTATTGGTAGAAGTTAAGAATACGGTTTCTGAACATCTGTTAAGAATGTGATGGAGAATGTCCTTATTCACATGAATTGCCTTAGCTGCCTTTTCAATAGTGCAGATGACTACAGAAAGAGCAGCACAGAAAGGAGAAATTTAGTGGAATAATTATAATGAGGAAAATAGGAGCAGGATCCTCTCTTTATGGACTGAATTTCCAAATACACATGGTGTTTCAAATGTTTGTGCTTGTAAACATTGAAATTCCATGTAAAGTAAACCCTATATTTGAAAGCATGATTAGGCTAAAACTGCAAACGTCTGCTGGACTGGAAAACAATATGCTTTGATTTAACTTTCTTACTAACACACGGTCAATTTCTTGCATTTCTGATGGTAAGGAAATTATGCAAATGAAAATTCTTCAAGTACATTTATTTCCATAGCTGAAAATCAGTTGTTGTCAGTAATAACGTCAATATGTTTTAAAGGTATGCTTTTGCCTTTCCCTAGTAGTGTTCTAAGACTGTTACAACATAATCCTGGTTCATATTTCTTTGAATGTTAGTCTTCATGCATAGTATGGTCAAACATACCATACTGCCCTCACAAGCACTCCAGAACCCGGAGTGGAAACCTATCCCATGAATTAATTTCTCTGCCACTCTAACTTGTCATAGCTACGCTACAGTCAGTGGAGATGAGCAGTTTCATGCTGGACAGAGACACTACTCTTGCTCAGTCCTCTACTGTAGAGAGTTATTTTGAATACACACATGTCTTGGTTCAGTTGTGAATTTATACAGGCATATATTTCCAAATACTTATAAAGCAGCAACTTGTACAGAGCTGCCTCTGAATACATGAATCTCCCATACCAAGTACACTGTCTAAATGAAGTATGATTTGTCATTTTTGCTTTTGTTAGCCAAAACGATTGCAAACCTTCTGTTTCAATGTGAAAGATAGCAAGCTATAAAGGAAAGGTGCAGGAGCCACGGGAGAAAGCACTTAGATAAAATTGCTTATTGAAATCCCCACAACTGGTAGTCGACCAAAATAGGATCATTTGGTCAGGGAATGTGCAAAAAGGTATAAAGTTGAAAGCAGTGGGTGAAAAAGAGGGTAAAACTGGCCTAAGAAAATCAGTGAATAAATATAGCTATTAAGAGTACTTAGTCTAATATTATTACTCTCCTATTGAGTAACTCTGAAAAAACTATAGTTAATAAAATGTACCAATTAGTTTCATGTATGGATGTTAATTAGGAACCTGGTAACTAGGCAAAATTAAACTGTGCAGTACATATAGGGCAAGAGTGCAGGGCTGCACCTACAAACACAGTCAAAAAGAAAGAAAGAGAGAATCATGTTTACTGATCTAAAATATTCCTGTGTCAAGTGTGTTAATCAAAAAGGTCCAGTTCCCATCTACGTTTACAATGTGCTTCCAGAGATGGGTGAGGTGAGATGGTCAATATTAAAATTTTTTAATGACCTGATTTGGCTTTAGATAACCCCCCCCCCCCCCAATTTGCCAGTGTGTAGTGCTCAGTCAGACATTGCACACAGACACCAGAAGAAAGGACAGCAAGAGAGTTTGTTTGCCCCGTTCTGTGGAGTTACTCTTTTCATAAATTACTTTAAGCCTGACAGCATCAAAAAACGCACATTCTCACACTAATTTCACACTTACTCTTGTTAGGTTTGGTACATTCAACGGGAGTGACATGTTTGTGGCACTTCTCACATAAAGTCTTTTGTCATCTACTTAGAAGTGTAACGTTTCCTGCATAAAACAGTTCATGCAACTTTTTCAACCCTTCCACATGTTCCAAGCTTTCATGGAGGTCTTCATCTTAAAACTAAGATTTTTAGAAGCCAAGCGACATTGCGAATTACCTAGGAAATGAGACCAACATCTGCCTCACTACAACTTCCTTTCAGGTAGTTGCAGAAAGCAATAAGGTCTCCCTTCAACCTCCTCATTTTCAGACTAAACAACTCCAGTTTCCTCAGCTGCTTCTCATAAGACTTGTTTTCTAGACCCTTCACAAGTTTTGTTGCCCTTCTCTGGATAAGTTCCAGCACCTCAATGTCTTTCTTGCAGTGAGGGGCCCAAAACTGAACACAGTATTCAAGGTGTGGCCTCATCTTCATTCGTGCCAAGTACAGAGACATGACCATTTCCCTAGTCCTGCTGTTCACACCACTTCTATTACAATCCAAGATGCATACTGTTAGCTCATGTTCAACTGGTCATCTACAACATCCCCCAGGTTCTTTCCTGCTGAGCATCTTTCCAGTCATTCTTCCCCAACCCTGTAGGGTTGCATGGGGTTAGTGTGATTGAAATGCAGGACCTTGCACTTGGCCTTGTTAAAACTCATATGACTGACCTCAGCCCATTGATTCAGCCTATCTAGACTCTCTGTAGAGCAGATTAATATCCTTCCCCAATTTGGTGTCACCTGCAAACTTACTGACAGAGCACTCAATCCCCTCATTTAGATCATTGATAAAAATATTAAACAAGACTGGACCCAGAACCGAGTCCTGAGGAAAACCTCTTGTGACTGGCTGCCGATTGGATTTAGCTTCATTCACCATAACTCTCTGTGCTCAGCCATCCAACCAGTTTTTTACCCAGCAGAGTACATCAGTCTAAGCCATGAGCCACCAGCTTCTCTAGGGGAATGCTGTGGGGGAAAGTGTCAAAACCTTCATTAAAGTTGAGGTAAATAGCATCCACAGCCTTTCCTTCATCCACTAGACGGGTCACCTGGAGATCAGGCGGGTCAAGCACAACCTACCTTTAATAAGCCCATACTGGCTGGGCCTGATGCCCTGGTTGTTCTGCACTTGCCTGGTGAGCACGCTCAAGATGAACCATTCCACTGTCTTTCCTGGTACTGAGGTCAGGATGACAGGACTGTAGTTCCCAGGATCCTCCTTCCAGGCCTTCTTGTAGACAGGTGTTGCATTAGAAAGCCTCCAGTTTCCTGGGGCCCCCTCTGTTAACCGGGACTGCTAATACATGATGGATAGGGGCTTGGTAAACTCCCCAACCAGTTTCCTCAGTACTCTTGGGTGGATCTATTCCAGTCCCAAAGACCTGAGAGTGTCCAGGTGGTACAGCAGGTTATTAACTGCTTCCTCCTGGATTATGGGGGGTGGGGGTGTGTGTATGTGCACTTATGTTATTCTGCTCTCTGTCCCTGTCTTCCAGCTCAGGGGGCTGGATACCCTGGGGATAACTGGCCTAACTATTAAAGACTGAGACAATGAAGAAGTTAAATACCTCACCCCTTTCTTCATCCTTGATGGCACTGTTTGCCCCCACCTCCGATAAAGGATGGAGGTTTTCCTTGGCTGTAATTTTGTTAACGTATTTGTAAAAACATACTGCATTACCATGAGGATTTCTGTCACCATAGTATATATCATTCCTCCAGATCCTCAAGCAAGACCTCATTTGTAAAGTAGGAATATCGCATTATCTTCCCTTATAACATTCTGAGTTTTTTTGTTTTAGTTTGGATTTTTTTTTAGTGTTTTGTCTTATCTCTTGAGCAATTGAAAGGCCTGTACACATGCTGCAGGCTGCTGGTGATTCACCTCCAAGTGTGGCATTCCCCATACTGGCAGCTATTATACTGCCACAGAAGAACTTTGTAAGTTAAGATTTAGACTGAATTTTTATACAGAGGCATCTATTGTTCCAGCAGCTTTAATCAAGCCTTGCTCAAAATGCATGAGCACTTTCTAAATGCATTTATTGTGTGTGCAGATGTTGCAGGAGTAGTATGCCTCTTGAAAAGCACAAAAACATAAATGATTTCTGTTGAAGTAATTAAGCTTGCAATAAGGTGACTAGCTACAATAATATACTTGAAATTGTACAAGCCACTTGGATGGTGAGCCTCCTCTAGGACTGGTAATGTATTTCAAACTTTATAACGGTTTATTTCTCCATCTATACTGCAAAGGCAGGTTATTAATAGGGATGGCCATGTTTTAAAAGTGAAATTGTTCCCTGAACTCATCTACTCTGTCTTGTTCTTATCATTGCCTAAAGGAAATTACAAAAATTACTTAGCTGAGAAACTAATATTAAAAGAAATATTTATGTTTCCTTTAATAATATTCAGCAGAAAGAAGCAGAGACAGACATTATCATCTGCATAGTATCTTTCCTTTCACCCTCTGAAATCAGCAGCACCACAAAGGGTTCTGTCAATCAGGTGTCTGGAACTGTTTTTACAGTTCTGTATTATCTCTGACTGGGCTTTGCAGTAAAGTTTGTCAGAACTCATAGTCTCTTAAAGACACAATCTGATCAAAAATTTTTTCTGGAACTTTATAGCTGGACAAAGCAATACAGTCAGATGACGTGCAAAAATGGATATGTTTTTTGTCATTTGTAGTTGAACAGTTAGATGTTTTCTGTCTCACCAGCTTGCAGTGTAGTTCTTATGAGCCAACAGTGGAATAATTACACATGTTGATCAGTCCTTCTTCTGGCAAACAGTTCTGTTGCTGTTAATGCATATATTCATATGCCTAAGTATCTATCAGCAAGCGCAAATTTTTCATATTTGGAGCTTTATTCTCCATTTAAGTTATTTATTATGCCTAGGGAATATATGCCCAATAGAGTAACAAAGTTGAGCTCTTAATATTAATCTTCGGAATTTATGCAAGAAGACATATGTGGCAGGCCAAGGGAATATGTCATACACCGTTAAAATATAGCACTTTTTTGAGAGCTATTATCAGATTCGCAAGTATCATTCTGAAGGCATGTATCAGGGGTCAAGTTTCTGTTCTGAAAAGCCATTACTTTGTGTATCTTAGGGTAAAGGAGAACAGTGACTAATAAACTGGAAATTCCTTGGGACTTCAAAGTACATATTATATCAGGCATTCTAGGTATTCCGTGGAATTTAAAGTCAGTATGTATACATAAATACTTGGCAATGACTTACTGACATAAGGGAAGTATAAGAGCTGCCCTTAAGAAGCCCTAACCAATTTTGTGAGTTTTTTAATAAAATAAACAAGACCTGACTTAAAAATCTTCTAATACATTGTATCCCCACAACTACAATATTCTAACAAACATATCCTAGTTTTGCTGAAATCTTGGAATCTGACTATCCCAAAAGTTGGCATGCGGGAGAGAACTGGAAAGAAGTAAGCTGTTCTGATGAAGACTTCTGTACAAGAAACTAATTAAAACAGTACCCATGTTATGTAGCTTAAAATCACATCTGTTGTAAATCTAACAAATCAGTTAATTATTGGTATTATCACAGAGCCTAGAGGTACAGGAAATCTGGGGCAATTATGCTTGAGACTACATGAACACTGGAGTCAGACTGTGCCCTGAAGAGCCTTCTATCTAAATAGACAATGTATGTCAAAGTATGACAAAGGAAATCATTGCAGTGGAGGAAATTAAATGCAGAGAGATTGTATCGTTTGCTCATGGTGTTAGGAAATTTTTGGAGGTGTTATGCCCCACACTTAGTTATATTATTTATAAATATATATATATATATAAAATATCCATCTGATGTTGCATTACGTAATACTTAATGCGTTCTGATCTGAACACATTCTAATAACCTTAACAGCTTACCAGGCATTCCATGATGGAGTTACCTCAAGATTATATAGTTTAAATCATCAGCACTATGATTAAGTAGGACTTGGAACTTTTGACCTTGTAATAAACCCAGTTGTGTTTATAGGATTAATATTAAAATTAAAATATCATAACCACTAATTATAGAATACGTTTCGTATTTTTTGGGAGGAAAAATAAAAGATAAATATGCAAGGAACTGACTTCCTTGTTGCAATCCATTACTTTTCTCTACCCAGGCAGTACACTTACTTTCAGACAAAGGTAAGTTGGCTGCAGGTTTAACACTGAATGTTTTTTTTCTGTATTGATTGGGAGCTGATGTATGCCTAAGTTAGTTAGTTCTGCCACCAGATATCTCCTTAGGACCTCATTATGAGAGGTCAAGGTACATTAAAGGCTTGACAGGTCAGTTCAACTAGGAGCCAGTGATCTGGACCTACTTGTGTCTAAAATGGCAAAGAAAGAAGCATCCTAATCAGAAGTAAATATATGCCCACTGCTTGTAAATGGAAAATTTTCTAAGACATGAGATGATTCAACCAAAGAAGAAAGACAGATCACATATGAATTACAAATTGTAGTTCTATAAGAAAAGCTCATTGCATGTCTTAATAGCTAAAATTCCATATTCAAGAGAGAGGATGACATTAGGAAAATTTCATTAAGCAAAAGCAGCAATAAGAATTCATAGCATTTTATGAATGGAAGAGAATGAGATGTTTTCAGCAATGTTAAGGGGTTTAATATGTTGATAATGGAAGATGATAAACAAAGAAGGAAATCCATGACTAATGGAGGTAACAACAATAAGAATTCTTGCTATCTGTTTATTAGTTCAAAAGCAAGAAGAATAGTTTGAGTCCTTTAGTAGATGAAAGTAGATTGCTAAAAAAAATTAGGAAAACCAGAAGTATACAACAAGATTTGTTTTCTGTATTTAAGAAATAACAGGATGATTGATTACAATATACAAGCATGATGAAACACTTTCCAGACCATTAGTAAAAATGGAGGGTGTTAAACAACATCTACTAAGTATAACCATTTTTTAAAAAGACAGATTTGACTAAATTGTATTACTAAATGAGTTATCTAAGGAGTTTTCTGGCCTACTAACACCCATTTTTTATTAAATCTTGAAAAAATGGAAAAGTCCCAAAGGATCAGAAAACTATTACTATTTAAAAAAAGGTAACTAGATAACTCATTGACCTAAACATCAAACATTGTGATATCATTTTGAAAAAAATGTTCAAAGAAAAGAAACCTGATGCATTTTAAAGACATATTTTCTTTAGGGCATACACCTTCATTTTAGGGTGCGGTAAACATCCAAACTAGTTTAACTAGGTCTTTACAAATGAAGGGTTCTTTTTTTTTTTTTTGCTGACCAGTGTAGAAAAATTTTGGCTTCCATAAGAATTTCAAAGAACCTATAGCAAAATATTTTGACTTAAAAAATGTTAGATTAGTTTTCAGCATAATTAAAACTCAGACTCTTGTTCAAACCTTTTCAGAGTAAATGTTTTTCTTATTAGGCTCTTGGAAATCTCGAATGCCTATATATTTTTGATGTGTATTAGAAACTGGTTTAGGACATCTTTTAAAAACATGTCAAGATCAAAATCTCACAAAATATGGTCCAAGTGAAATTTCAAATGTTAAGGTTTATTTTAATGAAAATTAAATTTATTGCATGAAATCTAAAATGAGGTAAAAGTAGCTCATCTTAGCAATTCTAATAATGATAATTGATGGTAAACTAGTCTGTACTGAATTTCATTAAGATCTATGGGAATAATTCCATTTTCATGGTCAGTTTTCATTATAAGTTTTCCTATATGAATTTATTAATTCTGAAACAGCCAACATATATGTTTTACGCTAATTGTTATTTAGCAAACTACTGTTTTTCAAAGTTAGTGTTTATTTTCTGAAAAAAGTTCTCCTTTTTTAAATCTGTTTTCCCTAAAATTTCCTATCTCCCTTTTGCCAGCCACAGTGTCTTCAATATAAATTTACATTATTCCTGCAATAACAGTACTCTGTACCCCTCAACACATTGAGCTTCTGCTCATATGCTTTCGTCTCATGACCTCAACTAAGAAGCAACCAAGTCACAGATTAATGAACTGTGAACTCCATCAAAAGGATATTTTAACATAATTTCTCTCCAGGGCCTTGTCCATCTGCATGAAGATTCTCGGTATGCTGCAAGAGTATAATGTCTTTTGTCAACCCAAGCAATCTGCTTTTCCATCTGTGGTCTCTCTCTACCTTCTTTCTGTTCATTAGCCTTGGGGAATAACTGATCACTCTAAGCCAATGCCTTGCATGGGAACTGTATATCTCCAGCTGTTTGATACCACTTCAGTTTCTTAACTGGAAAGCTAAACAATGGACATCTAGAGTTAGCTCATCCATGGGTTATCATGGCTTTCCATCTGGTTAGCATTTACACTGTAAGTTCTACCAGTAACTGTTGGAGAACTACTTTTTTTTTTTCTTTTTTTTTCCTTTCTGTTTTAACATCCATGTCCCTACACCAGGAGTGTCAAACTCAGAACGCACAAGCAGAATCTGGCCCTCTATCTTGTTTTACCTGGCCCGGCACCTTGTTTCTATCCGGTGGCAGCTTCGAGCTGCGCTGGGCAGGTGTGCAGCGTGTGACATGTGTTACGCTGCAAGAGCAGGAGAACAGCGGGAGCTATGAGTTTGACTTCCCTGTTCTGAGGGCTGCCTTGAATAGCTGGCAATTTAAGATTGTGATTTCTATATCCTCCAAAGTTGATCAGTCTTAAAAGCATGAGCACAGGAGAGAGTTATTATCACACTGTGTTTAAGCCACATCTATTCATATCAAAATATGTCATGGTCATCTCTCTGTTCTTCAGTATCTTCTACCTCAGCATGCAATTATTTTCTTTCCTTAATGAGCCATCACCCTTTAGGTTGTGTTTAATTCTCTGCTATTAATTTTTGATATCATCTTCATTAGATGTCCAAATAGAACTGATTTCTTCATATTTTGCCTAATTATCCTCCACAGACGGAATTGACTTAAATCATCCTTTCACCTTTACTCCAGAAAATTCTATTATTTATGCGTATTCATTCTGATTAGCAAAACAGTAGCCCTGCTTCCTTTTGGATTGCTTTCAGGTTGGACAACCTTAGGAGCTGTCTATAAACTCTTGTTATCAAATTGCGTATAGTTTGGAAGGTACGTCTATTTGTTAGCCATCTGATCTGACCTCCCTCCCACACACAACTCTGCAGGTGTGTCTATATTCCTGTTTCTTGGTATTGGTGATTTGCAGTCCACCATAGCAAACCAAATTTCATTTCCAGCATCAAGAATCTCCAGTAACAATGAATATTCCTTGTTCTCCTCTTTTGATGGATCATCTCCAGCTCTTTCTTTAAAGGTTGTGGTATAGCTCTATAAGGTGTCATGCAGCACGCAGCACTGCAGAACTGGTGAATTGCTTTATCCCAGCTGTTGCTGGTTGGGATGAGTTAGCTCTCCAGGCTGCTCAAGCTATTCTCCAGCTCTTTTTTTCTGGCAGTTCTGAAGCACTGTTTCTCCAGATGGGCTATCCCTGTTCTCAGGTCCATTAATCAGATCCAGGAATTTGGATTCCATTGCTTGGCTGACAAGTGTAAAGGGGAAGACAGTGAGCTATGAGGCAAGGAACTGATTCTGGACTTCTCTACTGACCTCCATTTTGTTTATTCTGCCTTATTTCCCCTTTTTAACTGTTGGACTAACTGTCACTTTTCATCATTGCCCAGACTCAGCATGGTCTTTTCTCTCAAATCACAATTCTTACGAAAGTGCTATTCTTTAAAACATGACACATCTTTCTGCATTGCTTGCAAAAGTCCTCCTGGGCCTGGGTCACTACTCTCCAAAGTAGCAATTAGCTTTAAAAATACTTATTTATTGGCCCTTTGAAGGTCACCAGGTGCAGTCCGAGACCATTTCCTATACCACAGCTGCTATATTGCACTAATACTCACTGCAAACTGAGCATGGAAAGCAACCCATTAGCTCTAGTTCTGTACCAAATAATCACAGGTGGATGAAATATTTTATTTTTCTAAGCTTTCTTTTGTAATTCCCACTTCTTTCCATTGTTTCAGAACTATCCAACCCAGGAAAAAAAAAAAAAAAAAGAAGAAAGGAGAGGGTACATTTCAGTTGCTTTCCTTCTGCCCTCCTAAGTGGCTGAGGATCTAATCTCTAATCACATTGGTTTATGCAACTGTTTATTTACAAAACCTAAGAGGGCAACCCAAGGTATCTGCTACCACTGTGCAATGTTATTCTTCTCCTTAGTCTTCCTTTAGGCTGACAGTGTCAGTGCTGGAGGCAAGGTAGGAGGCAAGCATCATCTCCCTGTCACAAAAGGGAGGAATAGTATTTACCATACATATTACAGACAGAAATCAATAGTTTTACACTTCCCACTGCTGCCCTGGTTTCTTCTCTGGACTTCATTCTGTAAACACTTCATCTTGAAAATCCCGCCTCATTTGGGTGTCTGTTTTAGCAATAGAGGTAATGGTCTTTGATGACATTAGTTGTGACGTCTCCCAACATAATTGTTATATTTACTATAGTATAAAAGTTCTCTCTTTTCATTATATGAGAAGAGTTGAATTTGAAGAATGGTTTAACCAGTACTTCACCAGTTGCAATTTAGGCACACATGAGGTACACAAGTCATGTAGTAATGAAATTCTGAATACACATTTCCAGCTATCTGATCTGATTTTAGAAAAAGATTTCCCGTTCTGATTATACTTATTATATGTTATTTATTTATCCTCTAAGAGCTCTTGTTCCAAATTAAAAACAATGAGCAAAAATCTTTCCATTTGAGTTGGACATTTTCTTCTTATGATAATTTTTTTTCCCAGTTTTATAAAAATTTAGTATATTTAGAAATTAAGAGATTCCTGCGTGACTATATCATACTCCAAAAGTCAACAGAGGAATGAAAAATTTCTTTAAAATTTACTTTTCTCTGACAAATTCATATTTTCCCCTTATTAATTAAACAGTAATTCAAATGTTTTTTGGATGTACATTCAGATATCTATTCTTCAACTGTGTCATTCTCAGTCTCCTAGAGCCCCCTTAAAGAATCAGTTAAGCATTGTTCAGTCTGTTCAGGTGTAATAGACTGTCAAGATAAGGAAAAAACAATAGCAGGACCTTTCCTTCATACCCACTGTACTGTAGAACTGCTTATAGTTTTGCAAAATCATTGTAAATTATGTCACTCATCAGAGAAGGCAGTATTTTCCATTCATGAAGAATAGTGTACATGACTACACAAAGTCATACATAAAGCAACTAATTTGGCAGAAGGCTAGTAACTACAGCAAGACAAATAAACTGTGGCATTAGCAAGATATACCTGGGAGCAGAACAGCCTCAGTAAATACTATTTTTTTCCTTCTTCTCCTATTTTCCTCATTTTCTTTATGGCATTGTCACAGGCTGAACAGCAGTAGTAAATTATTAACTTCTATTGTTCCCTAAGAGCACACCTTATTTTTTTCATGGGGAACTCTGTGTTGCAGCAGTTACTAATTGTTACTGACGTATACTGTTTCACAGTGAATGTTACAGCAATTCAAAGTGAGATATATTAGATCAACCTAAAGTAGCAGTCTAAGCTGTTACCAGTTATTTTCCGTTTATTCTGACAAAGACTGATAAAATAAATCAAAAGGTTCTTAAAATCAAAGGCTGTTTCAGAGGGACTGTTTTACTACCGTAACCTGATTTCAGTTAACTGAGATTGCCTCCCACTGTCCTTTGTCTCTAGACATCTTGAAAAGAAGAGACTATATTGAGAAAGGGGAAGGTCAGGTGTTTGTGCTGATTAAAAACAGCACTAGCAGGCTGATGCTGACTTAGAGACATGCTTCAGCAATGTGTCAAGAAAGAATAGAAAAGTCGAGACAATCAACTGCTAAAATCAAAGCAAATATTTTCAAGGTTGCAAAAAGAATACAATCAGAGTGTTTTCCTGTAACTTTTCACCTACTCAGAAGCACTTAAACAGTCCTCATAACCCTGGAGGTGTGATACTTTAGCAGTACCTGCCTAGGTCTCAAATAATTCTAATTTTCAAATATAAATGGTCAAAATATTTTTTATTAGCTGTGATAATCTTTGAGCACATTTCTATGTTCTTGTGGGACAATCCCTTTATCCTATTTCAAAATTACCTTACAATGATAACATTCTCAGCATCATATACCACTGGCTAGTAAAAAAGCTGAGTGGATTTTTATTTGGTCCTGGAAAAGATTTACTACTTGATAACATATGTAAAGCAGTATTTACTGTTTAGTGACTCCTAGGGGCTGCCTAGAAAACTGAATCTTTTGAGGTCTTGATGAAATGTTTTCCTCTAAAAGGATATAAATACATAATTTTGGAAAGAACAATTAAAATTTATATGAATACACTGAATCCCATCACCTGAGAGATTACAAGTGGCAAGATACAAGACACTATTCAGTAATTTCAGATTCTTTAGTATGGTAAGCAATATTTAATTCACTTTTTGTCCGGTCAATCAATATATAGCTTTCAGCTTGGCTTCACCATGAAGAATATATAGTCTAGATTCAACAAATAGAAACATGAGTTATATGGCTCTAGCCAAATACCAAAATAAATTATTTAAATATCTGGTGAACTGCTTGCAGACATAATTAGGGCAATTTTAAACACTAATAAGTAGTTTTCAGTACACAGGGAGATAAACCAAAATTGCAGTTGTTGTCTTGGGAATTTTAAGGATTTGTCTTTTACTCTTCATTTTTTTATACGTGACTCTTTCGTCTTTGGCAGGGTTGAAGAGTGGTTTACACTTATACAAAAGGTATAAATTCAGATTTTGTTCCCTGCTTAATACTGTCTACCCAGGGTATCATATAGAACATGCCTTTCCTGTCACATTATTTTCACAACGACTTTGGAGAAACTCCAGATTAACACTCAACACTCACAGGAAAATAAACTTATTTGTAACTGCCACTTACTTGGTAGCAGGATGAATATCTGGCTGAATTTCAAGACAGGGTTTATATGATTAGAGAGGTATTTGTAGAGAATAGGACTGGATGAAGAGATATTCTTTATGGTAATTAACATGTCTTCAGAAAAGAAAAAAGAAATCCAGTTCAACTGTAACATGTGTGACTGCTGCAACAATCATGGGAAATACTCTGGCCGATAGGATATATCCAAGATCAGTGATTGCTTTAAGTAAGTGAAGAAGTAGGGTTAGGAATCAAAATCCACAGAAGCATGATCAATGAAACAATGAGAGTAGCGAAAGAAATGGCTGATGTGACAGGTGAAGGCACAGTCAAAGAGCTTATAGAAGCATAGAATCATAGAATATCTTGAGTTGGAAAAGGATCATCAAGTAAAACTCCCTGCTCCTTGCAGTCCATCTAAAATGAAACCGTATTACTAAAATAGTGGTCCAGGCACTCCTTGAACTCTGACAGGCTTGGTGCCATGATTATTTTCCTGGGGAGCCAATTCCTTTGACTGACAAACCTCTCATTGAAGAACCTTTTCCTAATGTCCAGTCTGAACTTCTCCTGATGCAGCTTCATTCCGTTTCCTCATGCCCTATCTCTGGTCACCAAAGAGAGGAGCTCTCTATACACTACTCCCCTTGGGGAATGTGTAGACTGTGATGAAGTCACCTCTCAGCGTTCTCTTCTCCAAGTTGAACAAAACAAATGACCTCAGTCACTCCTTGTAAATCTTGCCCTCAAGAACTTTCACCATCTTTGTTACCCTCCCCTGGATACACTATAACAGTTTGGTGTCCTTCTAATATTGAGTCTCCCAAAATTGCACACAGTGCTTAAGGTGAAGCTGAACAAGTGCAGTGAAGAGTGGGACATTTACATCCCTCGACTGGCTAACTATGCTTTGCTTGATGCACCCTCGGACAATGTTGACCTTTTTTCCTCCCAGGGTACATTGTTGACTCATAGTCAACTTATCATCAACTCAGACCACCAGATCTCTTTCCTCTGCTTTCCAACCTCTCACACCTCAGTTTGTGTATAGAACCAGGATTATCCCATCCCAGGTGGAGAATCTTGCTTTTGTTAAATTTCATATGGTTGCTTATTGCACAGCTCTCTAGTCTATCCAGATCTCCTTGTACAGCCTCTCTACCCTCAAGCAAGTCATCCTATATAAGTATTGTTGGCAAACTTACTTAATGTATCTTTGATTCCTGCATCCAGATAATTCATAAAAACATTAAAGAGCACTGGCCCTAAAATTGGCCAGTTAGATCTACATTTAACAGCAGGAATTGCCTTTTACCCCTAAAGTAATGAATTGCAGCTGTCAGCTTGTAAATCCATCTGCTTAGTCAGATTATTTTCCCTCTAATCCAAGTGAGCTAACTCTTTCAGTTGAAATCTGCAAGAATGACTAATTGTGCTTAGTGCTTTCATGGTGTTTGTCACATTCAAAACATTAAACAAATGTTAATTATTTAAAAAATATACAGAGCTACAAATCTGCAAATTGGTCATCAGAGCTGCTTTTAATATTTTTTTAACTAAGGTTTCATCATTTGGATTTTATAAAAAAATCTTGGTCTAAATGAATTCTTTATTTTTGAAGGAGAATTGAAAATGTAATCATAAAGAAACAGGAAATTGTTTCAAAATATCATAAAGTCAAGTGAAATAATAAAATCTAAGAATGTTCAAAGGTTTCTACCCTATCTTTTCTACCCAGCTTTTCTAGCTGATGACTCCGTGATCCTTCACGATACAATAATGCAAGTAATAAATATTGCTGCATGAACAGTTCACATATATTGTGTATAAACATGGATCTCTACAAGATCTTTTTGAACTGAGATATATGCGGGGATATCATTCACTAGACCAGGTTGTTTGAAGCCCTGTTCACCCTGGCTTTGAACAGTTCCAGTAATGGGGCATCTGCAAATAAACTACCTATGGTAAAATATCTTTTGCAGTATTTACGTCAGGGGTGTCAAACTCGTTTTCACTGAAGGCTACATCAGCCTCCTCCTGCGGCCTAGGGACAAGGAGCTCGGTGCTGCTGCTGGGTAGAAACAAGGTGCAGAGCTGGATAAAACAAGGTGGAGGGCTGGATTCAGCCTTCAGGCCATGAGTTTTTCACCCGTGAATTACATAGACAGACAAGAGGAATTCAGATACACTTATTAGTAGGTTATAACAGCTGGGCCAGTGGGAATGTTATTAAGGAGTAGGTGGAAGTGAGTTTGTTATCTGGAATGGGTAAAGAGGAAAAGTATTAGGAAAAACTCAGAGCTAGAGGAACAAGTCATAGTAAAGTAATCCAACTGAAGATGACTATGCTTAACAGATTATAAAATTAATATAATATATGATATAAACCACAGTAATGAACACAGAGTCATGTTGCAGGTCTATCTCAAAACAGCAAGAGAAATGACTAATATCTGCATATTTCCATTTATTTGAGTTCCACTGGATTATCATGAAAGCTTAATTGTGGCATAGCTATTGTTAAACTGTTCTTCCATTACCTTGCTACTCTCTCAGCTTCTGGTTGACATTGTAGCTTTTTCCAAGATACTCAAAATTACCCCCTTGATCTAAAGAATTAATTGCTGCTTATATTTGTTTCTCCCCTCTATTCTGGAAACCTCATAATAATTCTTGTTCCTTATTATTACTGTAGTAAGAAACAACTACTGCAGCAGAAATCACAAGTTGCTTTTCTCCCTGTGAAATGTGACTCACAATTCTAAATACATTTTAATCTATTGTACTCCCCATGTGAATAAATAGTAGGTATAAATCCTGTTAAAATACTACTCCATCTGATGAAGTGATGGGTAACAAGTTCTTGGTAACACTGTGTTCTTCCTTAGAAGCGTTGGACACCCTCATCTTCCACTAAATGTGACAGGGTTTGTAAACATACAGCATTTCCTCAACAAGACTTATATTGAATCCTGGCAGAAAAACCCTGTCCAAACAAAGTTCATTAATGCTCAACAATAAGCCAATGCCAAATGGCTTCAAGATTTCATTCAAATCATTGTTGAGCTTACTAGCCTAATGTGGGGGGCTACAAACCAGGTTTTCAGGAGATTCCTGGAGTTCCTTTCTTTCAGTAGAAAGAGAGGAAGAACATTTTTTTTTCTAGACATGACAAAACTTGTATTCACAGTTCTTACCATAGCCTGAATTCTCCTACTAGAGAGGAAAAAAAAGGAAATCTGAAATTTATTGAATATCATACTAAATCTCTACAACTTATGTATTTCATAACAATTTCTTGTATAACATAGACAGAATAATTTTATTTTATGTTTGAGAAAGCCAGGAAAACTATATAGTTTTGTCATCTGAAAACCACAGGAGATGTAATTATAAATAAACCAGGACTAGAGCTGGGTAAGGTCACAACTCCCAGAATTCCACAAATGGATCTCAGTAAAACAGAATACAAAGAATTGGACTGTATTTCCTGAAGCATTTATGTTTCACTTAAGCAGAAGATTCATAAGCTTAAATTATTTTATATCCAGGAGGCAGAGAACTAGAAACTCAAGGCCAGATGTCCACAAGGCATGTCACCATGTATGATACATATATATTTTGAAGATGATTGCCTGAAAGAATTATTTCAGACCCTGGATACTAAGTAAAGAAAAAAGCATAAAATTGCATGCAAAGTGTATTACTTCTTTACTTGAATTCCTTCACCTACTCCTCCTCTTCTCAAGCATATTGTTAAAGATATAGATAAAAATATAAATTCTGAAAATAAAAAGTGCGTTAAGTGTTCTTCTCCTCCAAATACCGCCCCCCCATCCCACCCTAAAGTTCACTATTCAAAGAAATTATATTTTAGTGAAATATGAACAAAACCTACTCAGACAAACTTATATTTTTTAAGATTATACCTAGTTCTGCCATGTCAAACAAACTTCTGCAGCTTGTTTATGTAGATATCTGTTATATGTGTCAGTTCTACCTAGTACTGCCCTAGCTAGTCATTCTTCTGTAGTGGGTTCCCTGGGGCAAACATGAAACTGTAGGAATTGGTGATTTTGGGTGAAGCATCCTTGCTCTATTGGGCCTTGTGTATAAGGCTTAAGAAGACTTAAGTACTCCTAGCATGAGTAGTTGCTGTATAAAAAAAAATCCTCAGCATTCCGCCTGGTAAAGGAAGAGGCTGGGATACCCCAGACTGGTCTGTGATGCACTTTGTTGGACATCATAGAAGAAATAACATCCTACTATGTAAGAACGTAGATGGTTTTGTTTGTTACACAAGATAAAAGGCAACACAGTAGAGGAGGAAGATTGGACCTCTCCAGAGGTGGGAACTGTGCAGCAAGCTGGATGAATCCACTTGAGGTCCATCTGATGTTGCAGGGAAAGAGGGGTTCCCAGCATTTGAAGTGAGGTAAGATTTACTGGCTAAGTTTATTTCTCTTCTTATTTCTATCCTATTGTTAAAGCAATTTTTGTCACAGTATTTGCTATTGTGTCTTTCTGATTGAGATCCAGAAAGAGCCCTGCATGCTCTACTCCTCTGGTGCAAAGCATCCTCTGAGCCTTCTCCTTGCTTTCCATAATAAAAATAACCACAGCATATATTGCAAATTGTCAACAGTGAATCACTGCAGCTCGCAAGAGTCAGTAATTTACGTGAAGCCAGGCAAGCCAAAGATAGGTATAACTACATCCCCTATTGGTACAAACTGGCAGTTTCACTCAGTTTATCTTGTCTAGGGATTCTGGTTATGAATATTAGAATCTTCAGGATATCTTATATCCTGATCTAATAAAACTTCCCTGCTTTTCTTCCCATGTTCTCCATTCTTCTTTTTCTTAAAGCTGAAATTTTGCAGTAGCCCAGCATTGGTTTTATGTCACAAATGTTTTATGCTTAAAAGCAGAACAAAGGATTTATTTTTACCATTGTACTTTCTTTCACATATTCATTCTATAAAGAAGTATTATGATGTTAAACTCTTTCTAACCATACTCATTAAAAGCTTCCCATTATTTGAAGAGCTGAATGAATGAAAATTATTGACCATAACTCATTTCAGAAAAGTCAGTATTATAAAAGCCAGTATCCTGGTTGACAGTAATTAATACTTACTTTTGCTGTTTCCCCAGAGGGTTGGCATAATGAATGATTATAGCTTACCATTTGCTATTTTACAAATTGTACTTCACTTACCTCTAAGAAGAACAATGTAAGATTGTGATGATATAAGATGTGCACGCTAAAAATAATAAGTACCAACAAGCTGAGGTTATCCTCCTAAAAATCTTAAGATCTGTTTAAATAAAAAGGCAAACTGCAAAATGTCCCAAGGTCCCCATTTTGATAATTTGACATAAAAAGAAGTGTTGCTTCCAAGAATTGTTCCCTACTAGAAAATGATTCAAGTAGCCTTGCTGTTCAATGAACTTTTGCCTCAAGTCTATGGACCAACCACTCCAGTATTTTTCATTAAAGTCATTGAATGCCAAAAGCAGAGGGGGGTGGAGGGTTCCTACATATCTGCAAGCCTCAGAAATTCCCTATCTAACTGAGTTTTTCTCTTTCTCCTGCCTGCTCTCTAAAACACACCTTTCACAGAAGAAATAGCTCCACTAGTCTAACATGAACGTTTCACTTTAGCCCAATTATTTCCTGCACCGTGACTTCATAACAGTAAGTTAGTGTAGGAGAATGTATTGGAAAGCCCGTATTATATATCATGTTTCAAGATTAATTATTGCACTTAGCCTAAAGCACATCAGGTTAGTCTCTGTTATCATTTAATTATCTTCCTAGTTATCTTTTAATTATCTCATTTTCCTAGTATTGCTAATATAAGTAGCTACTATCCTGCACCTTTTTCCTTTACACAGGAGAGCACACACTGCTTTTGAACTGCAGCACAGCTTGTGCCAAAGTTTTGTAAATGTTGCCTACATTAGATGTTTACTTTAGAAGCACAGATTTCATCATATTTGAATGCCATCAAGGCAGAAATTGATCAGAGTAAACAGAGTGCTTAATTATGAGAATTGTTATAATCGAAATGTTACACTTATAATTGCTTTCTCTTTCATATAAATCTCTTCATACATTAGACAGAATATTGGTATGTGAAGCAGTGGGGACTGACATTTCACTGTCCACTCATTCCAGTCCCTGCGAATAAAAGGTCTTATGGGACAGTTTCTATAAGAGTGACCAACGCATTCTTTAGGTTGTTATTGAGGAGAATGTTTTGCCTTAACACATTTACATTGTTTTCATGAAGAACGTTAACATACTACAAAAAAAAAGTCTTATTTCGCAGCACACTGCGAGAGATGGTTGCTTGGGCACTGCATGATAAATTTTACCATTCTCTACTACACAAGGTAGATAAATTAGCAGAAATAAGGGAAAGCTGTATGATGTTACAAATGTATAAACACTGGTGACTATTCAGTGTGAATATGCTAAAATAACAACTGCAAAGAAACTGAATATCATACTTCATTGAACAGCTTGATAATGGAGACAGTGTAGTGTATTGTTTATTGCTAATTTACCAAGAATAGTATGCTTCACATAACAAAGGGAATGAAATAATAGTAAAATAAACCCCAACCAAAGAGGTACTTCTCCCAGAAAGTGTGCATATAGCTCAGCTAAGAGATAAGTCTTTTACTGAAGATACGTATCCATCAAATGTGCTACCCTGAGAAGTGGTAGTTGCCAACAATCCATCAAATACCAACAATCAATTATCAGCTATCAACAATAACCTGATTATAAGCCTCAGCTTCAACTGTCAACATTTTGTAACAAAACTGAAGACATTTCAGGAAAGCTGAGGCTGAAGGGAGTCAAGAAGGCATTGAAGAAGGGCTGCTGTATTTCTGTTTTCCCAGATATATAATATTTGTATGTTTGGCAGACATATCAAATGTAGCAGATAAAAAAAAGAGATATTTGTTCATTTGTCCAGAGTTGCTGGATGTTTGGTACCTTGCTGAGAACAGAAGTACTAGTGTCAACAAGGCAGCTACACAAATTCCCAGATGGCCACCATGATGCCTGTCACACACATAAACACAAACAGCTTCATTGAGTATTCACATAGTGTCTAGAAAAGGCAGCATGATTTCCTCTTTTTCTTGACTTAGAAAAATGATTTGAACTCAGAACTTCTCACCAAAAAGTGCTGGGAGTGCTAAAGAATATCTTATCATGGGAGATTTATTCCGTTGCCAGTTAAAGCAATGCTTGAAAAAATTCAGTGCTCGTCTTGGCTGCAGGCAGTCCCGTGCACAGCCCTTCTCCCTCTCACTGCCTTTGAGTATTTAATTTCTTATTCAGAACATCTTCAGAGCAGCCCCTGATCCAAGAGCGCTTTACCACCTCTGGAAGAGGACATCTTTCACCATTGCCTTCAGAGAGAGCCTGGAGCAACCAGCTTTGGCCTCAGGACTGGGTGTCTTCTATTGCTACTTCACTCTGAAATATTGAGCCTAAGACACTGAAGTCTATGTGCTACCACATTGAGCTAAATCCACACTCCTTCCTGAGAAACATTTTTATTCTACCTTATTTGACTTGTTGTTTTGAAATGAGGAAGATGCTGCTAAAAGGTATACTGCACAGTATTTAAAAAAAAAAAGAGAAAGAAATTTCTGCTTTCTGGAGACATTAGTTTGTGCAGCATTTGACATCAAAAAATGAGCAGAAAATTGTAGTTCCGAGTGCTTTCACTTTTCCCTCTAATAAAAATTGCATGTGAAATTATGTGCTGCTGTTGCACTGCTTTTAGTCAGGTAGTGTACGATGAAAATGTCTGTTGAATCCAGTTCTTCATGGATCTGTTCTAATTTCATGGTATGTTTCCAGATTAGATCTTTCGGTTTGACAGATTTTGTGAAATGTTTTATGACAACATCTGATTTATTTCATTAGAGATGCTGCCTAATGAGAAAAGTAATCAGTCTCACTAGCCTTTGCTTTCAAATATCTGTTCCCCTTAGAGACATTTCTGCAAAACCTTACTGCTCTTCAGTCTGTTAGGTGGAGATTTTCTGACTGAGAAAACTTTCCGTATCCACACATCATGATTTAACTGAAATATAGTTACTTTCTCCAATACATTTATTTCTATTTCCACATTTTCCTAATAGCTTCTTTTTGCTATTAAGATTTAAGCAAAGTCTTATCTCTCACTAGCCAGTTATTCCAATTTGGTTGATGTAGCAGTAGAAGTACAATTAATCCATAGTTTGAGACAATGCAGCCACTGTCAGGACAATAACTTACCACAGTTCTTTTATGGAAAATGTTGTTGAGATTTATTATAAGCCAGAAATCTTTTTGCTAATATTAAATTTAAGAGAAAATTATAGGTATTAAATAGCAAATAGTTGTAACAGTCATGGTTGATAGACTGATATTATGTTCCTTATCCTAGAGATAAGTGCTATAGTATGTTTTCCATGTTATCATTCAGTCAGCTGGAAAACTATGTAGAAAAATAGACTTCTACTTCCTAAATCTATGTTAAAGACATTCTTTTCCTCATCCTTTCACTACCTGAACAAAATTAATACATGTAAGAAAATTGGTAACTTAGTCTAATGTTGCAAGAAAAAAAATTACTATGCTTTTTTTAAAGTGGACTATTACTTTTATTTTTACTACTACTACTATGATGCGACAATGTTTTAAATTCTTAGTTTTTAATTATTGATGCTTCACTAAAGGTGAAAACTTAACTACAAAAACAGGGAAAACACCAAAACTCACAATGCTTAATTCTCAGAGCAGCTTCAAATTAAGAAATTTGAAAATGACTGTTTTTATATAAAGAGAAAAAGTAAAAACACCCTAGAACAAAATATTTGATCTTACCTAAGCACTTCACAAAGTCCAGATTACTAATTATTAAATGCCTACTGATAGTTGCAATGATTCGTTTCATTGTGTAGCATTAAACTTTTTAATATTTATTATTTTCACAAGTTATATTATTATATGAAGTGCTATATAGTTTTCAGAAAGTTTCTTCTTAGTTCCTTAACGGAATTTGTAACTTCTCCCAGGAAAATGTTATTTATTTATGTGACATTTTTTTTAATAAACTTTTGTAAATAATCTCAAGTGTTTTTTTCTTTCACACAAAGCCATGTAGCAACTCACAAATTTCATTACTGTTACTTCATAAAATGCCAAAAGAACCAAATGCACTGAACCTGCTATAATGTACATGACATACCTAGTATTATTAATGGCAAGTTCCTACAATAAAATGGGATGATTTGTCCTTGTTCAGATCAGATCTACACGTCCAGACTCAAGAGATAAACTGACTTTCTGAGTGCATTTTTCTGTACTGAATCACTAAATTTCATGTTAAAGACGACATTCAGAAAATAATTTTGTGTAAAAAGGCTATATTACTCAGAGGGTTTAGAAGAGCTTGAATCATCTTATATTCCAGTATTATGCAGATTAATGAAAACTATAAATTCTAATCCAAGCAACCCAAAAATTCAGCACACTCAGAATAACAATTCTATTTTTTTCTCTTGTTTTCCGTACTCCTTTCCCCTTTTTAAAATATCTTTTTTGCTTGTGAGGAACTGAACACACCACACAGTTTCTTTTAGAGCCCTGACAGCATGTGCACACTGTGGACAGGCAAACAAAACCCACGGGTGTTTTACAGTAAGAATTTCAGCTGCTTATTCTGCAGGAGGTTTGCTCTTTGCTCTCGCTTTCCCTTCAGAAATGAAGAACAGAGGACACTGAATTTTCAGAACCTTAAGCTCTTGACTAGCCATGAGCACCACAGACCCTCTGGACTCCTGCCATGATGATTATCAAGGCATCCAAGGAAAGAGCTGTCTATCCTCCCGTATTTTAAGCACTTACCTAAGGCGTCTTATTTAGGGATCTCGTGATTAGAAGGCATCCCATAATCCCTGAAGTGCTCTTTGTGACTGATCTAGAGCAAATTTAAGATACAATCATTCTCTGAAGAGAACTTTCTTCCTTTGTTATTATAAAAAAGTGCAGGCATTGAAGTTAAATGCTCGGTATGAGTACTACATGTACACTCAAGGATATACTCAGGAGTGAATCCTTCCATTTTTGCTTGTAAATCTTCCTCTGTAAACACATGCCTCTTCTGCAGGACCTATCTTGTCGATACATAGCAGAAAAGGTGTCAGTACATCCTTATAGTTTTATTACTCATATTGTCTCTCGGTTACTGGGAATTAACAGACCTTCACTTTTATATATACAACTGTTTGTATATTACATACCTAGTGCCTAATTTCTCAGTGCGATAATACAGAGTTCAAATAAGCAAATATTGGATGTGAGATTTACATGAAAATTTCAGCAGTCCTGATCAATTTGAAGTTTGCATGCCAATAAATGGCTTCCTAGGAAGTGATAGTGTCACAGCATTAAAATTCAAGACATCATTATTTAGAAGTGAAGGAAATTTGTGAAGAGGATGCAATCAGAAAAAACACAATTTAGTAGCAGTAAAATGAATCTTAAAGTACCTTAACAAAGGCCACACTAAAAAAAACTGTTTATAAGGGACAATTCATTTTCATAACCAAAAGATCTCATGAGTGGAAAAGAAGTTGGTAATAAAAGCTTGGTAAACAGTCAGATCACCATATAAGATTAGGTAAGGATTTCAAAGAAAGAAGAGAAAAATGACATTTTACTTGTTCAAATCTCAGTGGGAACATTTACTTGTAGCACAAGACATGGTAGGTAAAGAGATACCCAATTACAATACTACTTCTTTCATAAATGAAAAACCTGCTTCTTTATCTCTGCTGTCAACTGATGAAGGTCGTTTTTTGATAGAAATCATATAGTGCAAGCTGCCTACATGTCTGGAGCAATTAAGTCTACTGAGTTGAATTCCACATCTGACCTGGCATGTCTTTCTACAAATTAAACTTTATCACCTAAAGGAGAGCTATTGATGAGGTAGTATAATGACTACTTTAAAGAGACAAATGGATATGTAGAAGCACCAGATGCTTGACAAGGGAAACTGCTGAGACGTTAAGGCACTTCTGCAAGGTTTCTGTGTTACCACAGGTAATATTTATGCTGCCACATTCTGACAGAATGAAGCAGTTTTATTTGCTTGTACAAACACGAAAGTGTTATTAAGAGCTGAAAAGCTTGGTATATTAAAAAAATATATACAAAAGAGAAGGAGTTTTGTTTTTTTTTTAATTGAGTTAAACCACAAACCCTCAGAAGAAAGATCTGTAGGATAAGATCTTAATTGCTTTCACCTTTATTTCTTCCCTTTTGTTTTGGCATTTTTGTTTAATTTATCACTCCAATGAACTATTCAATGAAAAAACACTCATGTCAGATATCAGCTTTCACTTAAAGCAAAAATTCAGACAGTCGATATATATCAATTTATTCTTTTTGCAACAATTCCCAGATGTACACTCCAATATTTCATGCATCGCTAAATCTATCAAGTAATGGTTGTTTTCTTGGAGCTAATAGAGATGGAACCATTCATTTTTTTAGCTTTTTTTTTTTCCTATGCTGATATTTAGCACTTTCAGACAGAAATGAATGGCTCCCCCAAGGCAGAAAGAATCTGTAAATTTAGCTTTGCATTCTACCCCAAATCCAATTATTATAACAACCCTGCTACTACTGTTATAGTTAAATGACTGTCAGTGTATCTATGTCACTGTATGTATTAAAACCCTTTCTGTGGGAGTTTATAACTCAACCATTAAAAGAAAACTTGCTCCAAGCTAAACCTTGTCATATGTGGTTCAGCCCAGAGTACATTAAAAGAAAAAATCAAAGCAATATATCTGCAAAGCCACCACCCCTCCCTAACTTTTTAAAACACCTCTTTGGAAATTTTTAATTTTTTTTAGAAAGGGAAAAGTAAAGACGTTCAAAAAAATCAAAACCCAAAAAAGAACATTCAGGTCCTGATTCATCTCATTCAAAAGTTACCAGGAAAAGTCAAGCAACATTTGGATCAAAAACGTGGAAGCAATCCATTTCTGTGTAAAACTGTTGAATTCAGAATCTGCCTGGATGCTGCTACAGCTGCAGACTGCAGATTCACTGATGTTTCAGTGTGCCTTGAAATAGACTGCTCTATGGTACAGTTGATACCTATGTTATTGTTACCTGGTCTGATATTAGTATGTGTTGAAGAGTGAATGGACAACAGAAATATAATCAAAATACTTTTTCATACCTTTAAAAAAACATAATATGAAGCTATAGAAAGTAGATCTGTAGGGATAACTACAGTGGTAACACTGTCAGTGACATAGCCAGCTAGTAGTGTGACCTATTTATATCTGATATTTTAAAAATCATCATCACCATGAACATATCAAATTATGCCTTTCCTTGTTAACCATAAGTTAAAGTCCAAGCGTCTTCCTCTCCTTTAGTCTTATAATGTGAAAAAAAACACTCATTGAGCAACTCAGAAGAGTGATTTTGAGTATGGAGAATCAATATCTAAGATCAGATTAGCTGTGGTCACAGATGTGGTCTTAAAATAGAGCAAGGAGCAACCTGTTCTAAAACGTATTACTTAAGGAAACAGTCCTCTGGGGAATATTGGAATTAGGATGCTGGAGAAATCATTTTCTGAAGATTTAAATTTCAGCCTTTTTTGGTAGTTAGTTGTTCGTAGTTCCTTCTTTGCAAAGCATTATTCACCCTAAATTTCTTCAGGAAATTATCAGAGGGCTTACAGTTACAGAGGCTCCTCTAGGTTTGCTTGAGTAGCTCAATAGCTCCTGTCCAATTTGTCTTGCTTTGAAGACATGACTTCCTGTGCCATTGTTCTGTAGCTTTAGAATTCCTCATTATCTTTAACACTACGGATTAGACTCAACTAATTAAATGTGTCATCAAGAGGCTGTCACCTCAGCATGACCTTTTACAAATCCTTAATTAATGCATTAGAATCTACTAGCCTGAGTACAATATTTGCCTTCCCTATCTTAACCTTTTGTAATCCTGAAATTGATCATTTAAACCTTTCTCTAGTTTGGATTTATTTGTTTGTTTGTTTTCTTTTTTTTGGAGTCAACTTTTAATTTCATTTTTACTGCCGTTAATAGGACTTGTTAATTTCCTTGAGAGTTTTTTACTGTTTTCTCTTATCTTTCAAGAGGTCTAAGTATTTCAATAGTCACCTTATAGTAAGAGAACTTATTGTTTTACAGAAGAGGTTGAAGATAACTGGAGTGAGTTGGCATAGATTCTTTCAGTTCTAGGAGTCATACTAATTTACACCAAGTGAGGAATTTACTGCATGTGCTTTATACAACACATGCAGGGCACTCTGAGATGGAGGTAATGTTCCCTATCTTTTGTTGGACTTTGATATTTTGCTTGTCAGAGTCTGTATTTTAAGATTTAATTTAAGCACATTTCAGTTCTATAATGTGATGTATTCAACCTGTTCATTCAACCTGGGCTTGCTACAGGGCATATAGAAAGACCTTGCTGTGAGATGTAAGTGTATTAACAAGTCATATTTCAGTGATTTAATTTACAATGCTAAGTTCTTGCTTGGTGTGGATAAAATCTAAATGGCATGAGGATTTCTTTAGAAAGGTATGGAAACGTCTATGCTCCCTTCAGGAAGGTTGAAAAGGAGATAAAATGTTGATCAAAAATAACATCTGGTCATGTTTATAGGTAGAGCAGTTTTTCATTGTCACTTATTTAAACCAAGACAAGCCGAAGCTGTTGAGTCATAAACTTGTCCTGCATAGATCACCCTCTACAGGTGAAAAGCAAAGAATGTAGAAGTGAGCCTTCAAGCCTCACGAAGGTTTAGATTGGTTTCCTCAGGAATATCATATATGAACGACACCAGAGCCTAAGGTTTTGATTATACAAATGCAAAAATTAATTTGAGCCTTTCTAGTGGACATTATATTTTGCTCATAATCTTAATCTTAATTATTTCTTAGTTTATAATTTGAAAGTAATTTTTGTCCATTTTACTACGATGCTTTCAAAATGTTTTGCTTAGCATGTCTGAAGTGCTTCACTTTCATGATGCTCAAATCCATAGAAGAACCCATTTAGATTTTAGAGTTATTAGAATTCAATTAATATCATGACTGTTGGGAGGGGGTGATAACCTTTATTTAAGCAGTATAGAACTAGACTTACTCCTGGTTTATTGATCAGTACACTGTACTTCAACCTTTGGAAGTGTATTTCAGTTATGCTGTGAGACAAAAATGTGCCAATCCCAGATGAAAACTGTTCTTTCAAAGCCATAGAAGCGTCGTTACTTTCTGTAACACTTCTACGGTTGATATAAACATTTTGACAGAAAATATTTGGTGGTGAATGCAGTGTAAAACTGTCTGAGAATAAATGTAGTGTGACTTGGAACATAAGATACAATTTTCTTTGCATAGAGGCAAAAATGATGTGATGACAGAGTTCATAGAACCTATTCTCCTCCTAAAATTACAATTTGACCTTACTTTTCATTAGCAGTCTTTCAAAAAGTTAAATTTGACAGTGCAAGAAATTTCACAGACTTCATTCTGTAAACTGGCAACTGCAATACAACAATGCCCAAATTTTTCTTTAGTGTTCTGTACATGAGAATACTAAAAAGAAACCCCTGGGCACCAAGCTGTAATTCTTAAAGTAGCAAAGTGAAATTGTACATTTTAAGTTAATGACTATTGGAATCCAGATCTCCTGCTTAGCCCACTAAGTATTGTACTGAAATATATAAATTTGGGGTTATTCTCCCTTTTGGGTCTCCAGAAGTTCTAATGTAAATACAATATTTTCCCCAGGAGATTAATAGGGGGAATCCGTTATGGTTTGGTCCCTGGGAAAGTAGAGAGTGTTTCCACAATAAAATGATAACCTTTCCTATGAATATGGATTTTTCTCAAGTCCTGGAAGACTGTTGAAACCATCATCTCTACCTGTTTTCTGGGATAATGCAACAGCTCCAGTGTAGTTCTTCAAATGGTTTAAAAATACAGAAGATACACATCTATGAGTGCTGGAGAGAGAGCATGAGACATTTCAGTACTAGAAAGAAACATGATTCAAGGTAGGCTTTTTTTATATTGGATTTTTTTTAGTCTTTAGTTGTGTGCAATTTATGTAAATATTATCTATTAAGATTGAAACAGTCTTCTGAGTTAATTGACTCTAGTCAAAAGGAAAAAAAGGGCCACAAAAGGGAATTGCACACACTGTTCTCCTAAACACTTTTCCACACAGGAAAGACCTTTCTTTCAGCTAAAGAATAACTTAGCTTGAGAAAAGTGAAAATGCTTACATATGTGAGAATGTTTACAGTTGCCGAGAGAAATGAGGGACAGCTGTGGAAAGACTTAAAGGATGCAGTAGATTGAAAGAATACAAAAAGCTGTCAAAATGAAGAAAATACCCACCAGAAAAATAAATTCATGTCCACATGTGGATAATTTAAAAGACCATTTACTCTGGAAAATTAAGTGTAAAAAGCCTAATAGCACAAGTCTTGACCTCTCAACCTACCCTCAGAAAATGCCTGCCAGGGAGTCTGTAGGATCAACAAACTATGAAAGACTGAAGGAAGTGCCTAAAAATGTAGGAACAGAAGGAAAAGTAATTTATTCTTTCTCATCTACGTCTATTGCTGGAGATCTTGGATATTTCCACATCAGAACCTTTCCTCACAGGAGGCTCAGCAGAAAATATGCCTGAAATTGGAGTGTGAACAGAAGAGGTTTCAGCACAGCTCAACAAAATGAACAGCAACAAATTGATGCAATCAGCTGATATTTCCCCAAAGGCTGTAAAGGAATTTGGGTATGAAATTGATTAGGTAAATTGTCAAAACTTAATGTCATAGTAGCTTCTCATTTGTAACTACCCAAGTAACATAGAATGAAAGTAACGTATATGTTTCTTCTGGTTTCTTTGAAAGTGAAGAGGAGAGTGATTTTTTTTTTGAAAACACTTGAAATATGACCTATTGAAATACTAACCAAAAAGATAAATCAAAGTGTTATAACATGAAAGACTGAAATTTGCTCTTTAAGGATTAATATTAATATTATGGACAAGTCAGTATTGTTCTTATGAAAGAAAGTCTGAACAAAAAAGATTTTTGAAGGAGTCAAAAAGTGTGTGGACAAGAAAGAGAGATCTAATTAGCTTTCTCAAAGGTACTTGATAACATTCTTAAATGAAACTGTCCTGATTTTGGCTGAGATAGAGTTAGGGTTTTTTTCTTAATTGCTGGTGTAGTGCTGTGTTTTGTATTTAGCATGAGAATAATGTTGATAACACACTGATGTTTTTAATGATTACAAAGTAGTGTTCATACTGAATGTCCTGGATAGGAATTTACAGAATTTTGGTTTATCTGTAATTTAGAATTTATTAGGGTAAGATTGTAAAATTCCTAGTAACACTTAATTATCAATTGTTTAATAAAGTAATTAAAAATGATTCAATGTACGAGCTATAATCAAATTGATCCATGACCTGAAGGTACACAAGTCCATGAATCTCTGGATCCTAAGGGAACTGGGGGATGAAGTTGCTAGGTTACTCTCCATCATCTTTGAGAAATATTGAGATATACATGCACAAATACATACATAGATACGCACATATATCTATATTTATATATATATTTACTTCAAAGGAGGAAATACATATCCATCATACAGGAGCCCATGAACCCTCAGATGAACCCCAGGCATCATCTGATTGTGGAGTGCATGAGATAGAACAGGGCTTATAGTCACTAAATGATTTTATCACAAGTCTGTAAAATAGTATTTTCTGTTGCAGGTTGCTGGATTCTTTGAAGTTTTGGAAAGCATCTTTACTCCAAATGCAAGCTGACTTTTTAAAGAGTGTTTTCCATGCTTGAAAGCTTCAAGCTCCATGGTACAATGAAAAAGACCAGGATAAGAAAAAAATTAGAGAAATTGTAAGCATATCCTAAAATTTTAATAATGTAATAAAATTAAAATAAATAGTAATTTGAGTTAGGGCTACTAGGGTCAGAAACTTCAATGACTCTGCCTGAATTGAATCAACAACATTAAAAGAAGACAACTGACAATATACTTACAATTCTAAGAAAAACGTGAAAATTTTGACTGCAGATAGACAAAGTAGACTTGTAAACAGTGGATTTGCTTCAGAACTTTAGGCAATTGATATATTTTCTCTCATGAACCTTGTTATACCTCACTTAAAATTAAATGAATTAATTGTATGTACCCAAAGACAGAAATGTTAACTGAGCTATACGCTGACAGAAAATTGCTTTTTATTGAAGTGCTTGTAAAGAATTTCTAAGCCCCTTGGACCGTTCATCTTCAAGGTAGATAATATAAAAATGAATAAAGAAACACTGTCATTAAGCAGAGGAAGATGGGAAAGAAGTATTTGTAGTAAAAAGATTTGTACAACCAAGGAGTAAGATGGATCAACCCAAAACTATCAGTACTACAATAAAAGAATCTTGATACAGTCTCTTAATAAAGCATTGGTGTCTTGCCATAGTGGTGATCTTTGTGACCTTAGCAAGATCCACTGCAGTTTCTCATGAGAAATCTGTGTTGACTTATAACCTTACTGATACACACAGGAACATATAAATGACACAGATGTACTATCAGTTAGAAACATAAGCTTCTTTTGGAGCTTTTCAAATCCCATATTTCATTGCTAAATAAAATAAACACATTTTATATGACACAGAAATGTCTCAGTCGTAAGAAGAAAAGCAGAAAATGTCATGAGATGAATGTACAGGGACACTATGTGGAGCTGTGGACATTATTACATAAAACACACCACACATAATATTAGCTGCACTTACAAGCATTGCATCTCCAAAGTCATCAAGTACTATATTTGAATGAGGAAGTTATGAGCCAATGCACAGACTTTGGTCTTTGAATACTGAACTGCTTGGGAAAAGTTCAGCTGAATGTTTAGTATTTCCTGAATCTTTCATGAACCAGTCAGATTTCCTTTAAAGTTACTTTACCCTTTCTGTGTTCTATAACTGCAGTTATTTTTTAAGACTAGAAAGTGTTGCTCTACTATGAAGATAATAGTGTACTAATTTACATGAATTGTATATGAGAAGGTGCATAGGAGGCTCTTGTTTAGAGATTTAATAAATAAAATATTAACATGTCTTAAAGCATAATGAACTCCCTAGAATGTGGTTAGAAGCTTAAGATATTAAAATTTGCTGGTTAAGAAATCATTTGTGTTCCCCTCCTGTTAACAAGATTATATATAATACAAGATATATATAACGACAATCAAACTTGATGTATAACTTGCTAGTAAGACTCAAAGATATTGGTAAGTAAAAAGAAAGAACAGTCAAGGCAATAAAAGTGAAAGACAGGTTCTTGCTTCAGCTTTACCGACCAACTTTATACTGCCAATTTTATTATTTTCTTAAAGAAAGTTCTCAGAAATAGGGAGATTTTTTTTAGAACTTCATGTAAATACTACCCATATTGTAGAACTGTAATAAATGTATACATATACATACATTTTCAAAGTCCTTGAAAACTTTAGCCTCAAGCTATCTGAAGTGGCTCTTCTCCCAGCTATTAAACAGTTTCCAGATTGTTCTATAATTCACATTTTTAAAGGGAAAAAAGGCCATAAAACAGTACATAAGACAGCATAAAAAAAAAAGCATAAACACTATGTATTTTTATATGTAAAACCTATTCATTACAGAGTGATAGCAAAATGCTTCCAAACTTCTTGTGATTAATGTAGTAGGCATCAGCTTCACTTCATGCCCTGGTACACACCCAAGGTGTCCATTAATCAGTTCTGCAGCATAGTTTGTCATATCTTGTTGCTTAAATAACACAGCCGCTCATGATGGGAGGCACCTAGTACTGTACCAATTTTTTCCACTTTGAGTTTTAGAACTTCTTAAACACTTTTTGCAAGACATTTTATCATCATGAGAACATGAACATCTCATGTAAAATTACAGCAAATTAAATCTTTTTAATGTGGAGATATCCTTGATATCCATTTAGTGAGGTTTACTCAGCACACTATGCAGTGAGTTGCAGTAGCTTCATTTGAGAATTTCAGCTGCAGTAAGATGGTAATATGTAATGTAAAATATGTCTGTGGAAATTGCAAACCTCAATTTGAGGGTCAACATAAGACAGGAACCATTGTAAGCAAAAGAGAAAAGAGGATAGCAATTCCCAATCATAAACCAAAGTAGTGAAAAAAATAAGATTTTTAAAATAGTTAATAATTAACTTCATTTTGCTCTACTTGGATTCAGAAGCAGTACTTCACATTTATTATTTATTTCCCAATATCACAGTATCACAGTATCACAAGGTTGGAAAAGACCTCTGAGATCATCCAGTCCAACCTATGACCCACTAGCACCCACTTGTCATTTAAACCATGGCACTATGTGCCACATCCAATCTGTTTTTAAACACCTCCAGGGACGATGACTCCACCAACTCCCTGGGCAGTGCATTCCAATGTCCAATCACCCTTTCAGTGAAAATTTTTTTCCTAATATCAAGCCTAAACCTCTCCTGAGAAAGCTTGAGACCATGTCCTCTTGTTCTGTCACTGATCACCTAAGAGACCAACCCCTGCCTGCATAAAACCTCCTTTTAGGTAGTTATAGAGGGCAATAAGGTCTCCCCTGACCTTCCTCTTCTCCAGGCTAAACAACCCCAGCTCCCTCAGTCGCTCTTCACAGGGCTTGTGCTCCATCCCCTTCACCATCTTCATTGCTCTCCTCTGGACACACTCCAGCATCTCAACATCTCTCTTAAACTGAGGGGCTCAGAACTGGACACAGTACTCAATGTGCGACCTGTCCAGTGCCGAGTATAAGGGGGTGATAACTTCTCTAGTCCTGCTGACCGCACTATTCCTGATGCAGGCCGGTCTACCATTGGCCCTCTTGGCCACTTGGGCACACTGTTGGCTCATGTTGAGTTTCCTGTCCACCATCACTCCCAAGTCTCTCTCCACTTGATTACTCTCCAGCCATTCTGTCCCCACCCTGTAGTTCTGCATGGGGTTATTGTGTCTAAAGTGTAGAATCTGGCACTTGGACTTGTTAAACTTCATCCCATTGGAATCAGACCATCTCTCCAGTCTGTCAAGGTCCCTCTGTAGGGCCAGCCTACCCTCCAGCAGATCCACACTTCCTCCCAGCTTGATATGATCTGCGAACTTACTAATGATGTACTCAATCCCCTCATCCAGATCACCAACAAAGAAGTTAAACAGGACCAGGCCAAATACTGATGCCTGGGGGACACCACTAGTGACCGGCCGCCAACTGGATGAAGCACTGTTCACTATCACTCTCTGGGCTCAGCCATCCAACCAATTCCTAACCCAGCACAGAGCACTCCTGTCCAAGCCACGGGCTGTCAAATTCTCCAGGAGTCTACTATGAGGAATGGTATCAAAGGCCTTGCTGAAGTCCAGGTATCCCACATCCATGGCCTTCCTCTTGCCCACCAGCTGAGTCACATGGTCATAAAAGGAGATCAGGTTGGTCAGGCAGGACCTACCCCTCCTAAATCCGTGCAGGCTGGGCCTGATCTCTCAGTCATTCTGCAGGTGCTGCATGATTGCACCCAGGATTATTTGCTCAATAATTTTACCTGGAACTGAGGTCAGACTGACAGGTCTGTAATTACCTGGATCGTCCCTACGGCCCTCCTTGTGGATGGGCGTCACGTTGGCCAACTTCCAGTCATCCAGGACCTCTCCAGTGAGCCAGGACTATTGATAAATAATGGAAAGCAGCTTAGCAAGCTTGTCTGCCAGTTCTCTCATCACCCTAGGATGGATCCCATCCGGCCCCATAGACTTATAAGGATCCAAATGGCTCAGCAGGTCTCTAACTTCTTCCTCCTGGATTACAGGAGAGCTATATTCCATTCTAGCCCCATCCACCGCTTCAGAAGGCCAGTTGTCCAGTGAACAATCTGTCTTAGTGTTGAAAACAGAGGTAAAGAAGGCATTAAGAACTTCAGCCTTTTCGTTATCTTTAGTTACTATATTTCCCTCGACATCCAATAAGGAGTGGAGGTCATTGCTTCGCTTCAGTATATTAATCTCAGTACTGGACTGACATTAATAAACTGAAGACATGCTTCACACTAAGGATATATAATAAATTCCTAGAGCCTATGTGGGATTTTTTCACTGGGAGGTGGAAATTTGCGTATTGAAAGGTGTTTTACTATATTTTTTATACAAAAAATAATGTCTTTGCTATTTTGTATACCAAAACACAACCCCTCCACACTTTCCAGCTTCAGACAGTTCAACTCCAGATGGATCATTACCACCTTATACTCAGAAGATATTTCCACCAAGATAGCCTTGTGATAATGTGTTCTGTTGTTTGGTTATGTTTTATAGATAAGGAACAGAAGTAGAAAACCAGATTTGAGCCCAAATTCTTCTTGAATTATGCTCTGTGCCACCAACTTCTTCTGACCTCAGTAAAACAAGTAAATTGGAGAAAAATTATAATACATGATTTGCTCAACAGCCCTTAAAATTCTGGTGAGATTAGAAACAAACCTTATTACCAGTCTTCTAAATGAGCCCTAAACCTCAAGATTGCCAAGCAGGATTTTAGTACCTTGTCTTCCAAAGCTGACATAAACACTATTGTTTAACTAAAATGCAACCTATAAAAATATGTTTCTTGAGATTAAACTATTAAAATAAATGGTTTTTGTATTAATACATATGTCAGCATGCCCAAGGTTTAGATGAATATTTGTTCAGGGTTTTTGTACAAAATTTATCTGAACATGAAAAAATTTAACTAATTGGGAAATCCATATAAAATAAAGAACCCTAAAAAATTCTATTGGGAGTTAAAATTTATTTGTTTAGTAGACAGATTCCAGAAAGCATTTGTGACAGGAAAGGGTTTGTGTGCATGGAATGCAAATAATATTCTTAATGCGTAGGCCATGACACATATGTGGCATGTAATTTCTATGAAGATTCTTCATCAGAAAAAGAAAAAATAAAATGCATGGATGCAGTTTACATGGTAAAGCACACAAACTAGTATCTTCTGAATAAGTAAAAGTAATTTCTTTGTGAATGGCCAACATACAGAAAATAGGCTATTCAAAGCAATATTTATGATTGAAAGATACATTTGCAAGATGAACAATTTATGCACAAAATGTTCATAGATTATTCAACTAGTTTGCACGGTATGCTCTTTATCCTTTAGGTTACGTTTTTTTCCCCTCAATTATTGGGAGATATGAGTCAGGGGGTGTTTATAACACCTGTACTCTTACCAAATATGAGAACTTTTAGTTGGGTTGCTAAGGCAGAGAAAATAAAATGTATGACAGCTCAAATCTGTATCTGTATTGTGGGTGGGTATGAACAAAGCAAAATGACAAAAAAATAGGGTATACGCTAGAGAATAACATAGGTTTATGACTAACATTCTTATGCAAATATTTAGCAATATTTTATTTCCTATTTTCTTCAGATTAAAAGTAAAACCAAATTATAGATATATTTGCATAAACAGATAAAAGTTTAACAGTCACCAGAGTGTGTAAAGATGTTTTCTGATGCCCATAGGTGAGGTCATCTATCTGAGATCCAAGCTCCCTAGATAACAAAGAACCATTCATTTAAAAAAAAAAAGGTGCTTTAGTTAAGGTATGTAACATTATACCAGAGCTGTAGAAACCAGTTTGTGTCAACCTCTTTCTTTTCACTTCAATGTAAAAAGCAAAATTAATGTTCAATTTCTTTAATTAAAAAAAAAACTTAGATAGACCATAATGTCTAAAAATAAAGAAATGCTAATGTTTGATACTGTTTCCTTGCGCATAAGCATTATAATATTATAAATGGTATTTATGCTGTCTTTAAGCCAAAGAACTCATGACTTATTCAACATGCTGGGAGAATGGGCTTAGGACAAAAAAGTAAAAACGCGTCATAAATAGTGTTAGTGGAAGGAAGAATACTTCAGTTTCTCTAGATATTGGGAGTTACATGGAGAATAAAGCAGAACTGCAGAAGCGAAAGTTTAAATCTCTTTGTTTAAGTGAATACCACTAAAAATAAAATCAAATAAAAAATTCAATCCAGCTTCTGCCTCAGTTACAGGTTTTCTATGATATTCTTACAAAGCCTTTTATCACTGCTTTTTGGTAATGATTTAATTCTCATTTTTAGTGTCTTACAGAAGCCCAAAGCTTAATATACATAGTGGTAAGCACCTACAACTAGAACTGATGTAGAATGGTACCTGGGAAAAATAACAGCTCATACTGTTGTATGGCTGGGTACCAGCAGGCCTAGGATGTGCTGCACCACCAGGACCACAGAAGAAATTAATTGTTCACATTTGTCCTTATTTGTGAAATGCTGTCCTACATCAAAGAAGGCAACCAATACTGACATGACAGCACTACCTGTCAAAATAACTATCTATACTGTACAATATTTCAATGAATGTTAGTAAATACATTGGGTTTGCCTTGAAAAGATGTAGGACAAGGAAGTACTAGTCTAAATTCTAGGCTGATACCTACTCATTACACTGAAGATATCGTAGGTCCTAAGGGGCTCAGGAAAGAGCTACATAAACCACTTTAGCAGTATTTAGTGGTGTTGGCTGGGTAACTTAAATTCTAGCATCTCCCAATTAAAGTGCTTAACTTACTTCCTCAAGTGATTCTTTTTTGAAGAATTATGATGGTATAATCATCTACCTCATTAAACGGTTTTCATGCCAGTGTGACTGAACTCTTGCAATTGGAGTCAAAGCAGAGAAACACTAGTGCATTGAGGTGAAGAATCAGGAGTAACATGAATAAAACTGTCAACCTGAACTTTCACCTTATCAGAGTTTTTTTCTTCTTAATATTTATCTAATAATGCTTAGCTACATACTCAAGTGGGAATAAAAATTTGAAAGGAATGATCTGAGACTTCTAGGATAATTTTGGGATTATTTTTGGGGTAGAGGAGATTTTGTTTATTTTTTCTCCTCTATTTAGAATAATCTGCCATCTTCTGGAACTAATAATATTTAAGTAATGCATCTAGGCAACACAGTGCCCAATGAGTACTTCAAAATAGGATTTACTCCTAACAATGTGAGGATTAGGAAGTTAAAGCAGGTATTTCCTATGCAGTACCAGGAAAAGGCTGAAATTTTTGTCTCCTCAGGATCTCACAGACGAGTAAATTAAAAGGATTAAAAAATAAGAATTAGTCTTGACTAGTATTTATAACCTTGAAATAAATTAATTTCCGAAGTTAAGAGCGCATTTATCCCTTACTTTAAAAAAATGAAGGAATCTGTACTTAAAACCATAGCATACTTCCCTTTGTTTCTCTAAACATATCAGTTAACATATTGAAAACTAAATCCTCAAACTCCATGTTTTCACATCTCTACTCAAATTCACATTACCAATTTCCATCTGCGTAAGCATCAGACCTGCAGTACTCTAGTTCATACTGAACCCAGGAATCGTTTAGGAAAGTACTTGTTCTGGACAAAGACAGCACCAGATGCATTTTGAGAAAGAGCAATTTGACATTATAAGTAATTGGATTCCAGTACATATCAAGTTCCTTTGATGGCTGGAGCTCGCTAATTATTTCCTGCATTTCAGGGAGGTAACTTCATGGCAGTGGCTCAACAAACATGGCAAAAATATGATAATTCCTTTCCATCCAGCTCTGCCCCAGGTGTGCTATCAAGTCAGTTAGAGCACCAAAACCAACAAGTGTTTAATTCTAGTCAACACCAGACTAAAATCTTATCTTGATTAACCTGCTCTAAATCTAGAATAACTCTACGGAAGTTAAACATCACTGCAAATAAGATGACAATCTGGATTCCTACATGTAATTATTGACAGCAACCTCACATGAGAAATGTTTTTATATATATATAACACTGCAACTTGATAGAATCAACCAGAATGTGGAGCGTGACACAGTCACTCTCTTTGCTTAAGCCCTCTGAATCACTTGACATTATACTTCTGGAAAATATATTCCAGGAGACTATGCAAATTTCAATTTAATAAGTTCTTAATGTGAGTAATACACTTTACAACTTGATTTTCTATATTTTTTTCCTAGACCTTCCTCTGAAGTAAACCAAGCCCTCCCTGTTCCATTTTCTTTCTTTCTTTCTTTCTTTCTTTCTTTCTTTCTTTCTTTCTTTCTTTCTTTCTTTCTTTCTTTCTTTCTTTCTTTCTTTCTTTCTTTCTTTCTTTCTTTCTTTCTTTCTTTCTTTCTTTCTTTCTTTCTTTCTTTCTTTCTTTCTTTCTTTCTTTCTTTCTTTCTCTCTTTCTCTCTTTCTCTCTTTCTCTCTTTCTCTCTTTCTCTCTCTCTTTCTTTCTCTCTTTCTTTCTCTCTTTCTTTCTTTCTCTCTTTCTTTCATGTACTCTGAGTACTGGCAGAATGGCATGTTCTATCAGTCTCCAAGCTCTACATATGTTGTTGGACAGTCACCATATTGAACCGAAAATATAATTATTATGTCCAATTTACAGCCTTCTTTCACCAGGAGAGAGGATTTCTTCTGTAACTAGTGATTTTTATTCAGATGTTGGAAGTTTAGACCTTTGAAACATCTGGCTTTCAGTTATACTTGTTGAAACTCAAGGTTTTTATACATTAATTGAGGCAACTGGTGGAGAACGGTCATTTCTGTCTTCCCTTAATTCATTTTTGGCTTAGGAAGGCATAATAAAAGCACCTATGTAATAACTCATCAATTTGTTCAGGGAAGTGCAAGATTATACTTCTAGGAATCCACTTGTTTGTGTTCCAGCACAATCTTATGGGACCATACAACTAGCTTCTTCCCATACCTTAAAAGTGGGAAAAGTGTGTATAGTCAAATCTACCATCTTTTTCCTGGACTTACAAATAATATTAAAATACATCCAACCAAAAATGCAGATCTGTCCAGCAATGCATCAAAATTATAACAGGATAAAAAAATAAAGCCAGTATGAAATATTAAATCAGTAAAGTGCTGAAGCTTTCTCCTACCATGCACATTTTCAGATATTCAATTCCTCATTTTCTTTTATTTGTCTCAGTTTTAGATAACTAAATGTTCTGTCTATACAGGAGTAGAACTTTACAAAAAATTTTCTATCATGCTCCCCTCCCCCACGCAAATCTTCAAAACTTTTCTTTTGCCTCCCTACTTTGGAAATCTGTGGTATGACTTCTTCAGTGTCCTTCTTTCAATTTGATGAACAAATTCTGTAAGACAACATCACATTTGATGTGAATGGCATCATCTTATTTACAGTTGTGGCTAGTCATCATCCTGGCCGTGTCAGAGGACTCTGGAGGTCTATCACTTCGTACATTTTGATTGCCAGGGATTGAGGTTAACATGTTCTTTTTAGAAAAAATTTTTCCCAAGGGAGACATAAGCCTACTTCAAAACAAAATACTGAACTAGGTTGCTGTTTTATTTAAGATCTTGTAAATCTGAAAATGGACTAACTTCAAAAGGCTTCACTCTAATTCTTACTTATTTATTTACATAAAATTCTAAGTGAGAATTCAGCCCTTTATATCAGTAGCTACGGGTGATTTTGTTCTCTTAGGTTTTCTAAGCATTCAGGTGTGGAGAATTTAAAAATATAAAAGAAAATAAGTCCTAACAAACTTATACAGACACTAAATGTGAAGAAGCAAATGACTGAACAATGGTTTACAGGGGCTTAAAAGAATGTCAATGATTTCTCTTTCTTCAGTATTCAGAAATAATCATCTTCCGTGAGAGATATGGTTTTTTCCATATAAAAAACGTAGTTACAATAGGGGTATTTTCTTATCTCATGTATAAATGCAACTTACAGCTATGGTGTTTTATATATTTCACTTCTGAACTGTGTTGTGTTTGTAAGGCTGTCAGTTGCTTTATCATAAGCAGCAAATACAATATTTCTCGTCTAAGTAGCAGCATTTATGAGAACAGAAGCCTGTATCTTGCTCACTCAGAACTAATCTTTCATACAAAGTTCTCTATCCATCATTTTCAAATACAGTCAAATTTTCTTCTGCTTGGGAATATATCACTATGCATTTCCTTCTCCGAATGCACACAAAAACATACCTTTGCATACACTTTGATCTATACCAGCCAGGTCCAAAATGTATCCTGTGATTTGTAAAGCAGACTGTAACTGTCCCGAGAAAAATGAGAGCAGGTTTATTGTTCTCCACACATTTTTAATTAATGGTACAGGTCTGTATACAGGATACAAAACAAAGAATGAGTTATTGTGTCGCAATGTAATACAAGAAAGATTATCAAAGACTACAAAGCAAAAATATTATGAGATTCCACTTAGTGGATTACCAAACTTTCCTCCTCAACAGTTTCATTTGCTTATATTAACTGTAGAAAATGCAATCTCTTTTATGCATTAGATATAAACTTTGTGAAAAAAATATTGGAAAAATGCACTGAAAGGTTCTAATATATGGTTTGATTTTACATCACAAAAGTGAATTTATACACCCTTGTTTCTAGACTATAAGTCTGAATCATCCATGTACCTTTCTGTACTTGATGTTCATGTAAACAGAAAAAAGCTTTTAGATTTTAGAGATCATTAATAAGTGTAAAAATGCAATTATAAAATAAACAAACTGCAGGTAGTCCCAGATGTTAAGCTAAGAATGTATGCTGTACTTCTCAGGCTTGGTGAAGACTGGCTGGAGAGCTGCCTGGAGGAGAAGGACCTGGGGGTGTTGGTTGACAACTGGCTGAATATGAGCCAGTAGTGTGCCCAAGTGGCCAAGAGGGCCAATGGCATCTTGGCCTGTATCAGAAACAGCGTGGCCAGCAGGACAAGGGAGGTGATTGTGCCCCTGTACTCAGCACTGGTGAGGCCACACCTTGATTGCTCTGTTCAGTTCTGGGCCCCTCACTACAAGAAGGACATTGAGGTGTTGGAGCGTGTCCAGAGAAGGGCAACAAGGCTGGTGAAGGGGCTGGAGAACAAGTCCTATGAGGAGCGACTGAGGGAACTGGGGATGTTTATTTTTGAGAAGAGGAGGCTGAGGGGAAACCTCATTACTGTCTATGACTACCCGAAAGGAGGCTGTGGCAAATTGAGTGTTGGTCTCTTTTCCCAAGTGACAGGTGATAGGATAAGAGGCAATGGCCGTAAGCTGAGCCAGGGGAGGTTCAGACTAGGAATTATGAAAAATTTCTTCACTGAAAAGGTGGTCAGGCATCAGAGCAGGCTGCCAGGGATGTGGTTGAGTCGCCATCCCTGGAAGTGTTTAAAAGACAGGTAGGTGTGGGACTTAAGAGATATGGTTTAGTAGTGGACAGGTATAGTTGGCCTCAATGACATCAAAGGTCTTCTGTCAACCAGGCAGTTCTACGATTCTATGATTCAATGTGACACTCAGAAGAAAGGATTCTTTCCAGAACATTATTTATTTCCTAACATAAAATATTCATAATCCAGGTTCTAATACAAATTTGTCGTTTTGCCAGAATATAAATGACTTCACAAAGTTAAATTCAGTATTCTAAGGGAAGATATAATTATAGATATGTATAATACAAAAAAAAGTATTGAGGGGAAGTAAGTGGCATAAAGGAGAAACCAAGTCCAGAATACTAAAAAAATATCTAAGAGGAATTGCAGTCAGTTGAAAGGCAATTCAAAGAAAATAGAGAGAGTAGTAGAAGTAGCCTAAATCTTGACTTTCATCCTTTTTTCTCTATTCAGTCTTCTTGTATTACTGTTGGTTACATATGTTATAAAAGATGATGCGTCTGAATTCTTGGCGGAAGGTGAAAGGTCACTTTGGAACTGCTTTGATACTCAGTCTATGACAAGAAATATAACTAATTTTTTCCTATAGTTTTCTGTTTTGTTTGCTTTTTAAAATACTGTGGCATATATTTCTATTTAAAAATTTGTACTGTTAGTGTATCCTTTTAGAAACACTACAATTTAATGCCGTTGCAGTATCATTGATTTAAGCTCTAAGTTTTGATGCCACTGCAGTTCTTCTGGTAATGACAGCTAACCTTGTTCAAACAGAAATTTAATGTCTGGTCATATGAGATGTCATAGAAGTGCTTTTTTTTCAAAATCCATAGACAACAGTACTTTCTTCCTTATGTTTTATAGGATAAAGTGTAAACTTGTTACTGTTGATGCATTTGAGTATTTACCTGTCTGGTTCTCTTATTAAATAAGTTAGGAGACAGTATCTTTCAAGATGGCTTGGTTTGCTTGATTTGAATTTGAAAATGATATCTCATCTTGGGAAATACTGCCTGTTTCCAGATTTGTTTTTGTTTTGGTTATTTTGTTTATTATCTTTCTTTTCAATGAGGTGGGAAGAAGAGTCTGATACATTCGCTCATATTCTGTGATATGCAAATTTTAAGGAAATAGAAGGGCATAGATAGTATGAAAATAAAAGCTGGATCAGGAATATTGAAGAGATGCAGAAGATGGAATGGTATGTGAACAATGAGAAAATACATTGAATGTACAGAAAACTGAGAGAAAGCAGAGATAAAACTGTGAGACCGATTAGAAATATGAAAGGCATGAAGGGTTGTAAAGGGCAGTTGGGACAGAATTTGTCCCTTCTGAGTAGTTAGAAACCTACTTTTCTATCACAAACTTGGATATGAACCTGAGGCAAAAGGTGATTGTTTCCTGAAGGCTCAGAAGTTAAAAGGCTCATTTTTAGTTCCTTGATTTAAACCAATCTAATTTTTTTTCAGATAAGAAGGGAGGCAAAGCTGTCAAGTTGTTTGAGTGTTTGACTTTGGCAGTATTGCCCTTTACACAGGAATGAATTGCACTCTAAACAAACTCAATATGATCTGCAATAAATTGTGCTTACTTTTTATGAAGTATTCATTTATACTTCAGAATGCAGTGAGTGAGATTCTGCTATAAACCATGCCAGAATATATAGCTGTGTGAAAGAAAGAAAAGAGCTGAAAAAGAGAAGGGACACACATCCACGTATGAATCTATGACTTTTTAAGCAAGGAAGAAAAGAGAGAATTCTTATCTACTTTTTAAGTGTATAATATAAAAGATGGTATCTCCACCTGATATAATAATCTTGGTAGTACTGAAGACATTGTGGAATACTGAATTAAAAAGCATTTCAAGTAATCTAGAACATTAAAGGAACCTGAAAAAAACTCTTATCAAATAGATTTTCTCTCTAGGAATGAGGATGGGAAGATGTAGCATTTTTGTTGCTTAACCTTGGCTGGTAACTAAGCACTACACAGTCACTTGCTCATTTCTGTCTCCTGCAGTTGAATGGCAGGAGAATCACAAGGGTAAAAGTGAGAAAGAATATTGTGGTTTAGGATAAAAACAGTTAAAGAATTTAAATGATATAATAATAATTAAAAAAAAAAAAGAGTAAGCAAAAGAGGGAAAAAAGAATCCCTCAAAACTCGAAAAGAAAGGAAAATAAAACAGAAGAAAGACAAGTGATGTAAAAGAAAACAATTGCTTACCACCAAGGGACTGCTGCCCATCCAGTGCCTGAGCAGTGCCTGCCTCATCCAAGAAATATCTTCTTAAATTTTTCACAAGATAGAAGAAACTCTTTCATAGCTTCTATCATAATATAAATGATTCTACCTATTGTAGATAAATTTGATTTCAGATTTTTTATTCATGTGATTTCGGGACCATTTTGTAGGTAGTTTAGTGTGTATTTGAGCAAACCTATATTACTCCATCACAACTTATAACTATCCAAAGAGGATACATGTTAGATTTCACAAATTTAACAGTTAAGGGGGAATGACTTCTTTATTTTGCAGGGTACTGGGGAAATTCCAACTTTCAGCCTTAAAATTATTCTTGTCTTTTCACTCTCAGGCATGCATTTAAGCATTAAGATTTACAATAATTTCCAAAATACTGAATGGAAAATGAAATAAATAGAATCTGCTTAATAAACATTTCTAGCTATTAACAAATTTTTCACTTTTCCCTCTCATTAGATGAAAACAACTTTACACAGGTAGATGCCTTAGGTAGCCCCTAACCATGCAGAGACAGAACACTTACAAAGGACATTGAGTTTTCAGGTAGACTAAATTTTGTTCTGGATGCGTTTGCCTGTGTCCATGTAGCTATCTTATGCAGCCTCATAAATTGGTTTTAGGTAGTTTAAAACTAGGACCTGACAACTGTAAAGTTAAATAAGTTATAAAAGTTTCAAAGAACAAAGTAAATTATAAGAAATTAGAGAATTTTTCCTTGAAAATAGATAAATATGCCCTTGAGCAAATGGTAAATATAGGCTTGGGAACATTAAGAATTTTACTGTGTTTGAAAGGAGTATACCTACTGAGGAAGACAATTATTAAACCTAAAGACCGTATAATCAAGAAAAAGGGCATTTAATGTTCAAGTTTAATCCAAAAAAAAGGGAGTTCCATGCATGAAATGTACCAGTTGTAAAACAGTTTTTCCAGAAAAGCCAGAGGAGACTTACAGAATGATTTGGAGGGTGTTGGCTATCTTTCCTTGGAGCAAGAAGGGAGGTGACCATAACACAATAAAACAACCATAAAATCTTGTAAGGCTTACACCACAGCAAAAAGTGAGAATCACCAAGTTAATTTCTAGCCTTTCTTTTCTTTTCAGAAGACCATTAATTGCAATGATCTTTCTGGGTTTTTTTCCTGTTATTTTTTTCTCAATATTAATGAAATTAGCAACTTTCATTAACAGAAATTTTATATTTGTGCAAACTGCAAAAATGGCTGGCAGTGAATTTTGCCTTTAATGTCAAATAGGATTTATGCCTTAGCATAAAATTTCTCACCAATCAAAAGATTTAACATACAAAACCTTAGTCATAGGATTATTTACTGTAGGCATAATTGATAACTTCTGATGAAACTTATTGTAAGAACACTATTTCTTCCAGCTTCTAAATTAAATGTCAGTCTAGTTTGTAGGGTGGTGTTTCAATCAATAAAAATTCATAATAAGCCAAATTCACTTTAATGTGATGAGCTAAATGAAAGAAAGACTCTTTTTAAGCACCCAAATTTTTAAAAAAACACATTAAATCACAGAGTCCCAGAATCACAGAATGATAGCGGATGGAAAGGACCTCTAAAGATTGTCTAGTCCAACAACATTGTTAAAGCAGGTTCACCTAGAGTAGGTTGAACATGAACGCATCCAGGAGGCTTTTGAATATCTCCAGAGAAGGAGATTCCACAACCTCTCTGGGCAACCTGTTCCAGTGCTCTGTCACCCTCACAGTAGGGATTTTTTTTCCTCATAGCCTTTGAGCTGGTTTGATCTAGCTTTCCCAAGCTCTCCAACTGCTCAGCCTACCTCTCTCCCAAAGCTTCCCCTCTTTCAAAGGACAAAAACGATAGAAGAAACCAAAATCACACTAAATATATGTATTTATGTATTTTTCTAAATACAAACAACTACACAGCAAGGATATGCAAAGCAGCAAGGGAAGAGGGAAAGGGAAAGGGGAAAAAGGACAAAAAGGAGCTATATAACACCCAACACACAACTATAACACCCAGTAACTAACAAAGTAAAGAATTAATGAAATCTTACCACACTACCTCCTCCGTGAAGAACCAGACGGCCAAATCCAACCTGTTAAAAAATTTTCCACAGGCTCGGCAGCAGTCAGGACCAACGCAGGGACCTTCTGCTCCCCAGCCTTGCCAGAAGAAGAGAGTGTACTCTTTTATCTGCAACTTATTTATATGTTGTGTTGCGTTAAAGGAAGATATGGAATACTTCCATGGATTCTGAGCTCCATTGTTAAGGAAGGCCTATAAAGGCCATTTTTAAGGAGGATCAATCCACTACAGCCTTCTGGAGCCCTACCCCACAGAGCTTCTACAAGTAAGTCTTTGAAGAGGCTAAATTTTGGTGCTTCTACGGTCCAGGGTAGTAATTTACACAGGATCCTGAATTCCACTAACTCATGGTCACTGCAGCCAAGGCTGTCCTCAGCCTTTGCATACCCAAACAGATCTTATTTAGTTTCTTAGTACAAGGTCCAGCAGCACACCTTTTCTTGTTGCTTCTACCAACTCTATCAAAAATTATCGTGTCTGTTCTGTAGGAATCTCTTGGACTGCCTTACTGTGTTACCTTTCCAGTAAATATCCAGGTAGTGGAAGTCCCCCATGATAAACAGGGTCTACAATCAGGAGGCTACTTCCAGCTGTCTGTAGAAGGCATTATCAACCTCCTCTTCCTAACCGGGTGTCCTGTAGTGCTTACCCACAACAGTGTCATCCATATGATCCTGTCCCTTGGTGCTTACCCGTAAGCACTTGACTTCCTCCACCTCTAGGCAGATTTTCATACCTACCAGTTGTTCCCTCACATAAAAAGAAACTCCACAATCTTGCCTTGGTGGTCTGTCTTTTTAAAAGAGCACGTAGCCATCCACAACAGTATTGAAGCCATGTGAACTTTCCCACCATGTCTGTGTATTTGCAATGAAATTGTAATCCTGTGGCTGCACACAGATCTCTAGTTCTTCCTGTTCATTCCCCATAGTGCATATGTTGGTGTACATGCATTTCAGAAAGATATTTGTGCATGCGTGTTTCCCTGGAGGGGTGAAAGAAGATCGACCAAAGCTGTATATACCCTTGAGATGGTTGGCTATCTGGTTCATGTCATGGGAGGCAGCCAAAGAACATTTGCTGCTGCTCTGGTTGGCCTGATTCCCCAGCTGGAAGCGATTATATGAGTATTGCCATTTTAGATTCCCTGAGTCCTTCAGTTTAAAGCCCACCTCACCAAGCTGGTCAACCTACTGCCAAAGATTCCATCCCTCTCTGGTAAGTTTTTAGTATTTTTTTGTACTTTTTCTCCCCACATATGGATTTGCCATAAAACATGGGTCTTGATTTGGTTTCATTTAAGGAAGTTGAATTGATTTTCAAGAAATGGTGCAAATGTCATGAAGGCTGTTTTGTATGCTTAGAGGTACTGTACTGATGTAGTATCAAACCTTGTATCCAATTAGATCTTGATGTATGAGCTTCATTTCTTATTGCAATCCATCAGACATTTTATAGGGAGAACAACAGAACTGCTGAATATAATAAACATGTCAAAGTCAGTAAAGGATTATGAGCTGGTATGAATAATATAAGTGTTTCACACAACAAACAACAAGTACTGTTAGAACTATTTGTCAGCACTGTCATGAATTACCTACTATTGGGGATCACATTAGTATACCTATGTATATGGTTTTTCAGGGCCAAAATCGAAACTCTGAAGCTTTCCAGAGTGAGCTTTCTTCTGTGGAGTTGCCTATTTCTTCTACACATTGTCCTTCCTCAAATTTTTAGAAGTAAGGATGATCTGACAGTTACCAAATGTAATAAAGAAATAAAGAAAGAGTATGTTCTTTATATTAACACATATTTTCTGCCAAAATTTGAATGAGTAACATTGAAATACTATTAAAATATTGATCATTCTGATCTACCACTGTCACAGCAATATCATTTGTTTTACAGAGAGCATGAGGATATCAATCTTTGTACTAGGTGCATGGTATATCCAGATATGTCGTATATCCTCATAACTTCCCAGTCCCAACATTATACAACTACATGTAGAGACAGATTCAACCAGTTGGCTAGTAACAGATATTTTTACAAAAGAAAAGTGGGAACAAACAAAACCTGAAAGCTGGCAACTTGATTAACTTTTTGCTTTCCTCCTCAGCTTACCCCTCACTAACTTGTAACTCTTCAGAGAAATGTATGTTATTCTATGCTCAAAAACCCTATGGAAGAACTCAGATCTCTTTTAACCTGCTTTGTCCTTGCAAGACTATTTATCTGACACATGACTATCAGTCAGAGCTATAGCTAGCCTGAATCCAAAATAAAAGTTAAGCACCATAGGGGAAAAAGAAAACACCACAGAAAACTGTCCTTACTTGAAATATATTAATATATGCACCAGAATGTACTCAATTAAACAAAATAAAGAATGAGATTGCAGAATGATTTAGAACTAACAATACATCATACTCTTTAAAAATTTAACCAAATATCGAAAACATTGACTATGAACTTCAATTTACATTTGCAAATTTAAGAGAAAATTGCAATTGTTCAAGATGAGTTACTGAGAATGCAATTAAGTTGCCTAATATATTTTTATATATTTCCTTTGGATTCTAGCTGCCGTTGCAGAATCTTGTGGGTCTATCATAGTTACTGTATTTCACCTGCAACATGTAGCTGACCCAATACCTTAGGTGTCTAAAATGACATTATACAGCCATGCCTTGATGAAAAAATAATATGCACCCTTAATATGCAAGTAACCAGAATTCCATAAAAAATATGAGTAAAAGCATCCATTTCAAAAGAAGAAATGTGATGCTACATGTGTGGTTAAGGGGAGAAGAAAAGACACAGATATTAGTTAACATATTATAAGTGAAAAGTGTAACCACTAATTATGGAAACAAAACGCTCAGTGAAGAGGAGTGCCAACATGACTAAAGAACATAAAGTATGAGGGCTATTAGCAATAAAAATTGGTTGAATTCTGATGGAGTGATATGTTAAATTCAGGTAGACAGATGATAAATGATGGTAGCTGTGCCTTAACACTGAAAATGCACCTCTACGTTGTGTGTGAATGAATAAGGACAATGGAATTACATTGTATGATACGTAGGGATTCAACTTTTAACATATGTAAAAAATCTGACTATCATGAGGAAAGATTTATGATCTCTAAATATTTTCAAATTAATTCAGTCATTTATAAATATAGTACACATTAGCATGATCCAATGATCCACTAGCTTTACTTTTCACTCTGTCCAGGAAATCTGAGAATATTCTGAAGAAGTGGAAAACATGAAAGAAAAGTGAGAGTGGGAGTTCACATAAATATTTAAGTATAAGAGAAATTTCTCAAGAGTTATACAGTTACAAACTCTGTATCATAATGATGAATGAAGACTTTTTCAAACATTTACATTGATAGAATCACAAATCTGATAAATCCTATTATGATGCAGTATGCTTTAATTTCTCAAAGGTTGTGGAGTATCACAATTTTATTTAAAAAAATTACACTATACATAGTTATCACAGCACTGAGTACATATAACTTAAAACTGACTCATTAACTGCATTTCCATACAAGCCAGCAAAGAAATACTGAGATAAGGGATATTTTTTTTTTTTTATTATCTTCTGGGGGCAGTTGTTAAATTTTTATCTATGACCTAAATGGTAAATTTCTAGTATGCCTGGCAAATGACACTGATGAAGGAAGTATTAATAAGTAGCTCTAATAAAAGAATCCTCCCCCCCCAGTACAATTAAATGCAAGTGACTGCAAATTTGGCATTTGAGAGTAAAAAATTAATTGCATACATTTATACAAATTTTATATTGCTTATAATCAATAATTCAAAAGTAGAAAAATGTCAACATCACAGTTTGTTTCAACATAAATTCTCACTTGGAATACTCATGAAAAAAATGTAAATCAGAAAATGAGATCTTTTTAGTATAGGGATCATGTAAGGAGAAGTGCTGTAATTCTATCTCAAATTCAAGACAACAAAAAGACTGTAAAATGGTAAAAACATCACCTGAAGTGGAGTCATAGCACTTACAAGTAGTGTGGAATTCCTGGTAACAGCTCAGTTTCTTTCTCTCAAGTTCCTTATAAGAATTATAGGCAGGTGTTTTGGCAGACGTGGTCTTTAAATATGACATATTTAGCATCAAAGAAACTTTATATTGGGAAAAACTCGTATACTGGAGCACATCATAGCATATGTGAGAACCATAATTGAAAAGTAAAAGAATATGCCTATTGAAGTATAGGTGAGTGGACACTATTGCCAGACCTAACTTTTGAAGGATGTCGGTTCATCAAAACTTGCAGTAATGCAGTTTCATGTGGAAAATGGGACCATATGATCCTTTGCCCTTGCACACTCGTTCTTTCTGGTTTTTGGATGCAGAGCCCTTTAAATGACATGATTTTAGAACATCACAGTTCTGACAGTAGACCATGACCAAGTTCGAGTTTTCATTTTTTTAGTTTGTTTTCCTCATAGGTAAGGAAAGAATATTACACTTCATTCAGCATGCCTAGACTCACTGTTGGTTTGATGTGTTCTTTTGTTTTTATTTCCTCACCTTCTTAAGTACTATGAGACAAATAATTACACCCAGGTTAGACCAATACTCTGAAACATGCCAGTAAAATATTCCTGATAACACTATATTTCTCAAAAATTAGTTTCTCAACTTGTTAGTGGTGATGGTTGTATGATCTTTACCCCTTTTCCTGTCATGCTCCCTATTTAGTGAGAAAGGTTGGAAGACAAGGAAACTCATTACTTCTGTACACCCACATCCAGCTAATGCATCCGTATGGCAAAAATGTGAGTGAAGAGAGATGAAATGTGTTTGATCACTTGTTAGACCAAACAATCAGTATTCAACTACTCAGCCTGAGGATTATTTTTCATCATGATGACGCTCAAAGATTTTTTCTAAGAGGTTTTCCTGTAGGAGGATCAAATTAATGCTGTTAGCAATGCAATTTCCTTTATTGAGCAAAATATTTGATATCTCCATAGTAAAGGTTAAGATCACTGAACCATTAAAGAGGAATACTATAACATAAAACACAACACTTTTTCTTTTGAGGTTTGTTGAGTCTTGTAACATTTTTCATCTCACTTGTTCCATGATGTAGTCATCCTTTCTATAAGGAAAAAAGAGTTCTCAAAGAGCAATCTATAGTCATGTCACTGATATCCTTACTGTAAGTAAAAAGTTATGATATCTTTGGATAAAATTTTAGTTAGGTGATGTCCCGAAGAGAGACATTTCAGTCTTCAGAAATGGATAAGTGTTTAATAACCACCCAAATGCACAGGACTTGAATTACTGACTAGAAATATGTTGATTAATTTAATGGCAAAAATACAATGATTAGAATAAATACATGTACATGTACAAGAAGCTGTGTAATAAGGAACAGAAAATGTCCTAATATTGCTTGACAGGCCATCTAGACTGCTATTGCATAATACCAATGTTAAGCCAGGGCTGAGTAAAAATTAGTTACCTCCATTATCTGCACTGTAAAACTGGTGGGAATGAGGAAGATGCAGTTCTCAGGCAGTGCAAGTATGAATGCTACATAGTACATGCTAGTACATGCTCCTGAGACTTAATAAGCTGCATTGTTTTAGTAATTAGATAAATTCTGAGTGCTGTTTTATGAACAGAGACATATAAGAAATTTTAGAATAAATGTTTGATCCTTAAAAATATATGCTGTAAGTGATATATCATTTGCCGTTAAAAGTTTTGTTGCTTGGAAATTTTACTCATTTGGATAGGAGAAACTATCCTGTATGAAAAAGAAAGCAAAGAAAACATGAAATTGATACTGAGCTTGTTAAAAATACTTAATAAAATACAAATCTTAAATATAAATAATTATACAAGCTAAACAGAAACATGCATGGGAATTGGAAGACCATTGTGACTCATTTGTGGTGTCAGCTGTACTTTATAAAAGAGATCTAAGTTTGAAGGCTAGGAAAGTTAGACTAAACTGTATCATTTGAAGCTGTTCACATTATAATAAGGATTTGATGAGCACTGGCTGTAGACTTCTAGAATTAGTATTTACTTAAATTAGAGTTTGGAACATTTCTGAGATATTTCTTTTAGAACTCACTATTGCACCTTAATTATGCTTTTATCCAATACAGCCTGAACAATAAGAAAAATAATACTTTTGACTTCACATAGTTTCCATCGTATGTGAGCAATTCTAGAAATCCATTTAAAATATTTCAAACAGGGAACAACTCCATAGCAATCTTTCATTCTCAATTTAGCAACTCATAAGTCTTTTACTACCACCTCACCATCATACACCAGCAATCTTCCCCACTCCAAGGAGCAATTAGTTCCTATAGTATGTAAATACATACAAAAAAATTGTTTGACATTGGACAACGTGTGAAATTTGCATTTTTAATTCAAACGTTACCTTTTTTACAGACTCCATGTACATTAGCTCTCTTCTAAGTGCCTGTGTTTTCTTTCATGTGGTTGTAAAACTTACCTGCCAACTTTCAAAAGCAAGGCAACAAACTTCCTTTCCTTAGTCTGCTTGCAGTAGGCTGCAACAGCTTCTCCTGAAAATGTAGCTGAAGTTCCTAGAAATGAGACTGTGACAGACGATCAGGAATTTCTTAAACCCTTTTAATCATGCCTTTGAATTTAGCACTGAAATCAATATTAAAGAACTGAATCTGAAAGAAATTTGAACAAAAGGGAAAAAAAAAGGATAATTAAAATCTATGTTTTAATTTTAACCACATCTTAGTGTTATGTTGGTCTCTATGCTTTGTCCCCACATGATTGCTGAGTTTTTCAAGAGTGATTTCACACCAAAGAAAATATTAAATGTCTTTGTAGAGATATAAAATCAAATTGAAATAAACTGCAGGCAATTCTATTCTTACAATACATTTGGAAGTAATACAGTAGTTCAAAGTTCTGAAAAGTTCCATAAAGAAATTTAGTGAAGGCCATTCCTCAGGTATCTTCTCTAAGCAGACTGATGGAGTTATGTGCACAAACAAGAGGATTTCTGTTAAATCAGAGCACTTATTTAAATGTACACAGGTGATTCATGGCTGTGTGAGTTCAACTGATATCTATTCAAATTAAACATGAATCAAATTGTAAATACCTACCAATGCAGATTTGCCTCAAACTTACGAAAGAAATTGTTTATTTCTGTTCAAATATTCTGTATGATTGACTAGCTCGCATAGCAAATTATAATTTGTGTTTGCTCTGTGCTTTACAGTTTATTACTTCAATGTAGCTTCTTTACCCTACTTGCTAATGCAATTATTTGAAAAAATCTATGAGTATGTTTGTTAATTTTGTATCCCAAAACTACCCACTTTTATGTTCTTAGTGTCTACTTAGATAATTCTGGCTAGCTACATGAACAATATGATAAAGGTAAATTTAATGATCGTTAAGCATTTTACTTTGTACACATACACACACATACACACAAACATATTCCAAAGTATCACAGTATCATAAGGTTGGAAAGGACCTCCGAGATCATCGAGTCCAACCTATAACCCAACACTAACACCAACACTAACACCATCATCTAAACCATGGCACTCAGTGCCTCATCCAATCTCCCCTTAAACACTTCCAGGGTCTGCGACTCCACCACCTATTAAGACAGGAACCTCTTCTCAGACCTTAACTAGGTGTGAATACTACTGAATTTTTGGACATAATGTTTCACAGAGATTACAAGTGATTCTGAAGATTTAATTAGCATTAGATATGTCTCTTACTTTTCTAGGCCCTCTCTATTTGACGTTCTTCATGACAAGATGATGTGCCTGGAGGACATGTCCTTAAGAGTCTTAGAAACAGCAGGAAATGGAAGAGATTTTTTCTACACAGAAGGTTATTTTTGAAATAATATTAATATTATGGAGTTCATAATCTGAACACTGATAGGTATTTACATATTAAGATAATAATCAAAGCTTTAAAGCTTTCCACATGCTTAGGGCCAATCACAACAAGATTGAACAGATACATATAATTAAGTCTTATTTCATGTAGTTCTCAATTATTAGGAGACTTTGGAGCAGATTTTAAAAGCTACAAAATGAAACATAACCAAGACAACATCTTCCAGATAATTCTCAGACTATCCTCTGGGCATGATGTTGAAAAAATACAGAACTGAATAAAATAAAATTTATAAATAGAGTTAATACTTGGAGTTGTTCAGAATATGTTCCAAAGAGTTAAGGCTCCAATGTGTGATATTTAAGTGGAAATAACACAGTCCAAAGGCTCAAGTTCAAATTAAAATCCAAACACTTCCTGGACAGAAACCACCTGGATTGTCACTCATTAATCATTATTTATGTGTTGTTGCCAACCGAGGCTTATATGAAGAGAGTGTGCAATAAAAGCAAAAAGTTCTAAAACGTGATAAGGAAAATTTTGCTACTGTTTTTATGGGATGCCAAATGAAGACAATTTACTGTTTTAAAATATATATATATATGTTCATAAACCAGGGAAAAATAATTTATTAAAAATTTATGGATTGATTCTTCAATCTTCATAAGCACGCTTAAGGACCATTTTTTCCTTCACTGCAATTATCATTTTAGCAAAAAGGGTTTTTTGAAACTAAATGTAGTACTATTCTGGAAAAATCTTTTTAAATTCTTCTTAAGCAACACTATTATAGTCAACTGACTGGAAATGACCTTCCATAAAACTACAAATTCCATCTGTAAATGCATAAACAAAAGGTGAGAAACCTTAAGAAAACATAGAGGTTTAAAGCCTTGCTTACAGGTGATATTTTTTTCCCCTTGACTCAATATCTGGAAATAAAAGAACACATATAAATATTCAGAAGGATATTAAATAAAGTATTAGGAGGCTTAGAAAGATATTAGAAGTATATTCGATCCAGCATCTCTTTTGCAACCTGGAATATATTTCTCTGAGGCTTTAAGACCCTTATGCCTGGTTTTGCAACTAGTGAAAAAAACTGAACAGTAACATCAATTGTATATGTGAAAAATCAATTTTTTTTCCCAGGTAAGTTGTTAATGACTGTCTTCATCAAGAAAAGACAAGTTACTGTGTAGGAACGGCTATAAAAGAAGGGACAAATGCAAGAAAGATAACTGCATAGAAATTGAAATTCTAGAAGAGACGGACAATGAAATAGGTATCAAATTAATTTATCCGGTGAATAACTAAACTAGCACTGAAATATTTGATATCTGTATCATCTATCTTGAGTATTAGCTTAATACAAACAGACGTCTAAATGCTACTACATAAATTATAATTATTAGCTCTCAAAGAATAAGAAGGAAGACCTTAGAACAACTCAAAAGCAAAGGAAATTTTCTTATCAGAAAATATGAATTGTTCTGGATAGCTTTCTGATAAAATAAGACACTTCAAATTGTAATTTATTAAGAATTTTATATGAAATATATACAGTATATATTGAGGTATAATAAGGATTTTTTTCATTTTGAAGACATGATAAACACAATGGATGTGTCAAAATTATTGGAGTTTTATTTTGTTTTCTGTTAAATATTTATTCTCATTAAAAACACAAACAGCAGAATAGGTAGTATATTTGCTAATAAAAATTAATTTTAAAGCATTTTAATAAAAGTAATAACAACATGTTCAGATTCATAAGCCTCAATTCATTTAACTTTGAATGGAACAGGTTTTGTATGAGTTTTTAAACTAATAATCAAGTGTCTTGTTAATAAAAAAAACCCCACAGAGTATTTAAAAAAACCTTAAACATATATTCATTAAGAAATACTAATCTAAACCACAAATTATTTAGTGATATGGTTTAATTCTCTAATTAACAGAAAACTCTCAGTAATACAACTAGGAAATCAGCAATTTTTTTAAGAGACTATCAATGTATTTAGCTTTGTACCTGAAAGGTGTTGCAAAATATTTCACTGAGAAAGACTCAATAATTACTGAACTTAGTAAATAACTAAATAATATCATTGTCAGTATCTAGTCATTGTAACTGTCAACTGCAATGAAAATGGTTCTGTTTCGTCTCTGACCTCCTAGCTTTCAATTATGATCAAACACAATTTTGGTTCATATACTTTTCTTTACAGCTCAGCATTTTTTTTTTGCTATTGTGAAATACTCGTTTAATAGTTCAGGAAACTTTGTAAATTTTGTGTTGAAGTGCAATGGCTAAAATGTTACTTAATCTCACAACAAGCACTTCTGCCTCAAGAAATCAAAATTTATCATTTCCCATTTCATGCTGGGAAGAACTAGGTCCTTCTGTCGTCAGGTATCAATCGTAATTAATTAATCTCTATTTTAGAATAATTTTCTTTATTGTCAAATAAGACAAATTTCCAATGATTTATTAATTGTCTCAGTGGTTCTTTATTTCATTTCTTGTTTATGTCAAAAATCAGTCAAAATCAACCTTTGAGTTCCTAAAGGTAACAAGAGTTCATATTAGCCTGCCGTGGTTCATGAAGTTATTGACAATAGGAGCATGGCAGTCATTTGGAAGAGTATTAAATAGCGCATGAAGGGCTTCATAAATATGGTGATTAGAGTAATAGAAAAATCAGATAAATTACAGAGGGCAAGATCATGCCCTTGGGGTCTAATAAGAACTTGTTCTACAAGCTTATTAATTGGAAATGGCTATTGTGAAAAAGTTCCGTTTTTACATTATCTTATGGTACTTAGAAACATCTAAATAATTTTCTCAGAACATCTGTAGTATCACACCAGATACAGCATGTAGGATAGGGCACCAGTAATGCAGAAATTTTTACCTTACGAAGTCCTCATGAGATCTTACCCATAAAATAAACAAACAAACAAACACTAAATAAATAAATAAGTGTTCCAGAAATACTGAGATTCTTGGTTTAAAGCAAGGAGGAAGACACCTAATAGGCAGCATGAATAGCTCTTCTGCCATTCCAGAACACTTCCATATTCTGACTTTCACAATTACAGCATGGGTCATCATCATCCTGGAGTCATTTTACTTTCTTCAGCTTGTGTTTGGACACATCCTGATGTATAATCTGTTGGCTCCAGTTGACTCTTAATGCCGTATGTCTCTTTTTATCTCTTCCTTTTTGTCGGGTAAGTTTGAGTGACCTAATCAGGAAAGTTTCTCAGTCATGGAAAACAATAAGTGACAAAACATTTACAGAATTATCTGATGCATCTTGTTGTCACAAAATTACCATGTATTTTATGTAATTAGAAACTAGATGCTACTCTGTGCTTCTCCAGCAATGAGATTGTCCAACACAATAAACAGAAACTTGCAAGTATTCACAAGTATTCATTATTCTCCCTCCTTCCATTGCACAAATTTGCTGCTGACTCTTCCATGCTATTTAAAAAAGAATGTGTTTTTCCCTCCATAGAAAAACTCTCAGCATTAAGAAAATAATGATGAAACTTTTTTTTTTTTTTTTTTTGTGAAACTGAAGGAAATGAAAACAACTGTGACTCTTGGAATGTACAGTATTAGCAAATTTGGGGTTTTTTAGTGTTTTAACTTCCTCATTACTTGTTGTATTTCTACAGTCCAATTAAATGGAATTGTCACAACATGACCAGCAGTAATAGAATGTGAAACCCCAAACCACATAAATTGTTCAATGTTATAACAATTAACAAACACTTAATTTTTCTTAGCCTTTGTTGGACCCATAAGGCTCCTCAGAACATGGCCTTTCTCAGCAAAGCAATTCAACATTGTTTATTAATTTGGTAGGCTCTAGGCTAAATTATGAAAGAACTTTCTGTAGTACTTCCATTTTTATTTGCAAAAATCAGCTGGATATTTCCATGTCAGGAATACTACTTTGTACAGACAGATGTACGTAATACAAATACAGGTACAGGTTACACAAGTGACTTTTTTTTCAGGTGTAAATTAGCTATGATGATTGTCTTTATAAACAGAGGAGCAGAATGTCCTAAATATCCTTTAAATTAACACCCTATAAAAAATATTATTTTCTATTTTCAGTTGTTTGTATAGGCTTACAAATGACATAGCATACGAAGACATGATCAGAATCACAGGTAGGAAAACAATGACGTTAGTGTGTCTGGGTTCTGAGCACATCTCACCTTCCAGGAATTCAGCTAGCTGAATCCAAGTTGAATCTAAATGGCTCCTTCACTGGTGGGAACTGTCATGAACAAAGCTGGAAATGAAGGCTGCTTGTCCTTTCCTTGAGAGCCAATTTTAGCTAAACTGAGGGTGACAAGACAACAGGCATGAGCAATGTGCTGGCTTAGGAAGTTAAAGACAGGATCCAGTGTATAGACAGTCACCAGGGTCAGCCCTAGTGTGGTGCTGCTTTACAAGGTAAAGTTCTTAAGGTAAAGAACCCTTAATTATCCAGTATCCTTTATCCCAAGCTAGGATAATTAGGAAATTTTAAAGCATGGACTAATGCTTGCGCATATAGAGCTGGACAGCCAGAAACTACCCAGCAAAAACAGTCACAAAACTTACTTATAAGAAATGCCTACCTGAAGTTTTGTTCCCTTAAAGAAAAACTCAACCAAATATAAATGTGTAATAATATAATAATATTAAATTAACATACAATAAAGATAGATGTGAATAAAAATACCTATGGAGATTCAAAGGGTAATTCCTCTTAAGGACAGGCAACAATGTGAACATGTCTTTTTTTTTTTTAACACAGGTAATGATATTGTCGATTTTTATGTGCTTCCAGAAGCTGAACCCAGAATTATTGCAAGGACTGAAATTCGAGTAATCCTCTTACTCGAAATACTCAAACCAAGAGGCTATTTTTCTGTGATTCTTTCCTCTGACAGTTTTTTTTTTTCCAATTAGAGGGATAACGGTCACAGTGATTTCTATCAAACTTGGTATTGGACTTAAAGGTCGTACCCAATCTAAATGAGTTTATGATTCTGTGTTTATCTCTGTGCAATATACTTGTTTCAGCTTCTAAGCCAACATATTACTGAACTCCTTCCTTCACTTTATCCCATTACGTTTCAGATATGCAAATGTGCTCATATTCTGTTAAATAACCAGAAATGCTCCAGAGGTTGTTTTAAGAGTATGAGTAAATCCATCTCAGCTACCTAAAACAAGTAGAGTAAACAGCTAGGAGCCTTAGACTTTATGTAGGACTATTTAACAAACTACGTTACACAGTACCTTAAACCTCGCTCAGAATTTATTTTATTGTTTTGTCTGGATTTATGAAAACTGTAAATCTCAACTACAGGACTTTAATTCTATACTCCAACAAAAAGAAGCTCTTAAAATTATATTTTCCTCTTCAACATGTTCAAAACAATCCCATTTATCCATTCCTCCGTGTTTTAGTGTTGTGTAGTGCATAGAACATAAAACAGTTTATCAAAAAACTGGGTCTAACTTGTTTTGATCATCAACCAAAAAAAAAAACCAAAGAAAAAAATTACAGATCAGATAATCTAAAGGGCAGAAAAAGATTCTTCTTATGGATCAGCTTGAAGGTTGCACACTGCCACGAAAGAAATATCACCTTTTTTTCAGATCATGAGAACCTGACATATCTGTTATTAAAAATAAAATCCTGCCTAGTTCCATAATACTATTATTAATTTCACTCTTAGCTATGACATTTTGGCTGTATTGGCTCTTTTTTGCAGAATGAAGCCTATTTCACGGAATGAGCAAGTATGTTTTTCTCTTTATTTTGTTTTGATTTCAGAGTAACATAAATACAAACGGAAGGAAATATGGTTTCTTTAATCTTACTAACTAATCGAATGGAAGTATTCAATAAGCCTATCACAGTTTTCACATCTATCACTATGCCTTTTTCCACAGTCAACTACGGAAACTCCCTAAATATATTGTTCTGGTTATTTGCTTGCCAGCCTAATGTAACCAGACAGATTTCGTACCTGAATATGTTATCCAACATCATGCACAGTATATTCTTTATAAGTGTGATAAGGAAAATCTAGTTTTCCAATTTCATATATCTGGGCTTTAAAGGTTTTACTAAAATAATTCCTGATATAATGAGCTTGACTTTTTTGAAAGTTAACATAAGTAGAAATGCTAAAGCAGAAATATAGTTGTATAACAGAAGTAGTCTTTCCAATTTCAGGTATATTTTCATAGCTCATATATGAATTAAGACTTGAAAATCACTAAAGCATATGAGAAATGGTTTAACCTGTATCAATTGGCTGCAAGCTTTTCTAATAGACTCATGAATATTTTGCTTAGTGTCTCAAAAGTCTTACATCCCTACACATTACAATTTAATATTTATGCCTATATTTTTCCACACAGACCTTTGAAAGGAAAGAAATAAAATCCCCTAGAAGACAAGCAGCCACACGCAATGCTAACAATGAGTATTTTCTGATGTAAGGCATGTTTCTGAGTAGCTTTTTTAATCAGTGCTGAATTTGCACTGGCAGAAATAAATCACTAGTCCCAAATTTTGGCAGTGTGTGGAGAAAAAGTCACTATCTTTCTCTCCATTGGATCTTTTTATTAGTCTGCCAAAAGGTGTGCTAAAAGATAAAGAAGAAAATATTTCAGAGAAAACTCCCCTACCTTCTAAGTTTTTTGCTCACAGTTTTTTGATTGACAGTAACTGCCATAGGCTTGAAATCAAAAGTTTTCTTCTTTACAAAGTAGATCTCTCTCTATCCCCTTCCTACCTGTACTCTGCTAATGACGAAATGTTAGATTGATGATTTTAAATGTGTGTATTTTTCTGTTTCTCAGTGACTGAATCAATAATTAATTATTTATGTTATTCTGCAATAAGCATAGCTAAAATGCCCAGGTTGAATTTCTTTGTCCATGATACGCTTGGTAAGTAATTCGCCTGTCTCTATTTCAAGCTAGCAGCTTTCTCATCCCTGTTCTTCCTATTTTCTCTCATATCCTGCTGAGGGTAGGCGAAGAGAGTGACCAGCTGTGTGGGTTCTTAGTTGCTAGCCTAGGGAATCCTACCTCTGCTGTGTTCACTAGATATCAGTTTTGCTTGTTCCGAAGACAGATTACAATATAATATTAATTTATGTGATTCGATTTTATTTATATTTGTGCACTTCTGTAGTGTACAATAGTGGCAGTAGCAATGTGTACTGTTTGACTTGATGATCTTACGGGTCTTTTCCAAGCTAAACAATCTGAAGATTTTATTCTAGTCTATGATAGATATGATATGATATATGATATTCCTCTCCGCAAAATCCTTGCTGGATAATGTGCAGCTGTGTACTCACCTTGCTTGTATATCTGAACATAATTTTCAGTTTCAGTGCTTGATCTCTATGTCTTCTGAAGGGGTGGTGATTTCAGTAGATGTTTAACATTAAAAACTTAAACACACCATTGAAGAGCCTTATGGATCCAGTCTTTCATTTGAGACAGCAGAACAGATATACCTTTTGCCTCATTTTCCTAGCAGTTCCAATACCTTTGGGCAACCAGTCTTTGATACCTCAAATTGACTCTAAACTCTTTGAAGAGGTAATAAAGACTTTGTAATACCTTTCATGATGAGACTACAGTTCAACGACCATCTTTAAAATGCCACCTCCATGCTTCATTCACCACTGAAAAATATTTTTTATAACCACCATTTTCCTTTTCCATGTAGCAGTAGGACCCTCAGGAAGATGGGAAATCACTTCTTCTGGTATTTGTCTTTAGTACCTTGTGAACTATAATACACTGAAATCACAGCTAAGATTAATTTCACTGGGAAGACTCCTGTTTTTGAAATGAAATAGACATAATGAAAAGTCATGTATTGCCTCTCTAATATATAAAAATCTATAAACTCTCTCAAAATCTTGGCATGAATTTGGCATGAGTAAAAGCTTCAAAGGATTCTGCGTAACGTGATCAGGTTTTTACTAAAGCAAGACTACACAACAGCTGTGCTCCCCACTTCCCAACAAAATCTCATTTTCTTTGGGAATTGAAAAAGATGGTTTCTCAATCTAACACTTACGTAGCAGGAGAAAATTTATTTTTATCGAGAGAATTCTCTGAGGGCCACCGACTGTTTTTTTCTCTATTTGGAGGTTCAAAATTCTGTAAAACTGACAGAAGAGCCCTGCTTTGAATATTTGAAAAGATTTCTTGGTGTTACAGTCTGCATTACCTGGCATTGCCAACTCTGCACATTTAGAATTCATATAACGTCATGATCAGTAAGTAAACTGAAGGGTGATTGCTGCTCAAAAATGGGCTGGGCATTGGTAATTGAGTGATAAGAGATTGTATTGTACGTCACGTGTTATGTACATTATTTTATCTTTATTATTATTATTATTACTTTATAAGCGTTCCCCCTTCTTTTTTTGGGGAAATGTTTTAAAAATGAGGCTCTGGAACTTAGACCCTGCCTGAACTATACTGCAATAGCATTGCAGATATGCCTGTGCTGGCCATGGATCTTATCCTGGATCATGACTCTGACCAGTAGTGTTGGTTTCGTGACTTGAGCTCAGATCTGCCTTACCAATTTGGAATTGTCTGGTAATTGTTAGACTTAGTTGACCTTGGTTACCACCACTTGACCTCATTTCTCAAGTATTGCAGCACTGTGCTATAGTTATCCATCAGGCCATTGCCTCTGCCTGTCTCGCCATGACTTCAGGCTCAGGCCAACCTTTCCTTTCAAAAAAGCTTGCTTGCATTGTTCCCTGATAAAGACTAGATTTGTTACTGACTTTCATTATACGGCTCCATATCACTCAATCCCCCAGCTTGATTGCATTTAGCGAGGTGTTTAGTAGAAGGTTTGTTTCCTAAGTCTGAACTTATTGTTTAATTGTTAAATGTTGCTTTGCTTGCTGCTCTGTAACTGGAAGTCTTCCAGGAGTAAAGGATCAGAGACATGAGTACTGGCATAACTTAACAGTATAGACAACGTATTTACTGAGGTTATTGGGCATTTGATCATCTAACAAGGTTTTTGCCCTGTAATCTATTCCATTAATCATTGGTTCTAGACTGAGCTGATGTTATTGTTTGTCCATAGCCATGTCTTCCAATACAACCTTTTTCTCCAAATAAAGAGAAATGTGAGGGTGAGAGAAAAGTATAAAGAAAAAGGAAGTGTCAACATAAAAAAGAGTAATTTCAATAAAGTTGTCACAACTACACGTCTTATGCTTTCCAGCATGAAGTTATTCTTAAAAAAATTCAGACAAATAGCAAACAGACAGTAATTAAAATTTAATGTATGTTTGAAAAGAAAACCATGATAGAGTTAATCCTGAATAAAAGTTTCACTTATTCATTTGCATAAAAGGGAAAAAAAAAAAGAAAATAAAAATAAAATATAGTAAAGAAGTCTTTTTCTGGTCCTTTTTGTAGTGGTAAAATTCATGTCTAAGTGAACTATATAAAAAACTGCTTAATATTTTCAAAACTTTAGATACAAAATATATTATTAGAAATTATTTAATAATGAACCATGCTTAACAGATCAAGATATCTACACTATGGAAGAAGAGAATAATAATAGGTAAAATTACTTCACATGAAAGCAGAATGTAAAATTTTTAGCATTTTATGTTCAGCTATTTTTGCATCTTATATCCATCAACACCAAAATAAGGGGAAAGTATCATCAACTTTTTTTCACTCACTTGATTCTGCAACTGAATGACCTATCAGAAAAAGAAGTATCTTTTCATTTGTTTAACTGTCCTTGTTTGTAGAATAAAAGCTGTCTGTTAATTGTAGAAATTACTATTCTGTGGGAGTGTGAAAGCACAAGAGTTTGAAATAACTTTCTGCTTAATGTTTTGAGTATTTGCAGGTGTGATCAGAGGGTGCTAATTTGATTCATGGAAAGTATGCATAACTGTTTACAAAACTGATAGACAAATAATCAAGACAGCTATTAAAAATGTAGTTTTTAAAACAGTTTTATAAAAATGCAAATATTATTAAAGTAATCTAACATCAAATAAAAAAGCAAAATTAAGCAAAGCCATTTGTGTTAACTTCCATTCTCTTGACCTCCTTTCTATCAGTTGGTGTCATCTCTAGTAACAAACTGCTCTTAACTGTGAAGCCAATCAGATTGGGTTTTGCCCAAGAATGGAAAAAGAAGGTAACATATATCCCAAGCGGTGCAGGTTTACACTGAAATTCTAGTAGCTGAAGCATATCAGCAAAGGTTGTAGTTGCCTTTGAAAGTACTTGATAATTATTTTAAATACACCAGCATCATGAAATGCGAGGTACAACTTACAGTTGTGCTCAAACTACCTCAGCATACCATATCCCAGGGCGCAGAATGATCTAAAATTGGAATTAGAACAGATCACCTTTAATTAAGGATGATTGTGACTGGATGCCAGAGAGTAACAGCCAGAAAGGATATTCATACCATTTAGCCTAAGATAGAAATATGAAAATGTGGCAGAATTCCTACAGGTTTTGGCACAAGCAGAGTTTAGTGTGTGTGAGATCTACATATGCGAGACATCTACTTGCATCATGAAGCACAGGAGACTCACTGGTCTGTTAATGGAAGCTCTGTAGATGTGGACAATGGTTTCAACTGTGATGCAAGGAGTAATTTTGTGAACTTCCTAAACACCAAAGCTACATTTCCAAGCATGGAAGATGGTTTTGACAAAGAACATTTAAAATACACTTTCAAGAATGGTGTTAAAGACTGTAATCTTTGATTCTTCGGAAATAATTTTTGCCACTTGAGTTGGTTTGAACTAGCTTTCCCAAGCTCTCCAACCACTCAGTCTGCCTCTTTCCCAAAACTTCCCCCCTTTCAAAGGAAAAAGAAACTATAGAAAGACCAAAATCACACTATATATATATATTTCTATATTTTCTAAATACAAAGAACTACGTACAGTAAGGATATCATGCAAAACTCCAAAGAAAGGGAAAGGGGAAGGGAAAATGGGAAAAAAAGGACAAAAAGAACTAAAACAAAACAAGTATGCACATTTGTAAGACCTGGTAACTAAAAAAGTAAAGAACTAGCAAAATCTCACCACTTCCCTTGAGGAAAGCGGAACAGCTAAATCTGACACAGGACTCTCCCCTAACACGTGAGCAGACAACTGCAGCCGCTGCAGGCCTCAGCTCCAGACATCACCAGCAGCAACGGAGCTCCTGCTCTCCAGCTTACCAGAAGAAGAAGAGAGCATGCTCTCTTATTTACACCTTATTTACATGTTGTGTTATGTCAAAGGAAGATATGGAATATTTCCGTGGATCCTGACCTCCGCTGTTAAGGGAGACCTGTAAAGACCATTTTTTTTAAGGAAGATCTGAAAAATTCAAAAGTCAATCCACTACATCATTCTTAGGAATTGTATGAGACCTTTTGTCTGTTTATTCTCAATATAGGTGCCCAAAATGGAGATACCAAAAGTGGTCACTCCTGGCAGTGTTTATTTTCCACAGTTACTGTCACGAATAGTCTTCAGGTGAGTGGGGTTATTTTGTTTGGTGGGATTTTTTTGATAGATTAGGTTATGTTACAGGCAAAGGACGTATATGTTCTTACCTCATTAAAACAGCAAAAACTTCTATATCATAGAAATACAGTTTCATTTGAGTTGTCATATACATGGTGCTGCTGCAGTTCATCATGTGGTGTATTACTCTAAATCACCATCTGTTTCATTTTATATTAGTATATTGGACTGTGAATTATGGCATTTTAGGTCTCTAATGCACTGTTCTTGTCAGAATTAACTGTAATGGCTGAAGAGGTCACTGTTTGCGCAGCTGGAAGCAGCAACCTGTACAGACACCACAATGAATGCTGGCAGAAACTGCTGCCAGAAAATGCTGCATCATAGTCCTGATGTGCTGACCCTTTTTTGATTTTTTTTTGGCTTAAATGGCCTGTGGATATCGCAATAGAGCATAGCAGAGATACCGCCTCCTAGATGAATCTATTAAGGCAAAGTCAAACTCCTAGCTTGTACCACTGGTGAAGAAAAATGCGACTGAACAGCTTGGTCTTGATATTCTCTGATAGAATCAATCTACTTCCAGATACAACAGGTCTGCAATTTAGGAAGCCTCAACAGATTGTCATGGGATGACGATTGAGTTCTCAGATGAGTCATAGTAGCTTTTCTTGTACCTTGTTGAAGCATACCCCAACCAAAGTAGAGATTGTCCTTAAATGTATGGTACAAAACAGTGATTCAGATGCAGCTAGAATTTAAAAGCATTAGTTGCTTGAAAATATTGTTCTTAATAAACTCCATACATGAAATATCTTCCAGATTTATATATCTGGACCAACCAATTTGTGCAGTCATTTTTCATCAGTTTCATCATCAACATTAGGTTGACCATAGTGCAAGTCACTCATTTAGTTTTTTGTCTTGATTCAGTACATTTCAGATAGATAAATATACAGCAGTGAATGCAATGTTGAAATTGCAAAAGAGGAATAAAAAAATCAGTTGGTTTTTGCGGGTTTGAACTATTTGCTTTCTCTCTTCCTTTCTCTCTTTCTCTCTCTTTGAGAATCAAGAAGCAATTTAGTGAAGAAACATAGTTCCAAACTCATAAAATATTTGAAGCTTGCTTCTCTAGAATGCTGTTCTTTATATTTTAGCAATACAGCTGTTCACACGTAATTTCACCTCCTAGAATAAATGCTGTTTTTAAAATGGTGTCTGAAACAGGGAAGAAAAGAAGAAAGGTATATATTCAGCATTCCAGGATCACGATATAATCCATGAGGCTTCAGCCTACAAGGAACTGAGAATTTCCTTTCATGTTCAGAGACATTTCCATTTTCATCTAGGTGTTGCAATCCTTAGCAAGCAAGATATAATAAGCCTTGAGAACTACAGTGGATTAAGCTTCCAATATTCTCCCTACAGCCTTTTTCAGGCTGTTGATACTCAGGAAAATTTCACGAAGGATTTTTCTGTGATTATAAGTAGTCACATTACACATAGTGTCAAAGGAAACAAGATAAACAGAATGAATATTAATTAGAAAGAACCAACTAACTAACTAAAATTATGTTCACAATGGAAATGTTTAAATAAATAGAAGAACTTATTAATATCACAAAGGACAACTGAATCATGTCAAAGAGTTATTACTCAGGCATATAGAATCATTTAGGTTGGAAAAAACCTTTAAAATCATCAAGTTCAATGACAAACCCAACACTGCTAAGTACATTACTAATCCATGTCTTTAAGCACAATATCTATACATCCTTTAAATACCTCCAGGAAAGGTGACTCAAACACTTCCCTGGACAGCCTGTTCCAGTGTTCGATAAACCTTTCAGTGGAGAAATTTTTCCTATATGAACCTCCCCTGGCACAACTTGAGACCATCTCCTCTCACCCTACCACCCTACCACTTGCTACTCGGGAGAAGGGACCAACACCCAGCTCACTACAACCTCCTCTCAGGTAGTTGTAGAGAGCAATAGGCTAACCAAAAAACCCTGTCTGAACACCCAGCCTAATTCTCACCCGCCATTGTAATGTTTCTGTATGTTTAAGGATAGGCTATGAAGAGAAAATAAAATACTTAGTAATAGCTTTCAAGTGTATATTATTTCTCCTCATTCTCATAAATAAAATCTTGTCTTAAAACAACTGACAAATATAAACGTGGGAGAATTCTTTCTAAGAAAAAAAAAGAAAAACTTGCTTAAAAATTTTTAATTTAATACAAATGTAACATAAATTCTAAAAAAAAATATTATTCGGCTTGATTTTCTTCCTCTTTCAAAATATTGATTTTGTTTAAAAAGCATTTGTGATTTGATAGTATGATTCTATTTGGGGACTTCACTATAAGAAAGACATTGATGTGCTATAGTGTTTCCAAAGAAGAGCAATGAAGCTGGTAAAGGGTATAGAGAACAAGTCTTATGAGAAGAGGGTGATGGATTGTTTAGCCTGGAGAAAAGGATGCTCAGGGGAGACCTTCTCATTTTCTACAGCTACCTGAAAAGAGGCAAATGTTGGTTTCTTCTCCCAAGTAGAAAGCAATAGGAAAAGAAGAAATGGCCTCATGTCGTGCTAGGAGGAAGTTAGGCTAGATATTAGGAACCACTAAAGGGTGTCCCTAGAGGCATTTAGAAGATGTATAGTTGTGACACTTAGGGACATAGTTTAGTGGTGGACTTGACAGGATTAGTTTAACGATTAGACTCAATAATCTTAAAGGTCTTTTCCAAACTAAATGATTCCGTCATTTGTGATCCAATATGGCCTTGAACACTTCCAGGGAACAGGCACAAACAGCTTCTCTGAGCAACCTGTTTCAGTGCATCATCACCCTCACAGTAAAGAATTTCTTCCTAATATGTAATATAAATCTCCTTTCTCTAAATTTAAAACTGTTACCCCTCTTTCCATCACTACATTCTCTGATAAAGAGTCCCTCCCCATCTATTCTGAAGACCTCCTTTAACTACTTAAAGGTCACCATAAGTTTTTCCTTTAACCCAAATTACCTCAGTTTGCCCTCATAAGGGAGGTGCTCCAGTCCTCTGGATCTGCTTGAGCAGGTCCAATGGAGGCCCCAGAGCTGAACACAATACTCCAGGTGGGATCCCACGAGAACAGAGTGGCACGGGAGAATCCTTTCCCACAAACTGTTGGCCTACTAGGGAAAGGAGGAAGAAGAGAGAATGTTCTGAGTTAGGACATTAGTCTTCACAAGTACCTATTATGCATGATGAAGCCCTGCTTTCCAGGAGGTGGTTAAGCATTTGCCTACTAATGGGAAGTAGTGAATGAAATACATGTTTTACTTTATGTTTCTGCACATATTTTTGCTTCACCTATTTAACTATTTTTGTCTCGACTCACAGGTTTTCATTCTTTTGCCTTTTTAATTCACTCCCCTACCCAGTATGGGCAGAGTGAGAGAGAAAATAGGTGGATGTTTAGCTGCCAGTTAGGGTCAGCCCACCACAAGGGCCAGTGACTTGTTTTAATGGCCTGAAAAAATGTTAATTCATCTGTTGTCTTTTACATTAACATTCTATTCTGCAAAATTGCTGGTCTATATACATTTCTGTCTCCATTTCCTTGTTTTGTTTTTTACTTCTTTTGCTAGTGTAAATACCAAAATACAGTCATTCACATAAACGTGTTGATATTTACTCAACAGTTTTTATGGCAGCGCTATTGCCATAACTTTTCCCTTAAAGTTGCTTTTCCATGTAAAGTTTCATTGATCAAAAATGGTTAAATAAACAAATATATCTAACTGAAAATCACTTTCCAAACTGATCAAAAGTATTTTTTAGATAATCATCCCATTTATTATTTCTTTAATTTCTTCCCTCTGTAGTATCAGATTCCTGCATCATAGGAATCTACTATGTGTTCTGCCACTTGATCACTTTGGCACAGATCTTGCCAGTTTAAGTTTCACTTGGTTTTAATTTCTTAACATTTCTTACTTTTCCATAATTCATATTCTTTGTTCCTCAGAACTTTTGCTATTAATAAATCATTCCACTAATTTTGACACTCCTTAGAACCTACTAAACTTTCTGAATGTATACCCTTTCTATATCTCTGTTGAAATGGAACACGATGTACTTCTTTCTTCATGCTATCTGGTGTTTTCAAATTACTCTTTCTATATTCAGTAGAGACTCCCCTAAATATGCTGGGTACGTTTTGGGTCACCAGTATATTCCAGAACATATCTCAATCTGTCATCTTGAATCTTACCAAAATGGATAAACACAGATAACTCTCTAATTACTTAATTAGAAGAGATAGTATGAAAGCAATGTGATACATAGTTGGGAGGGCATATAAGGCTCAGGCACTTACATTCTACTTTCCTTGTAAATTATACTTTAGATCACCAGTGTGGAAAATATCATTTCACACTTGATTCGTTACTTTGGGGAAAAGAACATTAAGATTCACATTCCTTCCCAACCTTCATCTTCCAGGGCTCATCTGACGTCTTACCATAAGTTATCATGTACTGCATACTGCAATATCGGTTCACAGGTAAGGTGAAAGGCCTTAGTTCCTTATCTATCTATCTATCTATCTATCTATCTATCTATCTATCTATCTATCCATCTGTCTATATCTGGCCTGTTATGTTGTTTTCTTTATTTAAGAACTAGAATGTCACCCACTGTCTGCTTTCTTGTTCCTTTAATGCTTTAACATTTTTTCATTTCATTAGTTGAACACTGATTATAAGATCAACTCAGAATGGAGCAGAAATATGGGTGAGTAAGCAGGTTAAGGATAATTTTTACTTTGATGTGAAGAACATCTTGTGGGGTAGAGGCTTCAGAAAGGGACCCTGATTGATTGATTATGAGATAATATCTTTTGAGAAGGACAACAATCCTGTGAGAGAAAAATCTAGTAAGGATTATTCCTTTCTCTGAGGTGTGGAATTGCCACTCTCTTGTGTTAAATTGATTAATCTGACAAGATTTCACCATAGACCTAAATGTTTTACAGCTGCAGAACTGCATACAGCAGATGTGAAGCACTACCATCTCTGCTGGGAAAATTCTGACAGCTGTCACAAACTCTCTGCTCATTGTCAAGTGACACTGTCAATTCCATTATGTACCTCTTTACATGCCAAGGGAACGTTACAAGCTTCCGAATGCTTGTAGCTGTGTTCATCGAGTTCATATCTAAAACTTATGTGAAGAAGTAAATCAAATAAAGACAAATCTAGCACAATACTCAAAAGAATCAGGACTCATCTATGTAAATTGTATATGATATTTCAAAATCCCAATAACCAATCTGTTTGTAGTGTATCAGCCATAAATTATTACAGTTTGGTAATAAAGAACCATTTAGCCTACACTAGGATTAAGTAGTGCAACTAACTGAGAAATGTCCGAAGTGAGGTAAATTTAAGCACTTCTAAAACATAGGCTTGAACTGTGTCAAAGTTAATTTAGTAAATAAAACGAATAATGAATGCCAACAGTGTAGGTCTTTGGTATTAAGCAATAAGAAAGGAAAACAGGCAGATAGTCCATTCTAGATATCTGAATTCCAGAAGTCTCTTTAAAACAGATTATGCCTATAAGACACTCAAAATATCACAATGGATGCAAAATGGAAAACATTCTCATACATTACTTAATCTGCTGTATCTTGACATTATAAACCATTATCTTGTTCTTAACAAGCTATGATTCACTTCCCAGTAGAAATATGAAAAATGATCTCTCACAGCCAAATATTGATCAAAGAAGGCATATTGATGGGGTCTTGATATATATATATCATCTGTTAGCAAAAAAAATTAAAGGTTAATGAAACTATGTGAACAATGCAGAATGCTAGCTTAATAAGGAAGTCACACGACCTTTTCCATTTCTGCTTGAGGACAAAAGTAACATTTAGGAATTCACAATATTTTCAAGCTTTATAAATGTTATATCATTAGCGATTCTCTGTCTGTAGCAAGAATAATTGATAAGCTTCAGGACTATGTACAGAGATAATACAATATTAAATAATGCTTAATGTGAGAAGTGATTTTATAGTCAGACGGTTCCAAAATTACGTATTTTCTGGTACATAAGTTAAATTTATTTAAAAAATAAATTGTGATTCTTGCCAAATACAGGAAATGAAGCTATAATATTTTTATATTAGGGTCTGGGAAGGGTTTACCTCTACAAACTGAAGAAAAGGAAAGTGGAAAGGAAAGAGGAAAGGAAAGGAAAGGAAAGGAAAGGAAAGGAAAGGAAAGGAAAGGAAAGGAAAGGAAAGGAAAGGAAAGGAAAGGAAAGGAAAGGAAAGGAAAGGAAAGGAAAGGAAAGGAAAGGAAAGGAAAGGAAAGGAAAGGAAAGGAAAGGAAAGGAAAGGAAAGGAAAGGAAAGGAAAGGAAAGGAAAGGAAAGGAAAGGAAAGGAAAGGAAAGGAAAAGAAAGGAAAGGAAAGGAAAGGAAAGATCTGACATCCCTCATGAGAGTAAATAGAAGTATCTGAATTTCTATCTCATGACATAATCATAGATACTGTATTTGAAGGAAGAGATGGAACATGTGAGGTTAAATAATGCATGGTTCATTCACTTCCCTGTAATGCAAGAGTCAGTGGATAGTGGATGGAAAAATGAGGTAAAATGCATCATAAACCATTAAAGGTTAACTGAGACCTGAGAATGTTAAAAGAAGCCATGCTTACAAAAGATTTCTTCAAAATATGATGAATTATTTTCTTTGAAGTACTTACCAAGAAAAAAAATACTGACCGTGGGCAGAAATATATATTAAAAGAAAGAAAAAACTAGGACATAAACCAAGCCAGAATGCTGTTGACCTTCTTGGCCACCTGGGCGCACTGCTGGCTCATATTCACCTGGCTGGCAACCAACACCCCCAGGTCCTTTTCCACTAGACAGCTTTCCAGCTGTTTACCACCAAGCACGTAGTGTTGCATATGGTTGTTGTGACCCAGGCACAGGATGCAACACTTAGCCTTGTTGAACTTCATGCAACTGGCTTCGACCCCTTGACCCACTCTGTCCAGAACCCTCTGTAGAACCTTTCTTCCCTCAAGCAGATCGATACTCTCTCAGCTCGGTGTTGTCTGCAAATTTCAGAAGGTGCACTCAATTCCCTCATCCAAATTATTGATAAAGAACTATTCTCAATACTCAGACCTGGGGAACACCACTTGTTACCATCTATCAATTGGACTTATGAACATTCTCCAGAAATCTCTAGTCCTGGCCATCCAGGCAGTTTTTTATTCAGCAAAGTGTAAGCAGGTCCAAGACACTAGCAGCCTGTTTTTCTGGGAGAATTCCATGAGAAAATGTCCAAGGTAAGTCCAGGTAAACCATATGCTCACTCTTTCCTTCATCCACAAAGTTGGCCACCTTGTCATAGAGGAAGATCAGATTCATCCATCAGAATCTGCCTTTCATAAACTCATACTGACTGGGCCTGATCACCTTCTTGTCCTGAGTTATGGTCTTACTTTTTTTCGCTGCTTCTATCTCTCAGGATCCTGAACGTCTCCATCTCAAGGTTGCTGCTTTCATTGTTGTCTTGAACTTTCAGCTCCTCAATTAGTCCTTCCTTGTGTGTATGAAGCCCAGCAAAACACCTCTCCATGTTGGTTCCTCTGTCAGTAGTAGTGGACATTGTACTATATTAACTTGCAATTTTCCCATTCAAAAAATAGATTATTTTGTTTGCTATGCTGTAATATGCACTGGCATATGAATTACTGTGACCAAGCTTGCCATTTTCTGTCACTAATATATTAGGGATTAATATTATCTATGTCACAAGATTACCAGATTTGGATGGAACCTTATAATTACTATGCTTAATTTTAAAAATATACAAAGCATTTCTGTTGGTTTATATTTTATTTCTTCATCCTGCTTTTGTGTTGAAAAGAATAGGAATTGTTTTATTTTTATTGGATCATGTATCAATTTATACACATCTTTGCCATGTTAAATTCTCTCTACAGTCTTGGTCCTTCTATTTCATTTGGACAAAACTCTGAGAAAATTGTCTGAATTCAATGTTCACCCTATCTTGAGTTGGTGGTTAGACCAGAGACCCTCTGAGATCTTTTCCAACTTAACTGACTCCACGACCCAGATTTCTCCTGCACATCCCACATCTTTATAGCACTTCCCCTTACCATGAAATTTATGTGAAAATTAAGATATTCACACTTACATATATAAGATCTCATTGATCTCTTAATGGTGATTTCAGTAACAGCAAAATTATATCTCAAGCACTAAAAAATACAAAAATACTAAAGTTACCCAGTAAACTTTATCAATATTTGAACCCAATACTACATAATAAAACACAGAATAAAACCTAACCCTAACAAGTTATTTGTACCTTTCTTATAAAAGTGACTAGGATTTCCTCTGAAAATTACAGATTGTCAAACAGAAAATAATTTTAATGATCTATGGCGTAGATTAGGAGGGTGTTAATTTTTTATTTGCATTGAATACAAGCTGAATCTTAAATTTTTGCTTTTGAAATCAGGATTCAGAAAACTTTTACTACTTCCAGCTTCATAATATGATAAGGTAGAAATAAAATAACTGAACAACCATTCAACCTATATTTTCAAAAATACTAATTTCTGTAAACAGAATTTACCTAATAAGAGTTACTTTGCTAGTCGCCTTCTTTTTCACTTTTATCCTCTGAAGACGTGATTGATGAGATTTCAAATAACAGTTTTCCATTTGATGTATTTCTTAAGTATAAGATCCTATCCTATTTAACTGAAAAAATTAAAATTGTTTTCTGGGAAATTATAAAAGGACCTCAGATTTTTAAATCTGCAACTTATCTAGTTGTGGCCTCATGTAAAAATTATTAATAGAATGTAAAATTATTTAGGAATAAATGTGAACTTCTTTCGGGATGTACTCTCAAGGGCAGTACTGGATAATCTTGTTGTGAGTGGTCAGTCATGCTGAGAACTCAAAAAAATCCAGATGTGTTGCTGGCCATATAAGTCTCTTTTGTGCTGCAAATTTAGAAATCTAGTACACTTCTATTCACTTGTGTGTTGAACTAATTGAGAAATACCTTAGTCAGTTAGATAACAATGAAAACAAATTGTGACAGGTTATCTTTTTTTTTTTTTGTGTAATGGAGCTAAAGATGAAAGGTTAGTCCTCAAGTTTTTCTCATTTAATATAATTGGACATTTTTGTGACATTGCATAATGATATGTCTAATGATATAGTTTAATGCGTTACATCATAAATTATTGTATTCCATAATACTTTTAATATGAATGGGACTAATTATGGAAAGAGGAACAAATCCATGTAGGTAAAGAGGTCAGTATCTTTCTTTTAAATCAATGGAAAATATTAGAAAGATTTTTGAAATATCTGTGCCTTAGTTCTTAATACCATAAAATGTGAAGAACCTAGTTTTGTTTATAATATTTCATTCTAATAATTAAATATGTTGCACGGAAGTCATTGGTAGGATGAAATGCAAAAATTTCTCAAAGGATATTTCAGTGTATAACTTAGACAGGGTTTCCTTATTTCTCTATTTCCTTATTTATTTGTTTAGAAAAGCAATTTCAGTGTTTTTTATGACTCAGAAAGAATTATTTTTCTCTTCTAGATATGCACATGACTATTGACAGCTAGTGGTTTATTAAATCTTTAATAAATAACATTATAGCTTATCGCTATAAGCTCAAATCGATACAAAGCTGCAAAGATAACATCATTCCTGACCTTTATGTTTCATATTATTTTTATTGAACTCAGACAATTCAGTAGTTTTCATTCAGAGTTTGAAAATCAGTTTATAAAATGAACACTTGAAACTTCCTATTGGAGTAAAAATTGCATTAATACTGCCATAGAAAGCCACAGTGTCATCTAAACTGGGCACGTGAAAATATAAAGTACGTGTATGTGTAATTCTGTTTGATACATTTGTTAACCCATTGCCAGCACACGTCTAACATGCAGAATTTGACTTTTATGTTGAGTGCTTGCACAGTATAAGAATAGGCACCAAACATTGAAAGTCTTATGACTTTTAGAAATCTTTGTTGCTGTATATAACTCCACTTCAGGGAGACCTTAAAGTGGCCTTCCAGTACCTGAAGGGGACCTACAAGAAAGCTGGGAAAGGACTTTTTGCAAGAACTTGTAGCGATAGGATGAAGAGGAATGGCTTTAAATTGGAAGGGGTAAGATTTAGATTAGACATTAGGAAGAAATTCTTCACAATGAAGGTGGTGAGACACAGGAATGGGTTGCCCAGGGAAGTTGCATATGTCCCCTCCCTTGAAGTGTTCGAGACCAGGTTGGGTTGGACTTTGAGCCTGGTCTAGTGGGAGGTGACCCTACCCATTGCAGGGGTGCTGGAACTAGGTAATCTTTAAGGTCTCTTCCAACTCAAACCATTCTTTGATTCTATGAATCTATAAAAATGAAATATAGTTAATTTGATAATTGAGTAAATTTTTTTTATGGAGAAAACCATAATAAACTACATCCTTGTTAGAAAATAAAGTCTTTATTTTGGTTTAATACTTAAGCAAATATTGCCTTTATTATTTTGGCAAAATCACAAAGATTTCCAGTATCCCTTACGATTGATTAAGTCCTATTTATTACAGCATAATCATGAGTAGAATTCATTGCTGTTTAGCATTGTATAGAGTAATATTCCATATAAATGATTTTACAAAAGCAATGTCAACATTCATCAGGGAAGTGTAATTTCTTGAGTTGAAACCGCAGCCAAAATACCCAGTTTTCTTCCAAAAAGGTTGAAATTTTCCCCTTCAAAAGAAAGCTGTTCTAGTCTGTTTGAAATTCATACTATAATATCCTTGAGAACGGAAAGTTCTAGAATACCAAAGGACACATAACTGCATCATTAATAAATTTAAATCTCAAAAATCTGCTGGGCTTCATATTGAAATTTTGTATGTCAAAATCTAACAGTATGAAATTTGAGTATAGGTCCCAGAGTGGTAGTTGTCTAAAAGGAAGTTTTTGAATGGTTTGCTGTGATAAAAAAACGTCATGAAAACAGATGTGTTAATATATTTAGTCACAGATAGTTCTTTGACTGAAAATATTATTAAAAAAATAACACATAAATGTTTTCTTCAGTCTATTAAATGAATCTTAAGATAGCACTCTATGAACTGTCTGCAAAATTAGTATTATATACACTTCAAGCTTCATCAGGGAAGGTTTAGGTTTGATGTGAGGAAGAAGTTCTTCACTGAAAGGGTGATCGGCCATTGGAATGCACTGCCCAGGGAGGTGGTGGAGTCGCCAACCCTGGAGGTGTTTAAGGGGAGACTGGATGAGGCACTGAGTGCCATGGTTTAGATGATGGTTGGTGTTAGTGTTGGTGTTAGTGTTGGGTTATAGGTTGGAGTTGACGATCTCAGAGGTCCTTTCCAACTTTGTGATACTGTGATACTTTAGAGAGAAAGGAATTGTTTTCTTCCAGCATTGCAGATGGATCATAAACAATTCTACATGTGTTTTAGTTTATTCTTTTAGAAATAGCTTACTTCTTGTGTTGGCTGTCATCTACTCTATTTCTGTATAAAAGTTTGCTGGAACTTAGTACTTTCTAAAATGAAGGGAGCAAATGGAGATTTTATAGCCCTTTCAGCCGTCTATGTAAAGACAGCAATCTGGACTGGATTCTTTTCTACCTTACAGTTTGTGCTACCTGTGAGTCCCACATAGGTCGACAGCGAAAATCCTCTTGGATTTCTGAATTTTCAGGCATAAATTTGTACAAAAGCTGCTAAGAACATCAATAATATATGCCTACTAGTCACACCACTTCTACAGGTCACATTTGAGAAACATAAATACTATTTTAATCTCAATGTTCTCTGATAGAGATGCGAACAGCTACTAGTGAGCATATTTTAAGACAAATTATTACATGCCTCAACAGTAGCATTTCTGAGATAATCTTATATGGTACATCTTTATTTTAGGTATTTGTAAGAGATTTATAGTCGGGAATATTTCATTGTTCAGTAGGGACCTGAGGCCAGTTGCAGTGATTTTAATGAGTTTTGGGTTAACTTTACCATGTTTTGGGAATCCAGGGTATTCCTGGATGATAGCACAAATTCAGAATTTGAGCAAAATTATACATTCCAAGAAGTTAAGGCCAAAAAAAGGCTATGCTAATAATTTCATTTTCCATTCTATATAGCACCGACTATACTTTCACGCACAAATGACCGCATCAAACCATGTGGGAAATATTTAATTGAACATATAAAATGCTTATAAAAGGGATTGTGGGATAAGTGAAGATAATGGACAGAGAGAGAAATGAAATTGTTATGAGATAGTAAAAGTGAAACTCCTCAAGTACTCTTCCTCAAGAATGGAAAAGCATTCTAGGTAGTATTTCTGTTAGTTACTGTGGCAGTATCTAGACTATGCACATATACTTTCCAAGTTCTAATCTTATCTCCCATTCCTCAATAAGGGACTAGAAATCACTGTAGACATAGCAGATGTTACTATGAGAGTAGTCTAGATTTGACTGGATGGGAAAATTCAGGGGCTTAACTTCTTACAGCATCTCAAATGTTAATCTGTAAAGCAGAAGCGATGTACACCCATCTTAATATTGGCCAGTTCCTTACAGTGTGAGATGTGGTGTTGAGGATTCTGCGAAAAGGAAAACATGCAAATAGTGGGATATAACCCTGATTTTCAGGATAGCAGACCAGGACTTTTTCAGGGATCTGTGTGAAAGAGGCATATGAGATGTAGTCCTGGAGATAAGTCCAGAAGATCATCTCTTCTAAGCTCTTGAATGTAAAATTTTGAAACACAGAAAACAAAGCAAAAGCACTAGGAGGCCTGCATGGATGACCAGATCTCCTGAAAAAGCATAAAAAAGGGAGTGAAAGCTGAGACAGGTCATGCTGGAGCAATCAAAAACACTGCCTGATCATATAAGGATGAGGGCAGGAAAGACAAAATCCATCAGGAGTTTAATCTCCTGAAGGATATGAAGAGAAGAAGAGAGGTTTCTGTGGGTATATCAACAACAAAAGAAAACCAGGAAAAAAAATGGACCTGTTACTAAATGGATCAGGGAATCTGGTGAAAATGACACAGACAAGGCTGAGGTAGTCAATACCTTCACATTTACTGTGAAGGTTTTCCTCCCGGGGTTTTGACACCAGTGTGAAGGCCTGGTGTAAAACATACCCTTGTTGGATGGGAATGAGGACAGGAAACAAATAAGCTGGCCATAAACATGGTCAATGCATGGGAAAGCATTGTCAGCAGGTGGAGGAAAATGATCCTTCGCCTTGACTCGGCACTGGTGATGCCACACGTCGAGTGATGGTTCCTCAGTACAAGAGACATATGGACCTGGTGAATAAAATCTAGAAAATATCTGTGAAGGTGATGGAGAGACTAAGTCACCCAACATAGGAGGAGAGACTGAGATAGCTGGGACCATTCAGCCTGAAGAAGAGAAAGATCAGAAGGATCTTAACAAGGTGTATAAAGACCTAATGTTGGGGAATAAAGAAGATTGAGTCAGACTCTCTTCACTGCTGTTAAATGATGGGATGAGAAGCACTGAGCACATATTGAAATATCGGTAATTCCACTTAAATATAAAAAAAAATTCTTTTTTCCTATGAGGGCGGTCAGCCACTGCAACAAGTTGCTCACAGTGGTTGTGGAGTCTCCATCCTCAAAATACAACTGGTTAAAATCCAGGACAACCTGCTGTAGCTGACTTTACTTTGAGCATGGCTGTTAGAGTAGGTGATCTCCAGAAGTACCTTCAAACCTCCATAATTTAGTCATTTTATGAAGATAGCATGGCAGAGTCACCATCAGTGTTCCATATACCACCTCCAAGACATTGTGTACCTTCACTAAAATTTCGCAACACAGCCACACACCCATGAGATTTTTTTCTCGTTTCTTTATTTTTTTTCTGTTTAATATTGTATCCAAGCTTCCCTTATTGATATCACATAGATATATGAAATTTGAGGCAGCAGTCCTGCTCCAACTGCTGATATAGACTTGCTCACAAATACACACACAGAAAGAGCTGTTTGTAACACAAAGAACTGGTCAGGAGAATCCTGGTTCCTTTAACCTCTCCAGCTCCACCCATGGTTTCACACTTAGAGACCCACATATTTCTTACTCCCAGGCTATGTCACCTACTCACAATCTAGTCTTGTTTGAACTTCATGAGTGCTCACACTCACAGTTGCACTTGCTCCAGGTCCTGATGCCATGGACACATGGATCCTTACCATCTGCAGTCCCAATCCAGTTGTTGGCATGTAAATCCAGTGAATCTGGCACCCAGGCATTCAGGCCCTTTGACCTAGTTGTGGCGCTCACATCTGTGTACATGCATATGTACACAGAATAGTCTCTCACCCAGGAAAAAGAATTAGAAAGGAATTTAACAAGATGATAGGGCCAACTTCATTGCCAGATGAGTATTGATCAGCAAACTATACACACATAAGAAGCTCTTTCTTATTAATTTATATTTCCTTTTTCCCATGCTTCCTTATAGCCAAATCACCTGCATTCCTTTGTTTCCAGATATAAGCATAATATACATCTCAGGCAATTACAAAATATTCTTCTTCTGCAGCCCATAGTGTGTCCCAAACCCTTAGGCAGCAACACTCCTAAGTCCAAAAGGTGCTGTCTCATGGATGCATGGCCCTCCTAGGATAAGTCTGGGAGGGGCCTAGACAGGCTGTCAATTTCCTCTGAGTCTTTAATTTGGACTCCCACTGGTCTTTATGTTCTTGTGTTCCTATGGGCATGTGGAGATACTCCCCTATATTTGAGGGTGATGAAACTGAAGAGCAATTTGTGCTCAGAGTTTATTTATAGTGTTTACATCTCAACCCTAAGTAAACATTTGCCAAGCTGTAGCTTCTATTTGTTCTGTGTTCAGACTCCGACTGTGAAAAAAATTGTGAAACACCTGAAGATTAGGAATGAACTGATGAGAAGAAATATTAGATCCTATTTATTCTTCTTTGCAAATAAAGTACAAGAAGACAAATACACAAGAATTCATATTCTGTTCTTTAACATTCTGGAAATTCCTTTCGCTCCTCTTTACAGAGTATCCTAAGTATGGCAGGATATACAAGATACGTAACCTCCAAGGGAGTTTTGCATTGACTTCTGCGAACTTCAGATGAAATTTTAAATTTCTTGGCATTTGTACCTGGACAAAACTTCAAAGTCATGCTAATCCTGTCAATAATATGGTGTCTAACTCAATCTCGGATGCTGCTGCGCCTTCTAAGTAAATCTGTGTGGGTCAATGGACTTTCCCAAACTCATCAAGGTCAATCGTGCAAGAGGGGTACTAACTCGATCTCATAGGTGTCAAATAACAAAGTTGCTGGGAGTTTGCACAAGGGAGTGGCTTGACTTGAACAATTTATCTTGTAAGACAGATAGATCCAGTAATGCTTCAATGTTCAAATAATTTTAGTGACACCTGTGGTGAGGTGGAGGCCCAGCAGCCTGATATTTCTTCATTTAAGAACAAAAGGACTCCCAAAAGCTGTCTGCCTCCAGGGTACGATGATATCCAGAGTCCCAATTCTGTCACTGCAGGCCTTGCCAAGATCCAATCAACACATACTAATTGACTTAATCTCACCACACTAAGAGGTGTCAAAGTGTTTTTAAAAGTAGAAAACTTGCTCCTGAAACCCAATTTTTTGAAGGAGGAGTCAAATGACTACCTCGTCTGATGGACGAGTTGATAGGCCTGGACCTCTGTTTCCCTGTAAGAAGGGAGGAATTTTCGGTAAGAATCGGGAAAATTACTAAATAACTACTAACTCGAAGTTCAGTTATTAATTTTCATATATATATATATATATATATGGTTATTGTTGACCGGTTGTAATCATCTAGTGCTAACTCAGCAAGTGAATTTATTGATGGCAATTCTGAACTTGTTCTATCTGTTGCTGTAAATAAATTGCCTATTGTTTAAGCATTATGAAATTTTTCTCAGAGTCCTTGGGAGGGCTCTAACAGGCACTGTGAAACTGTTTAACTGCTCTAGTGACAGCCATGAGGCACTCTGGCAGCAAATATTAACATGTTGGTGAAAAGTTCATGAGGTAGTTCTGACAGGCAGACTGGTGGGCAACAGTTAATGAGGGAACTCTCACAGGTATCACTAACTCTGATTGGTAGCTAACTTCACCTAGTATCCTCTTAAAGAGGGAGCAGGAAAAATCACATAATGCTTTAGGCATAAAGCGTTGACTAAGTCTGGGACTCAGGTCAGATCCAGCCACACTTGGGGTCCCCTCTTGAGGAGCAGCTTAGTATGCAAGAGGGTCCATCCTGAAACTTGTGGCTGAACAGAAGGGCCTTCCTCAGCCATGTATCAGAGCTGTACCTAGTAACGCAGCAAATTGTTACTCACTGTTATTGTATTAAACCAATAATTTGATGGCATTTGAAGGTGTGCCAATTAGGAACAAATTTCTTCACACAGCTGAAATTTTAGAGTAATTCAAAGTTATCTCCCTGTCTGTGTTGTGAAATCAATATTCTGCCATCCATGAAATCATATGCGACTCAGTGGTACTTCTGGTTATGCAAAGGAAGGAAAAGCATATTTTTTTGAGAAAGAAGGGAATCCATAAATCACAATGGAATTTATGCAGAATGTAACTGGAAATAAATTGGAATAAAGTCGAATCTGATCTAAACTAACCTGAAATTAGCATCATTTATACTTAAATGTCCTTAGACTATTCTCATCACTGAGTCATGGTAGTCCAGGCAATTCATATTAAATGTGATGGAATAACAGTTATTTCTATAAATACTAAAACTACAAATATGTAAGTGGTTCCAATCATAACAATGAAGCTTTGCAGACCTTAATATTGAAACTATAAAGATCCCTTGACAAAAGCAGTAGGACATATCTTTTCCAGGTCCAGAACCCTGTTTACTTTTATTTAGCACAGGTTACTTTACTGTTGTCCCAGAAAAGCATTTTGGTTTGTGTAGAGGAATATAACATCTTCTAGTGTATTTATTTATTTTTATATATTTATTTATTTATTTATTTACTTTCCCTTTGAATCTGTTAGAAGACTTTAGAAATTGAGCAATTAGGAAGCTTTACAAGCCAAGAAGAGTTTCAGAACGATATTTATACAAACATAGTAAAAAAATTATTTTTTGTAGAATATTTGCAAGATCATCGTGCTATTAATGTTGCAAATACAGAAGTTACGTAATCATGAATATGTAAAACATGTTATTTGCATTGTGTAGGAGAACTGATTTAAGAACTATTTCTTTGAAACTTTCTGTAGTTTAGTGGTTTGTTTTTTTTAAAGCAAGAGGGAATGCCAATTCTATAAATAATTCTTAGTTTCTTCTTAAAGTCAAACAGTGAATTCCTATTAAAATTTCACATTACTAGTCAAAACTGAATCCAGAAAAAATCAATAAGAAATTACAAACTAAGCTCTGTATAATCTAACTGTAATTTGATGACCATGCTATCGTTTAAAAACGATACCATGGCCTGTTGACAATTCTTATTATTTTGTTTTGTCAAAGTTGATGCAGACCTTGGTTGTCTAAAACTGATCAAAGTGACTATTCACTTTGTATAAACATACTTTTGTCTACACCAGGAAAGCGTATTTTACTCTTTTTTTTTTGTTTGCAACTACTATTCTAATCACAATTGGAGAAAACCAATTTTTGCTGCATATAGAACAGATGTTTAAATTATTACAAAATATTCATGAAATCAAAACTGTGGTGTGATTGATTCTAAACATGGATTCAGGGTCAAGGACCCCACACACAAGGTGGAGAGGGAGGTAACCACAAGTGACAATATACCAGCAAGTGTTACAGACAAAGCAGCATAGGAATCGCTGTGCTGACAGACATGCGAGGAAGCAGAATACTGCAGATGAGCTTTGAATTGTGAAGGAGACAATATATAACAGAAAAAAAAAAGAAATATAAAATAATTTTTCTTAATAAAATATGAATTGTCAAATGTTTTAAAATTGGAAATGTTTTAAGGAGTGATTATAAGGGATGAAAAATGAGTACTTTTATTGTTTCGAAGGGAAGGGAAGGAAAGCAAAGGTAAATATCAAGGCATGTTTCGTATAGACTTTTGTCATTGCAGGATTTTTTTTAAAAAAAGGTATTTCTAGAACAGAAATTGAAAATTTGCTGAGTTTGAATTTTCTACTTTTATACCCATGGAAGTGAAAATATTAAACAATTGCTTCAATTTCTTCTCCATACTGTTTTTTATTTTGGTTTTACAAATCAATTGAAATAATTTTCAGTGTTAGTGGCACTGTGAAAAAGTTCTGAGTGTGTCCAACTAAACTGAAACTTTATTCTAAGTTATTTTTTAGCTGATTTGAAAAAGAATATGCAATATTCATTAGTTAAGATTAATAAAGCCATCTTGGAAATGCGTAAGACTTACTGTTTCCTTTAAGGTATCCTAAGTCTTCATTAAACATCAACACTTTTCCTTCTGGTCTACAAATTATTTTATCTTATATCCTCTCTGTGTTAGATTACTTCATAATGCCACATAGATTTGGCAAGAATATACAAGTGATTAGTTTGTACCGCCTTGTATTCAACAGCATTTGACCCTAGCTTTTCCTAAGAAAGTTTCTTGAATGACATAGTGAGTTCAGGATATTCTAGATCAGAGTTTTATTGCAGTCTGAAGCAGCATTGTCACCTGCCAAATGAGTAGCACATCTTCCTGAACTATTTACATTTTGGCTGCCATGAGAGCTCTGACCCATAGACCTTCTGTTGAACAGTTTCTTTAACAGCTGCTTGCAAGAGTCAGCTGAAACTAGTTGTCACAGACTTGCTACATAAACTAATTTGATAAAGTTCAAACAACTGATAAGCAAGTTCTTGCTTTTGAACAAGGACTGGACAAGGTATCTATTTCACTAAAAAACCCACTAATGAATATGAGGGACATAGCACTGTAAAGTTGCTAAATGAATAGGATTTCTTTTTTTCTCTCACAACACAGAATCACTCTGCTGACACTGCAATGAAAACTTGATATACATAAACAGGTTTGCTTTTTTTGCTAGATAACATGTCATCACATGTGCTGTGTTTATCTCATAGTAGCAAGTTGCTGAGGCAACTGTTCTCCTAGATCTGGAGATTCCCAGCTCCTCTCTTCCTTTACTCACTCCACACACCCAGATCAGCCAATATATTTTCTCTAAAACTCTGTTTGCTCACTCTTACAACAGGCTTTATGATTAGTTTGGATATCGAAAAGGTCTCAATAGTCCTCTTTTCTCCAACCTTTGCTATATAAACTTATTTTAAAATCATCTTGAATGGACAGGTTTTCACAGTTCCTCACAATTATCTTCGCAATTAAAAGGAAGTTATTCAAAGGTACCAAACTGTCTTTTCTGGAAAGTGATGTCATCAGTTCACTAAATAATCCATAGAGCACTGTGGTTAGTATACTCTCTGTCAGTATGAAAGAGGCACATGCAGGTGAAAATGCTTTTATCAGGCAGTTCAGTCAGAAAAGCACAGAAACATTAGTCAGAAGACAATTCTGGAGATTTTGCAGTCCAGCCTCTCACTTGAAGTTATTGCTCACTCTAGATAAAGTCAGATTCTGTTTTCTCTAGCTACGGTCTGAAAACTTTGAAGGATGGAGACAATGTGTTCAAGGGAAGCATTACATTAGTTATATTCTATTAAACAGAGAAGTCATTCCTAAACCAAAAAAATTTATTATAGAAAACACATCAGGATCAGAGCTCCTCTGTGATGATGGTTTTAGAACATCCATGTGTGTCAAACTGTTTCATATAAACTACATCTCCAACACCATCAGTGTATTTTACATCTAAGCTAAAAACAAGGGAAACAATATTTGTATATTGCTTTATCAAACCTTAATGGCTAGATGACACAATGAAATTTATTCCTAACAGAAAAATATTTAATTGAATTGAACTTAGTAATACCAAGTAATGCTTGGTATAAGTAACGCTTATTTATACCAAGTTTGTAATAGTGTTTATTCTAGTTACTACAGATATCTCACCCTTATGACTGTGTAATAATCAACTTGAGGACTTCGCTGGTGTGTGAGTTGAACAGAGGCAGAGTGCAGGAACAGCCACAAAGCCGCGGATAAAATGAAAAGAATAAATTTATCTCCATTACCTCACGATTTGGGGCAACTATGAAAGAGCAGAGGAAACACAAACAGGAACGCAGGCATCGTGGAACTTGGGCCTTGCCAGGAAATATGTGTGTATCCTGTCACTTTACCTGTATTTATTAGGGGAAAGCAGAGTGGTTTTCCATGGTGCTTTGATATTTCTCACAGCAGGACTGGAATTCTAAGCATGTTTTCTATGATGGCCTGAGTTTATCACATGCCTCTGTTACTTAAACACAAAGGGTTCTACTTGTTAAGTACCCAAGACTAGGCAATAAGTAGCATGACGTGTTTTTCTACATCCAAGCTGCAAGATCACTTGAGCATGTTTATAGTTCCTTCTCGCTAAATCTTCTGCTGTATTCCTGCAGCTTGTATCAATATCTTTTGCTCTACCTATTTCTCTGCCTGCTGTATTCTGTTTCTTATCAAGAAACAGATGGGATGCCAGTAGGGTTTCTGGGTCAAAATCCTATATTTAACACTTCCTTAATTGTTTTAGATAGTGTGCTGTACTCTGATGTTGTCCTGAGACTACTGAACGATCAGGTCTCATACTCTGAAAAAAATAGTCTTCTAATGCCGATATACATTCCAGGTTATTTATCTAGCAAAATTTCACAGGATAGAACTTAAATGATGAAACAGTACAAGCATTTTATCTCTGAAGTCTATCCATGTCACTAGGGTCTGCAAACATGAAATTTATTGATTTCATGAACTCTAAAGGCAATTTATATTCAATATCCTGTAAGGCAATATTTAAAAAAAATGGAAAATTTCTTCACCCTTTTTGCTTTTATGTTAAGGAAAACCAGTAACATAGCCACAATAGCTTGCCTGTTTTATATAAGCATTTTGCCTCTTTTAGGAAAAGGGCTAGATTATACAGTGATGGATAAAATAGCTAACATGAGAAAAACACACAGACAAAAGAAACCCAAAGAATATATAATATCAAGGTCTAGTAAGACTTAAGAAAGCATAACTATCTGAATATGTGGCTTCCCTTTGACATTTCCATACAACAAACTGGTATTCCTGTAGATGGAGATTTTGGAAGTATCATAGTTAAAGGAGAGAAAGAGTTACAATAGATTAAAAAATAGAAAAAAAATTTCCATACAAAAGTGATTGTTACAGGGAAGTGATGGTTTGAATAATTTCCAGTTGTATGCATCACTCTTGAAACTATTTTAAAAACTTCCATTTTGAGAGACTTATGACCCACCTAATACCATATAGTGATTATATAATTTAACAATAAATTGGAAGTGATTTAAACAAAATTTCAGGGCAAGTGTGTTATCTAAAATAAAGCTGAACATGTGAAGTCATTATTTAAAAGCAGAAAATTCCTGCCCTGCATGTTCTTTTGTTGAATGTGACAGCACCAATTTTTGATGAAATGATTACACATGGAAATCATTGACAGGATGTACAAATTATAACTGCTGAATTTGATCTGTGACTCACTGGTTTATCAGTGTTGACTGGAAAATACAACCTTTACCACATAAAATATAATACGCACATATCTGCAACTAAGTAGTCAGAAAAGTTAATTGGAAAGAAATGGCTCATTTCAAGCATTTAGTACAAGGTGTGTTCCAGTCCCTCACACACACACCCTGATGATAAACTGGATTTTTTGATCCTCATTCATCAAGGTACATAAGCTCACACACAACTTGAGTAGTATTTTAAATTAAATAAAAAATAAATATTTTAGTGTTTGAAATAAGACTTTTAGAGGCTGATTTGTAAAAAATGCTCTGCAAAACTCTGTTCTGTGTTCCCCTGGGACAAAAAAAAAAGAGAACTTAGATCATAGGTCTGAGTCACAGTATGGGTATTCTTTTCCTCTAACTTGCCCTTTTCACCCCTATTCCTGGTCCTGCAGTCCTGTATGTGTCCTTCTACCGACCTGACTCCAACATTCATTTTGAAACTGAATCAAGTAAGTAAACTAGTCAAATGTATTATTTCTTCTTTTATTTTAATGCTCATTACTCCCACTCAAACTGAGGTGCCAGCACAAGAGACTGCGAGGTGAATACGTAACTCATGGAAGTGGCAAAAAAAGAAGTGAAAATTTAGGTTGGAAATTGTAATTCTAATCTCAAATTCACTGAGTGTCTTGCTGTTCAACTTGAAATAAATTTCAGTACTGAATATCATATCCAAAAGAAGCACAGATATTTTTCCTTGGTTTGATAGGAAGAAGTAGAAGCAATAGCAGGAAAGAGTACGTTATCTTCCATCTTTCAATTAAAATGGGGAAAAAAACGCACCAAACTTTTGCAGTACCTGAAGTAATAACTGTGGAACTGCTGACATATGTATTGGTAGAAGTTCCGTCCAAAGATACCCCAAAGCAATTTTTGGAAATTAAAAAAAAACCCAATTATTTTTGACAGAGTAGTCTTCTCACAGTATGATCACCTCCAGGCTTGTTAAATGAAATTTATTTCAATAAGAGAAAAGAACATATTCTTAGAGCAGAGAGATCTAAAGGATAAAATAGGATGTGTTTACACTGCAATTCCTGTAGTGATACCGTTCTTGATGTTTTCAGTCCATTGTGAATCACAGAATCACAGAATCTTTTAGGTTGGAAAAGATCATCAAATCCAAACACAACACTGCCAAGTTCACCACTAAACCATGTCCCTAAGCACAAGATCTACACAACTTCAGGAGTGACTCAACCTCTTCCCTGGGCAGTCTGTTCCAATGACTGATAATCTTTTTGGTGAAGAAATTTTTCCTGATAGCTAGTCTGAATCTTCCCTGGTGCAACTTGAGGCCATTTCTTCTCATCCTATCACTAGTTACTTGGGAGAGGAGATCAACACTCACCTTGCTACAACCTCATTTCAGATAGTTCCCTCAGCTGCTCCTCATAAGACTTGTGCTTCGGACTCTTCAACAGCTTTGTCGTCTTTTTTTTCTCACATACTCCATCACCTCAATGTCTTTCTTGGTCCCCAAACTGAGCACGATATTTGAGTTGCAGCCTCACCAGTGCCAAATACAGGCAGACAATCACTTTTGAAGTCCTGCTGGCCACACTATTTTTAATACAAGCCAAGATGCTGTTGACCTTCTTGGCCACCTGGGCACATTGATGGCTCATATTCACCTGGCTGTCAACCAGCATCCCCAGGTCCTTTCCACCAGACAGCTTTCCAACCAGTTATCCCCAAGCCTGTAACATTGCATGGGGTTGTTGTGACCCAAATGCAGGACCCAGGACTTGGCCTCTCATACCACTGTCCTCAGTCCATCAACCCAGCCAGTCCAGTTCCCTCTGTAGAGGTTTTCTGCCCTCAAGCAGATTAACTCTCGTGCCAGACTTGGTGTCATCTGCAAACTTAGTAAGGGTGCACTCAATCCCCTCACCCAGATCACCGATAAAAATACTAAACAAAACTGGTCCCAATGCTGTGTTCTGCAGAACACCACTTGTGGCCGACTGCAAACTAGAATTAACCACAACTATTTGCGCATAGCTATCCAGCCATATTTTTACCCAGTGAAAAGTCCAACTGTCCAAGCCATGAGCAGCCAGTTTCTCCAGGAGAATGCCATGGGAAATACTGTCAAAGCCTTTACTGTTGTCTAGGTAAACAACATCCACCTACTTTCCCTCATCCACTAACCATGTCCCATTGTCATAGAAGGAGATCAGGTTAGTTAGGCAGGGTTTGCCTTTCCTAAACTAATGTTGACTGGGCCTACTCACCTGATTGTCTTGTCAGTGTCATGTAATGGCACTTAAGATGGTCTGCACCATAACCTTCCCCAGCAGTGATGTCAGACTAGTAGGCCTATAGTTCTTTGAATCCTCCCTGGATCATATTCTGAGATGACATTTGTAGGATTAAAGATAGAATGATATCAATAACTTAATCGAAAACTAATAGTCTGTGATAGTAGCACTAGGCTGATGCTAGCAAGAATGGTGAGGAGAGAGAAAGAAGGGTATGGAAGAAGAAAAGGTAGTTGAAGGAAATGGAACTGCTGGTGGAAAAATTTTTCTTCTGCACGTCACAGCTTGAACTAGTGATGTTGTTTGAGTCATCCTAGTTCTGTTAATCGTGTAAGATAGTCATATGCTTTTCATCAAGTATGACATTCTTTTTCTACACTGACATGATGAAAATGGCCCAGACTTACTTCTCCTGGACTCTACATTCACTGGCAGTGGTACTATCAACAGGTAGGAAATGATCCTTGATGGTGCATCCAAAGATGTACAAAGAAGGTGGCTCTCACATACCTTCTGTTGATTTGGTCTGTGAAGTCTGGTTTTCATATGGCCGGGGTAAAGTAAAATATTTCATATAAATTATTTCCTAGGAGTTTTTTGTTTCTTATTTTTTTCCTTTCCATTAAATATATAAGAATTCTGGGGTGATGAGACCAGATGTAGACACCTACAAGGAAGAGACAGGAATCCACCTAAGGATCTGTTGTAGTTAAACCCCAATAAATATCTCAGTCCCACATGGCTTATTGTTCATTCCACCTGAACAGGATAGGAGAGAGAACTGGAAGGGTAAAAGAAAGAAAACTCATGGATAAAGACAAAGACAATTCAATAGGCAAAACAAAAGCCAGGCACATAAGTAAAGCAAAATAAGGAATTCATTTGCATTTTCACATTGGCAAGTAGATATTTAATGACCTCCAGGAGAGCAGGACTCTATCACTAGAAACAGTTACTTGGGAAGATAAAGGCCTTAAATCTAACCTCCCTCTTCCTCTTTCTTCCCCTCAGCCTTTATTGCTGAGCCTATTACTGCTGATGCCAAAGTAGCTGGCTCAGTAATATAGTAATGTAGTGGACTAAAAAAAAGACTTATCATTAAAGTCTTTAAAATAAGCCAATTTAATTTATACATACAGTTTCATTTTTTTTTATTTCTGGTAAAAAAGCAACAGATCACAGTAGTTTATTTTACAGTCATGTAATAGATCCAGAAAACTATCCAATTGGTTGCCTAGAAAAGCATGAAGTGAGAAAGCTATGGGGTTTGTTCAGTCTTTTTTTTCTTCCAAGTGGATGCCTTCACCCTCTGGCTGATCCATGTTGGCAAGATCATTTACGGCAGTTTAGTTTATTACTAAACTGTTCTGCATTGCACACATTTAAAAAAGAAAGATAAAAAAAAATTGATTCCAAAAATATTTTATCATGTCCAGAGGCGGTGAAAAAATAGATGCTTTCTGCAAATATGAATGCATATTCAAATATGTGTTTTACGTCGTGGAGCAAAAGAGGAAATATGGGGTATAATTTTCATTACAATGATAGCATCCCCTTAGAAAAGTAATAATTTTTTTTTTTTTCCTTTTACATTGCCATAACTTTAAATTAAAATCTTTTTCAATGAATCTGATCTAAACTGGACAGAAAAGAAGATTTTTTTTTTTCAGATTTCTATTCCATTTGCGAAAATAAAGAATGTCCAATAATACATGCTTCATTCAGAAAAATACGTAATTTACAATAACTGCATCTGAAAAAATGTATTTCTTTTCATGTAACACTTAACAAGAAAAATTATTCTTTCTAAATTGTAACAGTCTAAGAAAATGTGCAAAACTCCCACAAATTCAAAAGAGTCAACGCAATCCTGGCACACTGGACAAATTTTAAAGGGCCCTTCTATGAGGGATTTGTCCCTGCAACATCACTGGCATGAGACTAATAAGTTGTGTGGTATAACAGATTTGCTAGGCCCTGTAGATGGCAAAGAGCTTGTTTTTGCAAAAGGGAGAAGTTGGCAAGACAGAGTGGCACCAGACAACTGCATCTGGTAGCACAGATAGACTGGGTGGTGGTCTAACACTCATATCAACTGAGTGACAGGTGGGGTGAGAAGGAGGCCTCACAGCCTGGTGTTGCTTCAGTTAAGAGCAGAAACACCCCCAAAAACACCCCCTAAACCTTGAAGGCGTGGCAAAAGTCTGAGTCTCCATGTCTGATAACACAAGGGCCAGTCAACACCTACTAATTGACTTCATCCCACCTCACCAAGAGGTGCCAAAAGGTTTTTAAAAAAGCATGAAATTTATACCTGAAAATGCTTTCTTTGGAGCAAGAAAAAACGATGACCGTCTGTCTGTCAGGGTCAATGGGCCTGGACCTCTCTTCCTCCACCAAGAAGGCATATGTTTTTGGTAAGAATTGCATGCCTGTCTTTGTCAGATGTTTTTCCCTGGAAAATAGCTACTAACTTGAGTTTTTATTGTTATTTGTTTTATACATATGTATATATGTATACTGATTGTTAACAGGTTGTAAAGAGTTAAGTGCTAAACGCAGCAAATGTGTTTATCGACAGCAATACAGAATTTCTTTTAATCTATCATTTGAATTAAATTACTTACTGCCTCCAGAATTGCAAAATTGTCTCTCTGATAGGCATTGCGGCAAGTAGCTGCCAGATACCCCATTTGACCTGCGAGTCACAACTATTAACCCTATTCCTACCAGTCTCTAGGGAGGCTCTCACAGGTAACCAGATTCTGACTTGAGGCAAAACCACATAATCCCTTAATCATAAACCATCAACCAAGTCTCGGACTAGAGACTGAATCCAATTGCAGCTATGGTCCATAATAAGAATGAGGAAAATTTCTGAAAATTATTTTTTCTATTTTTCTCTAAAAATTCTTTTATTTGTAACATTTTAACAGTAAATTGTTACCCTAATTGAGTAATCATTGGCCATAGCTGCAGTCTTAAGAGAGACTGAATGCAATGATAAATATTAAGGGTTTTTTTCCAGATATTAACAATAACTCTTCATGTTATTATTTTAAAGAAGAAAAGAGTGAATTAAAAAACATTTCAGAAGCTGTAGAGCAATTAAGATTGCAAGACAGTTTGTACTAGAGGTCTGATTCTGAAGCGAGATTCAGACCAAATTTTCTCCTAAACTAGTGATAGGTAGAGAGATGGATGCATAAACATATAATTAATACTGAAGTTTATTTCCAACCTCACTGCCATGAGCAGGGACACCTTCCACTAGACCAGGCTCCTTAAGACTCCATCCAATCTGGCCTTGAACACTTCTGGGGAGGGGGCATCCACAGCTTCCCTGGACAACTTGTGCTAGTGCTTCACCACTCTCACAGTAGAAAAATTTCTTTTAAATGTCTAATCTAAATCTCCCCCCTTCCAATTTAAAGCCACCCCTGCTCATCCTATCACTCCATGACCTTGTAAAAAGTCCCTCCCAGCTTTCCTGCAGCCCCCCTTCTTGTGCTGGAAGGCCGCTATAAGGTTCCCCCGGAGCGTTCTCTTCTCCAGGCTGAACAGCCCCAACTCTCTCAGCCTGTCCTCATAGCAGAGGTGCTCCAGCCCTCTGATAATCTCCGAAGTCCTTCTCTGGACCCGTTCCCACAGTTCCATATCCTTCTTATGTTGGTGAGTCCAGAATTGGACACAATATTTCAGGTGGTGTCTCACAAGAGCAAAACAGAGGGGAAAACTCACCTCCCTAAAAGACAGGTCAGCAGTTCCCAAGGTCCTCCTTTCTACCCTTTTTAAAAGTGGACACCATGTTGCCCTTCTTCCAGTCACAAGTGACTTCCCTGACTGCCAGGATTTTTCAAATATTATGGAGAGTAACTTGGCTACCACATCAGTCAATGCCCTTGGGGGAATCCTTCTCCACCTAAAGGAAACCCAAAGAACATTTTCATCTTTAAGACTTTATGTTGATGAAATAACATACACTCATATTTATTGTAATCAATAACTGAAAAATAATGAAATAATAAAAAGATGTATTTTTCAATATTAAGATATTTCTTTAACAGTCAGCCTAGCATTCATAACAAGTACTCCTCATTAGAAGAATGAAACCTAGTCTTGTCTTTTTTTTCCCTTAGATACTTTAATAACGAAAGAGACTGCAGAACATGCAAAGATTACATATTAAATATAAATTAAAACATCAATATTAATGCCTCCTGCTTTACGAAAAAACAAATGCCCACAAGATTTCTGCTCAAGTTTCCGTTAAAGCATGGTTTGATCTGCTTTTGGCAGCTGCTGGCTGGCAAAGCCTAGAACAAAAAGCAAGAGGCCTGGAAATACTGGGTTTTATTGTATTTGTTTAAAAAAATATTTTCTTTGAGGAAACTCAGAGTTCACCTATTAAAACAATTATGATGTTGCTAGAAAAAAAAAGAGAGCATGAATGAGACAGGTTTTTTTTCATGTTTTCAGGTTTTCTTTATTCCTAGTAAACTATTTTACTAGAATAGGCGATCAAATCTATTGCCATTTTTGTTCATACAATGCTAAGATTCCCATGATTGCTTCAAAGTGAGCTGGAGAAAAAGTGAGCTGGTTTAAAGAAAAAGGATCATTAATGACTTTCATGATTCTTTTTTTAGCAAACAGCTTGTAACAAATACTGTTCTGCTCCTGTATCCACTAAGCTTTCATTTGATTTGGTGAGCATAGAAGTAATAGCTGCATTACTCTTCCAGCCACACTTAATATTTATGTTGTTTTCTCACTGAGTAAAAGCCATGACATGATGACAGAGAAGCTAGAGATAATAATTTATCATAAAAATGCCACTTCATTTAATATTATTTTCATTTTTATGGTTCTGATATTTTAATATTTTAGTGCTTCTTATTTTTCATGTCCTCATTTATACATTTATTTTCACTAAAAATTTCAACAATAGATTCTGTATAAAAACTTAGGATAGCTTATTTGATTTACTTTTTAAATTAAAACAAAAACAATTTCAGGAAGAAAAGATGAAGTATGCTAATTTTTAGAATTTATGAAATTCATTAGAATAAATATGGTTAAATATTTTTATATTTCTGTAAGGGACACCAAATTGCTAACAGATCTTGTGTAATATGTTAAGTTTATACACATTATTGAATAAATAACATTATTATAAAATTATATTTATTATATTATATATGAAAGCTCTATTACGTATAAACCTATATTGTAAATCATTCATTTCCATATCTTGTTTATTTGCACGTCTATTTAGAAAGTGGGGTAAACATTCTTATTCAGAATAAATTAATTTTAGTATAGAGCAAGATATAAGAACAAGAAATTCCTTTAGTGGTAATGGAAGAAGGAGAAAGTGTATTTGTAACTGTATAATTAGCTTCACTGTCTTATAGAAGAAGATTTAGCTGTAAAGAGTATGAGAACATCTGTATTATGCTGCGATCTGTAAAACAGTTGGTCTAGGTAGAGAAAAGCTCTGCTGCCAGATTTCTAGAGAGTTGTCCTGCCTAGGAAAAAACACTTATATTATGTTCATGCTGCTTCCAAATCTGTGCCAAGAGCAAAGTGACTTTAATGGACCAAGAAATATAGACCAATATTTGCTGAATTTTACAAGCAGCAAATTATTTTGGCAATAAGCAACCAAAGAAGAATAATAGACATGCTGTCATATTCAGCAAAGGTCTTAGTGAAAATTAAGAGTGGGATACTAACATATATTTTCTATCTATTTATTATCCTATTTCTAAGAATGAAGAATGGATGAAGAAGTATTTGAGAAAAACGTAGTTTAAACTTCTAGGTAGTGTGTTCAAGTTTTTTTTGTTTTTCTCTAAGGAAAAGAATAATTAGAAAAGGTGTATATAGAAAGCTCAAAAAGCAAAACAACATTTCAGTCCTACTTTTACCTCAGTGCTGACTTCAAAGGTAGTTTGCTTGTTCAAGCAATACAGAAATACACATGAAATCTGCAGGTCACAGCAGTCATTGTGCAGAGGTTCGCAACTGGAAGTTTTGCATGTTTAATTTTTCAATTTGGCTTATTAAGAAAATAAAATCTACTTAAATGTTTTCTGCTGGGATTCAAGTATAGGATTCCCCATGCTGAAACCACATGATGAAATCAGCTTTCAAAAATGGTCAACAGACAATCAAGGAATGGCTGTCTGACAGTGTCCTCTAACAGACACAAAAGCCACTACATACATAATTGGAAAATTCAAAGTAGGGAGTGCCTAACAAGAGCATTACGTACAAGGAATTTAATTTAATCTTTTATACTCTCTCAGCTAATGAAATCAACTCATTTTCTTAAAAGATGAAATATTCCATTGCACAGTTTCGTAGCCTTGCTATCTTCTACACAGCTCTGTGAGGATAAGTAAATTCTTCAACTACACTATGACTGCAAAGAACTCTGCTGCAAAAATAGTTTAGATCTAGTTAGAGAATGAGACTGTGTGCAGAGGGTAGCTCCATAGGTGTGTTCACACTGTGCAGCCCAGAAATTCACTTCATACCATCCAACCAAACGAGATGGGTTTTTTGTTTGTTTGTGTGTTGGTGTTTTCTTTTTCCCTCAGGTATGGCTTGCAAGACATGGAGTTACAGGATAAAAGCCAGCTTCAGGGAAGCCAATAGGATTCTTCATTGACAATAAAATTTTACTTGTACTCCTTGCAGTGGTCTTTGATGGTTTTTTTTTTGAGTCTAAGAACATTCTTAAAGTCACAATACTCAGAATGAAAATATATCATAAGTTGTTTTGACTTTCACAAATTTCTGCAGATTTCTATATCTTGGAGTTTCATAGGAAAGGTGAAAACACAGATACTAAATATTATTTTGAATATATGTATATATTATTTTTATCAAATTGCATTTGGTACTGTCTCCTGTTCTGAACTACAAGGTTATTAGTGCAGATTCAAACTTGAGTCAAATCATTTTTTACTAAAATTTTATTAATAAAGCAAAGCCAATTTGAAAAACATATCATCGTTTATTTTCTCAGTGTTATTTTTCTGCTGGTTCTTGAAGTTGTCCAAAATACTTTCAAAATATGCACAGAAACATTTCTATTGAGGTCTGCAAGAGTTATGTCCTCTAAGGTGCTTTTCCAGAATCAAAGCCTAACTCCATGCAGGTAAGAGGCAGCTGATGTCTTGAAATAGAAAGCAGTAGTTGCAATGAGGTCAGTGTATATTGTCAGAGAAGTTATTAACAGCTTTCTTCATTCAAAAATTGTGTTTATTATTTTATAATAATAATTACTCCCAAAATTAATAAAAGGTGATTTTTATTTTTGTACATTAACTAGAACTAGTTGCTGTTGTACTTGCTGCCCTTTGTTTTTTTTTTCTTCTTCATATACGGAGAGCTACTTGTTTGACAGATGATTGCTGAGAAGAAGGATATGCAGCAAGGAGACTAATGATTCATTCACAAACAGTTGTATGAAGCTAGAGACTTTTTTCAAATATTTGAGTTCAGGCAATACATATATGCAGTGTATACCTACCAAGTGTTATTGAGTATTTTATATACCTGATATACCATTTATCCACGATTTTACTGCTGTCAGCTATAACCATATAATTCATTTGCTAATATAAGCACGTTAGGCTTTATTTTTTTATTATGAAAAAAATTAATTCAGTCATTATTTTCAGTTCTCCCTTTTATATGGGGAAAAAAAACCCAACAACTAAATATACCTATCAGTATTCTTTGGCTTCTTCTCTCATGTTAATCCTTCCAAAGAAAGGTAACATGAAACAATGTTTTAGGGCCTCATTAGTATACTTAAGAAGTCCCCACTAGTATGCTTTCAAATAAAAATTTCAAATAAAAATAATCTTGTATTTTCTTAACACTTTAGATGATGCACTTCCTGACTTTAATATTTGCCATTTTTCTTCCTCAGCAGGTACTTCTCAAACATTTAGCTTAAGAGTAAATGGAAAAGAAGAAAATTGCGTAAGTTACTCCATGCTATTACAAGTCAATATATGAAGTCCTAAAAAAATAATATTTGCAAAAGAGGAAGTTACAAAAAAGCTAGTTGTGGCTGTTTATTTCTTTCTCAGTCCTAGGATATTGAAAAGAACCAATTAGAAATAAATATTCAACAATGTATCTCAAAGAGATTTTTGATTTGTCAGTGTCTTACACTTATTCGAGACCTTATCTACTGCATGTCTGATTATGAGACATGTCTCTTCCCTTATTACCCAGCAATATTTGTTGTGATTATCTGAGAGTCTTTATACACTTTTTTTAAGAAACTTTTTTGTTTTTCCTGAGAATTTGTAAGACATGAGAGTCAAAGACTCATGTTCACAAAATAAAAAAAAGAAGAAAATGCATTATTATATTTTTATTCTTTAACATATAATCATATAATTCAGTGAGTCCTTATAGATGGAAAAAGAAGATGAAATTTACTTCTGTCCTTTGTTGTTCTTTGTCCCTCTGTTAGTGTCCATGCTTGCAGATTCTCATTCTTACAAAGCAAGTTACAGAAATGTGTCTTGATACAACCATATAAAGACCAGGTGACATTAATCATAATTAAGACATTAGACTACACTGCTAAGAGATCCTAGCTAAATGTAACTAAGCCTAAGACTAGAAAGCTCCTGCAAAATCTGAAATTAATCAGCTGAAAAGTAAACAGAAGTGCTGCCACCACTCCCAAAAGCAGATACTGAACAAAGACACATTTATTTAAAACTGCGTAGTATACATCAGCGTACAGTTATCAGCTTACTGTGACAGTCACAGATTCAGAGTTTAATTTGGATAAATAGATTGGGAAAGAAATGCTGTTGTCAACTGGCAGGTAAGTCTGTTTTCAGTTTACATAAATTGTTCCATCAAATAACTTGCATTGACAGGCTTACGAGAAAATGTGTTTGTGAACTGAGGGTACAATTGGGAACGGATTTTATTTATTTAGATATTTTCATATCAGGTGGCAAAGCCGTAAGTTCTGAAAGTTTATTCTGCTGTTAGTAGAAGCCTAGATTACAGCATGTCTGAGTTGCCTAGGCTGCAGTACAAATAATAGAAAATACCTTGTTTCTTTTAAGCTCTTGCACTAGGTTATATAAGATGGTGGTATTGCTCACAGAATCATTTTCCAGACAAACCAAAATAGTAGCATTGTTGCTTGCTCATTCCTTTTCATTTTCTTTCTCTTCATTTATCTAAATAAACCATATTTATCTTCCACTTTCATCAACTAGAAGACCACAATAAAAATATAAGCAGCCAAAGATTAGGAAAAAATAGAAAACACTGGAATTAATCTTGTATGATTGCCCTTAATATTATTATTTACATGTTATGATACAGCCCGTAATCGTTGCATCACTTGTTCTTAGCAATAATACGGCCTAACTTAGTGAAATAATTATTTTATATTTGTTTTGTTACTATTTGAAAAGGAAATTGAAAAACCACCATTCTGTCATAACGACACCTACTTTTAGTTGCAGAATGAGATTATTATCCTCTGTGGAATCTGGGAGGTAAAGGAAGTTAAAAACATTGGAGGTCACTTTCAAATCATAGAAACATAGAATCAAAGAATCACAGAATGACCCGAGTTGGAAGGGGCCCACAAGGATCAGTAAGTCCAACTCCTGCACAGGACAATCCTATCATTCACACAAATGCTTCTTGAATATTGTCAGGCTTGGCACCATTACTTATTCCCTAGGGAACCTGTACCTGTGCTCCACCACCTCTTCCTAATATCTAACCAAAACCTCCCCTGACACATCTTCGAGCAATTCCTCTGAGTCCTGTCTTTGGTCGCCAGAAAGAGGAGTTCAGTACCTGCTTCTCCTTCTTCCCTTGTGAAGAAGCAGTAAACAGCTATGATGTCCCCTCTCAGTCTCCTCCAGGGGGAACAGACCAAGTGACTTCAGCTGCTCATCATATAATTTCTTCTCTAAACTCTTTACCAGCTTTGTGGCCCTCCTCTGGACATTCTCCAGCAGACTGACTTCCTTTTTATACTGCAACGTGCAAAAAGGAACACAATATTTGAGGTGGGGCCTCACCAGTGTGCAGTAGAGCGGGACAATCACCTCTCTCAATCAGCCAGTAATGCTGTGCTTAATGAACCCCAGGACATGGTTGGCCCTCTTGGGTGCCAGGGCCCACTCTTGGCTCATGGTCAATTTATTGTCAACCATAACCCTTAGATCCCTTTCCGCAGGGCTGCTCTCCAGCCTCTTACTTCCCAGTCTGTATGGACATCCAGGGTTGTCATGTCCCAGGTGCAAAACCCGGTACTTGTCCTTGCTAAACTTCATGTGGTTAGAGATTGCCTAGCTATCCAATCCCTCTGGCCAGATCCCTCTGCAGGGCCTCCCTGCCCTCAAGACTGTCAACAGCTCCCCACAGTTTTGTGTCATCTGCAAACTTGGTTAGTAAACCTCTAGTCCTGCATCCAGGTCATTTGTGAAGCTATTAAAGAATACTGGTCCTAAGATGGAACCTTGCAGACCCAGTGACTGGTCACCAGCCCGATGTGACCCCACTCACTCTGAAACTCTGAGACCTACACATCAAACAATTGTTCACCCACTGCATTATATGTTTATCTAGCTGTATGCTGGACATCTTGTTTTTGAGTACACTACAAGAGGGAGTATCAAAGGCCTTGCGGAAATCTAGTAAGCCTTTCATAAAATGAAATTGAGCTTGTCGGGCAGGACCTTCCCTTTATAAACCCTAGGTTGTCTAGGACCAATGACTGCATTGTCTTCCAGGCGTTTTTCAGTGCCTCCCAGAATAATCTTCTCCCTAATCTTCCCAGGAATTGAAGTGAGACTGAAAGGCCTGTACATACTGGGATCATCTCTGATAACTTTCTTGAAGATTAGGACAATGTTTTAAATCTTCCAGTCAAGTAGTACCTCCCTAGATTCCCAAAAGCATTAGAAAATCATTGAGAGAGGTCTTGCTATGCTATCAGCCAGCTCTTTAGGTACCCTCAGATGAATCCCATTGGGTTTCATCAACTTGTAGGGGTCTACCTGGAACAGCAGATCCCACAAAAGGTCAAGCCCATCATCAGTATTGAAGACACAGGCAAAAAACCATTAAATGTCTCTGGTTTGTCTATATCTCTGCTTATGAGGTGCCCATGCTTGTCAAGTAATGAGCCAATGTTATTTCTGGCCTGCCTTTTATTATTAACATATTTGAAAAATCCCTTTTTATTATGCTTCAGAGTGCTTGCCGGCTTCAACTCTAATTGAGCCTTGCCCACATGAATTTCTGCTGTGAAGCAGTGAACAGCATCCCTGTAGTCCTCCCATGTCACTTGTCCATGTTTCCACGGGTCATACATCATCTTTTTATGCCTCAGTTTGAGTAGAAGTTCCCTACTCAGCCAGGCTGGCCTTTTGTCCTCTTTGCTTGACTTCTGGCATTTTGGGATTGCTTAGTCCTGTGACCAGAACTGATTGACGCCAGGACCTTCAGAAGCTTTTTCCCAGGGACCTTACTAAGTAGTTCCCTGAGCAAACTCAAGTCTGCTTTTCTCATATCCAGAGCTGAAGTCTTGCTGACATTTTTCCTCTGGTTGCCATAGATGTTAACTTGACTGCTTCATGGTCGCTGTGACCAAGTCAAGAAGGGCATCTTTCTTCATCGGTTCCCTCAGCACCTGTGTCATGAAATTATCATCCACAGAGTTTAAGAATCGTCTGGACCTGTTTGTCCCAGCTGTATGATACTCTCAGTTGATATCTGGCATATTGAAGTCCTCTGTGACGACAACGGCAGATGACTTAGAGGCATCCCTTAGTTCCTTAAAGATCAGCTCATCAGTGGTATCATCCTGGTTGGATGGTTTATAGCAGACTGCCACAATGACATCTGCTTTAATTGTGTGGCCCTTGATCCTTATCCAGAGGCTCTCAACTGTCATTTACAACTGCAAGCTTCATGCATTCCAGCCCTTCTTCTATATACAAAGCTGCTCCATGCCTCGCCTGCCCTGTCTACCCCTCCTGAATAGCCTGTAACCATCCATCATGGTACACCAGTCACAGGATTCATCCCATCAGATTTCACTAGTACCAGTAATGTCATATCTTTGGTACTGGGCCAAGGCTTCCAGCTCCTTCTGTTTATTCCTCCTGCTGCAAACATTTGTATAAAAACACTTCAGGTGTGGTTCATTGTGCCAATCCCCCTGTGGAGCAGGCTGTACCTCACAAGGACGCAGCTTCTCAGACTTTGCTGTCCCATTGCTCATCCCAGACTAGCCTGCTATCGCCCCTCTCCCCCTTCAAACCTAGTTTAAAGCCCCTACTGCTAGCTGCAATTTCAAACTCATCAATTACCTTTGCATTTTGACTGTCACTAGGAGTGCTATTCCCCATTTCCATTGAGGGGGCGTCACTAGTACACAGTCCATCTGAAAGTGGAATGCCATTCCCAAGCTTTATTCTGTTAGGTTTGGTATTGTCCCCCTCCCCATTCCAATCAAAACCACACACCAACAGCAGTATCTAGATAAAGCTCTGGGAATCATTTTGAGGATTACAGTAGAATACGTGCTTATAAGACTCATCCTCACCAGCCTGTTTTTCTCATATATAAACGGTTTTCTTATGCCATTTGCAGTGTGTCTGTATTCCTGATATTTTCCACCCGTAGGCTAGCTCCTCAGGAGCAATAACCACATATGAGTTTACTTAGCCTATCCTTCCCATGAGGTTTCATTGATCTCCTCCTGGCTTCTAGTCCTAAATCTTTTTAACCATGTAATAGTTGTTTATCTGTTGTAAATTTCTCCTTCCCCGCCTTCCACTGACCACAGTTGGCTCTCCCTCTCCAGGCTAATTATTTGCCTGTAATTACTCTTCTCCCTACCCTCTCTATTTGTCAGGTCTACCAATGAGATTAGACTGTTTTTTTCAATCAGTTCCAACTCACTGGCAAACCAAGTCTGTGGGGATGACCAGCTGGAAAGCAGCTTTGTGGCGAACACCCTGGGAATCCTGGGGGACAACAAGTTAATGGTGAGACAGCAATGTGCCCTTATGGCCAGGAGGTCAATGGTATCCTCAGGTGCATTAAGAACAGTAGCAAGCAGGTTGATGGAGAATATCCTCGCCTTCTCCTCTACCCTAGTGAGGCCACTTTTGGAGTATTGTGCTCAGTACTGGACTCTCCAGTTCAAGAAAGACAAGGAACTACTGGAGACAGTTCGGTGGTGGGCCAAAAAGATGATTAAGGGATTGGAGTGCCTCTTTTATTAGGAAAAGCTGAGAGACCTGGAAAAGAGAAGACTAACAGGGGAACATATCAATGCTTATAAATATTTAAAGGGCAGGTGTCAAGAGGATGGGGACAGACTTTTTTCAGCGGTGCCCGGTGATAAGGGGCAATGCAGCTAAACTGAAACACAGGACATTCCACCTTAACATGAGAAAAAACTTCCTTACTGTGAGGGTGACGGGAACAGACTGCTCAGGAAGGCTGTATTTGTCTCCTTCTCTGGAGATATTCAACATCTACCTGGACAGGTTCCTGTGCCACCTCCTGCAGGTGAACCTGCTTTAGCGGGGGGGGGGGATTGGACTAAGATGATCTCCATAGGTCCCTTTCAACCCTCACCATTCTGTGATTCTGTGATTCTGTGTCATATGCCAGAGCCGTACCTGGGAAAAAATCTTGTGAGGAATTTCACTGTTCAGTCCCTCTGAAAGAACATATGAGAGCTGTTGTATCTCAGTGGTTTATCAAATCCCTAGTGGTACCCAGTTCTTCATGAAAAAGAAAATAGAATGGTCCTCACAATGTTCTAGACAGATGTCAAGAGCTTTATCAGATGAAATGCCACTAAATCTTTCTTAACACTGAGGAATATGTTTTCCCTACTGTTCTTCATGAAAAAAACAGTAGTGAAACTGATGAAATTTTCTGATGGGATTCAGGCTTAGTTTTATGATCAGTATGGACGTATTTGCTGAGATAATTAAATATTAAACCAGATATAATTAAGTGGATAGTTACTATCTGTACCCATGTGTGAGTGTGTAAATCAAATATATATTTTATACTAGGCATAGTTCTAACTCTGATTTGGCATTCATTTAATCTAAAATAATGACTTTGGACTTCCACTTGTCTGTCTGTCTGTCTATTGATCTCCTATCTATGTTATATTTATTCATAATATGCTGAAAAGAATTACTTCCTGTTCCCCTTTTCCTACAAGTTTTTATCATTCTTTGTTACAAGTTCATATTCTTTATTTGTCTTGTTCGCGGAAAGATTAAGAACATAAAGATCATAAAGTCCCATGAAAATGTATTTTATACTCTGACTACAGCTATAGCTGATGCTGGTCCCATGGTTATCAAAAAAAAAGCAGAATCTAACCAATCCTCTTTGCTATAAACAAGGTATATAGTTCTTTTTAGATTACACATTTACTGAAACCATAGTCAAAAGGCAATGTTATCAAGGAAATACTGCCTTTTGACAGATTCCCTAACACTGTAGCAAAATTTGTAAATGGGATGTCAGAGTACTAATTACACATGTGTAGGTCAAATTCGTACCATGCAGCTTTGGAAACTTTGCAGATATTTTCAGTGTGACTATTTAATTTTCAATTTTATGTGAAATGCAGTGTTGTAAAGCAGAAAAGACCTGTGAAAAATGTCATATCAGTGTTTCAGAGTCCTTAGGAAAAAAAAAAGCTTATTACCCACTTTCTCAAAGGTATTGTAAGTCTAGCCAACTGGTCTGTGTAGAATAGTCTAGCATACATGATACTAGTTATACATATATGCTTAGAAAATTGGGCTGAAAGCCAGGAGTGCCAGCCAGATTTGACTTAGAAAGTAAAACTAATAATTTAAGGTTACTGGAATGTTCTGTAACTGGACAAAAATACAGAAAAACTAACACCTTAAAACCAAATTTTGCCAACATGTCTATGAAAAGCACAAGTGTATTTATTTCAATGAAATTTATAACTCTGGACTGTCAAAACAAACCATTCAGAGAGTTTGCTTTGATAGCATGAAATGTTTCAGGTACACTTAAATGTATTTGCTCATCTAGTATTAGTATCATGATATGAGTTGAACAGAATATATAAACATAATATTTTTAATTTACTTTTCTTCTATAAATGGAATTCATTTGTGTTAGCAGTTGGAAATTTTTCAGAAATTTCATATACATTTCAAAATTCTATGGAAGAGGTTTATGAGGAAAGGTAGTATATTTTAATCTACTGATTTATCTTATAAAGCATATTAGTTCTCCAAACTGCATGACTTTATTCTTAATCTACTTGTGGTTAATATAATTCTTTACCAAACCTCTGTTCTTTTCTTTTCTTATGTTTTATTCAGGAAAGGACTGAATTGGTAAGAGGTAAGCAATCTTTCCATAGGTATAGCTCTGAAAATGTATGTTTTAGCGAATGCACCAGGAATTTCAAGAAGGATGCCATTTCTCATCAGCTACTAAAGCATCTGCATTGTAAATTAAATCCCAAAGAAGGAGAATAAGCCTCACAAATGCATCCTGGTATCTCAGATCTACAACAGCGGTTGCATTTTCAAAAACATCTAACACTAGAACTTTGTTCATCGATGTTACCTTGATTAAAACACAGTTAGTTATAACATGGTTTTGTAATAATTATATACATGTATGCATATGTATACATACATATGAGTGTTTGTACACATATACACTTGAATGCATATAACCAAAGGTGTGTCTGTGTAAGTTTTCTCTGGAATATCTTTTAAATACGGTGCCCTATATAAGGCATGCCCTGCTGTACAGAATCTGTTATTCATTTTAATAAATATAAGGTCACAGCCACCTAAATTAATTCAATTGATTTATCTTCAAAAGTATATAATCTCTTGGAGAGCAGGAAGTCATAAATATTTATATCTGCCGGAATTATGCCTTAAAATGTTTAAGAATGAAAGAGAAGGTCAGAATGTAACAGATGAGAAATTGTGAGAAAAGTTAGCATAAATAAACCATAATGGAAAAAAATGAAACAAGAAATTAATCTTGATTCAATATCACTATTTACCACCACAGCTGGTATATTGTATTATAGTATAGTATACTATATTGAATTCAGAGAATTTAACTATATGGACATCAGAACTAAGCTTTTTTCTCTCTCTTTTCCATGTATTTTTTTTATTCGTGTGCATGATTTGCATTTTTTCTAAGGCAGTTTCTAATAAGCACTTGCGAAATGGGGAAAAGGAATATTTGTCTGGTCAGCATGGATAAAAGAATTTTACAGTGTAGTTTTATAAAAATTACATGGATCTCCTGTACAAGATAATGGAAAAAAAATACACAGAACTGAGGGGATATGGAAATTAATTAATTTTCTACCCAATAGAAACCAGAAAGGTCTGTACAACGATGGTGGAAATTCATCATGGGCATTCTCTCTATTTGCATCAGATGCAGCTTTACTGGGATTGTTATTCCAAATATGAACACAGAACTGATCTGGCATGTTTACTATGATATTAAAGCACTGGCTAAACAACAGACAAGTCAATGGAGAAACTAAAGGTTTATGAAACCATATAATAAAAGTTGGCTTGCTCAAATAATAGAAATAAGAAATTTGAAAAGAACAAATATCCATGGCCTAATTTTTGACTGGCTCTGGCTTTAGATCTGAAATAATATGAAGCTCATTTAAAATCAGAAGAACAATCAATAAAGCTGTTTTAGCCTTTACATTTCTTAACTCTTTCTTATCAATTTTTTCCTACTTCTTTATACGAAGTATTATCTCTACCCAACTGGGTGTACTTAGATAACCTGGCTGCTCACCGTATCTTTTATATAATTTGAATATCTTGCACAGCACTTTATGTTACAAAATAAATTAATCAAACTAGTTGGGGCTGGAAAAAAAAAACACATTTTACAGAAGATATGCTTTCTATTATTTGCTTTATTTTTAAAAGAAAATTTCAATACTCCAGTTACAATGATCAATAGACTAAGACCTTTTCTGTCATAATTTTGTTTTGTATAAGAGTATTACAGCTTTTCTTTTGTTAAAAAGTAGTTGTACTACAAGTTTTTACAAGATATTATTCTAGAAATTCAATTATTCTCCCAAATAAGTTTTTTTTCTGTGAATCTCTCTTTTCTTTGATTCTCCTCGATTCTCTCTGAACTTCAGGGGAGGTTTAGATCAGGCATTAAGAAGCATTTCTTCACTGAGAGCATGGTCAAACACTGGAACAGATTCCCTAGAGAGGTGGTGTCAATGTTCAAGAGACGTTTGAGCTATGTAATTAACAACATTCTTTAACTTTTGGTCATCCCTGAAGTGGTCCCTTCCAACTGAAGCTATTCTATTCTATTCTATTCTATTCTATTCTATTCTATTCTATTCTATTCTATTCTATTCTATTCTATTCCCAAGATTATGTCTCTTTTAGAAACTGAATCTCTTTAGATCATGAAGTATCAGTACTCCCATCCCTGAAGTTACAGTTATCAAACACAGAAATACGCATTTGTTTTTATAACTATTCTTTAGAAAGTTTTGGAAAATGACAGAAAGTAAATTTTCTTCTTATGTCTATGCTCCCTTTCATGAAAGGCAAAAGTACTGAATCTTCTCAATTAAGCTACTTTGCAGTCACGGAGCCAACTCTCAGTTATGTAGGTAACTTCTATCCGTAAGTCAGTCCTTACACCAAGATGCTTAAGGATAATTGCAATAAATAAGAGTTACAGAGTTTGGTTGCAGGCAGTTAACAGTAAACAGCTTTCAGACTTTAAGACATGTGGAGTGAGGAAGAGGTAATAATTGTTAAAATAAAGGTTTAATTACCTATGTTTACATTTACAAGTGGCAAATAAGAGAAATTGTACTTTATATTATTACTTTTTTTGGATTCTGATGGTTCATTCAGCTTGCATCTCTCTGTGACCCTATCCTTTGGTTTCTGGAACAGACCATACCGCAATTATCAATAGTAAAACACAGCATTAATAGTGTTCTCTGGAGAATGATTTTTTCACTTAATTATTGTAGTACATTGGAGAAATTAAAAAAATCTCAGTTAATCCAAACAAATTTACAGTCTTCACATTTATTACTTACCCTTAAAACTCAATACAATCTATTCAAATATTAGAATATTCTCATTTTTTTTTGTTTGTTAGGCATGTTATTACATATGCAATAAAAATAGACTGGTTTTTGTATCTTTCTTTCGTCAGAGTTATTTTTTGTTGGTATCTTGCTGGCATTAACAAGTTGTTTTTTAATTTCTTTTTGCCTTATAAAAGGCTATGCATGAGGTCCCAGATACAGAGCTGAAGGTAAACCAAATCATTTTTATAAGAAAAAAGAGGGATGAAAGAAAAGAGAGAGCAGAATTAGAATGAATGGGGAGATAAAAAAAAGAGCAAAATATATGACACTTTATTTCTTCCCTCATAAAATAAAAAAAAATATTACATTGACATGCCTTCCAACATCCACTTAAGCAAACAGAAGGAAACATATGAGCCAAATAAACAACTCCCAAACCAGTAGTATTTTTGTTTTTTAAACTAATCCTCTACGCCATTAAAAACAGTCGACGAGGTTGACAGGCCCTATCTAACCAGGAACTGAGCATTCTCAACTGATTGATTGATTTGTCACATGAATAATAGTTCCCCTGACTTAGACTTTTACATTTGAGCTACCCATTCTGGAGTCTGTGTTAAGAGAGACATTATTTGTGCCAGTAATTGATCTTGCATTATACTAATGTAACTCAGTATTAAATTTTTTGCTCTGCCAATGAATATACTTTGTATGTGTCTTGCAGTCAGGATCACTTAGAACTGAGAATTTTGTATAGTGCTTTCTCTTCATCCATTTTAAACCTTCTTGAACTACATAACCCCATATGAGCTACAAATTAAGTCATTAACTATGAAAAGGAACATTTTAATGGGACCTAATTACTTAGAGAGCTCATTGAATTTCTGCCCCTGTTAGCCTAAGAGAATGTTTCATTTTTTAAAAATTTAACCTTTTTATTGATGATATTTTCTGTAATGTCTGTGTTATTATAGGCCATAATCATGTCATTTTATTATGCCACTTTCAACTGGAACAATAAAATACCCTTTGCAAATGCTAGACATGAAAACTAGGGCAATAGACATATGTTGACTTTATTCTGCAATGTGGAGACATAAATTGTTTAGGACTGTCCTCAAATAAGACCTGAAACTTTTCCATTTCATTACTGTCTTCTTCCTTATTTAAGGCTGTTAAAACTTAACTTTCTTATCTTTTTAAGTTTACTATAATCTGTCAGTTTTATTTAGTGGAAGAAATCCTCTTATGTTTCTTTTAAACATAGAAGAGCCATTTTTCAACATGTTCAATTATGATAGCTCTAAGAGAAAGTCACAGCAATTTGAGAGTCTCTTAATTCCATGCGCAGAGCAAAGATCAACACTTTCGTATTTGAGTGCCTAACATTAGAATATCAGAGTGCAAATCATTTCTTCCTGGTTTTATCTCATAATAAGAACAGAGCTTGTTCCAATTAGACTGGAGAAACCAGCTGCAAAACCTCCCAGCCGAATCAGTAATCATTTTGTTCTCATGTCTTATTCTTCTAAAAATTTCATATTTTTTCATGTCTCCAGCCTACATATTTATGACAAAAAATAGGTGAAAACAGTTCAGTAATACTCAGTAAACTTTTCAATTTCACTGTTTATTTTTGAAACACATTAAAGTTCAGATAAGGAATGTAAAAGGCCTTAATATTATGTAGTTTATTTGGATTTAATTCCTTAATTCTTACTTGCATTTGCATTGACTGAAAGAGTGTGCTGATATGCAGATTTCTCATAGTAATCAGACAACTATTTAAAGTGACTGTTTTATAGCAACATAACCAAAAAGCTGTGAAATTGGCTTTAAATAGAATAAGCATCTGTGATTGTGATTTGTCATAATAAGCTGTCAGGTGTTTCAATAAATGCTAAGTATTCTTTCACCATGGGAAATATATTTCTATCATGTTGCTAGTTATCCTTAGCCAAATAAGATTATGTAACACAAAGCTGTGATATACAAACTTTTCTCAAAATGGAAATAGAGCAAATAAAATAAAATATTGTACAATCATTTTAGTATTCATATAAAAGTATCTAGGAGAGCCATAGGAAATATTCAGATTTACTGTGTCCAGTCTTACACAAAATCCATAAATGCTGTACAGGCAGCAATGAGTATAAAAAGTAAGAAAAAATAACCTCCAAGAGAACAAATTAACATCTTATAACATAACATAGCCTACTATTTTGTTTCAGTATATTTTTTCCCTGCTTTTTTTAATTATTCTTCTTTCCAGGCAATATATTCTTAGCTCATCAAGAAAGCTGGGATGCTCATTAGACTAGAGTTTTCAAACCACTTCATGATTGGGTAACTCATCAGCTATACTCAAAGGCTGTATTTCTTGTCCTTTACTGGTTTTCATTTGTACCAAAGATCAATCTAAGATGCAATTTTAAATTTAGAGGTCGTTAATGACAAAGTGATTTTGAGTTTTTTCCTCAAGCATATTTCTGATTCTTTTGGGACATTACTAGCGACAATAGATATTGAGAATATAGGAACTTACACAATTTACACCAGAAATCATCTACTGTGTACTGGGATAGATCAAATTTATTCGGGGCATGTTCAGTTTCCTGAGGCAACTTCAGAATTCCACAGAGTTGTTTATTTCATAGCTAGGATCTTCTGAATACGAGTGGATACAGCTGGATTTGATGATCTTAAGGGCCTTTAAATACTCAAGGGCACCTGAATTGGAGTGGACATATGAATGCTTTTCTAAATATATCAATCACGTTAATTGTGTTCTTAGATGAAAGACTTTATTCAACATTACGACGCAAACTACAGGCGATCATCATTGTCTTCGGAAACACCTGAAGGACAGGCATAACAAGTTAAAACATCTCTGTGGCACCAGTTGTCCATGGCTAGCTGATTGAGTGGATGTCTTTTTAATGGCAGGATTCAGTTCAAGTTGAAGGCCTAAGATGTCCACAAAAATACAAGGAGGCTTTTCTTCTCCTGGAATTGAGTGTGATTGAATCAGAACTGTTAACATAGCCTAGGTGATGATTCAGTTGACTACTTTTCACAGGCTATGCTGAGAGTCCAGGGCAATTCAGTTACCCACATATAGGTGTTTAACACCAAACGAGATATCCCCAGGTATCAATGGTATGTAGATGTCTTGAAAATATTATAATACATTGATCAGCTGGGCCCGTGTGGCTTCTCAAATGACACAGAGAGCTAAGCACTGGACAAGAAGACATTTTTTAAAGTGATAGGTGCTATTTACACAATTTATTAAAAAAGATTTCTTCTGATGTTCTGCAGTACAACCCATTAATATCAGTTGCCCTTGACAGAAGAAAGCTTAGCGTACATGAAAATAAAAAGCAAAAAAAATAATAAAAAGAAAAATATAATGCACAAAATCTGAATGACAAGAGAAAAACTATTCCATAGTAAACATTAAAAAAATGCCAACATTTCAGAGAACTACTCTGTAGGTATTACTGAAGGCTTTCTGGCATCCAAGGGGGAATCAACATGAAGTTGATATTGCTCTGTTGGGAGCTAATAATTGTCCTAAACCTCATGATTTCTGTTTCCCTAAAATGCTTTAAATGAAGAGGGCTCAAGTCCAGCAACTCCTTTCCCATTGCAAATCTAAATTCTCACATATTGTGACACAGCTGCTTGACACACACCAGCGGGAATCTCGAAAACTGTTCATTTTTACAGTATAGGTCCTTTGTGAAAGCACAGGGATAAGAGTAAAAACGGTGGCACTATAAAGAATAAACATGCTTCATGTGTTTATTAGTTTCAAGAGAAAAAGAAACCCAACCCAAAGCAACAAAACCACTGAAATTACTTTTATGACAAAACCAATGAACTTTCTACATCTCTCATTTACTATTAACTTAAAATATAAATATGTCCTAGGAGGCCTTGTAACCATGTTTACTATTCAGTCATACCTGTCCAATCTTTGCCCTGTATAAAAGTAAAGAGAGACTTATCATAAAAACCCCTTTATTTTTAATAATGCTAAGCAAGATTTATCTGCATCCCCTTGAGAGCTACATCTCAAACTGGTTGAAGCAGTAAAGTCACATTTGAATATCTTAAGTCTGACTTTTAAGAAAATGAGTAATTCTATACTCACTTGCAGCTGGATAATTGACTGTTCTGCTATATTAAGATACTGTTTTCAACTTATGATCTCAAGCTTAGTAACAGGTTAGCTTAAAGCTGACTTCAGAGAATAAAAACAGCGTTTGATTAGATAAATCCCATGACACTTCAAAGCATACAAGGCTTCCATAGCAGCTTCATTAGTTTCATTATCTGCGAACAGGATGTGAACCTCTTGGACAAATCTGGGTAAGGTCTGACCTAGAAGTGGGCACAACTGGGAGTCTTTTATGTCTATTCCTTAAAATAGGGGCATTAAACTCATGGCCTGCAGGCCAAACCCAGCCTTCCACTTTGTTTTATACAGCCTGGCACCTTGTTTCTAGCCGGTGGCAGCACTGAGGTCCTTATCTCTGCGCTCCTGCCAGTGCTGGCCACGTGTGCAGAGTGTGATGCGTGTTACACTGCAGGAGCAGGAGAATGGCTGGAGCCAAAAGTTTGACACCTCTGCCTTAAAAGAAGTTTTGTGATATTGTTACCACTGATTTAATGGAAATTGGATTAAATATAATGGAACAGATCAGAAGATCAACAGTATAGAAACATTAGGAAAAATGATCCATTGTAAACTAGGAGACTGTCAGCTAGAAATAGTGGAGAGGAAGAAAAATCTAGATGTAACAATAAGATAAGGGGTAATATTTTTAAACCAAAAGAGGAGAAGTTTTGACTACATATTAGGAAGAAATTTTTCATGATGAGGGTGGTGAAACACTGGGAAAAGTTGCCCAAAGAGATGACAGATTCCCCCTCCCAGAAACATTCAAGGTCAGGATTGATGGGACTCTGAGCAACCTGATCTAGTTGAAGATGTGCCTGCTTATGGTAGGGAGTTGGACTAGATAACCTTCATGTTCCCTTCCAATCCAAACCGTTCTATGATTCTATGATTCTATGCACTAAATTCAAAGTTTGTTTCTATGACTTATTGCATTTCAGTGTTGCCAAGAAAGATCAGAACTCTTAGGGTTATTGTACAGGACTGTGAAATATTCTGGAATTTATTCAGACCAAAAAAAATCAGTAAAATTTACCACCATTGACCAAGATGTTCTAAGAGAAAAGCTGGTTCATTTAGCTTAGCAGAATCTATGCAAAAGGAAATGTGCTTGGTTTGTATAAATATATCATAAAGGTAAAACAGAAAATCTATCTAACACAAAGAACTATGCTGACATAACAACTGCTTTTCCATAAAATATTAATTTAATCATGCAATTAGAAGGTTTGTAACAATCAGAAGGGTAAGGTTGTGGAAAAAAATCTGAAAGCAACAAAGAAACCAAATAGATTTTAAGATAATTCTCAGGCTATTTAAGTTAATATGAGTATTTGGGCTAATAGGGAAGCAAACAGTGTTCATATTCCCTCCCCCAAGTTTGCATTTTCACTACTTAATGCTCCACTGCAATACTGTTTCCTGCAAGTATCTGCTGACAGAAACCCCTTTCGAGAATAACTACAGAAAATACTGTAAGTTGAACGTAAATAAAATTTAACTTGTGATTATGATTAAGATAACTATCATTGAAGGTAGTCAAGTGTACATAGGAAATAGAAGCTATTGATTTTTTAGATCTCGATCAATAGGATTTGCTTTTTAATTTCTATGTAATTATCATGGGATTTTACAGCAGAAAATAAACACAACAAATGTGCGAACACTCAAGGTCTGATTTTTCTTTATTATAAGATATCCAAATAAAATATTAAAAAAAATATTCCAATTAAGTATTTTAAAACATGAGCACTAATCAATTCAATTCCTTTGAGAATTCTATCCATCCTTTTTCTGTGTGTGAAGTGTTGCTTGTGCTTTTAAGAGTCCTTTATTCTTCCAAGGAATTTGTGAGAACTTCATTCATGAAAGTTCAAGTAGATCTGAGTTTATGAAGATGGTTGGGATAAGCCAGGGCCAAGAGTTTATTGAATTCCTTGGAACAGTCTGTGTTGTAGCAAAATTTTAGAGATTTCAAGATGTCTTATTCCCCTTCAGCCTTTGGATTTTCAAAATTTTATAGATAACTATGGAAGATATCTAAACAATGACTTTTTTAAACAGCGATGTGCTCCAGAAAACAGCAAAAACCTCTTAGGTTTACAGTAGCACAGCCTAGAAGGTCAAAAGAGTTTTTCTCGTATCTATTTTAGCATGTATGGATGCAAAATGGGTTCCTGCTTATTTCTATGACATTTAGTGGCAAATTGGTTTCTGTCCACTGATCTGAACAGAACTGAAGAAAGTGGCGGTCCTATCTGTAGTGTTTCTAACCCTTCTTTTAGGCCCATTGTGAACAGATATCTTAGGCAGTAAAAAATATAATTTGATAGTTCCAGGATAGAATCCCTTGTTGCTTAAGTGCCCTCTAGAGAATGATAGAAATGATGATCCACTAAAAGAACATGGTGGAATTGCCTATTTTACCACATAGGATTTGCTGGTACCATGGATATTCTTAGCCATGAAAATTAAAGATAAAAAATTATTTGCAAAATTGTTCCCTAATGGCTATGCTTTGCATAATTTGCTTTAACTTAGTCATGCAATGATTCTTGAAAGATTTCGGATGAGTGTAAGTTCTAGTTTTATATTCCAGTTTAGGTATAAATTTCCTGACGTGCAGTTTCTTTTGTTTCAGAATGTCTTACCTTTAATCAAACCTCACTGCCTACCAACTAGTCCATAAATCTTGAGAGATCCATTCCAATGAAAGTTTTAACTTTGCTGAATTTTTGTGAGAGTTTTCATGAAGTAGTCAAAGTGGATGTCAAGACAGCAAAACACTAGAATCTTTGTCATGTTGTATTAAATATCAAGAAAACACAAACAGAAAATTAAGGTAGAAGATATAAGAGCTGAGAGTCCAGTGTTTGTAAAGAAGAAGCAACATGTGAAATCAAAATATCTAGTTGTTTTTCCAGCTGGCACTGAAAGTGGCAAGCAAGGTAAGTTGAACAAGAAACACAGTACTTAGAGCACTGTTTGGGGTTTTTTTCATGCAGACTGCAGGTTTTCAGTCTGTCGTTAGCAGAAAGTGATTAATATGCAGCCCCCTAGAAGTTGTGTGAACAAAAAAATAACCCTTTGCTTTCTACTCAAAGTACTCTTTCAGAAGGAAAAAACCCTACAACAATAATGGCTGCTTCCTACATTAATAGTAAAGGTTAATGCATGTTGGAAATGACAATGGCTCCCTTTCATCACTATTTGGCAATTTTGATTATGAAACACAGCAATGGTGAAGAATATTCTGCTGGGAGGAAGCAGCAAGTGTTAGTATGATCAAAAGACTGTTAGAAGTTGGTATTCACTGCAATAGATAGCACAGTTCTCCAATGTGTATCAGTTTATATTGTATCAGCTTTGGGAAAAATTTCATGTTAATTTTTCTTTTCTCTTGGTGAATAACTTTCTGATGCCCACATCGGCCTAGAAATAGTGTGAGAATTAAAGTTTGATGATGATGTCATAGAGCAAGTACATGCTTTAAAACAATGGGTCGAAGTAAAAGTTTTCTTTCTTTATACAGTCTGCTGCACTTAGCAGCAAGAAAAGAAGGCAAAAAATCTAAAGTAGAAAAGGGAAAGTTGCAGCCCACAAAGCCAACCTTGTCCTGGGTTGCATCAGGTGAAGTGTGATCAGCAGGTCGAGGGAGGTGATTCTGCCCGCCTACTCTGCTCTTGTGTGAACCCACACGGAGCACTGCATTGTGTTCCAGAGTCCTCAGCACAGATGGGACATGAGTCTGTGTGAGTGGGTCCAGGGGAGGGCCACAAAGACGGTCGAGGGCTGGAGCACCTCCACTAAGGGGACAGTCTGAGTTGGGCTTGTTTAGCCTTAAGAGGGGAAGGATCCTGGGATACCTTATAGCAGTCTTCCAGTACTTAACGAGGGCCTACAAAAGCTGTGAAGGGGCTCTGTATCAGGGAATATAGTGATAGGATTAGGGGTAAGGGTTTTGAGCTTAAAGAGGGTAGATTTACGTTAGATATTAGGAATAAATTTTCTGTGAAGGTCGTGAGGCCTTGGAACAGGTTGCCCACAGAAGCCATAGAGTTCCCATCCTTGGAGGTGTTCAAGCCTGATCTAGTGAGAGGTGTCCCTGCCCATGGCAGGGGGGCTGGAACTTTATGATCTTTATGTTCCCTTCCAACCCAAAGCATTCTTTAAATATTGACAGCTTGCACATATAAAATATGTTATGATAATAACATTGAAATGTTAAGACAAAAAAACCTGGCAGCTGACAAGTAACCCTCCAGTATCTTTCCTTTACTGTTTTGTTTTGAGGTTTTGTGTGTGTATGTGCTTTGAGACCAAATTGATTCTATGTATCATTTGGAATCCAGCAGAGGACTTTAAAACTTCTTTGTGCTGTGCTTCTTTTATAAATGGTACAGGATGACTAGAGTCTTAACTGGGGGAACTGCCTATTAGCTATAGGGAAGCAGAGAAAGGTTTAGCTTTGGTTGAGAGAGTTTGAATTCATTAAGTTTTCTCTATAGACTTTTCCCAAGATTTTTCCCAATGAATCAGGAACCTGCTCTGAATCAACCAAAATGTACCCATTTTTCTTCAGGTTCTTAAAGAAAACAAACAAACAAACAAATAAAAATGAAGGGACAGATATCATCCTACTGGCCAAAATATTATTTTCTAATAATGAATTGGGAGATTAAACCCTCTTCCTTTTTTTAACTGGGCATTGTTGTCTGATAAAGTAAGGCCAGAAAGGAAAGTTAAATTTGTTTCGAAAGCACGTAAGGAATATAGGATCACCCTCTTTGCTGTGGGACAGTTATAAATATGTGAATGCTTAGCAAAGGCATTAGAAAGGCCTCTTCAGACATCAGTAAAGAAACAGGTATTGTTTTATTTTGATAACGGAACCTAAGAAGAATGAACCTGGATCTGAATTGGTTGGTCAAAGGGGCAAGTGTAGGGAGCAAAGAGCTCTTGAACTCGGAACTGAAAAATAAAATTTATTTCTTCTGGAATTTATTTTTTGTTGTGTTTTTGTTTGTTTGTTTGTTTAAATAGAAAGCTGAGATTTTAAATATCTACTGTGATGTATGTTTACTTTCATTTTGAATGTAAGGGATTTCCTAAGCAGAAAAAGAGACATTAAATGAACTATTTAATCATTCATAAAATATCAATTAGTTCTACAGATGCTAGAATTTCATCCAGCTAAACAGTTTTGAAACCGATACACTTGCTGCTCTAGGTTACTTAAATACACAAAAATTTGATATAATTCTTTTTAGTGAACATTTAGAAAAAATCATTTGAATCTTTTTCACATGTAGTGAAAATTACTTAAGAGCTGATAAAATAAAAACACAGTCTCTCATAAATGCAAGATCTGTCCTCTTTTCCTTAATGTTTTCAAACTTACCTGCTTTCAGCTCTTGTTATTTTTATCTCCAGAAACAAAAAATAGCAATTACTAATATACTTGATGAACAAGAAAGTACAAGGAAAGGTTTGTCTGAAGGTGTTATATATGTGTGTTACAAGCATCAAGTGAACTATTTTAACCAGTTAAGTGTGCAAGAAAAGAGAAGCTCTCCCTCTTCAATGTGTGGAATTAGAGAACCCCTTTGGTATTCATTGTGCAATTCTCACAGAAACTGAGATTCACCCATAAAATTATGATTAAAAGACAAAAAGAAAATCCTGAGTTTGATGAAACAGTTGTAAAGCAGGTATTAATTTACGGGGTCAGGATTTAGCCTGAACTCTGCGTAAGGCTACATCTGCGCAAATAAACCACAGTAGGAATCATTCCTTGGCTCTGTGTCTAACTGACACAAGTACACTCATGCTTGCAGCCTAAACATATTTCTTCACCAAACTGAATACTGACATACCTAAAACACCTGTTGGGAACAATTCCTAACTATTGCTGTCCACTGAACTATGTGCTATTTCTGTCAGTGGAAGTGTTGGCATAAGTTAATGTGGTGACAAAAAGCACATTAAGAATTCAACTGTACGGAAAAGTGTGAGACAACATTCAAGCTGTGATTTATTTTAGCAGGGTAAGGATAGCCTAAGTGTCTATTTTATTTCACTATCAGGTAAGTCAAATTCCAGAATGAGGATTCATGAGTTCAATTCAAAGTTTATGTTGTTTCAAAGCTTATGTTTTTTCATGAGTCTAAAAATGAATAAAGAGACTTTTTGAAGCACTAACAATGATCCTGGTTTTGCAGCAAGTTTTTACCAGAAAAGAATCTCATAGGGCAGATTTGTCTAACCTAATTTAGATTAAAATAGCATCCATTTCTGACCTAGTTATCTCTAGCAAAAATGCAAAGAAATAGATACACTTATGGTGTAATTTTTCCGGTATTTTAGACACATGTTAGGATGAGATCAGTTTTGGAAGTGTCTATATCTTTCCGTTGATTCTAATGGGAAACTCAGGTGTCTATCTAAATTGTACACAGCTACATTTGGTCAGACAAATACTACTCAGAGCAACCTGATTTATTTTCCTCTAGTCTGAGTCCCAATTAAGGATAAAGAATACCGCAGACAATCAAATATTCACTGTTTAACTGTGTCACTTGTATCAGATCTTTTATTAATGTATAAAGAAAAAAGTTTTCCTTCTTTAAACCATCCTGAAAAAAGTATGATTTAAACAGAGAATTAAACATCATGTTCTGAGACAGAATCAGTGACCTGAAGCAGCTCCCTCAAGGAAATCTTGGAGCTTCCTTATTAACTTGTCTTAACAACATACAAAACTAAAAGGAAATATTATTAACATTTCATTTATCATCCAGTCATATTCTAACTGGATGTAAAATCAGTTTCAAGGGGAACAATATCTAATGCAGCTTTCGTAGAATAGGTGCAACACAGCTTCCCACTTTAGTAATGACAAGCCATTGATCACATTTTGCTGGATAAAAATGCACTGTACTGTTTATTCTTTAGCGATAGTTACAAACAAGAACTTTTTTGTACTTCTACTTTATATGCGGAGCTGTCAAATGAACTGAATGTTCAACTCATGCGTATCAAGCAATTAATGCTCTTTCTGAAGCAGGAATCCAACAGAATGCCCAACAAGAAATGTGTATGCAGGTGAAAAAGCACCCAATGTGAGTTAGGTTTTCTTCCCAGCATCTTGGAGATACTTTTTTCATCTCTGATTTCTAAAATCAGGGTAAGAAGAAAGAGTGTATCTATCTCAGGTATTTATTCAATTGTCTAAAATTTGCTGGGAAATTTTCTGGTAGGCAGAACAAAAATACAGATCTTTGCAAAGGGTTTAAGTGAAGACAGACAAGTAGAGATTAAAGGCTAATGTAGGTACTATATTCAGTATGAAGGGATGACAAGAAAATAAAACGGTAGATATTGGGTGATAATGGATTACGAGCTCAGAGTATTGGTGGACTAGACGGTCTTAACAATAAAAATGAAGGGTGTGAGAAAATTAGAGTTGTATAGAACAAAGGAGAAAGGTAGGAAGATTACTGTGGCTGTTACATTAATAGATGTCTAGAGCTGCGAGGTTAAACCAGATCTCAAGAGCTGCCTTCCAATGAAATGATTCTCCGCATCTGTGTTTCTGTCTTCTCCATTTTTTCCTGGTAGGTCTCATGGTGATAAAGATTTAGAATATATGTATATAACTGTATATGTATTAAAATACTCCTAAACAAAAGGAATTTTTTTAACATGAGCTCTTTTTACTTAATTAGATATGTGCTTCTTAATGAAATACTGCCAAACACACAGGCTGCATGCCCGAGTGCTGACAGTAACTAACATGTTCCCTTGTTATGCTGCAAAATTATGAGAAATTTCTACTTAGAGAATCTCTTTTGTTCCATCCTTAAAGATACAGCAAGAGATGATGATAAAAGCTGTCACTGAGGGTCAGTGCCTGTAAGGTTTGAACAAGGCTTTTGGCATGGTGAATTTCATCTGTCATCTGAGTACTTTTGCTGTATTGCAGCACCAGATTCTTGAATCCATTATCTAAAGCACATAGGCAATAGTTATCTCTGGTCTGTATCTACTTGACGATCCAAGGGAATATTTTATTTTATAGTGTATTTCTATAATAATGCCCTCTATAACCTCATATTCAATGAAAATTTAAAAAATGGGTTTTGGTAGTGCTTATAGACATATGATTCAAGCATATTAAATCACTTATGGGTAATTGAGAACTTCAGATGGAGTAATGTAATACATGAATATGAATAGTTTAACGTGGAGAACCCCATTAACAATAAACAAGTGATTCTGATTTTCTGACTTCATGGCATATTTTAGGGGCTTGTTAATGTTGCTCTAATTCTGATTTTGTACAGGGTTAAATCTTTCTCAATGTTATATGCTAAATAGAAAAAAAAATCTAATCCTAAGAAATAACAAATCTGAAAGATGTATGTGTTAATTCTATTGTACATCTCTCAAAGTTCATGAATAATATATCTACTCAGGTTCTTTCAGATGTTTTCAGATTCATTGCACAGAAGTTTCCCTGAAGTGTTTTAGCAGTCATGTTGTGACTCTTCTACAAAGAAAATTTGATGAAATCTTTCTTTCTGTGTCAAATAATCAAGCTAAAAATATGTTGTTTAAGTACCTCAAAACTTAGAGACTTCTAAATATTTGTGACTTTCAGCAGGGTTATGAATCAAATGTTCTAACACAAAAAGTGATGACAAGACTATATAAAGGAATTTGCTGTAGTAATTGGAGAAAATCAGTTCTGTTGTTTCAAACAGTGCATGACATTTCAACAGAAGTTATCTTTTTTGCTCTTTGAACTGGATTCAATGCAAGTCTCCATGGAGTCATGGATTTAATATAAAAGTAACCACTATAGCAATGTAGCCTAAATTCAGATAGAAATCAAAATATAACATTTCAACAAATACTTCTGGCATTTGAGGAAATTGCTTTTCTCTGTTCTACATGTGAATATGACTGAGACAAGCTCCCTATGCTGATATCTGAACTACCTCTAGGTTTGCAGTTGTTGTTCTTTTTTTTTAAATCACATTACGACCAAAAATATGTTTCATTTGACTTAGAGCAAGTCAATAAAATAAATATATTAGATTTTTGATTTAAAATGCTGAATACTTCTAAAAAGTAAATTGAAGGAGGGAACCAGTATACTATGTGAGTAATAATATTTGGTAGAATATTTGCATAACATAGATTGTAGTAGACCTTTGACAGTCTGTATGACCCTTCATCATGAAGCAAATACAAGCTCACAACAAAAGGCCGAACATGATCAAAACAAATGGGAGCAAATGGGAGATGTAAATGGGTGACTGGAAGGAAAAGGCAAGGAATAAATCTGAATAAATGGAGATGGATGGGCCTGAGCAAAATGGAAATCAGGTAAGAAATCTCCTCAAGAAAGAAAGCGAAGAATTCTTCAAGGTTTCTTTTCCCACAGAAACTAGCAAACAATTTCAGTTATCGGAAGACACTAAGAATAAAGGAAGATTATCAAGCAATAATTGTCAATAAAGATATGACTACATCAAAACTCATCTCACTGGGCGCTTAATAGTCCTCAGATTGCAGAACTGTTAAGTTGGAAGAGTCCTCAGATCATCTAGTCTAAACCCTCTGCTTAAATTAGGGACAGCTAGGGTAGGTTGCCCAGGACTAGATCTAGTCAGATTTTGAATTTTTTTTTCAGAAATAGACTCTGCAACTTCTGTGGACAACTTGTTCCAATGGCTGACTGCCTTCACAATAAAGTTTTTTATCCTGTGTTCAGATGGAATTTCATGTTAAGCTGTGCTCTCACCTGTAGCATCACTAAAAAAAGTCTGGCTCTTTCTTCCTCGTCTCTTCCTATCAAGTAATGCTTGAAGTTCTGAATGGCTTCCTAAGCCACAACTTTGTAAATTCTTTAGCTTGAACTTAATATAGAGGGCAACATAAAAATATGAGTTTTCTTTGCTAATTTGTTGTAAACAGATCCTTCCACAATAAATATAACGCAGGAAGAACTTACCAGGAGTAAATTATTCCCCCCCAAAACACAATATCAGTATTCAGATTTCTGGATGCAATGTGAGTACTTCAGATGAGCTCAGAAATGTTTTCTAACCATCCATTATGGAAAGGAATTAGAACAAAGCAGCTGAGGAATGAAAACTCTGCTCCACACAAGTATGGATGCAGGACTGGCGTCATTAGTAGTCCCAGTGCAACACAGCAGCTTTTTCCCAGTCTCTGGGATTCACCAGAGTGCATGTGGTGCTCCCAGAGTGCCAGGGGACATTTGTAACAAAGACACTTAACACAAGTGGAAGGCATTGCAAGCTTCTTCACATGGCAAATAAGATGGCCTCTGCTATTTTTATCTTGTTATAAAGAGATGTGGTCTGTATTGCAGAAATCAGACGTTGGTCCCATGGCCTGGGTTGCAAGTAGTGTTGTCCTTGCCAGGTGTGGACTTTAGAAAACTTGTTATCTGCAAACAATACAAGTGGCTTAAGTGTGAGATTCTAGTGGTTATTCCTTTACACACACATATTGGAGTTGCTTTCATCCATGGACTGTCTTTCAACAGAAGAAGATAGAATAGCATTCTTAGCTTTACTTGTCTGATTTTAATGATTTATAAGACGCTTCTGGATAAAAATCATGTAATTCTGTAAATACTGTATTGCTTTGCATAAATTATTATTTATCATAATTACTAGAGCATAAAGGGAATATAAAGGTGGCCAATGTTAGGCAAAAGGCACATATTCAGAAAATGATTGAGAAACTTCTGAATCTCCAAAATGTAGTATATTCTTCTCTCAAAATCTTTACATTAGTGCTTGATGCCTTTCTGGGAAATGTAACAGTGTCAAAGCAGCCACACGTCTTAAACAGGAAAAAACAGAATAAGCTATACTTACTACATAAAAGAAGAGATCAGGTTATTTGATCTAATAACAGTTTTTGTTCACAAAATCTATTAATTTCTTTGCACCATTTTAATAACCTAAAAATTAATCAGAAAAAAAAAGAAAATATTGAACTGAAAATAAAAACAGCATTAAAGATTAATGACACAATATTAGGGATAAATTAGAAAAATACCTAAAATGAAGTGTTAAATCTGTACTTTTTCAGATTTCATTAGTTCAGTTAATTGGGTCAAAGACTGACTAGCTTTAACCCAAGTAGAATGCTGAATGGCTAGAAGTGATTTCTGAGCATGAAGCTTCATTTTTTCACAGTTATCATAACAAATAACTTGAGAATGCTTCTAAAAATACCTAAACATTTGTATGACTACGCAACTAATGCAAAAAGAGGAATGTAAGGCACCAAGTATGTCTTTAGAATGCTGAAGGTTGTGAACAAAATGACAAAGATCATCATCGTCCATCCAGCCTTGTCGAAATGTAGAGGATAAGGTAATATCTCATGGGAAAAAAACAAGTATTCCCAAAAAATCAAAATGGCCTTACAAAGCTGAACTGGTGGTTCATCTACCTCAATATTCTACAGTGAAGAGAATGAAATGATAATTTTCTCTCGTAGTTTTCGCTAATTTATGTTTCAGGGACTTCCTGAACCAAAGGCCATGTTTTGTATTTAACAGCCCAGAGCAAAGTTTGAGGTTTTTTATTTATCAAGCTATATTTGAACTCATACACATCTTGAGCATTTACAAGTTTCTCACCAGTTATCTTTGGTTATATTCTGATTGGATCGAAGAAAAGCAGATATTAGAGTCATTACAAAAGTCACTGATATGTCTGATATACACAATCATATAAAGACTAAATACAACTGTATGTGCTTTGCATGCTATCACCACGCTGTCCTTATTTCCTCAATCTCAAGCTCACTTCCTGGTTAAGAATGTGTAAATCTTGCAAGCAGAGAATGGTTATGGAAATACAAGCCAGTTATCCTCTTACAGATGTGTTCTACTTACTAGTGATGTCTGATATTAGATGGATAGGTAGACTATCAATTGTTTGGAAAACCCTGGACCTTGGGATTCAAATGGTTGTGATTAGTGATACGAAGTCCAACATTTAGCTACTTACTAGTGGTGTTCCTCAGGTGCTGATACTGGAAATAAGAAGGTTTAACACTTTAATAATGGACTGGGTAATGAAACCAAATGACTATTAGCAAGTTCATAGATGACAGCAATTTGGAAGATGAGGACATACTGGAAATCACAGCTGTGGTATCTTGACAGACTGGAGAAATTGACTGACAGGAGCTTTATGAAGTTCAATAAAAGCAAATGGGGAGTCCTGCACCTGGGATGGGATAATGCCCCACGGAACGTTGAGGGCCAGATGGACAGAAAACAGTTGTGAAGAACAGAACCTGGAAATTCTAAAAGACTACAAGCTGAACATGAAAAAACAACTCATGCTTCTAGCAAAGGCAGCTGGACATGAGCCAACAATGTGTGCTCATAATGCAGAAAGCAAATCAAATCTTGGGAAGTATCAAAAGAAACAGGGATAGCAGGTTGAGGATGGTAAATCTGACCTTCTACTCTGCTCTGTTAAGACCCCAGATGTAGCCCTGCATCCAGCACTGGAACGCTCAGCACAGGAAAGATATGAACCTGTTAAAGTGGGTACAGAGGAGGGCCGCAAAATGATCAGGGGGATGCAACACCTCTGCTATGAAGAAAAGCTGAGAGAGCTGGACTTCTTCAGCCTGGGGAAGAGAAGACTCCAGAGGGACTTTATTGCAACCTTTCAGTAATTAAAGTGGGCTTATGAGCATGATGAGGAAAATCTTTTTAGCAGGGTCTGTTGTGATAGGAAAAGCAGTAAAGTTTTTAAACTAACAGAGGGTGGATTTAGACTAGATATAAGGGAGAAATTTTTTACAGTGAGGTAGGTGAAATACTGAAAAAAGTTGCCCTAAGCAGTGGTAGAAGCCCTGTCCCTGGAAACATTCAAGGTCAGGTTGGACAGGGCTCTGAGTAACCTGATCTAGATGGAGATGTTCCTGCTCACTGCAGGGGCATTGAACACTTAAGGGTCCTTTCCAACTCAAAGCATTCTATTATTCCATGATTCCATGAAAAGACAGGATACATGACTACAGTACATTTGTTCAGAATTCATCTGGTTTAATAGTATTTCTCACATTACTCCTGAAGATAAGGATCTGAAACTTAAAACTTTATTAGAAGCTTATCAAATGATTTATCTCATGATAAAGTCTACTTATACCAGTCATGCAAATGTGAATCAGTCACCCAACTAGGTTGCAATGTCATGTTCACGATTTTGGGATTGAAGCACCGAATATACGACAACAATAAAGGTCTAATATGCCTTTCAATAAAATAAAAATTTTGCATCAATTTCATGGTTTATGGATCATTAGCCTGTTGCCATTGTTGACCTTTATTGATACTCTATCTTACCTTGTTTAACTATAGAGATACAAGGACAGACCATTAAAATTTTCACTCAAAAGTGAAAGGTGAGATAAGCATAAACATTTTTGTAGTATACATTAAATCTTTTTTCAAAGAACAGAAAGTCATTCTGAGTGCAAAAAAAAACTTCCCCCTTTTCCTCATCCCTCTTCCCTCCTTTGGTAAAGGCCGTAGGCATTGTCACTAACAGTGGTCACAAACTCAAACCTAACTCAAATCTTGACCTTACATCATATTACTAAGCAGAAGTTTCAACTTATCCAGAAGGAGTAGTCTTGAGCCTGGAATTTTCCAGTGTATGTATTATCCTCCATTTTTAGTATGTAAGTACTCTATCAAAGATTGCCATACTCACTTAGATCTTTTTGATTATCATTTAGAATGCCTTAGTTTCTTAAAATATATTTTCCAAATAGTTCTAAGGGTAGACCCCTTTCTAAACTGAACAGCAGTTTTGAGGTATACTGTGAAAATTTCAGAAATGATACTCATCAAATAAATAATACTCAGCAAAGGATGTAACTTTATAGAAATAAAAACAAATGCCTTGCTAAATGTCATCTTAATTTTTACTTCATCTGCTTTAAATTTTCTTTAAATGTCTTTGTAAATAATTTTCAGATATTTTCATATACTAGCTAATGTTCTTTTTCCTAAAAGTCTCCAAGTTCTTTTAACAGAGTTGTACTAGTTTCATCAAGGCTTTTATTATGTAGTTCCTGATTAATACAAATGCAGCTGAGAATCTTTATCTATCATCTGAAGGGAGATTCAGTGTGTCCTTACTTGTATCACTGAACACAGCCTGAGCTATGTATTGTGGTAAGGTACTGAGAGCTGCAAAAATGTTTTGAACTAAAGACAAGTTTTTCAAACTTGTGATTTTCATATCTCAGATCCTAGCAATCTCGCTGTTAACCATCCTGTCAAGACGTTGTATTTTTTTTACCAAATGTAACATCTGCTGTGATGCCTAATGAAATTGTTTTTATTTGCTTAGTCAGCCATAGCAGTTCATTTATCTTAATGTATTTACAAGTAATCTACAGAAAACAGGCAGAATGTTTTTGTGAAAATAGAAATTAAAAATAAATATTTATTTTTCTAATTAGAGTTTCAGTTTAGGGAAAAGATCCCTATATAATTCAGACCTTGTATTTATGTGGAAAATGATGATTGATTTTAAACTATATGAAATCCTGAGTTCTTTTGAGAATATAGACAATTACATAGGTGAAATGTTAAGTAGCGTGAAAATACAGATGCTTAATGTCACAAATAATTTAACATTGTTTCTGACAGTGCTCTTTTAAGCCTTGTTCAATATCATTTGTGAATGTTAGATAATAAAAAGTCTAACACAGATTCCCTTGGGACTATTTCTTCCACTAAGGAAATGGATCATCTATTTTTTCCACACATTCTGAATGAATTACCAGTGCACCAGAGGACCTTCCTTCTCATCTCACATTATTTTTTTTTTCCATAAAAGCTGTTTTTCCTCTTAAAAACGTCAGCTATTAGCTACCCTGGCTACAACTTGTGATTCTAACCACAGTCTTACCCTGCTTATCTTGTATGGCCCTAATCTATATATTTAACACATGTAACTTCACACTAAGATGTTTTCTCAGATATCTAAACAAAAATTAGGCATTAATGCTGCACCTGAAGCAGGCCTGGAATCACAGACAGATGAGGAGATACCTAGGAGCAGGATCACACAAGGAAAGGATCAACTGTGCACATAACAGAGGAACAGACAGCTGTGGAGTGGAACAGGAACATTGAAGAAAGGAGGTCACCAGCTCACATTGCTACTTATATCACCTTCTGAGGTTCTGACACAAGTTTCTTTTTTCATCTTTTGACTCATATGGGGGATTTCTAGTCTCCAAACCTTTACGTTGCAGACAGCCAGAAGAGTAACTTCTCATTTTTACAAACTTCTTCAGTATACTAACTCCTTGGTCAAAGAACATCAACCTGAACAACTCTCCGCTGCACCCATTCTAATGGATAAGTGTTGTTAGAGTCTTTGTCAGTAAAACTGGTTGAATAGATGCACTAGTTAAACAGACTTGCCTAGAATCAGCTTCATACTATCAAACAGAATGCATGCAGTGGATGGAAATGGATCATCACGTCCTGGGTCTAAAAAAGTGGGAAATAGGATATCACTAGGAAATCATGACAAGGCCATTAAAAAAGAAAAAGTGGGAAGAGTGGAAAAGGTCTGTCAATTCAGTTCTGAGAGAAAACTATTTTAATAAACAGAGGTTTATTATTAACTGAAAAGTCACACTAACTCTATGTTTAATTCATCTATTAGAATTGATAGCAGTAAGAAAGAGATGACGCCTCCTAAGGAACTTGAAGATATTCGAGTTCATGGGACCTGATGAGATGCATCCATGATTTCTGAGGGAACTAGCAGGTGAAGTTCCTAAGCCACTATCCACCATCTTTGAGAAGTCGTGGCAGTCCAGTGAAGTTCCTACTGATTGCAAAAAGGAAAGTATAACTCCCATTTTTTTATACATGAAAAAAAAGAAAGACCCAGGGAACTGCAGGCTGATCAGTCTGACCTCTGTAACCAGGAAGATCATGGAGCAGATCCTCCTAGAAACTCTGTTGAGGCATGTGGAAAATAAGGAGGTGATTGATGACAGCCAACATGGCATGACTAAAGGCAAATTGTGCCTGACATATTTGGTGGCCTTCTACAATGGGACTACAATGTCCCACATAACACTCCTGTCTCTAATCTAGAGAGACATGGATTTGATGGATGGACCATTCAGTGGATAAGGAATTGACTGGATGATCTCATTCAAAAGTTGTGACTCAATTTCCAAGTGAAGATCAATGACAAGTGGCGTTCCACAGGGTTTATTATTGGGACTGGTGTGGTTTAACATCTTTGTCGCAGATATAGACAGAGGGATTGAGTTCACCTTCAGCTAGTTTGCTGATAACACCAAACTGTGTGGTGCAGTCAACCCCCTGGAGGGATGGACTGCCATCCAGAGGGACCTTGACAGGCTTGAGAGGTAGGACTGTGCTAGTCCCATGAGGTTCAGCAAAGCCAGGTGCAATGTCCTGGACCTAGGTCAAGGCAATCCCAGGCATAATTACATGCTGGGTGAAGAATGGATTGAGATTAGCCCTGAAAAGAAGGACTTGGGTGTATTGGTGGGTGAGAAGCTTAATGTAAGTTGGCAATGCATGTTCACAGCCAGCCCAGAAAACCAACGACATTCTGAGCTGAATCAAAAGAATTGTGACCATCAGGTCGAGAGAGGGATTCTGCTTCTCTACTCTGCTCTTGTGAGACCCCACCTGGAGTACTGCATTCAGTTTTGGAACCCTCAGCACAGGAAGGACATGAATGTATCAAAATTAGTCCAGAGGAGGGGCAGGAAGATTATCTGAGGGCTCGAGCACTTCCCATAGGACGATAACCTGAGACAGTTGGGCTTGTTTAGCCTGAAGAGGAGGCTCTGGGGAGACCTTATATCCACCTTCCAGTACTTAATTGGGACTATAGGGAAAGTGGGAAGGGAGTGTGAATATCAGTGATAGGATGTGATTTATCAGTGAATATAGTGGTAGGATGAAGGGTAACTGTTTTTAAGCTGAAAGCAGGTTGATTTCTATTAGATACTAGGAAGAAATTTTTTACTGTGAGCGTGGTGAGACATTGGAATAGGCTGTCCAGAGAAGTGGTGGGTGTCCCATTCCTGGTGATGCTCAAGGCCAAGTTGTATGAGACATTGAGCAACCTGACCTAGTGGAAAGTGCCCATGGCAGGGGTGCTGGAACTAGATGATCTTTAAGGTCCCTTCCAACCCAAACCTTTCCATGATTCTATGATTCTAAATAGCTTGTTCAATGCAGATAATCGCTGTATGATATGAATTGTAATGACTGAGACATGACTGAATTTCAGACCTCTTGCAGCACATCTGTGGTTGATGCTTGATAGAGCATTAACATCACCAAAAAAAGTAAGGGATAGTCTTGTTTATTTGAAATTACAGAGGGGTTTGCTTTGTTAAGAAAGTCATACTCAAGATATAGATCCAAAGTAATGAGTAACACCTCTGCTTAAAAAGTAATGGTAATGTATATTGCCAGTATCCTTCTTTGAGCATCATTATCATACCTACTGTAGATGACGGCTTTGTGATGTTGTGGTACAACAGTTTTGCAGTTCAAACATTAAGGAAAGCTTCCAATAAATTATGTACACCTTGAAAAGAGTAAGTATTCTTTTAAAGAAAATAATAAATTGAGTAAAATCATGATTTTGACTGCTGTTAAAGTATTAATGAATTATGATACAATATGCAGAAAACTTTTCTTGAAATAATATTTTAATGATTATATACACAGATACTGGTAAAAACTTTTAAACAAGCAGCCTTTCTTTTTCCCACAAGGAGAGAGATCTGACCAAAACTTCAATAAGTAGTTTCGTGTACCAGATTTTTAGGATCAGACTTTCCTGAAAAACCAAGAAATAGTGGTTGGGATTTTTATGTTCACATTTTTGTACTAGAGAAACTACCATTCCCATAGTTTATGTGTTTTTCATATGAATGTCTAAAATAATATTTTTATTATATTAACGTACATATATAAATAATGAAATACTTTTATTAACTCTGGGAGCTTGTTAGTTTGATTCTCAAAGGAAACAAAACAAACATTAAATAAGTAAATGAGCTAATTTTTCAAGTGCTGCTCTCAGATCAAGATCTATGCATTCCTCTTTAAAACAAAGCAATCCTTGAAAACATAATATCTAGCAAAGAAAAACTGGAGGGATATGATATTTAAAAAAATTAAGAAGATATAAATTTGTTCATGTTGAATTTATTTTAGATTAAAAATATAATAAAATCCATTTTAATATTTTAACACAGATATTGATTTTTTTATGGAGAATGAAGGAAAAACTGTATTTAATTTTGTTAATGAGACAGATATACTAAGTCACAGTGCTGTAGCAAGTCTATGTATTCAGACAGATAAGCTCACTTGAAACAAGAAGCATGCAAGTCCTCAAGGATGGCAGAGAAATTTAATGTTGTATAGGATTAGCTTTTTGAGCGCACACTGTGGATGTCCTGAGGGTCTCATATGTCACGTATTTCAAACTTCTAATATCCTCATTTAAATTTCCTCAGACTTAACAACAGGCCCTAAAGTCAGAATTTGCTATTTAGGGAAAATACAAATACAATAATTATCAACTCAGGACTACCGTCAAAGACAATGAACATACATAGAATCATCCTGCTAGGTCCTTTAGGAATTAACAAGAATAATAAAGGAGTTTTCGCACATCCTTGTACTGTTCTGTGAACCAATGCTGCTAGATAAGAGTAAATTGTCCAGATCGGTACTCTCTGCAGGTCAGGCACTGCACCAATACAATTACATCTTTCACAGACTGAAGCTTCCTTTCATCCATGCAGTGTTAGGCTCAGTTATAGGAAAGAGGTGCACTATAACTGAAACACCTCTAACCTCAAATTGTACTCTGGATTAGAAAAAAATAACCAAATCAAACCAAACAGAAACCTCCTCTTGGTTAATATATGTTTTAACATTACTTTCTCTAAAAGATATCCAGAACATTGTGCCTATTTTAAATAAATGTAAACATCTACTGAGGTTTACAAGATAACTGAAAAAGATCAAAACATTTCAGCTTTTAGTGACCCAGTATAATGCTTCATGGGGTCAAATATTTTAAGCTAGACACAAGTTTTAGGTGTTTATTTGAGTGGAGATATAGCATTAAAAGAAATCCCCAACATTCTGAAAGCCTGCTAACAAAGAAGAAAACATTTTGGTGTTGTTTTATTTTATTTTGGTTTTTTTTTTCTGTTAGGTGTTGTACATTAACATCATTGGTCTAGAAAATAATGGTATCATAGCAGTCTATGAACATTGATGCATATTCAAAAAGTGTTAAAGAAGGAAAGTCTTGAAAAGATTCACCATGATACACCATAATCATACATATCCAAGACCTTTAAAGATTAAATATTTCCAGATTTTGGGGTATGATGTTCCTTGTCAATACATTCTTGAGGTGGGTCTAACAAGCATTCTTGAGGTGGCTCTAACAAGAATGTGTGTAAGCAGCAAAAGAGGTTCAGACCCTCACTAATTTGAGTGGGACATAATCTTTTCAATGCTACAATGAAGCATTTACCTATCTCAGGAGGGCTGTCTAAAAACGGCACACAAAATAGCCTTTGAATACAAAGGAATGTAGAGAAAGTGTGTGGGAACAGGTGAGTCTGAGGGGTAGTGAACAAAGAATACAAGAGGGGAAAAGACAAGAACATCTGGAGGAACTGGATGCAGACCTGGAACTTCAGTAGAAATCGAGCTGTTAGTATTATAATCATGGTATTCATCTGATAGCATGATATTGATTTGATATCAGGTAATGCACCTGGTAATTTCACAATAAGTGAATTTGAGGATATACTTAAAATCATTTCATATCCAAAAATAATTTATCAGGAAGTTGTCACCTGCCAATATGGCAAGTCCACGTAACTTCGATACACTTTATTATAAAGACCACAATCTCCACAACTTCATATCTCTATCCTCATACTTTCCCTGTTGCTTGGAAAATATTGTATAGCTTTTGTTGCTTAGTTTAGGTGTTTCATATAATCACAGAATCCTTTGGTTAGAAAACATCTTTGAGATCATGAAGTCCAACTGTACATGTCCACTACTAAAACATGTTCCTCAGAAACTCATCTACCTGTCTTTTAAATACCTCCAGGGACGATGAATCAATCACCTCTCTGAGCAGCCTGTTCCAGTGACTGATATCCCTCTCGGTGAAGAATTTTTTTCCTAATGTCTAATCTGATCCTCCTCTGGTGGAATTTGAGGTCACTTCCTCTCATCCTATCTATCACTTCAGAAAAGACACGAACTTGGGAAAAGAGATGAACACTCACCTTGCTACAATCTCCTTTAAGGTGGATTTTAAGGAGGTGTTTAAAAACAGATTGGATGAGGTGCTTAGTGTCATGGTTTAAATGACGAGTGGGTGCTGATGTTGGGTCATAGGTTGGACTAGGTGATCTCAGAGGTCTTTTCCAGCCTTGTGATACTGTGGTACCGTGTGATAAAGTGACAAGGTCTCCCCTCAGCCTCCTTTCCTCCAGGCTAAACAACCCTAGTATCCTCAGCCTCTTCTCCTAAGGCTTTCTTCATCTGATTAGGAATTTAGTAAGACACACACACAATGCATTAAAGTATCCCTTCTAACTTCCATCTGCTAATCCTGATAGGCATTGGTCTCATATAGATCCTTTGTCATATCTGTCAGCCCCATGTAGCATCCACCAGTCCCTTACAATATTTCAGATGCTGCATGACATCTCATAGTGCATAAAATATCTATAAGTAATCAATAAACTCCACTTCAGACTTCTATACTATGGTAAGATGAAATGTTCTTACGTCTACAGACTTCATTCACTGGATCTCCATTGACTACTATCTGATTTTAGATATTTACCTCACAGTAAAGACAACTACCTGTACACACGTCTCATATCCAAACAAATTATAGCCTGAAAGTGTCTAACTACAAATTTCTTTATCAAAGTCAGTTTAAGCTTTCTGAATTTTTCAAATGAAAAAAGCGATGCCCCTAAAACGTTACAATGTTACCTGACTGTTCTTGAAATTTTTCTGTATTCTGCAAATATTGTGTACTTCAACTTTTATGTGTATACTAACACCGTTAAAACACCTTTCACAAATTAATATTAAGAAAAATTTTTCCATATAGTAATGTCCCTTGACATTGCAAGTAAGGTAACTAATATAAAAGCTTAAGAGGGAATATATTTTCAGTGAGGAATTAGTTACTTAAGAATATCTGACCTACTCAAACACTTTTTGAAGAGTCACGTCTCCTAAGATTATTAGGAAGAAAAGAGAATAAATTCGTTAATGATAAATTAAGTGTAAAAATGAGCTTTAAAAATGTCAGGACCACTCAAATTTTAAATGATTACTTTAAGACGTTAAAGCCTTTTTTTTGTAGAAACTATGATTCTTTTAATTACTTTTTAAACAGAATTTTATATTGTATTAAGTCAATGGAAATAAAAACATATCTCAGAAAACAGACTTACTAAAATTAAAAATATGGAAGTTTGGCTTAAGGAAGTGCTGTTCTGCTATAAGAACAAAGTAAGCCATAAATATGCTGCATATTTAATAAAAAAGATTAGAACTGAAGTTGAAATCAAGAGCAATCCATGAAAACAAAAAGAAACAATAGAAGGGTGGAAAGAATTATGTTCAGTACCAGGTACAACTGCAAAAGATGAGTAGGAGAACAAAACTTTGGTTTGATTATAATTGTTATTGGATTTGGAAAAATGAGACTGTAAACAGCATGGGCACACTACTGTGTTACAAGTAGGAACTAACTGACTGGCAAGTAGGTAGAGGCATTCATTTTGTGAGTATGCACAACATATCTACTGTTTTGAACCTCACGTTGCATTGTATTCAGCTATCCCCACTTGTCCTGTGGACTTCGGTGTGACAGATGTTTTATATTACAATTTTGAGAGTGTCCCTCGATTGCTCTGATTCTCAATAAAATGAGTGCTCTGCCTAAAAGTGGGACTAAGCCATGGCTGCATTGCAGCACATTAATGGCAATTATCTAAACTGTCTGGTCTGTACCAGTTAAAAGGAAAACAAACAAACAAACAAAACTGAACTTTCACCCTTTTCTCCAGCAATATGACAAAGAGTTAAAACTGAAAGAAGATAGATTTAGATTAGATATAAGGAACAAATTCTTCACAATGAGAATGATGCAGTAGTGGGATAGGTTGCGCAGAGAAGTTATGGATGCCCCATCTGTGAAAGTGCTCACGGTCAGGCTGGATGGGGCTTTGAGAAACCTAGCCTAGTGGAAAGTGTCCCTACCAATTGCAGGGGCGTTGTAACTGGGTAACATTTGACGTCCCTTCCAACTGAACCCATTCTATGATTCTGTGTGACAGGGTCATTTTCACAAACTATGGGGAAACTGTCAGCAGGAGAAGAACTGTAGGAGAAGAAAAAAATATGTTCTGTGAATGAGAAAATAAAAAATGATCAGTATAGTAGTAAAAGTGATTGTTGAGAAGATGACTTGCGTGGTGCATTTGGAAGCTTGCTACCCTCAACTTCCATTTCTCTGCTGATAGAATCATAGAATTGTAAAAATACAGGGGACAATCATTTCCCCAGTTCTGCCAGACTATTTCTGACACAAGTCAGGATGCTCTTGGCCTTCTTGACCACCTGAGCACACTGCTCATATTCAGCTGTTTATTGACCAACATCCCCAGGTATTTTTTCACCAACAGGTTTCCATCCAATCTACCCCAAGCCTGTGGTGTTGCATGGGGTTGTTGTGACCCAAGTGCAGAACTCAACATTTAGTCTTGTTGAACCCAGTACCACTGCCTGTGGCATTGTGTTTCATTGTATCTGCAAACTGTCTTAGAATTTATAAGTTAGTTCAAATTAAACATATAGTGTGGTTTTCACTTCCCAGAACTCGATTTTAATGAACCATATTGCATTTCTGCTTACAGGGGTCAGGGGGAGGAAGGGCAGGATGTGTTACTAGCTGCTTATAGAATATTTCAACTGTTCTTCATCCTGGTTGGATGCTCTCTAACAGACTCCCACCATCATATCTGTCTTGCTGGCTTTGCCCCTGATTCTTACCCGCAAACACTCAACCTTATCATCACCATCATCAAGCTCTAGACAGTCAAACTCTCCTTAACACATAGGGCTACCTCACCACTTCTCCTTCCTTGCCTATCCCTTCCAAAGAGTTTATAGCCGTTCATTGCAGCACTTGTGTAAGTCATCCCATTGTGTTTCAGCAACGACAACTATATCACAGTGTTCCTGTTGCACATTGGCTTCCTACTCCTCGTATTTGTTGCCCATGTTGAGTGCATTGGTATAGAGGTACTTCTGTTGGGCTATTGATGCTGTTAACTTTTTTTGGGGAGAAGCCTTCATTCCTACTTGACCATTCTGAGGCATTTCCATGGTTTCTAACACATCAATAATGCTTGTGTCTTTGCTGTCTCATGGATCTCCATCTCCTGTATCCACTGAGATAGAAGATCTCACTAGCACACATTCCTCGGACACTGGTATGCTGCCCTCAGGCTTATGTTTAGCAAGTCTGGTTTTATCCCTTTCCCTTTCAAACCTCATTTAAAGATCTTTCAGTGAGCCCTGCCAACTTCTGTACAAACGCCCTTATCCTGCTTTGAGACAGGTGTATCCTGTCTGCCACCAGCAGGCCTACTGTCATGTATATGATAAAAACCCCCAACATCCTGCCTGTGACACCAGGCTCAGAGCCAGGTATTCATCTCCTAGCTCTTTTTTTTTTTTCTTTCTGCAACTGGAAGGGTAGAGAACACTGTTTGTGCTTCTAATCCCTTAACCAGTCATCCGTAGTCCCTGAAGTCTATCCAGATTGTCCTTGAACTTCTTGTTGCAAATCTATCACTTCCTACCTGAAAAAATAGTGGATAAGAATCTGAGGGCCATATCAATGTAGGAAGCTTTCTCTTAACATCTTTAAACCAAGAACCAGACAGGCAGTAGATTTCCGTAAGAAGTGGGTCCAGTGTGCATATTGGGGTTCAGAAGGGAGACTCCTGTGACAATGACCCGTCACTGCTCAATAAATATTTATCATGAAAAAACACTATTTGTTCCACATCATCTGCAAAATTTCTTTAATCAGCCTCTGACTTATAAATCAAGAAAAAAAAATGCACCTTGTCAGCTGTTACTGCATCAACAATGTCTCTGTTGATAATGTAAAGACTGTTGGTTTAAAATTATTCTTTACTTACAAAACAAATGAAAGTACATTATAGGCACTTCTTTTATCCCACTCCAAACTTATTTCAGGTCACCTTACGCAATATCTTTCAGGCCTGGTGGGCGTAGCAGACTGCTTTTCATACTTGAATAATTTCACTGACTTCAAGGAGTCCTTTCTGATTTACACCCATGTAATGGAACAGGAGATCAGGCAGCTGTTCTTTCCCAAGAGACTAGAATGAACATTCCAATTTCAGGGAAAAGCTATTGCAAAGCAGTTGAAGACTTTACAGTATCTTGATGTTAATGTGCTGTGTCCACACCATCCTAATCATACCAGAACAGACTCTCAGCTGCAGCAAATGAATGTGGCCTTATGATTTCACCTGAGTTATACCCTTCTTACTAGCTGAAGATCCAGTTAATCATTCTATAGTGCAGTCTGCAGTGCACCAGAAGGTGTATAATCAATTCTTTGCCTAATTAAATGAGGAAAAATACATTAATGGAGCATTATGACTGTGGTGTAATGCACACAAAATCCAACATGTTTAAAATCATAGTCCCCTAAGTAATTTTAACTCAGCTGCTTTGTATAAATATATTAAAGCTTTAAAGCTAATATGTGCTGCAAAACAGAACGCAGCTTATGGGCCATGGGATTGAGATACCATCACAGTGGGAACTGTAACTTTTAATTTGCTAGTTTTGGTGAAAATAAAGGCTAGACCTTAGGATTATTCTTCTTTATTTATTAATTTATTACTTTACCTTTTTACTTTTACTACAATTATTTCTATTTTACTAGAAAAAATTATGTCTCTTAATCATACAATTTTTGTTAAACTCTTGAGAGAAATTTCTTAGATGTAAAAATAATTTGTACAATACGAACATGGAGGATAATCCATAAATCGGCAACATGTTGGATACTAGAATACAGTTCTAAACAGAAAAGCGAGCATCGTAAGGCCTTCTTCAATTCAAGGTCCTACCAGCAGCAACATTTAATCCTTAAAGACAAGCGGTATTAAATATTTTGTTTCTAAATTGTTGCTAGCCTCTAAGACAGTCAAAGTTGGATAAGTTCTCTGCCAAAATAAAAGTAATTAGAATTTAATCTTTACAAAATTCAGAAAATATTTGTAGTTCACAATAGTTTATGCCAATTAATCTATGTCTCATTTCCACAGAAGAATATACGAAAATATTTATGAGTCAACATGATGTAAAGTTACATGGTTGCCATTTATGTTGAAGAAAATGGCAATAAAGTGTTCTTTTTGATTGTGGAAATAAATTAACATAGAAACTTACGAAGAAAAATTTGCTTTTCTGAATGGAATTATTTTGCATGTCGAATAAACTCTCACAGATTCATCACCCTCTAACCTTTCAGATATCTTTTATCCAACGTAGCCTTAAGCAAATATATAAACAAGTTCTTATAAGTTACAAAAAATAATTGATTCAGTTCAGCACAGTGATGGATGATATAGAGACACTAATTATTAACTCTAACATTAAACAAGTAGTTAACAATGATTAATCTTCAAGTCACCTTACAACAAGCACAGATAATTCATTAGATTATTCAGTTTTTTTGCATCAGAATAATAGGAATGATGCATAATTCTCATTAATGAGGATGTTATTTTGTCTCTACATGAAGACTTTGAATTGTTTTTGTTTGAACATTCTGTGTGATATGCACAAAATAGTCTGAGCAGTTGGATCTTAATTGGACAAGAAACTAGCATGTACAGTTAAACATGAATTACTAATTAATTTTCTTTTTTAAGGTTCAGCTTCTCTGTGTTGCTCTGCAAGACTAAATTCTGATTAGAAACACCATTTTGTCATGTTGGTCAGCTATTGATTCAGTGTTTATTCAACATAATATGTTTTTAAATGTTAAAAATGGAAATACATATATTTCCATGGAATCTTTAAACAGTCTACTGAAACATATGGAACAAAATCCAGCTTTGAAAAATTATTGTCTTCTGAAATATTGTACTTGTTTTGAATCTTAAAAAAAATGTTTTTACAAAATTTTAAATTTGTAAAGAAAAAGTTCTAGGAAAATTATCTAGATAGAGAAACTGCTCTAAAAAAAAGTCTTTCTGTTAAGAATATAATTGCAAAAGTATTCAATTAAAAAGAAAGATAGACTATGACTATTTTTTCCAGTTTCAAAACAGAAATATAATACTTTGACAACAGGCTATGCCTATGATGCTGAACTCTATCTTGATATTCACATAAACAATTTTAAGTAATACCCTACTCCAAGTTGACACAGTACAACACATTTATCCAGTATTTCAGATCCTTAAATAAAGTGTTTTGCCATTTTTAATTTGTACATTTTCAAATCAAAAGAAGAAGAAAAAATTCACTTTTTCTTGGATTGTTTAGTTATTTTTATTTTTTTTAAAGCAGTTTAAAGACAATTAAATCAAGCCTGAATTCCAAAAGTCTAGGAAATAATCATATAATTATTTATTGAATAAGTTTTAATTGCTTTTTTAGGATAAAATAAAACTATTTACAGAAGAGCATTTCTCTACAGATGTGTGACATGGACAATTCACTTTATTTCTTGGCTATATGGACCCTCTCCAGCTATGCTTCAAATACATTCTCAGAAGAACCTCTCATTCAAGATTGCCCTGATTTTAGTCTTTACCTCTAGGTCAAGCTGAGAAATAGGTTAATTGAGAAGAATAAGCATAAGTAAGTCGTGTGTATGTCAGCAAGTTTGCTATGTACAGCATCTGGCACAGCTACAATCTTGCAGGCTGAGTCTGAAGACCTAGGTTCTACTTCTCTGTTGAATAAGTCACCTAGGCAATTAGAAATGTTACCACATTTCTGAAGTGAAAATAATGACTCATTCCCCATGGTAAACCTGCATCCACGCACTTACTTCACATTTCATATTGGAATACTTAGAATCCAAAGAAAAAAACCCATTAAATTAGATGGTTCCATTACACAGTGAAAATGTCTTCTATTCCCCTTTACCCAGTGTAGTGTAACCAATGATATGCTACAGTTTCAATCTTACTGGTCAGGAAAGAGTTCTTTGGGATCGTCTCAGAGTATCCAGAAAACTGTACCGATCATCTGTAGGACAAATGAGAGCACAAGTAAGTTCATAAAAAAAACCCCAAACAAATCTCCTTTTAGACTAAGAGCTTATGGCCAAACCAAGGCCAATGAAAGGAAAGAAGTCTCTAGCACTGAACAGCTCATGAAATTCCCCTCTCTGATTTCAGCTTTTTACAAAACATAATTCTGTGTTTTTCTGTTCTTTGAATCTCAGTTAGCATTTACCATCCAGAATATCCTCTGGGGAGCATCTCATTTTCACTGCATATTGTACAAAGCAGTTACTTCTTTTGTTTGTTTCAAATGAAGTAAGAACTGTTGTTCCCTACTTGCCTTCCTCATGCCACTCATGATTCTATAGTTTTCTATAGCAGTCCATCCCTCCAAATCAGTCTTCTCTTTTCTTGCATGTGAGCCTTATTAAGGAAGATTCATACAGTAACTTTAATCATCTTCATAATCTTCTCTGTGCACTTTCCATTTCTATCTTTTTTGACACAGAGGATCCAAACAGCACATACAATACAGGATGTTCACCCCTAATGCAATAGGTTTTGATTTTCTTCTGTCTTTTTTTTGGCTTAAAAATTTGTAATATTTTTGGAGTTACTTGGCATTGTGCTGACATATTAATATTACAAATTAGAATCCATTAGAATACCATCCCTCTACTGTAGCAGTTGAAATGGATGGTGCATTCAAAGCTCACCTCAATGTAAATAGGTTCTTTCCGCATGCCTCACTGACACATTTATCTGATCCATTATCACTCAGTCACTCAGCATCGAGAGGTCCTTCTCTTTATCTTTACAGTCATCTTCCGTGTTCCTAAACAGTCTGACAATCAGAATAACAGATTATTAGCATCTTGTATTGTCAATACACAACAGATGTCCATACAATGCCTCAACTGTTTTCCCTTCACAGCAGAGGCGAGCTATTCCCACATTTTGCTTCCCATCTTATAGATGTTATTTATGGAAAGATCATCTTTCTTTTTCCATATTAAATTTATTAAGAGAATTTGGTAATGGTGATACTGTTTAGTAACCTGGATATATAATCTGCATAACCCTTCATTGTCCTTAATCAATTAATTCCATGAAGTCCATAGATTCATAATGGATTACTTCTCATTCCAGTACTAGTATGAACTCTTTTGGTTTTTTGTGTGTGTCCCATAACACTGTTCTGGTTAATTTATTACAGATTTCCCTGTCTACAGTAGTTTGAATCATCTCTGGTAATATTTTTGGAAATTTGCATCATCACTGTTACTGAGGAAATTTTAAGCAAGAGTTTACATACTGTGATTGATAATTCAGGAGGCTCATACTTCAGTTCCATTACAGCTCTTCAGGTCTTTCAAGTTGTTATTGTTTATTGTTTCCATTTGTTGTATAGCGACTTTTACTGATATTTCCACCTTAGACAAACCTTCAGATTCACTTTGCATGAAAAAAAGCTCCATCATATGCCCTTCCACCTCTCCTCCCCACTGAATATAGTGTAAAAATCAGTTTTTCTGCCAGGGCTTTAATTTTCAAAACACGTTTAACATTCATCGATCTTTTTCTGGCCTGAAAGACTCTCTGGCTTGCCCGAATACCAATGTATGGGATTTTTTCCTCTTTTTCTTTCTCAGATTCTATTATTTACTATTGTTTGTATTGATTCTCAATCTGTTTAAAAATACTAATATAGTATCATTATGCTACAGCAGTCTACCTTGCAACGCACAAATATATGAGGTCTGACATAAATAAACCAAGTCTAACTCAATAGCTCAGTAATCAAAGGTGGGAAGGGAGAGACAAAATGATAGTCACAGAACATGTTCTATCCTGTCACTGTGAGACAAGACTCAAGTCAATCGCTTCACTCAGTATGAGTGGATGTGTGTTCAAATACAGATGTTTTCTTACCCTCCGTCAGAAAATGTCAATGTGCAAGAATGAACAGTAAGTTAACATCGAATTTCTTGTGAAACTGAAGAAATCCATGATGGAAGCTTTTCAGTTATTGACTGAGGATTACGGTGAAGAGATCCCAAAGATCAAGCTGGTGCTCAAAGGAACGTATTTTCTATTGGTAGAACATGTGAGAGCAAAAACGGAATTCTGCAACAGCCTTTCAGAAAATGATCTGCAGAATTGCCACAAATTGTCAAGAGTACAGACTGCCATCCATTGCTACTCTTTCATGTGGACATGAATGACACTCCAAGACAGAACACAGGCAGAATCAAGGAAGACTGCAAAACCCCGAGGGTGTGAATGAAATGTATTGCTTCCTAAATTATCTTTTCATCCATTTCACCAATTAGAGGAAAGGATGCAGCCAGAAACAGACATATAACACAAATCAACTCTGGCCTTGTGGCTGGTGTTGTCATGAAGTTTTGACTTTTTTGACAATGGGACGTTCTTCAGTGATGATAGCTTCATCTGTCTAGAAGAGGCAAATAGATCTTTGGGAGCAGGTTGGCCAGCTTGGTGAGGTGGGCTTTAAACTGAAGGACCTGGGGGACAAGACCCCTTGTGGCAATGCTCATGCCATTGCATCCAATCAAGGAATAAGCCAGGCCAACCAGAATAACAACAATGTTCCCTAGTTGCCTCCCAAGGCTAGAATCAGAACAGCAACCACCTCAAGAATATGTACATGCATCCTAGGAACAAACAGGAGGAACCACTGTGCCATGCCCAGTCAGAAAGTTATGATATCATAGAAAAAATGGGAACACGGTAGGACAATTCACATGACTGGAGGATTGCAATGAATGACTATAGGCTATTTCGTAAAGACAGGCAGGGAAGAAGTGAAGGAGTCACACACTGTATTAAGGAGAACCTTGAATGTATAGTGGTCAACTACAGCAATTTTGGAAGCTCTATCTAAGGCCTTTGTGTCAAGGTCAGAAGACTTGTCTCCAAGGGGAACTTACAATAGGCATCTGCTACTGACCTCCAAACCAAGGTGATAAGACCAATGAAATAATATTTAGATCCCTTAAGAAATTTCAGGTCAACAAAACCTTGTCCTTATGGCTGATTTCAACAACCCAGGACATTTTTTTTTCAAGAAAAATACAGCAGCTCATACATCATCTGTCAAGTTCCTGGAACATGTAAAGGACTGCTTCCTCATACAAACGTTGGATGTGCTAACCAGGAATGAACACTGCTAGATTCGCTACTCACAAACAAATTGTGAATTTGTTCAAAATTCACTGTTTTGTAATATCTCAGTCTTGGCTACAAGTAACAACAATCGTGAAGTTTGTGATCCTGCTGAACACGCTGAAGGCTAGTACTAACACAAAGGTTTCAGATTTCAGAAGAGCAAACTTCAGCTTACTCAGAGCTCAGTTGGGAGGGATTCAATGTGAAGTTTCGATGGAGGATAAAGGAGCTAGAAAATCCTGGGAGTTGTCCAAGATCACTCTCCGGGAAGCACAAAAATCGTTCATTCCCTTTAATGGTAAGGCAAAAGCAAAATCCTCCCTAGTTTAACTGTGAGCTCCTGAGTCTGCTGAAAACTAAAGCAGAAGAATACCAGAGATAGAAAAGCAGGTGGATACCCATTGAGAACTACAACGGTATTCCCAAGGCATTCAGAGATGCAGTTAGAAAAGGAAAAACTCTTCTGGAGACAGCACAAACCACAAGAAAGGGTTCTTCAGGTACATAAACAACAGAAGAATCAGAAAAAAAAATGTTAGCCTGCTATTAAACAGAGGAGTGAATTAGTCACCAGCAATGCTGAAGAGGCAGAGGTTCTCAACCCTTTTCTCACCTCTGTCTTTACTAACAATTTTGGGCCCCAGGCCTTGGGAATAAAAACCCAGATTAATGCAAACTCAGACCCACTGTCATTCAGGAAGAGTTGGCACGTGAACTATTACAGAAGCATGACTCCTACAACTCAATGGACCCTTAAAAAAATACCCACCCGAGGGAGCTGCTTGCCTCAGTGACTGAGTAATAGTCAGTTTAAGAAGTGAAAATTAATTTGGAAAGTAGCATCCTCTGTTTCTGGCTCATATTATGTCTCAGCAGTGGTATGTGATACTATAGCAGACTTTGCCTGAGTGACTCTCCCAGCTGTTGACAGTATCGATGACACACACACATCTATATATTCAGACACTGTAATATGCATGCTTCAGTAACTAAAAGGGATGGTGTTCCACAATTTCACAGAACATTTTTTGTGTCTGCAGATAGCTACAACCACTGCCAGATGGCCTAGCAAAATACATAGCAGCCCAGTTCACAAATTCTTCCCAGAGTAAGAGAGACGAACAGATTTGTGTATTCAGGGTGCTGGGCTGGACAAGATTAATGGAGCCATTATGACATTGTTATTTGGCAGATCACATATATACTTATTAATATGGCTCATAAAGTTCACAAACACAACATCATCTGTCACCAAAATATCTCAAGTTACCACCTAAGGGGACTCCAGATGGCTGGGGAATAAGTTTTTGGTGGAAGAATGGACCTAAATAACTCTTCTCTACTTGAAGTCTAATTCTTATTTGGTATATGTAAAAGCATAATGGACACATCAAAAAAGAATGAGAGCAGAAGTAAAACCATGACTACTATCTGGGTCATCTGAGGCAAGTTCACTGATCTGTGTTAACCAGAACTACAAAATCACAACGGCTGTCTTGGCTGAATATTTATATAAGTTTTTGAGAATTGTTTTGTAGTTTTTTTTCTTTTCCTCATATCATTCTTTCCCCTGATTTTATTGAAATCTCTCAATGTAGCCTCTGAAGTTTCTGCCTGTAGATGGGAATCTAAATTCAGCAGTATTTTAAATCTCAGCCCAGAAGCCTTTTGGATCCAAAACCTCCATACAGCAGCTCTGGAGTTCATTTTTTTCCAGCTCTGATCTTTCTGTCATTGGTACTACTTTATTCTGAAGGTCCAAAACATACGATTACACTTCTATAGTGAATGAGCTATATAAGACTATATGAAAAACAAAATGCATAGTTCAAAATGGAAATCAAAACAGATCAAATTAGTTTGGAGCCATTTATCTTTTAAAATGTAAAACATGGACAGATGCTGGTTAGCTACCAGCTAGTGTTTTGGACTTGGCAACGGCAAGTGCCCTATCTATGAACAGACATCAGTGAAGACCATGAGCCTTTCAACCTCAGTTGTCCTAACAAGATGTTATCTGGGAGCTGCTGGATGTTCAGAGACTTCTCTTATGGAAGCAGTGACATGTGTGCTACAAAGTGATGAGGTGGCAAAGGTATAGAAGAGGAAAGAATCAAACTGGGTCTGAAGTTTACATTTGCTTTATTTAGCAGACTCATTTATGAAAAACCATGAATAACACTTTCAGTCAGCTTTAGGAGATATTGTCTGGTTATGAAAAAAAATTATTCTGATGTGTCCTAATGGCTGCCTAACAAATGAGAATATTGAGTATGTATGTACCTTGGAACTACCAAGATCTTTCTTACTTCTGCAGCCTCTCCCCCTTCCCCCTGTTTTTGACTCTGACAAGCTTGCTATCTTCTCAGCTGAGCTGAAAGACTGTATCACTGGCTGTCTGTTTTCATATAATTTTTGTTTTTCAAGAGAGTTGCACTTCCTTTGCCACACTGAAACATCTCCAGCTTTTCTGGAGATAGATGTTAAAGGCCTTTGTTCCATTGGTGGAATCAGAAACAGTAGAAAATATGTGGAAGGTGGAGGGAGAGTAGATGAAGATAACTTGGTGGAATTACTTTGGGATAATGTTGAAAATGTTAATGTATCTAGGATCTTGGATCTCTTTTCAGCTATTCTGAACTGGAGGTTTTTTAAAACTTAATTAGTATTTGTAAATATATTGTGGTGATATTTTTTTGTTTGGTAACAGCAGCCCCAAGACTGTCAGGAGAAGCGTATGCGGCAAGTATCACTGAGAGACTGGAGAGAGCAGAGCAGCACAGCAGCAGCTGCTGCAAATAAATGGTGGATTAACAAAAGTTAGTGATGCAGCAACTCAGGTCTCAGGCAGTTAGCACCTACTGAGGCTTTGTGGTGAAAATATCTGCTGAAAATTTTTAACTAATGCAAACTATGTCACAGAATCAGAGAATCCTTTAGTTTGGAAAAGACAAATATCATCAAGTACAACCATGAACCTAACACTGTGAAGTTCACCACTAAACTATTTGTAGATTTGGATTGAAATTCTTTATGATTCCTGTTGTTAAAATGTAAAACTGTTGCTTGAACATACTCACTTCTCTATTTAGATTTTTTCTTCTTCTTGAAAAGCTATTTCTTCTTTGGCTCGTTGTTTTTCACCCTAGACAATGATTAGGGACTACCCTGTCAAAAGAAAATGAAACGATTGAATATGGGATACATTTTTTTAAAAATATATTTTAATGGCTTTTTCAAAACTTTAATTTTAATTATTTACAGTGAAGCCCATTGAAAAACCTGATCCTTTGGTCAAACTTCATTTTGAAAAAAAAGTGTTTTAAATTACTTCATTTGCTCATTTCAATATGAAGCAATAAGAGCAAGAGAATGAAAAAGGAATTAGAATCCTCCAAAATGAAATTATTCTCCATATATCTTTAGTAAAGCAAAAATATAAACCAGAGAATTATTCAACTCAGTCAATCTGAAAAGTTTTTCAGAAACACTGGTTAGTTTTCAACAAGGTTAGCATTACTCTTTTGTAATTACTTCCATATTAACATTACTTAATTTCCTTAGCATAGTTACTCACAATGACTATTGTTCTTAACAATTTTAATTTTTAAACATGTTTCCTAATTAAATTGTTTTATGAGAAATAGATTTCTCTGTTCTCCACTTGTAACACAGTTTTCTGTGACTTTTGTATGAATTAATGCCCTGAAATTGCTGTTCATGCCCATTCAAAAACCATGACAGTCATGAGATCAATTTTAAAAATATATTTAAAAATAATACATAGAATTTTATTTCAATACATTTAGAGATAATATAAATTGTGTTTTGATTGTTCCTGAAACAATGAAGCCTAGACATTTAAATGTTCATTCACTTTAAACTGAGCATTCATTTTCCTTATGTCTCTGTTTACGGAATCATTTATGTTTTTTTTCTCACACAGTAAATGATATTAAAAATAGAATTTTTGTATATACAATATTCCTTCTATCAGTGAAAGTAGCGTGAACTACTGCATCAATTACAGACGAAGAGCCACTGCTTAACTGCAGTGTGACACTTTTTTCTTAATAAAGGTAAAACCAAAATTATAAAGTTTAAGAATTAAATTTCTATATCACCATTAAAAAAAAGATTTCCATGATTTACTTCTCCTTTTTAAAAAAAATTATCTGCACAGTCACAACTTGTGAACACAATCCATCAATAAAGCAATATTACAGTTGTTCAGCTGTTAAATAATGATCCATTCTGAATAGTTTAAAGGCCTCTGAGATTCTTTATATATAGTTTCTGCTCCTGTTTAGTTTTATTTCTTAACGTGTACCACAGAAATGAGTTATAGTGATGAATTTCTGTTTGGTGATTATTAGTCTTTTAGATTAAGCATTTTATCTTGCTAGCTGCAACCAAGTAAATACAATTTACACACAGTGCAGTTTATTATACTCATTCAGTGCGTGGGGTTTCATTTTTTTCAATCCAACTGCAATCCCAGTGGCCAGCTAAGAATACAGTGTACTGATCAGAAGCTACAGAGCAATTATTAGCACATACATCACATTGCCATGTAAGGAGACATCAGTGCTAGACCCTACAGGAAGAACTGTTCTGACTTTTTAGTGTTTATTTTCCTCCATTTTACAGAATAACTAATACTTACCTTATTATTTAAAATATATGCAATTACCATGGCTCAATGTATACAGCACCCAATTTATTCATTGCATTCATTTGTATGATGACAGTGATAGGTCACAACCATAGAAATACTGGTGTTCTTCTGTAACTTTGACTGTCCTTCTCCTTCTTTACCTTTATTGTCACCACTTGTTAATCTCACAAAATCAGACCAAAAAGCTAGACATTTTTCTCAAAATGCATGTTACACATTCACCTGTACTGCTAAATGTGTGTTAGTGACTACATAGGACACTCAAGATTACTCTGATTTATACAATGTTGCCCAAGACTATCATGGTTTGAAGCAGTTATCGAGCCATGCTGCATACTACATGAGTACACTCTGGAGCAATGTCTATGTCAGAAGCTTCTCAAACTGTTTGAACCATGTAAAGCCTACACTGTCCCTACATCGACCACTCAATGATCGGCAGAAATTCCATGGCAGCAAGCCTCAAAGAACTGCAAACTGCAGATTTAAAGAAGGAAAAAAAAGGCCATAATCAAAGAGTTTGATACTGGAAAGGTAAATCCACGAAGCCCATGAAAGGCAGTAGCACGCTAATATCTGTGGAATCAGCCACACACTGCTTATGCATTGTATGTCTAAAAACATGTATACCTTCTTTCCAATATATGCTTTTACTAGGTAGGCAGTTCTGTTAAAAAACGTTGGGAAATGAGACATTCCTGTTTACTGATTCTGTCTGAAATCCTTTTAGTTCTTGAAGACTAAATGAGCTCAGTTCTCCTTACATTATGGTCTTGACAGTACTAAGGAAAAGCAAGAATAAACACAGGACATATTCTGACCTAATCCTTCAAGACAATTGAAAAGCAGGAATGCTGCTGTAGCTGTCATATGTTACTACAAAAACACAATTAGAAAACAACGGAAAAAAAAAAGCTGGACCTTACAACTCCAGGTCTTAAGGCTTATCTCTCAACTATTTGCCCATATGGTCATCAAAAATCATCTATTTGCCATGCTCTTTCTAAAAAGTCTTGAAAGTTGCCTCCTAGGGATGAAATATGAAGCAGGAATGAAAAATAATCTCTGTGTGGTCTAGTGGATCCCATCTGCTGTTGAATAGAAGATTGTGACTTCTCATTAATCTCTAGTCCAGCAAGTCTGTGGAAAGATATATGCATAAGTTTAGCATTCCTTGATAAGTTTGCTCTCACAGCAGATTCAACAAGAGTAGCACAGTGTGCTCTCTTGCACATAGTTTTAAGACAAATCCAGCTTGCTCATGTGACCTAAGCCAATGAGGTGCTGTTCTGGAAGCTGTGTTATACAAACATCCTGACATTTTCAGTCAAGGTCTTGAATTGAAGAAGAGTGTAAAGATTTTGTCTGGGCCTGAAATAGAAACCATCTTACTTTCTGCTTCTGCTTGGATCAGTAGTGCTGTTTTCTACAGATGTCTTTCACTATTCTCTGCCAGAATCCCACTGCCTCTTCTCACTCCCCTGACAGCAAGTGACTCAGAAATAACCTAACCAAAGACATGCTTGTATCTGAGATACGAGGTTTAAGGTTCTTGGGGGCCTGTGGGCCACAGTACAAGCTGTCTATTTCTTTGTCTCATCTAAATGGGAGAACTCTCAGCAGTTCCATCAGGTATAGAGTGACCTGCTTATGGTCATCTCTTCTATTTTTTTCATCCAACTCCTTTTCTGGTCTTTGTTCTATACCTTTGCTGGAACACCCAGTTAGTGAATGACTGTTTAAGGTAGTTGCTGATACAGTCTTTTCATAATGATAAAACTATAAATTGTAAATACTCTGGAGGAAAAGGTATGAGATTTCTCCATGAGTGAAACATGAAACATTGCTAAAATATGTGGTTCAGATGTCCATCACTCAGATTAAGTATAGGAATATCTGAAGAAATCTATAAGGGCCCAGATGTATCTGAGATTTCTTCCCTTGAAGAGCTAATTCGCAGGTTCTCAAGACAAAATAGGAAGAATATTAAAGAAAACCAATGTGGATAGACAGGGAATTTGACATCAAGACCAGTACTTAAAACTTCGTCAATGTCTACAAAGTTTTGAGCATAAGCAAGGTTGGAGTTCTATCATCATTAATTTCACTCTTTAGATAAGTGGTGGCAATTCTCTATTAGAATTTCTGTCCTACTCCCTTATTAAGGTACCTTTGAATTTCTGCAGTGACAAGAATATGGAAAAAAGATAATATACCAAAAATTGCCTGTTCTTCTTTTATATTTACCTTAATAAAATTAAATAGTTCATGCAGCTTTTCAGATGTTGGGTATTATAAAGGGTTTTACAAAGTAATGAATTAAATGTTGGTAGTGCTGTGCCCTGTAGGCAAACAGAGCTGCTATTATGCTACAATTGTTCACACACAGATGTAGAATTGCAACCTGATTTTATACTGAGAGTATGAATGGAGAGGACACTGAGGTTATTCTCTACTCATTCTGTTCAGTTCCAAAAGCTGTGAAAATTTTCACCTGAATAGACAGGAATAAAGAATGGCTATAGATGAAGAAACTATTGACAGCTATATTTAGCTGATTTAAAGTAACGGAAGTAGGTAACTGAAAACCTTTGTTGGCATTATGACTTGTCAATATAAAAAAGTATGCAGACACAAGGATAAAATATTCAAAAATTATTCACATTTTGTTTGCAAATAACCATATCCAACTTTATCAGCAATATAAAGAAACTATCATGCGTGAAGCTTATGAATTGCGTTAAGTGCTAATGAAGACCTGAATAAATAATTTATTCATTGCCCCCTTTAGCAGGACTACGCAGAATAGTTCCATCTGATCTTTTCCTGCCCATATCCCCATTTGATTTTTTTTTTTTACTGCAAACAGGAATCTTTCTCCTGCTATATCACCTAGAAACGAGATTTATACAATAAATTAAAACAGAACTTTTTATTAAACAGGAAATTTAAGTCCTCATTTAAAGAGAAGGCACTGTAGACTGGGGAAGTAGTGGTCATTTGAAGGTCTCTTGCTCATTTAGTTTACTACTGAAAAGCTGTTGTAATTATATTTCTCTGCCTAATTATTTTTTCTTCCTAGAAAAAGGTAATTCAGGTTGGAAAGGACCTCCACGGGTCATCTGTTCAATTTTACTATTCAAAGTGCATTGAGCTAGACAAGGTTGCCCAAGGCATAGACCAGCTGAATTTTGAAAATCTCCAAGGATAATAATTCTATAACCTCTCTAGGAAAGTGGTTTCAATATTTTACTGCCCCGTGGTAAATTTTTCTCTTAAGATCTAGTCAGACACTCAATGTTCTGGCTTGTGCATAATGCCTTTCATGGTTTTACCTCCAGGGAGACATTGGCTCCGTCTTCACTATCCTCTCCCTTTGGATAGGCACAGATAGTTACAAGATTTCCCTTTAGCCTTCTCTTAAGGCTGAAGAAAAGTAGTTTTCTCAGCATTTCCTGGTATGCCATGCACTTCAGACCCTTCATTGGCCTGTCGGTCTTCAATGAATTTGCTGTAGTGTGTAAAGGTCTTCTGTCCTGGAGAGCCCTGAACTGGACACAGAAATCACAACCCAGTCACTCAACTTCTGACTGAAGAAAAATTACTCTTCTCAAGCTGTTGACAACAGGTTCGGCTGGCTAGTTTGAGAGTCATATGACACCTAGAAATAAATGCCCTTATCAGAATATAATGAATACTGGTTTGCCTTGAACTTCAATATAAGTTTATTATTGTAGAGGAACATTCAATATAACATTCAAAATTCAATATAAGTGTATTATTGTAACAGTACATAGTTATTCTGAAACACTGACTACATAGGCAGATAAGATGGGTTTTACTAAGTGGTGAGCAAAGTGGCCACCGATGGAGCAAAGAAAGCTGTGTGTATTTGCTTGTAGGAGGTAGTCATGTAACAGAAAGTTGTTAGACAAAGGTCACAAAAAGAACAAAGAACCGCAAATAAGCAGGACATCCATCTAAATACTCAAAAAGGATGACAACATTGAAAACAACTCAGGCACTAAAAGGAGCAGATAAGATTCCTGTATTATTTTTGATTAGAGTATGAGAACAAAATAGTATAAAAACATCAGACAAAGATAAGCAGGAAAGAAAGAAGAAAAGTACTTTTCCATTAGCCAGGATCACCTTAGCCATAGACAGCAAAGCTAACTGTATGGTGTTGCCTTCCTGGTGTTATACACTCACAGTGCGATATATATATGTTAAAGACTGACAGTTTTGTACATTTAATAATATTTATTAATAATATATAACAATTAGCCATAAGCATAAAATACATTGTTAACATATTAGTTCAATAAAGTTTAGATTTAAAGTGTGCTTTTGAAGATTAAAAATTACCTGATTTTTCAGTCTTCTAAACCCTCCCAGTACAGCAATCTGATTCCCTAACTCTCACACGTATATTCATGTTTTTCAGTTGCTAATACAACCCACATCATGTTTGTTTTCTCTGCCTCAAAAACACATTGCTGATTGTTGCCTACCAAGATCCTCAGGTCTTTTTCTGCTTTTTTGCCAATTACCTCCACCCTGTATTGGGTCATGGCATTATCCCATCCCTGGTGCTGGACTTCACATTTGTGTTTGTTGGATTACATTAAAATCCTGTTAGATCTTTTCTTAGACCTGATTGGGTCATACTGACTAGCAACTTTGCCTTTCAAACGCACAGTTTTGGATCTTATGTAAACTTGCTGACAGTACCATCCATCTCACTCTCCAAGTGATATTAAGCAATGCTGTCTGCAGGCTGAAAGATGAACTTCATAAAGCTGATCACAACCCTTTAAACTCAGCAGTACAGTGAATTTTCCACCCATCTTTTAGTTCATCAGCTTTCCTCTTCATTCTTTTTGACATTTTACCACCCCTATTTGATCCTCATGTACTTAAAAATGTGCTACTCCTGGTTTTGGCTCTGAGGAGGTCATTCTTGAAGGTAAATCAGTTCTCCTATTTCCCTTTGCCCTCTGGGGACAGCCTGCTGTGCTATTCTGCCATGTATCCCTGAATGTTGTAGTTTCAGGTTTTTGAATGCTGTAGTTTCAGGGGTTTCAGAATTTTTTTTTCCCTTGCCAACATTGGGACGGGTGGGGCGGTGGCTGACCGGCCCGCTGGGGCCTGGCCATCATCTGGGGTCGTGATTTTCGGAGCGGGAAGCATCACTGGGGATATCCGGGGAAGGGCGGTGCCTCCGGTACGGAGCGGCCGCCGCTGTTTTTAGGGTGGGAAGGAGAAGCCGCGGCTCACGGGCAGTGGCGGGGACAGAGCAGCGTTCGAGACCATCAGCCCCGCTCACGGGGGCTCTGCCGGTTTTCTTCGGAGAGAGGGAGGAGTGCGGTCAGCACCAGCTGGAGTCCTCTGAGGACTTACTGCACTCCTTTCCCGTTTCCTTCGTCCCCCCACCCCGCTCCGGCACCTCAAGGAGTGGATTTCCAACCCGCCTTGAGACCAGCCTTCCCCGTCGTGAGTTCTGTTTCGCCCTTGGAGCCCAGCAGGATCACGGAGGACTTAGTGACCTCGTTTGAGGTGTTGGATTTTGAGCTGTTGGGTCATAGTGTTGCTGTCCGCTCCGTTCTGTGTTTGGTTACATATATATTTTTTGCAGTTGAGAACTGTTATCTTTTTCCTATATAATTCCATATTCTCCTCTTGATTAAAGTCTATTAACTGCAAAGGGCTGTGGTGATTTTTTTTTGTGGGCGATATAACCCAAACAGATATCTTAGTTTTTCCTTTAACCTAAGATGCTGAAACAGACAAAATATACTTTTATGAGGAAGAGCTGCAATTCCACTACTCTTTTTCCTGACTTCTCCTAGTATTTAAAAAAACCATAATCTCATGATTATCGAGGCCAAAATAAAAAAGAATAGAAAAAATGCTGGATGAGAGGGTAAAAAAAAATAAAACAAACCACATACAATTTGCATGAAAATCTTTTAACATCTTCAGATCAAAGTTCTAGAATACCACACAAACATATGGTCATCATAATAACAAGACACTTGAAGTAAAACCTTTCTAGTGTTCATTAAAATTGCTTATTTAATTAACAGGGAGGAAGCAAACAGAATATCCTTCCCTTCAGACACATTTCCAAGCAAAAATAAGTTGTTGTAACAAAATAGTTCTTTAGAGAAAGATTAAAAAGATTATCTTCATTTTTATTTAACTGCTCATGATAAACTACTTCTTTCAATCCGTATTAACAAGCCAAGTTAAGTGTGAAGCTGTAGCTCTTTTTACTAGAAGGCTATGAGGGTAACCTCCAAATAATATATTGGAACTGTCTTGGCCTAAACTGAATTTCAAACCATACTCAGGAACTGTTTAGAAGAGTAGGAACTGATTAGAGCAAAATTATACCATAGACTTTTAAACAACTCAGCTGTAGACAGAAACTGAGCTCCAGTGTCTGAGAATGTTGCCTAGTAAAGAAATGTTCCCTAGTATAGATTAATTCAGTTTCTTCATGTTTGTATTGCTGGGGATTTATGCTAAATGTCTATATACAAACGTATTTTTTCAGGTTAAATTCCTTGGTGTTGTCTAATCATGGTTTCAGACATTCCCAGATTTCAGTTATGTAGAAAAATCAATTTTTAGATTTTTTGTTCCCCCCCTTTTTTCCCCTAAAAAAGAACCTTTTATTTCTTGGTTTCAGATTAGAATTACAGAAATTATTCATATTTCCAAGGTAAAAATTTTTCTTTTCACATTATAAAGTTGCATTTCATTTTATATTTTATTATACATTCTTTCAAGAAAGTAAATTATTTTCAACCCCACTAAAAGCAAATATTTCTATTTTTTTGAGACAGTCTTATCTCTTCACATCAGATTTGCATGTCGTTCTATCACTTGCCTGTCTAGTCCATTTTATTTTATTTATTTTGAAACTTAATAAATGAGACCCTTTACTCTTAGTCAATAAAATAATCTTGGTACGTTTTTTTCCTAATCGTATAGCTCTAAGTATGATAGGAATTCAAATGCAAATATGCATGTAGATTTTTGTGGACATTTAAAAATATTTTTCAGTTTTTGTTTTGTCTGTTTTCCCATGGATAAGCAACTTGACCATGTGGATAACTGAAGAATTTTTAAAATAAAAAAAATGAAGAGAAATATCCTATTAAAAAGGTGTTTTAATCCAATCCTTGTCTTGTACTTTAATGAATATATAGTTATGTAAGTGCACACACTAAACTAGTCACTTGAAATATTTACATTTTTTTAAGACAATCCCACTGCTTTTCCATCCTGTATCATCAAGGGTATTCCCAAGGGTATTAAGGAAGCTGGCAAAGGTCCTCTCCAAACCGCTTTCCTTCATCTACCGGCAGTCCTGGTTGACTGGGGAAGTGCCACTTGACTGGAAACTGGCAAATGTTACATCCATTTTCAAAAAGGGTCGGAGGGAGGATCCATGTAACTACAGGCCTGTCAGTCTGTCCTTCATGCCGGGGAAGGCCATGGAGCAGATTGTCTTGAGTGCTATCACATGGCATGTGCAGGACAATCAGGGCCCAGAGGGTGGTGGTAAATGGAGTTAAATCCAGTTGGAAATCAGTGATAAGTAGTGTTCCCCTGGGTCCTCCTGTCTTGTTCTATATCTTTATTAATGACCTGGACGAAGAGATGGAGTGCACCCTTAGCAAGTTTGCAGATGACACCAAGCTGGGTGGCAGTGTTGATCTGCTTGAAGGAAGGGAGGCTCTGCAGAGGGATCTGGACAGGCTGGATCAATGGGCTGAGACCAACGGGATGAGGTTTAACAAGATCAAATGCTGAGTCCTGCATCTGGGATACAACAACTCCATGCAGCGTTACAGGCTTGGGGAAGACTGTCTGGAGAGCTGCCTGGAGGAGAATGACCTGGGGGTGTTGGTTAACAACTGGCTGGATATGAGCCAGCAGTGTGCCCAGGTGGCCAAGAGGGCCAATGGCAGCTTGACCTTTGTCAGAAACAGCGTGGCCGGCAGGGCCAGGGAAGTGATTGTACCCCTGTACTCGGCACTGGTGAGGCCACCCCTTGAGTACTGCATTCAGTTCTGGGCCCCTCACTACAAGAAGGACATTGAGGTGCTGGAGAGCACCCAGAGAAGGGTGACAAGGCTGGTGAAGGGGCTGGAGAAAAAGTCCTATGAGGACCGTCTGAGAGAACTGAGGTTGTTTAGCTTCGAGAAGAGGAGGCTGAGGGAAAACCTCATAACTGTCTACAACTATCTTAACGGAGGTTGTAGAAAGGTGGGTGTTGGTGTCTTCTCCCAAGTGACAGATGATAGGATGAGAGGAAGTTGTGCCAAGGGAAGTTCAGATTAGTTATCAGGAAAAATTTCTCTACTGAAAGGGTGGTCAGGCATTGGAAGAGTTGCCCAGGGAGGTGTTTGTGTTGCCATCTCTGGAGGTGTTCAAAAGGCAGGCAGACGAGTTTCTTAGGGATGTGGTTTAGTAAGGGAACAGGTATGGTTGGACTAGATGATCTCAGAGTTCTTTTCCAACCAGATGGTTCTATGCACACCCATTTTTATCTGAGGCTTTATCTGAATACCTGAATGCCAGGCTGAGACCAGTAATGAGACAGTCTAATATCTTATGATTATGTATTTAAGATTTTGCTTAAAAAGCAAGTGGAAAAAAATAATTCAGCGATAACAGTAAAGTACAGATGAGTAGAGACATCTGTTATTTCAGTATTAGCTCAAGTTATCCTCCTTAGTATTGTGCTGTTACACTATACTATTCTGTACTTACATTTTTATAGAAATATTTTCTTGTCTTTTTCCTTTACCACCTAATAAAATGTACAATTATATATTTTATTTCATAGTACTCTTACTAAGACATGCCATGTTTAGCACAAATGTAGATGTTAGAGAACCTTACTTTGCTCAAACTGCTGAGCAAATGCTTCATGCAATGAAAAATTATTTAGCATCATTTATTTAATCATTTAATTAGAATAGAGGGAGGAAGGTTATCTTTCTTATTTTCTTTCATACAGCAGAGTTCACCTACAAACCTAGAAGTATTAAAGAATTCTCTGCTGGCCTATATGGTACCTAAGCATTGTCTCCTTCCTGAACTCATCTTCCTGAAATCATCCACAACACATTTATCCTTTTGCTCTTTGGCCCTTGTCATTATTGGTTATTAATTGCCAGGTCACTTAGGAATTGAATTATATCACTCATACATTTCCCTTAGGGTACTGATTATGCACTTCTCTTTCACCTGGTAGAAATAAAAACTCATGAAAATACTGACTGCCAACACTGTGTTGTTACTATAGTTGAACATATTCATTTTCGTCAGGATATCATACAAAAAAAATCACTTCTCCGTAATTCTTGAAATGACTACATATGAAATAGAGACAAAAGCCTGCTGGGAGAGTTTCAAAGAAACTAAGCAAATGTGCATATAATTTTATTGAAAATAATATAATTGAAAATTATATGAAGCACATTATCATATAATATATAAACACAACCTAAAATTGTGGGAGGAATAACCTTTTACTGAAGAGGTATACAATATCAACTCTAGTTGTCCTCACTACGTGTCTCATCAAATAAAGTGAGAGGAGACTAAAGATCATTAATTCCTCCAGTTAGAAATGTGGTGAAAAAACACCAAAGGTCCATAATCACAGAAAAAATTATTGCTAATATGTATGTACACTACTTAATCACACAGGCAAAATATGGGGCTTCTAACACAATTACAATGCAATGGTAAGTATGTAAAATATGTGACACCAAACATAATGCAAAAGTAGGTAGTGTGTTTAAAAAAAAAGAGAGAAAGAGAGAAAAAAAATAAAATGAGAGAAAAAGAGAGAGAAAAAAAAAGAAAATGAGAGAAAAAGATCAGCAGTCCATAGGAGTGCTGCACCTGAAGTTTTCTGAATTGTTGGTCTCTATCTTTCCACTCATAGATTCAAGACTTCCATAGCTCAGGAGTGCTTTAGCAGCTATTTATGCCCCAGAAAGTTTGAGACAGATCAGACCAAGAGACTCTCCGCCTTTGTTCTTATCTTTGGTTGCTAAGTACTCCCTCTGGGCACATGGTCTCCTTTTAATCAGTCCTTTGCCTCAGGTGATTAAAGACTGATGGGGTCTCTAGGGTCTCTATTCTGCCCCTGGTCTCCTATACTATGACAAAAAGGCCAAATGATCCCTTTCAGAAACAATTTTTTTTTAAAAATTAGTTGAGTTTGTATCTTTCCAGAGCTTAGTAAAAAGTTGTTACTGAAACTCATTATTGGATAGAGATCTTTTCATTTACAGTCTGAACTCATCATGACCAGGTAGAATCTGAAGGTTTTGGCATTACTGTTGGTACTTGGTGTATGTGGGGCTTTTTTTTTTTCGTTTTGCTTATATACCCTACTAATACGTGACCAGATGTCTGTCATATCCTTCCAGGGAGTATTTTTGCTAGACAAATTGAGTATGCATCTTTTATTCTCTTCCAAGACAGAAGCAGAACAAGATGGTAACATTTTAAGATACGTTATGTTTAATGAGAGATGCTATCAAGAATTTGTCTTAATAGCAGATATATTAATTATAATCTTAATCAGTTGAAAGAAAAAAATATTGACATTGCATAACTTCTGACTGTTGTGGTAAATTTGCTCAGGAAGCATGTGATATTTTAAATGTATCCAAATACTTACACTGTTGCTGCCATAACACATTTAAACTTTGGTGGATCTCATGATAGGCTCTCAGCATTTTTCCAGTCTTTTTTTGTCCTCTTCTCATGGAACATATGCCATTTTCTGTTTTGTTCAAGTTGCTACACTGTCTTTTTACTTAGATGAGGAAACATCCTCCTTTGCTTCAGAGTTCTGTGTAAGACCTTTATCTCAGAATCGTTAAGGCTAAAAAGACATCAAAGTCCAACTGTCAGACCAACACGATCAAGCTTACTAAACCATGTCCTGAAGCACCATATGTACATGTATTTTGAACATCGACAGGGATGATGACTCCACCACTTCCCTTGGCAACCTGTTCTAATGCTTCACTGATTCTTTGGTGAATATTTTTTTTCCTAATATCCAATCTAAACCTCCCCTGGTGCAACTTCAGGACATTTTGTCTCATCCTATCACTAATCACTTGAGAGAAGAGGTCAACACCCACATTGATACAAGTTTTTTTCAGGTAGTTGTAGAGAGCAATAGGATCTTCTCTCAGCCTCCTCTTCTCCAGATTGAACAGGTCCAGTTCCCTCACTGGCTCCTCATAAAGCCTATGCTCCACACTCTTCTTCAGCTTTGTTGCCCTTCTCTGGATGTGCTCCAGCACCTCTATGTCTTTCTTGTAGAGAGGGACTCAAAACTGAACACAGTATTCAAGGTGCAGCCTCACCAGTACCAAGTACAGGGGGACAATCACTTCCCTACTCCTGATGACCACACTATTTATGATACAAGAAGGTTCACCTTCTTGGCCACCTGAACTTAACATTGTCTCAATAAGCAACACGTGGAGCAGCACTGTGGCAGCTGTTTGCTGTCATGGTGACAATATGCTTCATCCCAAATGTGACTTTTTTAACTGGGTCCAAACTGGCTTGCCACTAGAAGATTGTGCCCACTGGTATTTTGTTAATATGTAATTAACAACATGAAAACGCAAATTCAGAATTGCATAAAGAATCTTATGCTGCCAGGACCTCCTGCAATGTGTTTCATGATATCTTTACTGAAAATGTTTTTCTAGCATCATTTAGTTTGCCTTTTCACAGCCCCTTAACTCTGATGTGAAGCAGTGATCCAGTATTTTACTAGAATACACAGGCCTTTCTTTCCCACATGGCCTCCTTCTTCTCAAAATGTTTTTAGATGTCACCCACTAGCAAAACCAGATTATTTAGTCAGATTGAACTCTGTCTATTAAGAAAAGCAACACATACCATAGCTTGTGCCCTGAATTAACCTTTAAGGCACTTAAATATAACCTTGTACATTTTTCTGGAGAACACAAAGAAAGACTGCCTTGTGTCCAGGCCCTATCTCGGGCAAGACCACCTTGAAGCCAGCTGATATTGTCTCTATTGGACATATGCAGCTTCTAACGGCTTCTTACAGAAGCCACCCCTGTAAACTACGCCCCCTTCCCCAAAATAAAAACCTTTGGTACGAAAATCCAATACAGAATGACATTCCTCTCTTCTTGTTTAGTAGCCCATATCCTCACCCTAGAACATGGAAAACCAGAAGAGTGTAGTTTTATCTTTTTTTTTACCTAATAGTTATACCTTTTTTGCCATCCCATGCACATATTACAATTTTATTTAACTATAATGTGAATGGAGACTATACAAGTCTTCTGATAATAGGAGGTTTAGGATATACATACTCAACAGTGATTTCTTTTCCTTTCTCAGCTAGATTTCTTTGATCACACGTTCCGTATCTGAATTGTACATCATCAGCCATTTATTTCAATACTTGGTTAGTGACAAGTGAACATAATAGGATTTATCAGAAGCAGCAATGAACCAACCCTTTGTGTAAATCCCATTAATCACAATGTCAAGCTGGATAACCAATGGGTCACATGATAACTTTTGACCTGTAATTATTTTTATCTCTGGATACATGAATACTTGGGGATTTTCATTTAAATGCATGAAAATTCTACCTATGTATAAAATGTTAAGTGTACATCAGAACAATCAGAATGTATGTCCTCACCAAATTTAAGTATTAGAAACTGACATATCTATTTATTATTGTAATGAAGTGAAAAATGTTGAAGACTCTTCTGACATATTTTTCCCTAGAAATTTAATTGCACAGCTGAGCCTAGAGAAAGTAGAAAACACTTCATACCTATTAAGTTAATGCAGTTTAAATTTCAACATGTTTCACTATGATTCCATTATTTATTTACATATTCAGAAGTAATCACCTTTTAATGATTTCATGATATTTCATGAAAGCCTTTTCTCAGATATAATGGGTTACTTTGTCTTTTGTTTTATCACTGTGTATGTTCCCCTTGGAGCACATGTTTGATTGAAATGGCAGTGCAGCAGATCGCCTAAGGCAGAGTCAATGAAATAATTTTCTGAGGTCAATCTAGTGAACAAAAGCAGTTAAATGGAGCAGATGTCTAATAATCAAGATATGAGTCCCAGTTCCCAGCTTTTCTCAGAAGAGACACAAGGGAACCATTTATAACCTCCTGCTTCTAGAAGGAAGATGACTGCGACCACCTTTGGAGGAATTTAGGACAGTTTTTTTCTTTGTTCTGATACTCACTTAAGGTGTGGTGGTTTTGTTCTTTTTTAAATTATTCCTTGAAAATGTCTGAAGGTATATCCAAAAGTATCTCTCTTTCGTATGTATGAATTACCCATCAGTATTCCCAGTAGTATCAAGAAGTTATTGTATATCTATTAGAGGAGTGAAAAGTCCATGAAAAATGTTCTGAATAGAAGTTACTCATCCTTTAATATTAACCACACAACTGTTTTCATAAGACATATGAATTTAAAAATCTCTTACCTTAGAGAATGTTAAAAGGACCATACATAACTTTTCATTGATAAATGCACAACACAACAAATACGGTTATCCAGATAAGACTTTCCCTTGACATATGGAAGGCAAATTTAGAAGCATTGTTTATTTCACCAAAAGATTTATTTCATAATAAAGGAAGAGATATTCCTTGTGTGCAATATATTTTTAGCAAATAAAAGAATCATAAAATTTAAATGTTAGGTGTGATGTATAATATCTTTTCTCTTTAAAAGTCCATTTCTATGTGTTTATGTCTCCGTCCTGCCTAGTTAGCATTACTGTTCTAGGCACTACATTTACAGGTGGTAAACTTCCACTACTTGAAGATCCTTTACTCTAAGTAGAAATGACTGCCTACAGATATATAGGAGATAATAGCAGAGCTGAGAAATAATACAGAAAAGCTGAATACTTTTACCACATAAGTTCCTGGCTTAGAAAGATAAAAGAGAATTTACTTTTCAGAAAATACTCAGATTTTACCTTTTCTACTGCTATCTGGTCATATAATCATAAAATCACAGAATAATTTGATTGGAAAAGACCTTTGAGATCATTGAGTCCAACCATACCTGTCCACTAATAAACCACATCCCTGAGCACTCTGCCTAATCCATCTTTTAAATATCACCAGGGACAGTGACTCAAGCACTTTCCTGGGCATCCTGTTCCAGTGTCTGACAACTCTTTTGGTGAAGAAAATCTTCCTAGTATCTAACCTGACCTCACCTGGCACAACTTGAGGTGATTTCCCTTCACAGTATCAAGAGAGGCCATATCCACTCATCCTATTCCCTGCCAGTAGGCGGGAAGCATCAATGTTCCATTTAACCAGAAACTTAACAACTAATGGCCAGATTTCTCCAAGGCTTTATGTCAACAGTATTACCACCCAGCTTCTGTACAAGAGCCTACTGGTCAGAAGATTTGTTTCTGAGGATGTTGCGGGATTGGATATTGGGTACTGGGTAAGAATTTCTAACAGAGTGGCTATCCACCTTACAGTTACTATGAGAAGGACACCTTCTGATGAAGACGAGTGGCTCTGCTAGTGATGAGGAATTAAGGAAGAAAGTAAACAGAAGGCAGGTAGAATTTAATCTCATTAATAAACCTACAAATGAAGGTTTGGATCCTTCAGCTCACATATCTCATTTATTTACATAAAGCACAAGAGGTTAATATCAGGAAAACCCAGAGATAACTGGGTTATCTGGTTATCTGTGGATAACCCTGAGATATCTGTAGAGAATGAAAGGATATTGTTTCAAAAGCACATGAGATATATGGATTATGGTTGAGGCAGGTGTGGCAAGACTTGGCCTGACCTCTCTGTAGGTCAGCGATTACCTCAGGATGCCCAGAAGTTCAAAGCATACTTAGAGTCATGCAAGTCCCACTGCTTCTAATCCCGAAGTCTTTCTAACTTGAAGTGGAAACAATAAGGAGAATTTGGAATTTTAGCTGGAAAACTGATGGAAAAGCATACACAGCTATCAATTATTCACTGGTAACCTCCATCCCCACTGGGTCTAAAAGAAGATAGATAACAAAAGGAAAAAAACAATCTCATTTTATCATAGAATCATTATTTTTAGGCTGGAAGGGATCTCTGGAAATCATCTGTCCCAACTCCCTGCCCAAAGCAAGGCTGATATCAATGTTAGATCACATCAAAATCTTATCCAGTCAAATTATGAACAGTTTAGAAGATGGAGACTCTAAAAACACTTTGGGCAATAATGTAGAAAATCTTGTATGGCAAAAAGTTTTATATGTTTTTCTAGCTTCATTACTAGGTCTAGTAAAAAAGTACAATAGGTTACATAAAGGTTATAAAATAATTTTCACCCATGTAAATTAGACTCAACTTCAAGCAAGAAAGTTATCTAAACATGTTTTGGGTGTAAATATCTGGATAATACTTTGAAAGTATTACAGCAAATATAGAATTACGACCGATTCATTTCAGGATTCTTCCAAACTGAAAAAAAAAAAATAATTTGTTAGCTTTTCACCGTATTCTATCATAGACATATAAAAATGTCTGTCTGAACAACATACTTTTTTTAAAAGGAAAATGAAATCTAGTATTTCCTAAAAATATAAGAAGGCAATATTCATGTGCAAAACTAAACAAAAAATTAATTCAAATCTCCCTTACTTTCCAAGTGAAAGAATACACGTTTGCCACACCTCAAACTTCAAAATCATTCAATTTTCTTTGAAAAACAAGCCTACTTGTCCTAAACTTTTCCATAAACAGGAAATGTACAAATATTTGTATGATATTCTTGTCCAGAACATAAAAGAATGCAGAGTTGTACATTACATTCAAGGCTCAGAATGTACTTTTTACTGTAAGGCTTTACAGACATTGAAACCATGGTGATCCTGCTGTGCACTAGAACAGCTTAACGAGAGCCTATAAATTTGATCCCTTTTGGTGTGTTGCGTCACACACAGCTTACAGCTGGTATAGAATTTTTAGCAAAATTTTTAGACAAAGCACAAGCAAAAAAACCAGTTAGGGACACTCAAAGTTTATGGTTGTCCTGTGAAACAAAAAGTGCTAGAGCAATAGACCAGGCGCCGGAAATCTGTGTTCTCAGTTTTTTAGAATGGCCAGCACTTCCCCAAATTGTTATGCATGGTTTGGGCTTTAGCCTAGACAAGAGATCATTCACAACAGTCAGCTTGATCAAAAGCATTCTGTTTCAGCTTGGTCAAAAGCATTCTGTTTCAGAAAACCAGACAGTGTAATAATATTGACATAGTCGAATGCTGTCAGCTAGAAAAAACATACCATCATAAGTCTTTAAAATAGAAATTTGCAGTAGTGAATGAGAATATCATTGAAAATCCCATCTGTCATAAACAAAGCTTGTGAGCTGTGAGCTATGTCACAAATCCCTATAATTGGAAGATTCTTGTAGTCCAGACATTAAGAAACCCCACAACTTTTTACACAGTATATTACACCACTTTCCATACATTATGGGACATGTAATTTTATATGGAAAAATATTTTGAAGCGGTGTTAGGATCATTATATTTTGTCATATATGCTATGCAGATAAGTTTACAGCGTATCTACTAAAAATGCTTTGAGCTCAACAAAAACCTCCAGGATTCTGTACTTAACACCAAATTATGTTTTGCAAGTAGTTGCATTCACTTTAAGCTGACAATTTATACAAATCACATTGCTCCCATGTCTTTTCTAAATATCTTAAAGATCCCACAAGGAAGGATCCTAATAATGTTTGTTTAACTTCCATTTGTACTGCAACAGCCGAAAAGAATCCTGAAAGGACAGGCAATGAGCATCCATACTCAAGATGTAACTTGCACTTAAAGCATGGAGTGCCCTTCTTTTCTATAAAAAAGAAAGTAGTCTCATCTGAGAAGCAATATTTCAGTCTTCAGGTTATTCTGGACATTATTAACAAACCAAGAGTCCGTAAAAACACATCAGGCAGGTATCAAGACAACTTAAGAATTTTCTTCTTTGGGTCTAATGACCCTGGTCTGCAGAGGTCATTGTAACGAAATAAACCCGGAATGCAGTAAAGTCATGAAAATAATACAGAATCTGGAAGAGTCAGTTGATATCCACTTTTTTCAGGCCAGACTTGAAAACACACTCACTGTGTTTGTGTTACTGTACCTCAGTATTTATAACAAAAATATGAATCTCTTAATCTACATCCTAAAATTATAATGTCATCATTCTTTGCATTTTCCAGTTTGTAGTACATAATACATAAATTTTTTTCTTCTAAAGGGATTACATAGTGAATAAAAGAAGTTGAAATTAGAGAGGGGAGATCAGCCTTCACTAAATAACAGGGCTTTTGGAAAACAGAAATAAACCTAACCGTATCCTCTCTCTTGTGACCAAATACTGTTCTTAAAATGTCTGCTAGAAAGCCCAATCCACTTAGACTCACCTGCATGCTTGAGGGATGTGCTGATTGTGGTTGGAAGATAAGAAAATGTTTACCTGTACTGCGTAAGAAAGTATATTAGAGTTGGACCCCATGTACATTCCATTTATAGGCTTTTTCAACAGGACGTTGGAGACAGGGAATTTAAATAGCACTGCTTTGAGAAGCTGATGTGTAGGCAAGAAAACCACAGCCTTTTTGATGTTCAAAAATGTGATTATCTTTTAAAATACTATAAATATATTAATTTAAGAAAAAGAATTCTCTGTTATGAGTGCTTTGCTGCCTGCGTTTGACTTCAAACCAAACAAGTGCCTAGTTGGAAGCACTGAAAAAACACTTTAAGTTATTGTTTTGTGAGCTGAAAAGGTCCTGCGCAAAGAAGCGATTTTTAATGTATGTGATTTTTTCACTAAGTCTTGTATTTTAGCCCTAATAGGCAGCTGAGCTCTACATAGCCACTCTTTCAAGCACCTGACTTAGTGGAATAGGGGAGAGAATCAAAATGTAAAAGGGAGAAAACTGATAGATTGAGATAAAGACAGTTTAATAGGTGTGGTAAAAGCTATATGCAAGCAAAGCAAAATAAGGAATTCATGTACTACTTCCCATCAACAGGAAAGTGCTCAGCCATGTCCATGAAAGCAGGGATCCATCATGCATGTTGATGTTCCTCCTTTTCCCTCCCAATTTTTGTTGCTGGGTGTATCATATGGTGTAGGATGTTCCTTTGGTCATTTGGGGTCAACTGTCCTGGCTGTGTCCCCTCCCAGTTTCTTGTGTGTCCCCAGCATACTTGATGGTTGGTCAGTGTGAGAAACACAAACGCCCTTGATGCTTGTGCAGGCAGGGCTCAGCAAAAGTTAAAACTTTCCTGTCTTATCAACACTGTTTTCAGCATAAATCTAAAACATAGCCCCATATTAGCTACCATAAAGAAAATTAACTCTATCCCAGCCCAAACCAGTACACTAAGTTGTTAAAATACAGCAAGTCTTCAATACGTGAATGTATCATTCTTATGACAGGCAAAAAAACAAGAGTGAAAACTGGAAAAGAATAAAAAGAGATGAAAGGAAAAGAACAAGTGGCTATACATGGTGGGAGGATGTCAGGTTGGAGAGAGTAGTATCCTCTAAACAGAATCAAGTGGAGGAGCCAAAATGTCTATTGCAAATACCTGTCACAGCCCACATCTTTACTAGCAACTGGATTTTCTGAAAGTCTCAGCTCGTTCATTCATTCAGTGCACCTCTTTTCCATGCTCCGCTTAATCTGGGATCCTCCAGGACTCCACTTATGGCTCTCAGTATTGCCATGTCTTGCTAGTACCTATAATCAGACTCCTCTTGTAATCTACAAGCTACCAATGCAAACCTAAGAAGAATTTTAAAATCTAGACATAGTCTGCATTGACCAGAAGATCTAAAAAAGAAAAAGAGAGTATTTCCAGCAAAAAGTTGACATAGATTAGTCCATTCCATAAATCATATAGATGTAGCCACAGTTGAGGTATAAATTTTGCTCTGCAACAGGCTGATATCAAAGTCCATACCCTCAGAAACAGAGAAAAGACCAAAATAAGTCAGAATGTACTGAGAAATAGGTAATAATAAAATATGACTTTTGATTCATCTTTGTTTCGCACTAGAAAAAAGAGAGGCATCCTCTCTCCAGTACATCCATAGTAACCTCGTTGCACTGGGGATTGTAAGGTCCAGATACTTCATCCATGCTGTTTATGCAGACTTTTATGGTCTGAAGAGGAGGAAGAAATTCTTCACACAAAATACACTCTGTGCTTTCTTACACCACCCTTAACATATTGCCTTGGGTGAAGAAGTAAAGAACTTCTTATCCAGCATTGCATTCTGAGTTAGTGTCCTCTACAGTTCCATGCTTTCATTCTATATATAGCACAAGAAATCAACAGGTTAAGATCAGGCAACATTTAACTCTCTGCTCATATTCTGTAAATTTTGTTAAAGAAAGATGTCATTGGAGTTACCTTTTTGAAACCTGTGTTATGTGAAGTTGATTTTGAGAGATACATTTTTCATCACCTGATGATCCTTTATTCTGGTATTGAGTCTCATTGATATTGACTATAATTTTCTTCTAAGTGGATAAAGAATCATAAAAGATATTTTTTCTTTTTTTTTCCTTTTATGCTTAGAGCAATTTGATACTAACCTCACCTTCTCTGAAGCTGATGCTTATTTGATGCACAGGGAATAGTAATTTCCAGAGGTAGACTAGATAGATCAGTTGTGAAAAACAGCTGGAAAGAGTGACAGTAACACATATAGCAGTAAAGTCTAGACCAAAGAGACTAAATTGCAGTAGGTAACATATGTACACAGCAGGTAAAAAACTTCCGTTCCAACAGTAATTTTTATATAATGCTAGTCTGTAAGAATGTACAAGTCAAAAAGAGATTTTTTTTTCCTGATAATTGCTGTATGAATTGAATCCAGCCTTAACATTATTACAGAGAATCATCAGAATGCCAGCCTCTAAAACTCTAAATCAACAGAAATGTTTGTGGCTTATTTCTAACAGCAAAACAGCTGCACTCTAAATAAAACATGTTTCTTATTCATATTTAAAGTTATCCATGTTTACAGTCTGATATATCACCTTTATATATTTGTTATATTCCAATTTTGACTTATTTCATTACAAGTTCAAATAGGTAAAAAATTGTGAAATAATGCATGTTTTAATGTGTGTTAGCTTAATAATGATTTAGGTCACTATCAAATTGTTGCATCTTGCATTTAAGTGTGTAGCACACAGAAAATGAAAACTGATTGCACCAGAATATAAGTAATGATGCAAACTCGTTTTGTTGCAATGAAAATAGGATTAGAATAATCTGATATACATGAGGTTTTAAAAACCCATTTAGATAAGAATAAGAGTAAAGAAGATTAGGAACCAGAAGTTATTTGTTTTTCAGATAAGTTAAATTAGTTAGCTATGGTTCTATTAGATCTTACAAGTTTTGGCTACATGTTGAAGGACATTTTGAAAGAGTGATAATCATTGGAACTGGCCATAATAATACAGCACCATGGACATATGTGCAAGTGTTTTATATTGAGGGAGAGTATGAGTTTAAATTTGTCAGGTACTCTGTGGTAATTGTAAATGTGCCTGCTCTTGCTCTATGCTTACTTCAGGGTTAATGAACCTTTTTTTTTTCCCACATGGGTAAAAGCATGCAGCAGCTCTTGCAGAGCTAAATGATGGTAGCCAGATTTTTACAGCCAGGCACTCCCTAATCCAGCAATGAAACCTCCCACAAGGGAGTAGAGAAGATTGGTGTCTTAGCTTCATTCATAACAATGAATGAACATCAAAAAAGTATTTCTAAGCATACTTTAAGTACAACTTTTAAAATAAAAGTGATCTAAATATCAAAATATCAGCATTTAGACTAAAATGGTGGTAAAGAGAAAATCTAGTCACGATTACCCTCCTATCCTAAACAAAACATCTTTTCCTGTGATGTGCCTGGTCTTAAAATACAGTCTAAGTATTCCACCTTTGAATTACTTACCACTAATGAAGTTGCACTGTTCTATTTCTTCCCCTAAATAGCTCACCTGACTCTATCATGTAGATTCTCTTCAGAAAGTTTTCATACCTTATTTGCCCACCATAGCTATAACTGCCCTTTTGGCATCTCTTGATCCATTTGACTGACTCCACACCAAGATCTGTCCTTCAGACATTCCCATTCCCTGAAAAGCTCTTGGTCCCTGCTTACCTTTTGTTGCTTGCCTCCCCTTTATTATACCTGGAAACGTTTTTGTCATTGACACAAACTACACTTTTCTGCAGCCAGTGATGATGAATACTTTGTAGCTCACCTTCAGGGAAGCAAATTTTGCCTGAACCATTGCACTGAATTCTCTCATCTGGTCTGGATTTCTCTTTCTCTCTTTAAATAAACTGGTATTATTTAATCTGTTTTTACTCTTCCTCCATAATATCCGTTTCTCATTTTTTGTAGTCATAGAATCAGTTCAAAAGACCTCTGAGATTGTAGAGTCCAATGGCACACATCATCTGCTAAACCATGTCCTTCAAAAAGTCATCTACCCATTTTTTAAATACCTTCAGGGATGGTGATTCAACCACCTCCCTGGGCAGCCTGTTCCAGTGCCTGGCCACCCTTTCAGTAAAGAAATTCTTCCTAATATCTAGTCTGAACCTCCCCTGGTGCAACTTGTGGCCATTTCCCCTTGCCTTATTATCTGTCACTTGAGAGAAGAGATCAGCACTAGCTCTGCCACAGCCCCCTTTCAGCCAACCATAGACAGTGATGTGGTCTCCCCTCAGCTTCCTCTTTTCAAAGCTAAACAACCTCGGTTCCCTCAGCCGTTCCTCACAGGACTTGTTTTCCAGCCCCTTCACCAGCCTCGTTGCCCTTCTCTGGACGCACTCCACCACCTCAATGTCCTTCTTGTAGTGAGGGACCCAGAACTGAACGCAGTACTCAAGGGGTGGCCTCACCAGTGCTGAGTACAGCGGCACTGCCCTGGTCCTGCTGGCCACGCTGTTTCTGATACAGGGTAAGATGTCATTGGCCCTCTTGGCCACCTGGGCACAATGCTGGTTCATATTCAGCCAGCTGTCAATCAAGAACCCAGGTCCTTCTCCTCCAGGCAGCTCTCCAGCCAGTCTTCCCCAAGCCTGTAACGCTGCATGGGGTTGTTGTATCCCAGATGCAGGACTCAGCATTTGATCTTGTTAAACCTCATCCCGTTGGTCTCAGCCCATTGATCCAGCCTGTCCAGATCCCTCTGCAGAGCCTCCCTTCCTTCAAGCAGATCCACCCAGCTTGGTGTCATCTGCAAACTTGCTAAGGGTGCACTCGATCCCTTCGTCCAGATCGTTAATAAAGATATTGAACAGTACAGGACCCAGCACTGAGCCCTGGGGAACACCACTTGTGGCTGGTTTCCAACCGGATATAACTCCATTTACCACCACCCTCTGGGCCCGGCCATGCAGCCAGTTTTTCACCCAGCAGATGGTGCGCCCGTCCAGGCCAATGGCAGCCAGTTTCTCAAGCAGAATACTGTGAGAAATGGTGTTAAAGTCATAATAAGTTTTCAGAATTCCTTCTTATTGGTCTTTAAGGAATAAAGACTCTAAAACTAAGAAATCATCTAGAGTGTGTTCAGAAATCTACTGTCCTGAATTTGTGGAGGCAAATAATCTGCATATGCAAAGTAAATCACCTAGACAGTCCAGTTATAACAAACCCTGCTTAATTGAATCTGATGCTCTTCTTGCATTACTTCCATTGAGTTACAGTTTTCTATTTTTTACAACTGTCTTTTTTAATGTCCTTTGGGGTTATTCTGTGAATGTGTTCAATTTAAAGAATTTTAAGATAAAATAACATTATTTTGTTTCTGTATTTTAAGTTTCAAATTATCTTTCTTATTTCACTGTTATTGCTTTAAATTTTCACATAAATTACCAATGAGAACTACAGATATGGTGTGTTTAAGAAAACACATTTTTAAGAATAGTGTTCAAAACTTCATCATCTCAAATATTTTGATGGAAGGAAAAAACATCCTGTATTTTAGCATATAAATGAGAGTGATTTTCTATGTTATTGGCAAGGTCAGTGATTTAGTTTTAGTTGTTAAATGCTTCTGCAAATGAATATTAGGTTATTTTCAGCTACAGTCTAGGTTAAGAAGCTATTTAGGCCATTGGCAAGCAAAACTTAAACTGTGCATTTTAAAGTACTGGAAAAATCCCAACAGAGGCAAAATGATTCCTCTGAGGCTTACATTTAGTTCATGAACAACATGATAAAAAGTAAATTAGAGAATAAAAATAATATTGACAATTTAATGTTTTAAATCCAGATATTGATTCTTTCCTTTTGATCTTTCATCATCAACACAGCTGTTTTATTCATTGTTATGTACTTCAGATCTCCTCAGAACAGAATCAATAATGACATGTTATAAACAAAGCAAATAAGACCATATCCTTGCTGTTTATACATCTGTAACAGACAGATTATTTTGAAGAAACAACTGATGTTTTACCATAAACAAGTAGTTCAGAAGGTATTCCAATCTGATAAGCAGCTTCTATTTTCTCTGAAGTACTGAGTCTCTTCCCAGAAATTATAATTGACTATAATTCCAGTCTACAAAAAAAAATAGAAATACTTCTATAAACAGAATCTCTTTACTTTTCTCATCAGAAGAATATTAGAAATAAAATATTGGTTACACTGCTGGATCAGCTACCAAATAAAAGAACAGGGAAAAAACCAAAAGAAGTGACATTTAATACAAAACAATTTTCTGTTTCTCTGCTTTTAAAACTTCTGCTACTCAGACAGTTGAAATGACATTCAGTAATTTGCCTCCCATATGTCTGTGATTTAATTATAATCAAAACTGCCAGGAAGGTATTTTAAATCACAGGGGTTTGTCAATGTTTGCTGGCACACACACGGAAATTTTCTATGTTAATCTTTTCTCTGACTTCAAATTTATATTAATGGTCATCATTTCTCAGGCTGCCTTCCTAAGAAGTGCTGGGGATCATGATTGAAAGAAAAATAAACTATATATCGCCTCCAGCAGTAAGCAGCTGGTGTTTTAACTGTCTGAATACAAACGTAAGGTGTACAATTCTGGCTTTATATGGAAAGGGCTTTTGTGGCTCAGATACTAACAGCACCTAGCTTGTCCCAGTCCACCATAAGGACTGACATGAAGAGATTATTGTAAGGCTAACTGCTTTAGAAAGACACTGTCATTAAGTGGGAAAGCACAAAAAAATTAAGGAGGTTCAAAATGCTTTACTGAAACACTTGTTTTCTCAAGCAGAGAAATAAAACAATAGAATATCGTGTCTTAATGCCTATACACTTTTCAAAACTTATTTGTTAAAACAAACCAAAACTCCAACCTCGTAGTTTATACTTTAGCTACTTTAAGACTTGTAATTTTGATTTAAAAAAAAGGAAAAGGGAGAGGAAAAAATAATTGTCTTACGGTTCTTGTGGGCTTTTTTCCTTTGGATGCAGATAATACTCCTTGAGAAATATCTCTTCCAAAGAAATTGTCAAAATTGTAACAGTTTGTCTCACGAATTTTACTTAAATTATAATAAAATGGCTTTAAACCTCTGTAATGATTAACATCTCAAATGTTACAAAATAAAAGATCTAAGTGAATGAAACTGAAAAGGCTGACATATAGTTTACAGAGTTTCAATTAAATTCAGTCGCTATAGGACTTTCTTTTTTCTTCTGTTTTTCCAATAAGAATTGCATTGCATTCCTCTTTTGATGTCATAAAAATCATAATATCCCACTGAGTATTTTATTGGTCATTACCAGTGTCCTAAATTTAGATTCTCTCTTCTGACTTTTAGAAGTATACACTTTTCCATGATTGAAAACAAGCCTCTTTTATAGAAATATAGTAATCACTTGTGTAAATGTATGAGGTTTCCAAGATATACAATGTAGATCAATTGCTTATAAATACAGCAGGTGAAATAATTTAATTTAATAATTTAAGATGCAGCCTGTAATACTGTTACTTACAAATCCACAGAATTATTTAATCAAGTCATTATGTTGGTATTGGCTAATCATGTCACCTTTGAAAGTCTTATTTCAGTTGCCATGGATTATTTCCCAATAGAAAAGAGCAAAAGGACAAATCAATTCCTAAAACATATTATCATTAAATTTGTGTTTATTGATAATGTGTACCATTAACACTTCTCTACATAAGTTTTTGTTCTGTTAAGAAAGTTAGAATTTAAATCAGGTCAGAAGAAAAGTAATGATCAAGTTTTGTGATTGCATGTTACACCTTTATTCACATGTGTAGTATGAAATAATTTTTAACCCTTAGTAAAATCTTTTTTATTTCTGTGTGATTAGTAACACATAAAATCATAGTGCATTAATAGAAATATAAAGCAAATTTAATCATTTTGCCTGTATAGGCAAAGTGATTCATCTAAAATCATGTCTGCTGTCCATGTCATATAGCAAGAGGAACAAGCAAAATTTAAAGAAATTTTTGAAATGCAGAAATAGTAGATGTTCCTTTATTTTCTGGCCAAGACATCTGTAACACCTAAAATCACTTTTATCTAATTTCAACAAATTATCCAGCCTTTAATTTAATAATGGACTTTTTGACGATGTAAGGAACCTTAAAAAATGCAGTAAAATTGTAAATAGTACAATAAAGCAATAGCATCCTAACTTCCAATGGTCCAGTAAATATAGTTTTTCAAGAAATCCTAGCAGACCACAGTTATTTAATGGACTCAGTAATGCAAGTTTCAGATGTTTTCTGGCTTGTCTTGGAGTGAAATAGTTTTAGTTTGCTTTAGTTGTCATTGTTACATAAATTTATGTTAACTTTAATTTATAGAGATAACACACGGTCTTTCTGTTTGAACCATTTTTGACTCCAGAATGAAATGTAATGTCAAAGCAAACACACATAGCCCATAGGACGGCATCACAGATTACAGCCATCAATTAATGGTCCCTGTTGATAAGAGCTGGGATCCTGAAAAAAAAACAAACCAACAAAAACAACAACAAAAAAGACATCTTCTCTAAGTTTTCTAGTATAAACTACTGAAGATTTCAGGTTTCTGACAATTTGCTATAACCCTCCACCCCATTATTTTCTTGAAGGATCCTTGTCTGCGTCAGTTTATAGGCAGCATTAGTTCTGTTCCTGTTGATAGGAAAACTTGGCCACTGTCTTGGACAGCGCTCAAGGGAGAATTTGGCTGCATATGGAGATGCCCAAGTATTTGATGCACTTCCAGTGATCATTCCCATTGATTTGCGCCAGTGGTTTTGTCAGGCAAGCAACATTTTACAGCGGAAGCGCCTAACACAGCTGGCCATAAATGTGTATGTAACTCGCATGTTGCATAAACTTAAACTGAATTCAAGCATCCTACCAAGATAAAAAAGATGCCTTTGGATCGTAATAAGTGTCCATGCTCTCCCAGCACCAGCAGTTTGAGTTAATAGAGTTTCCTACACATGTATGAAGGTGGAGTTCGGGCAAATGTGTTTTATTTGTACACAACTCTATTCAACTAAAGGCTTTATATTCATAAATAAAATAGTATTACTCCAGTTCTTCTTTGTTCTGACACTAGTCCAGCAGGTTGCCCTGAAAATGTTTATTTTATTGGCTTCTCCTTTCAAGACTGGTACAAATGCCCACAGGGTTGAAATGCAAGTGAAATTTTAAGATTCTTCTTTTCCCAGCACCTCTGTGATTTGAACAAGTACGAAAATGTGTCTCTGGGCACTTGGGCAAGAGCTGAATTATTGACATTTTGTAGCTCAATGGTTAAGCATTAGGTTAAAGGGTTGGTTTGAGATGTTGTAATCCTTTTTGAGCATTTAATGTGATGTAGCCTGAGACGGTTGCATTGATTTGGATTTAGTCTTCCAGTCACAATGGACCAAAATTTTTTTTTTTTTAAGCTATGTGTGTTCTAGCTAATGAACAAATGTATATGGAGTAGATCTATTAGGGCCCAGTTTTTAGTCTATTATCAACATAAAACCAGATGACACCAAATAGTCACAGAAGTTCAACACTGAGAATGATGAGTCATATTAATTTGGAAGATTTATTTTATTCTGCAGGTTATTGGCCTCATTTTTTTTCATTTTATTATTGCCTAATGTTCATGACAATAGGACCTGTCCATCACAGTCAAGGAAATAATTCATGGATGATGTAAAATTTTAGGAAGATAGTCTTAAGCCATCAAGAATTCTAGACATCCTCATTCTAATAGTTTATGTAAGAACCAAAGTCATTTGAGAAAGAAAAGTTAAAAATAATTTTCAGCAGTAACTATGCACATGCTATCACACAGGTTTTTTATTTGTACCTCCTAGAAAACAGTATGCTGTCTGAACAAAACATCTGCACAGATGTGCAATTGGTGCATTGTTTTCTAGAAAACTAGTTCCATAAAAACAGAAAAACTCACTAATCATTGTCTAATTGTGGAACTTATGCTGTAAAATGCCCATGAGTGTAAAATAATAAGACCAACTGCCAACATCAGGCAGATGGTACTACCCAGTCCCACAATACAGAAGTAGCCTGTAATCTTTTGAAAAAAGAAAACATTTCTCATTGTAAGAAAAAAATATAAAATAGTTGTACCACATCCTTTCTATCTGTCTTAGGTGCTTTTTTCTATTTATGCATTTAGGAACATTGTCGAAACTTGTAACTCTTTCATCAGAGGCAAAAACAAATACAAGAAAGCATTTTATGCCATTTGAATAATAATACTTATATATTTTAATACAAATAAAATTTCTGTTGTCAAATGTCATTTATTAGACATTAATTTCACGTTTGAGGAGATGATGTAGGAGGAGTTTTCTTGCTATATTTTGCAGATTGAGTTGAACATCACACACTTTGAAACTCTCAGATCAGCCATAGGATAATGTATTCCTTGCAGACAAACAAGCAGAAAATTCCAAAATGCCAGTACAGCTAGAGCTAGACCATGCCTATATTCCAAAGGCATAAAAAAAATAACATTCACCTGAGAAAGATAAAAGTTTTGAGGATGTAAACTTGGAGCTTGACTATGATTCTGAGAAGGCTTGTGTCAGTTTGCTATTTAAGTCACACCTGTTTGACAATTTCATGTTTAACTAGTGACTAGAAGGATTTGGCCATTGATGTGGAAGGGAGAACCCCAGAGGCTTTGTGCTGCTACTTAAAGCTTTATGGGACTGCAAGAGACAGCCTGGTGAAAGTGGAAACAGTATAGGCTGATCCCCAGTTCCTGTAAGATTGACTGACCTGGTCATTCAGAGGTATTGACCTTGGAAGTGTTCCTAAGGCTGGAGGTTGCTATCTTGATGGCATTACCTGTGGAGCATGCACACAGATTGTGGAGCCACTAGGCTGAGAGAAGCGATGAGCAGACTGTGTAGTATCGAGGAGGATGACTGAGAGATCTGCACCTTATTTACAGAGACTCTAGGGTGGGGGAGAGCTGTACAAGCTCATGTTGCACAAAATGAGGGACAACAAGACGTTATGCTTGAGTGTGTCATGGAGAGTGTTATGGAGACTCCTATGACAGTGGAAGCTGGAAGCCTGTGACTTCTGGCAGCAGGAAAGTTACTTCTCCACTTGCAGCTGTCACTTAGAAGATATGAGTCCATGGCAACTATAAAAGATGAATAAACTCTTCCCAAGAGGAATATAAGTCAACTGACCTGAATTTGTAGGCTAGTAACATTGCCACCAGGAGAGGGTAACAAGTGGCTATGTTCAGAGCCTACCATCTTCAGCCTGTTGAGGCACTCACCTGCAAAGCTGACTTGCCAACTGTACCTATCTGATATGTTTTGGATAGGTTGCCAAGAGACATAATTGGGCATGTTGGTGGATGAGAAGCTCACGGTGTGCCAGTAATGTGTGTTTGTATCCCAGAAAACCAACCATATCCTGGACTGAATCAAAAATTCTCACACTGAAGGATAGTGAGAACTGCATTTGTGTTAAAATGTATAAGTTTTAATATAGCATTCAAATGTTACAATATGCTCTCATATGCTTTATAACATTCCAATGTTATAATATTCTCTTTCTTGTATGAGTTCTTCCCTCTGATGAAAGGATTACAACTTTCAATCATATTCCTAAATGTGTAAATAGAAGCTCATTCCACCACTGCACTGCCTGATAAAGAACCCCTTCCCAGCTTTCCTGTAAGCCCCCTTTAAATTCTGGAAGGCTGCTATAAGATCTCCCCACAGCCTTCTCTTCTCCAGGCTAAACAAGCCCAGCTCTCTCCACATGTCCTCATATAGGAGATTCTCCATCCCTCCGATCATCTTCAATGTGCTCCAACAGATCTATTTCCTTCCTGTGCTGAGGACTCCAGAACTGAATGCAGTACTCCAGATTAGGTCTCACAAAGGCAGAGTAGTGGGGAAGAATCATCTCCCTCGACCTGCTGGTGACACTTCTTTATCATTAATTCGTGAAGTCTGATCTCCTTTGGATGGTATTTGATAAACCAGTCTGGAAAATTGGTTCATACTTTGCAGTTTCATCATCACTTTTATATTCCAACCTCTGCTTATGGTTTCAAGCTTTGAAAACAGAAGGCTGAGAAAGTTAATGCCCTAGATTTCATTTGTAGTATTTCTAGACTAGATATTTCACTTTTATTGTACACTTTTCTACCGAGCACAGGTAATCTGACGGCTGATTCTTTTAGAGTTGCTGCAAAAAAACAGTAAACACTCCTCTAACTAACCAGGGCATCTAATCATTGCTGGCAGTCAAAGGATTTGTAAATGTCACTGCACTTTGTCACGTCCTTCCAGCTGCTAGTGCAACAGTGATGATTCCACTGAGTGCTAAATTCTCTTGTTTGACCTCCGAGCACAGCATACATGAAGAATAAAGGAAGCTGAAAGCTGACATTTTCACACAGAAAATCCTTAATCAAAGTTGTCAAATGTGTTTATCTCCAAGAGAGATAAGGTCCCCAATACATTTTAATTAAAATATTTGACATAGCCCATTTTCTCTACTGCTTCATGTGATTCTACCTAAAGAGAATTTTAGATCTGAGGTTAACATTTTCCCGTGTCCTGAGTATTCGTAATGAGCTTTATAAACTGTAAGCTATAAACATATTTAAGAAGACAGACAGAATTGATTTTCATCAATTGTATTTACAGGATATAACTTTTATAATGGGAAGAAAGTGAGCTGTATCATTTGAAAAGACTGTTCAACATTTATTTTTTTTAGTCTTTGAGTCTTTCTAAAGAATACTTCTTCTCCTACTTCATGTGACCATAATGTGTTATGAATGACAAAGGAAATTTCAAATAGTTTTTTCTTGTGTTGCTTCCAGTATTGTATCACTTTTCTGTTTTGGTTTTTTTTATTATTTTTTTCCTCATAAATTATCTATGAAGAAGCCAACATACATATACTACCATAATATTTCCCAGCAAAAAATAATATAAAATTATGCTGGATTGTTAATTACAGAAATCAAAAATTAATCTAGCTTTGCAGAAATTCAGTAAAATGAGAGTTTAAGACCCAAAGAAACACTTTGGGCGCACACAAACAAAACTAAAACAAAACCAAAAAGTACATTTCTGGTGCTGAACTTTGCAGTGAGACTTGTCATCAAATGTGTTTAACTGCAGCAGACATTCACTTCAGAGCTGACAGTCCGAACTCACTGACCTCCCTATGTATAGAGATATGGATACAGCCTGGGCAGGATTCTTTTTATTCTGAAGTCTATGTCTAAATAGGTGAGGACAGTCATGCTCCAGCAAAGCCTAGTTTTTTATTTAGCTGTAAGAGCAATCTGAGGCAATGATAGCAAATGTATGTATGGAGAATGCTGTCTAGTTTGTTTCTTCCACAGAGCTGGCATTCTCTAACATATAGAAAATATTATAGTGTCTTTAGTTTGATTTATGGTCAATAGGGCTGGTTTTGCTTAAAGTATATCAAAACATTGTGTTAGTATTCCATATTGGTCAGAAAAGCAAAGTAAATTTCATTATTGATTAGCAAGGAAAAATAAACTATTTTTACATGAATCAGTTCTCTGCCTGACTATTGCATATTTTTAGGATCTGTCTGTACTTTTTACTTAAAAATTACAGAAGAAACAAAAAGACAGAAAAGGGTAACAAGAATCATCAAAGTAATGGAATAGCTTCAGTATGATAAATGAGTAAATATACTGGGACTCTATAACCTTGAAATGACACAACTGAGACTCTACAAAAGACTTCAAAATCATGAGTGGCACAGAAAAGGTGAATAGATATGATTATTGGCTTCTCATGATATAAAACCTAGGCAATTCTACAGGAACGTGACACTGACAGATTTAAAATGAAAAAAACAGGTTAGATGAAAGATATACTAGATATTAGACAAAAAGAGATCAGAAAAATTCACAGAAGAATGAAGTGATGTATAATATAAATAGAAAAATTACTTTCATTTTTATTTTAAAGAACTCATTTACAAATCGAAAATAAAAAGTATTTGACAGGGCAAAAGCAGGAAACAAATTCAACAATTGATTCTAATCTGTCCGGAAATGTCCCTGGATACACATCTTTTAATCGGAGACTTTGAAAACCTCTGAAGACAAAAAAGGTGCTGTACCGAAAGCCTAGTTATGTCTGTTCTTAAGGCTTATGCACATTTCAGTGTGAAGGTGTATTCCATCACAGACACATCCTCAAGAATCACTAAATTTTGCCACCTCAGGAGAGATTTTGCTCCTTAGAGGCAGTGTTCTAAACACCAAATGAGATGCATGTGTACAGTGTTTTACCTACAAATAATGATCTAAAGCACTAAATTGCACTAACTTTTGGCTACTGTTCCTAAAGCAACTGCTAACTTTTCCACTTTTCACTGCAGAGGCCATATATTATTTATTAGCAAGCCGCAAGGCAAGTAGTTTTATCATCAAAGGAAGACTAGAGACTCTCATTGAAATCCCTGAAAGACTGCTTTTTTATTTTTATTTTCTTTTTTTTTAATTAATCTATTTATTTAAAGGCTACATTCTGAACTTTTTATCATCATTTCTAGAATATCAGTTGGAGAATCCTGGTTTTCATTAGCAGTTTTTCAACAAGTAGTAGAACAGAGTCTTGTCAGGTAGAAAGGGTGAAGTCCATGTAATATTTTCTCCTTTATTAGTAGTAAAAAAGAATTTCAGAGGAACACACCTTACTATAGAGCTTTCAACAGTGCAGAGGTGTGAACTCTGCTGTTTCCATATCACTATAATTAAGATACAAGACTGCAAACACTTTATAGCTAAGTAGTTTTAGATAGAATTGATATACCCTAATTTTAGCAGTTAAAAAAATTAGCATTTAGCTTAAGCGAAACATCAAGCCTCACTATACAGAAACTGAAGAGAAACAGGATCCTCATAAAACAGTCATTTAGGGTTGATTGTCATCTGTAGAATTTTGTCTCTCTCCTTGACTGAAAAGGGAAAAACATTTTTATTATTTAGAACATCCAGGTGTTCACCATCTCTAATCTGATCTAGTTCTGTACTAGTCTAGTGCTTTTATTAACTAAGAAGAATAGGTATCATTGAAAGACATTGTCTCAAAAATACAAACCAAAGTTAGCTCAAAGGAATTACCACCTACAGATGCTTGTTTTATGGTTTGGCTGTACAGGAAGAGACTAGTTCAAAATTAAATATCTACTGTTAAAATTAGTCAGGTGGATGCCACTCACCTTTATCACTAAGGTTACACATATTGAAAAAAAGGACTTCTTAAAATTCTGGGTGCTTCTCTTTGACATTTAAATACCTGACTTCCTAAAATTAGTTTTTCGTGTAAACTAAAGGTATCGGTTATTTTATACCTCACAAGGCCAGTGAAATTTAAAATGCAGTAAAGATTGTACGATGGCCATTTGTACAAAAAACAGGCAAGATTTAACATAATAAATCTGCAGAATTAAAATTGTATCATTATATTCAATATAACTCTGGTGGATGGAGTTTCTTTTATAAATATAATGTATAGGAGTCATTGTAGTGCCTCAGCTTTGTCTGTCTCCAAAATTCAGGCAACACCTTCCAGAAAATAAATGACAGCTGCCTGTACTTTTAGACATATGCTGAAACAGTATTAATGCTTCTTCTACATGTGAAAAATCATTCCACTGATATAGAATGACAGTGACATTACACTACAATAGTTATAATAAAAATAATTCCCAGTCCCACTTTGATAGATGTTCTACCCTCCTAAATTACACAGTTCCAAAAATCTGTCATTGCAAGCAGAAAAAAAAAATAAAAAAAACCTAAAAACAAATACACACACCCTGTTGCAACAAAGAGAGAAGCTGTTTTATTTGACAGTAAATAAAAATACAGACCTTTATGTTTTTGTAATGTAACATTAGTACACTTGATGCAATAAGAAATACATATTTGGGAGTAGGGAGTAGTAAGATATAAGAGGATTACCAGAAAGCTGTATTGTGCAATAGTATTTGTAAAACCATTAAAAAAGAGAGTACAAAACAAAAATACAATATTACCTAACTATCTCCAAATACGTTAGACAAAGAAGCATAATTTAGTGTAGGAAATAAACATCACTTTCCTAATTATTTTTTTTAAATTATTTACCTATTTCAAGGGGTTTACAGTGAAATTTCACCATGCACAGATCCTTATGTTGATTATATTCTGTTCCCTGCTGGTTCTTCATACCTTCTGCTTTTCAGCAGAGCACTATGCCTAACAAGTCATGAGAATTATACTGAAAACCAAAGGAACAGTAGTAACACTTAATGGTATAAAGAGACTGTACACTCAGTAAATGAATGTTAGCCTTTTAACATGTGGTGGAGTTGAACATGAAACTTAGCTGGATGTTAGGAAAGTAGAGAAGTTTATCACACCTTCTCACTTCTGTTAAAAAAATAGTAATAAACAAAATTTTGAATGGTTGTCCCCATTTTTATTCTCAGTACTTACTACTAATAATAATTGGCACTAACATCCAAAAGTTGTTGGGGCAGATGTATCTTAGGTGAAATATTTAAGATGATTTCAGAATATAAGGAACGAAGACAACCACATCTTTGTAATTGACTCCACATTGATATTTTCCAGGAATCTTTCCAGAAAGGTTGATATTAATAGAATGAGTCCTGTGACAAAAGTAAGATATATGCTTAAATTCTTACCTATCTATCTGGATTATCATCATGCACACTTTCACATCTAAAGGTACTTTTCTTTTTCCCTAAAAAAACCAATGTAAAGTGGATTTAATGTACTGTGAGAATATGAATAGGCAAAGGAAAAAATATTCAAGGGAGCTGAAATACTTGCTTCCAAACAGATTTTGCATAGGATCTTTGTTAAATTTTATGTTCTTATTATTGTGTTCTGTGAAAATCTGTCATGGTAAATCTTTCATAATTAACAAGTTACAAGAAATAGTGCTTTGACCAGGAGTAACAAATAACTTCAGATAAATTGTTTTGCTTATAGTGACTTGACAAATGTGAGTCTTGACATCAAGTAAAGAAATGAGCCAGGTGCATTTTGATGAGAATAAAGGCTTTTGATGAGAGCATAAGCATTTGATATGAATGTTAGCAAACAATAACACTACATTAAGTTCCAGTGAAATTCCATGAAGTTCGATAACACTGGCTTAAGAATCAAGCAATCAGTCATTGTTAGTGAGTATCAGGATATACTTTGCTGATAACAAACAATCATTACGGACATTTAATAATCTACGGGTTTTGCTTTTAGGCTTGACAACACAAAACAAACCCAACCTTTGCTGTATGGAGTGCTATGGTCAACTAACATGGAACCAGTTCTTGCCTCTGCTTAAAGTTATACCAATTCATAGTTTATGGTAGATATATTTTCCCCGTAGAATTATGTACGTGCTAAACTGCAAAAAGATGAGGTATTAGCAGAAATAATTTCAACTCTTACAATTTTTAGCTGCCAAGTTAAAAAGCCAGTTGACCAGGACTGTTTTTTTTCAGTATGAAACTTGCCTACTCACTCTCGACATAAATTCTGTTTTGTGGGTCAAAAATGTATTTTACTCCCTACAAAGTTTAATCAATTGTCATAGAATCTCCAGGTAGGTTATGCTTTTCTGAATTTGTTACATATCAAGTCTTTCCTTTTAATCCAAACTGAAGAATGTAATACATCCTTTTCTCAACTGATGCTGTGTTGTGTTTTGTTTTTTCTTTGTTTATTTTTCTCTGAATTATAACCTTGGATAAAATCCTGAGACTTTGTCATGTAGATATGTTCAGTAATTAGGCATGACGGGTATGTACCTAGATAGCAATGATCATCAGCTTTCATCAGTAGAGGCTAACTGGATAATGTCAAATCATTCTAAACTTTTCCATGCTTCTAAATGAAAGCTTGTGTTAATCTAACATATCATGCTTCTAAAGACTGTTGCTTGTCTGAAGAAAACATTGTATAACCAGAAAACATAATCAAACACATTAATCTTTTCATCAGGTTCTGAATTAGTTACCAAGAGGAGATGAAATATTTCTCTTTGATTAAGTAAGTAGTAGCAGGATGATGTCCTCTAGTCATGGATGATTACACAGGATAACCCTTTGGCAATTTGTGGGAAAATCATCGGATTGTGAATGGAAAGAATGAAAGAAGAGTTTGTGTTCTTCTATGCTCTGACACACTGTACAGGAAAAGAATGAGTTAAAGAACTATTGATTTCTTCACATAATGTAGCTGCATTCGTATTAGGAGACTGTAGGTTTTGTCCCCCTGAGTCTACAGTGTGAATTCTTTCTTTGAGCCTTGGTTGAATCAATACAAGGTACTGTATTCCTCATTCCACTGTCCCCAAAATATTGTTTCTGGCAATTGCAAAGGTCAATAGACTTTCAACACTTTCCTTTATCCTGCACTCAATCCTATGTCTGCAGCAGGATTTCTTATTTCACAGTTCTTTAAAGTTAACAAAACTGTCTCTGTTCACTTAGCATCTTCTTGACAATAGCGCAGCAGGATAAGAGAAAATTCTCTTCATGAGTTTTTCATGCACTCACTGCAGTGGAAACAAAGAGGAAGGGAACCTTTGGAAACTGTAATTAATCCTACCTGCAAAAGCAGAAAATATTTCTACCTTCAATGCATAATCTATCTGTATATTTCTACAGAATTATTTATACAATTTTCCCGCACTAATATTTGTTCCTTTATTCTGCGTCACATACTACTCCTTAATATTTCCTCAGTCAACCCTACAACCCATTTCAAATAAAATTTTGCCATCTCTCCACATATAACTCAAATTTTGTCAGCAGTAAGTTAACACAAAAATCATTGCTGGCCATGACTAATGACTGCCAAAAAATACACAGCCCACTTCCTACAGGAGGGGCAGTGAGAGGGAATCTTCTGGCATCTCATTCAAAATGGGAATAAAAAAAAAGACTTACCTGTCTTTTTGAAGAGTAAAACCAGTTGTATCATACAGGATTTCTGTTTGAGCTGTCGATGTACATGGACTGGGAAAAGAAACAAATTTGATTCCTGTTTTTTTTTTGTGTTTTTTTTTCTATGATTTCCAAAATGTTTTCCCCAAAGGCTGGAGTCTGCTTTTGACTTCTCTTCTCTTCTCTTCTCTTCTCTTCTCTTCTCTTCTCTTCTCTTCTCTTCTCTTCTCTTCTCTTCTCTTCTCTTCTCTTCTCTTCTCTTCTCTTCTCTTCTCTTCTCTTCTCTTCTCTTCTCTTCTCTTCTCTTCTCTTCTCTTCTCCTGTTTTAAAACAAGGTTTCAAAACCACCAGACAGACAGACATTGCTCATACCGTACAAGTTTAGGAGTAGACCAAAGTTTGCATCATCAGCACAACCGGCATATATTCTGGGAGGCAGTGAGTGCTATCTCCAAACAACTGTCTTTAACAGTCTGGATGAAGTTTTACATTTTTGGGGGTAGAAGATCTTAGCTGTATGGATGCATACCACATTGTACTGCCTGGCTTAAGGTCTTGATGAGGATAGATGCATTGTTTCCTTCTTTCTATCCAGTTCCTGACATCTCAGTGTTGAATTTTCTATCATAGCTATTCAAGAAGACTGGAGCAGGACTTCTTAGTCACTTAAACACAGCTAAATTTTTATGCCCTTGGAATGAAGGAAAAAATCCTTCTAATGGCATTATTCAGATTTTTTACCAGCAGTTCAATAATTCTTCCTGCCTCATTTCTAAGAACTAAGCTAAAAGGACTCCACATGTTAAGTATTTTGCCCCAGTTTTACCCTTTTTCTCAAGAACTTCTGGTCTGACCTGCCAAGTCCTGATGAAACAAAGTAACCAGATTTATGAGGAGAAATCAACAGAGAAAATGCTAATCTTTTCACTGATTCTCAGTTTTGTTTGTAGGATTGTCTGAACAATCATCTTCACTACTAGTTTTGTTTTTTTTTTTCTCTTGTACCATAGCAGAGACTTCTTCATTTGATGCAAGTATTAAGGCCATATCCACAGTCTGTTGAGATTGATGTATCTGATTCAGCCTCAAGACTATGAAGATTTTGCCACTAGCAGCTAGTTACCAGCAGGTAGAGGGATGCGAACCTTCTCCCTTTACTCAGCACTGGTAAGGCCACACCTGGAGTACTATATACAGTTCTGGGCTCCTCAATATAAGAGGGAAATGGACATACTGGAAAGAGCCTAAATGGCCACAAGGATGATTCAGGGACTGAAGCAAGCATTTCACATACAAGGAAAGACTGGTTAGCCTAGAGAAGAGAAGGCTTGGAGAGAACCTCATTGCTGTATATGAATACTTGAAGGGAGAGTGCAAAGAAGAAGGACCCACACTCTTTTCAGTGGTGCCCAGTGACAGGACCAGAGGCAATGGGCACAAACTGAAATAAGGGAAATGTTAATTTTTTTACTGTGAGGGTGACTGAGCATTGGAATAACTTACTGAGAGATGTTGTAGACTCCTATTAATGTATCTCTTTGCAGTAAGAAATTAAGTGTAATCGTATTGGTAACAAATACTTTTTAAGTCAAAATCCGAGAGAGGGTTCAGTTGACCAAGTATAGTGTAGATTCCAGTCCATGTGCCCCAGTCCTTTTATATGTAGGCAAAGACACTCTGACCATGCAGATAATTTGAGCTCAATATAGATGTCTGGATAGGTCAGATAAATCCTTCTCTTTAAGTACCTATTTCTCTCCTGTGTTTCCAAAACAAATTTGAGGTGAACTAAGTAGAAATACCTGCATTGCAGGTTTCCAAACGCAAGTATTATTTGACCCACTCAAAATTTCTATTTGCAGTAGAAATTTTGTATTGGCTTGCCATGATTACTGCATAAAAGTGATTGGTGATAATCACAAAGCCCAAATACTTAATGTTTGAAAAATACTGTTATGGTTTCCAGTAGTATATTATAGACACTTCAGTGTATAACAAGATGACCTGTAAAACCTCAAGGGTGAGATGAACATTTAGAGAAATGGGCTTTGTTTTGCTCTTTGATTCTGCAGACAGAAGTGACTGCCACTGCTGCTGATGGGAGAATGCTTCCCATAAAATTAGTTACCATCTTGCCCTCACTAGACCTTAGAGGCATGGGCAGGAAGGAAAACTAAGCCCTTTATATACAACCACTCTTCAGAAAGAGGAGCCCAGAAACATGGATATATGTATCTGGGACATCCTTTCTATTTCTGTCCATTTGCTGTTCTGGGCAACAACTCAGTTGTTTTTTTCTCCAAGACACAGCCCTGCAATAATCTGCAAGTGTGTTGACTTAGCAAGACTGGTGAGTGAGTGCTTGCAACCTCAGAAATAAAGACTAGTAACTTGAGATAAATAAATAAATAAAGACTTGAACTAGTAACCTTCAACATACCTGTTAAGCAGTTGGTTAACAACCCTGGGACTCTGCGCTTATCAAGTTATGAGAACAATTCTCAAGCAAAATAAAGTAATTTCACACTTCCTGGAACATTGTTGCATTTTATACACAGAATACATACTTCTAATCATCCAAATCTATACAGTCATATTGTATGTATCATATATTTGAAGTTATTTATGTCTTAAGCATATATATTGCACACATTGTTATTTATAAATGATGTGCATGTATGGATTGTATGCATTATTACTATATACATATATACACATTTAAAATTGACTTGTGTATTTTCTGGACTTTAACGCTTGCATTTTTGCCCTTGTGATTAGCAGCTGTATTTAATAATGCTAGATTAGTAAAATTTTTTTTTGCACCATGCATTCATTTTTCCCAGCATTTGCATTGTCGTGCTTGTGTTTTTGAATTTCAATAAATATTATTGCAGAAGAAAAGTTCCCTATAGAAGTCTTAAAATGTCTCAATTTTTTCTGTATTTCTCTTCTGAAGTTTTATGTGCTTGATTTTATACTTAAGCCTCAATTGCTAAGAAAACAAGACAAGACAAAAAAAAATAAGACGAACATTAATCGCTGCTTTTTACTATTTGATAATAATCCCTTTTAGAACAACAATAGGTGACCTGTTTTGAACCAGAAATTGTATAAATTGGTACTGATGTCTCTACATGATACTACATAAGAAGTAAAAACTGTTGGACCATGCATGTCTATTAAACAGTGTGTAATATACAAATAAAACAAACCTACAATGTCATGTCTCATAGGTTAAAAAAAGTTGAAGGCAGAAGAGAAACCCTATTATTTCTCTATTATTCCTGCTAAAGTGAGATTGTTCCAGATAGTATAATCTTCTAGTGGTTTGTCTAGTCTCATTTTAAATTATTCTAAATATGAGGCTTCCACTGCTTCCCTTAGGAAGAGTAACCATATATGACAATTTGACATTCATATTACACTCTAGATGACACAGTTCAGTGTAACGTGACATAAGATTTATTGTGATGGACTCCAACATTTCACAGTCTCCAGTACAATGTAATGTGTAATGAAAGGGTGATTTAAACAATGTTTAATGAAACTGCTACAGCTATTAAGTAAAGGTGGTTAGAAACCTTTTTAAAATAAAATAAATAAAACCCTCAAAAAAATAATTCTCTGAGCATTAGTTTAAAATACAGTACATGGATGGATATTGGTAATCACTACTGTTTTCATGTAAATTTGGCCTGCTGTACTCTGGACAGGATGAACAGAAGAGTCAAAAGTTAAAAGCACAAACTTTTGAATGTTAAGAAACTAAGAGATGGATTGTTAAAAATGTTTAATCTCAGAAAGAAGAAAATAAGAATCTAACACATTTTTCAAAAGATGCTTCCATGTCTAATTGTATTCATGTGCTCATTGACTATGAAAATTAAAGTCTTAGATTTTAATGGTAGGCGTTTGCATAGATTTTAACTGCTGGCTGAGTAAATCTTTGTGTCTCCACTAGGAGGAGAATGCAGAGATTGAGGAAATCATCTGACAACAGTGTTAGTAGGGTGTTAGCACTGATTTGTGGCTTTAGACATGATCATATTGTAAAAAGAACTGAGCGGTCAGGAAACAAATGGAGAGTAAACAGAAATGTGCTTGGCACAAGTGTACTGATGTAAGAAGTGTACTGCTTAAAATGATCACACTTAGAGAGACCTATAGAGTCTTCTCTATATAGGGAATAGTGAAGAAGGCACTGGGACATCATCAAGCATGTAATGGACAAGCTACAACTGGGAACCTATGGTTCACAGGATTACTGTTTTTTTTCCACAGGACTGATTTTTGTAGTGTGTGACAGCTCTTGCAGTAATCTAATCTAATCTAATCTAATCCTTCCAGAAACATGCTTTCCTTGCTAGTGTCATCTTGTAGTTTTGTCTCTTTTTCACTTTTGGCAGCCTAAGAAGTGTTTACTGATTATCGAAACGTCTTTGGAGTCTCGGACTATAAATAGGATCTGACTTTTCTGTGCAGTCTGTGAATCACTTCTTCCAATTGAGCAATTTGTTCATCTTCACATGGAAGAACCAATTTTGACTTCTTACAGAAAACAGAACATATGACATTCTTTACAAGTCACAGATATTGTGTTATAAGGTACAGAAACCAGTGGTTCAATCACTGATCAGAATATGTGTTCTTACAATGTTACCCGGTTGCAACAAGACTCATCCTCAGCTGGCAGAACGTGAAAGGCCTTGCTGATCTTATGCTGCCCCTTTAGACTATTACAGGGGAGGAATGTCAGTTCCAACAGCCAAACACACAAAAGAGAATGAGGATGTAGAGCATTGTGTCCTCCTGGTTCTGTCTCCACAGACTATGAGGTGAGGAATTCATTTCAAAGAATTTTTTTGACATAAGAATAAAGCACAGTACAAGCCTGAATCAAAATGCTGATGAAAAATATCTTTGCTTGCTCTGTTTCTGTATCTCTTGCTTATGAACTCTAAGTGGTGTTAGAGATTGTTTTTGTTGCACTTAAAGTGAGAATATATAATTTTTTTGTGTGTGTTGTAAAAAACACAGTATTCACATTGAGGAGAGCTCTAAGAGAACTGCCTTTTACTGACTACAGATTATACAAGGTTTACATGGAATCTGAAAGTCAGCAAAGTTTTACATTTATATTTTATATCATTACTCTTCACATTTTATTTTGAAGGATGTACCTATATGTTAGGTATTCTAAACTTGACTTTGAATAAAGTATTAAAAGGATGATTTGATTTTTTCAAAGCAATTAGTAAGCCCTATAAATGTCAAATTGTAAATCTGAAGAGCACTGGCTTTCAGGAGAATATGTAACACATTTATTTTATCAAAACAAGGAATGTTTCATATTTTTATAAAATGTCTTTTCTTAAAGAGTGCATTATAGTTCAAGAAACATGTAACAAAATATCTATTTTAAGAAGAAGTTATGTCTTATAAACTGGGAAAATGTTCTACTTAGGAGTAAGAAGGAATTCAAAGATGTTTTGTCAGAGTCATAAAAATACATTCTAATCCCAGTTTTCTTTCTCTTACATCCATCTAAAGGAAAAAAATCCTACTTTCCTAAAGCTTAAAAGTCCTTGAAAGGTGTGTTATCGATCCTGTTGTTTTTTTTCTTTCTACTGAGAACATCTATTTTTTGTAAATGCTCAAAATTCCTAAACATTTGAAAGTTTAAGAAACGTGCTAAGGACCAGAATTATCTTCAGGAGGAATTTATTTACTTTCATTCAGTTTCTCTCATTATTAACAAATATCTGTTTAGTTCTCAGGTAGTCTGATAAATTATTCTCAGTCAATTATTTCCAAACTTTTTTCAAAATAAGTCTTACATGTATTGTAATAATTGTTACATGTCTTATCTATGACAATTTCAAGACATTTTGATATAAAACCTGAGTACTAACATAAGAAGCACTATGACTAGCGAGATATCACACACTGCAGACTTAGTTCATTTGAATTTCTTTAAGAACTGTATCATTAAATGTAGTAAATAAGACACAGTTTCAGATAGGCAATAAGAGAAGATAAGAGATGATGTAATGATTTTTCTTTAAAAGTCTTCTTAAATACTGTTAAAAAATGCACGCGAAGACTAAAGTAGTCTTTTTAGTAAAAATTCATGGTTTCAGAACCAATTTATAACCAAGTTTTAATATCTTTTAATTTTGACTAGAAAAACAAGAAATCTTAGCCCAAATGTCTCAGTATTTAGGTATCCACTGATCATTTTTGGCCACTAGGAAAGAGGTAATCAGTCATATAATGCATATCAATTAATAATTTGTATATTAATGGGTTGAGATATTATTACAAAGATCAGTTCATCAAGGTACTGAACTTATGAAGGAATAACATTCTGAATTCAGCCAGTCTTGAAAAGATATTTCTTTTTCCTTTTGCAAGAAAATGATATAGAAATAAAATATATCCAACTTGAGCACCACCAAAAATATTTCACCCTCAGACCACTTCACTTCTTTCATTGCAGAAAAAAAATTAGAGAGGAAAATAATGAACTCAATGCAATGAAGACGCAGTAGTTTTCCAACTTAGCATTGTTTCTTTATCATGAGTGGAACAGATCTTGCAGTCTGTATTGCTAAAGGCTGAGATGTACTTTAGGAAAAAAAGGTCATTTGATATTTCTTCCAAAAGATGACACACTTGGCCCTTGGTCAGACACAGTTCAGTCATTTCTATGTTATTATGTAACATACAGAAATAGATTAGTCATACCATAAAATATTGTACTTTAATATTAAAAAGGCACTGTAACTTGAAAAAAATTACTTCTCTCAAACAATAAAATAATTGGAAACTACATCTTTGGCAAAATATTATATTCTTGATAAAGGGAGAGGAAAACAGAGTTTAAATTTTATTTAAGAAAAGTATAAAGCTTTACCTATAGCTTTACCTAAAGCTTTACCTATAAAGTGAGTTTTCCCAACTCCTTCTACAAATTCCAATATTGTGTTACGATGGATCTTTTTTGAACCTCAACATATATTCCAAATAAGTTGAGAATGAAAATGAAGAACAACGGTGTAATAGAAATTTGTGCATTCTAAATTTGAATATTTGAGTATTTCATTTACACATGTATACTGAATAATTTCATGCAGATTTTTTGAAAGCTGGGCATACATCTCAATTTATATTATAAGGAAATGACTACAGCTTATTGTCATCTCCGGTAGCACGACCTTCTATTATTATTCAGGATCAAAGAATCTAAAATTAGAGTAAGGAATTACTGCATATAGGTTTATTTCCTTTGCTAGTCACATTTCTGACTGTTCATGCCTCGCTTAGAACTTTCTTTTTCACCTGAATAATTATGTGAGGACAGAATCATTGCTTAGAGCTTGCCTAAGGCATTGCATCTCAACACAGAGAATTGCCTGAGCCCTAGTTTTACTGCAGTATGCATTCTCACTGCAGAATGGAGTATGCATTCACTCAGCCGGATTCCTCTGTGCAACAACTACATTGTTTAAAAACCCAGAGGGCATTTGCTTTGCTTTCAGTTTCTTTCCGTTGTCTGTGAGTTGTTCCTTCTTATTTCTTTTCATTTGACTTTGCTTTTGCTTTTGAGCAATACTTTGATCAAACCATCTAGGAGTTCTTTAGATGATAAATCTTATTATTGTTTTAGATAATACTTTCTGTTATACTCCAGCTCTGCTTAGAGCAATAATCCAGCAAGGCCCTGAGCACTATCAACTTCTTTTTGAGTCATGACACAATAGCTTACAGTATTAACAACTCTCTACTTTGAATCATAAATTCATAGAGAATCAAACTAGAATTTACAGTGAGTCTAACAATTTGGATTCGGACGTAAATGTATTTATGACCACTTACTGTCCACTCTTTTTTCTTATTTTGTTTTTATCTAAAAGTCTACAAACGTGAAAACTCACCTCAGCCAACACTGGAGAGAAGAGGAATTAACGAGGACAAAAGAAGTAGACTAACAAATCTAGTCTTTCTTGCTCACTGAATAAACTCGAACATGCTAAGTATCAGGTTATTCCTTAGATATTTTTTCTATTATTTGCTGCTTTGTTCTTATATGATCCTTTAATTGTCACACAGTCATCAGAGGCTATTTTCTTGATGCAATGCCAAACGTGAAATAGCATCTGTTTTACTCTGAGGCTAACATTAACAGTCTGAAAAGTAGCGGAAAACCTGTTGATGCTCTTGATAAGATGGATTTGTTGCTGACAGTAGTGATGTCATTTACACAGTAGTTGCGCTGCAATGCAAATACGTCCACAACTGCACGGTTAAATTCACGGTCTCTTTATGTGTGAAAAATATCTCATTAAGTTTAACCAGGATAACTTTTTGACTGTCTCTCAGAAGCAATTAATAAGTTCATCAGTACACTCTAGGCTGCAGAAGAGAGTAAGATAATCTATGCACATCAGCTTTTGGATAAAAGCTCCTTCAAAGACTGACTACATGATTCAAATACAGTTAGGAACACTATCCAGTTATGCTTTAGCTCATAGACTTATTGTAATAGACAAGGCTTCAAAATAGGATTTTTTCTAAAATACAGCTCATGAAATCTGGCAGGCAGCCTGGATGCTGCCTCCCTTTCTTCTTCCTGGGAGCCTCATCCAAGATTCTACACTATCCCTGCTGATAAGCAGTTATTAAGAGACAATGTGGTTCAAATGTTAATGTAAACCTAACTGAATCTTTCTGTAGGCATACACACCAAAAGATTTGAGGGTAAAGGAAATACTTTATCAAGTGACAAAAATAGATGAGTTTTCTCCCGTAACAAGCATGGCAGGGGAGTCTGCATTTGCAGGGCTGTGGCTGACACTGGTCCACCAGCCTGGACCTATTCCACTCCCTTTGTGGGGCCAGAGAGCTGCACTGGCCTCACTTTACCCCTGCCCTGCAGGTACCTGGCAGGCAGCATATGTTTGTCATAAGCGGCTGGGGGCTGTTTCAGCTGAAAATTTTCTTTTTTTTCTTTTTAATCCCACCACAGAAGCTATCTTAGCAAATAATATCAGATCTCACTTTGTTAAAATTCCTAGATAAGCAGGACCATAACAACACTGTCATACCACATCTTTTCTTTAGTTCTTTCTCACACGGCTGCATCACATAACGAAGTTACTGTTGAGGCATTTCAATATCTTCCTTTTTTATTCAGCTTTGGACATCAGACTTTATGTTGAGGCCATTGTATATAGTCCTGAGTCCTCCCACCCTGAGTCTCCCACCTCTACTTCCTCTTCAAGTCATTGTCCTTCTTTACTCCAGTCCTTGTTCTCTTTTTGCCTCCCAGAGCCATAGGCGTCAGGGATGGCCATCAAACCCTAACTTGAGTGACCCCCTCATGGTCAAACCTAGGTCTGTGACTCTTCCTATGAATGTAATAGACTTGTGAAATCTCTAGGCACCTGTCACATTTTTGCCTGATCACTGATCCAACCACAAACTCCATTGTAATGAGCATCATCTAAAGAAAAGAGCAAAACCTTGTTAATGGGAACAAGATCTGTCAGAATACATTGGGCCAAATTACTTTCTAGATCTAGTTTTACTGAATTTAGTGTTTATTTTAGAGCTGGATTTTTTTCTATCATTTAATGATCAATTACAAAGACATTACAAGACTCCCTGGAGATGTCATGATGAAGATGCCCAAGCATCCTCCTGGAAACTGCTTCAGCATATCATTGCTACACTTCTACAGGAATGATGTCTCAGGCAATGTGTGGATTGCTTGCAATCCAAGGTCAGTTTTCCCCCAGCCTGCTACTACTATTATGTTAAAATCGACACTGAGGAGATGTGGTTTACAAGACTTGAAAATCTCTGAAACCATACTGTAGGAAATAAATGAAACCAGCTAGAAATGGCATATATCAGGAAGGAGAACGGAGCTCAAAGGGAATGGGTCATAAAGTTGAAGATTTGAGACTTGATGTAAATACCCTGAAAATCTACAGTGTACTTAAGTACATGAAAAGATGACTTGTGTCAACAAACATTTTTTTTCTGGAAATGACAGAAGAGAGTCATAAAGTTTGCAAACTGCTACTGAAAGAGAAAGCAACCCTCAGCACTAAGTAGATAATTGATGCTTAAACAGCTGCTAAATATTATGTTGTAAACTGCAGCTCTAATAGCAAATTTGCCAACTAGAGAGTAATAATAATTAAAAAAAACCCTGCATGTTTATACATTCTTTTAGCTAAGAAACTCTGTTTGATGTACACTATGCAATGGAGCTTCAAAATACATTCATAATACCAATACATTGTTGACTGTTCTTCATGTAGACTAAGTTTTATATAAAATGGTCAAACTCAAGGTTACACAGCAAATACTAAAAAAAAAAAAAAAAATCAAGAAGAAACTCCTTGATTTTCTGTACTGAATTCTTATGCAACAAACAAAAAACAACTGTAATGAATTATCCAAACAACAAGACCAGTAGGATGGTACGTGATGACGAACTTTTTTTCCTTAACTGAACATTATGCTCTATGAATACCCTCCTAGAAATATTTCAACAACCTTTATTCTGGCTGTGATATTATGTTAATTTCTTTATGGACAGGAAGATGTGACAGATAATGTCATTTACATTATTGTTCCTTTCAGTTACAAATTCTCTTTCCCTATAGATAAGAACCATCTGATATGTTCTTAGCCGAAAAACTGAGTTAAGTTAGTCATAAGTTCTTCCCGGTCAAGAATGGGAAAGAGAATATGGTACTTCACCCAAGGATATTAAGTGAGATTTCAGAGGTCCTTGTCAAACCCCTTTCCTTCATCTATCAATAGTCCTGGCTGACTGGGGAAGTGCTGCTCCACTGGAGACTGGCAAATGTAACTCCCATTTACAAGAAGGGTTGGAAGGATGATCTGGAATTACAGGCCTGTCAGCTTGACCTCGGTACCGGGGAAGGTCATGGAGCAGATCATACTGAATGCTATCACACAGCACATGCAGGACAGCCAGGTGATCAGACCCAGTCAACATGGGCTTATGAAAGGGAGGTCCTGCCAGACCAACCTGATCTCCTTCTATGACAAGGTTACCTGGTTAATGGACGAGGGAAAGGCTGAGGATGTGTTGCACCTGGACTTTTGTAAAGCCTTTGACACTGTTTTCCACAGTATTCTGCTTGAGAAACTGGCTGCCATTGGCCTGGACAGGCACACCCTCTTCTGGGTAAAAAACTGGCTGGATGGCCAGGCTCAAAGGGTGGTGGTAAATGAAGTTAAACCCAGTTGGAGGCCGGTCATGAATGGTGTTCCCCAAGGTTCAGTGCTGAGTCCAGCCCTCTTCAATATCTGAGCTGGTTTGAGCTAGCTTTCCCAAGCTCTCGAACCGCTCAGTCTGCCTCTCTCCCAAACCTTACCCCCTTTCAAGGGAAAAAAAAACTATGGAAGAAACCAAAATCACACTAAATATATATATATCTATATTTTTCTTAATACAAAGAACTACACCGCAAAGATATGCAAAGGAGCAAGGGAAGGGAAATGGGAAAAAGGACAAAAAAGTCTATATAACACCCAGCATACAACTATAACACCCAGTAACTAACATAGTAAGGAATTAATGAAATCTTACCACGCCACCTCCCCCGTGGAGAGCCAGACAACCAAATTAAACCTGTTAAAAAATTTTCCGCAGGCTCGGCAGCAGGCAGGACCAACGCAGGGACCTTCTGCTCCTCCGCCTTGCTGGAAGAAGAAGAGAGCATACTCTCTTATCTACCCCCTATTTATATGTCGGGTTATGTTAAAGGAAGATATGGAATACTTCAGTTAATCCATTACAATATCTTTATTAATGACCTGGACGAAGGGATTGAGTACACCCTTAGCAAGTCTGCACATGAAACCAAGCTGGGCGGCAGTATTGATCTTCTTGAAGGAAGTGAGGCACTGCAGAGGGATCTGGACAGGCTGGATCAATGGGCTGAGACCAATGGGATGAGGTTTAACAAGACCAAATGCCGAGTCCTGCACTTCGGGTAAAACAATCCCATGCTGTATTACAGACTTGGGGAAGAATGACTGGAGAGCTGCCTGGTTGAGAAGGACCTGGGGGGGCTCGTAGAATCATAGAATCTTCCAGTTTGAACATACCTTTGAGATCATTGAGTCCAACCACACCCATCATTTGCTAAACCGTGTCCCTTAAAAGCTAATCTATCCTTTTTTTAAATACCTCCAGGGATGGTGACTCAAACACCTCCCTGGGTAGCCTGCTCCAGTGCCTGACCACCCATTTGGTAAAGAAATTCTTCCTAATATTAAGTCTGAACCCCCCCGGCACAACTTATGGCCATTTCCCTTTGTCCTATCACCTGTCACTTGAGAGAAGAGATCAACACTCGCTCTGACACTGCCTCCTTTCAGGCAAGCGGAGACAGTGATGAGGTCTTCCCTTAGCCTCCTCTTCTCCAAACTAAACAACGCCAGTTCCCTCAGCTGTTCCTTGTAGGGCTTATTCTCCAACCCCTTCACCAGCCTTATCACCCTTCTCTGGATGCGCTCCAACACCTCAATGTCCTTCTTATACTGAGAGACCCACAACTGCACGCAATACTCCAGGTGTGGCCTCACCAGTGCTGAGTACAGGGGTACAATCACCTTCCTTGTCCTGCTGGCCACACTATTTTTGATACAGGCCAAGATGCCATTGGCCTTCTTGGCCACCTGGACACACTGCTGGCTCATATTCAGCTAGTTGTCAAACAACGCCCCCAGGTCCTTCTCCTCCAGGCAGCTCTCCAGCCACTCTTCCCCAAACCTGTAACTCTGCATGGGGTTGTTGTGCCCCAAGTGCAGAACTTGGTAGTCCTTCACTGTTGGTTGACAGCCAGCTGTATCTGTGCATGTATTTTTGCATATTTATGTTATTTATATATGTTCAGTTATGTATATATTTGTGCACAAAGAAATATATTTACACTGTATGTGTGACTATATATATTTATACATTAATGAAATGTCTTCTGTATATATAGAAAATATGTAGGTTCTGTATGTATACACAACACACACACACTATTAATATAGTAAGTGTAAAAAATTGCATAAATATATGTAAGTTCTTTTTTTATACATAAAACCTTGAGTATTGGTTCAGTCCAGCAACTCACAGAGCCTGTTTTCCTTTACTCAGTGTATTACTAAGACTATATGTAAACATCAAAAGCATTACCAAATTAAACGCATATCTGAAGAACTTTGCTAAAAGTGGTGTAAACACTGTGTGAATCCAAAATGTTCCCTAAGTGCTCCAAATATTTATTAACTGCAAAAGTTTATAATTTTCTAGGTTCTCTTTTCTTTTTTCAAAACAGAACTCTTTTTACAAATAAAGCATTCAAGCTGTAGGATGCTTTCGTTTTACATGAGGTGATTAAATGTCTTATTTAACACCTGTACCTAGGACAAAATTAAGTCCAGGTATTTTGAGCTGCAAAAGAAAAGAAATCAACTTTGCGGATCAGTCTAAAAAAGATCTATTATTAGGTTTTAATGATGCATCGTATACTGGTATTGATAAGAAATTTGCATCAAGTAATTTGTCACTGTAGTTCAGAGTGCTTAGGGAGAGGAGTATCTTACTGAGGATGCTGACCTCTAAATCACATTGGTTTGAATATACTGAGAACAAATTACAAGGAAAGCAATGACATCTACTGTCTAGTCCTCTTTTTCTATAAATCTGTCTTAGAAAAGACTCATTAGATTTGGAAAGACAGTATGCTTTACCTGACAAAATGCTAGAAATGACCTAGAGCATGGGTGTCAAACTAACTCACGGCTCTGCCATTCTCCTGCTCCTGCAGCGTAACACCGTCGTACACTGCACATGTGACAGATGCGCTGACAGAAGCACAGGGGCAAGGAGCTCGGCACTGCCACTGGGTAGAAACAAGGTAGAAACCACATGCCTGACCAGATAAAACAAGGTGGAGCACCAGATTCAGTCCGTGAGCTGCGAGTTTGATACCTCTGAGTTAAAGAGCATCTCAACCATCATCTGCAACCTGCTAGATGCACAGTTGCTCAGGAGGAAAGGGAAGCCATTTAGAGGTTAATGAATGAGGTTGATGAGGGGAACATAATGTGATAAGATAAGAAAAAAGTTGTTACCAACCTTCATAAAAATGATGTCCCTTCAAATCTGTGGTATTAGGAGGCTATTGTTCTGTTACCACAGATATATTGGGACTTATTGGATAAGTAAACAAACTGGTAAACAAAATCGTAGAATCACAAAATAGTTTGGGTTGCAAGAGATCTTAAAGATCATCTAGTTCCAACCCTCCTCCCATGGGCAGAGATACCTACCACCAGACCAAGCTACTCAAGGCTCCATCCAACCTGCCCTTGGAACACTTCCAGGGAGGAGTCCTTCACAGCTTCCCTGGGTAATCTGTTCCTATGTCTCACCAACCTCATTGTGAAGAATTTCTTCCTAATATCTAATCTAAATCTTCCCCTTTCTAATTTAAAGCCATTCCCCCTCATTCTGCTACTATCTGTCTTGTAAAAAGCCCCTCCTCAGATTTCTTGTAGCCCCCCTTCAGGTACTGGAAGGACGCTATAAGGTCTCCTCGGACCCTGCTCTTCTCCAGGCTGAACAACCCCAACTCTTTCAGCCTGTCCTCATAGCAGAGGAGCTCCAGCCCTCTGATAATCTTTGTAGCCCTCCTCTGGACCCATTCCAATGGTTCCGTATCCTTCTTATATTGGGGAGTCCAGAACTGGGCACAATACTCCAAGTGGGGTCTCATGAGAGTGGAATAGAGCAGGAGAATCACCTCCCTTGACCTGTTGGCTATGCTTCTTGTGATGCAGCCCAGGATACATTTGGCCATCTTGGTTGCAAACGCACACTCATGTCAAGCTCCTCATCAGTCAACATCCTCAAATACTTCTCTGCAGGACTGCTCTCAGTCACATCATCCCCCATCCGATATTGAAACCAAGGATTGCCTTGACCCAGGTGTAGAACCTTGCACTAGGCCTTGTTGAATCTCGTGAGGTTCACTCAGGTACACTTCTCCAATTTGTCTTGGTCTCTCTGGATGACGTCCCATTCTTCTGGTGTAACAACTACCCCACTAAGCTTAGTGGAATCTGCAAATTTGCTGGAGGTGCACTCAATCCCACTGTCAAGATCATCAATGAAAATATTAAAGAGCACTGATCACAGTACAGACCCCTGAGGGACACCATTTGACATGGATCTCCATCTGGACATTGAGCCATTGACTACTACTCTCTGAATGCGACCTTCTAACCAACTTCTTATTCACTGAACAGTCCACTCATTAAACCCATATCTCTCTAATTTAGAGAGAAGGATATTGTGGACGACTGTGTCAAAGGCTTTACCAGAAGTCCAGATAGATGGACAACATTATCTGGATGGGAAACCTATAGAGAAATGCTGTCTCTATAAAAGATACCAAGTTGTGACCTAGGCAACTGATGACCCAGAGATCCCATGTTGATCTACTGAAGAGCCTTTTTTTAGCTTTTGGGGTTTTATGGTCAGCTTACTTGAATCTCTTTGAAAAATGTTACAGTATTGCCACATTATATTAGACAGTTTATTAGAGTTTATTTTTTTAACTAGATGGATTCTGGCCCTGTAGAGGAACTGAAGTCCTTGGACTTCTATCAAACACAATTGAAAAATCTTTTGGTGTTCAAGTGATTTATGATGCTCATGCAGGTGACTTTTCATTCGTTGCTTTTCCCCTATGCGCTGATGTAGGCATCCAGTCATAGAAACCACTAGCGAATAAGCCAAATAGTGAATGGATCCACCAGTGTAACATAATTGTCTTCAGTGTTGCATTCTGTGACAGACACTTCAGAATTCCCAGGCATGCATAGGAGTCAGCACAGGCCAGGTAGTATTTCTGTATGTAGTTTGATCATAGCTAATGCATTTCAGAGGTTAGCTCCACTAGTGTGTCTGGACCCTATCCACCGACTTCAAGGCCAACAAATAAGTTTTAACACTACTGAGTTTAGCGTTATGCAGCTACAATGGTTCAGTCAAACTCTAAAGCGTTTCCTCAGAAGATAAGAACTGGTTGTCTGCTGCTATGCTGGTAGAACCTCAATAAAAAAAAAAGTCTAAGAATTGCAGGCACCTGTCCATTAAGCCCATCTGATTAAATGGAAATGCTATAATGCATTTCACACTAAATAGTTTGCCAATGGTAAAAGTGACAGAACATTACTCTCAATCTGTAATGAATGATATTTTAGTGACAAATTCATAACAATTTATATTTGACACAATCAAATACAGGTTGTGATTACTGTTGTAAAGATGATCTGGTGCTCTTTAAGGTCAGTGGAAAGCCTGCTGTGACGTTCATGTGCGTTAAGCCTCAGGTTGGCAATGCGTCATAGAACTAGTGAAAGGAAGACTAGAATATTTTCAGAAAATTTCAGCTTTCTATTACCTACTGAGGTCTCCTGACAATTTGTTTGCTTATATTGGTGCTTAATAGCCTCAAAACTCTTCTGAAAATTCAGGCCCTAAAGTATTCGCCAATAGCTGAACATTATTGCAGAAATTCTGACCCTATAAAATATTTATCATTGTCTTAATTTGGACTAGAATTTTAGAGATCTTTTATCCCTTCTATTTATTTTATTTTTTTTTTATTTCAGATACTTTTCTTTTAGGATTAAAAATATACGGAAAGTTGATCCTGTTCTGACCTGATTACCTCATAATGAGGTCATAATGTGAATCCTCTGTTCAGGGAATTTCAAAAAGTATGGTTTCTAACACAATATTGAACTAATTCTGCTTTACTTTTTCCAGTTATATGAACTTAAATGTAAATGCTGAAATTATTGATTAATTTATACATAGAAATAGTGTCGAGCTATGGTTGCATAATCACTTCCATGTAAACATCTTTTACGGTATTAAATTTGAGCTATATATGTAACTATCACTTTTCCAGACTTTAATTTTCCATGGGTGATATCAGTTTGAAATGGGACTTTAAATTTTAAATTTTGTGTGCTTTTTGTTTATACTTTATTTCCTTTATGATTTAAGCATTTTTTTCTACTACTCTGAAAAGAAGACGAAGACATAATGCCCCTTCTCATTAAAAGACTGACAGTGTTGTTATAGTATTAAAATAGTCTTGGACAAAACCATACCAAACTAAAGAAAACAATTCAAGAAATTATTGCCACTTATAAACAGTACTGGTTTTATATTTCACAGAAAATTTTATTTTTTTTCTCATGACATTATTAGGTTTAGCAAATAAGTTTTTTCATCCACTTATTAGTAGCATATCTGTGCATTACATGATTTTTTTAGCTGTTCTTGTCAACAATTTTTATTACAGAAATTTTCCACCAGTGTTAAAACTGGAAAGTTTGAAGTATTTTCTCCAGTATTTGTTTTGTTGCAAAATGTGGCTTTGTCCTATGAATATTTTCCACAAGAATACGTTTTCTAATCTGGGCAAAAGTTTTTCATTTTAACTTTCAAAATACTTTTCCTGTTTTATATAGAAATGTTGTGGCTCATTGTCAAATCAGTACAGTGTACCCTGGAATGATTTTGTAGGCATTGGTATTTGACATGTGGTGGATTTGTCCTGGGATGCAGAACTGCATTATTACTCCTTCCCTTTCATCACGTCCTCACATATCTCACATAAATTCAGTTACTGAGATTGAAAGGTAGCCGGTCCAGACAATAGCAGCTACAGAATGGATGTTGAAGAACTCTTGTTGTACATTCAGAAGCAAGAGCGGAAAGCAAAAAAAAAAAACTTTTTACTTATTTCTCAGTAGAAGCTATTTTTAAAATCCAAGAAAGAATACAATGGCCAAGATCTTATATACAAGGTATTTAAATCATTCTCTAGAGTTGTATAACATGGACATACTGAATTCCAGAGTAGAGTTAAAAATGTTTATAAATTCTCCAAGTGCATTCTCTGAGGATATATAAGCAATTTCCTTTGTAATTCTGAAAATGCAATGCTCCCAAATGCATTGCAAATGTTTATTATTCACTGCTTTTCTCACATTTATCTTTCCCTCACCTTTACTCCGGAGTCCACTGAAACCCTAAATTGGAGAACAGCCAAAATTTGCAAGCCAAAAGTGACAGGTTTTACCAATGGAGAGGAAAATGTGCGAAGACCTCTTCCACATCTGTAATAAACATAGTAAGGGCCATTAAATTAAGCATAGCTTTTAGTTACTCCAGCAGCATGACAAACCAGAGCAAAGCTGTGTCATGGTGCTCCTCCCTCTTTGTTCTTGTGATGGAACTGTATGCGGTTGGACACAGCAGGGAAGAGAGCTGGAAAAGACTATCATGTTCCAATATTGTTAGGTTTAAAGCAGGGTTGAGTTCTGAGTATTTGTAAGCAAAACACCATCTTTTGTTAGATTATATCCCTGAGCACAAAGCCTGTGATTCTGAAATAATGTCAATTATTGGAAACATTCGCTTACTACTAAAATGTTATGTAATGAATTAAAAGAGTTTCCTTATCTGTAGTTTAAAGCTTTATCTCTTAAATTTAGCATAATTATAATAAAATATATGAATAGCAAAATTTCTATGGAGCATTTTCATTAACTATATTTTAAATTTGCTCAGAGCGCATATAGCTTAGAATATTTTTTATTAATGAACAGCTCTTATCTTTTTTTTCTTCCCATGGGATTGCATCGGCTAATACTATTTTCTACAAATCAAAATTGAATTCAGAAATTCAATTTAAACCTTGGCAAGTCTTCAAGAATATGCAGTTAAATCAGTTTTGGAAAGACACACTGTTATATCATAAATTTTACATAAATTTTAAAAGAATATTTTATTTTTGAAATCTGCCTTAGCTTATGACCAAGACCCTTCTGCAGTAATGATTTAGCTGACCCACTTATGCTAGTCAAAATATATACAGCATTAATGCATTTTAAAGGGATCTTAGGACTGCCATACACCATCTACAGTATGGTTGACTGTTTTTTTCTTTCCCACTGGCTAAGCATGTGTGTTTTAGAAACAACTGAAGGAGCCTAGCAACCCTTCTCTTGCTGGTACACCATGTCTACAGCTCCACACCCTGGTGTCTTTAAGAGTTTGCTGCCATCCAAGCTGTTAATCGGCTAAAGTTCCTTAGGTCATGGTTGACCCCAGGTCAAAATTGGGAGCCAGAGTGGAAGCTGGACTGTGACTGTTGGTTCTGCTCAGAACTATTTAGCAGAACTGAGAAAACATATCTGTGCCCATGCACTGGTTAGTTATTAGCACAGACAGTTTGCCCTTGGTGAGGTATAGGGACATTTCCTCACTAGTATAAAATATGTTTTAAATCAGTAAACAATATCCTTGATTTTTATGGTAAATCTGTTCTGATTTTCAAAGAAACTGAATCATTTTATTAAGTATTTCTATGGAAAAAATTCTGAATGATTTCTGGAAATACCCAAGACATTTATAAGAGGGACTCAATACAAGTAAAAACAGCTGCTGCTGAATCTTCCCGTGGGCTGATTAATGGTGCAGTTAAGAATATTTACTACAATGAAAAATATGAAGATTTGCTTAATAATGCCTATCAAAGAGTGACCTTTTAATGCCAATCTTATAGAGCAGACTAAGCAAAAATAAAAATAAGTGTGTGATGGAGGAGCTCTTGAAAGATGCTGAAATAACATTTCAATGATAAAGATGTCTCTGTTTAATTATTACTTCTGTGAACACTTAAATGTTCAAGTTTTTATTTACCAAAGAATAAGCTATGTAGTAAGGGTAATAAAAGCATTATTTCAGACATAAACCAGCGTAAATTGGGTTACAGTTTAGCTGTGTGTTACTAAACTAGGTACAGTATTATATGTTATTATGTTGAGTAGTACTATGGAGAAGAGAAAGAAGCACATCTCCAGGAAATATGTATGAAGGTGAAATACATAGTGAGTGGATACTCAGCAATATAATGCCCAAATAGAAATACATTATGCCAGCTCTTCCATCATGACACATTGATGTTGTAAGCCAGTTTGGATTTGTATCATTCTATACGAGGTAAGACTGATCTGATACAGAGTTTTGGAATAAATATTTTTCACACCTCCTTTATTGGTTGACTGTTCTCCTGAGTTATTGCATACATTTATTTTAAGTAAAAATGTATTAAAAAACTGCAGCTATGTCAAGTGTATAGTTTTAATTGTCCTCTAAGTGTCAGAGCATCCTGTTACACTACTTCTGTAAAGTATTCCAAAATTTCGAACTGTAATGAGACAATACAGAGTAAACCAATATCAGTGTACACACAACTTAAAGGACTTCTTTGTTGACTTCCAGATTCTAGCTCTTTTTTTCCTCTGAAGAGGGCTCGGCACCTTGTTCCTACTGCGTCTTCAAAACTGTTCTAGTGAACATAGTCCAAAGACAGTATTATTTTATTGCTTTTAAAATGTATTTCTTAATTTCTTTAGGATGCTTTACCACAAAGCATGCTAACTCTTTCAACACTAGCTCAGAAGTTATTCATAGAGCATTGTGTCCACAGAGTTGCACCTAAAATGGAAATAAGAAAGAATGCTAATGTTTAAACACAAAAAAAATCCTCCTCACAATTCAGCTCTAGTGATAACATTTACTCAGTTTCTGTGATGTCATCCTCAAAAATATTTAAGTTATTATAGATTTCTGGTAAGACAGCTCTCACTTACTATCCTTTATATCCCAAAAACTAAGAATAATTGTGTGTGAGCCCTGGTAGAAGCCTTTGTGTGCTGACAGATTGTTTCGTCTAAGGCAGTGATGATGGGCTTATTCGATCACTTACAAAGTCCAGGTGGCAGGACTGCAAATCTGGGTAACTATCGGAGTGGTTTTGGTGCCTTCTCCCTCCTCACAGGACTTATGTCCACACTGCCCATTGCACAAAATTATACTTTGCCCGTGGGCTAGAGTTTGGTTTGCTACTGTGCTCCATCCTACTGCTCCTGCTGAAGCTGTGCAGAACAGAACATAGACGTCTTGTGATTGACGGGAAAAAAGATGTTCAATATGCTGCTAGTTAAATCTGTAAGGAAATAACTAAATCATGCCATTTTGAGTGCGTAGACCCTGTGTTGTATATATGTTTGTCTTTTACATTCCTGTGTTTTCAAGAGAGAGGGGAGAAAGAAATACAAGAAAACATAAAACAAAAATATGGATGAGGACAACATGGTGTAATACAGAGTGTCACAACAAATGACTGTTTAAAGGCAATTGGATGTGAGTAATACCATCATTTGGAAGCCAAGTGCTGGTGAAAAGGGAGGTTGAGTATATGCAAAGTGCTCCTGCTCCTTCTTGGTGATGCACAAAGTAATAATTCATGCAGCATTATTCTGGTTACTGAAACCTCCTTTCTTCTGCAAAATGAGGCCTGGCCAGCAGTGCTGCGATCAGGAAGAAACTCATCCCAGATGTACCATTTTATTAGTTTTTAAAATTTATTCTGGCAATAAATGAATGTGTCTCATATGGCTGGAATTGTCTGGATTCTCACTTATTACTGTCCATCCATCAAATATTGTTTTATAACTAAATATTCTGCTACAAGGAAATACTCTTGAATGTACAGGAGCTTAAATTTACAACTTCTTTTCTTTGTGTCATTCTTCTAGGGCTATCTTTTTTAATGCCCTGTGAAATCTAATTTAGATATATTCAAGGTATCTTCAGATTTTTTTCTAGGTCTTTTAAAACTTTATAATGAAAGAAATGTTAATAATTTCACACCCACCTTATCTACATTTGCAGTTTAGCGGACAAAACCTTCAATGTTGTTTTCCTACAGTTTAAAAATATTCAGGATTTAATGGGGAAACTTGACAAGTGAAGCAGTAGTTTCAAGTGCTGCACATAAACACAGAGATTTACAGGTTGATTCAGTCTCTCATATCATTGTACTGTACAAATTTAACTGTATAATGAAAACACACCTTTTATTTTTATATTTCTCCCTCTTTTTTTCTTTCCATTCTAAGATTTTATAATCAGAATCACTTGCAGAATGCAAAAGTGGAAATGTAACATCCTTTGTCACATCCTTTCATGAGAGTGCATTCGTCATCCAAATATTTATTTCCTCAGAAAATTTGATACTGCTGGATTTGTCCCAGTAAATATGAAAAATAAGATACTTAGTTGGTCAAAATCAGCATTAATTCAGTGAACAAATTGGTTCTGCTCTGGCTTACCTTACAGATTTGAATGCAACTGTTTTCTGGAATGTACATCTCAATCTAGGGTCTTAACTGCCATTCATAAGGAAGCTTGTTATTTGATATTGTGAATCTGCTTTGTCTAACTTTTTATCCAACAAGATTTTTGCCTTGTTAAAACAGATTATATAATCCTAAAAATCGGACTATACATGCAATAATCATCCAGGAATTCATTTACTACAAAACAAATTGTCAAAGGAGAAGAAAAAACATTAAAATTGATCTATGGAGACAATTTTAAAAGAAAAAATATTCATTACTTTCAGCAAATATTATTGTATCTGGTTTTCTTTCCACTAAAAATGCTATTCTTCTGAACTCAGTTCTGTCATAATAGCCCATAATTGTAATGTGCTCATTATGTATGTATATTAATTGAGGCATATAAATCAATTCCTCTTAATACAGTTGGAATACTGTTGGGTTTTTGTCAGTAGCACCTAGAGGTCTACCCAGCTGAAACTCCATTGTACTGCAATGAAGGTCAGTCCTTTCCTATGAGAGATAGTGATCAGAAAGACAAAAATTAAGTACTGGGGAAGAGGAATAAATGTGGTAGGAATGATAGGGGGCTAGTTCAACACAAGTAATATAAAATGGTGTAAAAAAAAAAGCTCAGGTCACAATTTATTAATTGCTTATAGCCTAGGAGGTGGAAATATTCTGCATATGAAATGTCAGAAAGAAGTGTCCTTTATTTACCCAGGGACTTAATGAATTCAGATGTACCTTATTCCTGTAAAATTTATTCATTAAAATTTTGTTGAAATACATTGGATGATAAAAACAAATGGCAGGAATGTTATGTTATTCATTGTTTCTCAGAATAACTTCTTTAAGCAATGCACATATCAAGGTAAATATTTTTAAACTTTGAGGTCCATTTTGAAAGAGATTTTGAAAGATTTGTGGCTATGCAGATATGTCTGAAGTTTGGTCTCTAAGTCCCCAGTATTAAGTATCCTGAAACTGAAAAAAAAGAAAAAGAATAATCCTGTCCCCAAAGTCTGAAGAAGGTAAACACAAAATACCTAGTGCCCTGGAACTTAAAAAAATCCACCCAGCTAGAAACAGATATCAAAAAACTCTTAAAATGTTTAGAAAACTTGATTAAATAGAAGCAGTACTTTTACAAGTCTTAAACCAGTTTCATGAAAAATATGAGCAAACACAAACCCCAAATACACAAATATAGTTCGACTGAGGATTAATGAAGATAATATACTTTACAAGACAATACGTAATAGAAATTTCTTCCAAGAAATATACAAGCTCATGATGAACTTCAAATACAATTCCTCCAGCCAGCTGTGATGACTGCATAAGCATGGCTGCATACAAAACTTTACAGACAGGAGTAGCGACGTTCTAGTTGACACAAAGAAGAGAAACACCTGTTTACAAAGTAAGAAGAGCTGTAACTCAGAATTACTTTTGTTATGTCTCTTCTCTAATGGAACAAATCATGAATGTCAGATATTCTCTATTGGTAAAGAAAAAGAAATACATTTGTTGCCACCTACTTACAGACTAGTTTAAAATCCCTAGGATCATTTAGGGGACATACTCATAAAGCTCAGCTCAAGCCTAGCCTAAGCTTTCTCTGTCACCAGTTTTAATCAATGAAGAGGATCCTAATTTAAAGTAATTTTCATTCTGACTAACTTTTCTGTGCCTAAAAGATTTGATGGTTTGTTTAATATAGCTCTTAATAGAGAAAGACAGATGTCTTCACAGATTTACGTGACACATGATAAGCAAGTTGTATAAAATGGGTGAGTTGGATTGCCCCAAGGCTATCATGAATGAGTAAATTGCTGTCCTAGCACACCACAAGCCAGAGGCATTAGAGACAGCCAGTTTCTGGCTGCCTAACCCTTAAATGCCCGAACTGAGCTGCTTTGAAGCCCATCCATAACTATTTCAGCTGTCTTGAGGAAGAAGATGTCTTTTTCTAATGAGCATAATGAGAGCTCTGCCTCCGTAAGCTAAGCTGGTAAGTATCTGTCTGAGACTTTCTGCAATTGCTTTGGAATCGAACATAATGTAGTGCAAAGTTGTACCTCTAAGGGTTACACTGTCTTTTCCCAGTCCCACACCCCCCAATACATTTCTCTCTTTTTATGCATAAAAAAGCTATTATTAAACTAGTTTTCAATAATTATCTGAGACCCCATACAAACAGCTAACAAGAGACAGTAAAAGTGAAAAAAATTAACAAGTTAAACATGAAATTATAAGTTCATTTCAGGAAAGTACAACTATTTCACAAATTGACCTCATTATACTGATATAGTTCTTTAGATATAAATCTCACTTTAAAACACTCAAAGATAAATACTTCTAAACAACTGAGAGTAAGCAGAGGAAAGTATCATTATTTCCTTTTATATACTATTAATAAATTATATATTATTATATTATTACGTAAAATATTCTTTAATATGCTACATTCTATTCTATTCTATTGATTTCCTTATATATTTTATTTCCTTTATTATTTCCTTTTCCTTCTTCATGTTTATTAGTGAATATAAATGCATCTGATGGTAATATTATGAATGCTCCAGGTTTAATAGAAATTGAACAATTATGAATCATAATTAAATGTCTTGGAGGCCTGTAGAAATGCAAATAAAGGCTGGAAGAGACATTTCCATTCAGCATTATGATCAAAAGTTTACCAGATGAAACATAAAATAAAATTATTGGTGGTATTATAAAGAAATAAATACAATTCTTGAAGAAAAACTGTTGCATTAAAACTCAAGAGTCTCTTAAATTGGGAGGAAAATTTTCTGAATAATTTGAAAAAATAACCCTAATATTGTCTTCTGTTTGAGGTAAAACTGCTTATAAATGGGCTTATAAATTGCTTATAAAATATAAAACTGGGCTTATAAATTGCTTAAAACTGCTTATAAATTGTATTTCCAAGAAAATGAAGCATTGTTAAAAATATGTATTAATGAATGTAATTACACTTAATTTTTCTATGACAAAATCAGGCAAATAAAAAGAAAATTAATCAGACTAAACTAGTACCAATTATATGTAATTTCTTCACTGCTGGCTCTCAGTTCCAGCATCTGCATTACTGTGCTTTGTTATTATTACATTATTCCACAGAAAGAGTGCTGAAACACTCATCAGCATATACCTGATGATCTGACTCCACTTCAGGGTGAATTTTTTCTGCTATGCTGTAGAAAGAAAACATGGATGAGCTGATAACCACAGTTCTCTTTTCCTCTTCACAAAAAAAAACCTTTCAAGAGTCTCAGGTAATGCTATGTGGTGCTGGCAAGTATTGCCCATTTAAAGGCAAGCTCTGTACCTCAATTGACGTAGTACAAGTTCTGTATTTGTGATCTCAGAATTATAATGATTGTTCTTGAGTTTTAATTGCCTTGCTAATGGCAAATACAATGGATGTATGGATACAACACATAAATACAATAAGTGTAAGGGGTTAGTCTGTGTAATAGATGTGCAGTCCTGGGTTTGTTTTTTTTTGTGTATGTTATGATGATGGGCTCTCTTTCTCACTTATGAGTTACAGAAAGCAGTAGAAATGTTGTACTAGATCAATTAAGTATGCATTCTATGAAAGCAATTGCATTAGTGAAAAGATTAAATAAAATTCACCTAAGAAGGGAAAGCATTTAAGATCAAAATTAACAGGGAAAAAGCATGGATGTCTAGAAAAAAAAAAAAATTACAGCAGCAAGGTATTTTTTAGATACTATTCTATGCCTAATAGAAAAAGATGAACAAAAATAAAACAAGACACAAGGAATAAGGAAATAAATATTGATATTGCAGCAGCAATTGACTTGACATTGTAATCTCTTGTCAAGCTGCACAGTGTCTCTTACTGTTGCACTGACATACAGCAGCTCCAAATGCCATCCTAATTATACTGGCGGAGCAAAGTGTCCTTAGGGAAATACAAAGTGGAAATAAATAAATACAGTCTCCTCATGCTGTGGAAATGGCACTTATACTTCTATTTTAGTGTTGAGGAACTCCAAGTTCTGTTTGCATCTAAAACATTAAACATCATTTTTTTATTTGGCTGCTTTTGTCTTTATTATACATTATATGTATTTATATCAGTGATAATGATGTTCTCTTCAAAAAGTTTGCTATTTTTTTAAATATGTTTTCTAAGTGAAATATACATCGTATTAAGAGCCAGATGAACAAGAAAAAAATTCCCACAGCTTCATTATTATTCTCAGACATATTTTTATCTTATGCATAAAACCCTGCTGTCAGAAGAACAATATTTTATTTTTTTTTCTCAAAAGGTGCTTCTGAAGTAGGACCATAACAGGAATATCTTCAAATAGATGATGAATAGAGGAACAGAAGAATAAAGACCAGATCTTCAGAAAATACAGTCACTGTGATTCTTACCAACAAGAGAATATCACAAATCAATTTCTCTTTGAATGGGAACCATAGAATCATGGAATCATAGAATCTTCTGGTTGGAAAAGACCTTTGAGATCATGGAGTCCAACCACACCCATCGTCTGCTAAACTATGTCCATCAAAAACTCATCTATCTTTTTTTTAAATACCTCCAGGGATGGTGACTCAAACACCTCCCTGGGTAGCCTGCTCCAGTGCCTGACCACCCTTTCAATAGAGAAATTCTTCCCAATATCCAGTCTGAACCTCCCCTGGCACAACTTATGGCCATTTCCCTTTGTCCTATCATCTGTCACTTAGGAGAAGAGATCAACACTTGCTCTGACACAGCCTCCTTTCAGGCAACTGTAGACAGCGATGAGGTCTCCCCTCAGCCTCCTCTTCTCCAAGATGAACAACGCCAGTTCCCTCAGCCGTTCCTCATAGGAGTTATTCTCCAGCCCCTTCACCAGCCTTGTCACCCTTCTCTGGACACCCTCCAACACCTCAATGTCCTTCTTGCAGTGAGGAGCCCAGACCTGAACAACAGTACTCGAGGTGTGGCCTCATCAGTGCCAAGTACAGGGGCACAATCACTTCCCTGGTCCTGCTGGATTCAATGTTTCTCATACAGGCTAAGATGTCATTGGCCTTCTTGGCCACCTGGGCACGCTACTGGCTCATATTCAGCCGGTTGTCAACCAAAACCCCCAGGTCCTTCTCCTCCAGGCAGCTCTCCAGACAGTGTTCCCCAAACCTGTAACTCTGCATGGGTTTGTTGTGTCTCAGGTGCAGGACTCGGCATTTGGTCTTGTTAAACCTCATCCCGTTGGTCTCAGTCCATCAATCCACCCTGTCCAGATCCCTCTGCAGAGCCTCCCTTGCTTCAAGCAGATCAAAACTTCCACCCAGCTGGTGTAATCTACAAACTTGCTAAGGGTCCTCTCTATTCCTTCATTCAGATCGTTGGTAAAGATATTGAACAGGACTGGACCCAGCACTGAACCCTGGGGAACACCACTCATGACTGGCCTCCAACTGGATTTAACTCCCTTTAGCACCACCTTCTGGGCCCGGTCATGCAGCCAGTTTTTTACACAGCAGAGGGTGTGCCTGTCCAGGCCAATGGCAGCCAGTTTCTCAAGCAGAATACTGTGGAAAACAGTGTCAAAGGCTTTACAAAAGTCCAGGTACAACACATCCTCAGCCTTGTCACAGAAGGAGATCAGATTGGTCTGGCAGGACCTCCCTTTCATAAGCCCATGTTGACTGGGTCTGATCACCTGGCTGTCCTGCATGTGCTGTGTGATAGCATTCAGTATGATCTGCTCCATGACCTTCCCTGGTACCGAGGTCAAGCTGACAGGCCTGTAATTCCAGATCATCCTTCCAACCCTTCTTGTAAATGGGAGTTACATTTGCCAGTCTCCAGTGGAGCAGCACTTCCCCAGTCAGCCAGGACTATTGATAGATGAAGGAAAGGGGTTTGACAAGGACCTCTGAAATCTCACTTAGTATCCTTGGGTGAAGTACCATATTCTCTTTCCCATTCTTGACCGGGAAGAACTTATGACTAACTTAACTCTGTTTTTCGGCTAAGAACATATCAGATGGTTCTTATCTATAGGGAAAGAGAATTTGTAACTGAAAGGAACAATAATGTAAATGACATTATCTGTCACATCTTCCTGTCCATAAAGAAATTAACATAATATCACAGCCAGAATAAAGGTTGTTGAAATATTTCTAGGAGGGTATTCATAGAGCATAATGTTCAGTTAAGGAAAAAAAGTTCGTCATCACGTACCATCCTACTGGTCTTGTTGTTTGGATAATTCATTACAGTTGTTTTTTGTTTGTTGCATAAGAATTCAGTACAGAAAATCAAGGAGTTTCTTCTTGATTTTTTTTTTTTTAGTATTTGCTGTGTAACCTTGAGTTTGATCATTTTATATAAAACTTAGTCTACATGAAGAACAGTCAACAATGTATTGGTATTATGAATGTATTTTGAAGCTCCATTGCATAGTGTACATCAAACAGTTTCTTAGCTGAAAGAATGTATAAACATGCAGGGGTTTTTTTAATTATTATTACTCTCTAGTTGACAAATTTGCTGGCACTTTTCCAGTCAGCCAGGGCTGTGGATAGATGAGGGAAAGGGGTTTGGCAGTGACCTCTCCCAGCTCCCTTAATATCCTTGGGTGTATCCCATCTGACCCCACAGACTTGTGGATGCCTAATTGGCCAAGCAGATGTTTAACAAAGTCTTCTTGGAATAATGGGGATTTGTCTTCACAGTTTTCTGACTCAGGAGGCTTGGAGCCCAGAGAACATCTTACCTTCCTATTAAAGACCAAAGCAAAAAAGGCGTTAAGCACCTCTGCCTTGTCCTCATCCTTTGTTACTTCCATTCCCCTTGCGTCCAGTTGAGTAGGGAGATTCTCCTTGGTCATCCTTGAAGAAATATTTCTTATTGTCTTTCACTGAACTGGCCAGTTGAAGTTCCAGTTGGGCTTTAACCCTTCTAATTTTTTTACCTACATGATCACACCTGCTCCTTGTAGTCCTCCTGAGATGCCTGCCCCCTCTTCCAAAGCTCATATATTTTATTCTTTTTCCTGAGACCAACACAGAGCCCTCTGTTAAGCCAAGCTGGCCCTTCTTCCCCGTCAACTCATTTTACAGCACATGGATTGGCCTGCTCTTGTGCAGCCAGAATTTCCTTCTTGAGGAGCATCCAACACTCATGGGCTCCTTTGTCATTTAGAACCATCTCCCAATGGACTTTACCAAGCAGCCTTCTAAACAGTTTGAAGTCTGCCCTCTGTCCAAGGTGAGTGACAGTTCTGCTGACCCCCCTCCTTACTCCTTCAAGAGCTGAGAATTCTATCATCTTGTGATCACTGAGCCCCAGGCGTCCTCCAACAGTCACCTCCCCCAGAAGGCCCTCTCTGTTCACAAAGAGCAGATACAGTAGGGCACCTTCTCTAGTCTGTTCACTCACCAGTTGTGTCAGGAAGTTGTCTTCCATACACTCAATGAACCTCCTAGACTGTTTCCTTTCTGCTGTGTTATACTTCCAGCAGACGTCTGGAAGGTTGAAGTCTCCCACAAGAATGAGGGCCAGCAAGTGCGAGACTTCTCCCAGTTGCTCATAGAAGAGCTCATCGGTTTCCTTGTCCTGACTGGGTGGCTAATAACAGGATCCCACCACTATGTCTTACTTACTGTGGGTTCCACTGATTTTAACCCACAAACACTCAATCCTATCTTTAGCATATTTTAGTTCTACACAATTAAAACTTTCTCTGACATAGACGACAGCCCCACCGCCTCTCTTTCCCTGCCTGTCCGCCTGAAGAGTTTATAGACACCCATGGCAGCACTCCAGTTGTGTGAATCCTCCCACCATGTTTCCGTGATGGCAATTACATCATAGTTTTCCAGCCTTACAATGGCTTCCAGCTCCCCTTGTTTGTTGCCCATACTGTGTGCACTAGTGTAAATGCACTTCATTTGGGCTGTTATTTCCACCCCTTTCCTAAGTGAAATAGGCTCAAGTCCTGATTGTCTACTTGCAGTGGTTTGTAACCTACCAATAACCTTTGAATTCTGGCTGCCACCTGGATTTCTGTTCTCCACTTCCACTGAGGTCACAGATCAGGTACTTTCACCATTAGACCTCAGAGCCTGAGGTACCATTCCCATGATTTAATCTATTGAGTCTCGTGATGTCCTCCTTCCCCTTCCAATCTAGTTTAAAGCCCTCTTGATTGCTCCAACCAACTTTTTAGAGAGTATCCTTATGCACTTATGGAACAAGTGGACCCCGTTGTTTGCCAGCAGGCCTGGCATGAAGGCCAACCCATTGTTGAAGAATCTGAAGTTTTGTTCTTCGCACCATGTTTGGAGTAAGTCATTCAATTCCTGGCTCCTCCCACTCATTCCCTCACTATTCCTTATGACAGAGAAGAATATGACCTGTGCTCCTGATCCCTTTATCATTCGGCCTAAGGTCCTAAATCCTTTTTGGTTGCTTTGAAGTTTCTAGTCAGTTTTTCATTATTACCCATCTGGAAAATGAGCAGTGGGTAATAATCTGTGGACTTGACAAGTTTGGGAAGTTGTTTGCCACTTCACCAACTGAGGCCCCAGGTAGGCAACAGACTTCCCTATGTAATGGGTCTGGTCTGCAAATTGGACCCTCTGCACCTTTCAGGAGGGAGTCACCAATGACAATAACCTTCCTCTTCTTCTTTACAGAAGCTGTCTTAATTGGTGGCTTTGGTTTGCCTAACCTGGGGGATGTTTCCAGAATAGATATATACAGAGATAAATTTCTTTGCAGATGTCTGAAAAGACGTATTTCCTGACAAGACAATCCTATAAAACCAAGTTTATTTCACCTTTAAGGAAAAGAAAATTTAGTAACCAGATAAACAAAACCACAGTAGCAGTAGTAGTAGTAGTAGTAGTAGTAGTAACAGCAGCAGTAATAATAAATTTTTGTGGTTTCGGATACCTCCTGGAATGTCTCTTCCTGGATGAGAAAGAGTTGCAGTGCTATAGCACAGTCCATGAATCACAAATTTTACTGCAAGAGACAGTGATACATAGCATGACCAGTGCGCAGAGCAGACTGACACATTTCCTTCCCTAAATTCTTACAGATGAAATCCTTATGCCTGGGACTCAGAAATGTATTTTTTTTTAATCCAGTCACCACAGGAGCTTTTATCTTTATTCTAGGAGGGTGTTCATTTTGGTTGCAGTAGAGTATCACAGTATCACAGTATCACAGTATCACAAGGTTGGAAAGGACCTCTGAGATCATCAAGTCCAACCTATAACCTAACACTAACACCAACACCAACACCAACAATCATCTAAACCATGGCAATGTATGCTCACAGAAAATAGCTCTACATAGCACATACAACCTATCACATTTTATAGATTAGTTCACCCTTACTTTCATCATAAAGATTTCAAAGGGCCATATCACATAGAAAGGAAGGTTGTTCTCAGAAGTGAAACAAGATGGTTACCTCAGAAAGTACTAGCTCCATATGCCAAAATAATTTCCTTAGCGGAAAAAGTTAAGAACAAATGAAGGGTTTGGATAGGAGCCAGGGGATGTACACTGTCCTTCTTTTCTCACAAAAACAGCATAGGATGATTTGAATCAACAATATTTTTCCTACATAGTCCTCTCAATTATAAGAAATATTTCTTTATGGTTGCAGTAACTCCACAGATATGCAGACCTTGGCTTTTTTAATTTATTGTGTTAGTGGATTCTATTTCTCCCTTATGAGTTACATCCTCACTCTCCTTTGAGGGTTTACAGCAGCATCATGCAAAAAATTTTCATTTTGCTTTGAGTTCTCTGACATGGCCTCAAACCAAAGTTGGTGTTTTCAGTTCTACAGTTTCATTCAACTATTGTGTTAGTGCTTACACAATAACCTGGATTAGAAGAAATGGTATAGAATTATAAGAGGTTTATTGTTAAGATGATCTGTAACTTGTGTGCTGAAAAACATAAGCCAAATATAAGCATTAAAACCATTAGCATATAATGAAGATTATTGTTTTAGAAGCTGTCCATTATGTAATCACAGGATCACAGAATCGTTTAGGTTGGAAAATACCTTTAATATTGTCAAGTCCAGTCGTTAACCTAACACCACTAGGTCACCGCTAAATCATGTCTGTAAGTGCCACATCTTTTAAATACTTCTACGAATGGTGACTCAACCACTTCACTGGGCAGCCTGCTCCAGAGCTTGACTACCATTTCAGCAAAGAAATATTTCCTAACATCTAGTCTAAACTTTTCCTGGCACAACTTGAGGCCATTTCTTCTCATGCTATCACTTGTTACTAGGGAGAAGAGACCAACAGCTGTCTTGCTACAACTTCTTTCAAGGTAGTTGTAAAGAGTCATATGGTCTCCCCTGAGAGTCCTGTACTTCAGACTGTAATTCAAATGATTGTGGATTTCAACTAGATCTAAGAATAATATTGGCACAATATTATATTAGAAAAATTAGCATTGAAAATAGCAAATAAATTCAAGCTCTGTCTGGCATTCACTGGTGATAAACTGTGAACAGTGGTATATAATGGCTTAATCTATTGCATTATTTGCCATTGTATATATGCTGTCACATATACAAATCATAAGATGTATCACGTAATTTCTTCTAGGACTCCAAGTCACAACATGTATTACACAATATAAATTTACTGGCTTGTAAAATGTTTTTCTTGCTTTTTTTTTAATTATTTTTCCTTCATACTACTATAAATTAATAAAAGTGAAGTATAGATAAATGAAGTCTACCACAAACAGTAAAATAGTTCGACATCACAGCTAATTAATTTCATAGAAAGAGTCATTTAATGTATAATATTCTTGTTTAAAATTTAGAGTAAATAAATCCCAAACAAAATCAAGAAAACAACCTTCTATCAGAGCTGTTCTGGAAAATAAGTTTCCTTGGTTCTTAGGTAGCCCTAAAACTCTGAGTTTTCCTTTATGTCCTGTTAACAATCCTTGCCATGTCTTCTTCTCTTTTTTTTTTTTCTTTTTGTTCTTATTTTAGTATCACCCTGTAGTGTTTTAAAAGTAGAAGACAGGAAATAAGAGTTTTTAGGGTGAAAATGAGAGCCATTTTTTTCCAAAAACATCGCTACACTGTTGTTCCTGTTATTCTCAGCACTGACCCTCCAGTTGGTATAGCAGGTGAGACACAACAATCTTTCATGTTATTTTAATTCCAGACCTTTCTTGGACAAAAACTGTCTTTGTTGAAAGACAAGACTGGAAAATAAGACTGAATCTTTGATTTGCAGAGGTGAAAAATAGAGTTAATGTACGAAACAGTAAGATGAGTAAAACATTGGCTAACAGGCCACATTCAGAGAGTGTTTTTTCACACAGACTGGCAGCCTGTCACAAAAGGGATTCCCAGAGATCAGTGGGCACCATGATGTTGATCATCTTTACAAATAATCTGAATTATGGAACTTAAAGCACCCCCACCAATTTTACTGATCACACCACATCAGGTGGTGATGTGGACATGTCAAAAGGGAGAGCCGTCTTACAGAGAGATCTGGACAGGTTGGAAGACTGGGCTAGCAAGAACAATGTGAAGATGGTCAAAAGGCTGGAAAATTTGCCCTGAGAAGAAAGACTGAAGGAGTCAAGAGTTGTTTTTCTGGATAAGAAAAGATTTGGGGGACACTTCATCACAGTATTCCAGTACTTAAATGATAGCTACAAAGAGAATGAAGGCTCTGTCTTCACAGGGGAAACAGGTACAAGCTGTACTGAGAGATACTTGGTCTTGACGTAAGAAAGAAATTTATTACAGTAAGAAAAATCATTCACTGGAACAACATATTCAGGGATGTAGTAGAAGTTTTCATTGTGGTTTTTCAAGATGTGATCCCTTTCCCACAACAAATTTGACCAGATTATCTGAATACACCTGACTAGACTATTACAGTTGGAAGAGACTTACAGTAATCATCTAGTCCAAAAGCTGACCTGTTCAGGGCTGACCAAATTTAAAGCAAGTTATTAACAGCATTGTCCATATGCTTTTTAAACACTGATATACTTGAGGTATCAACAATCTCTCTAGAAAACCTGTTCAATGTTTCTACTCTCTCAGTAGAGATACTTCTTAATACCAAGACTACATATCCCCTGGTGCACCTTTCAATCATTCCGATGTATCCTGTCAGTGAATTCTAGGGAGGAGATCAGCACCACTGTCTCCATTTCTCCTCCTCAGGAAGCTGTAGAGAGCAACGAGGTCAATTCTCAGTCTCCTTTCCTTCAAACCAGACTAGTCCAAAGTCCTTAGATGTTTTTCACCATATGTGCCTTCCATTCCTTTCACAAGTTTTATTGCCCTCCTGTAAATGTATTCCAGGACCGTCACAATCTTCTTAAAATTGTAGGGCCCAGAACTGCACACAGAGTACTCAAGCTGAGGCTGCGCCTACCCTGCATAAAGAAGGATAAGCACCTCTTTTGAATGTCTGGTTATGCTGTTTGATGCACTGCAGGACATGATTCATCTTCTTGGCTGCCTGGGCCCACTGCTGATTCATACTGAACTTGCTGTCAAAGAACACCCACAGATCCCTTTCTGCAGGGATGTTCTGCAGTCACTCCTCTTTTAATTTATACTTGTACCTAGCATATCTCCATCCTTGGTGTTTAAATTTCATCCCATTAATCACTGACCAATGCTCCAATCTATCTAGATCCCTCTGCAAGAATCTTGCCACTCAAGAGAGTCATCAACTCCTAGTTTAGTATCATTAGCAAACTTGTTAATGGTGTCTTCAACACTTGGATCCAAATAGTTGGTAAGTACATTGAACAGCACTGGCCCTAGAACTGAAGCCTGAGGAACACCCCTGATAACCAGCCATCAGTCAGATGCAACTCCATTCACTACAATTCTTTGAGCTCTGCCCATCAGCCAGTTTTACAGCCAGAGCACTGTGAACCTTTCTTTCAAGACCTCTTCCAACCTGGACTGTTCTATAAGTTTAAGAAAAGTCAGAAAGTGTAACTGGAATTATCAGATAGGTGATTTTCAAAGATTCTAGACAATGGTGATGAAGAGAACAGCGCTACTGAGGAGCAATGGTTTTATGGTCTCCTTGGGTAATAGTGGTGCAACGTGAAGAACATTTAAACTGAAAATGAAATGTGAGACTTTGCTAAAATTAAATAAATAGACCTATGTTAGGTCCTATTACTCTAAGCAGTTGTTTGTAATTCAGCCCCCATGCCTACTCCTTATTCCCAGAATTACTTTAAATTATAAATACTATCTCTAGCACAAATATTAGAAGTCTGACAGGTCAGATTTTCCTTGGGAGGACACAGCTGCTAGTCTTCTCTGAGTCAAGACAGCATTTGAAGAGAGAAAGTCACCAGGTTGCTAAATAATTCCTAGGCTTTATTGCTTCTTCAGTGCCTCGTTGAAAGGTAATCTCTTATAGAATGTATACATATAGGATAGTTTGCATATTTAATATTCACAGACTTATGCCCCTCTGAAGCTTAGGATTTAAAATAATGATCCAATTTGAAACAGAGAGAATACATTTAGATAGAATAGAGTTATCATTTATTTCACAGTTGGTTTGAAACACATTGTTAAAATGAATGTTTCGGGCTGCCTAAAAAAAAAAAAGATGATGAAAAATCAATTAAAACTCTTAAACTTTCTAAAACTCTGTATTTGGGAAAAAGGAAAGAGAGAGGCCATGACTGAAATCTGTATTAGCATAGCGATTTCATATTTTCCACTCTCATGTCTACAGCACCATTGGAAACTCTTTAAATAGTATAATGAAAACAACATCCATATAGGTAAATTACAGTGGGAAATGCTGCAGTTAATTGACTATACCTCCTATCATGTGACAGAGAAGTAATATTTTCTCCCTTTTGTCCTGTCAGATAACTGAGAACTAAGAATAAGGAATATAGGGGGGGGATGTCAGCATACCTGTATATGACAGTAATTGTTGTTTTTGGTAGAGCAGCTAAAAGTCAGCAAACTGATATTAATTTTAAAGCACTTTCAACAGTCATGACCTAGTCCTATACATATGTCTCATTCGAGTGGATCCATTGAAGTCAACTGGATTACTTACTAACTCAGCTGAAGTCAATGGGAATAGAGGTAACTCCCATGTAATCAAAAAATGCGCAAAGTTTATTCTTATATGTGAAAATGTGAGGTTAACTTTATTGAGTAAATGTCCCTGAAATCCTTTTATATATTTTTTAAATGTCACTTTACCTGGAGGGTCATCACCTTCATTTCACTGCAACCCCTAGAAATTCATATGCTTCGAACCTGCGACAAAATGAACTCTTTCAGAGAATCTGTAACTTGTCAAGATTACACATAATATGTGCTACTTAATCAAGTACATTATGATTCTTTCAGGCATACACACTTCGAGAAAGAAGAGCTTTCCAAAATACAGACTGTTTTTTATATATTCTGCTTAAACAGAAAACATAAAAAGAATAATTTTCTAAGACAGAATTATAGAGAAACCTATTTTGCTTTAGTCTGAAATTTTGGAGTGGAACAGATTTCCTTTCAAAAAAAAGTTTTCTTCTCAAGTATAATGTGTTTATGCTTCCGCTGTATGTGATTTCTGAAAAGTCAGACAATACCTGAGAAAGTCAGGATGAAATGAGGAGAGGTATAAGGGGCTGAAATGAAGACAGAGTACCTCAGAAGAAAAACAAGTTGAAATATCATGAAAGGTGAGTTTTGGATAAGCAAGTTAAGAGAGTTTGATATGAAAACATCTAGTATGCATAAATTATATGTTTCAGCATTTGCCCTTTTGAAACTGCGTATGATCTTATTGTCACTTGTTGCAGAAAAGGGAATGCTTTCAGACACCCCATGTCTTTGTGGACACACACACGCACACAGAAAGAAAGAAAAAAAAAAAACCAGTAAAAACCCAGTAGAATGAATTCTTCTGAAATGTGTGAAACAGAAAAACTGTCTTCCTGGTGTCATTATATGCTACCTTCTGATGAACAGTCACTTTGAAATGGCTTTTCACTGTCATCTTTAATAAGTCTGTTGAGTGTACAAATTCAGGTGTATTATTTTCTTGGTAAGAAAACATAAACTAGGAGGGAAGAAACATTAAATAAAACTGTGAGGGTAACAATACTAGATTTTCAATTATCTCTTTTGGGAGCCTCACTCAAAGCAAAACAATGGTCCTGAATATTTTTTCTAAAAGATTTCAATAGCATTTCTTCCAAGAGATTATGCAAGAGCTTATGTAGCATTTGTTCTTTTCTTTCTGGTTATAACCTGAACACTGAGATATTGTAGCTTGTAAGAATATTCTGCTACTTGGAGTAGAGACGCTGGCACTTTTGTCTTCTCTGTAATGTAAGATCAATGCACTTGGCTTGAGAAAATTTTTTTCCCTGATTTTGACATTTTTGCGACTTTTTCAAAAGGCTCTCTAGTGCCGAACTCAGTTCAGATAAGGAGAAATTAAAGGTCAATATCTTCAATGTCCCCATTAAGTTTCTGTCCACTAGTGGTTCAGGTCCTTCTAACCCTTCTAAAAATTATGTAGTGCTGAGAGAGGTTACTTGCTATCCCTTTCCTTTCCCAGCTAGCTGCCATGAATAACCTTACAGTGTTTCCACAGGGGAGATGTGATTAGATCACTCTAGGCAGAGTAGACCTGAAGGTGAGTATTGTACTTGCACCACCAGTAGCAGCTTTAAAAAAACAAAACAACAAATAGAAAACAAAAAAAACCCACCCAACTATTTTTTCTGATTAAAAATTACTGTTTATTGTCTGAAAAGGCCTACAAATAGATGAAAAGAATGAGGGCGTTGACTATGTTAAGAGCAGGCAAGTCAGAATGCTGCTTAGCCTGGAAGGGGCTGAAGCTTTACATGAGCTCGGAGGCACAAGGCTATATCCCTGCAAACTTGCAGTTTGAAAATGCATTGTACCTAAAGAGTTAGATGACAGATGACTGTGTGCTTTAAGAATCACAATTTTGGCCCTAATTTTTTAAATTTCATTTAGATCCCATTTTTAAGAGCCTTAATAGCAACTAAGTGGCATATAACTAAGACTAATGAAGTCAAACAGTTGTCAAGCACGGACAATAAGTATTCCAGTAAAAATTATAATTGCTTCTGGGGTTTTTACGTATTCAATTAAGCTTTTTCAGAAATAAAACATTAACTATTAGCAAAGTCATAAAAACAGAGCACTACAAAGCAAAACAAAACCCAAAACATCCATCAACTCAACAAAGACAACAAAGGAATTCAGAGGCAACAAGATAATGAAAGCGATATAAAGTTAGAAGCAAACCCCCCATTTTTTATAACACAAAATCCATGTTAGTTCTCTCACCTGTTTACTTCAACTCCTTATTCATGCATATACTTGTGTTTGAAAAGTTCATAGCAAGTCTTCTTTGATAAATTCTATTCTACAAAGATATTTGAGTTCTCTTCATCATGTGAATACAAAAATTTATCCAGGTATTTTACTAAGCTGGATTTTTTTTCTTGAACATGAGCAAGCAATATGCTCTTGTAGAAAAGAGGGGTAATGGTATCCTGAATTAGGTATTGTTGATAAGTTGAGAGGGGTGATTCTTCACTTCTACTCAGAACTGGTGGGACCTCACCTGGAGTATTGTTTTCAATTCTAGACTCCCTAGTACAAAAGAGATATGGACTTACTGGAGACAGTCACACAAAAGAGTGACAAACATAAGGCTCAGGGAGATCTTACTCATATGTATCAACACCTGAAGTGAGAACGCAAAGAAGACAGAGGCAGGGCCTTTTCAGTGGTGACACAACCAGAGAGAAAGGGTACAAATCGAAACACAGAGGTGTCATCTGAACATCAGCAAACACTTTCACTGTGAAGGCGACTAAGCATTGCCACAGGTTACCCAGAGATGTGGTGGAATCTCCAACCGTGAAGACACTTAAAAGCCATCTGGATACATTCCTGAGAAATCAGCACTAGGGAGCCCAGCTGGAGCAGGGGAAGTTGGCCAAGATGACCTCCAAGGGTCAATAAACTAAAATGTGTTAAAAGTATGAGGGTGATCATCTAAAAACATAGATTCTATCTCACAGCTACCATGTATACTTCTACTAGTCTCCTACTGTGTAACTTGATTTTTAACCTTTGTTGCCTCGGTTAACCAGTCTAAAACAGTATGCCCCTGTGTCAGCAGTAACTGAAATTCACCATGCATATTTCTTCATATTGTGTTCCAGATTGCAGTATCATATGAGACCATGATGAGAGGCAGTTTCATAGCTTCCTGCTCTTGTACGGGTGCAACAAAGCGACCCTTTTATCTCCAGCAAAGGGGTGGTGCATGTCTGGTTCCTTGAAGCTGCACAATGATCAAGCTGGCATCCTTTAAAACAAGCCTTTACTATTATATCACTGAGTCTTTGATCTTATATTATTGGTATTTCACTGGATGTTAAAAAGTATTTGAAGCACAATCAAAAAGCACAATCAGAAGTTATAAGCAGCTGCAATAAAGGGAATAACACCACAATTTGTCTTTCTATTAGGATTTTGGTATATATTTTTGGTCCATTTTTTAAAGGAAGAGTGAAAAACAAAGAGAGAAAGTAGATTTTTTTTTTTCCTTGCAATTATTCCTTCTCAAACTGCAACACTTATCCCCTGGAGAACTATAAGATATTAGACTCTATCTCTGAAAATCAACAGAGAAAATACAGCTGTTGCAGTTGCAGATTTAAACCTTATTTATGGCAAACAAATTCAACAACATGCTGTTATCAAAATGAGGAGGTCATAACCCTCTTTTTTCATCTATTTCTCTTCTTTGCTCTTAGCATTCATTTTGCTAGATCCAAGTGATCCAGGTAAACTTATATGACCAGAGGAATGCAAACCAGGAAAATGAGTGCAGCTTTCTTTTTTCAAGTTAGAATGTGGCTGAAGTCTTTGGTTAAAGGGAGTTACTAGGATTTCAAATTCAAGGTTTTGAAAGGAGGTAAGGTGCCCAAACAATAAGCAGTGTCAGATCCTTCTAGGAGCAGCTCTCTTAAGACTATAGAATATCAAGGCGTGTATTACTTCACTTAATGTTAAGCGTCTAATTAATTATCTGTATTAGATTATATGAATTACATTCATGAAAGGTTCACTGTTCCCCAAATCCTGCCTAACTCTCAGAAATAAATATCCAATTTCAAGATGTAGACATGTCTCTTCCTATTCTCTCTATATCATTTTTATTAAGTACTGAAAGGTGTCAATCATTCTGGAAAAACATATCCTGAAGTGGACCTTTCCTTTCTATAGTGTACAAAAATTGGATGTCAGAATTTCCGTTTCTTTTTTTCCTTTTGGGATATCAACCCCCACCTGCTGTCAACAAAACCTTCCTGCTAGGTTGTAGAGAAGTCTCATTCCATTCAACTAATATTTTGTTAGAGTATGTAGCATATGGGTAGTCCTTTTGACTTGAGTTGCAGATCAAGATCTATACCTGGTTAGCGGATACACGTTTTATGTGGATTTTAGTATTTGTTCAATATAGTACTGTTTTAACTGTTTCCAGTATTTGAAAACAGGTAAGCGGAAAGAGGATCCAAACTATGAATCGAAAATTATAGACATCTTATATATAAGCATTATGTGTAATCTGAAAATTTTTGATAAAATTAAAAAAAAAAACAGAGAGATGTAAGCAGGAATAAAAAGAGAAAACAGAGGTATTTCAGGTAGGAACATTCCTTGTGAGAGCTTGGTAGCATTCACAAAGTCATATCGAAACACCAAGAAAGTAAAAAAATCACAGAATCCTTTTTTACATTTAATACCATTAAAAAAATTTAAAGCTTTTTCTGTTTTTAGATAATGTTCCCTCTGATGTCTTTCAAAAATTTAAAGAAATATATATTGCGTGCAGCTTTGTAATAGGGTAAAACACATTACCTGACATACCTCAGGAAATTCAAAGTGACTCTAAAACAAGAAGTGAACTATTGTCCATCTTTTGTTTGATACTTGTAAGCAACTATATTCTTGAATTTTGAAGCATTATGTGAAGGGAGAACTAAATATGTTTTCTAGGCCAAATGACAATTGAGAAAGCAGACAAACTTGGAGGATTTTAAGCCCTTCTTCAAGCTTCTGTATTCTCAGCGTCTTCTAGTACAAGTTCTGAATATATTCAAATTCTGAGTACCCTTAAACACATGAATATTAGTGAAGAGCGTCACTCTTCCCATTCATAAACATTTGCCCAACCCGCAGTTAAAATCAGTATGACAGGGGTCAGATTTTTTTTCAGATCCTGTCAACTGCAATTTAAAATCAGTTAGACTGGTTAATATTTTTATTTTCTTAGGTAGCCAAAAAAGGATCTATCATCAAGAATGGCTTTATCCTTGAATTTTTATAGGTGAATCCCTGCATTCTTGATGGTCTAGTTAGCCATCCATTCAAAATGCCTACAGTGACCTTTCGGGCAGCAAGTCAGCATAGTGATTGCTGACTTTTAACCTTTTGAGTAAACATTAGAAAATATTTAGTTTATCAGCTCTGTTTACATTATCAATTAAACACATGTTTTCGGCATTGTGATTTAAAATGGTCTGAAAAGTGTATTTGTAAATATCAAAGACAATGGCCGAGCCCAAAGAGTGGTGGTGAATGGTGTCTCATCCAGTTGGCGGCCAGTCACCAGTGGTGTTCCCCAGGGTTCAGTATTGGGTCCCGTCCTGTTTAATATCTTTATTGATGATCTGGATGAGGGGATTGAGTCCATCATCAGCAAGTTTGCAGATGATACCAAGCTGGGAGGAAGGGTTAATCTGTTAGAGGGTAGGATGGCCCTACAGAGGGACCTGGACAGATTGGAGAGATGGGCCAATTCTAATGGGATGATGTTTAATAAGACCAAATGTCGGGTACTTCATTTTGGACACAACAATCCCATGCAGAGCTACAGACTGGGGACAGAGTGACTGGAGAGTATTCAAGCAGAAAGGGACCTGGGAGTGCTGGTTGACAGGAAGCTTAACACAAGCCAGCAATGTGCCCAGGTAGCCAAGAAAGCCAATGGCATTCTGACCTGCATCAGAAAAAGGGTGGCGAGCAGGACCACAGGAGTTATCATCCCCCTGTACTCGGCACTGGTCAGGCCTCATCTTGAATACTGTGTACAGTTCTGGGCCCCCCAGTTTGGGAAAGATGTTAGGATACTGGAATGTGTCCAGAGGAGGGCAACAAAGATGGTGAAGGGGCTGGAGCACAAGCCCTACGAGGAGTGACTGAGGGAGTTGGGGCTGTTTAGTCTGGAGAAGAGGAGGCTCATAGGAGACCTCATTGCTCTCTACAACTACCTAAAAGGAGGTTGTAGTCAGGCAGGGGTTGGTCTCTTCTCTCAGGTGACCAGTGACAGAACTAGAGGGCATGGACTCAAATTTCATCAGGGAAAGTTTAGACTTCATGTTAGGAAAAAGTTCTTCACTGAAAGGGTGGTTGGCCATTGGAATGCGCTGCCCAGGGAGGTGTTGGAGTCGCAGACCCTGGAAGTGTTTAAGGGGAGATTGGATGAGGCACTGAGTGCCATGGTCTAGATGATGGTTGGTGTTAGTGTTGGTGTTAGTGTTGGGTTACAGGTTGGACTCGATGATCTCAGAGGTCCTTTCCAACCTTATGATACTGTGATACTGTGATACTGTAACAGCCAGTTATTGAATGAGCTGAAAGGTCAGGAAGCATTCTTGCTTAAGTTTTTTTATTAATAAATTCCTAGAGAGTGTTAAAACCAGAGAGATGTAGCAGGCAAAGTACTTTGTAGAAACCAAATGTAGGCACATTATAATGAGGAATAGAGGAACTTGAGGGAATGGATAGAAGTTCAGCTATTTGTTTAAAATTTATAACTAATAAATAAGGCACATATTACATACTACATACAGTGGATAAAATGATTTTCATGGTCTACTCTTTTTCTTGCCCAGGTGGCCAAGAAGGCCAATGGCATCTTGTCCTGTATCAAAAACGGTGTGGCCAGCAGGACAAGGGAGGTTATTGTACCCCTGTACTCCACACTGGTGAGGCCACACCTTGAGTACTGTGTTCAATTCTGGGCCCCTCACTACAAGAAGGACATTGAGGTGTTGGTGCTCGTCCAGAGAAGGGTAATGAGGCTGGTTAAGGGGCTGGAAAACAAGTCCTTTGAGGAACACCTGAGGGAACTGGTGTTGTTTTTTAGTTTGGAGGAGACTGAGGGGAGACCTCATCACTGTCTACGACTGCCTGAAAGGAGGCTGTAGGAGCGCGAGTGTTGATCTCTTCTCTCAAGTGACAGGTGGTAGGACAAGGGTAAATGGCCGTAGGTTGTACCAGGGGAGATTCAGACTTAATATTAGGAATAATTTCTTTACCGAAAGGGTGGTCAGGCACTGGAACAGGCTGTCCAGGGAGGTGTTTGAATCATCATCCCTGGACGTTTTTAAAAAAAGGAAAGATGGGTTTTTAAGGAATATGGTTTAGCGGATGATGGGTGTGGTTGGACTCGATCTCAAGAGGTCTTTTCCAACTGGAGGATTCTATGATTCTAAATATGTGATGTTTACAGTACAGCTGTCATATCTACTGCATATAATTCACATACCATGAACAGTAAGGTAAGAAACATGTAAATATAAGATGCGGAGAAGAGAGGACAGAAAACATGAAAAATAAAAGAGGTGGAAAGAAATTTCTGACAGAAAAAGAATAGGATCCTGTCATCAACTGCTATTGAATATAACTTAAAACTACATAGCTGAAGATTTATACCCAACTTTTAACTCTGACTCTCTTACTCACTATGATTTTGTCTGTACAAATCAGATAAGGAGTTCAGTGGAGATCATCAAAAAAGTGTTGTGTGTGTTTACATTAATATTACTCAGGAAAACCTTCATTTCAGTCAACAAAGTTAGTTTGTTATTGGTGAAGAACCATCAGTATAAAGTTATGCCCTCATAATTAATTTTGTAAACATAACAGGGAAAATTAACTTAACTTTGAGATTAGGTTATGATATGATACCGCATGTGAAAATAGTGCACATGCATGTGATGATAATGGTCAGGTAGTCAGAAAAGTCAGATGGAGAAGAGTCAAAATGGGAAAACAAGGACACAGAGTAGCTATGAATACATATAAAATGGGAAGAAATCACTGAAAGTGAGTGGAAGGACAGAACAACATAGATATAATACAGGTGTTCCAGCTTAGTAACAGAGGGATCTTGCTGTGTCTGATGCTACTGCTCTCCTCATTCTATTTAGAAACAATGAAGATGAATTTAGAACATAGGCAACTAGAACTGTTCCGACAGCAAGCTCTATAAGTGTAAATTGTATAGTTCCACTGAATTTAACGTGCCTATATGAGGCTTTAATCTGGGCCAGTGGATAGGATCATGTGAAGACGTTGATGGCTGGAGAGGGTGTCAGAATGAGTCTGTTTTCTTTTACAGAAAGGAAAATTGTAGAAATCATAATGAGCTTTAACTCCAAATATATATCTGATATAAAGAAATGTGACGTTTTCTTGTTTGACAGTCTTCAAAATAGACTGAAAGAACACTAACTGAAGAATCTGTACATCACTAGTTTAGTGACTAGTTACTAAACTTTAAAAGATCTGACAGCAGTATTTGTCAATCCCAGCCCCCAGTATCAGCCTAAATAATTGTGTGTAAATGTAGAAATCTTAAAATAAAAAAGGCAATAATAACAAAAAGATTCATTACTTAAGGGATATTTTTAATTCATTTTGAATTTTTCAGTTACTCTTTTTTTTAATACCTCTGTGATTTTTCTTTTTCTGTACTACTTTAAGCCTATCACTCCAGAAGCCATGTATTATCAATGGAATTCTTTCCTTATCTCACTAACACAGACAATTCATGAAATATCTTAGTGTCGTTTAAACAAAAAACACATCTAATTTCTGCATGGCCTAACATCTGTTCTTCCACCCATTATTTTGGGAACTGCATTACTAGGCTCACGATAGTTCTTTCCCCTACTTCCCTCCCTACAATGAATACTTGGACACAGAAATTCATCTTCTCCAAGAATATAGGAAAAGATATTTTTTCCTCTGAAGTGGTTTTAACCATGAGACTGCCCCAGCCATGCTCTCAAATATCCCATGTTTTCCTGCTTCAATTGCTATTCAAGTGGCAGTACACTAGTTTCATTTTCACTTAATAAAATTATCCAATATAAGTCCTCTTGAATGAAAGAAGAAATGAACAGGGTTACAATTTCAGCTCAAACATTAAACTGCATGAGCCAAAAGCATCCCTATAAAAAATGAAATCATGGCAGAACTCAGTTTAGCTTCATATGTGGAATTTCTAGGACAAAAAAATGTGATAATCTTTAGTAATACATTCAGGATAAATACTGTCTTTAGTAATGCATTTCAAATGAATAGAGTCCATAGATTTTTAAGATATCACAGAAATAGCTTTTCTGTCCTAATTTTCATTACTTACATTTAGTGTAAATCCTTTCTATAAAATGGCAGTTAAAATGTTGTATCTTAGAAACAAGATATCCACTGTTTTCGCAGTATCTTCATAGATCATGCATACAGAAAAAGAAGTAGGCAACAGGCTTTTTACTAAATAAACAAGTCACAAGTTAATGTTTCCGCTTTCATTTTTTTTTCACTTGTGATGCTTGCTTCCAGCATGTTTGCTTTCAACTTTACAGTGAAAAATATCCAGGATAATGTTTGGAACAGTTTATATATGGTTTCATGTGCTCAGTTTTGCTTTTTTTGTGCTTCATATACTCACAGTCTTTATAATTAAGGTACAACGTGATCTGTCATTAATCTTACATCACAAGATAAGAAGTAGCACCGTTAGAAATGCTGGACAAGTAAGATGCCTAAGAAGGATACTCTAATAGATGTGATAACATGCATACAAAACCATTTGCAAGGCAAAATTTTATAAGAAACAGCAGTGATGAACTGTCAAGATAAAAAACGGAAGGTAACATTAGTACAGAATAGATAACGAAGAACTATTCCATAGGATCATGGCCATAATATAATATCAAATAAAATCTTTGAGGTAGGAAGAACTTTATAGCATAAATGAATCGGCAATACAGACATTCAGCATTAAAATAATTAACTCTAGTATAAGTATGTTGAATGGCTAATTAGTAGATTTTGACCAAACTGGAGATATCTTTGTAGATTTAGATGCTTATCCTCCTAAAGAACTAGATTTTATCCTGCTTTCTAGAGAGGCGCTGACTGATCATTCTAGAGAACGATCAACTTATTTTATGCATGAGCTATTTTCTTCAGTAGTGGAATGAGGAAGATAAAGTTTTCAAAATGCAAGAGGAAGAGCATATCTCTCTGTTCAGAATCAGATAAAGCTGGCTGAACACTCAGCTCTGAATAATAATTGCAAATCTATTCCTTCCAGCAATTACTGAACCACTTTTAAGCACATTTCAGATTCTAAATATGAACCCCTGCAAATTTTAAAAGTATACCAAATGTATCTATAGAAAAAAATGGGTGGATTTTTATCAATATAGTAAGGCCTTGGTTATCCAGACCAAAGCAGTTGTGGACAGACATTTCATATGATTTCATTTTCAAATGCAAAAATCTGCTGCACATCTATCATGATGTCAGATTGTGTGGCTGAGCTAGAATTGAAGTCAGCATAAAAGTTAGCCTTGCTGACTCTCCTAGAGGTACAATTCCTAAGTTACTACTTCCGTATGAGTACTGGGATACAAAAGGCAGCAAGGGATTTTAAGGCACAGAAAATCTATTATGATTTTAAATCAAAGCCAAAAATCCATGTAATGTAAGAACACTCTCCTAAATTAGGGACCACAGATGGAAGCACTCATAATTTATTGTCTGTCAGAGTCAAAATGAAAATACAGTTTAATTATAACTTTACAGCAAATACGAGAATCGGAATTGTTACAAAAATCTATAAATTTTGAAGAAAAAGTTGCTATCCCAAAATGCACTAAAAAAAAATGAGAGTACTTAACATCTGTTCTAGTGAGGGTAGTTTCATTTCAGCTATGTAAGTAGCTATAAAGAGACACTATACACCCAGGCTGCAATGTAATTTTCAGGCTGGCAATTTTATGGTGCGGTAACTGCCTCTGATCAAGGGGTATCAACAGAGAGGAATATTCACCTTTTGGGAGGCACTAGGAATTTCTGGGGTTAAAATGGTCTAGACTTCATCACAATTTTAAAGACAAATGTTACACAAACAAAAGTGAAAAAATAACTTTTGGTTGCAATATACTATTTAGGTTTATTCTTTTACAGATTTGAATAATCATAATTAACCTCACATTGCTTTTAATGTCACTGATATCTCCTCCATTATGGATAAGTGCCTATATTTCAAGTGAAATAGCTCAGCAGCTTGAGGTAGATTAATTAATGCGTTTTGGTTTTTTAACTCCAAGACAAAGAGATAGCTTTTAAATACTGAAAGGAAAATAAATGCAATGATCTGTAGGATCTTGTTTCAATGCTTTCTATCTTGTTTTGAAACTGTTTTCACTTCATTTCAGCAGCAGTCCTGTAAGACTCTGAGAATTTAAAGAGTCAGATAAAATGTCCATTGCAATCAACATAGGAACCCTTGGAAACACTTCCACCCCAAAGTGAACCAAAGATCTAAAGGCTGGGCAGCTTGAGGGACTGGACTCTCTTTGCATTCTCTGTCCAAGTGTGGGTTGCAGTCCAGACATAAATCTGGGCAAAGCGAATGCTGGATCCAAGAAAAAGGACATCAATGATGTCTGAGTTTTCCTTTGCTAAATCCATATCACAAAACAATATCACCCAGGGTTTCTAAGCCCAGGGTTTGTGCTAATGAAGCTAATCTCTGCACTCTTCTGTAAAACAGTGCAGTCCTGTTCAAGCTGCCTGTTGGGAAAGGTTGTTAGCTAACACTAATCATGATGAGGCATAGGGTGGGAGGGAGTTTGTTTGCCCAAGCCATTTTTTGATCAGTTTATACAGTGATATGAAAAATCATATACCATTTCTTTTTTTTTTTCTTTACTAGGCTAGATGCAGTCCAAACCCCTGAACATACTGTGGAATATAGTTCACAGAAGTCTGTTAAAGAGAACTTGGAAGTTTACAACATAGATACGAGAAGAGTTTTGCTGTTAAGGGGGGACTTGGACTCCAGTTTAACAGACGGTACTTCCCACTGAATTCAGCAGGTGGTTGAACAAACCTGTGGAGACATAAAAAGGAAATTAATTCATATGAACTTCAATGTAACTTGCATAGCAAAGATACTGAACTGCAGTATAACAGCAAATGTCTATTTTTTGTGCCTATACAGGTGTATATACACTTGAAAATAAAATATATATGCACATATTTATTTAAAATATTTAGTAAGTGAGATCAATAGTATTAAAAATCATTCAATATGTTGGTCTCTGTTATTTACAATTATGGTATTTTATCTAAATAGAGAATGTGACATTTTATCAAACAAAAAAATATCTAGGGAGTATCCTAGATACTCCTGTCATGGTTTATAATGTGAGAAATTAACAAAACTGCAAAGCTGATTACTACGCATCCAATCTTCTGGAATACTTCCTGTTTATCTCTAGACATCTGTTATTTTATCATAGTAATTTAATATTTTTAAACAGCAGCGTGTTTAATTTAGGGATAAATCATCCAGTGTACTTGTTTGGAAAAGAAAACCTACAGGCACCTTGAAAGCCAGTCAAGGGATGCATATTTTTGGTTGAGAATTTAATGGCCATAACAACATTTATGTACATTAGAACTGCAAACTAATTGAAACACTTATTAACCTTAATATCAAAATGTATCTAGGAAAACTCTATAATTTAGTACTCAAAAATATATGTAGAGGGAATGATTGATTTCTGCAATAGAAAAGACAATGTCTTTGACTATTATATCTTAAAAGTTGCAGATTTTATTAGTGACAAAGAAATGTAGTCAACCTGAGATGACAGATTTTGATCTTGCCTTGTTTTTTAACATAGTTGTCATCTAGTCCAAAACACCTGTAGTGAGCAGGTACATCTTCAAATAGATCAAGTTCATTTTGAATAATTTGCAGTGAAATTCTATAAAAATATCTAACAATGATGTGCAAATAAAAAAATTCAGCAACTGTACACTTAGAATGCATTTATTTCAATAAATAACTCTTTTATAATCATCTGTTATACAAATCAAAACCAGCTGTTATATCAATAATTCAGAGCTATTGCCATAGTAGTCCATTTTTTTCTAATGGTAAAAAAGAAAGTCACTTGAATAGCTAGCTAAGTATTGCTAAATTTGGTGTTTCTATTTAAAGTGTATTGCTTATCATGAAGGATTAATAATGAATCATTTTGATAAAAGAAGATACATTTCCTTTTTCCCTTAGAGACTTTTGTCAGTCTGCTGTAATTGCAGTTTGCAGTTCCTCTCCCAAGGCAATAGCAACAAACAGCTTGGACATTTCGTTTGTTTAAACAACTCTTAACAAGTGATAATTTTGCCTATCTCAAGCTATGACCATGATAAACATCATGCAATCTGATCTCCTAACTAGTTGATCAACATTTTGAAAAGGGGAAACTTTTTCATCCAAATGAGTTATGAGCGTTCAAACTGCCTACAAGGTTGTTAAAACTGATAGTAAATGTTATCAGCAGTGAGCATTGGTCTACTCCTAAAATGGATTGAGAAATGATTTTAAGAAATTTTAAGAAATTATTTAAGAACACAATCATAATCTCTAAAAATATGAAAAAGCTTCTATCAAAACGGTAAAAATAGTTCTTCATAGCTACCAAATGTTAACATGCATATTAATAAAATATTTAATAAAAAATAATGAGCCTAAATAATTCAATATACAGTTGATGTAGATTAGGATATCATAGCATTTACCTGGGGACACTATGGAATGCACAATTTCAGACCATAATTCACACAGAGATATTCACATAATAGCAGACAATAACTTTGTGGTGGACCTGTTTAATTATGTCTCTGAGTAGTGATCAAGACCAAACCAAGTCCTGAACACATTTTCAAGCCTATGCTTCTATGACTATTTCATTGTCTCTAGTCAGAAAAATGACAGCTTGTGTATACACTGTGAAGAGTACTTTAACATCTATAAATAATCCCAAAAGGAACCTTTTGGAGATAAAATCATTATCTAAAGCTCCGCCTGCCACCTTTATGAAACTGAAACAAAAGGTAGGTTCAGAGAATGTGACTCTGAGCACTGTTAATTATCTTTGTTGATGGTTCTCACTTTGATAAATTCAGTATTTCACTGTGCTGAGAGTTTTGCCTTTTTCACTTGTTTTGTACTTCTGTTTTTTTAGATAGTCTCAAATTACTTTTCCCTTAGCATTGTTATTCATTATTACTGATGGCATTTTTAGATGAAAGAAAGAATTCTAAGCATTTTCTTTTCATATAGCTCTGTACTATGATGTATTGAATGATTTATGCTTTTATACATAAAATATAATGATAGAACTAGTTATGTTATTGGCAATATAAAAAGAAAAAATGTTAACCATTCTAGTCAGGAAGATGATTTTCTTTTGATCATGGTAACACTGGTTATTTCTTCCTGAGATACATTCAAGGCAGCTGGATAGAAACTGAATTGTTTAGACTTCACTGTCTTTTTTTTTACTTTTTACTTCTCATGGGATTTTGATTTGCTTGTTTGTTTGTTTTTAAATAGGTTGCATATAAGGTAGTCATAAGTTTATGGTTGTTATTGAAAGAATCAAAACCAGATATGATGATTTTAAAATATTCAAAACTTACTTTAGCATATTGGAAAAAATCATGGAATCATAAAGTTAGAAATGATCTCTGAGATCATCAAGTCTAGCCATACTTGTCCCCTTCCTAAACCATATTCTTAAGAAACTCATGTACCTGCCTTTTAAACACCTCCAGGGATGGTGACTCAGCCACCTCCCTAGGCATTTGTTCCAATGCCTGACCACCTTTCCAGTGAAAAAATTTTTCCTGATGTTGTCTAAACCTTACAGCACAACTTAAGGCCATTTCCTCTCATCCTATTCACCTGTCACTTGTGAGAAGAGACCAGCACCCAACTTGCCACAGCCTCCTTTCAGGTAGTTGTAGACAGTGATGTAGTCTCCCCTCAGCCTCCTCCAAGCTAAACAACACCAGTTCCCTCAGCCACTCCTCACAGGACTTGTTTTCCAGCCCCTTCATCAGCCTCGTTGCCCTTCTCTGGACACCCTCCAACACCTCAATGTCGTTCTTGTAGTGAGGGGCCTGGAAATGAACACAGTACTCGAGGTGTGGCCTCACCAGTGCCGAGTACAGGGGCACAATCACCTCCCTGGTCCTGCTGGCCACGCTGTTTCTGATACAGGCTAAGATACCATTGGCCTTCTTGACCACCTGGGCACACAACCAATGATAGGGTTGAGTGCTTGTGGACCCGATTCAGGGGAAGGTCAACAAGACTGACATCCTGATAGGAGTCTGTTATAGACCACCCAACCAGGATGATGAAGGGGATGAGTTATTCTACAAGCAACTGGCAGATGTCTCAAAATCCCCAGCCCTTGTTCTTGTGGGCAACTTCAATCTGTCATATATCTGGTAGGAGCTCAATACAGGAGAGAAGAGGCAGTCTAGGAGATTCTTAGAGTGTATGGAGGATAATTTCCTGCTCCACCAAGTACATGAATCTACCAGGAGTGGGGCCCCACTAGATCTGCTGTTTACAGAGAGGGACTGGTGGGAGACGTAGTGGTCGGAGGCCAGCTGGGGAACAGTGACCATGAAATAATACAGTTCTCAATATTCAGGGATGTAAGGAGGACGACCAATCAAACATCTACGCTGGACTTCCAGAGGGCAGATTTTGACCTATTCAGAAGACTAGTCCAGAGCACACCTGGGACACACTCCTCAAAAACAGGGGTGTACAGGAGGGATAGATGTGCTTCAAGGAAAAAGTCTTGAATGCACAGGAACAGGCTATACCAATTAGCCGAAAGGCAAGCTGACAGGGAAGACGACCACCTTGGTTGAATAGGGAGATACTGAAGGAAATCAGAGATAAAAAGAAAGCCTACTGACTGTGGAAGGCAGGGCTGACTACTCAGGGAGAGTATAGGACTATAGTTAGATCATGCAGAAGGAAAATCAGAGAAACAAAAGTGCAATTTGAAATTAATTTGGCTACTTCTGTTAAGGATAACAAAAAGCACTTCTATAAATACGTTAATAATAAAAGGAGGGGCAAGGAAAACCTCCATTCTTTGTTGGACCTGGGGGGCAACAGAGTTACCAGGGATGAGGAGAAGGCTGAGGTACTCAACACCTACTTTGCCTCAATCTTCACCAGTAGGAGAGGTGGCCCTGACAATAACTGGCCTCCGGAGCTCACAGATAGAGACAGGAAACCAAATGGCTCCCCTGTGTTCCAGGAGGAAACAGTCTATGAATTACTGAGCCACCTGGATCCACACAAATCAATGGGACCTGATGGATTCCATCCTAGGGTGATGAGGGAGTTGGCAGAAGAGCTTGCCGAGCCACTCTCAATCATCTACCAACAGTCCTGGCTCTCTGGGGAGGTCCCAGATGATTGGAAGTTAGCAAATGTCACGCCAATCCACAAAAAGGGCTGCAAGGAGGACTCGGGCAACTATAGACCTGTCAGCCTGACCTCAGTGCCTGGCAAGGTTATGGAACAGATCATCCTGAGTGCAGTCACACAGCACCTTCAGGATGGACATGGGATTCGACCCAGCCAGCACAGCTTTGTGAGGGACAGGTCCTGTCTGACCAACCTCATTTTCTTTTTTTTTGATCAAGTAACCCGCCTGAGATATTGAACAGGACTGGATCCAGCACTGAACTCCGGGGAGTGGTATTCCTACAGAGTATAACAATATATAAATTAATCTTCCTCTTCTCCCCATGAATTATGATATATTGTTTAACATCAAGTATTGCTTTTTTCTACAGGATTAGAATGCCAGATAGGTCTACTTTTGAAAAAATATTTTTTCCTAAATTTATTCAAGACAACCGTACTGAATATCAATCTAGAAAGTTATTATTGGAAAAGCTATAAGCAATTGCCAATGGAATTTTTATTGCTAAATACCAAGCAAGCCTCATAGGCAGAATGTGATAAACATGAATCTTTTAGGATACACAATGCAAGGCTGAAAAAGAGATTGACAAAAGCGAGTTTGATAAAAAGTAAGTAATAAAAATGATAGAGAGCAAGTCAAGCTAAAATAATTTTATACCGTCTTCCTAACTACCTTCAAATCATAACAAAATACAGAAAAACTGAAGTTGAAATGAGAGATTTTTAAGTGTAATGCTTTAAGAAAAACACAGTAATCCTCTACAAAAAGACCTGAAATAAAATAACTGTGTTGAAAAACAATTATATGTATATATGTGATGAAAGAATTGAACACAGATTTTGAGTTTAAGCACTTAACAGATTTTTAAGATTACTTTAAAAGAAATATGCAGGAATGACATAAAAACACAAGTAAAAAAATATTTTCAACACTAAATAGACTCTTTCGGAAATTAATGAGAATTTTAATTGACCTCAGAAAAAAAGAGCATTTGCTTGGCTACTTTTCATGGTTTCTGTGGGATTATGACATATGATTGCAGAGCTTATATGACAAGAGCAAGTGACAATGCATCAGCCAGTGAATCACACTTCCTTTAGAGTAATACTGTCCACAAAAAAAAGAAGTGTCCTCACATCTCGATTACTAAAGTCCCAAGGCTTTTTACAGTTTTTCAGCAGACTAAGCAGACTCTTCCTTGAACCATCATTTCTATGGTCAACTGGATACATAAATCTTCAGGATCACACGGTAGTTGAAGAAAATTTCTATGCATATTTCAGCTTTTTTTCCCTAGTCCAGTCAAACCTTCCTGACTCCAATTAACTTCTTGCTATGGTGATGATCCCAGCATAGGGGTCTGGGGTTTCTCTCTCCAGACTTGGAGCTTTCGCCATTTCTTTAGCAAACTTTGTGCTCAACATATCATGTCTTTTCTATCTTCCCCATTAATAGTCAGTGAGAGATCTTTTCTTTTACAAAAATTTGATCATCTCATCAGGCACGCTGTGCTATGATCCACTAATACATAGATTTCGAAACTGATGTGTGAAAGATTTGCCACCTCTATTTAAATTAAGAAAGGGCTCTCAAATTTGGTTAAGTATTAGGTACAATAATTTTACCAGTGTGCTTATAGTTTGTACTTCAATGTAGAGGTAAAAGCAGGTAATTGTACCCAAATGTAATGTGATGTCTAGTCTAAAATATAAAACCGGAATTTCCAGTCTCAAATACAATTTATGCATCTGAAAGTGTTCCCAAAATCACACCAATCGAGGCTACTTTTTCTTTTTCCCAGAAAAACAGATTAAGTTCTAATATTAAAACCCCCGTAGACCTTTCTATCTCATAAAGTTCTGTTTCATCAATTGAGTAAAGGTAAAAATATAACATTCTCCTACTCATCATGGATTTACAGGTGAAGTATATTAAAGAATTTTTATACTTTTAAAATGTCATTAAGGATGGCAGAAATTATCTCAGAACCTTTAAACTTATCTCACCACGTTTTGAATAAAATTATTATGGTCTTTCTGTCCTCACTAATAAAATAGAGAAACATTTTTTCTAGCAGACTCATCATGCAATTTTTGTTTATTTTATCTCAACCAAGTCTCTGTTCTTTTCTACAACTGCTGAACTAAATGTGTTGCTGTGAAATAACCCTCTGGCTCTTTAAAGTTATGTTTTATTACTTTAATGTTTGATTTTACAGACCTGAAGATACGTTCCTTTCTTGCTTTCAAGGCTAACAATGAGTTTGTCCGTGTTTTAATGATCTAATTTAAATGTAAATGAAAAGCTTGAGTATAAATATTTTTTTCTGGTTTTTATCAGGTTCACATATAAGAAAAGGTGAAAGGGAAGACATTCATCTTTGGGAGAAGAAAATCTGCGAAAATAAAGACTAGAAGTCTTAAGAATCTGTATATGTCTTAAAAATTAAGTAAGAAAATAAGTGAAAATAGGTTAGTAAAATAGTTCATAAGGACAGACAGCTTTAGAAATCTTACCAGTTGAAACTACTTGAAATTTGTTTGCATCATGGCTATAGTTCTGCAAATGTGAGTATTTTAGAAGTCTGTTGAGCCAGTCACATAGAAAAGGGTTGGATGATATGGACTAAAGCTTAATGAGAGAATTAAAGGCTTACTTTTGCTATTGTGAATTGGTACATTTTGTACCTCAGTTTGGACTTTTGGTTTGTACTACAAAGCATTCAGGAATACTCAAATCAGGCCCCACTACACTTTGTCCCAGAAAGACACTGAATTTGGGATAAGTGGTAGAATAAAAACAAAAAAAAAAAACCAGCCCACATGACCAGGACCTCTTAAAAGTTTTATCCATTCTAACCAAAATATTAGCTAGATAATGTGTAAACAGCCAGAAAAAACAACCTGTACACTTTGCAGCCCTTTTAAAATATACTTCTAAAACCAAATATTCTTATGTAAATTATTAAAGCAGGAACATAGCATCTGAGGAAACATTGTCACAAATAATAAGAGTATAGCTAGAAGCAGAATTTTTTTTAAGTTTTGAATGTATGATCCCGCCAGATGACAAAACAGTGATTAAAATATAATTTTATTAAGACTTTTCATATCTAAATTAGTTTTTGCTGGAGGTTTCAGTTTCATTAGAGTCAGTTTGGGAAATCATTGTTATAATACTGGTTAAAGTGACATAATCTGGAAAGCAACTGTCACCTTCTTAATCAATAGATTTACTCTTCAACTCTTATCTGCTTAGTGACAAGAACAAATTTTAAATTTTTTTTAGTCCTGCTGTGCTAACAGATTTTACGTGTGCTGGATTTGATTTTGTGTCTTATAATGTCCATCAGTTGAACTATTTCCTATGTTTTAGCTCCCAAAACAAGTTCTAGTTGATCATATCTGTGCAAATCTGACTGCTTCAATAACTAGGTTTGTAGATGAACTGTGACAGGATTCTTAAAAATGCTGATTTTTACAGGTTAGCCCACTTTTCCAAAATGCAACACTTTCAGCTGCATTATGCTTGTAGCAGTATAAAGTTTCCTGTCTATTAGGAAAAGGTATGCTAGGATCTAATGAGAAAAAAAATCTAGTCGTAATTTCATATAATTCTTCACTGTGTAAATTTCCCTCTAGCAAATAACGTGAATTTGCTCAGAGTGGGAGAAGAGTTTAAATTAAGCTCTCTGCTAGAGAATACCAGGTGAGCACCAGAATAATGAAGTCCTTTGCTTGGGTTTGAATTTACTTTTATATATCAACTAGAAATAAATTGTATCTTTTCTTTTTTGCTGTGGTCATATTACTTTTGAGAAGTTTGTGATATCTCACTCACACTCAGAAGCTGTTATACATAACTTATGAATGAAAAAAAAGTAACTTTCAAAAGAAAGAGGTTTTCAAAGTCTTTTTTTATTTTTGGTTGTTCTGCAAGGTTTTAAAAATTATCTGTTGCTGTGTGGTTACAGTAGTGTTTGATGTTTTTTATTGCATGTTGTCAAGAGTGTAAAAGATCTACTTTAAAATCTCCAGTTCCAGTGCTGAGAGTGACTTACAGTAGCCTTTTGTTTTTAGAATAAAACTGCATTATCTAAATGAAGGGTTTTAAATTCTCTGGTTCAAAGTCAGTGCCTTTAGGTTTTGTGTGATCAAAACAACATTCTTTTCCTCTCTAATTCAAGTTTTATGTCATGAAACATTTTAAAGTTCCTTTAAGAATCATCTGTAAATATTCATATGAAAAGGGAGGAAGAGGAAATGAAAATACACAGGCATACAGATCTATGGTAATGCCAGCAGAGTGATCTTCAAGTAGTTTAAGTTGACAATTGAGCTTCCTTTTCAGCTTTGCAACTTGCCTGTATGCATCGTCTTCACCTAGGAACGGGAATGGACCTGGCACATACTGCACAGAATGTTAAAATTGAGTCCAGTGTTTGGCATGAACATAACCAGGAAAAAAAAACCAAACAAACTTCTGCCCTTCCACTCACCCCCCGCAAAAAAAAAGAGAGTAAGAAACAGCGCATGGGACAATATTGATCAGATGGATGAGAAAACATTCACCTTGAAAACAACTTCAACCTTGAAAATTACGAAATGACAGGATTTCTACAGATGAAAAATTATAATCAAAGGAGAATATGAGTCCTGGACAGCTTTGAGGGAAACAATCTAATGCAGCAGGTATATTTTTCAGGAGAGAATCTTCATCAGATAAAAGTTCTTTAGTTTATTTTTTTTGTATAATTAATACAAAATGGAAAAGTAAATTTCTGCTTTTCTTTCACTGTAAAAATGCTAGACACAGAACACCGAGGCAAAATTGGAGATTATTGCTAACTTACCTCTTAAATATAGATAACAACAAGACCTTTGCAGTTGTAGTGATCATGTAGATACAACAGAGTTTCTTGGTAAGAAATTGTGTGGAAAAATTGTATCTAAGAAACATTTGTTCTTCCATAGAAGTCACATCTTTGTATGTGTCTATGTCATCATTTGTTTTCAACAAAATATATTTACGTGTATGAGCACAAGCATCAAATAAATGTTGGTTCAATATCTGGTAATACTCTAGATGGAAGCAAGAGATCTTAAGCTTATAAAAGCGTATGACATCTTTAATAAAGATTCTGGCTTATATCCCTTAGTGACTCAAATAAAGAACAAACTAATAATCGGTACTGTATTCGTAAAGATTTCTACACTCTTAAGGTCATTTCCTGCTTCCCCTTGACAGTGTCTTTTCAATATATTTACTGATACAGACTTGAGTGATTTTTTTGCCAAAGAACCATTTTTATTATAGGAAATGTCAATGCTTCTCAAAAACTAGAACACTAAAGTGAACGTATTATTCCCTGCTCTGCAGGGAGTGCATTTGAATCCAGCCTAGACAATCACAATCAAGACTAATTTTCAGTAGAAATTTTCAGCTGTTAAAATTTGGATTTTACTTAGTCTAAGATTGCTTCTTTTTCTTTTTCTTACTTTTTTTTTTTTTTGACGCCAGTCTTTGGAACCGAATTGCAACGTTTGGTTTTATATTAGGGAGGATTCCTTTTTCAAAAATGGAAGTATTGAGAGTTCAGAAATTCAGAGTCAGAAGAGATATAAATAAATTTACTCTTATTCCCTTGCCAATACCTCCTACAAACACAATCAGTTATCACAACTTGTTACCGAGTTATTGCTTATCCACAGGTTATTTGAAGATCTACAGAATGGACAGCACCGTTGCATTCCTTCTTGTCAGGATCCATGAAAATCAGCTGCAACATTGACAATAGCCATGTTTACTGCAGCAGACTTAATGTGATCTATTTAGCTTGTTTCCCTATGCCAAAGACTGTGTGAGTTTCTGTCTAGGTCTCTCTCCTTGGACTAGGAAGGGAGTCTGTACTACAGATCTAAATTTTTAGGGCTAAATTTAGGTATGATGAATCTTAATTCAAGACTTTTGACAAAATTCATATGGCAAAATTGTTTTAGAAACCAAGCAGACCCCGAAATATCTGGTCCTACAACAGCTCTGCTGAAGTTAAGACTTAAAGTTAGCTGCATGCTGTGTCTGTAAAGCTTAATAATTATTTCCAAGATATTGTTGTTATGAACTCTTTTATAAAGTCATCTTATCCTTAGAAAAGTAAAGAAGATGAATAAACAATTTTGTGAGTCATATCCAAGCCTGAATATAAAACAATCTGGTTTTGTCTTAATATAGTCTATTTTAATTTAGACAGAGATGTACAGTAGTGTTGAAAAATTTTAAAAGCTTCTGTAGCATATTGTTAACTTTGACTGAACAATAGTCCCATCAGAGAGAAAAAGAGAATTCATTTCTTTCATAGCAGCAACCTGTCTTCAATCTGCAAATGCTTAGCCAGCCAGTAGTCTTGCAGTGTTTCAGTTGAAATTAGAGAAAAAATCAATATATCATCCTTCAACTGTCAAGTGTAGTGTAGGCACCTATAATGAGCATTTACACACAAGAAAAAAGATTTTCTACTTCATTTCTATTATTGGCATTTACTTTGAAAATAAAATAACAATTACAAAGCTTTTGACAGAGACTAAAACAAAGGATTGTGGTATTAGATCAAAACTCATTAGGCAAAGACCAGGCCAGATACTTTTGACTTTCTGAATTACCATGCCTGTAACCCCCAACGTCTAAAACCAGCCTTGAAATCAATCTTTATCAATCAGGCTTATTGCCAGGACCAAAAATCCATCCACCCAATGGATGAACACTGCTTTTAGCAAGTGTTGCTGTGATACTTTAAGCCCTGACATGTCATAAGGTTCTGCCTGACCAACCTGATCTCCTTTTATGATCATGTGACTCGCCTGGTGGATGAGAGGAAGGCTGTGGATGTGGTATACCTGGACTTCAGCAAGGCCTTTGACAATGTCTCCCACAGTAGACTCCTAGTGAAGCTGGCAGCCCGTGGCTTAGATGGGAGCACTCTGTGCTGGGTTAGGAATTGGATGGATGGCCGAGCCCAAAGAGTGGTGGTGAATGGTGTCTCATCCAGTTGGTGGCCAGTCACCAGTGGTGTCCCCCAGGGTTCAGTATTGGGTCCTGTCCTGTTTAATATCTTTATTGATGATCTGGATGAGGGGATTGAGTCCATCATCAGCAAGTTTGCAGATGATACCAAGCTGGGAGGAAGGGTTAATCTGTTAGAGGGTAGGATGGCCCTACAGAGGGACCTGGACAGATTGGAGAGATGGGCTGATTCTAATGGGATGATGTTTAATAAGTCCAAATGTCGGGTACTTCGTTTTGGAAACAACAATCCCATGCAGAGCTATAGACTGGGGACAGAGTGGCTGGAGAGTAGTCAGGCAGAAAAGGACCTGGGAGTGCTGGTTGACAGGAAGCTCAACACGAGCCAGCAGTGTGCTCAGGTAGCCAAGAAGGCCAATGGCATTCTGGCCTGCATCAGGAATAGTGTAGCGAGCAGGACCAGAGAAGTTATCGTCCCCCTGTACTCGGCACTGGTCAGGCCTCATCTTGAATATTGTATACAGTTCTGGGCCCCCCAGTTTGGGAAAGATGTTAGGATACTGGAATGTGTCCAGAGGAGGGCAATGAAGATGGTGAAGGGGCTGCAGCACAAGCCCTATAAGGAGTGACTGAAGGAGTTGGGGCTGTTTAGTCTGGAGAAGAGGAGGTTCAGAGGAGACCTCATTGCTCTCTACAACTACCTAAAAGGAGGTTGTAGTCAGGCAGGAGTTGGTCTCTTCTCTCAGGTGACCAGTGGCAGAACTAGAGGACATGGACTCAAGTTTTGTCAGGGAAAGTTTAGACTTGATGTTAGGAAAAAGTTCTTCACTGAAAGGGTGATTGGTCATTGGAATGTGGTACCCAGGGAGGTGGTGCAGTTGCCAACCCTGGAGGTGTTTAAGGGGAGACTGAATGAGGCACTGAGTGCCATGGTTTAGATGATGGGTTGGTGTTAGTGTTGGTGTTGGTGTTAGTGCTGGGTTATAGGTTGGACTTGATGATCTCAGAGGTCCTTTCCAACCTTATGATACTGTGATACTGTGTGATACTGATAAGGGTCTCAGAAATTACAGAAAATGGGTTAGTTTGGTGTAACACACAGGGTGAACCTGGTAGAAAACAGCATTGCTTTAATTAATTAATCCAGTCATAGTGTTTACCAATGCATTTGGCACAATATTTACTTTTTTTTTTTAGTATAATAACTGGGGTAGGGCTAGGACAGGCAATTTAAGGTTCCATTACTTATCTGGGACTATTCCATGAAATGTATCATATGTTTTATGTACACATTATAGGGCATATCATACACAAACATATAGCTGGGGAAAGTGGGGTTTGGGTGTGGTTTTTGGACGGGTGGGAACTGTTTTGGCTACCTCCATAGTGCTCTTCCATCTGTATACTTGCAAATTTCTTCTCATAGAATATGGTGAAGAGTCCTTCAAATTTCCTCTCAAGCAGATTATTCAGATTCCTAGAGACCCTGAAAGAAAGGAAGGACAGATTTTGTAAGCAGTTACACAGAATATCTCTGAACAAAGAAGAAACTGTTGTGGGTTTTAGTTTGTTTGGTTTTTTTTCTCTATTGAGTGTTTTTTTATTCTCACTGTCATTAAAAGTAGTACTGCTCTACGAGAATCACCTGCAGGAGGATCCCAGAATACCTACTTTCCTAAAGATCTTCTTCTGCAAATGGTGTAACCAGAAACGCAGCTAAGTAGCTGTATTGCTTGGACTCCAATAAACTACACTTTTGTTCTGATGGAGGATTGCCTCTCCACTATTTTGGAACTGAGGCAAATACAATCAAGTCAGTATCTTCACTAGTTTCTTTTTTGCTGAAATGCCCAAACCTTTAGAAAACTCAGTTGTGGATGCAGAGTTTTGTTGTCATCTAAAATCGCCTTGATCTGTCAATATAAAAAGAAAAAATATGCCAAATGCCCAGGAGATCTTTATCATCGTCTGTCTTCAAATGTCAGTGCCACATCTTTATGTGTCAGACACTGTCCTTGGGCTTATGGGTTAAACACAAAGTTGAGTGATAAAATGCTTGTCTTATATGTTGCAGGCAGCTGACTGTGGCCACGCTTTGAAGAAATTTGCCACCACTGGTAACAAGCTGGAAATCCATGAGCTTGTACAAAGACATAGAGCAAAATTCTTAAAAATAAATGGGAATGAACAGCTAACCTTTCAAGATATAAAACTAAAGGTGTAATGAAAAAAAATAGCCTAAATAACTCACAACACTGGTAAAAATTCTCTCCCCTGAGGTCACTGTGAAGAACTCCAAGAGACTGGCAAATCCTGTCTGCAGGCAGGCTGTAGATACTATGTACTACTTAACTATTCCCCACCTCTGGAACTTGTACAGTCGTGCATACACACATGTAATGAGAAACAGATGTACATAAAAAAAAAAAACAGATTAAGTTTGGGTTATGCTTCCCTACATGGTAAGTGAAGCCCATATGTTTGTATTAAAACCCGTGTACTGTTTTACCGTAACATTTTTTCACGCAGAGCACATTCTTTTCTAGTGTTAAATACATTTAGAAAGTGTGCTTCTTAAGAGTGGCAGAAGATTGTTATTCACAGATATCAGAGAATGAAATGTTTTTTCTTTCCTTTAGTTAATAAATTCTCATGGAAGTTATAAATCTGAGACATACACTGTGGGTTTTTTTTCCCATGGTCAACAAAACAATGTTATCACTAGTCTACCTGTTATCACAGGTCTACAAATCTGGAATTTAGTTAAAGTTTCCTTTGTTAACTCCTGCAGCATCTCAGGCTTTATTTCTAGTTGAAATTGAGAAAGAATACTGATTTTCATTAGGTAAAAAAATATATCTTTAAAATCTTAATATATAAATTCATTTATCTTCCCTCTTACATGAAATGATTAGATTATCAGTTGAAAAAAAATGTGCTGCAATATGTTTATAAACTTCATTGTGCGATCAACACATGTGATATAAAAACAGATAATGCTTGTAATGATGAATAAGATGCAAAATTTTCTAAATTAAATTGATAGTTCCACAGTCTGAAGTAGATACTTTGGGCCCTTGCAGCAAATGAGAAATTTCCAGCTGACAGAAGAAGTGTAAGGAAATCAGACCTTGTGAATTTTCTTCTGAGTTACATCTGTTAACAATGGATTATTTTCAAGAAAACAAACATATCACATGATGTGAAGGTAGTCTTTGTTGCAATTAAAGCCAGACTTCTATCTTTTAAGGCTTGCACCCACCTTTTTTCTGGTAGATTCTTTGGTGATGTTGTTCTTGTTGTTGTGAGTACATACTTCATCTTTTTAGCTACATTAATTTAATTTTAAAGAAGTGTCCTTAAGCAGTTCTTATGAATTTCTAGTATTACTTAAATAATCTTTTTGCCAGCATTTAGAAATTTCATTAATATAAGGGCTTCCCTCAATTTGATTCAATATTGATATATCAACTTTGATTTTGAACCTGGTTCTCAAAGTTGATAAGAAGAGAACTCTTAAATAGCCCCAGGTAATTAGCTCATATTAATAAAATCTCTTTTCCTTCCCTGTAGGGATAGATTTAATATTTATTACTATACTGACACTACCATGTGCAATAAGGTAATGCCCAGTGTCATACCACTAGTCACCACACTTCTTTGCATTACAAATATTTTCTTCATTCGAACTGCATAAATTAATGCAGGATGAGTATAAATTATTAAACTTGATGTAATACCCTTATTTAGATTGTAAGTTTTCAACTGACAATCTTCTTTTTCCCTAGACAGGTGCAATTTGTGAGATTACTATAAAGTTTCCAAAAAAAATTAACTGGGATGTAATGAATTTACAAGTATTATACCTGATGGGCACATGTGCTATTGCATTTTTTGTTATGTCTCATGAAAAATATCTTTTCGGTTTTTTTATTAAAATTTTTGAAATAACTCATATGATCCAATTTTTCTGTTCCTAATCTGAATCTCAGGATAAAATTTTTGAAAGTATTCAGTGTTCTCTGTGTGTGCATGTATATGTTTGTAAAGATAACAGACAAACAAACAAAAAAATCCAAACCTAAAACCAAACATCAAGGTGAAGACTACTTTTGGAAACATTTAGTTTCCTCACTGGTAATAGAAAGGATTTGTAATTTGTCATTGTGTTGTTATTTAACAAGCTATAAAAGTACTTTTATTTTCATGTTGTTGGATCTTTAAAGAAGGATATCTGGTTTTGTTTTGCTGTTTTTAATTTTCCCATGAAAAACTTTCAATATTTGGTCAAGTCACACTATTCATAATTTATCATTAGAATTGACAATCCTGTGTGGCATAACATAGAATCATAGAATCGTAGAATTGTAAGGTTGGAAGAGACCTCTGAGATCATCGAGTCCAACCATGTCTGTCTTCCTACTAAACCATATCCCTAAGAAACTCATCTACCTGTCTTTAAAACACCTCTAGGAATGGAGAATCTACCACCTCCCTGGGCAATTTGTTCCAATCCCTGACCATATGTCCTATATTTATTCATTAAAATGGATTAAGTCTCCAAAGACTTGCTTTCTTCTTCTTAATGTATGCAACGCTCCATACCTGAGGCATACTCGAGTGCTATCTGGGAAAAAGTTAGTTAGACATGTCAAAACTATGTTAAAAATTAAACAGCATGAAACTGCAGAGTTCTGTATCATCTACAGATGTCACATGCTCTGTAGGTGGCCTGATGTTACTCCTGCAATGTTACATATGAAAAAATCTGATACAAATACAAAACACAGGAGAGATGGAATATAGGAGGGAACGAAAAATTATAGGGCTGAACTGACTAGAAGAGAGGGAATCTGATATGAACTGTGTGAAGAAAAATAAAATCATTTTAGAAAGAAAATGGAAAGCTAGTAAAGGAAAAAGTTGCAGTACAAAACCCAGTATGCATAGACCGGAGAATACTCATGTAGAAGGTAGAGAAAAGGGGAAACAGAGTAAGAAAGCCTAGGACCTGTTCATACTTTATTTTTTGATATGAAATTTCTACTTGTGTGCAACAACACGTTTGGAAAGATTTCAGGATATTTAGTTGAAATTTAGGAGCGAAAAGAAACAACAGGATTCATCTCAGCTAATTGTAATGAACAACAAGATATGATTAATTCAACTAAGTTGTCCTAGGTTTCCTCAACACTTGATGGGAGGACATATTGTATATGATCAGTCTTTTCTTAAGAAAGTTATCTCAGCTAGTGAAGTATGGATCACTCTCAGGAAATGACAATCCTGACTAGATATGAAGCTTGACGATGAGTCCTCTAAGTGGCTAAAATTTGATGAGATTAATCACACCAATCAAAAGAAAAGTTTGGACACAATACAGACACACAAATGAATATATATTAGAATAATGTACAAAGGACACTACATATTTACTTTTTCCTGTTTCTAGAAACCTTTCTCTTATTGTATTATCTGAAAAAATATAAAAAATAAATCGGTGTCTAGGTTCATTCACTTCAATACCTGACATTTTCAGGTGAAAGATTGTCTTCTATTTGGAAACATTAAGATTAACAGATACTGGATTCTTTTACATAAAGAAAAGTCACGGTTGTCGTTATGTCAAAGTTAGAATATAATTACCTTTGAAGATAATCAGCAAAATTTATTTTAACATTCTATATGTTAAGCTTTTTCTAACAAATTCAACAAAATTCTTTCACTTCTTCCAAAGCCAGAAACAAGTATCTCATCAAAATACCAACAAGGGCTCCGTTACTCACTGCTGTGAGTCCACATAGACAGAATTACTAATGGCAGCAAGCTCTACCAGTCCTGCCTTATAGCCTGCTATACAGACTCACACTGTATGTGATTCTGAAATAATCATTTGCATCCATAATTAATTTTTGCCTAAATTGTATTTGCATTTTCCATAGTAAAAATCTGAAGCAAGGCTTATTAATGAGGAAGACACTATAGAAACCCAAAGATACTACTAAGAACAACTTTAAGTACTCTGCATGCAGATTTGCTGATAAACTATGCATAAGGCAGAGGACAAATCATTAAATAGTTAGGATTAAATTCAATTTAGTTCAGCTACTTAGTTCACTTTCATTTTCTGTGCCCAGTGAATGAGGCAGTAGTTTTGTAAAAAGAATGCATGATAATGTAATAAAATACGTCATAGTAAATATATATTAGGGATAAAATTATGATCAGGCATGTTTAACTGATGGTCCTTGATATGGTCATATTTTTTACATACGCATGCTAAGTTGCAGCATTCAAGTACCATAGCTATCTTTCGATTTGTATTCACTATTATTTCTCTCTCATTTTTGTATTTTCTGTAATTCCTGTTCCTGCAACTAGATTCCTAAATAGATGTCTGCACCTTCATGGCCCTCGTCGCTAAGAATAAATACAGATTCATAAAGTGAAAGGACAACTGGGTATATTCAGTAATTCTGTCTGACATCCTCAATACACTATAGGTGGTAGAATATGCTCTTTTGTTTGTCTAGAACATATCTTTTGGAAATATATCCTGTTCTCAGGGCATCAAAGTATGTGAGGATCTAACACTTTTCTTGAATTATATTAAAATTATTTATTATTCTTGGGGTTTTTTAAGTAAATAATTGTTTACATCAAAATTTATATCTATGAAGTTTAAGCTTCTAGTACTTATTTCCTCATTCTTGATATATTTTTATAGCCCTTGATATCTAGTATTTCATACTGTTATGAAGTTACCTCTCAGTCTTTTGGTAAGTTGTGTAGACAGAGAATATCATGATGCTCACTGTAGAAGGTTTAACCCTCAATGTTCTTTTTACACCTTTGGCAGTTTTTAACATCCAGATATTTCTCTTAGAAAGCAAAATGCAGAGGATCCAAATATTTATATCATGTGGTACAATAAAATTTCACATTTTTTTTTGCACAATAACATTCAATATGCTCTTGGCATTTATTCCCGTGTTGTTATTTCATTTTATTAACCGAAAAAAAATGTAAATTGTTTCTCTGAAAACAATTCAGTTTGTAAGCTATTTAACAAAGAGAAAATGGTATTATTTTTACATCTGCACTTATTACCAAATATTAGGTCACTAGTTAAGTCACAATGTGTTGTGATAATTATTTCTAGCATGGTGTTAATTTAAAACAAAGAGGTGAAGTTAAGTGATATTGATATTGATGCTAGTTTTATTCCTTAAAAATGTTTTAAATAATTTACTCCTAACTTGAGAATAAATATACCTTGGGCGCTCCTCAGAGTGCTTCTTTAACTTCTATTAAGGAAAACAGAACAGTAATATTTGCTGATGTGTTATTTCTACCAGTTGTACGAGGAACAGATGAAGAGTTACCAGAAGCAGCAAAAGAGAGCTCCATAGATGGAGAAAATTATTACTCTTAGTCTTCTATTTTAGGCTCAGTGGCTTAGAATTTGCTAACTCACTGAAGTGTACAATACATCTCTGTAGACAACTGTTATTAGAGAGTTTTGTCACTGGGGTATAAAAGCTGATATTGCAGGGTGTTGTCCTTGTGATATTTTCATTTTTGTAGTCCATTGGTAGCATTTCCATTTGTAGTAGTGACAAGCTCTATTGCACATCTACAAAGGCAGTATCACACAATGTGATATTTGTGTTTTTCCTAAATAGTAGTGAAATGGAGGAGTGAAAGCCTTCAGAGAAATATTTGGACAAGATAAAACTGAAAAAAAACTTTGAAAATAAAAAATGAAATTGCAACTTTTACAGTCAGGAAAAAGTGGTATATTTTATGTGCCATTTTATTAGGCAGATATGCAGTGTACACTCTTAGTTGATATTAACACCAGGGAATAGTAGAAATCCGTGAAAAGAGGTGGTAATAACTGCAGGGAGAGGTCATTAGATCCCTAGAAGAAGTCGGGCTGGGGTCATTAAACTCGCTAAAGACAAACCACAAGTTTGAGACTTCCTTAGGGAGTGTTGTTAGGCCCTGTCTGAAACACCATCCCCACGGGGGTTTGGGTACCCGTGTCCCAGGCTGGAGCTGCCTGGGGCTACCACAGAGCTGGACTCTTGATGAAGTGGGATGAGCTGTGTGAGCCAGGGTGGTGAGATGACCACTAGGGTTAACCTCTGGCTGGGGGCTGTGTTACAACTCTGGCCCTCGTCCCTACACCTGACCATGCCCCTCATTTATCCACTCCCATGGCCTCCTGGATAAATTACTCCGCTTCTGGTACTGAAATTCAGTTCTGGGTTTAGAGAGATTTCCTGGGTGTCTGTAGACAGGTGGCAGGTATGGCTGGGTAAAGGAGCTCATCTGAGGAAACATCCTACAATGCTATCCTCCGTTGCTCAGGTTGGCATTTGAGTGGGTTACCCAGCAACTCCTTAACACGTAGGTGGAAAAGTATAGGCACACTAGAGAAATTCATCCTCTCCAAAAAAAGAATTTAAAACATAACTCAGATGAATAACTATCTGAAAGGGTTTATTTGTCTCTGAGGACGACTAGAAAAGAGATCAGCAGAAAGCTGAGTAAAAACACTGGTACAGGACCTTGTGAGAAGCCTAGAATGGAAAAAAATTTTTACACGGACCTGTGGACAGAAAACGACAAAAAGCTATGCACGGAAAATTAATTTTCACTGTATTGATCCTAAGATCAGAAAAAAGTACTTATTTCGTTCTTTTAATCTGTAGAATTACATAAGGGAGACTTCTTCATTGTGCTATATCATCAGTAACAGGTATAAGCTAATGGACAACGAATTTTGAGTAAACAAGTTAAAATGGATGATACTAAAGCCAGTAAAAATCAATGTTTTCTAGAATTTAGATAATACAAAGTAGAAATGCTTTCTTTTAAAAATAAATAAATTAAATACTTAAGAGCAAGCTCAATTAAGTACGATGTACAGAGGTGTTAACTGTTATTTGAATGTAGTGTTGTAATTTAGCAGTAAATTAAGGAACTTTTAAGTAATTCTTAAATTAGTGTACTTCTGAACCTCAGAGAATTTTTTTTAAAAAGGTATTAAAAATCACTTATTACCATCTCTTTTAAGTTTCTAAGGTTTTTAATTTCAACTGGCCTAAAAATATACCCAAATTGACTTAAGCTTGACACATTCACCTTTAAGTCAGAATGCAAAAGACCTGGGCGAACGAAAGTCATTACCTTGATTTTATTAATGTCTTAGACAAAAGTATCATTGAGGTCAGTAAGGGAATTTTATATAAGATATAAAAATGAGATGAAAAATTATTATTACTTGCTATCTTGTGTAATAAAAGAGGAAGCAATAAGAGGGAAGAACAGATGATTAAAATAAAATTATTATAAATAGCTTTTGGTGTAAGTAGTATGTATGTGTGCCTATATTTCAAGTAATGACAGAGAATACCTTCTCTTGTAAAGTGTAGTGATCAAGTATTATGACCTACTACATATTTAGTAGGTGGGACAATCATTTCATTGAACATGAGAGACCCTCACCTTTACATTTGCTTATTGTTGATTACATCCATGAAGTGATTTAGAGTATTACAAATTCAATCATTATTCTGGAGCTAAACTTGAAGTATTTTGGAATATGTTTGTTTTTATTTCAGTAGAGTCTGAAATAACTGAATCAATTTATGCAGCCTGAAGCTTTATTCCTTTCTAATGAAAACAATCATAAAAATGTTATTCAGTAGAAAACTCTGATGGGACTGTATAGCATGCAAGTCTATATATAATAGTGTCTCCATGTTAAATTTTTCTATAAGATTACACATTTGAAGGGCAATGGTCTGATGTTTAAAAAGATGGTGACTGCACAGTGGTTTGTAAGCTGTGTGTTCTGGGAGCCTAGATATTGTTTCTACTGATGTGAGGGAGCAGTGTCTCTTCACTCACAGTAAAAGTAGCTTTTATTGAACTTTTCTAATACCAGTGAGATCTCTTTCAGTTAAAGAACAGAGGGGAAAAAACATTCAACAAAATTATTGGAAAAAAAGTCTGAAAAGCAGACTTTCATGGTTCCTAAACTTATTAATTTCACTTACAAAATCTGATGCCAGTTTTCTATGTCTTATTTCATGTACTATGATTTGAAAACTATTTGTATCTATACATCATTTATGTATTTTTACTCACAAGTTTTTTAACACAAATACATAGATGTTGGAACAGATTTAACTATACAATAATTAGCCTTGTGATTTCTTTCTCTCAACAAGGTAGACATGAAAAATACAAAAACAAACAGGTAGCTAAAACAAATGTACAGCTGTTCACTTAATCCCCCCAGTGGGATGGGGGAGAGAATCAGAAGAAACATGAAAGGTGAAAATCGTGGGTTGAAATAGAAACAGTTTTAATAGAGCAGAATAGAACAGAAAAGGCATAGAATAAAAATAAGGGAAAGAATATGAATAAGAATATACAAAGCAAGTGGTGCACAATACACTTGCACACTTACTCAGCCCACTGATCTATGCCCAGATAGTTCCTGAACTGTGGTTCCCTTGGCCAGCTTCCCCCAAGTTGATATACTGAGTATAATGCCATATAGTATGTAATATCCTTTCGGCCAGTTTGAGTCAGCTGTCCTGGAGGTGTCTCCTCCTGGATTCTTATGAATCCCCTACCTTCTCATTGACACATCAGTATGAGAAACTGAAGAATCCTTGACTGCTTAACAACAACTTAAATACCAGTATATTATCAACATTATTATCATTTGAAATCCAAATCACAGACCTATACCAACTACTAGGAAGAAAATTAGCTCTATCCCAGCCAAAACCAAGATACGATATAAGATGGTGTTTTCAGTGTTCTAGTTTGCAATTTCATTATATTCCTTTACAACAGGTTACTGCAATGCAGTTGGGGTTAATTTTAAATACAGAAGAGGAGGAAGGGCTGAAGTATTTGGAAACAACTGCAAGAAAATAGTTGCTTAAAATTGCAAAGTAAGACAAGTTAAGTCTTATACAGATGCGCTTTCCTAAAATAAATTTCTGAAGTTACTGGGAGAACCAGGTCTTTTTATATTTTATTTAGATTTTTATTATATGATAATATAAGACAACACAATAGTCTTAAAACATAAGTAAATGTGTTTCAGAAACACATAGTGATTCCTTTTCATTCCTTAAGACTTTGACAGTGTCCACAGTTCCTGCTACTGTTCTATATTGAAAGACTGTTTGATGCTTTTAAGAGATTTATAAAATTGGATCTTTTTAATAGCCAGAAAATGTACTCTTCCCTTAATAAATTACTTTTGTAAGTACGTGCAAGGCTTGATTTAGATATCATTGTGAGTTTTACTTCCATTTCCACTAAATATAAGGCATTCAACATAGACTGTTGGAGTCACGTATTTTTTTCATGTAAGTAAGCTGTGGCAACTAAGCTGTGTCTCTAACTTGATAAGTGAAAAATACCTCTGCTAAAATATTTATGGAAAGATAATTACTTTTCACTGTAATATGATGTTTAACTACTATTTAATAGAAAGATATTCTGTTCTGTATTTAAGAATAAGCTGCAGTTAGAGTGTTCAAAACTGCAATAAATTCTATGGAATCTAAATAGCATTACATACCTGCTCAAAATAACTAACAGGTCCCAAACTGGATTTTTAATTTCCTAAGTGAAGAAAGTTTACTTAATATCTCCGTGTTTTTGCCCATCTGTTTCTCTCTACATCTGTCAGTTTCCTTTAATAACATTCAAACTCATTGGGAGTTTTCAATCAGATTTGTCAGGTTGGTTAAGGTTTTAAAGATACTAGATCTCTATAAAATATTAAGTTTCACAAAGTGTGGTCATTGTCTGGGAGAGAGGATACAAATTCACACCTTCACCACAAAAACAAGATGAGTAGAAGAGTTATCTGTCGTATTTTCTTTGGTTTACCATCCAGTTTATCACCATATTAATGTCTCCTAGCTGGCTACTTTCTCCTTCAGTTAAACAAGAGTGAAAGAGAATTGAATAGGACAAAGGGAAGGTAGGAAACTCTGGAGGGAGATGGAGATACTTGTAAATTCTCTCTAAACAGATGTTTCAGAGAAACAAGATGGAAGAACAGCCTGAATAGGAAAATTATAGAAGATGTCTTAAAGAACTGGGATTCTTCTCAGAGGGGAAATAGCAGATCCCTGGAAAGAAGAGTTTTATTTCTTTCTGCTGTTAACATGCCTTACACATAATGGTTTGTTTTCTTCCAAGCTTTTCAACATTCAGCACAGAATGGTTGTAGGTACCTTTTCACCTGACTCTCTAAAGCATATTAAACCTTGACTGTTACAGCATAATATTGCAGGCTCAGGGGATGAGTGGCATGGAATGCCATGACTTGCTTCCAGAGAGGCAAAAATCTTTTCTCCCCAGTATAGAATTAGGTTCTTTGAACTACCTTCTCAGTTCTAGCACCCTGAACTGTCTTGGGGAGTGCCAGTTGATCTGACTGAACCTATGCCAAGAAGCACACTAATATTATCAGGGTATTTACTCAGACAGAAGCACTGAAAATGAGTATCTGTGAATCTAGAATGAAATATTGTTTAAGCTCTGTCAAAAATCCTGCTCCTATTATTTTCTTTTTAGTCAATTAATACTTAAAACTCTGCCTTTAAAGCTGTGAAAGACACCCAAGGTTGTGCCACAGTCAGATTTTATGGGTGACCCCAGGTAACAGTTGAAGTTCAGGCAGAGCGAGGACCTGAATTCACAAGGGGTGTTCAGGGTGCTTCCTTTCATTTTTCCTCTAGAATGGACATCCTACAAGGAAAAAGCTAGTAGATGCCACACGGTTTATCTTTGCCAAGCTCTCGTATGAAATATTTTTAGGTAGAAGAATGACCGTTCAGTCACAGATAAGGCAATCGCCATACTAAAACAAAAGTACAAAAAGGTAAGCTAAAGGACAGAACAGAGGAAGAATATGTATGATTTGAAAAACTGATTACAATACAGCTCAGAGTTAGGTCAAAAGTGCTGACTCATGAACTCAGGCTGTCTGGTTTGAAGGGTGCTTACCTTGAGGTATATATGCATGGTCTTTCTGCATCACTTGAGCAGTTAGCTTAAGGCACAATAAACATGGAATAATTGTATTGTTGTTTCATAATGTATTTTTTATAATACAAGGCACTCTCGAGACCAAAAGAAATAATTACTGGGTTTGCTACGATTTTTCATTCCCAAGTCTTGAAATCATGTGTGAGCTGTCAAACAAACATAATGACAATTTTACACTACAGTAAAAATGGTACGAGTTGGGTGTGTTAGGAAATATCACAAGGGTATGTTAGTGAGAGTATTGCAAAAGACCTGCTGGAATAGCATGATAGAGTTTATAAGTGAATGATATCAAACTGAATTTGAAAACTTCTATGTTACCATTAGGATCAGTGTCAGAAGTGAACTATCACCAAAATAGCACCTGCTCCATAGGAAAGAAATAGCTCACTCAAAAATAATGTCCAGGGGTTAATATGTGCAACAAGGAAGATCAATACAGCAAGACCCAGGAGTGGGTGACACGAGTTATTTGATGTTGCAGTTTATATATTGAAACCTCACAACAAAAAATTGTGAAATGCAAGGGAAATAATATCTAGGGATAGAAAGACCAGTTCCATAAATGGTTTTATATAATTTTTTTTTGGTAGGTAGCTTAATTGTAAAAGCAGACATCATGGTCTAATTGAAACCAGTTAAAAAAAACAGATTAGTTCAAGAAAATCAGTGTACCACATCTAAAATTCAAAGTAAACTCATATTTGAAGCTAGAAATTAAAAATACAGCAGCTCATGGTGCCAAACAACTTATCTCGGAAGTAAGAAAACTTGAAGAAAATCAGGTATGGAAATAATAAGGTTTGTAATCCCTTGCCGGAGGACAGAAAATTTCTAAAAGAGGAAAAAATCATTAGTCAATCCTTCTTAAAGGACTGAGGAAGGAAACAGAAGGATATAGCAAATTGAACCATTAAAACTCTTTAATTATACTGTCTAATTATTAAATTACTTGTTTGTCTGACTGTGTTTAATAATGTATCTGACAGTATTGAGTGGTTGCATTTTTTAACGCACATTTGTAGATAGGGTAATTTTAATGAAGGTCTCCTGGGAATCTGTTCCACTGAGACAATTAAAGCTGTTTCTAATTTACATATTTTTCCTTTTGAACCACTTGCACTATGCTCCAGTACACATCCATGTTCCATGCTGAAGATGCAGATATTACTAAACTATCTCATGAAAGACTACTGTACCGTTCCAAAGTCAACAATCCTAACAGGAAAGCTGATCACAGTATCACAGTATCACAAGGTTGGAAAGGACCTCTGAGATCATCAAGTCCAACCTATAACCTAACACTAACACCAACACTAACACCAACCATCATCTAAACCATGGCACTCAGTGCCTCATTCAGTCTCCCCTTAAACACCTCCAGGGTCGGTGACTCCACCACCTCCCTGGGCAGCCCATTCCAATGGCCAATCACCCTTTCAGTGAAGAACTTTTTCCTCATATCAAGTCTAAACTTTCCCTGACGAAGCTTAAGTCCATGCCCTCTGGTTCTGCCACTGGCCACCCGAGAGAAGAGACCAACCCCTGCCCGACTACAACCTCCTTTTAGGTAGTTGTAGAGAGCAATGAGGTCTCCCCTGAGCCTCCTCTTCTCCAGACTAAACAGCCCCAACTCCCTCAGTCACTCCTCATAGGGCTTGTGCTCCAGCCCCTTCACCATCTTCATTGCCCTCCTCTGAACACATTCCAGTATCCTAACATCCTTCCCAAACTGGGGGCCCAGAACTGTACACAGCATTCAAGGTGAGGCCTGACCAGTGCCGAGTACAGGGGGATGATAACTTCTCTGGTCCTGCTCATTACACTATTCCTGATGCAGGCCAGGATGCCATTGGCCTTCTTGGCCACCTGGGCACACTGCTGGCTCATGTTGAGCTTCCTGTCCACCAGCACTCCCAGGTCCCTTTCTGCCTGACTACTCTCCAACCACTCTGTCCCCAGTCTGTAGCTCTGCATGGGATTGTTGTGTCCAAAATGAAGTACCCGACATTTGGACTTATTAAACATCATCCCATTAAAATCAGCCCATCTCTCCAATCTGTCCAGGTCCCTCTGTAGGGCCATCCTACCCTCTAACATAGCAACTCTTCCTCCCAGCTCTGCAAATTTGCTGATGATGGACTCAATCCCCTCATCCAGATCATCAATAAAGATATTAAACAGGACGGGACCCAATACAATGTTAACTCTGCTGTTTGCACCAAATTCAGATTAGTATAATTGTATTCTGCTTACCTAAATTTGTCCTGCAGGGGATAAAGCAGGAGGTTTAGCCTCATTGAGAAAGGCAGAAAAGGTGCCAGTACAGCTAGTTTTGAGGGAATTGGAAACTATGACGTGTTTAGCTAAGAGTGGCTGTACATGCCAATGTAATTCCTTTAGTAAAGTGCTGACTATAATGCTATAAAGAAATGACTTGTCTTTAGAAGTCTAAAGAAAGATACCTGGAAATTGATAGTTGCCGTTCAGTAACTGGACTGAACTTGAGTTTTAAATTTGTGCTTCTGTATTTTTGCTCTTATTTATGTGACTTTTCCATTTTATTCCTAGGACATAGAAATTCTGATCAACTTTCCTAACTGGAGGAATCATCATACAATGTGAAGGATAGCATACTTCCTCTGGCACTAGATAGTGGTGATTTGGGTTATGATCGTCTCCAGACGGATGAGGGCCTTGTCGCTTAATATCTGCTTGAGGGTTAGCAAAAGTCTTTGTTCTCTGCTCCTGAGAAACCTACATGATCTGTTCACATCTCTAGCCCAGAACATCCGCTAAACCTCCAATACAGGAAAACTGCGTCCACATCATGGGGCATGACACCTGGCCACTGTGAACTTCAAAGTTGTGTGTGGGATTTTTATGAATGAATTTTGGTCATGATCCAAACTTAAACCAAACACCATTTTAACAACTTCACAGAACAGGGAATATAATTCATAGCCTGAGTCACTGACCTAGAGCCATTTAATTTACGGCAGCTAGTATAATTTAAGAAATTAGGAAGAAAAACCACAAACCTTGAAATAACTCCTCAAGCATTCAATTGTCTCTTTGACAAGACATGAGAGAAATAGGAAATATTTCTATTAAAATGTGATCTATTCTCAATTTACCATATCTGATTTTTTACTTGGGAGTCCGGCAAGATCAAGCAAGAATCAGTGGAGGAAAGAGGCATATATAAAGAGTCACTGGAAAAATTCAGAAAGCATTGATATAAAAGAATACTAAATATCAAAGGTATTACTCCTTTATTAACTACCTTTACTCAAGATCAAGATGTAATCAGTACATCAAAATTATCGCACTGTTTTGAAATGAAATTTATGTCCTTGAAATTGATCAATCTCATACTTACAAAAAAGAAATCACACTCAGTTGCATATCATATGAGACATATAAAGACTGTGAAAGGAATAACCCATACCTGTAAATCCCAGCCATTGGGACTGTTTATTTGAAGTGTTCTACCTCCTTTTTTCTCTCTCTTATGTGCAATCAATTAAGAATGTATTTTAAAAAATACATAGAAACATGGTGCAAGGCACAGTTACCTGCCTACATTGAAAAGAAATTTCTCCTATTTCAATTATTTCTAAATTATATTTTTAAAATTGGAAACCTAGAATTTATTTTTTTACATTGATATTGCATAGAATCTTTAAAATAATCCATGCTCTAAATAACTCCTGTTTCAGAGAACCATAGAACCACAGAATCATTTAAGTTTGAAAAGACTTCTAAGATCACCAAGTCCAACCTTGAACTTCACTGCCAAGCTCATGACTAAAACACACCACTAAGAACCACATCTACACAATTTTTTTTAATATCACCAGGATAAAGACTCGATGACTTCCCTGGGGATCCTGTTCTGAACAATGCCTGACAACCTTTTTGACAAAGAAATTTTTCCTAATATCCAACCTAAAATGCCCCTAACAGAACTAGAGGGCCTTTTGTCTTTTCTTATCACTTGTTACCTGGGAGAAGTGACCAACACCTATCTTGTTACAAACTCCTTTCAGTTAGTTGTAAAGGGTGTTAAGGTCTCCCCTCACTCTCCTTTTCTTCAGGCTAATCAACTCCAATTCCCTCAGCTTCTCCCTCATAAGTCTTGTGCTCTAGACGCTTCACCAGCTTTGTTGCCTTTATTTAGACATGTTCCAGCAGCTCAATTTCTTGAGATCTTTTCCTCTATTGAGAGGCCCAAAATTGAACACAGTAAAATATTTTTGATAAATTTCAAGATATTTGAAAACAATTTAAGTTCAGAAGCATTATAAGGATGTTGCTCTCTAGTGTCAAATTCCCTTAAGGTGGAGAAATTCTCAGAAATAATTCTTATTTGAAATGCATTATTCACAGAAAATATTTTGCCTGACTAAAAAAAAAGTATTGTTGTTATTATTTGTCAGTCTTTGTCACTCTCATTTATACCAGTGTAAACTCGGAGAAATTCCAGTAAAGCCAATGGACTCGAACTTGTATAAAATCTTGATATAAAACTGGGATGAGAAACAGCAGTGTCTCTTGTGTAATATATGAACTTTACAATCCATGTCAAACTTATGCTTCACTGATTATATTTAATACATTTTCTTTCGACAATGCGACAATGTGCAAAGATCATGAACTGGATATTTTATGTTCATATTTATTTCAAGCTTCATTTGTGGCAAAGGATCATTAAGATCAGAGCTGATTAAAAAAGAAATAAAATAAGGGAAATAGAGGACTACGCCGTTTTTACTCATAAAATTCTCATTTATCAAAATATTTTGTGAAAGTGGGTTGGATTCACTGAAAATTTCATCAGAAATTTTCCTTACATCCAAAGTAGAATTTCTCTTTAAGGGAAAAGATACCCCTAAAAACAGGACATGTAAGGTTCATATTTAAGACCCTTACTTTGGGTATGTTTTTAACATTAGATTTATCATTAAAGGGACTGAAAAGGTGTTTGTTTTCTGACCTTTTATAAACAAAGGTCTCTCTAAAACATTTAGAAATGTCTCATTGTTATCATTTTCAAGAAGAGAAGACAACCATCAGAGTTGTTTAGCTTCATCTCGCTAATTGTTATACAATGCTTAGATTTTCTTTTCAAATAGAACAAATTTGTTCAAAGTAGCATATGTTTATATTGCAAAGAAATACTAATTCAAACATTATCAGTCAGTGCCCCTCATAGAGGAAAGTAAAAGTGAAATACTAAGGAATGAATATCTTAAATGTGTGGAGAATGTGAAAAGAATGCTTCTTGTAACCTCATCTACATTATACATTTTTTTAAATTGCTCAGTAACAGATTTTCATTAGCAGACATGTTAAAGATATACATATAAAACATATACTTCTTTAGAATCAGTGGGAACATTTTTGTGTCTGAAGAAGAACTGGAGTTTTAGCTAAAGAGTCCTGAATCAGCTCATTTCTGTCACGAAGCATGAAAGCCGTAGCATATTTTAACTGCCTTACAGATGATAGACGTTTTCATTACACCTGTAAACATCTAGCCCTATTTTGAATACAGTTAAAGTCTTGTCCTAAACAGTAATTGTGTCATTGCTTTTTTGCATAACATATTGCCCTTTAGCATTGTTGTGTTTTTTTTGTCTATCAATTTTACGGACATGTCTTAGTTCTAGTGGCATGAAAAGGAATATAATAGCACCAGTTTATAGACTCTAGACCATTTGCTAGTTATAAACCTGTCATACCCTTTTTAAATGCAATAAGTTGGACTCAATGATCGGTTGGATTCGATGATCTCAAAGGTCTTTTCCAACCAAATGCTTCTAAAAATTCTATGACTTTATGAGCAGCACCACATTTTCTAAAGACACACCTTTGTTAGACTTCCATTAATTGTTTTTTGAGTGTATCAATTGAAAACCTCCTGCCATCAATCTATTAGCAAAGAATGATATTTAGCTTGTTTTAAACCATGGTTTTTCTACAAGTAATACAACAACTCCAATAACAACTCCAGCTACCTTATGATCAGGTTTAGGTATATGCTTTAAAGCAAATATATGAAAGAAACATATTCTGTTTACAGGTCAAAATTCCAGTCTGTAACCTTTCCTATTGTCACGGTTTAGTCCCACACAGCTTGATTGGCAGCTAAATGCAAACACTTGTGACCCTGTTCCTAATACCCTCTCCCCCACCAGGAAATGGGAAAGGAAAGTGAGAGAAATAGAATTGTGGATTGGAAACTAAAACTGAAAGAGTTTTAATGAAGCAGTAATAATAATAAGAAGGAAAATATTATTAAGAAAGTAACAATATATATATAAAATGGAACCCCCTCCATGATGACTGCATGACCACTGATGCTGAAGAGCAGGTGCAGGGAAAGTTCCCAGGCTGACCTCAGCAGCTGATAGGAGCTGGACTCAGGGACTGGATCCAGGAAAGCATATATATCACAGGACCAGGGACAAAAAGACGGAAGGATTTCTTACAGGAGGTCAACCATGAAGAAAAGGTCTTGATCCACATGATCCCTCAGGTTTTTACTCAGTAAAACACTTATGAAATGGTATACTCTGTTGTTCAGTTTTGGGTCACTTTTGTCCACTTCTCCCTGCAGATGTGACCCTTTTTTGATTCTTTGACTTATGGCATTTCACCAGTTTCTGGACGATCTTTGTCTCCATAGGCATAGATGTAAGTAGTGGCCTTTCTGTATGCCACTCCTCCATTACTTGGTGATAATCATGTATTTTAAGTGTTATCACTTCTAGAGACAGGCACAGACTGAAAACATGCAATTATCTTTCAGAAAATGAAGTTGCTCAGACGAGACTTAGCTAAAAGTTAGAAAATCAATTCTGCTTCAGCTCAAACCAGAACACATATATTTCTGAAAATCTTCCAAGATAATTCATGGCTATACGGCAAGACAATGCTGTATTGATTTCCTGAAATGTATTCAATCACTTGATAAAGCTACTGGTCAGGCATTGTCTGTAGTGGCTATTAATCTTTTTAATGGAAATTATGAACTTGTTTCTTCTGGTTATCCTGCAAAAAATTAATACCTGAAAGACCCATTTCATTCAGATGTTTTACAACTCTTTAGATTCTGCACTATAACGTCATCACAATTTTAGAGATATTTTACCACCTTAGATCTATAATTTTGCTTCCTTAAATCAGTTGAATTAACTGAATTACTGAATGGCTTGTATTTCTGTATGTTGCTCTTAACTTAGTAGGTAAATAACAAAGCAATTTTTCTTTGCTCTGTTAATGGAGGTATATTGATATATGTCACGTCAAGAACACCAAAAATCAGGCATATTTATCATCAATTTTCTAACATTAGTTGCAGGACATACTCTTTTCCAAAGTGGACTTCTATTTTTTTTAATTGAATTTCCATTTCAGTGACGTAATGAACCAAAATATTGGTTATAATAGCCTGCTAAGTGTTTCAGAAACTTCATCTGAAGTTTTACGTACTAGTCTCTGGAATCATTTGACTTTGTTTCATCCTAAAATGAGAGTTGTTATTAAAATCACGAGTTGCAAGATATGTCTGCCTCAACAGATTCCTAGAGATGGACATATCACAGTTAGTGATTTGTGTATAAAAATGCAGGTAGCTTCTTTTAATGGTCATCTGACCTCCATGTTGTCCACTCAATAGTGATACCAGACAATTGTTTTATTAATTAAATTTCCATTCATCAAAACACTGGAAAGTAGTTGAAGCAATTCAGGATAGCCCAGGCATGCAGGTAGGGGCAAGAGAGTAGAACATGCTTAGTTAGGCACTGTGTATGTAATTAGTGCAGTTCTTATTGAAATTGGTTAAGTACAAAATATGCAAGAAGGAATATTCCGATAGTTAAGAAAAGGAAAGCAAATGATTTACACATAAAGGACTTCTCTCACTAATTTGGATAACTCTGACATTCCCCTTTATAGGGGTGGTAGTTTCATTAGAGCTCTAATTCACTGATTTTAGTTGAATAAAAATAGCATAATAATTATACTGAGGTAAAAGTACAAATGATGTGTAACCACTTCAGGCCCATAAAAAAAATTTAATCACAATAATTTATTTTCAAGCAATGTTCGTTAGTGAATGCAAAGTATATTCAGATATCATTTTTTTAAAAAAATACAGATTTTAACATTTCACCACATATTTAAAGAGCTGATATTTTTATCTTAATACTAAATTTTCACTATACCCTAAAGACAGAAAAAGCAAACCAACCAAAACTGGCTTAGCAAGACATACAACATAGTTTCTGATCTAAGATTCACAGTTCAGTATTCTTTAAAGGTATCAACATTTAAATTGTTATTATTATCAGAGGAAAGGAAGGGATTAAGCTACTTAGTTCCTATATCATGCTGAAAAATTGCCTCTACCCTATACCACATATTTTCCAATTCAATAGACAATGAAAAATTACTCTCTGTATTTCCCTATAGGTAGTCTACATGAATTTACAGCTATTGACAGACACAGAATCTCTTCTGGAAACTGAATTAGACCTCGTAAGTACTGTATCAAGTCCTAGTTTTCCTATGCTTTGTAGCAGTGGACAAGAATTAGTCACTCAGTTTCTTTAAGCAATTACATTTTAATCTCCCTTTACCACATGCCCCCCTCATTCACCTCTGCTTCTTTCACAGAACTTGTTTTCATCATTCAGGTTTCTCCCCTGTACACTTATGGTATGCTAGCAACAGCAGCCCATTGCCTTGGTAGCTGGGGACTTCTCAAACCTCTTCCCTTTTCTTTTCTCTTTTTTTTTTCTGGTGAATGTTATGATAAAGAATATAACAGAATGAGCGACACTCTAGAAATAAAACTAACTATTCAGATGAATCCAGTGTAGAAGAAGGAAAGGAAACAAAAATTATAACAGAGGAGTCATTAGATATTTTTTCATGGACGTGATGACTGGTGACTCTGACCAAGTCTGTGTCTTCAAAATCAGTGTTCTATCGATTAGGTTAGTGCCTGTCTGGTGGTTGTGAGGTTTGCTGGGGTACGTTATTAAGACTAGGAGTGAGAAAGACTTCTATCTGTCCTTATCCCTACTACAAACAGGAACAAATTTTAGTATAATGCCAATACTGTCCCCTCCACCACCTTCCTTCTCATCTAGGTTTCTTGATGAATACAGACAACGAGGTCATCAGCAAACAAATATTGTGGATCGGTGGCATGAGATGCTGGTCCATAACACAGTACTGTAAATGCATTCATAATTCAAAATAAATTAAATTAGAGAAGCTGGCTCATAAGTAACACTTGTTCATGTAGTGTTTCTGTTTCTCAAGTATGCAGTGGGCTGTTTATCAGTTTTTTACTCTGCACAGCTATACTAGAGTATACACAGTCTTATGATTCTGTAAATATACTACATATGTGTGGTACAAATACATAGACTAAAGTCTTTTTCTCTCCAGACTAAACAACCTCAGTTCCCTCAGCTGCTTCTCATAAGGCTTGTGCTCTAGACCCTTCACCAGCTCTCCTTCTTTTTGAATGCACTCAATCTCTTTCTTCTTCCAAGGGGTCCAAAACTGAATACAGTATTCAAGGTGTGATCTTTCCATCACAGAGGGATGATCATTTCCCTAGTCCTTCTAGTCACACTATTTCTGATAGGTGCCAGGATGTTATTGCCCTTGTTTGCCACCTAGCTACACTGTTGGTTCATATTCAGCTGCCTCTTGACCAACACCCCGTATGAATTCAACCTTATATATCCATTAATCAAGATTTTTTAAATATGGAAATTTAACCTTTTTCATATATCTGAGTAAATTAGAGAGCAGAAAAAAAATCTGCAAAGAAGAGAATTCATGCAGAAGTGTCCCACATCAATATCTCTATATGTATACACGCTATGTATTTTAAAAAAATATATGGATATCCAGTAAATGTTAATAATATATCATTTTATGGAATTCTTAGCTTTTCTTCTACCCCCTGGCTAGTTTCCACTAAAACTCTTATAAGGCTAGCAAACCTGACAATACTAATCCCTCAAACTGACTCTAGTAAGTAAAAACATAGACCTGTTCTGTCATTTCCAGAATTTGCTGACATCCAAAGAGTTGTAGGTGCACAACACTTTATTTGTGCTTGTTATTTCTGTGGAAATAAAAAATTAGCTGTTTGTACTGAACCTTTGAATCCACTGTAAACTTCAAACAGGTTTACAGTGAAAACAACAAGCTTTATCTGAGCAAAGCCAAGGTGCAAAATCAAGTCAATTTCAAGAGCATTGCCTTTCAGAAAGTCCTCAAATAAACCTGATTTTTAACAAGTCATTATTGAGTACAGATGAAATATCTGAATATTTTCTGGGACTTTCACTCAACTGCATCTTTTTCCTTTCAGTTTAAGGAAACTGGTTATATTCTAATTTTGACTGACACTGGTTGTTTATGAAAATGCAAAGGAAACTCAATTCAAACATGTGGGGCTTACAGAGTTGTCAGTAAGGTCTACTGCTCTCTCAGTATATCAACTTAAATAAAATTTTGTCTCATTCTTACTATCCTGGACTACAGATCTGCCATTATGAAATGTTTTAAGCTTAGTTGTTTTAGGCATATCTTATTTACAAATTATGGACCAGAAAATGAATTAACTGTGTAAAAGTTCTTATAGTCTTGTGATTATCAGTAAGCCACTCGTTTTTCTTAGACATCATATAACGCATGTTTATATCAGTATTTCTTACTGCCATGATATAACCCCAGGCAACAACTAAACACAACACAGCCACTGCTTACCCCCCCCCCCCTACTGCCAGAGAGATGGGAGGAAAATGAAAAAGTAAAACTCATGGGTTGAGATAAAGATAGTTTAATAGGATAGCAAAAGCCACTGTTGTTTTGTTGTTCTTATTATTATTAAATTATAATAATAGAATATTTAAAAAGTGATGCACAATACAATTGCTTATCAGCTAATGACCAATGCCTAGCCCAGCCCCGAGCAGAGACTGCTGAGCAGTCAACTCTTCCCCAGATAACTCCCTGTTTATATATATTAAGCATGATGCCGCATGGTATCAAATAACATTTTGGCCAGCTTGTGCCTGTTGTCTGGCTATGCACCACCCCAGCCTCCTGTGCACCTGCTCACCAGCAGGGCATGGGAAGATGCACAGGGCCAAGACAAATCTCCAGGCACTGGAGTTAAACTAGCTAGACAATTAAGTTTTAAGACTGGTCTCTGTCAGGCTCTTGGTCAGTCCAAGTAGCATTCTCCCATTCAGTGCATTGACACCAGTAGTCACTCTGGATGCAGCAATCCTATTTAAAAAGGCAAGACTTCACACTTGTCATGTTGACAATCTATATTGTACTACACAAAGCCTTCCTGGTGCAGTGGAGACCTTTTATTCTCTTGTTCTCTTACTTGAAAATCAAGTTTATACATTTTTAAAAAAACAGCCAAACAAACAAACAAACAAACAAAACCAAGTAAATCTTCATCAGTTCTTTTCCTATCTATAGCCTCTGCTGAGTTTCAAGTTGATACTAACACACATTTGAATGCTGAGATCACCCAGCTCAAGAAATAAATGAAGAAAGAATTTTACACTTCTTCATCAGCAAAGTTGTTGTGGATCTTAGACTATCTGGCGTAAAAATAAATATTTTCACTTAAAAGGATAAAAACTTAGATAATTTTGGTTTCATTATGTCTATGCAATTATCTTGGAAGTGAGTTACTAATAAAACCCTACATAATAAACACTTATAAATAGAAATGATAAAGCAAATCAAATCCATGTATTCCTTTGACAATCAGAATGTCCTTAAAAAGCTATCACTGAGCAGCTAAAGTTTCTGAGCTCAAATCAAACCTTAGAAGCAGGGTTTGTTCTCAGAGATTTTTAATAATGTTTCAGAACGATTGGTGCCTGTGACACTTTTGTTTTAAAGACGCAATCCATGCCAGATGAAATACAAGTTTCATAAAAAATAACTTCCGCTCCAGTTTTATAACAGAACTTTTTCCATCCTTGGCTATTCTTGTTTTAAAAAAAGCATGTGTGAGAGATGATAGTATTACACAGAGACCAAAAAATAATTATGAGTCTTGTTTGAAGCTTTGTGCACTATACCTTGCAGCAGAGAATCATGAGTATCCACTTTTTCTTAATGGAACGCTTATTAAATTCCTTGGGGGATGAATGGCTCAGAAAAGCAGTAATGGGATCTGGAGGATGCCTTGTTACTTGCTGTTTGTCTCTGTCTGCAGTAATGAATGTCCAAGGCTCTCGTGGGTGGGATACAAACCTTTGTCTCTCATTGATCTGGGTTCATCATGTTATGCCATTTGTGTCGGAGGCAGATGTTAATGCACCACTACCATTTCAAAGTAATATAAAACATGTAATGTGTAATATATTTGTGGAATGTATGCAATGTGTAAATAGAATATTCGTTCTTCATCAACAATGATAAAAAAGGAGAAAATATATATGAAATATATATTTATGAAATATATATATATGAAATATATAAATATATATATATGAAAATATATATGAAATATATGAACTCTATAAGGATAGGTTGGGTGTGGTCTTGAGCAGCATGGTCGTGGGAGGTGTCCCTGCTCAGGACAGGGGTACTGGAACTGGATGATCTTTAAGATCCCTTCCAACCCCAACCATTCTATGATTCTACGATTCTATAAGAAGGAACATGCAGTAATGCAACAGGAAAACTACAGACTAATAAAAGAGTTGTGAAACAACCATATAATTATTAATAAAAGGAATTACTATACATTATTCATTTTAAAATTGGTTATTTTGCCATAAACTTACTGAAATACTAAGAATGTTTATTTACTGAACAAATAAGGTATTCCTTTTCACATATAGTAAAATGTAGTTCATGTGGGTTAAATGATCTGCCTGGCGTCTTTTGTCATTTTTTAATATGTTGATCCCTCTGCCTGTGGAATTGTTTTTGAGGGATTTTTTTATTGTTATTTAATTGTAAGTCCCTGGAAAAAAAGAAAAAAAAAACCAAAAAAAATTGAATGCTAAAGAGAAAAGGACAAATAAAAAAATTGAATTGCGCTAGATAGCTAGGCCAGGATTAGTATGACTGAAAGTAAACACATACCTGTCAGATAGTCATACTAATTCTTTTTTTGGTTAATTGAGAGAAATTGACACTTCCAAAAGAAGATTTATATTTTTCTGAAATAAGGATTTGGACAAGGTCAAGTGAACCGTCTTTTGAGCTGCATTTATTCCCCTATTGATTTTAAAGTGAATCTAAGGTGATTGTGGGTGGATTGGGATGACTAAAATTTAAACACCAGGCAACAAAAGAGACAAAGCTTGCATGTTCTCAATTGTTTCAGAGAATGTAGCTATGCTGTATTAAAGAGATTAAAAAATACTCACAATGTATTTAGCATGTGTTGCGATTTCTGCTCTGGGGAAACGAAGTAAATTCAATTCTGAACATATCACAAAGACAACATAAAATATTAAGCAGACAAAAAGTGCCAAGAGAAAAGAGAGATGTTGTTTTACAAACAATGTACAGAGGATTCAGGATCTGCTTTACCTTTACAGATTCTCCTGAAGGTGAGCTTGGGAAAAAATATCTCATATATATATATATATATATATATATCAGAAAATGATGGGTGAAGATTAATGTCCACTTCACCTATTTTTGACTGTTTTCTCCGTGAATAGGTATGACCAGAGGCGTTCTGAATGAATCATTAAACTATTTTTCAATAAGCACAATGTGAACTCTAACACTAACAATGCAAATATATTTTAGACACCATATTCAGTCACACACAATTTAGATCACATAAATATTTACATTACATATTTTTATTAAAAGAGAAGAAAAAGAAAGGTTAAGGTTTATGACAGGATTGTGGATTATGTGGTGGCATCTTTCCACAGCTCTTCTGACATAAAACTGATTTAACTCTGGTTTATCTAGCCAGAGGACGTTGCTCCTGAATGCATCAGATGCTTTCTTACAACAGTACAGGGAGTTTGGGGCAGTGTGAGGATGAAGTTCACTAGTGCTTCACATGTTTCACACCCTGAATTCTTGTTACAGTTCAGAAATCATATTTATTCAATAGATTCCAGTTGCGGTTTCAAATCTGTACCAATCATTTACTTCTTTGAACATGCATCTGCAATTTAGTCTAAGATATTAAGCCTGAAATCATTCATACTAAACCAAGAAAAATTTTCAGTGAAAATAATCATACAAAACATTCTAAACTTGGAAGAGAAAAGATATTATGAGATTATTTTTGTATGTTCAGTAGAAATTACACTTTGAAATTACATCCAGAAGCACACAAGTATGCATAAATGCTATTAAAATAATGACATTTAAAGGCATGATTCAAATTAGACATATACTTGCAGATTTTCATGAGCTGAAATTGAATTAATCTTCCTTCAGCTGGACACTAAATTTGCATTAAAATCAAATGAAAGTCCAAAATTTTTCCCCTTAAGTATTTAAGGTGTATCTTTAAAATGTGTTACAGGATATAATTATTTTTTTTTTTAAAAAAAAGGAGAGCATAGGTTAGTTTCATAACCTCTAAAATATAGTGGGTCTTGATAATTTTTCTAAGAAAAAAATAAATAAGCAGATTCATCTTGACAAACCCATTCAAAAGAGGAATTAAAGCAAAGGCAAATGATAGATTACAGAAATTAGGTATCTTTAAACAAACTTGAAAAACTGCATTTTATTTAGTCTCCTTATTTACTCTCTTCTGAAAGCAAGATATTGATCTCTGTAGACCTTAGAGATAATTATACTCAGAGAGCTCACATGTTTCATCCAGATTAGTTCAGACAATTTGATACTTCAGAACTGGAGAACAAAAATAAAAGGACAGATACAGGATACTGTAAATCATCTCACTAAACTTTAGATGGTTACAGTGGGATTCAGTTCAAGATAAAGACACTCAAATAGAGGAAGTTATATGTAATTGTCTATCCTGGTGCAAAGTGCCTATGAGTCTACAGAGGACTGGCAGATACAGCCCAAGACCTACGGAATGTGGAAGTGTTGTTAGAGTAGGACATTTCAAATGCAATATTATGCTTTTGGATTGACAACTGGATTGAACTTTGAACAAAAAGTCAGTCATGTCCTAGATTGGGCATTCGTCTGTTCTCCTTTAGAGATGTGTCGCAGATGGAGTGATGCACTTCACTTGTAAGAGGGAAGCAGCAATATATTCATTGATATAAAATAGGGATTTAACAAAGTTTGATAGTAAATACAATAGTGGTTTAACAAAATTTGATTGCAATGTGCACTTGATTATTTGTTGCATAGAGGATTGGGTCAGCCAAAGCTGTCAGGGACACCCTCCCATTGAGTCACAAGGTTCAGAAAAGACTCCCTTGCTTTCCAAACTCCTTCTCAGAGAGGAGTCTAGGTGAGCTGGATCCAATCGTAATCCCAGTTTTTGTTAACAATTTGTGTCTAAAGGATTATACATGCTTAATCAATTAACCTCAAGAAGGAACCTTGAGAGGTGTCCCTACTTAATGGGAGATCCTGACATGCAGATCGCTGTCATGCAGGAGAGCTCAAAAGGGCTCTGGGCTGTCAGCTATTTATGGAGTAAGTTGACTGACTCATAGTTATATTTGAATACTAACTGCAGATGTTAATTTCTTCCAAATTTGGCTTTAGTTGGACACTGTCAAGCACTGTGGCCACATGGGTATATTGCCATAAATTAATGTTTGGCTATTGTGTTGTTTTCTGTCTCCCCTGAAACCACATCTTGATCAGATGCATCCATCATGAGCACCATGGTTGTTATCACTACAGTAGGGTTACAGGAAAAGGTCCTTTTGGGGCTGGGGGAGCATACCATCATTCATTTTCCAAAACATCACTATTTAATGTAATTTCAATTGGTCTGAAACACCCAGTGTTATGTCTCACTGGTGTTCCTGGAGGCTTTCAGTCTCTTATGATTTCTTTGTTAGAGGAGACTGAGGGGAGACCTGGTCTTTATCTACAACTACCTGAAAGGAATCTGTAGAGAGGTGAGGGTTGGGCTCTTTTCACAAGTGACAGGTGATAGGACAAGAGGTAATGGTCTCATATTGTGCTAGTCCCATATGAATACCCTGGAAAACTGACAATATAAACAAGACTCACTAAATCTTTTTTAAAAAATTAATTACTCCATCATAGCCTGCTTTATAATAAGATGAACTATTTTCCATGCTCCATTCACTGTACTAATGATGTCTTCATCGCTGAGTGTGGGAGGTGTACAGCACAGCTCTGGGCAGGTGTACAAAGCTGAGCTTCTTAACCTGCTTCTTAACCCTTTATAGAAAAACACATTAAATGAAGCATCTGAACAATAATTTACCTCATGTATTTTTCACTTCTCTCTTAGGAAGAGATATACTTTTCCTAAAAAATGTCTTTTTCTTTTTTTTCATTTGCCATACAGTGAATCTGTGCAAGACGGTTGGATGCAAACATTTAAGTATGGCTTGAAGGCAACTAGTTATATTATGAAAAAAAGAAAATATAATTGACTTAAAGATATTGCTTTATTGTTTTTCTTTATAAAACAATATTAGCTATCAATAGAAGTGTGAGAATTAAACAAATATGCTGCAAAGCATTCTTATAAACAAAGAGGCATTATTTATACGAGCAATCCCCAAACTTATTTGTGTGCACGAGGCCAGCTAAATAATTGCCAAAGACAGCATAAACCATATTTTCCAATTAAATAGCAAATACATATAAGAGTAGTATACCTTTTTAGTATGTGTCATGGAAAATTTACTTTGTAGAGCTGTTAAATGCATGAAAGGTTTATAAATATACTTTCTGCACTCTTTAAGACCATTACGTAGAAACAGCCTGCAGTAGAATCACTAGAGCTGCAAAAGTATAGGAGAAGGAAGCATCCACAAGATACATACTGACATTTCTTTGAAAAAGAAATTCATTCCATCATAATCAGGTATTTAAGATGAGTGGGATGAGTGGTTCTCCATTTTTTTGTCTTTCTTCATTGACTTTGAAGACATCTAAGACTACTGACATAGACTAGTTTTCTTTTAAGTAGTATAATGAATCCTAATATACAGGTAGAAAATATAAGTTTTTTTTTCCAGGAGTTCAAGAAACAAGTTTAAAAAGCATTCTTGGAGTGTCACTTCTTGCAGACTGCAGCTACTCTTTCTTTTGTTAATTTTTACAAAAACACTCTCCAATTTCTTCCAACTTAATATAAAAAAAGACTTTTGAATTCTAGACCTGAAGTACAACAGACAACTTCTAAGATAGACAACTCACTTTAGAAATGAGAATGAGGAGTATATTACTTGACTGTACTAAGTTCCTCACATGAAGTCTCCTTTTCTTCACTTTTTATAGAGTCTTTGTAAGATTTCCTAAAGCAATGTCACTCCTAAAATGAATATATTTCCACTGACAGCTCATGAAAAGATTGTTCCCTAGCTAGTACTTAAAAACATCTTTTCTATGATATGAAAATTGTTTGAACTTTACCTGACTGCCCTTTTCAAAAATTATTTTCTTCACAGTTTGAAAATTCTCAAACTAAATAATTTTTCTCAGCTGCAATGAAATTGACTCTGGTTTAGTGGTATAAAGACAATTTTGTCCAGTGGCTTCAGCAATCTCTAGACTTGTATTACAATATCATTTCCTCTAAGTGAAAGCTACTTTTCTAAATTTATTTTGAATTCAGCCACTAACTTTCAAATATTTTTACATTGTCATCTTGAAAAGCCTGGTGACAAAGGAACAATAAAAAAAAGGACTTTACTGTTCTTTCTATTTGATTAAATCAGTCTGAATAGTAAAGTATGAAAATAAAAAAAAAACCCCTGGATGTCAGAGGGACTGACTAAACACTTCCCCTTCATTATTTTTTTTAAGAATTGAATGAATTTACAATATTAAGTACAACACTTCATAATTGCAAGAGCTATTTAGACAAGTTCAGAATTAGATAGAAAACAATTTTATCATATGTTTGAGACAGTGGTGATCTAGCCAGTGAAATCTGCTGCATGCCAAAGTGAACAGCCTCTCTATATGAGGACCATTAACACCATATCCATATTTGATTTTGGCAATGTGGGTCCTATATTCTCAGATCATCCATCTATTCCATGCCTTAGACTGCTCTTCCTTCCTCTACCCTTCCTTTTCTTTTGGTCTTGCACCGTAGTGCCGTTACCCTGCAAGAGGGTAAGATGATCGTCCATACAGCTCCGTCTCTTTCCTGCAGCAGGAGCTTGTTAATCCTTCTTCAACTTTTCAAAAAGATAATTAGAAGAAGTCTGAGTTGTCCCAGGACAGCAAAACTACTCCTGGGGTCTGTATTGCACACTTACCTGCTTTTCCAGTCAAAATTTTTCCTCTTCTCTTCCAAACTAATCTGATATCTATTACAGGCTGACTTATCTCCACCTCAGCCTGAGTTTCAGATGTATTTGTGTCTATGTAAATTCAATATCCAAGAAGTGATGAGGGATCTTAAACAATCTTAATCTTGCACCTGATGACTGCAGAGTAGAAGCACACTGCAGACAATTTAGTAAGGGATTAGTAGTTATTAGGTGGTTGGAACATTTCTTTTTGTTACATGAAAATTTTCTGCCCCATTATTTATACTTATCTAGAGAAATACCTCAAGAGTCACTGTTAGTTAACAAAAGTCCTTGTTTCTTAAATATTTACTGTCTAAAAGATAGTTCTACATCAGCTACTATGAAGAAAAATTGACTCTATCCTAATCTATGCCAGCACAGGTTTCACGACTAGCTGAGCTATTTTGAAAGACCATGATTGCCACAGAAAACAAGTCACTCCTCCTTTCCTTGACCTCCCCTCCCTCTTCTCTTCCCTTTTCTGTTCTTTTTTCTCTCTTTTTGCTCCCAGGAGGATTTTTCTGGTTCCTCTTTGAATTGAATTTGATACTTACCAAATGATTAAACTTATTAATCCCTCAAATTTACATCTTTCATAAAAGCTATATATATTTGTAAACCGAAGCAAGTCAGTGGGCATGATTTGGCAACATCCACACTATTAAACACTCTTAATAGCCAAAACAAGTTTGTAAATCCAAGTCACTCTTCTGGACTAGTCCCTGCCTAATCCGTCATACTAACTCTCAAATCGGTCATGGGAACTGTTAGTACAGTTCTGCTTCACCTCAGCCAAATTCGTGCCAGCAATCTCTCTAACAAAGCAACAATTTAGGTAATCCGGTTTCTCATTCTATGTATTTTTCGACTGCAGGTATATCCCATTTATCCCTGGTTTATCTTATTGCAAAGTTCAGTAGCTTAGCCGATATCTAGCAGAGAAGCAAGAAAGTACAATTGTGTGGAATGAACCTCAGTTTCTATAGACAACAAAACAGTAATAACTAAGAGAATACATCCAGAGGATGATTCCTTTCAGATGTGTCTTTTGCCATTGTTTTCCATAAATCTATTACTTTCAGCTTTAATTATTGCAGTGTACACCAATATAATGTGGAAGGAGATAGATGATGTGTTATTACATCACCTATAATAGTTATTTGCCATGTCTCTATATTATAAGTCTATAATGCCTAAAAAGTTTTTCAAATTATAAATTTCTAATTCTGAAATGCAATTAGGTCCTACTAATTACATGGACTTATGCTACATGGATGTTCCTCAAAAACACATGTTCCTCAAAATACATTCAGAGCTGTGAGACTGGCTCTCCATCTGTGTCCAGAAGTTACCTAAATTTGTGGACTTAGTAGCCATAAAGAAGATAATATTTGTTTGACTTGCTTTTGTAGAAAGCCTCCTAAAGCTGTTAAGGAATTGAAATCTGTGTTGAAATAGGTATTTTAATGCTGCTGGAATATTTCTGTATCATATAGTGAATAAATACTGTAACTACAGAACTGCAGAGAGGTTTATCATTTTAAATTATATAAAATAGCATTTACTTTTTCCTTGAGAAAAGTCTTTCATCATAAAAATGACAGTTTGCAAAAAGTGAAGAAACTTGCTTTGTAAAATGGCCAACATTATCTAAGGGAGTAGGGTAAAGATATTTTTCTCTTCTAAAGCAAAAGCTATTACAAAGCCAGATATTTTTCTAATTTTAAGATTTAACCTACAAATAATTTTTTTTAAAAAAACCATAAACTATCCTCAAAGCCCAGCATAATTATATTTATAACTAGAAAACCTTTTGTAGAGTTTTACCTCCACACATATTTTTATATCTAGTAAGGTACATATTTTTTCTTACAGTTTTCACCACTTAAAACTAAATTAATTTCTGTTCCAGACTGAATATATTTTTTTTTCAAATTCGATATGCAGTTTGGCATGATTCTTTTATATAATACTTCTTAAATGTGAAGAATATTATAAATTCATTACATATTAAGAACATGATATTTTATATTCTTTAGTCACCATTTAATTTATATCAGAAAACTAAATGAAATTAATTTTATTTTTGGAAATACTGGAAGACACAGAGGTTCATTATTCATCAAATATAGCAAAGCAACAAAACTTCATAGTAAAAACACTTGAAAACAGTATGCTTACATGCAAAATGATGAGTGCAGAAAAGCCAGAAACAACCTTCATATAGTAAGTATGCGTATGATAAAGTCTTGCATAAAGAATCGTATTTCAAATAGTGATAAAGAGAAATGGAAAACTAAACATTACAATTTGAAAGAATAGGATTCACATCACCTAAAAAACACTTGAAATTTAAATGCTGTTTTCAGCTGTTTGTTGAGATTCCCTCAAGTTAGTGCAATGAATGGTGGCTTTCAGATGTCAGTTTAACAGTTTATCCTGTCTTAAAAGAAGTCTCAGTGATCTCTGAGGTGAGGTGCCTTAGGGAGATACTGACTTCCCTCTAACTGCAGAGGAAACCTAGACTGCCAGGTGGCATTAATACTTTCATGTTTTTATCAATAGGACAAGATTCTTCTACTGAACTTTTTTATATAAATGCCTATATATAAATTAGTCATCCTAGACTTGTATTACTCTGAATTGTTCTGAATTTCTTTAATTTAATCTATCTCAGTTGTCTTCCCTAGGTCATAAATAAATAAACAAGTGCCTATGAAATAAATAGTAGAGCCTCTTAAAAATGTTTATTTCTCTTCATTGTTCATAAAGGGAGTGAAATTACAACCTAAAATATAAACATACACACTGTAGAAAGCTAAATTGTGCCTGATGAGTTCCAATAAGTGCTCTCCAGCAGAGAAAATTTCATTTTGCTGAGGTAGGTTAGGAATCTATAGGCAATAAACAGAAGAATCACTACGATTCATCTAAAAAAAAAATGTGGTTACTCATAAAGGAGATATCCATATTTCTCTAACCCAACTTCTTTCTGATAGAAAAAGAAAAGAAAAGTTTTCTTGGATTTGGATCTGGCATCAGATGATGCTACGACACGGTCACCCACCTGGTTGACCAGAGGAAACAGGTCGTTTTTCTGGTTTTCAGCAAAGCCTTTGATACTGTCTCTCGCAGTATGCTCATAAACAAAATATCCAGAATATAGCTGGATAAGCACATAATACAATGGGTGTGCAAAAGACTGATGGGTCAGGCTCAAAGAGTCATAGTGAATGGAGTTACATCAGGCTGGCCTGGATGAAGGACTTGAAGGTTTATTAACAAAGTTTGCTGATGACACAAAATTGGGGGGAGCTGTCGACATTCTTGGGGGCAAAGAGGCCCTGCAGAGAGATCTTGATGGACTGGATAGCTGGACAATCACCAACAACATGAAATTTAACAAGGGCAAATTCCAGGTTCTGCACCTGGGACACGACAACCCTGGATACATGTACAGACTGGTGTGTGAGATGCTGGAGAGAAGTTCTGAGGACATGGACCTGGGGGTTCTGGTTGACAGGAAGTTGAACATGAACCAATAGTGTGCCCTGGCAGCCAAGTGGGTCAACCATGTCCTGAGGCGCATCAGGCATGGCATTGCCAGCTGGTCAAGGGAGGTGACTGTCCCAATCTCCCCTGCACTGGTGCAGCCCCACCTTGAGTACTGGGTGCAGTTTTGGGCATCACAGTATAAAAAGGACATCAAACTACTGGAGAGTGCCCTGATGAGAGCCACAAAGATGATGAAGGGTTTAGAGGAGAAGTCATATGAGAAGAGACTGAAGTCACTTGGTCTGTTCAGCCTGGAGGAGACTGAGAGGGGATCTCATAGCTGTTTATGGTCTTCTCACAAGGGAAGGAGGCGAAAGAGGTGCTGATCTCTTCTCTCTTGCAACCTATGATAGGACAAGAGGTAATGGCAGCAAGATGTACCAGGGGCGGTTAAGACTGGATATTAGGAAAAGGCTCTTCACTTAGCGGATGGTGGAGCACTGGAACAGCTCCCCAGGGAAGTAATCATGGCACCCAGTCTGCCAGTATTGAAGAAGCATTTTGACAATTCTCTCAGTCACAGGGTGTGAATGTTGAGAGTGCCTTATGTAGGGGCAGGAACTGGACTGGATGATCCTTTTTGGTCCCTTTCTACTCAGGTAATTCTATGATTCTTTCAAGAAGAGACAAACGTCACCTCACAAGATAAGCCCTTTAGGAAGCCATTAATTTTTATAACTAAAATTATATCAATGTCTGTGTAGAGTCTTTCTACATTTTCATGTGATCTGCAGTAGGAAACTAGTGAATAAATTTCTGAAATATATGTAGTATGGACCAGGTAGTCAAAACTGGTAATACAGGAAGAAGATGTCTAATGCCAGAACATGTTTAACAAAAAATGCCATACTTTTCAGAACAGGCCTCTACAAGAAGAATGCTTCACTAGCACTGCGTTTCATTCAGAGGTCTAAAAGCATATGGCAGCAGATGGAAATCAGATAGCTAAATTTGTTAATACCCTAGCCATCTCTGTCATTCACTCACAGATGTTATTACCCAAAGATACATATGCCAGTTATTTGTGTTACAGGTCTTGTTTTCACTCTTATAAGCAGAAAGTAGGATTAGTTCATTTTGGTGTGTTAGGTTAGAAACTTATTTCTTCTTTAACGTGCTGAGTTAGAAACTTTCTTCCCAAGACACTAGGCATTTTCTCAGATTGACAGCAGAAGGGTGAGGTGGGAGACTGACTGGTGGCTGTAACCACTTCAGCTGTCTGATTTTAATCTCTGTCAAATGTCTGTGAGATAAGACACTGCCAAGGATTAGACAGACTATTAGAGAAATAGATTTTAATTAAGAATATTGACTTATTGTGAATTTAAGTCTATACCATTTTCTCCTGTTCCAGCTTGAAAAAACAAAGACAAAATATTCCTAAGAGGGGATGCTAGCTGGCTTGGGTAAAGCAAAAGCCAAGTGCAATTGTTATTTAGCTTCCACACAAAGTTACTACTAGTTTCTACGTGGTACCTTATTTTACATTACACCAAATTACTTTATGAATTACAAGATTTTAAGTAACTAGAATATTTTCTCTAAGTTATTCAATCATTCCTACAAGCTAAACATATTTAATGTTTATATTAGGATTAGTGTGATTGAAGCTCCAAGAATGTCAGATTCATTGTTTTACAGATTACCCTGCTACAAGAAGTTTATAGTCTCTCTATCAAAGTCAGTCTGAGAGAAAAATTACATGTGATGTGAACTGGCAAGAAAAATATTGCAGACTCACTTGTTCCCTTGTTCGTAGTTCAAAGCTTGTCTTCTGCACAGGACAATTGAATTAATTCCATTTTATATAATTAAATAACCATTGATTATCCAATAGCTTCATGACAACCAGAGAAAATAATGTAAAGGATATATACTATTTCTTTCCAAAAGAGATATGCTTGCTCCCTAAAAAAAAAAACCCTATTATTACTCCTAAAAAGCATCATTTCTGTAAAAAATTCTCTGCAGAGACTCTATTCAAAATGAATTTATGCTAGAAATATTTAGTCAAGAAAATTGTCCACTTTGGTGGTATGGAGATAAGAATATCCTCAACACAACATAAATCAATATAGGGAAACAGCTCTTTTGTACCTCGATACATAATAAACACTCACATCAAGGAAAAAAAAGTAAAAAACAAATATTTTGTAGACTATAATATTATATGTAGTTATTCACTTTGTCACAGAGACCGAAAAAGTTATTAAGAAAAATACAGTTACTATAGTGCTATTTCTCTCGAAAAGATGTTTGAAAATGAGGAAGAATTGTGTAAGAGAAATTGATAAAACCCTGTTGTGCTTACAGTGTCAGAAACATGGTTTCCAATAATCATATTTTTCCTGCACTATTTTCCAAGAACTTGTTAAATTTATTTTGCTAGATAGTTGTAAAACAGGATTATGTTTACTTATATGACTTTTGAATATTGAAAGATAACATTATGATATTTCTCCATAATACAGCTGACTTCACCTTTTGAGATCTACTTTGGCAGAGTGTCATATTTGCTATTGCACAGTTTCTGTAAGCACATTTTTTACAGCTGTGTTATTGTCACAGATGAATATGGTTTACTCAACTCTAACTTGGGCAACGTGGAATTTGTCTTTCCTGCCCTGAAGAGTTATCTGATTTTTAATGTATACCTCAACTGTTCTGCTTTATTGACTTGCTCTTTATCAGTTTTTATCCTCTGTTGCAAAGACTGCTAATTTGCCATGTGAACTCGCACATGAAGGTAGTCATATGAATGGCTAAAGACCCAAAGAATACCCACCACACAATTAAAGTCAAAAAGAAGGGTTTCTTAGAGCTTTTCACAAATGAGAAATTATAGGTTTCTGCATCTTCCACTGCAGTATGGGGTTAGACTGCCTTTGCACTGGGGAGGGGACCATACCACATGTCAGTTTTGGCATAGTCTCATAAGTGACATGATGAAGCACTGAAAAGCCAAATTTGACCCTTGTTCAGTGACTAACAAATGGCTCAAGAATCAGACTGGTGTCTTCTGCCATACATATGAAGTATTATGGTCCAGTTTGTTTATTTGGTTCATATAAAAAATGAAATACAGCTTGAATAAAACCCAATAAAAGAGGAAATTGACTCAGAACGAGGAACAGATTGCCTAGGCCCAAATTATTTATCATATATTTCCCATGTATATGAAGCTGAATTCCTTCTGATGGATTTGGGTTGTACAGAAGAAATGTTACAAATGGGAGATGAGTGGTTTTCTCCTTGAAATTGAAGGCCTCCTTGAATTGAAGGCCTACCTTTAATTCAATTAGTTTCATACACATAACCAGAAGATGCAGGAAACATGCCATTACATAATCATATGTGTATTTATAATTTATAGTAATGATTTTCATGGATCTAGACTCTCACTTAATTCTGCAGGGGAAGCCGTAAGCATCCAAAACCATTTTTTTGGAAGGATACCGAACAATACAAAAATTATCCTTCTCAATGAGCCAGAATAAACCCAACTCACCAAATATAATTTTGATAATTAACATCACCGTTTTTACATTCAAATATCTCCCCAAATAGTGGCAATTTATTAATGGCAGATTAAAGGTCTCAATTCATTATTCCCTTTCAGTAAAGAGGCAGTTAATGAGTGATGCATTCACATGGACAAGTTTCTAATTAGGGTTTCTGTATGTGTTGAAAGCTTGGTGCTGGGATACTGAGTGTCTGCCAGCAGACTATTGACTTTTTCCCTCTTTGCTGAACGAGCCTATTTATACAGCTTATTGCTAATGAGATGCTAATTGAGTCTGCCATATCTAAATAAAAAAAAACCTTGTGTTTATTGCTGAATCCATTCTGAACTCCATTTCAGAATATTCTGCCCTGACATATTTTCTTCTACACTTTCTATGTTCTGCTTAAAAAATAAATTTGAACAATAGGAACAGGATGCCAATTTTTTTAAAAATGCAACATTACTTCTAATATTAGTTTACAAAAGAACCTAGTAAACCTATACCTGGATATTTACATTTGGTTTTATTTAAAACAATTCCAAAATACACACATATACAGTGAATGCTTTGTAGAAAACATATAAATGCAGGTTTCTATTCCCTGGAGAGTTTTCATTATAATCACTTTGCAAATGATCATCACAAAAAAACTCCGAAACAAAACCAAAAAAGCCCAAAGCAAATTAAGAAAACGGAATGAAGGCAAGAGTGTGATGATTAGAGAAATGAAATCTTCTAAGTGTGAAGATAGAGCATTGTTTTAGTGGTCTTTAGCTTGTTTTCCAGCAGGCAGTAAAGCAAGTTGAGTGCAACCTTACATCTCTTTTTCTGTATAATATATATTTTAGGACAAATTTTTGAAAAAGTTTTAGCACTAATTTTGGAAATATTTCCTAAAAATGTTTGATATTTCTTCAGGTATCATACAGTGGCCGATAAGCCCATTGAATTCAGGTTTTGTTCAATTTATTTATTTATGCTTTTTTTTTTCATCATGATGTTACTTGACTTATGTTTTCCAATTCACAATCAATATCTTTGGAATGAAATATTTTCTACGCATGACATCTAAAACAACTTTCAAAACTCTTCATTGCACCATTCATCTTCAGTTTTTGTACTGCCATTAGTTCACTGTGATGTGTCCCATGATGTTGTTTGTATTCTTCTCCATGGTTTGTGGATTCTTTTAGGTTATGTGAGTAAAAACTAATCACAGTGAACACAGCAACCTGGCAAGGATCAACGGACAATGAAAAAGGGTGGGAAATCAGTGGGAAAACTGTAGTTAGCTGACCAGGAGTACATTAGATAAGCTACTCCAAAAACATCAGAGGAGAGTACTTAGATCACTGCCCCTACTGTGAAATTAGGATGCCTCAAGAAAAGAACCTCTCTGGAAGGCAAACAATACTATAGAAGTTATTACCTAAAAGGTGTAGGACTTATCTTAGAGTGCAGTTGAAGGAAACTATGGGAACATGCGATATATATCTAGAGGAAGAACCAAAAAAGAGAAAGTGAGTCTCAGGATGGACTGGTGAGGAAAAACAGAGGGAAACAGGTGATAAGAGAGGGTAATTGCCTGTAAACAGATGGTGGGTCAGTATACCCATCCAGGAAGTCCTGATCACTACAGTCAGTCTATATTCTTATTATATTGTTTTTCTAACTCTCTTTGGGATGAATGTGTTTCCTGTCTGAGACTCTATATATACAAGCTAGAGCACTTAAAGCCATACAAGCTGAGTAGTGGGAGAAGAGGTCTCTGTGAAAACCTCCTGGAGTAGGAAGCAGATGCCTGAGGGGCCCTGATGCTGACTCACAGCAGCTAGAGGGGACCAAGGTCTGGGAGTCAGCAACTGGGTGGACTGAATATCTAAGACTAGCTACAACAAAGACCTCATGTGTATATGCGTGTGTGCTCTTGTGTTCTGCCAGCAAACTTTAACCCTTATGCGCAGGACAAGAGGAGCAGGACCGAGCCATTGCTGTTGTTCACTGTTTGTGTTTGTATGTGAGTGGCAGCAGAGGCACAGTTCTGTGTGTTGCAGTTGTGGACTGTTAAGTGTGCTCTTTGTAGTGTGAGTACCTATGGAGAGCATGTGTTCTTCCTTGCTGCTGGCTGGAGCTGGGGGCATGAAAAAGAAACAGCCCTGCAATTATGGGGCTGTGACAGGAGAAAATCTCCTGGGTTCAGAAACCTACAAAATTTGGCATTCTCCAACAAATTCTACTAGAAATCTCAGTTTGTCTCCAAAACAGAGAATTCAGAGAGTCTCCATCATTGGAAATGTTTAGATTAGAGAAATTTTCTGTCAAGAATAGTATAGGTGCAATTGATCTTACTTGGGCCAGAATGGACAAGCTAAATGAGGTGACTTCTAGCCTTATGATCTCATTAATCTCCATCATGTGGACCATTATTCAAACTCTTGAAAATAAAAGCAGCCATTGACAGAACTGGGCTTGTTCTGTCTGACGAAAAGGAGGCTAAAGGTGAGCTTACTCAAAAGGTAAGCTGCAGTTACCTGAAAGGCAGTGACAGGCAGGAAAGTCAATCTCTGCTCAGTGAGTAGAAGATGGTAAAAACAAAGTGAATGAGAATAAATTGTAGATTGGATAATTCAGATTAGACAGTAAAATATTCAACATTAGGAGGGCAATGCAGCATTGCAGGAGTTTTTCTACAAACTGAAGCAAAATTTCCATCTTTAGTGGTCTTTAAGACTCAGTGGGATAAAACTACAGGTAGCCTGATCTGTTATTGGCAGCAGTCCTGCTTGAAGAGGGAGCTGAACTCTATGACCTGCAGCAATCCCTTACAACCACCATCTCTATGCTTCTGTGACCCCTGCAGCAGCTGCTTGGGCGACACTGTTAAAGGCAGGTTACTTTCCAACAGTTTTTTAGTAGGATTGACACAGGGTGTCAAGACTTAACTAGACAGCTAATATGAGCCTGACTAGATTTTCAGTACTCGTGTGTTTGATGCTATTTTTTTTGTATTTCATCTTGAAGATGACGCCTTTCACAGCACTAAAAAATGGTGTGATACTACTTCACAGATGTCATTGCTGAATCAGCAATGCCAGGTTTTCCTTAGCATACTTTTATCGAAGGGAAGAGCTTATGTAGTGGACTGCTATGCCTTGTAACAAATAATCAGCTCGTTTTTTAGTTTTGATGCTTCTAACGATTTTCTAACAAGTATTTGTGCAAGGGATAGCCATGGCTGTTCAAAATAGTTTAGTGCAAGGACAAAATACCTTCAGAGTCTTCAGTTATTAATTTATTTTTTAAAAAAAAATTAATATTTTTATATGAATTGGCTTCATATACTGTTCATGGGATTCATCAGATAACACGAAGATGTATATAATGAAATAAGCTCCATTTGCAGTTAGTAAAGAGACATATGAACTGAGAAGGTTCCATTTATCTCACCCTAAAGATTATATCTTGAATAAGAGAGAAGAATTGTATCCATTCTTTTCCATTCCAATAAAGAGACTCCAGGGTAGCTTAGATGCATTTGTCTATAATGTAGATGTCTTTATATGCATAGATGTAAGATGAAATTGTAGTCTTTGAAATATTACATGGTTGACAAAAATAATGCATAATGTCTACAGTAAGACGAATCTTATGATGGGCATCACAGTCCTGCCCTCTTGAGAACTGAACAAGTGAAAAAGTTTCCAGGCATTTTTTCCTACTCTTTTATAGACTGAAAGGTATTAGACAATTTTCGCAGAGGATTTTTGTTGTTCACTTGTGCTTCTGGGTTTCCTAATCCATGATGCATGAAGTTTTCTTTAGTTGATGGTGAGAGTTAACAGATGGTAAGAATTTCCCTAGGCATTATTTCTGGTCTGGGCATGGAGAGAAAAATGGTGTAATTGTGCTATTCTACATCTTTCTTACCAGCCGCCTAGCCTCTTGAAAAAGAAAGAAAGCTTAGTCTGATTCCCAAAGAGCTGCCTATTGAAATGAGATGCCTATTTAGGGAGGATACCAAGTAAATAAGTGTTTCAGAGTTTCAATAGTAGATATATACAGTGTCCCAAATGAGTCTTCCAGTTCCTTGCACGTAGCACATTCTCTCCGGTTCTACCCCCATAAGCCCAACAGTCAAAATGAAAAAAGTGTTGCCTAGTTGGCAGATTCTCATGATATGTGAGTTAGGTGAAGTCAGGACTTAGTCTCACCTTAATGCGTCTAGAAGTTGAAATACAGACGTATGGAGAATTTTTATACCGAAATTTAAGCTCTTCCTGAAATTGATTTAATATATCTTTGTTTATGTAACAGTCTGGCACATACTTTGAACTGTGTTCTGAATAGAAAGAGACAGATGTCATTCATAGCACCTATCTCGGACATTTACATTTGAACCGGATGAGAAAAACCTCTGGAGGTGCTTAACTCTTCACTGGATCTAAATTCTATTTATATTCTTAATTCTAAATCTGACATGTATGACTGAAATTGCTCCTGATATAATGATGTGTCTATGCCATGAAATACAACATGGTTTAAAACAGTACGTTTTCCTGAGGTGGATATATGATATTATGCAGTGTACTTCCATGGAGACAGAATCACAGAATCTCAGAATCACTTAGTTTGGAAAAGATCTCTAAGATCAAGTCCAATTGTAAACTTAACACTGTCAAGTCCACTACCAAAACATGTCCCTAAGTGCCACACCTACACATCTTTTAAATACCTCCAGGAATGGTGACTCGACCACGAATACGGGCAGCCTTTTCCAGTGTTTAACAATCTTTTGAGTAAAGTAGTATTTCCCTATCTCTAGTCTGAACCTCCCCTGGCACAACTTGAGGTCATTTTCTCTTGTCCTATTGTTTTTTACTTGGGAGAAGAGACTTACACTTGTCACATAACAATCTCTTTTCAGGTAGTTGTAGAGAGCAATAAGGTCTCTCCTCAACCTCCTTTTTCCAGACTAAATAATCCCAGTTCCCTCAGCCGCTCCTTATTTGTACTCCAAACCCTTCAACAGCTTTGTTGCCTTTCTCTTGACACACTCCAGCACCTCAATGTCTTTCTTGTACTGACGGGCCCAAAACTGAACACGGTATTCAAGGTGTGGCCTCACCAGTGCTGAATACAGGGGCGCAATCATTTCCCTACTTCTCCTTACCACACTGTTTCTGACACAAGCCAGGATGCTATTGGCCTTCTTGGCCACTTGGGCACACTGCTGTCTCATATTCAGCTGGCTATTGATCAAAACTGCCAAGTCTTTCTTGGCTGGGCAGCTTTCCATCCATTCAACCCCAAGCCTGTGGAATTGCATGGGGTTGTTGTGACCCAGGTGCAGGATCTGACATTTAGCCTTGTTGAACCCCATACAGTTGGCCTTGACTGATTGATCCGTCCTGTCCAGATCCCTTTGTAGTGCTTTCCTTCCCTTGAACAGATCAACACTCGAGCCCAACTTGGTGTCATCTGGAAACTTGCTGAGTGTTCTCTTGATCCCCTCATCCAGATCATTGATAAAGATATTAAACAGAACCGGTCCCAAAACCAGCCCTGGGGAACATAACTTGTGACCAGCAGACAACTGAATTTAACTCCATTCATCATAACTCTGGATTTGGCCACCTAGCTAGTCTTTTACCAGTGCCAAGATTGAACATACACAACCTGTGCAAATTATTTGCCCAAACATAGCATACTACTTCTTGATGTATGATACCACATTTCTGTAATACATCATTGTTCTGTGGTGTGAATACTTGTCAGCTGGATCATATGTTAGAGAACTTGGCTTCATGCCTCCCAGTGATTCTGATTCTCATACTAGTTCACAAAAAATGTTTTATTTAAATCTGAAGCATTAGGCTGCCATAGATGTCATTGAAAATAACTAGAATATAGGTTATCAGGTCTTTCGGGTTCTTTTGAAAAAGTTGTTTTATGGTGGAGTCACTGGACTGCATGGAATTTCTGATGTATCTAATATCTTCACACACTACCCTCGGTTCCCTTGGGAAGCAGTGAGATACAGCTTTGGCAGTAAGAACAGATCAACAACAGGTGAGATAAATCACCCTAAAGTTACCGCCCATACATTAAAAATTGATTTAAAATAAAACTCACCTTCATAGCTTTATAAAAAGTAGCCACATATTCTTTACATTTCAAATGACAGAAATGCCATCACAAGACAGTAAGAACTAAGTTTGTATTTATTTCTTGTACATACCTATCTCTATCTTTAAACAGGAGAAAGACCTCTAATTAACCATCAGGCATAAAACAACCTCTCCACAATGATACCAAAGCAAAAAAGGCAAGCTTAGCCATGCATCACATGACATGTATATTATAAAAGAATACTGTATGAAAGTTGTAATGCAGCTGCAGAAGTTGCTGGTGAGAACTCATCAGAATTGCTATACAAATTTCATCATTTATTAACAAAAAACAATGAAGCTACAATGGAAGAGGAAAAGAAAAGAATTATCAGAATGGTCTCTGACTGTGAAAGTACAGAGAAAATGCATGGATGTGGAAGCAGTTGTCAATGCCCATACCAGGAAGATTTCTCTCAGCAAGCTATTTACAGCAACTCTGTCACTTACTGAAAGAGGCAAAGTGCTACTAAATGGCTCACATGCCATGAACACTTCTGTCTCAGGGACAGCCACAGCCACAGCCACAGCCACAGAGTACATGAAGAACAACATCTCATGTTCCCATTTGCTTAGAGTGCACATATTGCACTGCAGGGAGAGTTGCGACCTTTGTTAACTCCTCTTCTGGAATGCCTCTCAGTCTGGCTGTGTAAATAGTTCTTATTAGTGATGTTTAGACCAGATTGAATAAGTCATTGTTTTTATTCTCTTGGATGTCCAGGAAGGGGGAGAACAGTGAATCACTGAAAAGATCCTGATGGCTTAGTCTAAATGTAGGTGCCCTTCTAGGAGTCCTTAGCTTCAATGTGAGAGAAAAATAAATTTCAATTCATTGATCCCCAATTTAATGCAAAATACTAAAACAAACTGTAAGGAAACAGCAAAGAATGCCTTTTTATCAACTATGACAAACCCAAAAAATTTTAAGAGTAATATTGTAATCTCAAATGTTGCAAATATAATAAATACGATAATAAAAAAATGGCTTTGTGAAGGATCTGGATACATTAAGCAGTCAGCCTTAAAATAGAAGTCTATTAGATAATGTTATCAGCTGTTGCTGTTCTATCTAAGCCTCCCACTTCTTTCTACTGGGCATACCTGCAAACTTTGAGATAATGCACTAGGAATCTCGCTAACTTTTATCTCTTGAAAACACACTACTTCTTAGGGGCAAACACTTTATGTAATAGGTTATGCATATATGGGATGTGTATATATATATACAAGTGTGTATAGGCATGTTTTTTCGTATCCGTGTACTTTTATACACAGCGAGAAAATATATAATAGCTAATAGACTGCGGGTTTTGTAAGTATTTTATTAGTTTATTTGTATTCCCAAATTTTAGTTCTCTTACATCACAATACATTTTGAAATTTTTCCCAAATAGAAATTTTGCATGAAACTGCTCTCCCAATACTTCATGATTTTAACACAAATCATCCTGAAATACATTATCATTATCTGCAATATCCAACAATATTTAGAAGAACTGGAAATCAGTGTTATTCAAATGAATGGCAATTTCTATTTACTTAATTCTTTATAGTATGATTTCTTCTTATTTATATAATATATTTTTTCAAGGAATTAAACATTTCTCCCCTTTTCATTTTTTTAAAATGGTTCATGATTTCAGAAGTTTAATTTTCTTGGCAGTAATTCTGCTAATCCTTTAGAGGAACTTTATTTTCAAAGCGTAGATATGTAGTATTTCCTGAAAAAGAAACACATTCTAAGATCGGTATTTTTCCTATATGGAGATATTCTGAGAACACTTTTGCTGTCATTAAGTCTTTGAAAATTTAGCGTGTTATTTAAAAAGTTTATTTAGACTTAGTATCCGTATTTATATGTGACTGCAAAACAATGTATTTTACAATCCACTGAAAGGGATACTCACACCACCCATTTTAAACAGCTGTAGGCTTCTAAATCACAGGTGGCTCAGAGTAGTAAATTGTATCCCTCGATTACTTACAACAGAGTACAAGGCTTTTGCACCTTTATATATTCACAGAGCAGTATAACTGTTGAGAATGTTTTTGGCTGGATATTCCTTCTGGGACCAATTAAATACCAGCTATGGAGAACAATTTAATCTTTTACTTAACGATGACCTAGTAAAAACTTACGTCAGTCAAACATCGAGTAATTGATGTTGTAGGAACTCTGCACTAAATTCATGGATTTTTTCAGTATATCTTTGATCTTTACCCCAGACTAAACATTTTTAGTTTGCTTTGCTTCGACAATTGTAAAAAAATACCTGTATTTTCAGTTCATATCTGTACTTCATTAGGCTTTGGATAGCATTTTAGGAACTCTTAGACAACATTAATAACTTCAAATAAACTGCAATGATTTTGACTACAGAAATCTAGTTTATAGCAAACCCACAAAGGTATGATCTTCAGTCATTGATTGGCACTTACTGAAAGACAAAACTAATAAGCTACTTAGGCTGAAAATGAGTTTAACACACATTTAGTAAAGGATGTCAAAAAAGAATCAGCATACTAGTAATCTCCTTCCAAAATTATTAAAATGTGTAATTTGATCAGCAAATTCTAAACGCACATGAATATACCAGTGATCCAGCAGATGATTTAATATATATATGTTCAAAATTAATTTGCAGAAAATGAAAGTCATCAGCACTTTAAACATTTTCCTTGACGGAAAATTAAAAAAGACATCCAAACCAACTACTATATTCTATTGTGTATAATGTGGTTGATATCCCCTTTGTATTTAATTGAACATTATAACACCCACAGTTTCACTATTCTCAGGTTCCATAGATTGTGTTGAAATTATTTAGGGCATCAATCAGTCTGACTCGTGTTCAGTTCATTCAGATCACAGATGTACGTGACCAACAAAACCAAAACTATCTGTAGAATTTTAAAACTCAAACATTTGTAGTACAATGGACAATTCAAGTGCAACTCAAGTGAAGGGGATTTAAATTAATATTGAAAGTTCTTCTGAAAGTTGCATTTTCACACCTGTTGGCTTTAAGAATTCTTCTCATTTTAATAATTATTTAATAGGGAGGTCTGTATGTCTAAGAAATTGTTTATTTTTGCTGACTTTATGAGCTAGTCTGTTAAAAATTAACTCTCTCTAGAGGCCTTGTAAACACAATATATCCAAACTCATTTATATAATTGTTTTACATGGACCATCACAGCTACAGCAAGTGCTGCCAGATATTGGAACTTCAATTCCTTGTTTTGAGAGTGTGCAGGTCTGAATCTTGTATCTTCTGAAAAAAAAGAGCCAGATATATTTCCCTACCCCAAGCTTACTAATAAAGATACATTGATGAATATATTTCAACTGTCTCACATTATTATATGCAATATTCTATAATATAATCCCATTTTAGTTATTCCATAGCCCTTTCTTCATACATGTCTAACTGATACAATTTAGGCCACTCCGGACTAAAATCAAGGAAAAAATAGCATTTTTATAGCCTAAATATTCTAGTTTTGTGCATGACCTCCTTTACTGAAAAAAAGGCATCTCATTAGGTAAATAATTAAGATTCTGATCTTTGAGGTTACTTTATCAGGAAAATAAAAATCAAAATAAATCTTAATATAGTTAATAGCTCTGGTGGGTGATTGTATTTTGTGCATTTATTAAAACAACAGTAAGAAATTCGAGAATGGAAATAATATTTTTTTTCTGTATTAACAGAAAAACACTGAGGAGTCAGAGTCATGGAGCAGGGCCCATTTTACTAATTTTGTGCAAAAACAAATACATATACATAAATTAAAGGTTGCCTTTAATAAGCTCATAAAATATGTTCGCTTCTTGAATTTATAGGGTATTTGAAGGATGATTTTCATACTAATACTTTCTAAACTTTGCCATTATTGGCATCATAACTTCAAAACTTTTTTGTCTTTCTTGCAGAGAAATCAACATCCTGATGGATTATTCACTTATTTTTGTTTAATTATCAACGTAATAAAGGTTATAGATTTTTCTAGGTTATCAGGCTTAAAAAAAGTCTGCCTGGGTTCAAAGCTTTGCAAATTCTAATCACTACATGCTCTTTATATGACATATAAGGAAAACTCAAACAACAAACTATGTGAGAAACCACCAAACTGGAAAGAGGAAAATGCCAACAGAGGTACAAACGTCAATCACACTTTGGTGGGTGAGGGGAGGGGAGAGGGGTTGGTGTTTTCCGTCACTTGAGAATTCTAATCTTAAAACTGTTTTTTACTGTAAAACACTTCAGCCAGTTAGTCAAAACCCAGGAGGAGGTAAGGGAGTTTTCACCACTGGGATTATTACCTCTTCCAGTTAGAGACAGTCAACTGTGTGATCTGTGTTCTGTTCCTTGCTACCTGTCATATCAATGGCCGTCTTTCACACTCTGCATCACATTTGACCTGTTAGCTATAATTTATTAAGGGTTCTAGCTTTTCCAGTCCTTTTTGTTTCAATGTATTCTAACTCTAAGAAGAATCTAGTCTCTGATGGAATAAAAAACCACGCTCATTGGAAACTGGAATGAACAACGATCCTGATAAATATAGCATGTATTTGGAAGACTGATACTGACAACTTACAAATTCAAAAAAAGATGCTGATAGTTCCCAAATATAAAGTAATCTGAAGAACAAGCCACGGTGGTAGGAAATTCAATCTCTAATCTCCACCCAGATCTATTAAAATTGGTATTGGAAGCTCCATTTCCCCAAACTCGTTAAATCTCTCACCAATGAGCTATTTCTGTATTTTGATGATGTTTAAATGATATCTGTGTTCTGAGAACTGCTGCTCCACAGGTATTATCACCTTTCTGACACCATGAATGTTGGTGCTGTTAGGATTCTATCTAGAGACATAAATTTAGGTTAGATCTGGACCAGCAAATTACAAAGTGGCAGGTAATATTCCCAGCACTGTGATTCAACCATCTGCAGTATTCAGTTTTTAGAATTGTCCCTAATACAGCTGTGGCTTGGGCCAGTTACTATTTCTAATAACCATTCTTTGAACAGTTACCCTCTTTCAAAGACTGAGATACTTTAATAGCATGAATTTAGGTCTTTGAGCACATTAGTCCAATTATAGGCACAAATAACTGTCTCATATGCCTTGCACTGTAATTTAATGGTTAATGCTAGAGCTCATGTGCCTGGGAAGCTTTAAAAAAAAGAATCAAGATAGCTATAAAATCAATTATCTTCACAAATAAGTTGGAGCTTGAGGAATCAATACATCCAGGCTCATGCTATCTCTTATTTTCCTCCGGGAACTAAATAACTAAGCTGCTGAGTTTAAGATACAAGGAATAGCGAGGCAGTTTTGGTTATGTTTTTTTTTTCCTCTCCAGTACAACAATGAACTAAATTTCTGATGTTAAATATAAAAGTCTCCCTTTGGTAAACAGGAGAATTTTGCCTCTTCTAGTTCACTCCAAGACCATTTCGAACAGTAATTTCCTTGTTGAATTTCCTCTTATATGGATTGCAAGTCTGAAAACACTGATGTAATCTCACATAAAATTTCCATTCATGACTTCTCATTGAGACTCATGGGCAGATATTTTTGCATTTGTCTTCGGAGTATTACTTCCATTAATCAGTGGTCTACAGTTTAGACTATTTTCTTTTTGGTTTGCTTTTTTTTTTTTTTTTGTAACTATATATTTTATATGTTTCTAACATATACCTTCTACCACCCCAAGAAATAATGTTGTTGTTATATCACTACCATCTTTAGTGTTATTAAGAAGCTAAATGTGCTGTTATAAATTAAAAGAACTCAGGTATCTAATAAAACTAGTGTATCATACTTTCATTCTTTTTAGTGCTCATAATTCAGCACTTCCCATAGGGACAAAATCGCTTGTTACAAGTTATAGAGCAGGACATAGAGCATGTCTGGGAAGTGGAAGTTCTTCTGTGCTTGTAGCCATTACTTCAAGTTTCCTGAGCCCACCTGTAATTTATGCTTTCGAAAAGAATAAACAATTTATTATTTCATCATTGTAGTCTTTCTCATTTGTTGTTTTCCTTGTTGTTGGGCATAGCATGAATTTTACAAATGATAAATAAAAGCTGTTGGTTCGGTTTATTTGTTCATTTTGTGAGGATTACTTAGTTCAGCAACTTTTCATTTCACTGTCTTTTTAAACAAAGGACTTAACATGCATTTAATCTTAAACTTTGTGCTAGGCCTAGGTAGTTTAACATTTCAAAAAAATACCAGTTGTGAACTAAGACTTAGAAACCATGATCTTTTCTTTAAATATTTTCTAATTATTGACCGAAACAAGTTTTTTGTGAATGGTTAGATTTTTTAATACATATACCTAAGCAAAAAATATTATTTGGAAAAACTACATTCATAAATTTATTCTTATGCAGACTTTCTTCATGACACTGAATAAGTTTATGTTTCATTTATTATTTTATTTTAAAATTTATCCTCAAACTGTGGTGCCTAGACAGCTCGTCAGACCTGGTTGCTGGTCAGACCTGGTTACTGAAGAGGTGAAGGCTGAACAAGGAACTCAGATAAAATACCAGGCAATCTGTTAATTTACAGATTCCTGCTTGCCATGAAAAATGTACGAAATCCTTAGAAAAACTGATGGATATCTATAGCTTCTCCCCCAAACTAAAAAAACAAATAAAATATCAAAACATGAATTAAGGTTCTGTAATTCTACTAAACTTCCATTTAAAACTACCATCCAGATTTCTTTCATACATCAACTTCACTTACAAAAAGGTATGAAAATGATGGAGAAAAAAGATGCATCAAAGTAAAGGTAAATCATTCATGACTTATGTACCTGGAAAAAAGCTTCCTCTCTGCATACGGAAGCACGTTAAGTGATGCTACTGTTAACTGTTATCAAGAGTCTAATAATATTGACTCTACTTTTTTGCTCTGGCTAGTTTTATTTTTCTGACAGGTTCTTCCACAATCCCTCTTCTGTTTAAAAATTCCAAGGCAAGTATATCAGTAATCAGCTTTCTTAAATTAGCATTGCCCACTTGTAGTTGAGCCATTATTGGCTTTTGGCTTAAAAAAAAAACAATACTGAAGTTTTGGCAATCTCAGCAAATTGGTATAAAAATTTGTCTCTGTATAAGTTCCTATCAAAAACAAATGATGGGTTTCTGATTAATATGGCTTTAAAAATATTTTATTTTTTCCTAGACATTTTATTAACTAACAGGGTCGTTTTATATTATGTATAAAAATTATTTCTTCTGTGTTTCAAATCCAATTTGGTTTCCCTAAAAATGTTACTTTAAGCCATCCTATGTTAAGCTATGCTAATGCCAGTTATGCTATGATGCACTATTGTTTCTGAGTTTCCTTCTGCTGAAAAAAAGGAACTTAAAGTTTCACTATATTGTAAAAGATGCACATCACTAAATAAGACATGTAGAGATTAGGCAGCAACTCTGAGGCACATAAACAGACTGACAGAGCTTCTAACCAAAGCTTGGCCTGTGATTAATGATCCCCTTGCACATGAGTGCTTTTTTTTGTCCAAATACATGCTATGTCTAAAGTTTAAAATTGAATTACAAAAAGAAAAAAGTCTTTACTTTTAGGAGAGCTTTGGGAACAAGAGCAACTTTCAAAATCATCCTTGAATGATTTTATTGAACCATTATTTCTGATTTATTTGTCAAGTTAATGCAAGATGTTATAAATATTATTTCACTCTTATGGTGCAAACTAATTTCTGGTATAGATGTTTTTAATATTTGCATTTTATACTTTTATTTTTATCTCATGGTATAATGATAAATACTAGTCTATTATTCAAAAATTTGGAGGTTATTTTCTGTCTTTAACCTAAAACTGAAAGAGACAAATATCTCATAAAAAAAATATATCTCTTCAGATTCTCTGTTGTTCCTTGGTAAACATAACTTCATATAGAATATATTTTATATGAAGCTAAGTGATAGTAGGCAAGGGTAAGGCACCTTCATAAAGGGAATACACAATCATCTTATCTACAGAAAGGAGGTTCTCCTTCAGTACCACCAACAAAAACAGTTTAATGTAGACACAGACTATGGGTACATAGGTAGATTTTTTTTTCTTATAATCAACAAATTTCTTATATAGAAATCACTATTGCTATATAAGTGTTTCTTATTATTCACTTGGCATACAGGTGGGTGTATAATTTTGAGAATTAGTATAAGCATTCAGCTTTCACACAGCTGGAAGTTTTGGCCTTGAGTAATGAATAGAACTACCCTGCTTCTATATAGAATATATGCTGTTAGTCTTATTTTAAGAAATGAAGTTTTAATTTTCTATGCGGAAAGCAATAGTGTCTGTGAGAATATTTTGTCTTATACCAATGGAAAACAGACCCTTTTTTTAAGACATATTTGAATGAAGAATCTACTTATCATTTAGGGAGGCTAAAAGTGCTTTACATACAAGATGACTTTTTAGCAAAAAGATCACTCAGTGAATTTGTCTGTAAGTTTTTACCATTTTTAGAGAGGTGTTTATTAATTGCTTTTAGCTGATGTAGACTGATACTTGGAAATTAGGCAGTCTAAACCATGAAGGTTATGCAACAGGCTGAAATAGGTGAGAATTCTATTCTTCATTTTGAGATATGTGTTCAAGTATATACAGATGCCCCGAATGGCTCATAACATTCACTTTATCTTTCATCTGAGATGCAGAAGAACCAGAGTCAAATTTCAGTTTTGCATAGTGATTTGTTTCTGGCCTTAGATTTGTTTCTGGCCTTAAATACATCTGTATTTGTTCTCTGTACACACCAGGTTACATTATTTCATTTTGATCTTTCCTACTTCCTGGCAGTGACTTTGTTTTGGTATTCTGGAACTTCATTATTCATTACCTAGGATGTTCACCTATTATACAAAAACCATATTTTACTTCTTTACCTAAAAGAGACATTACGATTTTTCTAGAAAATAAATGTTTTGAGGGGGTGAGATAAGCAGCGAGGGAATAACTAAGTTATGATGGATTTCTTTCTTTCTCTATTCATAATTTTTAGACTGCATTAAAAAAATCCAAAGTTATGGAGATAACAAGGCTGTTGTTAAATGTGGTGTTCCTCAGGGAAAGAACATTTTTCTTCCAAAAATTTTTCAGTCAGTTCTGATAATCAGTACAAGAGACAGGTTTTTTTTCAAGGAAGAGTTTAGGAGACTGAGTCGTAAGATGATACTATTCCTCAGATTTTATAAAAAGCATCTGAATCAATCTGTAGTGCAGTTTAATACACCTGTGGAAGTGCCTTAGAGAACGGAGATCCCTCTTGCCCTGCTATCCATATGCAGGTGAACATCTGAGAGTAAATGTTCAGATGGGTAGGGGTTAGCATTGTTAACAGAGATAATCAAATAGAAAGTCTAAAAGGAATGATGAGAGTGATTATTATAATTATTGAAGGAAATCATGTCCAAGAAACATTATTGTTCTTCTTCATCCTTCTCTTTATACCAAAACCACCTATATTGTATGTAACTGAATCAAAGAATCTTCCAGTTGGAAAAGACCTTTGAGATTATCAAGTCCAACCACTCCCATCTTCTGCTAAACCATGTCCTTCAAAAACTCATCTACCCGATTTTTAAACACCACCAGGGATGGTGATTCAAACACCTCCCTGGGCAGCCTGTTCCAGTGCCTGACCACCCTTTCAGTAAAGAAATTCTTCCTAATATCTAGTCTGAACCTCCCCTGGCACAACTTATGGCCATTTCCTCTTGTCCTATCATCTGTCACTTGGGAGAAGAGATCAACACTCTCTCTGCTACAGCCTCTTTCAGGCAACTGTAGACAGCGATGAGGTCTCCCCTCAGCCTCCTCTTCTCCAAGATGAACAACTCCAGTTCCCTCAACCGTTCCTCATAGGACTTGTTCTCCAGCCACTTCACGAGCCTTGTCGCCCTTCTCTCAACGTGCTCCAACACCTCAATGTCCTTCTTGTACTGAGGGGCCTAGACCTGAACACAGTACTCGAGGTGTGGCCTCACCAGTGCCGAGTACAGGGGAAGAATCTCTTCCCTGGTCCTGCTGGCCACACTGTTTTTGATACAGGCCAAGATGCCATTGGCCTTCTTGGCCACCTGGGCACACTGCTGGCTCATATTCAGCCGGTTGTCAACCAACACCCCCAGGTCCTTCTCCTCCAGGCAACTCTCACTCTTCCCCAAGCCTATAATGCTGCCTGGGGTTGTTGTGCCCCAAATGCAGGACTTGGCACTTGGTCTTGTTAAACTTCATCCTGTTGGTCTCAGCCTATCGATCCAGCCTGTCTAGATCCTTCTGCAGAGTTTCCCTTGTTTCAAGCAGATCAACACTTTCACCCAGTTTGGTGTCATCTGCAAACATGCTAAGGGTGCAATCCCTTTGTCCAGATCATTGATAAAGATACTGAATAGGACTGGACCCAGCACTGAACCCTGAAAAAGACTGAGCAGAGGTAAATTATGAGTAATTTTATTTTTCAAATTTCTAGTGCTAGGTTTGAAAAAAAAAAAGATGTTTATTAAGACAAACAGAAATATTCTCCGTTAATTTATTGCAAAGTCTTACATTATCTTATTTAATATATGTTTCCATGACCATTTTCTGTTCCCATTTGGTATACTGATCTGGTGAAAAGATAGAACAACTTGAAAATTTTACAAATGATACTGGTTAAAAAAAATCTCAAGACAAGCATAGATTTTTCAGAAGTTCAAAAGATTTGTTAATGATTTTTTTTTCCTGAAACACTGAGCTTTTAGATTTTTGAAAAAATATGGCTCTGAAAAAATATGGCACTAAAAAAATATGAATCAAGGATAAAGGTAGATCAGATCATGCAGATCATATCAACAACACGTGTGGTAATACAAAAGTTTGTTTGATTTTTTTCATATTCAAACCCCCATAAAAGCAAAATGCAGTATTAAAAGTGAAATAATCAGCTAACATAAAAAATAAATTTATCAAGATATAAAGAAAGCTTACTATAATAGAATATAAGACCCAAGGCACATGCTAGAAGGTTGTTTAGCTGAGAACTGTCCTGAAAAGCTGAAAGTTGAGAGATGTTGAGTGATATTCTGATGTGCTTGTGGTTTCTTTTATGAACATATTTGCAGTTTCAAATAATGAGAAGAGTACAAAGGAAATAACTGGTAACATGGGGAAGTAATACTGGAGAAAATGTTAGTCTCAAGTTTATATAGCATAGGTTCACTTCCTTGCTCCACCACTGATTTTTACTGTAAAGGTAGTTTAGTCCACGTGTGATTCAATCCGGTATCTTTAATGTAGGGATAACAGCATTTTCATAATTCTCACGACTGCGATAAAGATTAATAAATGTAATTAATGACTATCAAGTCCCTAGACAAATTGATATTAGGCTCATGGTAATCCCTTACATAGATATTAAGAAGCTAATGAAGTTAAAATACTTAGAGGTTTTCCAATCTGTTAAACACATACAGTGTGATTCTGAAAGGTGGAAAGTGCAGGTAGTTTTAATTGGTTTCAGACACAGTTGCTGACAGTCTGCACCTTTGAAAACCAAACTGCTCCTGTTAACTGCTGTCTGATTTCTGGTGAAATGTAGTTTGTAACACAAACCCCTATCAAGTTCTCACTTACGTTTGCCAAGCATTTACTTTAAAATATTGTCTTTATTATTTACTTTCATTGTTAAAAGACAGAAGCATGCATTCAATAGAAGAAGGCTCTCTGTGTTAATCGCCATCACTTTTCCTATAAATATGCAAATTTTCAGACTCATAATCTCATTGATTACAGTTTATTGACAGTTTGGGAAATTGGAATGATATAGACTTGTCTACTTTTGAAATCAGTAAAACAAGCAGATGCGATATTTTATTAAAAGGAAAACATTTTATATGTTAATGCTTGCTTCAAAGATGAACATTGTACTATTCGTACATTATGTGTGAGGTAAGGCCCTTCACCTTATTTCTAATCGTTGTCAGTAGATTTCTAAAGATATCTCTCAACTAAGCACGAGAGGTGCCTTGTCTTTTTCAGTTGCTTCTAATTTCAGTAGTCCTTCCAGTGCTCCATCCATGCCTCATCTATTTAGACATATATGAAGACTTGAATAAGAGGAGCAGACCAATGACAAAGGATTTCTGTGCTTGAGGCACAAAACAGCTAGGTTAATGGAAAGGGTTTCAGAACTACATTGGAAATCTAACAAGTAAGGAAGAACCCACCTGGGATTTGAATGAAATCTTGACACTGGGGTTAAAATTGATCTTTTTGTCAGACATTTGAAATGAGAGACAATCAAAGGCAGAGTCCTATATCTTCCTTGAAGGCATGAATATTTACCACTGGGAGCAACAGCAGAGTCTTCTCTCATATTTACCCTTTTTTTTTATGAACTTTTTGTCATCTTATTGAACAGTTTAGAGAGAACTGTTAACCAAGGAGATATTATTAGAATTTACTTCCTATGAAAAAGATAATTATAGGATCACAGTATCATCCAGACTGTGAGGGATCTCAGCAGGTGGTAAGTCCAAACTCCTGCCTGACCAACACTAAAGTCAGACCAAGTTGCTCAGAACTTCTCAGTTGGTCTTCAAAACCTCCAAGAAGCGAGCCTGCACAACCTTTCAGGCCAACTTCTTCCACTACTTAAATGTTCTCACAGGGGAAAATTTCTCCCATATACAGTCTGAGCTCCTGAATCCCTGTCTTCCTGCCAAGAGTGCATGACCAGAATCCATGGACCATTTCCACAGAGCTGCTTACCAGCCAGTTAGTCTAAAGCCCGTGCTGTTGCAAAGGGTTTCTGTTTCCCTGAATGCAGGACTTCACATTTTTTCCTTGTTGAATTTTATTAGATATATGTCACCTCATTTCTCTAGTCTGTCTAGAATGGTACCACAATCATCCAGCACTCTCAGACCATTCTTTTGTTGTCCACAAACTTGATGAGACCACACTACAACACCTCCTCCAGACCGCTGACATCAGGCAATGTCCTATCTTCACCATATCACCTGTCCCATTCAGCAACAGATGTTTATTTCGCTTGTTCAATATTTAGCTACTAATGTAGTAATAAAAGTTCTTGTCCTTGGTGCAACTCAAACTGCAAGTGTCAGCTCTACAAGAACTTTGGTTTTCCCAGCAATACTTTCTGATGCCCAGACAGTGTTCCTAAATTCTTCCTTTGCAGGTTTTTCATTTGTCTGTGGATTTTCCTTGAACTAGAGCTCTGCTATTAAATCCCTATTTAGCTAAGACAGTTTTTTCATAGTTTTCATAGTTCCATGGTCAAGATGGACCATTCATGTGCAGTTTGCAACTCATGTCTGCCAAATCCCAGAACAATACTCTTTGGTTGGAATATTTCCACTTACCTTTCACACCATAAGATAAGCATGCAGTTCATACTCCACCTTTAATCAGTAGAAAGATACAAGGATTTTTAGATGAAGATTTATCCCTCTTTTAGATAGTAAATATTAAGAGTAGAATTTAGGACATTAAATGAATCTCATCTTACCAAAGATGCTGAGAATAGGTCACATGCAGCATTCCATAAAAGCGCCTGACTCTCTCTATTGACTAAGAAGGGAATATAGGATGATAGGATTAGATTACATGGATACACATTGCAGAAATCTTGTATTAAGTGGGATGAATCTAATATTTAATGATGACTATTCCATTCCACAGCAACAGTAGACATTACTAACCTGAAGAATTTGTGCAAATAAAGGACTTAAGTAGACAATCATGGTAAGAAAAACATAGACAAACATAGAAACCAGCTGTTGGTAAATTGAGCGCCCATTACAAATGTTTCTTAAAAAAATAACCTATTTTCGTATTTTCTCAATAAACACAAAAGTCAGATAACTTACAAATTAAATTATCTTCATTGACATCGATTGAGTTGTCAATGACATAGCAGAGGAAAAACTAAGTGAACAGATTGAACTACTGGGAAATATAGCGAAGTGTGCTCTAGTTTCAGAGTGGGTAATAGATACGAGCATGAGCTACCTATTTGGAAGAATTAATACTTATTGCACAGATACAAAAATGTTAATTTGAAAATTTCATTTCCTCTTTGAATAAATTCCTATAATATCTTCATTTACTTTTAGAAGATTTTATTATCATCTCAAATATAATTGATTTGTTAATAATAAAATATTTGATTATCAATAGCAATCCTTCTTATAATTTTTCTTACTGTGATTATTGCCCACACTGAATTTGGTACAGTTCAACGTATTGGTGAAACAGAACAAAATGTAACTCTTTTGTCTGAACTATCTCCATTTGTTTAAAAATCTTGCCAACATCTGATTCAAAAATCTGTAGCATATATCTGTAGCATACTAACTTCTACTATGATGCAGTGTATGATCTCCTGCTGTCCTTAGTTTCTAGGTCACAGAAAAACACTTTGTTCTTTATAGTCTTCATAAAGTGAAATAAAATTTCCTTTTTTTTTAATGTGTTCTTGCTGTAATCATACACTTACTCAGTAAGAAGAAAAGCACACATTAAGTAGAATCATTGTTTCAGAATGAACTATAAACTATGTCATTGCAGAGACACCTCACCACTGAATAGACAGCAAATTTTCAGATAGTAGGATGGAAAAAGGAGAAGAAAAGCACAAGCTGAACTCAGAACTGCTCTAAGGTAAAATATATATTTTTTTTAAAACTCAGAATTTATTCTTCCAAATCAAAACCATATAAGACTAGGATGCAGAGGTGGATGAAAGGCAGTGAAAATTCTTTGCTTCTGGATTCCCTTGCACAAAAAACTATAGAATACAGAGCACTGAAAGGCTATCAGCTAGAAGCAAACGTTCAGTTTGCACTAGTTTGTGAGTCCATTTCAGCTGAAAGGAATTGTCATTTAGTTAATTCTCCTGCTGAGCATTTCAACAGATGTAGATAGAATTGAGAAAATAGCATTTTCTTCTGCAGAAGCTGTGCAGTCTCAGCTTTCAACTGGGAAACTGTTGATCAACTTGGTAGCAAACATCACTACAAGCAGTACAAAATGAAGTTGTGATGTATTATGAAAAGAGACACTCATTGGTATAATCAGGTCTGAAATTGACCCAAAGGCACTACAAAATAGAAATAAGGACACTTTTGTGCTTACCTTTTATTCAATATTGTTTAAAGAACATAATCATAAAAATTAAATTATATGAAATTCTACCAAGTGTACCCAGAAAAAAGGAAAGCATTTTGTAGTGCTGCTAGGTCACAGTTACTTATATTGGAGAGAAGCAAATATATGGCTTCATAAAATCTTTGGTTGCTGCTGTCATTAATAGTGCTTTTGTAGTGTGAATTTATTCAGTAATTTAGAAGCTGAAAAAAACCTAGAATTCACTGAAAGCTATCTGCTCTTTGGCTGGAAAGAGAGCACAGCTGGTTTGATCATAGGGGATGGTGACGCAACTCTACTTGACAGAGATTCTTCTTTTATCTAATCCAAAGCAGATGAAAGTAAAACTTTCAATGGATCAGTGTAAAAGTCAGATGCTGTTGCACACATGTGACTATCAAGTTTCAAACACACAGCTATTTTATCAAAGGCTAAGTGACAAGACAGTATTTACACCTCAATCTATAGCTCCAAAACCAACGAACCAATGCTTAGCAAGATCATTTTCTCAGACAAATAAAAGGAGATTGAGCATTTCTTCAAAATGTTGATAAAACATTGACAATAAAAGATTACAAGAAAAATAAACTTATATTATTCTAATAATTAATGATCTTTAACATTCATTCGGTAAATAAATTTCAACAAAAAATTCTTTTATACAGAAAAAGAATGAGAAATATAATTCAAAAAATAATGGTGCAAAAATTTATTTTCTATAAGATTCTCTAAAAATACATAGTTCAGTATAGAACGCATGTTTTCCTCTGCACAATTTCAGGAAAATTAATCACTAAAGATTTCTAAGGAGTTTACTGTTTAAAAATTTCATTTATATCCACAACATAGATGTATTTCCTCTCAGAATAAAAAAAAGCTATAATTGAAAAAGTACTTGAAAGAGCACATGGAGGTAACAATGATTGAAATATTTATTTTTAACTAAATTAATTGCAAAGAGCTTAAAACAATCTTCATATAATACATATATGTCAAAAGCAAAGATCAAAAAAATTAGACATATGTGATTTTACATATAATGTAGAAAAGTTAAGCAGCAATTCCTTTGTTTTAATTTGTCCTCTGATATTAGTCACATATCCTACTTTGAGCAAGTCACTTTATTTTTCTGCTTGTAAGAGAAATAACAGCACGATGCTTAATGTTTTTCTACCTCATAAAGATATTTTATAATTAAATGTTTATCACAGAAACTTCTACTCAACCTCACAGTTAAAATATCTTTAAAAAACTCTTTAGTGCATTGCAATAAAAGTTTAAAGGTTCGTTCTTGCAGGTTTTCCTAAATAATGCATAGGCCTCTGTAGCCTGTTTGAAGCTGACAATACCACCTGAATGAATAATAGCAGTGGAACAGCTCCTAAAGTCTAATTCTGTTGTCTGTTCGTAGTTATATTAATAAAATAACAGTTCTACCTACAAGGTGCTAATAGCAACTCAGTCATTAGTAAAATGAAATTCAACTATTTTGCTCAAAGAACTGGATTGTCAGCCAGTTATCCATTATTGACAATTGTTGTTTTCTCTAAAAATATACTCCCATCCTGTTGCTGGAAAGAAAAATGAGGCTGGTAGAAAAGCTAAGAGATATGTGATCATATCTCTGATACCTTTCTTGGCTTTAAGGAAAGCCATTTCATCTTCTTTGTTGAACAACATAACGTCTCTTTTCTATACGAAGATAAACTGTAAAGAAAGAGCAACAATTAACTCCTATTGAATGAAAGATTATTTTTTTCAGCCTCGTTGGATAGCAGTAACTTTGTCTTTCAGTAACATCTCTGAACCAATTTGTTCCAAAAAACTAAGCTTGTTTAGCTATTATTTTGCTGATCTCCTCAGATCATGGAAACACCTAGTGTACAAAGCAGGATGTTTATAAACACATACATGTAATTCTGATAGGGAAGAAATCTCACACATCAACTGAAGTACCCAAAACAAAGGCATAAATGCAAATATTTGGCACAAAGGGAAAAACTTTAGGAAGGAGTGCTTGTCAAATCTCAAAAATGCATAGCGGAAGATGGAGTTTTTTCCTCAGATACAGAAGCCGAAAAGATTTTGCCCGTTTACGTGTAAGGATAAATATGGGCAGTTGCAAGGAGATCTAGTAATTCGTCAGTCTGTTAAGATTTCCAAGAGGAATTAATTCAACAGCTATTGCTCGTTCATGGAGCAATTTTCTGTTCTCTGTGAAGAAGGGCAGCAGTGCAACTGTAAGGGGATAGAAGATGCCACAGGTATTTTGGACCACTGCATAATTGTGTTTGCAATCTGAGAATATTTCAAACCGAAAAAATTAGTTTTTCAAATCCAATCAATGACGTAACCTTAAATTTGAAACAAGTTAGAATGAATTCTCTGAGGAATATCAAGTGGAGTTCTGTTACTTGTAAAAATTTTCCAGTTGATGAGAATTTAAGCCTGCAGCTGGAACCTAATTTTGCACTTGCAGACAAAACAATTCCATCCAGACTGATAAAATGATCATGATGATGTTAGGCAATTTTTAAAACCAAAGTTGTGAATGAAACTGGAGTGCAAGAGAGTTTACCTGAAATATAATAGGGAAATAAGAATCAATACAGACAAATGTTGAAGAATATATCATCCCATAGAAATGATTTCTTAGGAGAAAAAGGAATAAAGTAATAACTTTATAGTTCAAAGAAGGTAGTGAAATGTCCCTAATGATTATTCATAACTGAAGGTATATATCTTGAAGTTGTACAACCTGTCATGCTAGGAATTACCTATGGGGCAAAATAACCCTTAGGAGAACCATGGTTATATAAAAAATATACTTATTACAGAAGAAAAACAAATTATAGAAAACCTATTTAACCAATTAGTCATAATTTGATATACAATGAAATATCTGAGTGATACAGAATCATAGAATAATAGGATCATTTGGTTGGAAAAGACCTTCGAGATCATTGAGTCCAACTGTAGTTGTCCACTACTAAACCATACCCCATAGCACCTCATCTCCCTGTATTTGTAGCTCTAGTAACAAAATGAGTTGCAATTTATTTTACATATAGGAAAAGAAAAGAAAACAAAGACTACTCAAATTTAAGGGTTTACATGTAGAAGCAAAAAAATCATTGAAACAGCCTTGAAATGCTTGAAATGCAGGTGAGGAGTATACTCTGCGTGAATTAGGAAACAGCCTGCGCTAATTCTAGCAATAGACATCAAGTAACAAACAATCCACATTAACACATAAATTAAAGCAAATCAAATATGACAAAACCAGTAGTATTCTAATAAATATATCATCAGAGAAAAGATCACTTTGTAGAAACCAGCTTAAAATGAATAGGTAGGAAGAGTTAAGTGAGGCAAAAAGTCTAAGACATGAGAACAATTTTACTGTCGGTCTGAGAAAAAAAAAAAATTCTTTCTTTTTACCTATCTCTTTAGGAAAAGTGGAGGGTCCAGAGCAGAAACACATCTAAGTTATGTTAATGTTTATCATTGTAGAAATATGAAGTGAAAGAAAACCAGCCTGTGTCTGAGGGCTATCCAGAGCTGGCCTACTTTAGCAGAAGAGCTGGAAGTCAAAGGGTGTCAGCAAAGGATCAACAACAGGATGTAAAAGAACTTTATATAAACACTACAGAAAAATAATTGTAAATAAGAGCCTTAAACAAGACTTTCACAGTTGCTCAGTTTAGAAGCCAGGATGAATATATGCTTCATGAACCCAATTCTGTTTCCCAAGCTCTGTTCAAACACACTGCCCTGAAGTGCCGTATGTAACAGAGCAGACTATACTCGGCTACAGTCAGTAGAAACCATAAACCAGCTGGTTTAATCAGTTTTCTAGTGTCAGCAGGGACACAACTGCACAGCTCTATAATGCAATGAATGAGAAACACCAGTTAGGAAGGAGTAAAATGATCCAGCTCTGAGATACCTGTCAGCTTTTGCCAGAAGCATAAAATAATAAAAGACATTTGCAGGTCTCTGCATGCTACCTGGCATCTTTCAGTTTCTATTTCTTACATTTCACAGTATAAAATGCAAATGTTCAGTTTACTATAAACTAAATATTTACTAGAAAACAAATCCCTCACAGCACTGTTACTATCTATTTTTTGTCTAATATATACTCATTCCTCTTTTTTAAGGTGAAACGCAAGACATGCATTACATTCTCTTTAAATTGAGCCAGACGATGGGCATATGTATATGTTTGGCCATACTGCTATTCACATATAATGTGATGGTATTGCAGCTTGATCATCTAAAGGTTTGTAAGATGCTTGTTCCAAAGGCTCAGTCATTCTACAGTCTCTGTATTCACCTTTCTCTATACACCTCTGTGCTTGCCTTGAATTGACTAAATGACAGGTGTTTATTTCAATTACACCTTTATTGATTTACATTTCCAATGCAAGTTAGTTTATGGATTTTTAATTTCAAGGTTCTTCTTTTATTTTTATGTTGGTTCATAATTAGTTTTCAGCTCTAGAACTCTATGAATTTTTGTTTATAGACAAAAGAAAATTTCAAATACTTGGCTGAAGTTTGATTGAATAAACCAGTTAAATTAAACCTCATCCCTCGACTTGTAAAAAATTACCATAGTATTTAGCATTTCTTCAACAAGTAACTTTTGCCAAGGTATTTATATCAGCAATGTTAAGCAAGTTTTTGAACACTTGTAGACCAGAATATTGCATCAATCCCACTTAAGTCATATATAAAATATACAAAAACACATAAAATTGAAAAACCCCTCAAGAATAATATGGCATTCCATTATCAAAGTGAAAAACTGCTGAGAACAGTACATTCTATTTTAACATTCAACAAAACAATTATACTTTTCCAATCTGGAAGATAAATAAAAAATCCACAATAATAGGAAATTAAAAACAGTGTTAAAATAGTCAAAAAAAAAAGTAATTCCCAACATATTGAAATTAGGAATTTTAGCTTTTTTGCATCTTGTTCAGAGAAATTTACTCACTACATTGATAGTATCACCACCATTGTGGTATTTGAAGTTGGGAAGAATGTAGATTTTTGCATATATTATCTTTGACTTCTTTGATGTGGTTTCACAGAGGAAACATCTGTGGGCATAAATGACTGCTCATCTGAGAGCCTGAAATAACATGGTTAATAATCAATACTCTCTAAGAATTTAAATGTCAAGTTATTTTTTGTGACTACCTTTTGAACTAACTTCAAGAAGCCCCTTAAGAATTAACCAGCACATTCAGGTAGCACAAAATGCAGCTAGATATCGAAGATACTTTCAGTGGTTACAACCACTAAGAGAACTACAAGCTTAGGTTACTGGGAATTGTTTGAGTGATTTAGCTTTTCGACTAGGAAGTTTTTTTAATAAGTTAAAATACCCAATATTACATATGCAAATAGAATATCTTAATGTAAAAGTGCACCCTGAATGCTAAGATTAAAAAAATAAAATAAAAAGAGCGTTTTTTTCTAAATTAAGGAAATGTTATGAAATGTTTTAAGACAACAGGGACAGATGCTCTCTTCATGGATCTAACTCCGTGTTGAGAGGTAGTGATATGACATCAGTATATGCCATTTGCAATCTATATCAAGAAACAGAAAACATAGACTCACATCACACCCATAATGGCCCAGGCAGAGTAAATTAATGGAGATCAAAGTCTTTCTCTAGTAAAAGAAAATCAATTTTGAATAACCTTTTATGTGATTTATAGCACAAGATCTCACCAAGTGACTTAGGAATCTAATTGTGTTTGAGAACATACTCATGGTATTAGGTGGCCTTCTTAAAAGGCAAGTCTGAATTCATAGGATTGATTGGGTGTTAAAAGTTCCTTGTCTCCTACAAACTTGATAGCAAAATACTTAATTTGCGTTAAGAGATGTAATTTATCTTCTGCGATACCATGCAGCTGTTGTTGTCTCAAACAATCAAGCAACACTCAAGGCAGTATTGCTGTGATGATATCCAGTTCTCAGTAACTCTCATATATCCATGTAAGTTTGAGAAGGTTCCTTCTGCCTCCTGTCCTAAGGACAATCAGAGTTATTGAAAAATGTTAAGTTTTAATAGAAAAATGAATATTTGATGGAGAGATAACAAATGTGGTCAACAGGACCAGGGAAGTGATTGTACTCGGCACTGGTGAGGCCACACCTCGAGTACTGTGTTCAGTTCTGGGCCCCTCACTACAGGAAGGACATTGAGGTGTTGGAGCACGTCGAGAGAAGGGCGACGAGGCTGGTGAAGGGGCTGGAAAACAAGTCCTATGAGGAGCAGCTGAGCGAACTCAGGTTGTTTAGCTTGGAGAAGAGAAGGATGAGCAGAGACCTCATCACTGTTTATAACTACTCGAAAGGAGGCTGTAGCAAGGTGGGTGTTGGTCTCTTCTCCCAAGTGGCAGGTGATAGGACAAGAGGAAATGGCCTGGAGCTGCACTAGGGAAGGTTCAGGTTCAGACTTGACATCAGGAAAAATTTCTTCGCTGAAAGGGTGAACAGACACTGGCACAGCTGCCCAGGGAGGTGGTTGAGTAACCATCCCTGGAGGTGTTTAAAAGGCAGGTACATGAGTTTCTTAAGGATATGGTTTAGGAAGGGGACAGGTACAGTTGGACTTGATGATCTCAGAGGTCTTTTCCAACCAGGTGATTCTATGCTTCTGCGTAGAGGGAGAACAGCAATGAAACAAAACATCTGGGGAGAAAACAAAGAGAAATCTTAATTGTCAGGTTGTGAATTTTTGATTGCCTTTTTAACAGCTTTTCAGAAGTTCTGTTTCAAAGGGACTTGTGTCACTAGTGCCACCATACCTCCATAGAGAAAAGAAATTCATGATTTCCAGTCACTGTGTGACCCTGCAGCTAAGAGATTAAGGCTTCACATGCAATAGACTGGTGAGGAGACATACATAATTTAGAAATGTATGCATATATTTCAAAATCTCTGTATAATATATATTTACAGACTGTCTATAGCTATCTCATTCTCTCCCTATATCCTTCCTTTTTCATGAAGTATAAGGGTTAGATATGTGACATCCCAATAAAGCAGCTGAGTTTAAAACAGTTAAAAGACTGTTAGAATTTGTGCACCCAAACTACATGAGTCTGCTTTTGTAGTGCACAAATTATTTGATTTGTGTAATTAACCTGCAATATTGTAATTGCTATAATAATAGGTGGAATGCAAGTACTAAAATCTAACAATTATGGAGTTATTTATGTCTTATAAATAATATCACAATTGTATTACAAGTTAATATCTAAGTTAATACCTAGCTTAATTGCCTCTTGGTTTGTATGGCTGGCTCAAAAATGAGGACTGTCTTTGTTGTAAGAATATGTATAAGTGCATTATAACAACATACATAATATTTACAAGTTTCGCATATATAAGTAAAGAACTAGATAAATAAATTTAATAATTTAAAACAGTTTATACACAAATTTAGCCTTTTTATAATCTCTAAAATTTTGTTCATTGTTCTTACACTAACGAACGGTTTCTGTAAGCAAACTTAGAATCATTAATTCCTCTTTATGAATACAGAGAATAAGAATCTGAGTCTTCGGTGACAGTATGTAAATTTTCCACTCAGATATGCGTAAGATATAGCCACATTTTTATGCCTAAACTTGTAAAGAAGTGGTGAGGCAGTCACTTACTTTTCTTTCCTCTCATCTTAATCATTGATCAGCTATTTCAAAGGCTTTTTATTGAACTCTCTCACTTTTCCAGACTTCCTTCTGTCAAGTTTCATCTGCAGTTAAAGGAATCATCTATCTTCTGCTTTCCTCTTGAGACTGTACTCTAAAGTCTTAACCTCTATCTATGATGTACTATTAAAGGCAACATTGGGGTTCACTTCAAAACCCTCAGCTGCTATTTTATAATATTTGCATAACAGACATTTGTACTCCTGTCTGTAGCAGTGCTGTTGGTTTCTATTCCAGTGCCTCTTACCCTAGGGGTTCCAGGCAGGGGTCCTAGACTTATGATGTGTGCAGACTGGTGATGGGCAGTAGCACTCAACAGCAGCAGCATCATTAAACGTGTTACTCTGCAGTAGCCAATTGTGGCAGCAACCTACAATACCAGTATCAAGTGCTGACACTATCAAGATTCAGGATGGGTTCATGGTAGTTTTGTAGTTGACTTACTGTGCTGCAGAACACATAGCTGAACAGTGTCACCTCAGTCTGAGACCACCCATCAGTACTGTGCCTTATCAAATACCCTTCTTCTCAGTCTTTTCATAGAATAGAGATCAAATTACCTTCCAGATTTGTCCAGTGTGCACTTCCTCTCAGGAAGAGGTTGAGGTAGGCTGCTTTGTTCTCTTCTTGCTCTGCTTAAGAACACTTTTACTGCCCAAGTAGGGTACCAAAGAGAGAGAGAGGTGATATGTGAATTTCCAGAAGGTTCTCGAGTTGCTTAAAGAGTTTTCCCAGGTGGTGACATCTTCTGAAAGACAAAGGGAATCCCAACACTACATGTCATTTAGACTACCCTGTGGATTGATTCTACTTCCACAGAGTAAGAGATCCTAGTCCCTGGCAGCAGTGTTCATTCAAGGATAAGCAGACTAAGAAATAGGGATAGCAACTACAGATAGCAAATTGTCACCATACCTGTATTCAAAAGATAAAGCAATATTACAAAACTTCAAGGTGTTGAGTTCCACTTTTGTCATCACTCTCGGGAAAATAGTTTTATACCACTTTTCTTTGTTGCATCTATCCAAGCATAGGTCAATAAACTCATGACTCAACTATTCTCGTGTTTATTCCTGGGACTGAAACTTCCACTACCCAAGCACACATATCACTTACCAGCCGGAGAAAGGGCTAACCTGAACTTTCTCTCAAATAATCTATTAAGCCACTGTTTCCTAGCATTCCTGCTTACTGGGCTGAGTGGTTTCTGAAGTTTTCAATCACTCTGTATTCATGATCATGGTTTGGCAAGCAGTCGTGAAACACATAGACTTAGCCAAATATCAGTGTTTGAGCAAACAAAAAATTCCCCTTCACAGAGAAGTAATAACAAAGCATATTCACAAAAGGTTGGATGTAGCCAAAGGTATTTAAGATTCATGTTAAAACTCAATTAGAGAAATTTCCTCTTTTGATTCTATTCCAAAATAGATTTATGACTGTTTCTGAATCAGGTGTTTCATAGATTATTTTAAGTAAAACTATGTGAAACAATTTTGTCTATAAGTTACTGTTTGTGAAATAGTCAGTCCTGAAAATTTTAACTCCAATAGGATTGTTTGTGAGGGTGACTACTATGGGAATAGATTTTTGGAATCTGCCCCTTGGAACCTGTCTGTAAAACACCAGATAGAACTAGACAGAATAAGAGAAGAAAGGAGGATTTTGGAATAGCAGTTTGACATTGAGATGGTTTGCTTAATATAAAAAAAGAGAATCATGTTAGTTTTGTATGTATTTGTTAGTCATTGCATCTCATGTTTAATTACAGTATTTTGAGTTGCTATGTAAGTCCAGGAGGGCTGCAAATCTAGCTGCCTAGAAGCTATATTACAAATTTAATTAACAGACATTGAGAACTGCTGCAAATCAGCAGTGCAACCGTTCCCTTGCTATTGATGATGACAACCTTATGGAGGCCCAGCTGCAAATCCACCTCACAGACTGCAGTGTGGCAACCGTTATTTTATTGATCAGCTTTATCTCATGTTATGTGATAAAAACAGGGTAACCAGCATGACAGACTTAAAAGATGTTAGCTATTCACAGAGCTATTGGGGAAAAAGAGGCTGCAGGCATTTGTTGTCACTCAGTGTATCTTTGGAAAGCATGTACATCTTTCAAATAAAGCAGAATGCAAGATAAAAAATTGTGGCCAATCATAAAAGCATGGTAAAAAATCTGAGTTTAAACCAAAATGCAACAGAGAATAAAGAGTGGAAACGATCACCTAGGAAAAACCAGCACCTGTAGAGATGGCGAGAACAGGTGTTTACTCCTTCTGATCTCAGTATAGGAATTGTGGCCTTTTACAAGATTCTTGTACCATTGTTGATGACATCACAAGAACAGAAAGGTAGAAGAGAATGAAGAACAAAAAAGGAATTTTTAATAAACTGTGTTGAGGAAATGAAAATGGCGTTCAGAAATACTACTAGGGAGAAAGTGCCCCAGTGCATTAGCATAGAAGGAAAATATGAAAATATTTTGATCTTAGAAACTCTCAGTTCAGCTCTGTTCAAATACGTAAATATTCCCACGGATGAAGAGCTGAGTATCAGAACTTCTTCCCTAGGCTAGTATGTCATCCTAGAGGCAGAGTAACATCAGCATGGAAGAACTGAGTTATTAATAATAATGCCATGATTGGGAAAACACACTTTGACTCATGTATTTTGAATTATTGTTGAGAAGTATTTGAGACAGACAGCAATTTCTGAAACTAAATATGTAACATTCGACATAGAGACAATTATCAAGTATGCTGCAATTAAATTAGAGATTGTATGAAAAGGTAACTAAGTAACAGCTCTGGAGGAGGTGAGCCATTTTTTGTGGAGTATTTGTAGAAATTAGCAATTAAATAAGAACTAATAAGTCCAAGAAATCATGTACTGTATGAGACAATGAACAAAGAGATTTATATAGGGAGTAACTGGTTTCTTGAATACTGACTATGAAAGAGTTTCGAAAGTTACTATAGAAAATTCTCCAAGGTCCTTAGAAAATTATGTAGCTGAGAAAAACATTGAATACAGACGATACTAATGCTTATCTGCTTTACAAGAAAAATAGAGTTTAAATTAGAGTATTTTGATTTACTAACTCTTCTGCTGTAAAATATCGTGATATGCCCAGACTTCAGAGCAGGTGCCATTCCGACAAATACTATGGGCCTTGTTAAAATAACATGCTGTGATAAAAATCTCACAAAACCCAGAAATTATGGTTTAGGGTTGAAAAGCCTTACAGCCATGTCTCCTGACCACAGATTCTGTAATGTATCTGTAAAGTCATATTAACAATCTGAGGATGTGAAATGTTTACTTATTTATGAGTGTGTTATTCTCATTCATTCATATCACTCATCTTCCCACTTCTCAAGCAGGAACAGGCTTTCTTTTGATTTTACTCCACTGTGAACAATTCCCCACATAGTAAACAACGCAGTATGTAAAGGAGCATCTTGATGAGTTATTAATGAGATTTTCATCGTGTTTTTCATAAGGAAAATGGATTTACTCTTGAAATTCTCAGGTGTCCTGGGAGGTAAAGAAGCCAGAAAAACAAATAAAGCTTTCATCCTCAGTACTGCTTTTAGTCTCCTCTAACAAGATTGATATGTAGCTCCCAACCAAGACTTTCAGTCTACAAAAACCTACATTCACTGACCTCAAGTGCAGGATGCAGTACTAATGCCATTTCTCTGGACCCCTGAGACATAGCTATGTGTGGTGGGTTGACCCTGGCTGGACACCCAGTGCCCAGAAAAGTTGCTCTATCAATCCGCTACTCAGATGGACAGAGGGAGAGAAAGTACAACAAAAATTGAAAAAGTTGAAATAAGGTCAAGGAGAGATCATTCACCAGTTTCTGTCATAGGCAAAACAGACTTGGGTTGGGGAAAATTAATTTAATTTATTAACAATCAAATAAGAGTGGGATAATGAGGAGTAAAGCTAAATCTTAAAGCACCTTCTCTCCACCCCTGTCTTCTTTCTGGGCTTATCTTCACTCCTGATTTCTCTATCTCTTCTCCTCAAGTGGCACAGGAGGACGAGCAATAAGGGTTTCAGCCAGTTCATCGCTTGTTTCCTCTGCCACTCCTTCCTCCTCAGGGCAAGGCTTCTCACACTCTTCCCCTGCTCAAGCATGTGACACAGTCCTCCACGAACGTCTCCAACATGAGTTCTTCTGATGGGCTACAGTTCTTCGCAAACTTCTCCAGCATGATTCCCTTCCCTGGAGTGCAGTCCATCAGAAATAGATTACCCCAGAATGGGCCCTCCATGGAGTCACAAGTTCTTCCAGCAAACCTGCTCCAGAGTGGACTCACCTTTCTGCATGAGTCCACAGGTCCTGCCAGTACTCTGCTCCAGCATGGACTTTTCGCAGGGTTACATTCTCTTTCAGACACACCCAGCTTCTTCTCCAACACCGGCAGCAAATCCTTCTCTCTCTTTCTTCACTGTAGTTGGTGTTCGCAGTGCTGTTTCTCTCACATTTTCTCAATCTTCTCTCCAGCTGCAGTTGCTGCTGTGAAGAAATAATTCTCCCTACTTAAATATGGGGGGGGGGGGGGGAGGAGGGGGGAAGAGCGGGGAGGGTTTGGAGTTATAGCATTTGTCTTCCCCAAAAAAACCATCATAGATGATGGAGACCTGTTTTCCTGAGATGATTGAATGCCTGCCTTACAATAGGAAGTATTAAATTAATTCTTTTTTCTACTTTTTGCTTTGCTTATATGCATAGCTATTTCTTTACTTATTAAATCATCCTTAGCTCAATCCATGAGCTTTTTACCTTTTACCCTTTCAATTCTCTCCCTCATGCCAGTTCGAGAAATGAGTTATCCAGTGGCACTGAGCTGTTGGCAGGGTGTTAAAAAATGATGTAGTAGAAATACAGCTTTGCAGAAAAGACAGGCAGATTCCACTCAAGTACAAAAATCCTTGATTTAAAGAGAATTTTTAAAGTAAAATTCAGTTGTTGCTGCCGTGCTGCCAAGTAGTTTACAGTGATATAGTTTTACATGGTTTTTTTACAATATATCCTGACCTCAGAATGCATGCCACAATATTAATATCCTATTATTAAAAAAAAAAAAGAGGAATTAAAGGTACTATTGGTTACTTGAATTTATGAATATCAAGAATTTCTTTAAGAAAATAAGTATATAAATCAGGGAATGAGCAATGTTTGCATAATGGAAAGCCTAGACTTTTTACTTGTTCTGATCTATGTTAACTGCCTATATAAACTCCTAAAGCTTGTGCGCTGCTTGATCTGTATATAAAAAGTAATCTCTTTGTTTATTATCAATTAACAGTAAATTTTCAATGAAACAGTGGTCTTTTACATATAATTCTGCTGTCATTGCATTGATACTGTTTCAGGAAAGCAACACAGCAGCCAAACCAAAGCATTCCCTTTCATTTAAGAGTCTGCACTGCTTTTTAAAACCGTTTTTTTTTCTGCTACTTCTAATGCAGCTGTTCCCTCTCAGTCTTCTTGACAATGTACAGTGTCATTCACTCTTCCTGCTGGTTGGGGAAAGGAGACACGATTTAAGCAATCATGAGTCTTGAGTGTTGGTGTGCAAAAGTTCCTACACTTTCTGTCCTCTGAGACACAGCAAGTAAGACAGGGTAATTAAGCAGAAGTGAAGAGCAGACGAGGAAAGCTGGAGCTGAATGTTTCAGGTTTGATATTTTGTCAGAGGACAGTTGAAGGTTGCTAACATCAGCCAAGGTACAGAATGGGAATTGTGTTGTAAGGAACTAAGCAGTAAAAAGGGACAATACGCTATCTTTCCCCCTTTAATTTGCCGACAGACAGGTGCACTCACTAATCTTGTCCAAAAAGCCAGTGAAATTACTTGAGCAGCATGGTTACCTTTGCTGGCATTGCCTGCAGCTATCAGTAAAGGGACTGCAAAACTGTCTAAATCTATTATTAGAGTAGACAAAGTGTAGTTCACCTTCCTTTGAACCATAAGGAACTGGCCATAACTGGAAAAGAGTTATCTGACTTAAAACACCAACAAAACCCACTTGAAAATCAGTGCCACTGTGATATATTGCAGCTTCAAAAAATTGGATAAAGGCATTACAAAATGGTTGTCTAATCAGTAATATCGCCTGCCAAGCATGAAAAAGACCGATGGCTCTGATGTTCCTCTGCAGTTCTACAATTTGCACAGCTCTGGTATCTCTCTTCTGTCTGAAGAACAACATGGCTTCAGAAACCATTAGGAACACTAGGATAAAAATAACTAAGTTAAAATGCTGCAGTGACATTTACACATTTGACACTCTTGAAAGTATAACAGAAGCAGCAAGGTCAGCAGCATAAAAGCATTCCCATTTTCTATGAATGACTATGTGAGTCTTCAAATTTACATTATTTTAGTTGGGGATACCTGTGTAAAATCTGATCAAAAAGATACATAACTAAAAGGCTTAATTGGTCTCAAATGAGAGGTGACTGAACATGCTATAGAGACATTTGCACCTGTATAAAGCAAATGATGACAGATATCACAGGAGTCAACACAAGCATGGCTTTTACTTACTTGAGCCGCGTATTTACCTTTTCACTCTTTATTTTATTATTAGATGTAACTGCTGGAAAATTTTCACCGGGATATACATACTCTGTAGTTCTTTCATAGCTATCCTTAGTTCATCTAACTTAAAATTTAGACTGTAAAGCCTGGATTTGCTCTCTACTGTCTGAGTCAGTTGACATCCTAAAGGAAAAGAACAATATAGAATAGAATAGAATAGAATAGAATAGAATAGAATAGAATAGAATAGAATAGAATAGAATAGAATAGAATAGAATAGAATAGAATAGAATAGAATAGAATAGAATAGAATAGAATAGAAAGTCCATTTCAAAGGGACATACAATGATTACCTAGCCCATTGGCCACTCCAGAGCTGACCCAAATTTAAAGGATGTTATTAAGGGAATTGTCCAAATGCCTCTTAAAACACTGACAGACTTGGAGCATTGACCACCTCTCTAGATAACTTGTTCTAGTGTTTGATCACACTCTCAGTAAAGAAACGTTTTCTAATGTCCAGTCTAAACCTCCCCTGACACAGATTTGAACAATTCCCACATAAATTGTCTCTGGATACTAAGAACAAGAGATCAGCACCTCCACTTTGCCTCCTCAGGAAGCCATAGAGAGTAAAGAGGTCTACTCTCAGCCTCCTTTGCTCCAAACTAGACAAGCCCAAAATTCTCAACCACTCCTCACAGGACATACCTTCCAGTCATTTCACCAGCTTTATTGCCCTCTTCTGGATGAATTCAAGGAGCTTCATAGCGTTCCTAAATTGTGAGGCCCAGAATTGCACACCATACTCAAGGTGAGGCTGCACCAATGCTGAATACAGTGAGATAATCACCTCTTTCGAATGCCTGATTACACTGTGTTTGAAGCACCCCAAGGTGTTTGGCCTCTTGACTGCCAAGGCTGACTCATATTGAGCCTGCTCTTGACCAGCATCCACAGATTCTTTTCTGCAGGGTTGATCTCAAGACTTTTCTCTCCCAGTTTATACTTGTGTTTGGTGTTACTCCACCCCAGATGCAGATTATGGCTTTTGATATTCTATATCTTGCATATCTTATTACAATACTTAAATGTTTGATCTTTCTTGTTGGAAAAATATTATTTTATTTCATATATTTTTAAGAATATGATATAAAGGGGATTAATTACTCTACTAAGCCATCTATACCATCCATTATCAGCAAGGGGTTCATATGTGAGAAAGGGGATCTTAACACACATAACTGTGGGTCACAGTGAAACTAGTACATGAGGACATCATTGATTGACCTTGCTAAAGTTACAGGCAAGGATATGTTAACGGTCTGATTAGATTTGTCCCACTGCAATGAATAAAGCTGAATTTCTTTTAAATAGCAATAGGAATGCAAATTACTGTTCTTTTTTATACATCATAGTTATCATAACAAATCAAGCAAAATCCTGAAATCCCAAATCCTCTTATGACAATGCTAACAGAGGAGCCTGAAGTGATTAGAAAGATTTCATCAAAACTTGAACCAAGTTTAAAAATGTGCCCTTGAGTACAGAAAAAGCAGAAACAATTTCCCAGGCTAAATATCAAGATTGAAAATGTGAAATTTATAACTGATCTCTATATAAAAGACGTACTCCTAAACACATTACTCCTGGGAGGCAGCTGCCACCCAATCACATAAAAAATGTGGATTACACTGTCAATCAACTACTGCATGCTTAATGCATCTATAAAGATAGCAATCTCTGTGGCAGTGGAGCTAAGGAACCCTTAGAGGATTTTAACAGGAAACAATGCACAGAAGCTGATTACAGAAAGCTGTCTGCAGGAAAGGAACTCAGAAGGAGTTACGTATTTTAAAACTTTGTACTTACTATGTAATTGCAAAAGACACTGAGAAACAAATCCTTTAATTGGGGAAAGGATGTGACTTTAACAAAAATACCACTTTGCTATCAGTACTGCAGGTAGATTTTTTTGTCCAGAAAATCTATAAAAAATTATTTTTTTGTAAGATTAATATACATAGCCACAACAAGCATTTCCAGAAACTAGAACCATAGAATCATGTAATAATAGAAGCACCTCAGTTGGAAGTGACCCAAAAGGATCATCCAGTCCAAATCCTGTCCCTACATAGGACACTCACATCACTCACACCATGTGACTGAGGGCACTGTCCATATGCTTCTTCAATGCTGCCAGACTAGGTACCATGACTACTTCCCTGGGGAGTCTGTTCCAGTGCTCCACCACCCTCTGGAGGAATTAGAAAGAAAAGATTCTTCACTTAGAGGGTGGTGGAGCATTGGGATGGGCTTCCCATGGAAGTAGTCATGGTGTCAAGCCTAAAAAATATTCAATAAGCATTTGGACAACATGCTCAGACACATTGTGTGAATTTTGGGATTGTCCTAAGCAGGGATAAGAGTTGGACTCAATCCTTGTGAGTTCCTTCCAACTGAGGTCATTCTGTGATTTTGTGTGAAAATATCGGCCTGCTGTTAAACAGTAGTCACCAACAATGCTGAAGAGGCAGAGGTCCTCAACACTTTCTTCATCTCTGTCTTTACCAGCACTATTGGGTCCCAGGCCTTAGGAATAAAAATCCAGGTTAACACAAATACAGTTCTGCTGTTAGTGAAGTAGGATTTGGTATATGAACTATGACAGGAACTTGATCCCTACAAATCAATGGGCTCTGACAACATGCATCTGTGATGGTGTGACCCCTACTTGGACCACCTACCAATCCAGGGTGAGTCAGGCATCTTGGGGCAAAGAATCCCCATTGTGTTCTTACCTTTTGTAGAAATACAATGAGTCAGAGTGTTAAGGCATTCCCTTAACGTACCAGAAAATTCCTTTTGGAAGAGGACCCCTACTGCCTGAGAAAGGGATCCATGATTAGTTACCTCCTGCCAACCTGGTACACCTGCTATCTGAATCATAACTCAAACAGGACAATACCCAATTTATATAATCTGGAAAGTTCTGAACATATATGCAGCTGATGGAAAGTGCCAACATTACCTCATCCACAGAAAAAAACTTTGATTAAAGTCAATCATCTATCACCCTATAAAGAGTGATCCTGAACAAGACCCTGGACTTCAGAGGGCTGTGACCAGCATCTCTCCCTGAACTGGGAGGTCTCTCAGGGTTGTCTGCTAACTCAGACGAGGATAACAGTGAGGCCAGAACCCTCAGGACTCAACATTTGCCTGGCGAGAAAACCAACACAATGAAAATCAGTATTTTACTAATCAGGAGAGGAGGGAAATTTCTGGCCACAGATTAATCTCTGTATAGTCAGATCCATAATGTCTCTGTAAGTGTGTGTATGTATCTGTATGTGTGTGATTTGATTTAACTTTTTAGTAAATGTAATGTGAACCTTGAGATTTTTGAATCTGTAATTAAGTCAATGGCTTGGTTATAGCAAATATGTTGAATATTTTGAATAATTTTATTAATCAACTGATGATTAAGTGTTAACAGAAATTATAAATTTTAATTCTGTGATCTACCTCAATAAATTCTAAGTTGCTGCTAATTCAAAGTCTCATAAAAATTCCATCTACAACACCCAAGGGTGTTAATAAAGCTGTCTGATGATGTTGTGAGGCCTCTCTCCATAATCTCTGAGAAGTTGTGGAGCCTAGATAACATCCCAGAAAACTGGAAGGAGGCAAACATTACCCCCCATCTACAAGAAAGTCTTAAAGGGTGATCTAGGATACTATAGGTCCATTAGTCTTACTTCAGTCCTTGGGAAAGTTATGGACTTAATCCTGCTGGGGATTATCACAAGTCAAATCATAGAATCATTGAATCCTCCGGTTGGAAAAGACCTTTGAGATCATCGAGTCCAACTGCACCCATCGTCTGCTAAACCATGTCCCTCAAAAATTCATCTACTTGTTTTTTAAACACCTCCAGGGATGGTGACTCAACCACCTCCCACCACCACCATCATCACCAAATGAAGAACATGGTTGGGAAAATCCAGCATGGATTCACCAAGGGAAAATTGCGCTTGCTAGACCAGATCGCCTTCTATAACAAAGTAACTTCTTTGACTGACGTGAGGCAAACAGTGGATATTGTCTACCTGGATTTCTCCAAGGTTCTTAATAATAGTATCCCACAGGATCCTCCTATAGAAACTGATGTGTTACAGTCTAGGCAAATGGTCTGTGCAGTGGCTGGGGACCTGGCTGACAGGCCATACCCAGAGGGTATTGGCAAATATCTGCTTTTCAAACCAGTAACCTGTCACAAGTAGGGTCCCTGAGGATATTGGGCCTAACGTTGTTTTATATCTTCATAAGTAGACGATGGGATCAAGTGTACCCCAATGAAGTTTCATGATGACAACAATCTGAGGGTGATAGTGGATGGTTCAGTAGGGATGGCCACTGCAGGAAGTCTGGATAGGCTGGAAGAGTGGTTAACAAGATCCTTATGAGGTTCAACGAGGACAAATATAAAGTCTTGCACGTGGGAAAACATGTATACATCACAGGCTGGGATCTACCCAGTTCGTGGGTAGCTCTGTGGAAAGGCACCCAGATCAATATGAGTGGACAGTGTGCTACTGCTGCAAAGAAAGCCGAGAGGATTCTGGGTTGCATCAACAGTGGCATCATCAGCAGAGATAAAGAAGTAATTATCTTACTCTACTCAGCCCTTGTCAGGCCACACCAGAGCACTGTGTTCATTTTTGGTTTCTGCTATACAAAAAGAGTGTGGGCAGGCTGTAGAGGGTCCAGAGAAGGGCCACAAAGATGATCAAAGGACTGGGAAGTCTTTCGTATGAGGCAAGGCTAAGAGAATAGAGTTTGTTCAGCCTTGAGAGGAGAAGGCTTAGGGAAGACCTTATCACCATGTTCCAATATTTAAAAGGTGGCCACAAAGAAGATGGAGAAGATGAGAAAAAGACGGGAGCTAATGTGTGCAAGTTTCTCCTGGGGAGATTCTGATTGGAAATGAGAGGAAAATTTTTCACGATTAGAACAATCAATCATTGGAATGATGTCCCCAGGGAAGTGGTGGGTTCTCCAACACTGGACAGTTTGAAGATTCAACTGGAAATGGAGCCAGGTCATCTTGCCTAGACCATGCTTTTACTGAAAAAGTTTGGACTAGATGATCCTTGAGGTCCCTTTCAACCTGGGACTCTATGGTTCTATGATTCTATGCAGAGATAATCTGGAGCAAATGGGAAAGACTGGTTAAAAATATCGCTCTAACTTCCAAAAGACACTGAGAGCTTTTAAGGATTCTTTAAATATAAGTTGTTGCAGTGATCAAAATAGAACAATATGCATCTCACACTTGACTCACTGCTTGTCCATCTTAGACTCAGAATTTGACCATTATGACAATATCATGAGTGCTAGATAGTGTACGTGTTTTGTTAACAGCAAGGATCAGAACCTCATTGTTCTGGAAACAGCATAGTCAATGTAGCAAAAAAAAGACACCTACATTTTGAGGATCTGAAAGTTAAAGACTAAAAATTCTCTTTCACGTATATCTAAAAAGAATCTCATGTTTTTATTATTCCTTCATTGTACTATTTGGATGGTGACTAAAATACAAAAAAAAAAAAAAACTTAGAGTAAAAAAAAAGCTGTAATAACCTGCTGACTATGAGATAATCATATGCTTCATAATATTCATTATGGAAGACATGAACTAAAGACAAGAAATCTACTGTGAAAATGATGCTCTTCGTTGAGAATTACATGTAAGGAACACAATTCAAACTCCTGTTTTCTGCTAGCTGATCAAGTAATTAGACTTTTATGTATCATCAGTTGTGTCAGCAGCAAATCCCTAGGTAAAGCTGTGCCACATTAATAACCTTTTAGAAATCATTCATCATTGTAAAAACATGCAAAAGCCACGATGAAAAGGATTTTAGTAATAAAAGTAAATGTGAGTTTGTTATTCCAAAACACATAACACGACAGTAAAGGGATCACACTACAAACCTCATCAGAATTTTTGGAGTAGAAAACAGAGTACTTGACACTGTATAAGAACTTAAGCAATCACTGATTAGTTTTGGTATAGGTAGAGGTCAGAAAATATTTAAAATTTCATAATTAAATTACATTTAGAAAATGTAACTCATACGTTATAAAGGCATGGGTTTGAATAGTGTTTGTTCATTTGCCAAATAAAAAATCATGAGAGATCTGAAAATTCATAAGCTGTGCAAATAGCTATTTATTCTCAGTCTGACTGTTTTAAAAAGGAAGGTGAAGCTTATCAAAAAGAACATGAATTCTTAACTGAGAAAATTATTTCAGGCTTAAAAGGTGACCTAAAGAGACTGACAGCAACCTCCAGGCATTACTTCATGAAATGGTTGTATATAACCAAGATTTTCTATAAAGTAAAAAGTAAAAGCATTGGGATGGAAATTACCCTTTAATGAATGGTGTACTACAGGTATTTCACAGGGCAAATTTTGCTGGATGATGCATACATTATACAGAAATTCATCAGTAGTCTTTGCATCCAGTATCTATTTTAGTTTTTCTCTAGCATGGGTTGAAATACTGTCCACCTCATAAAATGGCCACAGTCATTTAAAGGCAAAAAAATGGATTTCTGTGGAAAGCATGAAAGAAATTGAAATTCAACACCTGGAGCATCAGACCAATATTGGTGACTCAGTTCAAAATGAAGTGGCTATAAAACTTTTGCCCCTTATGCAATGCTTTATATATTAATTGAAAATTATGTGGGGAAATGTAACTAATACATTAGTTGATAATGTATATACTAACATCTGTTTAGACATCTACATACGAACAGAACGAAAAACCTGAATTGTGTGGCACTTTCAGTAAATTCTTACAGCGTATTTCCAGTTAGAATGAATAAACATGCACTCTCACAGTAATTTCATGGGTAGAGTAGCAGTGATTCAATTCTGAGAGAGAATATTATATCATCAGTGAAATATCAGTCTTCTACAGAGAATAATATAAGCATCAAAGTCTCTTGGTAAAACAGAAAAAACCTTCTTTCCATAGGTTAAATAAGCATTAAAAAGTAAACAATGCCTCCACAAGGTTGTTCCATTAGAAAATAAATTTGATATTTATGTAGAGTTGATTAGAAAACAAAAACAATCTTTATTTTTTTAAAATGATTTATATTTTAATCATGTTAGTAAACTGTTGTCTCCAGCACATTAAAGCAAGCAGAAAAAATAACTGTTTTTAAAAAAGTAACCCTTTAACCACCTGACAATATAATTCCTTGTAGGGCTAGAAATGTTTTCTTTTTTAATCTGTATTTTAAGAGAAATACAAGAAATAAGAGGAAAAATTTCCTTTTATGCAAAAAGCCTGCAAAGCCTATGCAGATGTAAAGCTGAACACAAATGAAAATGCATGTGTTAAATGGTTTTCATGGATCAGAATCGTAGAACTATTTAGGGTGGAAAAGAGGTTTAGGATCATCAAGTCTAACTGTAGGCCTAACATTGTCAATTTCACCAATAAACCATCTCCTTAAGTGCCACATCTACACATCTTCTAAATATCTCCAGGGATGGTGACTCAACTACTTCTCTGGGCAGTCTGCTGCAATGCTTGACAATCCTTTAAGTGACGTGAAATTCTTTAAGTGAATAATTTTTTCCTAATATCCAATCTAAGCCTCCCCAACTTACTATAGCCTTCTTTCAGGTAGTTATAAAAAGCAATGAAGTCTCCCCTCAGCCTCCTTTTCTCCAGACTGAGCAACCCCAGTTCCCTAAGCCACTCCTCATAAGACTTGTTCTCCAGACCCTTCAACTGCTACTTTATTGCCCTTTTTTTTCCTCTTTCTGTACCATTGAACATACTGTATTGTATCACTTTCATAAATTTCCATGCTTCCGTGCATCCAAAAGATAGTCTGGTTTGATGGTCTAAAAAAGGGAGAAATACCCTGTCAAGAATGTCTCATGCTCCTAACAAACATGGCAGAGCAATGTGGGTTGCTCAGCTTCTTTGTTGGCCCATGAAGTACTCGTCTCTCTGCTGCATGCACTGTCTCCAATATAATAATTTAATTGGTCTTACTGGCAAAAACCCCTAAATATCAGGGAGGTTCTTTCATTCTTTTGTCACTTGCAACTTAAAACGCTCAAGAGCTGATGTTCTTTACTTTTTTATAGATTGTTGGTTGATTGTCTGTTTGTCAGTATAACCAAATTCAGAGACATAAATAAAGGCTACTGCATTCTTTAAGTATAAATAATTTAATAATTTATTTAAAAAAAATTAAAAAATAATTATTTTTTTTCCCTGTCAAACTCGACTAGAAATCACTACTCTGGTAGCTGATGACAGATGCTGTCACATACTCATCGTGGGGTGGTTAAATGTTTTTCCTGGCACAAAAGGAATAATTATTACTTTAGGCAGTTATAAAGTATGGTCTCAAAGAAACATAAACCCCTCTTTAGTTAATTCATCAGCTTCATACAGTAATAGTTGTATCATGATGAACAAATCATTTGGGCTATGTTCAGATTGCAGATTTCAGCAAGTTTGTATACAATCCAAGAACTTAACAAAAACAGTTTTCTCAGTATTTAAATTCTGCTTCTGCAAGTACTCTGAAGCTTTTGAGTCCTGGGGGTTCTGGCTGCTCATCTGATGCCTGACACTAAGGACCATTTTGGAACCACAAATCACATGATTTGAAAGGGACTTTCATGAATAGCTACACTCTGAACATAACTCTGCCCACTAAAACATGATTCACCTAAATCCCTGTGGCATCAGAAACTCAAATAAGAGTTGGTGTAGATTGAAATGGAGAGAGCTGAGGTTGCCTCTTCTTAGGTTTTTTCAATCTTTAGCAATAAACAAAATTGTGATTGAACTGAATAAATATTGAGGAGATAAAGGAAGGCAAGAGTCATTGAATCCCAGTCCCCTCCCACTGCATTTTAATCCCATTTTATAGGTCTGTTCCTATAACAGATTTATTAATATAAGGCATCAGTCAACATCATAACCTAACTTGGACAGTATTGTCATTAACGTTTTCAGAGTTCATCTTAGAAGTCATGTAGAAGGAAATAAGCAGCGCCAGACAAACTGTGTGTATATGGAAACAGAACAAAAAAGTTTAAACCAAAGTCGCTTATTTCTACTGACATGAATAAATAATCTGATACCATTCAGCAGTTCAGAAAAAGTCCCAATACTCACACGGCTGGCAGGAATCAATTCAGGCTGCAATAAAAAAATCCATGGGACCATAATAAATCTGTGTGCTATATTCCTCTTCAATAGGAGTTTGGACATTTCAGTCTCTGTAGAACAATAAAGATTCAGACAAAAATCCAGCCACTTAATCACATATACATGGGCATAATTAATTGTTCCCCTTGTAGTAGTAAACTACAATATATTACCTCTTGTAATGACATTTCCAACAGCGTTTATGTATAAAGTGTCACAAATTAGTTTATTAGAAAATAGTGCGACTTAATGGAGTTTGATGACATGGTCACCCTGTTAATACAATTGGGTTAGAATTGATTTGGACTGATTTACATAAAATCTGGGGACGTAAAAAGGTAAGAAAGACCTTCCCATGAAGTCATGAGGTTCAGAATGGATCCCTGTGCTTTCTAAACTCCTTCTCAGAGAGGAGTCGCGGTGTGGCTGGGTCCAATCCTAGTCCCTGACTTGGTCAACGGTTTCTGGCTAAGAGATTCAGGGCGTAGTGATTACATGTGTTTCTACCTAAAGAATTACAGATCCGCACTTGATTCTCTATGTCACCTAGCTGAAAATTCAAAGTTTCATCACACTTCTTCACTTGCTTACCTTCTATCTTGGTGTCCAGTGTCAGTTTGCTCTAAAGTTCAAATCTAAGGTTTTGTGAAGCAGACTCTCTGGCATTGTATTTCATAAAATAAGTAATTTAATAAAGTGGTAGACCAGCATGGTCATCTCCAGAGAGAGGTGTCAACTCAAGTGAAGAAATCCCAGCATTACATTGTGCTCCAGTATTAACATTTGGGTCTAGAGTCTTCTTGTTCCACATTGGATTCCTTCACTGTCTTTCATAAAGTTATTATCTTGTCTTACTGAAGCTGATGTTTGTGGTTTGTATCCTTTGAGTCTCAGTATCTTCTGATGTATGTATGTATGGAGGACCTGTTTTGACCAAAAAGGTACATGTTCACAACAACATTACATGGTAATTTACAGCTTGCAGCCTAATGCTTCAACACAGCTTCAAAACTAAGCAAACTAGATACTAGATCACACAATATTTTAACTCCTCAAAATTTATGCTATTTAAAATTTTACTTATTTAAGCTAAATGTCTAATCTCTGTTAAAGAGAAAGATTGCCTGATGTGAAATGTAGCTGTTGTCCAGGAAGGACTCAAACAGGGCTCAGAAGTGATCTGTTAGTACAAGACCTCATTGCTTCAAGGAGCACCCTTGAGATGTGTCCCACCACAAGGGAAGATCGCTGCTATGCAGCCACACTGCCTAGCAGGGAAAGCTCAATAAAGGCTCACTTAGGCTGGCATCTTTATGGCATAAAAATGGTTGGCTCATAGTCAAATTTCATACAGTAAGAGTGGTATGCAAGAGACTCCTTATACCCACTTCTTGGCGGTCACTGTGTCACTCTGCTCCTTGTAGGTTTCCTAAAGGTGTTCTTGGCCCAGCCGTGGCTCAAACCTTTCCCTTCTTTGGACCCTGAATCAAACTGGTTCGATCAAGCTGGTTAGGCTAAGGAGAGTTGAGCATATCCATCACAACAAACTTTTATAGACATATAAAATATACTATTATTAAGTAAGTAAACACGAAAGACAATCCATTATATATACTGGTACTGAAAAAACATGTAGAACTTTTATAACCATATGAATTTTGTGCAATGGCTGATGTCTTTTCAGATAGCATCTGAGATCAACATATTCCACTCCTCCTCCAGTCATGTTTTCATCAGTGAGTACATCTTGTGTGTATTGTTGCTTAATGAACTGGTGGAAAAAAGTGTGATTTTTGTATCTTTAGAACTTCTTTAAATATTTAGGAAAGATGCCTTCTAGGCTATCCCGTGAATATCAATTATTGATAAGATTATCAAACTTGTCTTGTTACATAGAAATTAATTAAGCATTTTAGGTGGGAAATGTGGATATACACAAGTGGTTAATTGCAAAACAATGCACAGGATAAGGGTTGATGCCACTTATTTCACAAACTAATTGGGAGCAAAAGGAAGCAGTCAATCTAACAGGAACAGAATGGATGTTTTTTGAAATGGAAGATAGTAGCATTTACTTTGATAAAGATTATAATGCATTTTTTGGTGTTCTAGCAAACTTTGCTTTCTAGTTTTTGTTTATCTGCCAACTGATAGCTCTGTGCATGACATGAAAGAGCTTTATAATTCTTTAGAAACCCCTTATGAAGCTTTCATTCAAACTCAAAGTGTAGCATTGATCATTTTAGCAGAATATGAGGAACAGTAGTCTCCTAACTAACAACCTGTCTTCTTGGAATGATAAATTCAGACACCACTCTTAATATCCCTTAAAAGCAGTACCCATTATTTCCATGAAAGGAGGTTTCCTCTAGAGAACTTAAAAAACACTTGCCTCCATTTGCTACCTTGAATTACATAAGAGTCTGTCTATCTTTTATTTTAAAACAAATTTTCATTTATACATAGAAATCATAGAAACATTTGGGTTAGAAGGGAACTTTAAATGTCATCTAGTCCACCTCCTCCCTGCAAAGAGCAGGAACATCTTCACTAGATCAGGTTTCTCTGAGCCCTGTCCAACCTGACATTGAATGTTTCCTAGGATGGGGCATCTACAACCTCTCTAGGCAACCTATTCCAGTGTTTCACCACTCTCATTGTAAAAAATTTCTTCCTTATATCTAGTCTGAATCTACCCTCTTTTAGTTTAAAATCATTATCATTTGTCCTCTCACAACAAGCCTTGCTAAAAAGCCTATCCCCATCATTCTTATATGGCCTCTGATTATTAAAAGGCTACAAGAAGATCTCCTTGAAGCCTTCTCTTCTCCAGGCTCAACAAGCCCAACCCTCTCAGACTCTAATCACAGGAAAGGTAACAAGCCCAACCCTCTCAGACTCTAATCACAGGAAAGGTATTCCATTCCTCTGACCACTTTTATGGCCCTTCTCTGGACTTGCTCCAACAGATCCATGTCTTTCCTATGCTTAGAACTTCAGAGTTGGACACAGGACTCCAGGTGGGGTCTCACCAGAGTGGAGTAGAGGGGCAGAATCACCTCCCTTGAACTACTGGCCACACTTCTTTTGAGGCGGTGCAGCATACAGTATCAGTACACCAAGTCCTCCTTCTCAGGGCTGATATAAATTCCTTCATCTCCCATCCTGTATTGGTAGCAGGGGTTACCCTAACCCAGGTGCAGGAACTTGCACCTTGCCCTGTTGAACCTCATGAAGTTTATATAGTCCCACTGGCATGCCATCCCTCAGGTATGTTAACTGCACCACTCGGCTTGATGTCATTTGCGAACTTACTGAGGATGCACTTGATCCCACTGTCTATGTCATTGAGGAAGGCATTAAACAGAATTGGTCCAATCACGGACCCTGAGGGATACTACTTGTCACAGATCTCCATCTGGGTATCAAGACACTGACTACTACCCTCTGAATGTGATCATCCAAACAAAATCCTCATTCATCAAAGAATCCACCAATCAAATTCATATGTCTCCAATTCAGAGAGAAGGATGATGTGTGGGATTGTGTAAAAGGCCTTACAGAAGTCCAGATAGATGATATCTGTAGCTCTTCCTTTGTCCTGTGACTACTGGTGTAGTCACTCTATCATAGAAGGCTACTAGGTCGTTTACGCAGGACTTGTTCTTGGGAAGCCATGCTGGTTGTCTCAAATCACCTCTTGGTCTTCTATGTGCCTTAGCATAGTTTCTGGGAGGATCTGTTCCATGATTCTCCTTTTTAAATATGAATACAATTTTAAGAGAGTAAAGAAATAGCGGCAGACAACCAACTACATTTTGCTGCATGGAGAGGTGATTAATATATTATGAAAGGAGAATAATAAGACCACATTCTTATCTATGAATGAAAATAGTGGAGCAAATAGTTATCAATATTTCAGCAAAGGCTAAATATAACTAATTTGTACAGATACCTTTACTGTATATTTACTTTTGCATACAGAACAAGCTGTGATGTGACTGACATCACAGTATAGCATTTTTATTTTGAAATATGAAAAATAAATTCTATTATCCATGGCTTCTTGTCCCTTTTCCACTACATTATGGCATTTCTACTCAGATTTCATTGAAGAACTAGAAGCGTGTAGCAGTAAATATCTTGTAGATATAGACAAAAGCAGTCTTTTACACCAAAAAAGTGAAAAACTGAATAAACAGAAAATACTACGGTGCACTTAAAGCGCTCTGAATTTTACGTTTTATACATCTATATGTGTATATAGGGATGCTGCCCTGTCATGTACAGATGGGGTCAGGAAGGTCCCATCTGAGGAGGGCTTGTAGTGATAGGACGAGGGGGAACTGCTTTAAGCTGGAAGCAGGGAGATTTAGATTAGACATTAGGAAGAAAGTCTTCACAATAAGGGTGGTGAGACACAGGCACAGGTTGCCCAGGGAAGCTGTGGATGCCCCCTCCCTGGAAGTGTTCAAGGCCAGGTTGGATGGGATCTTGAGCAACCTGGTCTGGTGGGAGGGCTCCCTGCACATGGCAAGGGAGTTGGAATTCTATGGGCTTTAATATTCCTTCCAACCCAAACCATTCTATGATTCTATTTGATACAAAAAGAGCAGGGAATGTTAATGTTCAGTTGCAGTATTCATTCACCATAATTTTCGTGTTAGGATCTGAAAGTTAAGATTTCCAGTTCTTATATTTTCTGAAAGAATGTATTTACTGAAGATCTGAGCTGATAACATGAGGTTTGGGTAAGCGAGCTTGTTATCTTTAAACGGCTTTGGACATGAGACCTCCGAATTAATCCTTGCATATCTGGAGGGAAAAGTTTAATATTTATTCTGCCAGTTACCATTCTCTCCTCTTTTATTTCAGGACTAGAACATTTATAAAACTCTTGATTTCTTGAAGAGTCAGACAAGTGAATTCATTTGTAGCCATTAAATTTGATAAGGACAAAGATATATAATATTTAGGTGCAATTTTTCATTTTAGGATTACATGTATTTGAAGACTTGAAGGGGAAAATTAATTACATTGCCCTTATTACTATTGTCTCACTATTTTCAACCAATATTTCCGGATTTCTCACAAATTTATGATTGTAAATCATTATGCACTGAGCTTGAATCATCCTTAAGAAACAGAAGAGAAAGATTTTCCTAGAACTAGTATTCTTCAGAAACATGACCTGTCCTTATGTCTGCAGATATCCATATGTATTTCTTTATAAAAAAATCATTAAATCATAAAAAGAAAACATTGTTACAAACTTATAAATTTGGTAATTTGCCTCAGCTGGCTTCAAAAGCAGCACTGAATTAGGGACTGGTGATATTATTGACAAAAAGGACCTTCATAAGCCATTTGGAATGTAATCATCACTTTGTGAATGTAATAATTCTCATTTTGTTCTAATTATAGTCTAGAGAAATAAGAATTAAGTGTTATTATCGTTGAGATATTGCATTGCAATGTTAATGAAGTGGCTCCTTTATGTATTTTAAATTTTTATTGAATCATATCAGGACAAAAGAAAGGCCACTTATTCTGAAGAGAAGTTAAATAATTAAAATGTTTATATGTTAGCTGTCTCTACTGTACACCAGATTTAAACACTTCCTCAACAGAAGAAGAAGCATCTCAAAGATCTCAACTGAAATAACAGACACTTCTTCATTTTATGATCTCAAAGTTCTCATTCGTAGGAATGAGAATGGCAGCTAGAGAGGACATCAGTATGTGCCCTTTATTCTAGCCTTGAGTGCTATGCATTTTTGTCAGATTCAAAATAACAAATCACAGTCTGATTAGGCAAATCTTGGGAAATCCCACACCAATCCATACTTTTTTTCTGGATTTACTAGTGCAAGATCTTTATGTTGTATTATTTAAGTCATAAAATAAAGACAGCGCCGATGACACTGTAGTAAGTCTCAAAACAGTGAAAATAGGCCTCTCTGAACTAAGAAAACTGTTTAAAAATATCATCAGTGTGTCGATCATTCATGCTTCAGGGAAGTTATAGTTTGAAAACTTCACTATTGGTAATTTTTGGGAGTAGTAAAAAGTCTTATTATTTTCAAAATATTTACTTAATAAAGATTATTTTATTGATAAAGTGAAATCAGAATAGAGAGTGCTTTGATTTTAATATTTTGCACTATATTTTAAAATAAAAACAAATACAGCAATGTTCACTCGCAGCTTCTGTAGCCTGGCTAAACTCTTCTGCTTAATTAATAATGGTCATAAATTGTTATGCTTCAATTTTTTTCACACAGTGACACAGGACTAATATGTCATAGTTACATTTTAATTTATCAATGGCTTATCTATATATTCTTTTATTGCACTGTGAGATCATATATTTAATGTTGTGTTTTGTTTGCCATTTAATTTCTAAATGAAAACTGGAATATTACGCATACCAAGCCTCTCCAAGATGAAATGGAAGCCTTACTGCTCCAGGTATCAAGATGCAGACGTACTAAGTGAAACTTCAATGTAGAGAAAAGGAAATTCTTTCTTAAAGTGTTCTTTGCTTTCCAATATCTAATACTCACTTATTGAGGTCAGGCAAAGCTACTTGCAAGAGAACCAAAAATAAGTGTAATAATTTTAATGGTGAAGAAGATGGTTATCACGAAGAGTTTTCATTCAAAGGCAACTGTCTGCAAAAGATTTCCTAGTAAATTCTTCTGAAGACATTGTGATCAGAAATTTGTCAGTGGTAGCAAACACCACACGTGACAGCAACTTTAACTTAGTAAGGTTTCGATTTTTTTTTTCAAATTGTGTAACCAATATTTGAAACTTCAGGACACAGCATGAATAAAGTTTATAACTATAAGAGAATTTCACCTAACTATTTTTCCAACTTTGTTCTTTCATAATATAATATGAAATAATTACAAAAATATTATAATAATAAAATATATATAAAAAATAAAATAATAATAATAATTCCAGGACCCTACAAACCTTAAGTAGCTATGCCAAGTGCCTGAAAAGATACATATTGTTTGTTGTTCATGTGAATAGCACAGTATCCTCTCAGTGGACAGTGAAAGCCATTAAATAGAAATATTTAGATATTTTTTTTCCAGAATTGATGCCCAGTTTAAGAAAGATGCAAACAGACTATGTGACATACAACGGCTGGATGTCACAACACACGTGAACTGGTAAGAGTAAACAGTTGACAAACCTTCTATCAACTTAATGCATAAGAATTAAGGTTTAAAGAGATTATTGTTATAAATGATATCCATAATTCTTTCTGCAGCACAAGAAATGCATATTCATGGAAAATGTAAAAAGCAAGGATCTTCTTCCTAGGGCGCTTATTTATATAGGATGCTGTGAGGTTTATTACATTAAGGCAGAACACGTCATTTTTAACAGCCTGTTGTACAGATGCATGCATAATGCCTGAGATTATAGACAAAGATTAAGGAATGTACTAACACAGTTCCATTATACTGAACATCAGAATATTAGCAACAAAATAAACAGCTACGGAAGAAAGAATGCCAAAGTTATAAAACCCAAAGCGCCAAGAACTCAATTTAGAGATTACTCTTTTAAAAAAGAGATGGCAATAAAAAGCATCATTAGGATTCAACCCCATTAACAGTTGCCATTCATCATTTGTTCTGAAGCTGGGTTGGTCCCAGAGTCCCCCAAAACAGGAGACAGTTTATGGTGAGGCCCTGAATCACATGGGTTGGTGAATAACACCATTCATTCCAAATTTTTCATTTTCATCATAACTACAATTGTGCTGCAGAACTGATAAAATAGATTTTGGTGGGCCTCTCCTGAGGTCTTATGGGAAAAGTCAGCATACATGACAATTAGTAACTTTCAGAATAGGAAAATATTCTGGTTTACCGTGATTTTGTTTGCAGGAAGCATGCCTGTTTTCATGTAGCAGTTAAATAGTCCACAAAAATGTAGTGATTTCACCAGAGTTTTCTTCCTGAGGCTATTTCATAAGGATCCAAGAAGGAATGGAAGGCAAATGGCAAGACAAAAACTTTGTTTTTTTTCTTAAATCACTCGGGGAATTTGTGGATCTTCTTTGTTCTTAGAAAAACCCTCTGAAGAAAAGCTACATTGAATCAAAGAGAAGAACAGGGATTTAAGTTAACTCAGGTACAGTGCATATCACCAGGCTGCATGTATACACATTATGCACTGTCAAGAGATTTTTAAAGACATTATTATTATTAATTATTAATTATTATTATTATTTTGTAGAAGAGAGTAGAAAGTCTGTGCCTTAGAAACTGCTGCTGCTGCAAAAAAAAAATTGTCTTCAGGGAAAATTAATTGAATAAATGCTGTTTCTGGTATCTCCCTGTCCAGTTACTTCCCACTTTGAATATTGACCTTTCCGAAGATTCTCTCTTTAAATGTTACGGGTTTGTAACAATAATTCTTCAGCACAGATGATTTATTGTTGATTTTATAGATCACAGAAAAAAATAATTACAAATAATAATTGTTGTTTTATCTGTTTATTGCATAGTGAATCGTCTACAAAGAGATCTTGACCTTTATTTGGTTTTCATTTTTATTTTGGTAGTATCACCTGAGATGTTGCATAAATAACTTTCAGAGTACAGTTCATCAATAAATTATTTTTCTTTTTACGTTTTCTGTTGTTCATTCGTTCACCTAAGTCAGATGGTATATGAGAAACTCAACATTTTGAAACAGGAGAAGAGTGAAAAGCAAATACCAAATAATGTACCTGTGGGATGGTTTTTCATGCTAAGTTTTATGAAATGTTTTTGATTCACTGTATTTTTCATAAATTCCCAGTAGACATGCAAATGTTTGCAAAACAAACAAACAAATAAATAAAACCACCTGCACATCAGGAAAATAAATTTAGTGCTTTATTCTGTCAACAACTTTCCTAGTATGCAATAAGTTCTGCACAAATTTAATCTACAGTTAAATTTGTTACATATATGTTAACCAGTGATGTTCTACTGGTAAAATAAGGCTACAAAAATGTGTAGTGCTTCTCCATGTAAGATATATTAGTAATAAAACACACAAAGATATTATTAAAATCTTTATGATGCTTGGGGGAAGACAATCTGCTGTAAGAGGAAGCTGAAATAAATATGCTTAGAGAAAAAGTTAGAGAAAACGGACCGTAATTTACTGAGTTCATTGTTCTTTATCAGTTACCATGTATATAACCCTGTTAGCCCTTCAGGAACCTAACCTATTTCTATATAAGTTCCCGTGAATAATCCACATAAAGTCATTAAATAAAACTATTTAGTGTAAAGTTAACAATATATAACTACCTATTTTTTCTTAACACTTTATGCTTTAATGTTTTTTACTTTATTTTAATGTATTTATATTTACGTATTCAGACTAACAACCTCAAAATCTTGAAACTGGATCTCACAGCTAGACCTGATATATAAAACAAGCTTACTACTTAAAGGTATAAATGGGCTGTCTCAAGATGTGCAGTAATTACATGGCAGACCTGGGTTCTGGTTTTGCAGTACTTATCTATTTCTTATTAAAGACAATAGCAACTGATTCACGATCATTCATCCCACCTTATATGCTCAGGGCATTTTAGTACTTTTCTACTATAATAATAAAAGTCTACCTGTATGATTCAAATAGGCAGAAATGTGGTGAGTCTTCTGTTTCATCAACAGGATCCCTCCAGAGCCTCAAAATGCACAGTCCTTGCCTTTGGACATATTTTTAGGAAGAGAGAGGCTAGTCCTTCAGAGAGAAACCCTTTCTATGACTGTTAGAATAACCCTGTCTGTCTCATGATACTTTTAAACACAAACTCAAAACTTTCCCCCTCTCCACACTTGAGCTGTTTTCAATTTTTCTGGTGAGTTTCTGTATAGAAAAAGAACTCTCTTGTGTTTTTATTCTAAAGTCCTATGAGCCTAGCTCTGAAATCTTATATTATTTTTCTTCCTCCAAGATGAAAGCATTACAGAACATAGATATAGTCTCAAGATTTTACTCTTTGTTGTTTAGTGCCTTGTTATCTTTCAATAACAAATTTAGTGTTTTATCTGCTTACCTTAATTTCCACCTCCATACTATTATTTATGTATCATTTTTAATCAGTTGGTTTTCCTTCTCACCAGTACGTTGATGTAGAGTGTTTATTTGAACGTTAGATTATTTAGCTTTCTACTAGGTATGATAGTGACACAACAGTACCTTGCAGCTCTTTTAAACTAATGTTAACATTGTCTGTGAAAGCTCTTAAGAATTTAGTTGACTCCTCTATTATTTTTTTCTGCATAGGGAGAAGTGCAATTTTAATTCATTCTGCTTGACGCAGTGCTCAACAAAGCTTCCCAGACTTTGGAAATACAGATTAATTCTGTTTGTTCCACTCTTTGGTTTTGATTTAGCCATTAGAATAATCTTGTAATCTTTCTAATCTTTTTGCACCTAAGAGAAGGGTAATATTTACTCTAAAAATGAAAACCATAAATCGCAAAAATATTCATCCTCCTTTTCCATATAAAAAAAGTGCCAAAACCACAGAAAAACCCAAAGTCAAGAAAGAAGGGCTAAAAAATGAGAGGTGAGATAGAAAGAACCTTGTAGGTGTGCTGTCTTGCCTCTAAGAAGTCCAAAGCCTACATTGCCCTAAAAAGGTGCTAAACTTTGACCATCACTATAATTTAAACAGATTTTGAGACAGGGCAGGTTATATAAAGATTTAATTTACCTCTGTAAATAAGGAGTAATTCAGTGGTTACAATCGTAGTTCAAAAAAAAATTCTCGAAGATAGACAGATTTGTTAGGTATAGCAATAAAGCATTATGATGTCAAAGTGAACATTAAGATGTCAAAGTGAACCTTACAGAAAGCAGGCTGTATGACAAGGAATCGATGAGAGAAATTCACCAGTGCTTAGTAAGAGCTAAGTAGCAGTATTCAACTTTCAACTGCCAAATGGCCCGTCAGGTCACCTTGAGCGAGGCACCTTCCTGGTCTGAGCTTTATAAACTGCCTCTTAATGGTACTCAAATATCCTAAACTTGTGACAAAAATGACTTCTTCAAAAGAAATCAACATCCCTTTGGGAAACTCAAGAGAAGACACCAGAGTTCTTAAAGTTGCTGAAATACAACAATCCTCATTCAGTGTCTAAATTGCTCAACTGTTTTAAAAAGGTGTTGCACTTGTATATGTAAACTGAATATTTCTGAATATCAGGCATTCTTTATCTATTTAGTCAACTTGAAAACTAACAATTTAATAAAATAAAACAGATGGGTTTTGAACAGGTGGGTTTTGAACAGTTACCTATTCAGCACACATTTATCCTGCAAAATTTCTTCCAAGTGGCAACTGATAAGAAAAAGGACTAGGCTAAATTTCTAGATTTCCTTAGAATAACCACTACAGTGTTACTGTCCCAGTCTTCCACTCTGAAATCTGGAATGCTTATTTTTACTGGAGAATAGTCAAAGACCCACTGTCTTTTCTCATTCATGAACAATACACAGGTTTAAAAAAACTATACTGCATTAGTGCGAATAAGTATAGAGCACAAACAAAGCAATTTGAGAAGCCAGAACAACTGATAATATACAAAACTCTATAGATCATGATGAGCTCAATAAGCTTTATCTCGTCTCCTACTGCTGTAGTGCTTATTGAGATAACTGGATCCACCAGTCTCCAGCTTCATTATACCCCAACCAACATTTGTTACAATTGGAGACAACTGATAGAACTCATAATTTTGATGAGATCTGTTCTGACCTCAACGTAATTGAATATTGCCAATAGTGACCAATAAGATGGAAAAGTGAGTATAGGTATTGGAATCTAAGACAAAGGCAAGGCTACATTTCAAAATTATCTTGACAAGCAGGACAAAGGGCCTGGAAAACTTATGGTGAAATTAGTCAAGAATATATTGCAGTTAGGCAATATGGAATGGGAAGATCTGACTAGGAAGCAGAAAGCAACAGAATCTGAGAGCTGCTGTACTTCAAGCTCTACACTTAAATCAGTGGCAGAATACTGTTGCAAGCAAAGAAAAAAAAATGCCACACTGGGATAGTTAAAGTGGTTTGTCACTTGCAAGTCACATAAAAGCAACTCTACACTCTTCCCAGACACTGAAGCCTCAGCTGGCACTCTGGAAGTCTCTTTCTCCTCAGGAAAGAGCTATTTCTATTTACCTTATTGGCTACTTTGCATTTGCCTCTCCATTTGAAAACATTTTGAGTATGCAAAAATTGATGTTTCTAGGTACAGTTTTAGCCTACTTTCAGCTACTCCAGTCTGAAGTTTTCTGAGGCATCTCTTAAACAAACACACTCATGTACAGATTAGATAGTAACATTGCACAGCAAATAATTTGAATAGAATTTAATTAGAAGAGAGGACAGAATGTAAAGTAAGGGGCAGAAGGTATTGGCCGGACAAGCATACTGAACAGCTATGGGCTAACACTCAGCTGACCCCTTGTATATCTATTCTCTCTGGACTCTGAAGTTTGTTTGTCCCTTTCCTTGTCTTTGTCCTTTTGCTAAATATCCCGTAATAAGTTTTGCATAACTCTACCAGCCCTCTCAAATACCCTATAGCAAATAGATGCTCTCCTATGAAACTCATTAACATCCAGTTACCTCTGCCTTATCAGCTGCAAAGTTCATGTGGAATCTCATCAAGCCTATGCACAAGCATGTTTCTCAGTAACCCAGAAATCAGCAACACAAAATATTTCATCTTTTTATCATCTTATCATTAGGGTTTAATTTGTTACTTGTCTTGCATGTTTTCCTTGTTGTTTTTTGTGTGTATGTGTGTTTGTTTGGGGTTTTTTTGTTGTTGTTTCTTTTTTTTAACGCTGAATAGCCACTAAGCAGAAACCCTTACAAATCTGATATCCTAAAATTATCACAGCTGTTTCCATATACCCAGTAAGCATGTGATTCAGATTTTATTGGTGCAGATTCTCCTTGATTAGATGGGACTTCGACTCATTTCTCTAATAACTCTTTGGCAAGTTCACATTTAGTTATGATCATTGAAGGTGACAAAGATTTGACCAAAGTTGAGCCATACTGATCCACTTGGACTTTCTTTGAGCAGGGAGGTGAATACATTACTTTCTGAGCAAATTTTGTTGTGGTTCCTTCCTTCCTTCCTTCCTTCCTTCCTTCCTTCCTTCCTTCCTTCCTTCCTTCCTTCCTTCCTTCCTTCCTTCCTTCCTTCCTTCCTTCCTTCCTTCCTTCCTTCCTTCCTTCCTTCCTTCCTTCCTTCCTTCCTTCCTTCCTTCCTTCCTTCCTTCCTTCCTTCCTTCCTTCCTTCCTTCCCTCCCTCCTTTCTTTTTCAAATGGAACAAATAATATCTAAAAATGTCTCTGCAGCAGTATATATCGGATTCAATGTCGTTTTCAATCTATTTGTATCCCAACCCCACAAACACACTCTGCATTCCTTTAAGTTTTCAGTCTGTCTGAAGTACTCTGGAGACGAATTTTTCATGACTGTCTGGAAATGTGTATTCATGTGTAGGCACAGACGGCTGTTATCAGCCTCATGGAGGATGCAGTATTGTCTTCTTGCATCATATCCCAGTCTGCCTATGTGCAGCACTTGCTGACATAGCCACGCTCTTTCTAATCCCAGAGCTAATATATCTTCTTTATATAAAAGTGTATTAGGTGGATATATTAGATAATTAATTCACTGCTGCTTTGAAAGTAGGACTCAGCATTTATTAGGTGAGATAGTCTCATTAAAGACTATAAAATTTTGGGGGGTTACATAAATATGTGCGTATATATACATATGTATATGACATAGTGCAAGTGAAGATGATTGTATATGTAAGTAGTAGTTAGAAAGGTCTCTTGCTAGTTAGTGCATGAAAGATACCTTTCCCAATAACAAGCATACCCACAAACACCCTGCTTTGGAGACTAAGGCTTTAGCAGTATGTATTTCACAATCAAAACAACGGTCTCTAACGTATTTAATATGTAAGTACACATGTAGTTATGACTGTTTACTCAGTACTAACTCATCTGCCTTCACCTCAAGGTGCACTATTCTGTAGAGCTATGTTAACAGCCTGAATAATGAATGAATGATAAATATGCACAAATATTTTCACCTAATAATCATGCTGGAAAGTAGTATTGCAGAAAAAGATGCTGGAATTCTGGTGGGCAACAAGGTGGCCATGAATCAGCAATGTACCTTTACTGCTAAGTAGGCCAACAGTATCCTGGGATTAGGCAGAGTGCTGCTTGCAGTTCAAGGGAAATGATCCTTTCCCTCTACTCAGCACTAGTGAGATGTATATTGAGTACTATGTCCAATTCTGGGATCTCCAGTACAAGAGATTAAACCGTCAGATTATTACCCGCTTCTGGTGGTCCAGGCTGACAGTGATGAGTTAGCTAAAAGAGGGTCAAGGGTAGTTAAAAAGGAATTCCAGGAGCTGGGACAGTCAATAGATAGGGCAGGAGCACAGGTGGTGTTCTGCTCAGTTCCTCCGGTGGCAGAGATGTATACTGAAAGGAACAAGAGAATATATGCGCTTAATAAATGGCTTAGGGGCTGGTGCCGGCAGAGGAATTTTGGGTTCTTTGATCATGGGGAAACCTTTATGGCACCTGGCCTGCTTGACCCAGATGGGTCTCGTCTAACTCCAAAGGGTAAGAGGATTCTAGCTCAAGAGTTGGCAGGACTTGTTGAGAGGGCTTTAAACTAGGCATGAAGGGGGAGAGGGGAGTTACTAGGCTCACCAGAGATGTTGCTGAGGAGGATGAGCCATCTCAAAGGGTGTCGTCAGTAACCTAACTGAAGTGCATGTACACAAACGCACGTAGTATGGGGAACAAGCAGGAGGAGCTGGAAGTCCTGGTTCAGAGGGAGAGTTACGACATGGTTGCTATCACGGAAACGTGGTGGAATGACTCTCATAACTGGAGTGCTACCATGGAAGGCTACAGGTTCTTCAGGAGAGACAGGCGTGAGAGGAGGGGTGAAGGGGTAGCCCTCTATACTAGGGAAACCCTGGATGCTGTCAAAGTCGAGATTGGTAATGACCAGATTGAGTGCCTATGGGTAAGGGTCAGAGGGGCAGTCACGTCGGACCTCCTGGTTGGAGTATGTTACAGACCGCCCGACCAGGAGGAGGAGATGGATCTTCTATTGTTTAAACAGCTGGAGGCTACCTCTAGATCAGCTGCCCTTGTTCTTTTAGGTGACTTTAATCTTCCGGATATCTGCTGGGAACTTAACACTGCAGAGAGGAGGCAGTCCAGGAGGTTCTCAGAGTGCATTAAGGACTGCTTTCTGTCATGGTTGGTGAGTGAGCCCACCAGGGTTGAGGCTCTCCTTGACCTGCTGATTACAAACAAAGAAGGGCTGGTGGGTGATGTTGTTGTCAGAGGCTGTTTTGGGTGTAGTGATCATGAGATAATTGAGTTTTCTGTAAACAATGCAACAAGAAAAGGCAGGAACAGGACAGCGATCCTGGACTTTCAGTGGGCAGATTTTGGATTATTTAAGGAACTTGTCGGGAAAGTACCCTGGGAAATAGTTCTTAGTGGCAAGGGGGTCCAGGAAGGCTGGATGCACTTCAAGAATGAAATCTTGAAGGCACAGGAGCAGGCTGTCCCCATGTGTTGTAAGAAGAGTTGTCGGCCGGCCTGGATGAGTAGGGAGCTTCTGAAGGAACTAAGTAAGAAAAAGAGGATGTATCGTCGTTGGAAAGAAGGGGACGTAAGCCAGGTCATGTTCAAAGATGTTGTTAAGTCATGTAGGAAAAAAATCAGGGAAGCAAAAGCCCAACTGGAGCTCAAACTGGCCACTTCTGTTAAGGATAATAAGAAGAGTTTTTATAAATATATCATTGGTAGGAAGAAGGGTGGCAGCAGCCTCCACTCTTTCTTGGGTGTGGGGGGAAATATAGTAACCAAAGATGCAGAGAGCTTAATGCCTTCTTTGCCGCAGTTTTCAACAGTAAGGATGTCAGCTCACTTGTCAGTTGGCCCTCTGAAGTGGTTGATGGGGGCAGAGTGAAATATGGCCCTCCTGCAATCCGTGAGGAAGAAGTTAGAGATCTGATGAGCCACTCATAAGTCTATGGGGCCAGATGGGATCCATCCTAGGGTGATGAGAGAGCTGGCAGATGAGCTTGCTAAGCCGCTTTTCATCATCTTTCAACAGTCCTGGCTCACCGGAGAGGTCCTGGAAGACTGGAATTTGGCCAATGTAACGCCCATCCACAAGAAGGGCTGTAAGGATGATCCAGGTAATTATAGACCTGTTAACCTGACCTCGGTCCCAGGTAAAATCATGGAGCGGATAATACTGGGTGCAATCATGCAGCACCTACAGAACGGCCAAGAGATCAGGCCCAGCCAGCATGGGTTTAGGAGGGGTAGGTCCTGCCTGACCAACCTGATCTCCTTTTATGACCATGTGACTCGCCTGGTGGATGAGAGGAAGGCTGTGGATGTGGATGTGGTATACCTGGACTTCAGCAAGGCCTTTGACACTGTCTCCCACAGTAGACTCCTAGGGAAGCTGTCAGCCCGTGGCTTAGATGGGAGCACTCTGTGCTGGGTTAGGAATTGGCTCGATGACTGAGCCCAAAGAGTGATGGTGAATGGTGTCTCATCCAGTTGGCGGCCGGTCACCAGTGGTGTCCCCCAAGGATCGGTATTGGGTCCCGTCCTGTTTAATATCTTTATTGATGATCTGGATGAGGGGATTGAGTCCATCATCAGCAAGCTTGCAGATGATACCAAGCTGGGAGGAAGGGTTGATCTGCTAGAGGGCAGGGTGGCCCTACAGAGGGACCTGGACAGGTTGGAGAGATGGGCTGATTCTAATGGGATGATGTTTAATAAGTCCAAATGTCGGGTACTTCATTTTGGACACAACAATCCCATGCAGAGCTGCAGACTGGGGACAGAGTGGCTGGAGAGTAGTCAGGCAGAAAGGGACCTGGGAGTGCTGGTTGACAGGAAGCTCAATATGAGCCAGCAGTGTGCCCAGGTGGCCAAGAAGGCCAATGGCATTCTGGCCTGCATCAGGAATAGTGTGGCGAGCAGGACCAGAGAAGTTATCGTCCCCCTGTACTCGGCAGTGGTCAGGCCTCATCTTGAATACTGTGTACAGTTCTGGACCCCCCAGTTTGGGAGAGAATGTGTTCAGAGGAGGGCAACGAAGATGGTGAAGGGGCTGGAGCACAAGCTCTATGAGGAGCGACTGAGGGAGTTAGGGCTGTTTAGTCTAAAGAAGAGGAGGCTCAGGGGAGAGCTCATTGCTCTCTACAACTATCTAAAAGGAGGTTGTAGTCGGGCAGGGGTTGGTCTCTTCTCTTGGGTGACCAGTGACAGAACTAGAGGGCATGGACTCAAGCTCCGTCAGGGAAAGTTTAGGCTTGATGTTAGGAAAAAGTTCTTCACTGAAAGGGTGGTTGGCCATTGGAATGCGCTGCCCAGGGAGATGGTGGAGTCACCGACCCTGGAAGTGTTTAAGGGGAGACTGGATGAGGCACTGAGTGCCATGGTTTAGATGATGGGTTGATGTTAGTGTTGGTGTTGGTGTTAGTGTTGGGTTATAGGTTGGACTTGATGATCTCAGAGGTCCTTTCCAACCTTATGATACTGTGATACTGTGTGAAAGAGTGACATGAACATACTGGAGTGAGTCCAGCGAAGGGCCATGAAAATGACTAAGAGATTGAAGCAACTGATGCATGAGCAGAGGCTAACAGAGCCACGATTGATCAGCCAGGAGTAGAGAAGGGGAGATCTTATCAATGTGTATAAATAAGTGAAAGGAAACTTAAAAAGATGGAGCTGGACTCTCAGTGGTATCGAGTGACAGTACAGTTAATTTGAAAAAACTCACAGGATAAATTCATTCTTTCATAATAAAAAAATTAAACCGGATATCTATATTCAGTCTTAGATGTGGTCCCTAGCACTAATCACAGCCAACAGCAAACATAAAAAACCACCAGGCTTTCTCTACTGTATTGACATTTATTTCATTTTAAGGACTAGGGAAAGTGGAAAAAACCCAGTTAGACGTTCAGCTCCAGAAACTGCTGTTTTCCTCTGCCTTGCAAGCCAGAGACTCTTTTTTTTTTCATTTTGTCAGGCAAGACGCTGCAGCAACAAGGTTGATGTCTGCTGTACATATTTCTTAAATTTGTAGGAAAAAGTAAATAACCTGTTGGACTCACAATTTTTGGTCATTTATGTGAAATTCTCTTCCCTTTCCCACATCATATTAAAGATGTGGGCAGATGAAAGATTTTATTCGTCTTCATTTCCAGCTTTTCCTCACAAGGCTTTTCCTTCATAAATCTTCCCTTTACCCACTGGAACAAAAGATAAATTACTATAATTAAGCTGCTCCTCTGCAGATTTTTCTCTCTTTTTAAATATATAACACGACTTCTATTCACTGAAAGGATTTTCTTCAGTGGTAAAACACAATTTTTTGGATAAAAAAATATTCACAGAGGCAATAGTGTAATTTTCCATCAGGAAAAAACACAGGGCACAGGACACATCCTTAAACACTGCTAGTTTTACTTTCTCTGTAATAGTCCTTTCTTTGGCAGAAAGATATAGGTGAATTGTATTTCCTCTTTTCAGAACAGCAACAGTGTGTTAAAGCTCAATGGTTAAGACTTCCACTCTGAAAACAGAAGTTCTGGTTCAACTCTGGTGAAATCTCGCCTCTCGTTTCTCAAAACAATGCTCTCACCTGTAAACTACAGCATGAGGAGCAGAAGAGATGAGCAAAAGTGATATCTTATGTGTCTCTGTTAGAGGGTCAGAGACATGGGACAAACAAGAATAATTCCTACAACTTAGTGAGCAAAACATTCAGCAGGGAAATGGCAGATCACTCCTCTAGCTTTGGCTCCCTACATTACTGCTGGGGTGAATTTCTTTGTTTATTTTTTTATTATTTATTGGCAGAGCTGTCCCATGACAAATCTAATGTCTTATTCTTTGAACAGTCCTGCAGAGGTCAGGATGTCAATGCATTGTACAGTGCCATTACATTCATATTTCAGGCTCAAGGACCATGTGAGGAAACTGTTTCTAAAGATAAGATGTTAGAAGTTCATCTTTTATGTTTTTTTGACTGATAATTCAAAGTCTACAAGGTCATTTCTTCTATTCAGTTTCTTTTGTTTCATTAAACTCTGCTTTCACAGAAAGTTGTTTTAAACCTAGGTGGGTTGGTTTGTTGTCTGCTTGTTAAGCTATAGAATTGTTCATTTAAATGCATTTTGTAATTGGTATATATTTACCATCCAGATTGTGACAGAATTATTGAGGTTGAAGGCGACTTGAAGAGTCCTCTAGTCTAGCCTACTTACTCAAGCAGGTTCATCTACAGCAGGTCACCCAGATCTGTGTCCAGTGGGGTTTGAATATCTCCAAGGATGGAAACTCCACAACCTCTCAGGGCAGCTTGTCCCAGTGCTCAGTGAGCCCCACAGGAAAAAAAACTCATTTTCTTATGATTGGATGAAATGTCAGGTTTCTTCATTTGTGTCAAATGTGTCTTGTCCTGTCAGTTAATAACACTGAGAAGAGACTTGCTCATGTATCTTCTTTCCCTCTTATTAGGTATTTCTTTAGCCCATTCTTCTGAAGGCTAAATAATCCCAGCTCTCTCCACCTTTCCTCAAGGACAGATGGTCCCACACCTTCGTGATATTTATGGTACTGCATTGGACTCACTACAACAAGTCAATACCTTTCTTGTATTGGAGAGCCAAGAACTGGACGCAGCACTCTAAATGTTTCTCACTAGTGCTGAGCAGAGGGGAAGTATCACCTTCCACAGCCTGCTGCCAGCACTCATCCTAATTCAGAGCAGAATGCTTTGGCTAGTTTTGCCATGAGGGTGTATAATTGTATCATTTCTATCAGGACCCAAACATCTTTCGCTGCAGAGCTACTTTTCTCATAGTCACAGCCCAGCATGTACTGGTGTATAGGGTTATTCCTCCCCAGAGGCAAAACTTAGCACTTTCCCTGTTGGACTCCGTAATGTGTTTCTAGACTCATTTATCCAGCCTGTCCAGGACCCTCTAAATAACAGCACAACCATCTAGCATATTAGCCACTTCTTCCAGTTGTGTCTTATCTGCAAACTTGCTGAGCATGCACTCTGTCCTGGCATTAATGAAGATGTTTAACAGTATTGGCCCAGTACTGACCTCTGCAGTACATGACTTGTTGCTGGCCTCCAACTGTACTTTCTGCCACTAATCAAAACCTCTAGGCTTCTGCTGTTCATCCAGTTTTCAGGCTACCTCCCTGCCTCCGTATCTAAACTAAACTTTGCCATCTTATCTATGACGAAGTTATGGGAGGCAGCCAAAAGCCTTACTAAAGCCAATGCAAACAATATCCATTGCTCTCCCCTGCTCCAGCAAGTTATTTATCTCATTGCAGAGGGCTATCAGTTTTGTTACATATGATTTCCTATTTGTAAATGCATGCCAGGTACTCCCAATCACCTTCCTGTCCTTTTTGTCTTCAGAAATTATTTTCAGGTGTTTTTTTCCAGCACCTTCCTAGGGACTGAGGTGAGGCTGACCAACATGTACTTGCTCAGATCCTCTTGCTCCTCCTTCTTGAAAATAAGAGCAGCAATCATTTTCTTATATACTATATTTTATATGCTTTTTTCTATACTACAATTCAGACGTAGATATCCAGACAGAAAACAGCATTATGAAAATGTCTGTTTATATGAACTCCTGAACTTTCTTATTTGCCTAAGGAGCCAGACTTTGTTACTTAATATCAGTGATCACGTCTATACTACTACTTTGCTGGTGCTAGGTAGTGTACACAGGCATTGAAACATCCATGTTTCATTGTTAATTTTTCAGTACTCTCTAGGTCACTTTCTACTCTCCCAGAGATTGCACAGGCAGAATTCAAGAGGAAAAGAAAAGATCATGACCATTCCCATTACTTATTTACATATAGTTCAGCCCACCTTGAGGGTAAGAGAATTTAATAACAGAATCAGACCATGCCAGTTTACTTTTAATTTCAGAGAATGGTCTATTCATGTTTAGTTTACTAATGGATGTAGCCAATATTTTTTTCTCTTTAAATAACGTGGGTTTTTTTAAAATAAAATCCTGAAGTTGATTGTGAAAAAATAAAAACAGTGTTTCACCTGTATTATGTTCTTTTCAACACATAGACAGGTTACAGGACTGTCTAAAGTTTGGCATAACCTAACGGCCTTGGATATCGCATGAACATCAGAGATTTGGCAAGCAGTCTAAACACTGACAATACCAGAAACCACAAATGACTGGTGTTTTTCAGGTATGCTTCACATGTAATATTTTTTCCTTCAATGAAACAAAGTTAACAATATACCCGATCAAAGTACAGGTAAGTTTAAAACAAAATAATCACTGTGACTTTTTTAATGATCTTCTATATGCCTGGAGTGTTTTTGCAGAAAAGACTTAATACCAAGTATAACTTTGAACAGTATGGAGATCAGCTAACAACTTAGGGATAGTTTATATACAGCAAAAAAAGAAATATATAGCCTGTGGTGCTTATTAATATGTAAACTGTTCAGGAAGGGAACGTGAAGTGTCTATGTTTTGAAACCTGGAAAACACCCAACAAAGGTGCTGCACATCAAATAGCAGAACTGCACATCAAAAAGCAGAAATTCACCTTACTCCTGATTTTTTTCTGATGCCTCAATGGTTAAAAATGATTCCTAACCTCTTGGAAAAGCTGAGAATGCAATGCTTTCAGCTAAGAATTTCTGCAGTCCATTAGGAAATTACTGGTTTTGTAAGCTTGTTCCTTTCCAAAATACTCTTGATTGTGTCAGAGAAGTTACAACATGCTTTAGCACTTCCTTGAACCCACGTTGCACACTGTTTCTGATAGTGCAGCCACTGGAGAATATTCCACAGGGTTGCAAAGCAGTGAAACTTCAGGTTTCTGTAAGAGCTGGAAAGCATTCAATACTTTTATTTCCCAAATACAAGCTATGCTCTTGCATGGATCACAAGGAAACTTGTATAATGGATTGAGATGAAGAACAGCCCTGTCACATATTAAGATTTGAGTTTGTTCTATTCCCCCTTTCATTTTTTAGATATATATCAAAGAATACTTAAATTACTGCTGGAGCCAAAAAAAAACCCCAACATTAAATGTGCAAACAATTTATCAGTATGGACAATTCACTTCAGAATTTGAGAAACCATTAGTTTAAAAACAAAGTCTATGTTGTAAAAACGGAATCTGCTATTAAAACAAATTAGAACATGGTCTGAGAGAATTCTAGAGACATATCAGTCCATTCCTTCTTCCCAGAACATGGAAATCATGTAACAGTGCTTGAGTAACCGCTCCTCTTCAGGCATATGTTTTCCCACTAAGGTACAGGGAAATCTGTTTTCCAATGAGAAAGAAATTGGCATCTGTTGAATTCTTCTGAGTACATAAATAGACGGCATAAGAATCTGTTGACCACGAAGTGTAAGTCCAAGCTCATAGTTAAGCTTACCATCCAAAGTGTTTTGCAAGAATGGTACAGCCTTATCTGAGGAACATGTAGTTTATTCGAGGAGACAAGGAACAGTTCCCAAAATAAATATTCTAAGGCGTCCTCTATTAAATTGAACTAGACACACTGACATGGTCTCAAATTTCATTTAGATGAGAAGATTGTTTTCCTTTCCTATTAAAATAGTGAAATCAAAAGTAGGATTTTTTTCTTAATGTTGTATACCAATAATGGCTTTTTGATGATCCTTGTCATCCTGCAGTGAAGTGTAAACAAAGCAAATTTATCTGTAGAATGAAGATCATCTAAACAAAAAGCAGAATAATGTTCTCTTCCTTCATGTCGTCAGAAGTTGTATTGTTGCACGGAACAGGAGTGCAGTGACATCTTACAGTATATTAAATATATACATATAAATATGGCTGAAAAGTTCACATAAATTAACATTTTTCATGGTATAATGCATAAACTATTTTAGGAAACTCATATTATTGAGGGAAGAGCCAAGAGTTATTTTTCTGCAAAAGCATTTTGCATGTTTAAACATAAAATATTTTAATAATGCAGGAATAATGAATATTCTCTCTTCTGTCCTGTGAACCTTGTGATACCTCATGGTGAATCCAATGTTCCAATGAAAGTGAACAGATGACTTTCAGATAATGAAACAATGTTTAATACTGTAATCTATGAACAGTGGGAGTAGAAATCTATACAAATGTGAAACATGATGAAGGAAATAAATAAGGAGAAAGCTGCATGTATGTATCTGGTGAAAAAAATAAAATAATTCAACTATTCTAATCTGCATATTTACAAATTTCACACCTCCTTCTAGATAATGTTTTTAATTCCTTTATACATATACGTGCTAGACTCTTCCTGAGCAAGGTTTCTATCTTTCAAACAACAGGCTATCCAAACTGCAGAGAGTTCTATACTTGTCATTTGAAAGACATTTACAAGAATGAAATATATGTTAAGGCAAATGTTCTTTCTTCTTGTAAGTCCTTTTTCTATGTGTTGATGCAAAATACTTTTTCTTTCTGTTTCTTCAAAACTACTTTTTGGTTGCTGGGACTCTGTATCCTTTACCTTCTTATAAAAATGTATTTCCGTGGTATTGAAAATGAAAAGACTTTCACTGCTTTCATCACATCAGGTGTTGAGAGAGTATTAGTTCAATTTGTAGGGAGAGTGGCTGCTCCTGAGTGGGAACTAACAGTGAATCTGCCAACTACAGGTCTTTTTTATATGACTGGATCTGCTCTTCCATTTGCAGGAGTATGTATCCGTTGGCTATATTTTATGGGATAAAAAGGCATTCCATTTAAAAATTACTCAGTGTGAATAAAAGAGGAAGAAAAATTTGCAAAAATTATTACCACCTGATACTTTGATCAATCTAAATATATGGATGACTTCCAGCTTGTTTTTGTTAGCCTTGGAAGAGCAATGCAATACTGACAGTAGTAAAACTGAGACTTTTCAATTGACACCTGTAAGGATGAGTCTGATGTAATATCAGACAACTAGAACAATCAGGAATATTGTGGAATCAGTACAGTAAGGAAACCTCACTGATAATAAGAAATATCAGTGTGTTGAATTGTCCCTGTGTGTCACTAAGGACTATTCCTGTGCATACTGTTCAGGACAGCCTGCAGCAAAATTGTTCCAACTCAAAAATGTAATCAGCCATTATTTCTAAGAAATTCAAGAGCATTATCTAGACTTAATCATTAATTCATTACATATTAGTAATGGCCATAGAAAATTTTTCAAGTCTGATATTGCAAGAACTATGTATTGCAAGAACAAGTAACTAGCTTTCTCAAAATAAGGAATGTTTTAAATCTTTCTTCCTCTATGTTAATAATTTGTCTTTATGTACTTCTTGTCATACTTTACTTTTCCCATATTTAAAATATTTTATTAATCTTTGTGCCACCATCATGTAATTTTTTTAATTTGGATAGAGGATATTTCCTTTCTAGTGAGCCTATCTTCTGAAAAAGGCACACTACAGAATTTATAACATATTGGTTGGGTTAGAGTTGCCTGAAAATATTGGAAAGGGAGTTGTTTTATCTCTCTGCCATTGTAACTCACATTGTATTATTTGTTCTCCAACAATTAAATAGTTCAAAAGAATAAATGGATTATTTCCACATGTAGATGTTTAGTTTGCATTTGATTTATATAGCTTTACAGCTTCAAAAATGGTGCACCAATATGTGCAATATTGTCCATTAGTTTTGCCTTGGCTATATGAGATTAACCTTCCAGATTTCTAATACAGGTTAATTCCTGTTCATTTGAGTAACATGCTCACTACTGATGATCTGGTTTTATCTAGTTATTTTGCTGAGGAATATTTTGTAAGTTTTACTATAGAATTACAAAAAAAAAAAAGGATCCATTTCAAAACAGACATGAATGGGGAATGAAGGATAATTTCTTTGAATCTCAACTATACAAGGAGAAATATAAACCAGTTGTAGCGGAAGGATTCAGTTTGAGATATTTAGATATTGGTATGGATGAAACTTGGTAAATAAAAGTATAAATCATCATTCTAGCCACAACACGTCACTCATTTTTTTCATATCTATGGTCATCCAAGAAGACTTACAGAATTTCACTTGACCTCTGCATGCTCATCCAGAACGGTAAGAATACCCTGTAGTTATTGTGTCGTGTTGTCATATTTGTCAGCTTTGCATAGATATCTGATTCTCTATGGCATTTCAGCTAACATTAGATGCCTAAGTTTAGGTAAGTGAGTAGAGCTTTACAGATTGATCAAGACAAGCAGTTGACCCTAGAACATGGGTCAGCATTCAGCCACTAGGAATGGTGCTTAATTGCCTACATGCAAATGTTTGCACACTAAAGTATCTAGGATACCTGTATAGGCCTGGTAGATATGACAGAGGACTTAAAGCAGGCACAGGCTCTCATGGCAACTGGAGGCCTGTAATTTACTATCATAAATGTCACTTTAGCTAGGCAAAACTTATGCATAATGTCGGATTGCACTGAATTCCCTTGTAGAGGTATAATTCTCTCTTAAGTAACTACAGTAGACTCTTAACTCTCTCCTTTGAGCATGATTAGAAGGATCAAGTTGCATATGATGAATTACAGATTATGGAGTGTACCTGTTTTCAATTTGTTTTTCTTCACACAAATTTTTTGTGCTATTTGACTCCTCATGCCAAACATCTCTAAGACACATAAACAGAGGTGATAGATATGACAAAAGAAACAGAGGGAAAACTGTGCCCTCTTTGGGAAAACAGAATAATCTAGGATGTCTTAAATGGCACTAAATAACTTTGTATGGGTGAGTGAATGGATTCTTCTGTATCTCCAATACCAGAAAAGAAATTTCATTAGAGTATAACTTTTTACACAGAGAAGAAAATAAAACTTAAAAATCAAGGAATGTGGAACAAGTACATAATTTAAAGCATGATTAAGGAAGTGTATTGCACAAATTAGGCATTATGAATAAGGCAAAAGGTATAGCATTAGAATAACTATTAAAGTCAGAAAGAGTGCTTTGTAATATCCTATACTAATAACAATGTACGTTTAAATCAAAATTTCACGTGGCTTGATTTTCATTCAAATTGATCAATCAAGTGGCAATTCTGAAAAGTTCTGGGCACCTTTCTGAAAATACATATTAGCTGTAACTGTTGAGAAAAAAAGACTCATTGTTTAAAATTAAATCTTGTTTTTTCAGAATTTCATTATTTTTTTTATGAAAGCACACATAGAGCATGTCCCTTACCAAAATGCATAGATTTTATTATAAATTGTATATATATACATTCTCTTCCCTGAGATTCCTGATCAAAAAACTGCTTTGAAATCTACAAGTTCTCATATAATTAGCTGAAATATAGGTCAGATTCTGTTCTGCAAAACAGTTAGAGTAGTCTCAGTTATACCTTCCATTTTGAAACCTGCCTACATGCCCAAAGAACCTTCTGTGTTTACTCTTCATAAGAATCTTGGCTGGCATTTGTAAGACTAAGAATGTGATGTATTTCTGAGCACACTCTTAAGGAGTCATCACATGTGTGTTCTCAGGATTTTTCCTTGCATGTCTCTCCTCCTGCAGTCTTCACATTGCAGTGATGACGAAAAGCTAAGAGTTAAGGAGTAATCACAATTTGAAGAAAAACTGCCCATATCATTCCCCAGTAAGTAGAGGAATCAAGTCCCCATGACTGTTATTAGCTGTAAGTAGAACTTCCAGAAACAGTCTTTACTTTTAAATAAAAAAAAAAAAATCTAGTGAATGAGTGGGCAAAGTTTTATAAAGACACTTGAACTTACTATGAGGAGTAAAACCCTAAGCTGGATCAAAACACTGTAAAGTGGATAGTGCTCCCTATCTCTCCAGACAACAAATGAGCATCAGTTTACTACTTCCAAATGCTGGGACACTAAAGTGATGGTGCTATCTGAAGGAGAAGTATAACCAGCTATTGTTTCTATAGCCAGTATTTATGTTTGGAAGGGTCCCATCATTAAACTAAATGACAAAATATGCATGATGAAGGCATTAGGCACTAAGAAGATAAAAAAGTAGAACAGAAAAAAAAAGGGATTTATATGTTTTCAATAAAAAATGAATACTTTAGCAGAATATCCAGCAAATGCAACATCGTAATTAGCAACTGTAATATTGATGTTATCCTTGAGATTCGCAATAGCTTTGGCATGTTTAATTTGGCTTTCATTTACTTCTTTGCTTTCCTGATGCACTTCTGAGAGTATCTGTATTTGCTCTTATTCCTACTTTAAAGCTCATCAGATATCCCTCAACAACCTCTGTGTCTGTTTTTAGTTATAATTAGATACTAAAGATAGTATAATCTTATATTCTTTAAAATCCTAGGAGCAAAGGCATTCACTTAAAGAGTAGTTGTGGGTTTGGACCCTCATTGCTTTCCTGTTACAATATGGATACTTTTCCACTATCAAACATGGAGTTTTAGTACTGCAATCACAACATAGTGGAACAGGAAATTGGTCTGCCTTATTTCAGAGAAATATAAACAATATTTCCTTTATACCATGAGGTTTTTCTGCTACACATTAATGTATTCTGTCATGATCACCACATTTAGAATAAAAACCAAATATCCTTTTGTTAAGATTTCATATTATTACGTATTGAAGCAAAAATAAATATACGTTTTTTTCAAATGATCTATTGTTCTCCTGCAAGAATATTCTCAAGGAACAGTACGAATTGGTACCGACAGTTACAATGACTAATCTGAAAAATGGGTCTTTTTTAATTTTTTATCATTTAGGCCTAAACAAGTCATAATGACAGTAAACAACATATGTATTATATAACACAGTGTCTACATTAAGGAAAGTGTTATTTTTATTAAAACTTGAGTATGTTCACATTCTTTTCTTTTTGAAATTACTGCAAGCTGCACTTATAGGGAAAAGTACATCCAATTTAATCATTTTCTTGGACTGAATAGACATAATGGGACAGAATAAGTTTGATGGAAAAGGCTTTCATGTGTTACCATATTTCAGTTAACTGCTGCTTCTGCAAAAGAGAAGGCTGAGAAGGACCTTATCAATGTTTACAAATATCTAAGCGGCAGGTGTCAAGAGGATGGGGCCAGACTCTTTTCAGTGGTGGCCAATAACAAGACAAGTGTCAACAGGCACAAACAGGAATACAGAAAGAACCACCTCAACACTTCTTTACTTTGAGTGTGACAAAGCACTGGAAGAGGGTGCCTAGAGAGGTTCTGAAGTTGCTTTCTTTGGAGATATTCAAAACCCACCTGGACACATTGCTGTACAAACTGCTGTAGGTGACCCTGCGCTAGTTGGGGAGCTTGACTTGATGATCTTCCAATCCCTACCATTCTCTGATTTTGTGATTCTGTAACTACAAATCCCTCTCATAAGCCTCACAGCTTATGACTGCATCAGAAAGTGAAAAGGAAGGTCAGAAGCCGTCTTCCTACTTCCATGTCCCTGGAAGTGATCTGAGGAGCAGCTCACACAGTGGTAAGCAAGAACTGAAGCCAGGCTGCATCTTTCTCCACTTGGGTTCACTCCATCCAGACCAAATGTACATAAGCCTATCTGAAAATATTAAACTTACTGTAGATTTCCCTCTCAGCAGTGACCCAGAGTTTGACCTACACTCACATCTATAAAGGACTTTGTTCTGTAAAAAACGCGGATGTCTTACACAGTATTTTTTTATTTATTTTTTTTTTGTTAAAAGTAGAGACTGTATTAGCTTCTGGTTAAAGGACAAGCTCAAACATAAAAAAACCCCCAATCTCAAACATAAAAGAGAAGGCAACAAGCCTGAGTTCTGCCTCTGTAACCTCAGATAATTTAATTTCCCTCTCAGTTCCTGAAAAATGAAACAGGAATGATAATCAATAGCATTTCATGATCTTATAGAGATATTGTGTGCATCAACGCATGGTAACATGATGGGAGTCAAGTATGTGAAGAAACTCTTAATATCCTTATTTCTGAACTCTGCAGGAATTTCACAGTCATAACTACCTTGAAAATTTCCATATCAAAATTACCATAAAGTTGTTTGATTCTTCTTGCTGTAGGCAGAAAAGGAGGGGGAAACTAAGAAATAAAATCCTTAAAAGGCAGTTTTCTGGGCCAATATTTCCCATCACTATGCACTTACGGAAGACTTCAAAAGCCCTATGAATGAAGCATTGCATTCTCATGCTTTTCTGAGACAAGGTTCACTGCCTACTAGGTCCTTGCTCCGCATCATACTAACATAGCTAAAATTGCAATGCCACAGTTATGCAACTCTACAACTTTTCCTATGTTGTATGATCTTCTGAGCAAACAAGAAGGGAGAATGGGTGCTGTATTATCTTTGTATCACACAGTAAATACAGGTTTATTCAGCTGCAAAACAGCTGAAGACACTTGAACTGTCACAGCGTTTGGCTGTTCCCTGACTAACTGCACTCGTAATGACCAGAGCATATGCAAGTATATATTATGTGAAGACTGCTAGAAACTAATCAGTTACTTTCTGCTTCAAGACATTTTGAATGAATTGTGTTAGCAAATATTATTCTTTGGGATATGACAGGTTTTATTTCTCTCATGTAGGGTCCATCAAAGAGACAAAGGCTCTAAAAATGAATATACCTGCTGCTCTGTTTGCTATATCTACAAACAGGCAAAGTGAATAAGAACTGCAGAGTTTGTCACTGTGATCTTAAAACTATAAGTAATGATGACTTTGAATGATAAATCTACATTGGATAGAGTTCTTAAACTCAGAAAGGCAGCAATGACACTTTCCATTCCGAAACAATATGATTTCAGGACTTACTTTCCAATGCAGAATATTTCTACATTGCCGCTCCCAGATATGTCCTGAAAATCAGTACAGATAATGTAATTCAAATTTTGGCAGCTTTCCGGGAAGTCTATACAGCTCATTTCTGAAGGACATAAAATATAAATTGAATGGGAGATTCTGTTTTGTGGAACTTATTACTTTCAACTGCTGCAAGAGGTAGTCACATATTCCAACTGACCTTTCTTAGCTCTCACATCAGGAGGGACTAACTTGAATTTTCCACTCTTATTGCCCCTTTGTCCATCCCACCAGATATTTATGTAGCTGAAAATAAGAGCAACATGAAGCTCCAGGGAATTAATTCACAAGGAGTGATATTAAATTTTCCTTCTATCTGGAGGCACATTCAGCTGTGACACTTGGATTTCAGAAAAAAAAAAGAAAAAAACACGTGAAAATGCCCACACCATGGGGCTGGTCCAGGGAAGAGGTGGAGGAGAAGGCTGGTAGTAGTTTTTTCCTTAGACCTTCTACAGATGGCTTCCTGTGAGAAAGTAATGTTGCTGAGGGAAGAGAGGGGGCTTATCAATTAGGACACAAAAAATACAAGCTATATTCCATCTATATCAGCAGCACTAGAAGAAACTTAGATGTCTCAAGGTTTTGAGCTGAGATTTTCCAGAGCATCTAAGAAGTATTCTTATAATCCATGAGGTGGGAGAGGACAGAAATTTTCCAGTAAGCCTTGGTCATTAAGATTTACTATTACCTATATGCCCTACCTTAAACCAAATTTTGTTGTAAACCTTGACCTTATTTTGTATTCACAGCATGAAGGACAGCACGCAGATTGTTTTCATTTTAAATTTTGATATCCTAATTAACAGATGAATTCCCTAATAGTTAGAAATATTCCAGCTCCTGATTTATGATCAACAAGGTCTGGACTAAACCAAAATATAAGTCTATTCATTAAAAATAATACCCAGTTTCTCCACCTTGCTTGAGACTTCTACACAGAGAGGTAGGTTTGTATCTAAATGCAAAGCAGTTTTGTGTTTCTGGCCTTATTACAGATTATCACTGTTCTTCTAAAGACATAACAACTGTGCGCGCATTTGTTTGTTGACTTCATTATTGATATCAGTATTGAGAGAAACCAAAGTGTATGAATTCTCTCTTCCCCTCCACAGGGTTTCACAATGTCATCCACCTAAGACAAATACCTTTATAGGCAGGAGCAACTACATTTTTACCAGAGGAGTTTTTCATTAAATATATATTTACTTACAAATATAAAGTTCAATGGTAATAGCAATTTCACAAATAGTGTCCTGCAGTTCATGATTATTAAAGTCAGCTAGTCAGCAGAGGGCACTGAAGGGAATATTATAATAGATTCTGTTGATACAATCATGGCTGTTACTAACTCCTGATTGCTTGAGGCTCAGTACGAATGAATGTCTGCACCTCCTTGTTTTTTTATTAATATTGTAGTTTGTCTAATAACAAAGCCATTTACTTGCTGTGTGTGAAAAGATTCCTCGATCAATGTTATTGCTTACTTTCCTCTTGTTCAGTATTTTTCCTCTTGCAGAAATATGGGACAATATTTGGAGGTTTTTTTAATGTTTATTTACTTTTTTTGAGAGATATTTGAGATTATATACAGTGTCCTCATTCACTATTTCTGTCTGAATAAATGCTGTTTCTTACCCCTAACTACTTACTCACATCACCTTTTAAGTATTAGAATACTTAATCAGAAAGCTACCTGGTTTTTGATCACTGCTGAACCCAAAGACTTGGCACCTCTTTATCTTATAGTAGTTCTTACATTGATTCAGACCAATAGCATGAAAGTGATTTCACTTTTCTATTTGTCGTTTCATCTCTAATAAGTTTAGACTGTTATTACATCTAAAGAACAAGGTCTGATATTCCAATATTTATTTTGGGTTTCACTGCAATAATTCTTGATAATTCAAATGAATATTTAATCTGTTTTTCTGTATTTTAATTTTGGGAGCCTGGATATCTTCCTCTACCAAGGAGCTTCAGCATCTAGACAAGCAATTTATTTTGTTTCCTACAATTCCTGGCATCTGCATGTTAAGGTTAGTTAGGATCTTTCTTATGACATTGCATGTGTCACGACTGGTGTCTATTAGCTATGTAATAACTCATCTTCAGTGATGCCATGATTGTTATTCTTAATGGCACAATTTCTGCAGCACTGATTTTATCTCTTGCCTGCGTTATTAGAAAAGACAGATTTATGAAAAGTAATTTTTTATTTTTTCTTGTTTCCCATGAACTTTCCACAAAGGAATAGATAGCACAGTTCTACAGATTTTTAACTTTGCAGAATTGCATCACATATATTTATATAAACTCATACAATATATTACATGAACATATATATATTTTATATCATCCTGCAGTGATACAGTTTGGATACTGCCTAGTCGAGGAGCAACTCTCCTGAAAAAGCCCCTGGGATGCTCTTGATTCAAGCTAGAACATTAAGCCCTGGCAGCACAACAGGCTAACTGCATCCTGGGCTGCATGGCCATGAGCATAGCCAGAAGACAAAAGGAAGTAACCATCCCCATCTTTATTCTGCACTTATTAGGTCACACCTTGACTATTGTTCCAGCTTTTGGATCCCCAAGTACCATAAAGATGTAGATGAACTTGGAGACATTCAGGAAGGTGGACCACATGATCTATGAATGGACCTCAAGGGAAAAGAAGTGGAATTGGGACTGGAAAAGTGCACAGAATGAACTGAATAAAACCCCCATGGACATGAAACCATTGAAATCTACTGACATGCTGAAGGCTGACTTTTCCACAGCTCTGATACCATTCTACTTTGATTTTGAGGTATTTCCAAAAATCTAAAATATGTTTGCTTATAATCCCTGCCATACCACTGTTTTTTGAATTATTATTTAAGAGAGATTTTAATACTAAACCATCATTCTCTTGAGTATCCAAGAAAAAGTTTCTGTAAAGATCACAGCATTTTGAGATCATGAAAGGCTGGATGAGTGGCAAATTATTTATCAGAACTCCTGTCTGTGCCCATGATTGTTTAAATTGCTATCCCTCATTTATTACCCGAAGTTTATTACTGTATGCTGCAACAGATCTCTGCAGTAAACAAAAAGCATAGCATGATTTATCTTTTTCTGCAGCTGCCTTCTGTAGTGCTTGATCATTGGTCAAGGTAAGACCACCTAGACAATCTGCTTGAAGACTAATTCTAATATATAGGGACTATGATTATATGTTGATGTAGTCTTGAAGTCAGGCCTAAAATAAATGGTGTCCATTTTGTGTAAGTGAGGCAGCACATAGATGTCACACTCCAAAGCCACACCAAAATGTCAGGAGTTTTGCTAACTATCAAAGCTCTAGGAAAGACTATCTTTTTGTCTCAAAATTTAGAAAGAGGAAGTTTGTAAGGAAAATGAAGTAATTTACTGAAAAAAAGGTTACTTCTCCAAGCACCTGTCTTTACCATCCGTTATGGATTTGTTTTGACAAATGACAGAACATTTGGCCAGAGATTTTTGGATGGAATACATAGGTAAGGCTTTAAATGATCTTGAAAGGAAAGGTAGTATAAGAAGACAGCTTTGGAAATGGGAAACAATACTTTAAGATTGATTCCTGAGGTACTCTTTTTAGATTTTGATTGGGTATAAGAATCCAGATATTGTTCTTCCTATATCAAAATGCAATTGGAATTATACTGTTTATTGTTTTTCTAGTTTACATTTTCAGGTATAAGTGCCATAAGGGGCATATGGTTTTCCAAATTGAGTCTCTGAATCACAAATGTAATTTTAATGTCTTCTACATGTTGGAACACTTCATTTCTTTGCATAATAGTTTTGGTAAACAGAACACACTTTCAAATAAATCATCATTTACAATATTAGGTAAAAGAAGTACTGGCATAAAAATATGCAAGTGCAATTTTTTCTCAAGCTCATTGATCTGTCACTTAGATTAAAATGAGTTTCATTTAAGAACTGTGGGGCTTTAAACAGTAAAATTAAAACCTATTATGTATGAAAAATAATACCATTATTAATGAGATTTTTCAAAGAAAAAAGTTTATTTGCTTGAAATAAAATCTATAAAGCTGCAGACTTAATAAAAACCACTGTCAAGCTCTGCACACGAGACTCAGAGTCAGCTATGTTTGATGCTACATGGATGTGCCAAATGAAGCACCGAGGGTGAGGATTATGCTACCCTGCCTTTCACATGAAACACATGTAACTCTGAGCCTCTGAGGCTGCCACAGAAGCAGAAAATGGTAGAATACTGTTGCAGAGGATGCAGCAGACTCTTGGGTTTCCCCTGATGCCAAGGTATTCTACCTCTGCTATATATGCCTAGTATTTTAGGACCATTAAGCGGTTGTATTTACTTGTTTTGATCAGATAAAGAAAGCCAAGGCTTACTTCAGGAGAGGACAGAACAGATGAGGGAGGAAATATACCCTTCTTCAGCAGCTGGAGTGATACTGTTTTTTCCAGTCCTGTTTGAGAAGAGAAAGAGCTCCCTCATGATGAGTACACCAGAGTAAGCTTGGCACGGAAAGCCTCATTTTCATCAGGAGAAACATCATACATCTCAAGGACACAACACCTTCTTGTGTCTGTAATTTCATGCATATATTAAGGTCCACTCTCTCCTCTCTTCTTATAAACATTTAGAACTGGTTTAGTATCTCCATGAGGCTTTAGAATGTGGATGTTTGGATTTGCATTTCCATTTAATTCACTTATCACTGCCTGGTGACATTTTCTGAAATGAGTTTGTGGGTTGCTTACACATGCTTGCAAACATTTCTATATGCAAGTACATGCCTTCATACTGTGGGCATTTCACCATATTTTTTAAAATATATTCTAGGAGTCACAAGATCATCCATCTTGCTAATCAACTGTTTTAAGCAAACAAGACATTCATAAAGTTTTTGGAACTTGAAATCCAATAATTTCACAGATTTGAAAAAATGCTTTCAGTATTGGTGTATAATATCTCTCTAAGTTGTCTCAGACTACATTTTGAGTTAGTAATTACAATCTTGTTTGAACTGGTGATACTTAACAGACTAAAGTATGTGTGGTGAAGCCACCTAAATTTCATGATTATAATTTTACCTACCTTTTATAACTACATATCAGAAGAAGGAATTCTTATTCCCTTACTTGCAATAGGTTTGTCTGAGAGCATGTAGTGGAAGAACTTACCTTAGACCTTGTTTTGAAGGGATAGACCTGTGTAGATGTGAAGGCAGAACGTAAATAAACACACTGATAATTGGAGTAATTCTATTTAATAATGGAGGGCCTAAGATGTGAAAATAGTAATTCCAGCTACTTAGGGTACTAAAATATATCTGTACAGATGGACCTGATAGGTTTTCTGTTTAAGGCAATCCAATGAAGAATTTAGGCAATAGTTTTCATTACAGTCTCATTTGGTGTTTCAAATACAGTTTCTTATTTTTTCTTCCTCCTCCCTTTCCTCCCTTTCACAAGCAAAAGAAAACAGATGCAGTTACTGTTTTAGCAGTATGATTTCTAGTGAATAAACTATCTGGAGTCACAGATTGTATTATAACCCTCCTTACCTATGTACAGGCTAGCAATCTGAACAGTTCTGTAAGAGAAGATGTTGAAAGTCATGCTAAGAGAAACATCACTAAGACCAGTTAGGTCAAGTGGAGTTTTAAAAAAACCCATCCGTTTCTTACTAGAACCTTTGAATGGGTCTAAATGTCTGCAGCCTGCTGTAAAAGGAATGACAATTATATCTAAGTATCGAAATAGAGGGGAAAAGGACGACTTCGGTTAATATGTTGCTGCTCTCTTGTCAGAAGGAGACTAGCTCCTTCCAAAACATGGCAAGTCTCCTGGACGCACTGGAGTTGGGGTAACACTTTGAAAGTGATCATTTATACTCATGTTTCAAATTACTATTTTTGCACATTACTGCCAATCTGAGAGGGTAATCCTAAATTTTTCACTCCTCTAATGAATGAATGCTTGTCCAAGAATTTACTTCATTATGCTTTTGAATCAGGCACAGTTTCATAAAGTATTCCAGAAGTTAATTGCTGCCTGAACAAAGTGTTCCTCAGGTAAATAGTCTATAACTAGTGCAAATTATCCTACACATGTATGTTATTTTAGGATTCCTTGTTTCGGTTCCTCAACAGGTAAAGGCATTCTGGATAATTACTGTCTGCACGATGCACTATAATTTTCTTCTAGAGACTGTTTATTTTTACTTATATATCTGATCTTCTAAGGAACTTCGATTAAGTCATAGCAATAAGTCTTGGTGTTAAGAGAAAAGAGTTCTGCTCTGCAATATTTAGGAGATAAAGAAGCTAAATTAACCCCACAATATACTACCTTTATAGTCTGATTAAAGCCTAAAGAATCTGAAAGTATGAGTGTACATCTAAGAAATTAATTCAGTCATTCACCATGAAACATATTTTTATGTATTATTCTGCCTCATAAAGTGTAAAGTATGTTTATTTATGAAGAGCTCAAATAGTGAATCCAAAAACTTTAGTTCTCATTTAATATAATTTCACAGAAAAATTGAATGAATTAAATGAACATGAACACACTTAACTACTTTTTCCTATGAACTCTTTGATACTGCTCATTAATTTTTACAGATAGCTGGCTGATAGCTTCTCCAACTCTAATAACCATCATTTTATTGACTTACAGAGAATACAAGGCTCACAATTTTAATGTTTCAGAAAGATGTATTCTGTCATGAAATTATTTTTTATTTGTTTGTATAAAGCACAAGTAAGAATTCCAAAACTTTTGTTTGAAATCTGTATCATTTCTTTGCCAGCGGTCTAAAGACAGAAAAACTTAACCCTGTCATTATGAATGTAACTCGTCTTTGGGGTATAAAGTAATTTATTGCCCTTACAATGGGCTAGAAGTCACAAATCTGGTACACAAAGCAAGTTTAAGGAAACAAATGTATTCCTGAAAAAAAATTTATAATAATCCATTTTACATGGAATTCTCCATTAAAAATTGAGTATAAATATAGACTAGCTCAAACTTACTCGAAAAATTTTTGTTCAAGCACCTCTTCCTTTGAATAGAGCACTGCCACATAAATATCTCTGCATCTTTTTCTCCTTGAATACCATATTCACCAAATGTGTTTTTAAAACTTTATAAGGATCTGGCAAGTGACATGTTTATCACATTCCCTATCTCACTACCTGATAAAGACTGGATGCCTTTTTTTTATTTTCCTTTCTTCTTACTGCAAATATTTGTTTTCAATACTAAGACCTGTATTAGTCTTGGCAGAAAATATGAATTTTGCCATATGATGTGATTTGTATTCTCAGTACACAGTGGCGACTTCTCCCTCTATGTTTCAGTTCAGAACAGGAGCACACCCCTGGTGACCTACCATGCTTTGGTTCACATCACACAATAAACTTGAGTGCCATAAGCTAGATGAAATCAGTTGAAACTGAACCATAAGATGTGCTTCATGGAGCATTCAATTGGCACAAATAGGCTAGAATTATTCAGAAACAAAATATGTGCAGAGCAGTCACTGGGATCACAGCACCTACTGAAACTCTAAAAATCTGCTTGTATTTGTCTACATCACTTGCATATTTGGAGCCCTGTTCCATGATTAATTCTTTTTACTGAAATAGAAATAAATAGCTGTTGAGCTGATTTAAGTTATGTATGTGCCTAACCACATCAAGTAATAGCATGAATTAATTGAAATACCTTGTTTGTTACTCAGGAATTCTTGAACTGCATTGAATCTATTGCATGTGGATTGATTATGAAAAATTTTGATATGACTCCATTCGCATGTCTCTTCCCATCCTCTCATCTCAATTCTACTCTTCCTTGAAGTTAATCTATTTTACTTACCAAAATGCTTCATCATCTAGATGATACACAGCTCTTTATTTTTATTACACATTCACTCACTATCTCCTCCTCATTTTCACTTGGTACCTAATAACCTTGCCATGATCTTAGAATAAAATATAGAATAGGAAAGAAAAATATATCTTTTTCACATTTCATCTTTTCTGTAGATGTTGCCAGCTCAACATCTTGATGTTCATTATTCATGCTGTCCTTGAGGTGACCAACCTCAAGATGGTTCAGCAGAGCTGGTGTTGGAGAAAACTTCTGTGGGAGGACTTCCTGAAGAACAAAACGATAGCACTATTTTGTAGCAGCTTTGCAGTTGAACTTAAGAAAAACATTAATGTTACAGCAATAGTCCTTTGAAATTCTGAAATACTGTTTTTCACTACTTACATTAATAAAGACTAGCTGTGACAGTCTGAGAGACTGGGAGATAAGATAGGAAGAAAGGAAAATCTACTAAAGTAAAGAGAAAGAGAAAGTTGGGAGAAAAGAAAGGTGATATTTAGCCCTGCAATAAATTCATATTCTATGAATCTATCTCATCTCCAAAAAAATTCCTTTTCTGCCTTCATTTCATTTGAAGCAAAATTTTACATTTCAGTCATATTTTACATTTCTTGTCATATAGCATGAGAAGAATCTACAGCAATTGAACTTTCAGAGAAACCATTCTGCTCTACTTTTGCATGAATTTATTTATCATGAAGCCATCACATGTTTTTTTGATAGTCCCTTTTCTGTCATCATGGAATCTGAAAGTGAATTTTAAGCCCATAAAGACTTCCAGACTTTATTTTTAATTCTTAAAAAAAAAAAAAAAGTGACCAAACCCCACCATCTAGTGCAGGAGCTGTAGATGTGTTAAGCCAAGACAAAATGGGTAAAAGAGGTGTGTATTTTTTCCCCTGAAATTCAGCTTTTCTCAAATAAAATTCTTTTTTTTTTTCAATCATTCCACCAGGCTCTGGTGGTTCCTTTTCCAGTTCTTAACATATATAAGAAAGAAATAGTTTTCATCTACTACTATTTATTTTATCTTCTGAACAATTCACAACACTTAATAATTTCTTGAGGTACATTTACTAAAAGCAGACACTAAATCAATAATGATTTCTGCAGTGTAAATAAAGGTAAAATTTGCTTCCAATTTATATTTAATATTTCCCAATTTAGCAATGAAATAATAGAAAGACAGTTGCATATGCTGAAAATCCATCTTCCATACGTTATTTCACATGGCTGTGTCTTCCTTCTTAAAGTTCTTGCTATCCAAAGTAGTGGTTAACCATATCATGCTACAAATATGACCTTCTGGTTTGAGGTGTGTGACTTTGTATATATGGATTACAGCACAAATCAAAAGCCAGCTATTCATGTAATATGACGCTTCTGCTGGTATTATCTGTCATATTTAACGCAAAAAGATGAGCACGAAGAACTGCACTCACAGGTTTCTATCAGCTGCTGGCACACTGGAAGCACAGGGGTAAATACATATTTTGTTCAAATTTTTACAATGTTATGCAAATGCACAACAGTAATTCTCTCTTTAAATGACAGAATCAGTAAAGTTGTGTGGGGGTGTTTTTTTTTTTTTTTAAAAGATTATACTATCGTAATCTAGGCCTGGAAAAAAAAATATATCCAGATCATAATAATATGCATGGCTTCAAGACAGGGAATAGTCGGTACCATTTGCAAGTACCATTTGCATTGAACATGCTGGTATTTAATTTGCACTTAACATTAACCTAGAGGTATGATACTTTTTTTTGAATTAATAAAACATGTTTTGGATATTATTAAAATCCCTTTATAGCTTTAGTTACCCTGCACAATTGTGCATTATCAACTATAATTATATAACAATATATTTGGGCTGAGAGGAAACTCCTGTTTTGCAAACAGGGATGGACTAATTTGATCCTAGGTTGAATTTTGTCTCACAACTCTCTAAAACAATTAGAACTATTACACTATTAAACTATTAGACAACTAAAACAAATAGAATTACTAGGATTTTCTTAAACCTTCATTTTAGGTAAAAATTTACTCTTATTTCTCTCTTTATGAAAGCCTACCAACATATTTTTACTTTTTCATTTAAATTGCTCTATTTTGACACTGGAAGAAAATTGGTTGTGTTAGTGATTCAATTCCCGATCCAAGGGGGTATCAGTCAACTCTGTCTCATAATTTTGTGACCAAAATAGATGAAAGAATACCTAATGATTTTTTACAACTCCTGCCTTCATGATATCTAGCCCTGTCTCTATTGTTAAATTTACATATGATGGCACAATGTTATAATGTCACAAATATAATTATTTCTGTAGAAGCCTCACCTGAGAAATAATAGATGAAAGAATACTGTAAACTTTTAATAAAACACCTTTTAAAATGTCACTGAGGTTTCATGCCTATGCACAAATTATTTCTTATTTTTCACTATTTCTGATTTCCCAGATTTAATATTGATGCAAGACAGACAAATACAGACACTGCATTAGTTAGTAGTCTTAGATACACCAGACCAAGTTTTCCATTTTGATGTTCATCTGAACATCTAAGGTAAAAAAGTGTGTTTTGCAAGAAATTCAGACTGAGTTTCTTGGAAAATTAAAGCACGTTCAGTAGACTATTTACAGCCCTAGCTTCACTTAGATGAGTATAGTGACCCACACAACAGGATCGCTAGTCAAGAAAACTAAACAACCATGCAACTAATAATCATATATGAAGCAACTTAATTTTTCTTCTCTGGCCAAACCAGTATAAATTGTGTCACATCAAAGAGAACTAATTTGTTTTACCTCTCATAACAGGATGGTGGCATCCAAACTTCGTGATGGAAATAGTCCCTAGTCCATGCTGAGTTCTTAAACCGTACCCATACTACATTGCCCAAGCCAAAGCTAGAACAGGAATCCCGCTGAGAAATTAATGATGAAGTGAGTCGTCTGCAGTGCTCAGCCTTGCTTCTTCACCCTTTTGACTCTGCCACTGGAAGTATGGCCAATAAGGCACAAAGCAATTTGTCTCAGCCATACATGCATATCTGTAGCTTAAGGGAAACAGTAAAAACTCTGCTTCCTCAGATATTCAGAGCAGTTTTCAGATGTTTGGATTTACCAAAAAGATACCTGGTCATGCTATAGTGATTTGAAACACTACAAAATTATTTCCGAATTCTGAAAAAGAATAGAAATAATTGCAATCAGAATTTTATTTAATAGCATGCATCATTTTCTAACCTATCTACTCCTCTTTCGTCACTAATTTCGAGCTAGTTTCACTTTCTGTGCTTTGCCTTCTCCTTCCATAAATGTTTCCCAGTGTTCAGCTGAGTTTCTAGCTCCTGATTGTTTTGAAAAGAATCTTTTGAATTTTCTACGTCCATCCAGAAAAGTGCCTATGTGTCAGCATTTTGCCATCTTGTTTGCAGATTACAGGCATCAACACCTCCATTTTCAGGAATAAAGACAAGAGAATTTTACAAAAAGTCTTCAAAAAATGACAGGTTTCATTTAGCTACTATAGAAAAGTTTAAAAAGTGATCACCTAGCCAGGAGCCTCTGGGCACATTTAGTTTCACTTAAGTCTATGTTTCAATCTCAGCTAAATTGGATAAAATTTCTTCCCCTGTTGCAAGAATAATTCCCATACACAGCAGGTTCTTTCTAGATGCGTATGGCTTTTTCACTCTACTTCTTTCCTTGAATAAAAACCATAGATTTTCATTTCATACCCTGCAGGGATTATTTCACATCCATGGGCAGGATTAATCAGGATAAATAGAGACATCTATGTCTGAAGTAGCTGTCTAGACTTTCGATAATGTTAATGGAAAGAAATAAAGAATCTTTGTTTATGATTCATCTCACACTAAAATATATGTCTAAAATAAGTTAGATGAATCATGTTCTGAGACAGCCTATTCCTCTCCATTACCTACAAAAGACAGCAGTTGACTAGTTCAGATGAAGAGAGTTTCATCTGGTCTAATGAATTTTACTCCAAGTGTTTTCCGGATTGGAGTCCCATCAGTCAATCCAGTTCCTGACTTTGGAGGAAGTATGGGAGCAAGAAGTCAAAAACATGAGAGCATCTGTCTAAAGCACAGCTGTTAGCTATGTCTGATTGTAGATACTGAGCTTTCTATGCCAAAGATGCCATAGACAGCACATTTAAAGAAACAGTCTTACAATTATTATACAAAACTACAGTGACATTAAAGGAAAACCAAAAAGCATTCTACGAATTCTTCACAGATTCTTTTATTCTTCACTGGGTTGTGAAAATGCAATTCAGAAATGTTTGGAATTTTAAGATTTCCTGTTCAGATTTGTGAGGAAAAGGAACAAAATTAAGCATCTTTAACAGCTGAAAATGAGAGACAATGCAAGCTATGGTTAGAAGGCTTTCAGAGCTAACATTGGAAGTCATATTCAAAAAAGGTGTCCCTTGACAATTCCTTAACATATTTTACTAGTTTTCACAGCTACAAAATTTGTAATGCCATAATGAAACCTTAACCATAATTGCCAAGTAAATCCTACTGCTAAAATTTTGTGGTTGAGATTTCAGCCCAGGTTTCAAATATATAGCCTTTCATTGTTGCATTTATTTTATTCCTCTCTAGTAGAAAAAATTGAGAGTACTGGGTAATTATTACCGAATCATAGAATGGTTTGGGTTGGAAGACACTTTAAAGATCATCTAGTTCTTATTAACCCCTATTTACCTCAAAATGTTTCTTTGTAGTTAATACCAATCAGTTAGATATGCAGTCACTACTGATAAAATAAGGAATTTAATGATTTTTAAGATTTTTGTTCTTTTGGGGTCCTAGTTTTCAGAAGTGCTACAGAGTAGTTACAGTCCTTGGAGGATTCAAGCAACTGGGTCATGTTACCAAAAAGGTAATGAAACAGAAAGATGATATGCAGAGAAAATAAACTACCTTTGTACTAGAATTCCTGTTGATTAAAAAAAAAAAATCATGTCCTAAGAAAATCTTTTCAAATACATTTGACAACAGGTGAGGCTAATGCAACTGATGCAATATAGTAAGTATGTAAGAAATAAAAGAAGCTTTCTGAAATCTGTACATACACAGTTAAACGCGTTGTCTTGCTTTATAAACAACACAATTAGCCTTTCTGTGACATGTCAGAGAATTGGATGGAACGGGCAGTTCAAGTTTATCATTCCTTAAAAAAATACTTTGGGCAATTCTATGATTAATCTGCTTTACATATTGTTATATTCTGTGACAAGAACTGAGAAAACCAGTTCCCATCAAAGTCAACAAGTGTTTTCTCTGACTTCACTCAGGTATGTTTTTCATAGATAAAGCCAGAGCACTGGAGTCAGTCAGGCGTATCATCCTAAGTTAATTGTGTCCTTAAGGACCTCAATTTTTCAGAATTCCTGTGGTAAGTGCAGTGCAGGTTGGATCCTTGAAACATAAGAATAACCCATTAATTCTTTGTCTTTTTCATAAAATTAGTGATGATAGCATACAAATAGCAGAAAAAAAAGATGTAATTTGAGGCAGAACTTTTCTGTGTGGCCTTAAATTTCATCTTCATTCTTCCTTATCTTATAACATTTTAATTAGCAAAGTAATGCAGCTAGCATCATTTGCTTAATTGAATAAATACATTATTTGAGACAAAATAGAAAGGCTGAATCTCAGGAAAATTTAAAAAAAAATCTGTATGCAAAAGCTGAATCTATCAAAGGGTGTAATTCACATTCTAGGACAACCCCATGTAGTTGAGTGATCCTGGAAGAGTGGCTTCCTTCAATAACTGTAACAACCACATAACCACTTTCTTTCCCTTTGTACCCAATATCTATGTTTACCTGAGAAAAATATAGATGTTTCCTGCTCCTTGAAACCTTCAGAGGAATTACTAATCCAAAGAAGTTCTGACACTTTCTCCAGTTAGTTTAGATCTTGTCCAAACAAGAAATCTTTTATTCTCTTTCTTAATGAATGTGACCTATAGCTTAACAATATATTTTTTTCCCTAGGTATGACATAAAAAGGTACAAGTGGTTCCGGTTTCTGTCAAGTATTCCTCTCTTTCTAGATCTGATGTCAAAATTATCAGTTTTCCTCAGTGTGTCTTTGCAACTTCTCTCAAAAATATCTGTGATTCTCTAGCCAATTCAAAATCTATTACCTTCAAGTAGTGATTCAATTTTCCAAGTTTGCTGCTAATATACCTCTGACAATGTTCTCATTAAAGATTTTTTTAATCTTGTTGATAGCCATCTGCCATAGATAGAATTACAAATTCCAATGTCTTTAAGTTTTAAAGAGGAACAGAAATAAACCTACTACTTACTCAAGAAGCCAAGATTTCAGTGATGCATTTCAAGCATCACGGTTCCTTCAACTCATACTGAAATAAATTAGAAAACATAGATCTATTAAAAGGCCATATTTGTTACTGTAAACAGACAAAAATTTTTAACATACAAAATCACTGACTGCAAGGCTTATACTTGGTAGAAGTCTACAGACGCTTTTTTTGTATATTTATTGTGCCATTCCTAATAGAAATTTTTTTAAGAATTTTTTTTTTCTTCTTCTAGTCATAAACACTGTTGGTGGTACTTCTAGTCAGGTATGGCTGGGTGATTAGATCTAGACCATGAGTTCTCAGTAAACAGAACTCCAGGTCACTGTATTGTCATTTACCATTTTTATGTTCAAAAGCTTTCCCTTCTCTACCTGCCTTTATTTTTCCTTATGCTCCTCAGTAATGTTACCCATTCCTCCTTAAATTCGTTAATGGCATTCCTTAAAATTCAATTTGGATCACAATTAAAATTAATTTCCAGTTAATATATACTGGATTTTTCTCCTTTTTTCATGATCGCACGTCAGTCCCCTTAGAGACCGTAGACATCATTAAGATATGCAATTAGACATTGCAAAATTATGTATGTACATTAGGTTCAACCATGTTGAGAGGGAATTATCTAGGCCTCAGAATAAGAATATATTTGATGACTTCTGTTAAAGTCACTGTAATTTAGATAAGTTGAATGAATATAAACTAAAGTTTCCAGTTAAAGTGTATTTGGATAAATGTTTGATGGTAACGAGGATATATCATTATTTGGTTACTATAAAGTAAAACATGAAGTAGAATTACATTCAAACAGAGAAAAATACAAAAATCTAATGATTATTTAGCTAAATATTTTAGCAAGCATATAAATGGAAAATACTGTGGTAATTGAGCTTCACATTATTTGGGGATTTAGGTATTCCATTGAAGGAAACTATCCATTAGAATAGATTAGGATATCTGCTATGAAAAATGCAAGATTTTACTGATGAAAAAGTAACACTAATGAAAGGTAATAGATATTAAGATCATTATTAGGTAAAACAACCATAAACTTTTCAGTTGCTTATGGGCCTTTTTCCAAAACGTGGAATTAACCAAAGCTATATGTTGTTCTACCTCTTATCTTTTTCCAGAAAGACAGCTGACATGTGCAACAAGAGACTATTCTTCTCAATCATTGACGACTTAAAAATAGTTCCCCAAGACATTTCCTAGTGGGAAGCCTAACAGAAGACATCTCTAGCTCCTCAGATTTCTAAAATTGTTCCATATTGATCTTTAAGGTCCCTTCCAACTCAAAGCATTCTATAATTCTGTATTGCAGACACCCAAAGGTTTTACTGATGCACAAAATATTTATTTTTTTTTTAATATTACAACCTTGGAAAGTTGAAAATGTTATCAAGCTCTGGAAAAGCCTGCCCAAGGAAGTGATTGAACCACTATCCCTAGAAGTATTTAAAAGATGTGGTGCTTAAGGACATGGTTTAGGGTAGACTTTGCAGTACTAAGTTTATGGTTGACCTCAACCACTTTAAGGGTCTGTTCCAACCTACATTATTCTATCGTTTTCTGATCCTATGTTTCTGCTGCATATTCTTCAGAGTTAATTTAAAAAAATAGTAAGATCAAAAGATTTAAATGAAAGTTATAAAACAGAAGATTAAATTGTTAAAATATGAGTCGGGATTAAATTTAATTGCATTTTTCCCTTTTCAGTTGGTTCTCTACTTTGGATATTTATTAGAAAAACAACCTCAATCTTCATTCTCAGTAATGGCTACTGAATTTGAACTTTTGTGTGCCCTTTGCTTCAGTATCAAATCCTTCCCAGTCAATTCTTAGAACTATAGAACCATAGAATATTTGGGGTTGGAATGGAACTTTAAATATTGTCTAATTCACCCCCCCTGCAATGATCAGGGACACCTTCACTAGATCAGGTTGCCAAAGCCCTGTCCAATCTGACCTTGAATATTTCCAGGGATGGAGCATCTACCACCTCTCCAGGCAACATGCTCTAGTGTTCTATCACCCTGATTGTAATAAAATTCTTCCTTACATCTCATCTAAATCTACCTTCTTTTAGCTTAAAAACATTGCAACTTGTCTTATGGCAACATGCTCTGCTAAGAAAAGTATAGCTACATTGTTCTTGTAAGCCCCCTTTAAGTACTGAAAGGATGTTATAAGGTCTCCCTGGAGCCTTCTCTTTTCCAGGTTAAACAACCCTAACTCTCTCAGCCTTTCTTCACAGCAGGTGTTCAATCCTTCTGATCGTTTTGTGGCTCTGGACCTACTCCAATAGATCCATGTCCTTCCTGTGCAGACGGCACCAGAGCTGAACATAGGACTCCAGGAGGGGTCTTACCAGAGATGAGTAGATGGGTAGAATCACCTCTCTTGACCTGCTTACTATGCCTCTTTTGATGCATCCCAGGATATGGTTGGCCGTCTGGACTGCAAGCGTGCATGGTCATGTCATGTCCAAGTTTTTATCCACCAGTACCCCCAAGTCCTTCTCCACACGACTGGTCTCAAACACATCTTACCCCAACCTGTATTGAAACCAACGATTGCCCTGACCCAGGTGTAAGACTTTGCACTTGACCTTGTTGACCCTCATAAGGTTAACGTGGGCACACTTCTCCAGTTTGTCCAAGTCCCTCTAGATGACATCCCAGCCTTCTGGAGTGTCAACTACCCCACTCTCCTTGGTGTCATCTGCATTCTTGCTGAGGGCGCACTTATTGTCTATGTCAATACAAATATTAAACAGCACTGGTCACAGTAGAGACCTCTCAGGGGCACTACTAGTCACTGAACTCTTTTTGGACATCAAGCTACTGATTGCTACCTTCTGGATGTGACCATCCAACCAGTTCGTCATCCACCAAAGAGTGATCAACCAAATCCATATCTCTCCAATTTAGAGAGAAGGATGTTGTGGGAGATCATGTCAAAGGCTTTACAAAAGTCCAGAAGACATCCATAACTCTTCCCTTTTCCACTAACGTAGTCACTCCACCATAGAAGGCCTCTAGTCTGTCAGGCAGGAATTGCTCTTGGTTAAACCCATGCTGGCTGTCTTGAATCATCTCCCTGTCTTCCATATCATAGCTTCTTGGAGGATCTGTTCCATGATCTTCTCAGGCACATATGTCATACAGTGATATTCATTGGAAGGGTAATTCCCTGGTGGCTTCTCTGGCAGTTTTTGTTTTGGTTTGTTTTTTTTCCTTACTAGCACCATCTTTTTAACTTGGATAAATGGTATATCTGAGGCTGTTGCAACATATTTTAAGTAATTTATTGTTATACATAACTGATGTTTATCTGCCATATTTAGCTCAATTCCCTGCTTGCTTTTGACAGAAACCATGCATAGCACTCATAATGTGGTTGATGGAGGCAGTATTCACAGTGGTTTTCTGCCTCCACCTTTTGCCAGTTTTAGGGTTCTCTTCTTGCAGTCCTAACCCACAGCTTCTAAACTCAACTCTAATTTTGAGCAATATTTGAGTCAGCATTGTTAGATTAGCTCTACAATGTGTAGATGTAATTAATGTAGAAAGCATAATCTGGTTTTGTATGATAATGAATTTTGATTTGTACTGTAAGCAGAAAAAAATAATTGATGGTAAATAGACATTTATTTTATTTTGCACTACAGGTATACATTTGATTTATTCTGAGTTCTACTTTTAGTCATGATATTTTTAGACTATTCAAGCAGTCAAGTTGAAACAATTTCGTTTTACTTGATTTTGATAGGTCACACTGTCAGTGGTTAAGTTTCCTTTTCCCTTGGTAAGCACTAAACCATCTATGAACATGCACATAATGAGCCTGCTTGTCTGAAATATCTAATAAGTACTAGAAAAGGAATGTTAATCCATGAAATTAGAGAGCTATTTGCCTGACTGCTTTTTCCTGTTTGAAAAAAGTTACCCTGCAAAGTGCCTTGACATATTTATAACGGGATATTTATCTTTTAAAAATAACTATTGATTTTTAGTTTGTAACTTGAAACTGATTAAGTAGGTCTGAGTGTTTGAGTCAAGCCCTCTTAGGTAAATGGGAAAAAGGGTTTTTCATTGACTAAGCTGGTTTTGGAAAAGGTATTATTCTCTTTGTTATACTAGACATTGCTTTTATGATCTTGGAAATTCAAGACTACAATTGTAGAGCAATTCAGTCACTTAAGAATGCAGTTAGGAGCTAGGTAGAGTAACTTGTTTATTCTTGGCAATACTGAAGAACAATTAAGGCACTGTTTAACTGTTCATTGGAATTCAACTCTGTGCTGTACCTCACCTACAGAGGTATCTGTAATAGTAAAGCAGCTAGTATCTGGCCAAAAACTTTGGCAGTAGAACATTCAGTGCTGAAATTGGCATGGTAGTCCCTGACTCAGCTTTAGCCTTGGTCCATTATTAGTCTTCCAGACTATTTCAGGGAGTAGGGAATAATTCTCTTGAGGCAATCTGGATGCAAAACCAAAAATGTTTTGAGACAGAAGGACTCCATTTTCCCTAAAGACAGAGAACATGCCCTAACCCCTCTGGTCCTGATATTAATTTACTAGCATGCAGATATAGCCATTTCCTCCTGAATCTATACCCAAGTTGGCAAATATTTCCAAGAAACAAAATAATACAGAAATAATAGGCTAATGAAACTTGCTAGATGCTAGGTCAGAGTGACCTCTCAACTGGTCATCTTGGCAGGAGAACAGAGCTACAATCTGTCTACTGTATCCATGTAGCCCCTCCCCAGGAATAAGTAATTTCAAAGTAAGGGTAACTGAACTTCTTCATCTGGCAGGAATGTGGTACTGTACCTTGAAGACCTCTGGTGTCACTGAGATAGATGTACTTCACATATATCGAATGATTCAGTACTTCTGAATATATAGCTTCTTGATTAAAAGAATAGGTTAAAAATTTAATTTTATTAAATTTACTCTTTACTTGAACCAAAATAAAATTTGGATAAAATTTGATAATAGACTTCAGGATTCTTCATATAGTGATTCACAGTGGTTTGTACTTACTCATGTAACTCAGAAAATTAATTTCTATTAAAAATTTTGTAAACTTTGGTAGTTTCTTATCTGTTTGAGAAGGACCTTAGTTAGCTCCATGGGTGAAACTTCAGTTTGAAACTTCAAAACGAGCCAGATGGAAAGATAGATTAAAAATAAATAAAATGGACAGTATGTGGGATAGACAAGTGAGCTAGAAAATAAAAGTTTGAAAATATTAATCTTACATGTGACAGTCAAAATAAAAACCACATCTTGTAGCAGAAAAGTTAAGGTTTAAAATATAGTCCCATCTCACCTTATAAGCCTTGCTCTCATATCAGCAGTCTGCCACAATGAAATGAAGCATACAGAAAACATGACTTAGATATAACAGAAAAAATGAAGGGGCAACACTGCTCAAATTTTATTCTATTCTTATCTCCAGTACAGTTTGTCACCTAGCATAGATCTATAATCACTATAAATAAACAATCAGCCTCTAAAAGAATATGGGAAAAAAATAACAGAGTACTAGCAATTACCAGAAACTATGCTAAGGAGAAGTTTATGAGTTTAGTTTAGGAGAAGTTTAAGTTAAGAACAGTGAGTTTATGGAATGCCCAGGTCCAAAATACAGGTTACAGCAGCAGCAGAGTGTCATGCCCGAAATGGATTATAAGTTCTCATGCTGTCTTCAAGGAATATCAGTATATACACAGAGGGCGTCCCAAAGATAACCGTGTCATTGTCTATTGAGCCTACACAATTACCACCATCATGGTTCACGTGAACTTAAAGATGTTATGGTCTCAGGGACATCAAGGGAAATAAGACAAAGCCTAAACTTCAGTTGCCAACTCCCAGAGTGTTCTTCTGAAACTTGATCTAAGCATCAAAATTTACATAGACATTGCAGACAGAAGGAGAATCACACTTAGGATTTCTAGTGGTGAGCTCGAGGAGAAACAGTCACGTACATCAAGAAATGAAATACAGTAAAAAGAAAGATATTCCTGAAACCCTTCTTCTCTCAGGATGTAGATACTTCATTAAGGTAAGGTTTTTTTCTGTAGTTAGATACCACCCATTTCTCTTGTTCAATCTGTGAATGACAGAAGAAAATGGAATTCAAAAAGGAGCATGACTATAGCGCAGCAGTTTAAAGAGAGAGGATTGGGTTATTTTACCACTCTGAAGACTGTTTCTGCCTTTCACTCAGTGTCTACATTAGTTGGTATATTAACTGCTTGTATGCTTCATATAACTACAAATAGAACAAACCATCAGCTTTGCATTCAGTCTTTCAGAAACATTTCCATGATCAAGTTTCTCTCTTCAGAGGACACAACCAGTAAGTCCAAGATGGCACTTTCTAGCTTTTTCAAAGAGTAATTTATATTAACTGGGAAAAATAAGAAAATTTTGCTTTCATGCTATCTGCCAAGCATAATTTTAGGTGATAATATAAACAAATACTGAAAAGAGAGATTAAATAAGAGTTTCTTACTTCACTGGAGTTTACCTTGATTAAAACCAAAATTAACACAGATGAATGAAGTTCAAACTACAGTATAATTTCAAAGGCAGCAAATTGTGTTAGACAAGCTCTAAAACATAGCTCAGCCACAGAACTGATTCAATATCGTCATGAAAATATTGCCCACAAATTTTCTTACCTTTTCCTCCTTTAGGATTCTCTGTTCCCATTTTTTTGCCCTTATTCAGTATGTTCCAAGTGAGTAACAGCCCAGTGGTAATCTCATTAAGCAGCTCTAAAACAAGAGTCGTTTACTGAAAAACATAACTTTTGGAGAATGTTTACAAGGGACTCAGTAATAAAATTGTTAGGAAGTCTAATATACGGAAGGAAGGAAGGAAGGAAGGAAGGAAGGAAGGAAGGAAGGAAGGAAGGAAGGAAGGAAGGAAGGAAGGAAGGAAGGAAGGAAGGAAGGAAGGAAGGAAGGAAGGAAGGAAGGAAGGAAGGAAGGAAGGAAGGAAGGAAGGAAGGAAGGAAGGAAGGAAGGAAGGAAGGAAGGAAGGAAGGAAGCAATCAAGCTGAAATTAACTGTTGAAATGCTCGGGAATTGAAAGTATGCAGGAAGACATTGAAATTGAAAAGGATTGAATAATTTGCAATCCATAAAAAACATTTATTTTTAATTTTCAAAAAAAAAATGTAATAAAAGAGTAAATTCGATGAACTATTAGAAGGAAAAACAAGAATTTCAACAAAACTATAAAGGTAATTAAGGATTTTGACATCTTGTCATGTGCTAAGAAAGACTAAAAGAAAAGTTTTAATTTTCATATATGAAATATGTTGAACTTATTTATTTGATGGTGTGAACATGGACACAAAAAAAGATTGAGTAGTTACAAAACTAGATTTGTCCTTGAGGATTTTTTATTAGTTGCTATTATTATTATTTATAAAATAGCGTGTGCTGTTAAAAAACTACTCTATTAATTATGTGAATAATTTTGACAGTATTAGAAAAAAATATTTAGATTAAAAAATATCATGGGAGCCTTAACAAAAAATGGTGTTGGAAAATGTCTATAGAGACAAGATCAGCACCCTTAAAAACTGTCAGTATTAAACTGTAGCCCAACATTCTGAGTAGTAATATTTATTTGAAAAGAGTAAGATTTGATAAGTACAATTTCTTTACTAATCATCTTAGCTGTAATGGAAATACAAATAAAATAAACTCATACATTATAGAAGAATGAAATAAATGTTAAAATATTTACTTTTTTGCACTGAAATTTTGCTAGATATTCCAAAACTGATGATGTATGGGTTTATTGTGATGACAATACTGGCAGAGATTCTTTCTCCTCTACAAAACTTGAGCTTACCTAAAGTATTCAGTTTAGAACTTACAACACAAATTTTTCTCCTGCTTCAGGAACTTGATGCGGAGAAAAATATTTGGTTCTAAATATCAAACTCTGTTTGGCAAAACTCTACAAAATGTGGATTGAGGTGAGTTTTTGACTGATGCAAAGCTTTTTGAAGCTTTTGGTGACTTGTGCTGTTGTTTATCATTTTGACAAAGCCAAATGGTACATTTAGGGCTTAGGTTTCAGGAAATATTTCAGGTTAATCAAAACTTATTAGAACAAAAATTCTAGATGGTTGTCAGTCTGGGGGATACTTCAGTTGTATTAGACCTAGTTTACATAATTTCTGTGTCAGTTCGTTTAAGAAAGAAGAAGATACAAATGATCATGTACTCTAGTAATTTCTAGCTGATGAGGTTATTTTGAACTACTGAAATTTAACTTGGCTGTACAGTGACTACAGTATAAAGAATTTCAAAGTTCACAGATAACAATGTTTTCTCTGGCTATCTTGGTATATATCTCTGTTTATTAGTACTAGCCAGATGTAAGGTTTTAGATGTCAGTTTAATGTTACTTAGAACAAAAAGAATTACTAATTTCTCATTACTGTAAGTAGCTTTGACTCTAAAAGACTTTACAATTTCTTCACAAAACCTAAACCAATAGTAGAGAAATATATAATCTCTCACATAAAACAAGTAATTTTATAATTTTATATACATATTTTTTTAAGTAAAGGTATATTTCCAAAAATTGGCATTTTTTTCCAAGAGAAAACATGAAACTGTATTTTTTGAAAACATACTTCTGAAAAAATACAGGTTTAATTTTGAATGATCTGGTAGACTTTTACAGGTTAACCACAACATCCATGCAATTCTAGTAAACGTGATCACCCTTTGGGGTAGTATCCTTTGGCTACATCCAGTCTGAATAGTTTATCTCCTAAAATCTTGGATTGCCATAAAACATCTAAAACTTCAGTACCAGGTTCATTTCTATATCATAAAACCTCAGGGGAAAGTCTTCTTTTGACTCCACTATGTACTCACAAAACACCTACCAACCCCTGAAAGCTATATACAAGTAGAGAGTTTAGCGGGGCATAAAACAGGCAAGGGCTTGTTTACCTGATCTTGTACACATCTAGCAGGGCCAGGCAGGTGGGCAAACAGCTGATCTCTCGCAACACAATGAAGCAGCTGCATCCAGACTGTTTCTCTGTTGACCCCTTGACTGGTCCTGGATGTTCCCCTAGAGTACGGTGCCTGGACTGCTGTGAAACATCATGGATGAGCCATGCCTCAGTGCTCAGAGACATGTCCTTGCCTTGCTTAATTGACCAGTAGAGACACAGCTACAGAGCCACAGTAAAACAGAGACAAGTGAAATGAAGTGGATAATACAATGAGCAGAGAAAAGGCATATGTAGAGAAAAGGCATATGTACCTCCCAATCCAGTCTCCGAGATAAGGTATTCCAATCACTGATGAAATACATATGGTGCACATAAAAATCTGCAATGACGTTGAAATTATTTAAGTAGTGTCACCTTGGTTTTGAAAGCAAAATAAAGAAATTGTGTTCCAAGGAAGTACATGTAGACCTGAGCTTAACTTCCGTTGTTTTAGCTCAGGTTTCTTATTTAGCAGGGTAGGCAGGTATCTGTCATCAGGCTCAAAACTATGTATTGAAGCCAATTAGACATATCCCTGCATCCTTAGTCTTTAAAAAGACCAATATTTCTGCATGTTGTTCAGAAGTTAATTGTTAAACAGATATTATTGTACCTACAGAGTCCTTAAAGAACAACTAGGTTTTAGACAAAGAAAAATTTTAATTTTTCCAGTTAGTATCTTCGGGTAAAATTAATTGTTTGGAAGTCATCTTTGTCCGAGATTCGCAATTGCTTACATGCTGCTTAATCACTTCTGTTGAAGTTCTGATAAATAAAAAAATGAACTGAACTAATGTATAATCAGATTCTAAACTGAGTTTTCTTTCCTGTATTGGGAGATTTCACTTTAACATGTTTAATTTTACTGTTTTGTTGCAGATCCATCCCACAGTGATATAAATTAAAGAAAAAAATTATTCTCTCTATATATGGAAAAGCTGCTCATTGAAATAAAATGGACTAATAATTTGATGATTCTGTAGTCCTACAAGACAGAGTAGAGAAGAGAGGACTAAAATACTTTCAAGGAAACTATTTCTGTCCTTCTTTGATGTAAATACATTTTGTTATGATAGTTATGTTTTAGGAACTATAGTCTTTGATGTGCGAATGACTTTTCCTAGTCTTGCAAAGATTTCACAGTAATTTTAACAACAGCTTTACGTCTTGAAAGTAATACATTCCCCAGTACATTTCAGAACAAGGAATTTTTAAAATAAAAATTATAGAGGCAGAAAAGAATTTTTCTATTTCCTATTTCTAAGATATTTATTTTCGCCTTTCACGTTGAATCTTTCTTTCTTGCTGCTTAGTCAAGAAGCACCCTACTTGTGAACACTAGAAATCATTCTTCTCATTACCAGATCAAACCAGGGACATTTTTTTGAAAGCATATAGCTGGAAAATAGTGTTAGTTCAATTATTATATTGGAATATATTTTGATTGCAAGTTGCAATGTAACCAGCCTCATACTAATTTCCGCTGGCAACTTTCTTGTTGCCTACAAACCTTGAAAAAATACTTCAAAATTTAAAAGTCAATAACATCAAAAAAGCCTTTGTGAGATGAGATGTTTCTCAAAGTGTCTCAAAGGCTGTTTTATTCTTCCACACAATATGTAGTAATTTTCACTCCATCTTATACTTCTGCTGAAATCTATATTTATTCTTTATAGAATTCATATGCCACGATAATACACTCCAGAATAACATTTTGGTTTGTGCTCTGCTTTGCTTTATTATCTTTTGTAAGGAAAAAAACAGTATGTGTTGTTTTCAAAACTTTATTACAAGGGCATGTCTCTTGAAATGCTATTTTTCCATCGATGGAGAAAAACATGAGCTTTAAGATATGTATATATTTTGCAAAACTGAGGAGTGCATGTTTTCTAAATCTTTTTCCATTTCATTGACCCTCAGTCATTTATTTTTCAATTTCACTTGTAGTTCTTTAGAGTCACTATTGAAAAAATTCATGATAACTAAACTAATAGATACTCCTTGGGTCTTTCTGCTGCTTGGTTTTAGCACTTAGTATATGGTTTTAGCACTTAGTACAATGTCTTTGAATAAAATTTGCTTTATATAGGACTAGATAACTTAAGAACTGTAATGAAAATGCAGCATGTACGTTATGCACCTGACTACTCTGAAGTAACATTTCACTGTGATCGCTTTTTAACCCATTTAGAACATGATATCCCTTACTAAAAAAATAATTGAATACTTTAGAAAATCTACAATGTGAAAAAAATTAAACATGTTGGCTGACATTTAAAACTTGAAAAACTTCATTTGCTCTGTCTGGATAATAATAAGAGGAGCTACTAGTAGAGATTTCTACCACACACAGCTGAAAGTATTTTGTGTTTGACAGCTCTGTAGATGGCTTGAGACTTGTAATAATTTTCTTTGTCATAGTTTTTCAGTATGATCTTAGGAAGGCGATATTTTTTCCTTCTCTGTGCTTTAGTTTCACTCTGTCTTGTCTATTAAGCTTGTCAGTTTTGGAGTTGGAATTGTATCTTACTAATATGTTTATATAGTAGCTTAGAGACCTTGATATATACCCACAATACTGGCAATAGTAACAGATAATAGCATGAAGGAGTTATGAAAGTAAACAGGAAAAGGTTTTTGAATGAGAAACTGCAATCTGTAGTTGCATGTTCAGCAGCAAAGACAGAATAAATAATAAGGTCCCTTCCAAACCAAAGACCAGCATAAATAATAATGCACACCCATTTTCATGCAATCCATGCCCCATGGCAGCGAAACTATTTGTAAGGTCACATGATGGACCAGACTAGAAACTGAGTCAGTTAATGGTTTTTGAGATTTTTTTCCTCACATCACCATACAAACATGTTGGGGATATGGACAGTGGCATTGACTGCACGCTCAGCAAGATTGCAGATGCCATGAAGCAGAGTGGAGTGGTTCATAATCTAGAGGGAAAACATGCCATTCAGATAGACATTGACAGACTAGAGAGATCGCTCCCTGTGAACCTTGCACAGCTCAAGCAGGCAAAGAGTAAGGTCCTGCACCTGGGTCAAGGCAATCCCAAACATGGACACAGACTACGCAACGAGCAGATTGAGAGCAGTCCTGTGAAGTACTTCAGGGTGGTGGTGCATGAAAAACTGAATATGAGTAGGCAATGTGTGCTAGCAGCAGGTCTAGGGACGTGATTCACCTCTGCTCTGGTGAGACCTCACCTGTAATACTATGTCCAGGACTGGTTCTCCCATCATAAGAGAGACATGGACCTGTTGGAGCAGGTCCAGATGAGGGCCACAAAGATGATCAGAGGGCTGGAGGACCTCTCCTATGATGACAGGCTGAGATAGTTGGGATTATTTATCCTAGAGAAGAGAAGGCTCCAGGGAGGCTTTATTGTGTCCTTCTGGTACTTAAAGGATGTTTACAGGAAAGATGGAGAGGGACTATTAGTGAGCTCAGTGATAGGACAAGGAGTAATGGTTTTAGACGGAAAACAGGCAGCTTTAGACTTTTTATTAAGAAATTCTTTACTCTGAGGATGGTGAGGCACTGGAACAGGTTGGCCAGAGAATGTTGATGCTGCCTCCCTAGAAGTGTTCAAGGCCAGGTTAGATAAGGTTTTGAGAAACGTAATCTAGTGGAAGGTATCCCTTTGTATGATAGGGCAGTTGGAACAGGGTGATCTTTAAGGTCCCTTCCATTCAAAACCATTTCATAATTCTAGGAAATGCTTAAATGTGAAAAACAGAGAGGATAGTACCGTGCCAGAAAAGGAAAAGGACAAGAGATATTCACAAACCTTCAGAATCAGATGCAGCAAATCAAATAAAGAGGATAAAAAACGCGCCCAAAAAGGATTTTCTTGAAGTGAGACAAAGCAAACCTCAAATTCACAAATGAGAGTAACCCAAGATTGTCCCTCCATGGCTTAGTAGGCATGTAGCTCTTCCATCAAGAAGAGTTTATCTAAGAGTTGAACAATCTGTTATCTTAAAGTAGAGAAAAGTCAGAAGGAAAGTGGAGGCATGTCAGGAAATTCTTCCCATAGAAGCTCGCTCAAAGTCAGTGTGAAGGTGAAATGCAATTAAAGAACCTGCTTCAGTAACGAATGAGAGTGATGCAAGTGTGCTTTTATGCAAGACAACATCTCACTCCTGGAGTTCATTTGGGCACACAAATTTTGCATACTTTATAGTATATCATCCCAGGAGTACACAGTACTGTATATTATAGTCCACACATGATTCACACTTTCTTCCCTAAACTTTTTAAACTGCTTTCTTCTCAATGTAAACTTTCTCCATCCCGTCTGTGCACTCTAAACTATCTGAATGGGTAACATTCAAGAAACTACACATATACATACATGTACATATAAAATTATATACATATACACACCGTTTATTCATTCAGCTACTTAAAATGCAACTTGCAGATATTTTAATTACACAAGTAATTTTGAAACTTCAGAAGTACCGATATGCTTCTCTTCCAGAAACAAATACACAGAAATAAAGTGAATGTCATCTCAGCTTGGACCTTGAACACCACAGACTTATCTAAAGCTGCTGTCAGCTGTCTCTGGAAACCTGCATACTCTATTCCTGAACACACTATGAGAACTCTCTGTCAACTGGCAAGATGCATGGCATGTGCAGTGCTCAATAGCTCATCTTTATAAAGCTGGTACCAGCTTCATCTGGCATGTCTGCTCTTTGTAGGGACATTAAAGAAATGAGTCTGATCTCTTTTCACCTCCTTCAAACTCCATGAAAAAATCAGGTCAGAGATGTTAATTTGCTTTAAACTGAAGTTCAACCATAATCTGTCATCAGAAAATCAAGTAGGTAATTACAGCACAGTGACAACATGGTTTTTAAATCTGTATCATTTAATTTATTAAAGCAAAACAGATATCGGGCTTGAATGTATATCCAAATCCCACAAAATTCAAGTATTTCCTTATTATCACAATAATAGATATAATTTACTATTATGTAATAGATTTAACATAAAGTTTAAACAACAGAAAATAGTATCTTGCTCTCCTAAAATGAACTTATTCACTTTTGCTCCATTTTATTAATTATATTTCGTGAGTACCAGGACCCGACAAGGCATTTCATAAGTTTCTTTTTCACTATGTGTGATGCTGTAAATGTCATATTCATTGCATTGGGCATTATGGGTTATCATGTGCTGGAATTGTGTCTTTAATTGCTACTTAATGAAGTGTTTATGTACATACTTTTATGTAAGGCTTTTAAAGAATATTCTCTACATTGAAGTTATTTTTAATGTTATTTTTTCTAAAAAGAAAATGACATTTTTCAGAACAATTTGACATTAGCTCACCTATAATTTTGTTGTAAAAGACAAATTAAAATGCATCACAATAACATCTAAATAGTCCTTTCTTAAAGCAGCATGCTTGTTTTGAAGCTAACACGGAAATTACTTCATATATTACTGGAATATATTACCCTTCTGACTAGGTGGACTAGCTGCTTTACAGTCCCTGGAAGCAATGTGTAGCATTTTAGAATAAGATATAATGAATAATTTTGTCAGCTGAACTTCAAGGAATATTTCAGGTAATATTAGTATAGAGAAGAAGATTAATATTTTGTCAAAAGATTGTAGCTAATACCAACTTAATTCCAAAGATGACATATTATTTCATAACCGTAAAAGATCAGAACCTTGACCTTAAGATTTGTAGAGATTATTCAATCCTAATTACTTTTACTTTACTTTCATTTGCTTAATCACTGCTAAGAATATGCTCACTATATGTCTACTCAAAAGTACTGAAATTTTTTTAAAGGCTATTTCAATGAAGCCAGAAGTAAAGTTGCTGGTTTTATTCTAGAGGATATTTTTTCTTTGTGGAATTAATTACAGGAGTCTTGACATCTGTTATTTTTATGTATGTATATATATGTGTATGTATGCATGTATGTATGTATCTATTTTAATGTACTGCTTTATATTTATTGTCCATTTTATTGTCCAATTTTTATCAAAATTAAAGGCTGCGAAAGAATTTTTTTATTTTAGTAGAGATGGTCAAACCAGATTCACACCTCAATACAAAGCCGTTGCCTGAGGAAAGAGAAAGTTAAAAAATAAAGGTGAAATTACAACTCCATTCAAGTCAATGGCAAAGCTCTCATTGACTTCATTTGGGCTAGAATTTCTTTCTGTGTGTGGAATTAAAAGATTTATTTTCCTGAAAATGAAAATATACCCCCTTCCCAATGTCATTTTGCTGTGTAACTACAGTACTCATATAGATTAAAACTAAACTGCTCTTATCCTTCAAATACATAATGAAAACACATTTCAGTGACAGAAAAGCAATTTCCACACATCAGCACCGTATAATATTATAAACCTTCTATTTAGTAATAAGTGTGTTAAACTGCAGAGAATAATGGTCATGTTAAAGTACAGACTAATAAAAGTTGGTGCCTTTACCTCCAACTTCTGACAATGAGGGTTATAACTCTTTTTAAACATTAGAAGTTTCAGTTTTACAATTTCCATATAAGCTGGCTGATAAAAGGCATGAATCATAGCTTTCCTTCCCCGTGTTATGCATAACCTCCGAGGCTCCCTACATCTTGATATGGGAAGATGAACAATACTTTCTGAAGTATTTCCAATGACTTGGCAAAGTTAACCAACTTTTCTGAGATGTTGTCAGAATTCCTTGATATCTAAGACTTTAGAGTGAAGGAGGTGACACTGAAACAGAATGTTTTATGTTGGAGAGATAAAAGAGAGAAGATCTTAGTGCAACTTTATGGGCATGAGAATTGAAAATTATGTTTGCATATTGTACTTTCTTTTCCAGTGCTCAAAAATCCTGCATAGTTGGTTCTTAAGTTGTGAGTTCCAATTAAAAATAGTGAATGCTATTTATTATATAAAAAAGGACTTCTATGATAGCACCATTATAATTGTTTTATGGAATCTGGAAGAATCTTTACACAGAATTTTGTGGAAAGCAGCTCCACTTAAATGAAAGGGTAAAAGAAAAAAAGGAAAAGGTAAAAAAAATAAAAATTAGAAAATATCCTCCTATGTAAACCATGCCAACTTAGTTAAGCACCTCTAAAAGTCAGATGGTTCATAAAACAGAAAAAGTGAGGTTAAAAATGAAATAAACTATAAAAACCCTCAACCTTATTGCATGTGGAAAGCAAGGATATATTTAAAGTGTTATATTTAAAGTGCATATCTTATGCAAATATCAGGATGATATGGAAGGATCTAAAAAAGTAGAAACATAATCGGTAGAAAATTCTGCTTATCTGTGCTAGGAAGCAACTGATATTTTTAACAAAAGCTTGAAGCAATAAATTTTTTATATACAGCCATATATATTGAAAAAAAATCTAGTTCAGTAAAAAATTTGTCATGCAGTCTTTACATAAATACTTTGCAGACTAAAGTATTTATTCTGCTTAAACAGAATACGTGCGCACCCCATCATGTTTGCACAAATGACACAAGCAAGTTGGGCTAATTAGAAAGCTGGTTTCCACTTATCACAGTACGATGAGGGCTTTGAGTTTCGCTCTTGTTTATTCTTTCATGCTATTAAAACTGAACAGAAAATATATTTAAAATAGCAATCATAGTGGCGCTCAGGAACAGGAAAATAAATTATTTCACAAAACTGAAAAATAGGAAAATCCCTTTAAACAAAATGAAAACAATTTTTCTAACCGTAAGGATTATTGAATATTGGAACAGGTTACCCACGGAGCTTGTGGAGCCTCAATATTTGAATTATTCCAAAGCCAATTATACACCATCCTGGGCAACTTGTTTAAGGTGACTGTTATCAGCAGGAGGGTTAGACTAGATGAAGTGAGGTGCCTTGCAGCCTCAGCTGTTATGTAGTTCTGTGGCTTTAAATGAAATAACACGCAAAATAGTCAGAACAAGTGGTGTTTTTAGAAGCTTAACCTAAAGAACTATCCATGCTGACTCTTCTGTAAAAAAAAAAAAAAAAAAAAAACCAGCCAAAAACTCTATTGTTCAATTAGAACTGCAAAATGCACACTTTGGCAAAGAATGAAGTTTTTTCCTGTGGTTCCCTAGGCCACTCCAAGTGTTGACCCTGGTAAATGGAGGGACAATTTGCTTGTCTTGGCAGAGTGGAATTGTGAAAAGGCAGAGAACTGTTACATCCTATACATTTAGCACATTTCCTCACTACAAAGCCATACTAGCCTAAGTAAAAAGGCAGCCTGATTCTCACCTAGCTCCATCTTGTACCAGTTAATCAACCCCGAAAACATCACTAAGCTCCACAGCAATTTTTTTCTTTTTTCCCATGTAAGAGTAGAAGAGTTCCTGTGAACTGCAGCAACAATATAAATGAAATGTTGGTAGTGACTGTGGTACTGTTGTCCATTTACATGTTTCTTAAGGGTGAGGGATCCTAATTTGCATTTTCAGGAATCTACTAAGTTTTTTTTTTTTCTTTTTGGTTTGATTATTAATCTACTAACCTTGTGGTTACCCCGTACAGAGCTTTAGAGGTGAGTATGTGTATATTACACTGCTCTGCTAGCAGAAAAGCCATTCACATGTGCTGAAAGCTCTGACATTTGAGTCCTTGTCGTTATTGATTCTCTTTAACCACTCTGACTTAGCAGATCAATGTCAGATTCTTCTAAATTTCTTGGACAGCAAAAGGTCTCAGTCCTGCCAAACAGCTGCTCAAAAGTCTGGAGTTTCAAATGTACATGGAAATTCAAATGATCCATCCCATTTCATCTATTTTTCAAGAGATTTGTATAGCTCAGTTTTAAGACATTCAGGCAGGAGGGCTTCCTTCTCTATCATCTGGTGAATATTCCTCTGCTCAGACTGACCTCATTGACAAGGGATCTCTCGAGTCACCTCATTCCAGTCTTTTTTTGAGTTTCATCTGGTTTTCCTAAACATACCGCCTGTAATATCCTATCCTCCTCCATTTTCTAGCTTTCAAACAACTACAAACTCTCACACTGCTAAACCTTTTTTTCCCCATTTTCAACAGACAGTATTTTCCCATTTAGAGCACTACCTGACAGAATGCTGTACTTGTATACCCTTGTAACTGCTTTCTGGAGTTACCTTAGGTAGATCAGATAACACAGATTAGGCAGGCGATTGCTCAGAACCTCACATCTGAACAAAAATGAAATTTTGTGAAATTCATATGAAATATGCATCTCAGCACACTGAAGGGTAAGGTTGTATTTCAAACGTGAGCCTAACAACAGTCTTGTAAGTCTATGTATTACAGCTGTCAAGAAAAGTCAAATCCAGGACCACAGGGACTTTGCTTCCTAGGCTGTATTGTGCTCTATTCCTATATGCAGGACGGGTCTGTAGCAAGGCTGACCATGTATTCATAAGATCCATAAGATCAATGGTTGTGTGTGCACACACACGCATTCTCTTCATTCACAGGCACATGCACATTAAGAGAGTCCTTGAAAATACCCTTGAAACTCTCTTGAAATAGTCTCGAAACTCAAGTTTAATTCTGTGCAGTATTTATGTCCAACCTATAAGTCCTCTCAAATATCCCGTAATAAGTAACTGTCCTCTTATGAGACCAAAGACAGTCTTGTTTCCCCTGTCTTATCAGCTGCAAAGTTCAGGCTAAACCTTACAAATGCTACATGCGAGCAGATTTTTAAACGGTCCAGGCATCAGTGACCGGAGAGGTCCCATCTTCATTGTCATCTCTATTATTTCCATTTACTGGGTTTTGTGTATCCGGGATTATTTTTTCTTGCCTTTTGTTCTTGTTTTGGTTGGTTAGTTTTACGTAGAATACTTTTTAATTAGATATCTTTACACACTTATATTTGAGTATAATATAGAATTACATAAAAATATCTATATTCATATTAGTTTCTCCTTAAATAAGACAAACGTCAATTTGTAAATTCCTCAGTATATATATTTAAAAATATTTTTTTGGGAATCCAGTAAGAATTTGGAGAAATATCACCGGAAGAAAACAGGAGCTGTGAAACTCACAAATGAATAAGTAGGAGACAAGTACTTTTTCCCACTCAATGGATAGAGAAACACAGACTTCTGAGCATGGCATATATGAAAAAACTAGGCACAGTGTAAAAGAAAGAGTTTTCTGACTTTCAGAGTATATCCCTTAATCCGTTTTCAAAAATAAAGGTGGTTGCTTTGTACTTTCATTACATTTCAGTTGGTAGAACAGGCCAACTAAAAATTTATAATCCCATAGTATGTTACAGGGATTAATTCATAAAAAAAATCCCCAAATGCCACAAGAAAAGGCATAGAAAGGCTCTCATTGAAAAATGCACACTATGACGGCTGAATATTGCTATATATTTCAATGACTATTCTCCCCAATGTCCCATGTAAAATCTATTAAAATCATTGGTTTTCCATAAATTTTAGGCAAAGAAAATAGAAGTAGTACAAAGGAAAGGAAATGAAACATATATCTACACTTTTCCTTCAAAAGAATTAAAGAAACATTTATCAGACTTGACAGAATACTTTTGAACACAAACTGAAACCCCTTTCCTTCATCTATCAATAGTCCTGGCTGACTGGGGAAGTGCTGCTCCACTGGAGACTGGCAAATGTAACTCCCATTTACAAGAAGGGTTGGAAGGATGATCTGGAATTACAGGCCTGTCAGCTTGACCTCGGTACCGGGGAAGGTCATGGAGCAGATCATACTGAATGCTATCACACAGCAAAGAGCTTAAAATAAAATTATTATTTTCAATCTCACACCAAACAGTAATAAATTTCCAATATTAAGCAATATTTACAAAAGGATATATGCAACTTGAAATTATGTTTCTCTACTGAAGATTAACAGTAGTACTGCAGTCTATAATATAGTCAAAAGTGAGTTTTTGCTATAATATTTGTACATGTATAATTCAAAAGAGAAGCCAGCTTAGTAGTGGATAATAATCTGGGCAGTCTGGATGGCTAAATTTCTAATAAAAACCTGTCTACTTACCTGATTCATTTTTTTGCCCATATTAGTTAACCAAAGAACATTTTACGGCACAGAAGAAATATGGAACTCAAAAATCAGTAAGCAAGCAATGTCATTTGCAGGCAACTAGATATAAAGACAATTATAAATATACCTAGCAAACAGGAAGAAATAGTAACAAATTAGTCCAAGATATTTAAAATTATCAATTACATATGTGTTTTGGTATGGTGTTTATTTCTTCTATTCTACTACTTACTACTTGTTCAATGCAAGTTTCTTCATCTGAAAAAATCAAGCATAAGCTAAGTTTCTATATTCTTTTCTGCTTTTTGTAACATAAGCCCAACAGAAAGAGAATTGCATGTCTGAAAAGGAAACAAGAATTGGGAGTTGGGGAAGAGCATTGTACAAGATGATATTACATTTTCTGTTACCAAGGGGAGGAATACAGCTGAGTTAATCAGACACTAAAGTGGGGCTCTGGGAAATCTGGTCCTATTCCCAATTCTGCTGCAATTCTACTTAGTGGTTTTGAACAAGTTAATTCCCTCTGAGCACTGCTTTCTCCACATGCAGACTGTAGATGATCTCTCATGTATCATGTGTTGCGATTCACCGATAGAAGAAATATTGTTATAGCATTGATAATCTTTTTTTCACAAGGCCCTTATTTCAGCCTTATGCCAGTCGGTGCCAATTGACAGCCTGATGGGTTATAGCTACTTAACATTGACACTAAGGCACAGAAACATCCAAAAAACATATGAAATAAATACTTGTTGCCAAGATTATAAATACGCACTATATAATATCTGGGAATGTCTTTTTCTAAAAGAACCACCTTAGCACAAAATGTATAACACAGAATTGAGTGAGAAATGAGGAGTTATTACTGAACTCTTGCTTCGTCCTCAAAAATCATAGATATATGGGACAAACATGACCTCCACCAGATCCTGAAAAACTGCAGAATTCCCCAAGCCTTGAAATTAATTCCCCATACAGCACAAATGCAGGATTCCCTTCTACAGTGAAAGAAGATCTAAAAATACATATTCTTTTGTCCATTATGTACATTCCTGTGATGAAGATTTCAAAAGCTCCTACGTACTTCAGTGCTCATTTGGTGTAATAAAAGCATCTTTTTGCAGAACATACATGGTAAAAGGATGGGATTTAATCATTCAGAATATGAGACTAATATGTGTAGAAAAAAATTGAGGTAAGATAGAATTTACTTCAACAGTTAATTTTGTGAGGTTCTTAGATAAACTTGCACGAAATTTTAATGTATTAACTAAATATACGCCCAACCAGTATATGGGTAGGAGCTTCCATGTAATTGTTCATTTACAGTGGACCATTTTCACTAGAACAGAACAAGGACAAATTTCAATAAAAACCTCTGCCTTTATTATTCCCAAAGGAAAAAAGCAATTTTTGTTACATAATCTGAAAAATATATTAAAATTATTTTTATTATAAATATCATGGATCTCAGTACATTATAATTCCATAAAGTCCAAGTCACTCTAAGACTTTTTAAAGTGTCATAAAGTATTTGTTCAGGCAAAAATCAACAGGCTTATATTTGACGTGAAAATTTGTGGAGTGGAAATACAAGAAACATTACGTAAAATAGGCAAATAGTACAGGAGACAATGAGATGAGGAAAAGGAATATCTTTCATTTTTAACCTTGCACATTATGGATATCAGGCATATATACATATATTAATCTTTTTAAGTAGTTCCTCACTCATCTCCAGGAATGATTCATGTCATCAAACCTCAGTGTTATTCTCTGTGATTTAATGCATTTAATTTAGTACAAGGAGGACTTTCTCTATCAGTTCACAAGCAAGTTATGAGAGTTAGAGATGAGTCGTGTTGGGATTCACACCAACTGCCCTCTGGCTTAACAATGAAACCTTGCCAGACTTGACACTGTGCTGGAGGGAACACCAGACACCTGCACCCTGAAAGCAGTGAGCAAGTGGACGTGAACAGCCAAGTGACTCAGGACATGTATCTAAAAACTGGAGTCTGTAATTTTGGCCCTCACACTATTTTTTGATTTGTGTTTCACAGGGTTTGTAATGCAAAAGAAACTATGGAGAAGAAAACAGAACCCTGAACCTAAATACAGGAAGTCACTCTATTGGGCTTCTTTTCTCTTGCTTCCCCTCTAAGTTCCGTAATCTTGTTAATTGCATGAATTCTTTGTTGCAACCCCAACAGGCGATACCAGATTGGAGGATATCTGTGTCCTGCTTAACCTTTCAGCTGTAAAATTCTTCCAAAGGATTTACTTTCATTTCTTCAAGTCAAGCAAAATATAGAACCTAGATGTCTTTTTTTTCTCAGTAGCTTCTCAGGTAAGAACCAGAGAGAATTTTGTGTTGTTCTGTCTTTTGCAGAAAAGACAGTAAAAGCTAAGAGCTCAGGTATCCCCATAATTAGTGTATTTAACCAGCTGATATCCACTTGGCTTGCAGGATTTTTGTGCACCAGACTTGCAAATAGCATTTCTAGGGGTCTCATTGTCTTAGTTTGAATCACCTCTCTGCAGCTAGGATGGTATATCCAAGCCTGGGAAACACAATGAGCTTTGGCTGATGTAGCTTAAATGAGCCTAACTGGACCCAGTAAGTTAAAAGTGAGGTAAAATGATACTGACCTGATATTCTCTATAATTCACCCCAGAATTTTGTTCCCCAAGTCCACATCCTGGTAAATTCTGTCTTTGGAGCAAGTATCCCCTCTTCCTGGTACTGGTCCTGGTTTCATAGTTGCATCAATAGTACTTGACCTGTTTCCTCCCTGCACAAGTGCTAGTTTTCTTTCCAAAAATAACTGAATACAACAGAGTGAGTGCACAACCTCTGCATCACCAACAAACTGTCAGAACCAACCCTTCAGGGTATCCCGTGCACTCATCTGCCCCACAGTGCCCAGTATGATTAACTCTGTTTTCCTATCATCCTTCAGTCAGTTATAACTGTATGTTGATTCTTCATCATTAATATTCATTTTGATCTAGTATTATTACACTAGTGGAACAGGGGAAAACATTTTGTCAATTCTGGATGGAAAGTACTCCATGTAGATAGAGTCACATACTCACCAGTTCACCTAGGACAGAAAATTCAGCCTCCACACATTGCAGTTACTTGTGCAAGAAAAATTAGATTGTTTTTGTTATGTGTATACAATCCTTCTATCTTGTTCAACTCTCTTCTTCAGTCTTTTTCTTTCTTTTTAATTCATTACATGATCATTCAGTTAGTCCCTAAGGGAGGAGTTTTCTCATAAATATTTAGAAATCTCTTTGTTTTCTAGAAATTAATTTCTTTCCAGCTACAAGACTGAACAAAGTAAAACTGTCACAGCCTGAATCTCCTACACTCTGTAGCGTTGTTCTGCCATGACCATTATTGTACCTTGTCTTCCTGTATTGCATTACACCTTTCAAAAAACAAGATTTAGGTGATTTCATGTGGCATAGACTGCTGTAAATATGTTAGCAATTTTGAAATGTATGTTTCAGACAATCTGGTAGAATTAGTCTCTAAAAGGACTTCCAAAGGAAAAACCAGATATATGTTCTGCAAAAACAACAACCTAGAAAAGCCCTCAGACAGCAAATAAAAAAAAGTACAGTGAGTGTTCATGCAATCCACACTTCTCATAATGCATAATTCCTTGAAATTGAATTAATTATTCTGTTACAGTTAACAATTAAAATAAACATACAAATATTTAGAAATTAGTGGAAGCTCTTCAGGTACAGCTGTTAATGATTTCTGTTAATATATATATCTGTCATAAAATATTAAAGACCATTTTTATCAGAATTATTCACAGGCAAAACAAACTAACACCTTGCTCTCCTCCAGCTGGAACTTTGAGAAATACAGTTCTCCAATGTTTAATATTTTACAAAACACCAAAAACAATAGTTTTCTCCTATTCTTAACAAATTATGGCTTAACATTCAGCGAAACAAGTTATAAATTATATATATAGTGGGGGGAAAAAGCTGAATTTTCTACTGAAGCAGCCAACTCATTTTATATTTAAGCTTTTTATCCAGTTAGTGTAGTGGATAAAGTTCATACTGGATACATGACTGAGTCACAAAATTGTACTTAAGAACAGTGTTTTGAAGAACTCCTGCTTTTGCTTTTGAAACAGATCTAATACTATTTTTCCTACTTACTGAGATTTAAGTTTCAAATATACTGCACTCAGTATAATTTTCTCTACTTAGAAATCTCAGTGAGATTTTTTTTGCTTATTTTGTCTGCTAATAATGCAATTCAGTTTGCAGTAGCCACTTAGGTAAGTAGTTTCCATTAGTTTTCTAGGCTTTCTTTCTACAGATGTTGTATAAAAAATGTTTGGTTTATTTTATTACATCCTAAAATGTGTGTGATGGGATTTCATGTGATGGGTACATGTGACCACAGTGAAAGATGACACAGGTTTATCTGTCTAATTTTATATGGCTATAATTAGGTGATATATTGATCTCAGTTTGTATGAGCCTTTGAGGCAGTTTCTCTATGATTAAGCACAAGAGACAAATGTAGATGGAGAAAATTTTTCTTGAAAATCTCTCCCTGTTCTCTCCTTGGATAAGTATGGCAACGCAATACCACCCAACTGAGTTCTAGAGTGAAGAATCTCTGCCACCTTTCATATCTTTGTTACTGTTTTGTTTTATAAAAATGCTGACTCAGAAAAAGCTGATTTTTAGGAAAAAAATGTATTCCCAGTGCTTTAATATGACATTTGGCGAGGAGAAGAGTAATGGTATACAATGTCACTTCTTTCTGTAAAACTACAAAAATCCCTGTTGTTCATTTTGAAAAAACAAAACAAACCAAGCATAGGACCTATGTGCAAACTGAACACAGGCAGAGTGGAGGAACAACCACAAAGCCAGAGATGAAATGAAAATACATTTATTTCCCTTACCTCATGATCTGGGGCAATGCCAAACCAGCAACTGGGCAGAGGAAATACAGATGGGAACGTAGGCACTGCAGGCTTAGTCCTTGTCCACAATCCAGAACAACTCTGAAAAACAGCACCCAGGCAGAGTGGAAGCAGGAACACAGACACCACAGAGCTCACGCCTTGCTAGAAAGTGTGTATGTAGGCTGCCACTTTGCTTGTATTTAATAGGGGTAAGCAGAGCAGTTTTCCAAGGTGCTTTGATCTTTCTCACAACAGGGCTGGAATCTCAAGCATGTTTTCCAGTATGGTCCTGAGTTTATCAGAGGCCTCTGTTACCCCAACACAAAGAATTCTACTTGTTAAGCACACAAGACCAGGCAATGGTTAACGTGGTTTATGCGTTTTTTTTCTACATCCCAGCTGCAAGGTCACTTGAGCATATTTATAATCCTCTTCACTTAATCTTCCAATATACTACCACAACGCACTTTTGCAAAAACATAAATGAAATTTCATAAAGAGTAAGGGTCTAAGGAGCAGTAGATTTTAGGGGGATCAGAAGCAGGAAGCGCATAGTAACAAGGGCTCTGGGGTAGGTCTCCATGTTTATTTTCCTAATGGATACATGAAGAAACAATGACACTGGATGTTGACATGGTTTGTTTCATTTTGAAACGGAAGCTACAGGCTATGAATGAAAATATAATAAACTCTTACTTTCTTTACTACTACTTTAGTGTATTTATTTTTTATACCTTTATTCAATATTTGTTTTTCATATGAATCAGCTTTACTCGTTTGTAGTTCATCTTTTCTAATACAGGCAGCTACAGAGCAGAGCTATACATTATATTGAGCTATATTTACCTGTTACTGGTTTCTAAATAATATAACTTCTGAGCAAAGAATCTCAAGATTGAGCCACTCTATGAGAAGTACATGTGCATAACATGGACAGTGGCCACATTTAGACATGTTAGACATGTTATTAGGAATGTAATGAACACTAAAAAAAAAATCAATTAGGCTACTCCATTGTGCAATGCAGTGGTAGGAACTTTGTTATGAAAGTATCCGAACACTGAAGTGACACGAAGTAGAGTCTGAAAGCCTGTGGAAAGGGATGTTCAATGAAAAAACACAGTCAAGTTTCCCTTAAATAGAGTGGGGTATTTCTCAATGTTTAACTCACAGATAAAGACAATGGTTTGTATTTACACACCTTTAAAAAGTCCCGCAATAGACGCTGCTGATCTTCCTAAGCTACACTGCTGTGAAACTGATCTTCAAAGGAGCTTTGAGCTAATAAATAAAAACTTCAGGGTTTGATACAAGCTGCTCTTTTGAGATCTCCCTGAGTTGAAGCACCTGAATTTACAGTTATGGCAATACAAAGCACCCATGCATAGCACTGTGGAAAGTCAGTAGACTCTTCTGTAAGCATCAACTATCGCTAAGCCCAAAACAATGCAAGCCTCCTTTTCGGGGAATAAGGGGATAAATATAGACTCTACTCCACTACCTCCGCTATGTCTATTAAGTAAGTGGTCTTAGAGAAGTTACATCTAGCACTGGAAAAGTAAACAGAAAATCCCCTGTTCTGCAAGCACTACTGTGGCTGTTTTCTTCACACACATTCACACTGCCACATACAGGCCTCCTGGGTCTCTTGCCTGACTTTCTTTTTGTTGGAATGCATCACTCGAGCTTGAAGGAGGTGATCCTTGAATATTAACCAGCTTTTCTGGGCCCCTCTCCCCTCCAGGGTACCTTACCAAGCAAATGTCTAAAGAGGCCAAAGTCTACTCTCCTGAATCCAGGGTAGTGAGCTTGCTGCACACTGTCCTTGTTGCCCTAATGATCTTGAACTCCATTATTTCATGGTCACTGCAACCAAGACTTCCTTCGAGCTTCACAATTCCCACAAGCCCTTCCTTGTTGGTGAGAACACGGTCTAGCATAACATCCCTCCTCCTCGGCTCTTCTATCACTTTGAGAAGGAAATTGTCACCAGTGCACTTCATGAACCTCCTGGGTTGCTTGTACTCTGCTGTGTTTTCCCTCCAACAGATACTGGGGTGGCTGACATTCCCCGTGAGAAACAGGGCTCGTGAATGCAAGGCTGTGCCTATCTGTCTGTAGATAGCTTCACCTGCTTGCTCTTCTCAGTCCGGTGGCCTGCAGCAGACCCCCACTATAACATCACCTGTTCCTACCTTCCCTTCAATCTTGACTCATAAGCTTTTGGTCGGCTCCTCATCCATACCCAAATCCTCTCCTCATCTCCCTTGCCTGTCATTCCTAAAGACCCTGTATCCCTCCATTTGAGTACTTGAATCACAGGATCCATCCATCTTCATGATACCAGTGAGGTCATAGCCTTACAGGTGTGTGCACATCTCCAATTCCCCTTGTTTATTCCTCATGCTATGTGTGTTTGCATAGAGGCAATTAAGTTGGGCCCCTGATGAAACTGACTTACTGGCTGGAATTCCTTTGTGATGTTCTTCAGGTGTTGTCCTGCTGACCTATGTTACTTCTCCATGCTGTGAGCATCTATTGCTGGCACTGGCATCAAACTGATAGTACTGGAATAAACCGAGTCTCTCCATCCCTGGCAACTTTGGTTTAAAGCTCTCTTGAGCAGGTTGGCTAGCCTATGACCAAAACTCCTCTTCCCCTTCTCTGACAGGTGGACCCCATCAACCTCCAGTAGATCAAGTTTCTTAAAGTGAGTCCCATGGTCCAAGTAGCTGAACCCCTGGCTGCACCACCAGTCCTGTAGCCTTTTGTTGACTTACCAGACTCAACTGGCCTTTTCAAACTCCCTTCCTTTGACCAGAAGTACTGATGAATAAACTACTTACACTCAGGGTCCCTTACCATGACTCCAAGGGCTCCGTAATCCTTCTTGATATTCCTTATACTGTTCCTGGCTATACCACTGGTGCCCACATGAAACAAGAGTAGCAGGCAGCGGTCAGTGGGCTGTACGAGACTTGGCAGCCTCTTGGTGATATCCCTGACACAAACCGCTGCAAACAGCACACCTCTCTAGACAGTGGGTTGAGTCAGCAAATGTGTGCGTCCATACCTCTCAGAAGAATGTGTCCTACGGCTGTCACCTGTAGCCTTTTGAGCCAGTTTGAGCTAGCTTTCCCAAGCTCTCCAACGCTCAGTCTGCCTCTCTCCCAAAGTTTCCCCCCTTTCAAAGGGGGAAAAAATATGGAAGAAACCATAATCACACTAAATACATGTATTTATGTATTTTCTAAATACAAACAACTATACAGCAAGGATAGGCAAGGCAGCAAGGGAAGAGAAGGGAAATGGTAAAAAGGACAAAAATGAACTAAAACAAAGCAGGCATGCGCAACTATAACACCCAGTAACTAACAATGTAAAGAATTAATGAAATCTTGCCACACCAACCTCCCCCATGAAGAGCCAGACGGCCAAATCCGACCCGTTAAAAAATTTTCCGCAGGCTTGGCAGCAGTCAGGACAAACGTAGGGACCTTCTGCTCCCCAGCCTTGCCAGAAGAAGAAGAGAGCGTACCCTCTTATCTGCACCTTATTTATATGTTGTGTTGCATTAAAGGAAGATATGGAATACTTCTGTGGATCCTGAGCTCCACTGATAAGGAAGGCCCGTAAAGGCCGTTTTTAAGGAAGATCAATCCGCTACACCTTTCTTTAGTTGACTTGGTTGTTATCCAGAAAGCAATTCAGGCTACTTTAATCAGCTCCAGGGTCTCTCTGAAAGTGATGGGAGTTTCCTCTTCAGTTTACAGAGAAGTGAAGCGGTTCTGTAAGGGCACATCAGACTTCCGGGGAAGCCTCTTCCTTCTGCTGGTCCTTGTACTTATAAGTTTCCATTCTTCTTCATTATTGTGGCTACTTCCTTCTGCGTGTGATGGTGGGCTGCAGTCTAGGGATCCACTGCAGATTCCACTTGGAATCAGCACTCAATGTCCTGCTCAAACTATCAATACTAATAAATTATGAAGACACTTATTCCTCTGCTTTGTTCTCTGAATTTTGATTTGGTTTTATTTTAAATAAATAAAATACTTCCCAGTTTCTTGGAAACTGGTGATGCATATTCTATATAGAATATAATATAAAATGGATTGACCTTCTAAAGCCCCATTCTGTTCCTGTTGGTAGTCTAGCTTAGCACTATTGTAGTTATCTCAATGGTTCTATCTACAGCATATGAAGCTATATGCTATGAGCTAAAGAAATGTGTAAAGTATTAAATAATTGCACCTGACTGATTTTTTTTTTTATTAAACTAATTTGCATTGGAAAATGTCAGTTTTCGGTGAAAAACACCCAACCCACAAAATCCATTAATTCAATGCTTGAGGGACTCCCTAAGTTATAGCCTATTAAAGGCAACTTCAAACAGGAAATTATAACCTCTTATCCATGCTTGTGGTAGAAAGCTTAAATTACAAAGAAGAAAGATTTACATTAGAATTTAGGAAATTGTCTAATGGTAATAATACTGAAGCTCTGATGTGACCTACCTGCAAACACTGCCTGGCTTTTTTCATTACAGGTCTTCAAAAGAAATTGAAACAGTATTTGAGAAGAATGCTCCTGTCTTAGGATAGGGGATAGACAAGATGGTTCACCAAAAGCCCTATCAGTTCTTCTGTGGGTATTTTATTTTTTAAGAGAAAAGGGAAGTAATAGGTTGCCCAACTTAAAGTACAATTAAAGTGAACATTCTCTTTATACTCCAAAGTGGAAATAAACTCTTTGGGAAATAATCATCTTAACACTCATATGGCCACTCAAATATCAGCTCCTTTGTACAAATGAACGCTTGCACTCAAGAATAATGTATCTCAGAGGCGCGCACCGGCTTTTAGGACAGATACTCCCAGTAGTGTAAGGGTGCATGTAACATTACCAAAGCACCACATCACATATCATAGACATTGCAATTTCCAGTGTCATTGATGCTATTTACCCCTGTATCTGTTGCCTCATAGTGGTACCCAATGAAGAAATTTTGTTGTGGTTTTGACCTTTCTGGACTTTCTCATAAGTGACTTCAAATGCAAGTGCACCTAGAAAACCAAAGAAAAACAGAAACTTTAATATGTGGTGGTAAATGGATTTAAATGCAGTCGGAAACCAGTCATGAGTGGTGTTCCCCATGGCCAAGTGCTGAATCCAGTTCTGTTCAATACCTTTATCAATGATCTGGATGAAGGGATTGAGTGCCCCTAAGCAAGTTTGCAGATGACACCAAGCTGGGTGGCAATGTTGATCTGCTTGAAGGAAGGGAGGCTCTGCAGAGGGATCTCGACAGGTTGGATCGATGGGCTGAGACCAACGAGATGAGGTTCAACAAGACCAAGTGACGAGTCCTGCACTTTGGACACAACAACCCCGTGCAGCGTTACAGGTTTGGGGAAGATTGGCTGGAGAGCTGCCTGGAGGAGAGGGACCTGGGGGTGTTGGTTGACAACCGGCTGAACATGAGCCAGCAGTGTGCCCAGGGGGCCAAGAAGGCCAATGGCATCTTGGCCTGTATCAGAAACAGCGTGGTCTCCAGGACCAGGGAAGTGATTTTACCCCTGTACTCAGCACTGGTGAGGCCGCACCTTGAGTACTGTGTTCAGTTCTGGGCCCCTCAGTACAAGAAGGACATTGAGGTGTTGAAGTGCGTCCAGAAAAGGGCGATAAGGCTGGTGAAGGGGCTGGAGAACAAGTGCTACGAGGAGCAGCTGAGGGAACTGGGGTTGTTTAGCTTAGAGAAAAGGAGGCTGAGGGGAGACCTCATCACTGTCTACAACTACCTCAAAGGAGGTTATGGCAAGGTTGGTTCTGGTCTCTCCTGTGAAGTGACAAGTTATAGGACAAGAGGTAATAGCCACAAGTTGCACCAGGGCAGGTTTAGACTGGATATTAGGAAAAATTGAAAGGGTGACCAGGTCCTGGAACAGCTGCCCTGGGAGGTGGTTGAGTTACCGTCCCTGGAAATGTTTAAAAGACGGGCTGATGAGCTCCTTAAGGAGATGGACTAGTAGTGGGTAGGTACGGTTGGACTCGATAATCTCAAAGGTCTTTTCCAACCAGATGATTCTATGATTCTGGAATTTTCCCCATAATTTTCATGAAATGGAGAAAATAACAATGGTCACCTAGGTCTCAAAATGTTCCCTAGACTGTTCACTGATTTCCTGCAAATGAGCCAATAAAACATTAAAGATTAATGCTGAGGGATGGAATAAAAATTGGACTATAAAGTTCACAATTATATTATAAAATACAATGATACTAATTTCTGTGCAAAAGAAGCTTTGTTTTCCATCATTATTTGCTGATATTAGCTGTTTTAAAAAATACAAGAACTAAAGGAAAAATAGATAACGAATTCTTTCAGAATAAAGGTGCTAAAAAGAATTTTTAGTGCAGGAGACTCAATCAGCCTCAAAGGGAAGGATGGGCTAATAAAAAATAAAAAGGAATCAGCATGAATTTGATCATAGAGGGATGGTCTGGTAGATTAACTATCATGAAGTGAAATTAAAACTAATAAAGTGTTATAAGCAGGAACTTTCTTCTGGAAAATGCATAAATTTCATCTGCTTTATTCATGCATATACAGATTTGGTGACCTAACCTCCTCCATTTCTTTTATGGTTAGTATAAAACTTTGAAGTGTGCCAGCAATTAGGGTCATGAAGAAAGAGAAAAATAATAAAAGTGTGGGAGGACAGGTTCTCTCAAGTATGCATTTTCATAGCTCTGAATACAGAAAGTAATTGCTAGTTGAGCATGGCCTTGTATTTTTAACTTCATAATGAAACAAAGAAACAGAAAAAGGCATTTTACCTTTGATGAACTCCTATTTATTTCCAATTTACAACCAATATTACAAGAAGCAGCAGACTCCAAACCATGATGATATGTATCAACATTTTTTTGTTGAGAAAAATTCCTAACAACTCCTTTGTCTCTTCACAAGACCTTTTTTTATTTTTCTGCTTTATTTATTATTTTAGCAAACACATATAGTAGTAATTTTTGTTGGTTTTTTTCCCACCAAAAAGCAGATTTTCACTCATTGAATGTATTTAAAGCCTTGCTGAAATAATATTAGGTCTTCTGTATGAGAGGAGATTTGCTTTGCAGGCGTCTTCTTGGTCAGAGCCATCAGCCAGGGAAAAACATCACATCTACTTTAATTCTGCTAGAGTCATGTTGTTACACACAGGATTCGTTTCTCTCAACCTGTAGAGGTACTGTGGGGGAAACTCCTTTGAAAAATAGTTATAAAGTTCCTATGACTTTAACAATACCGAGTCAATTTGCAACTTAGAATAGAACTGTCTTCATTACAAACAAAGAATAACATTTTTCTTAAAGAAAAACACAAGTGTTCATCTGAGCAAAATATGACAATCATGGTATACCAGCAAGTGATAACTCTTCGATTATATGGTTTTTTTAACCTTTGGTTGTTTTTTCCACTTTTTTTTTTTAATTATTTCCTTTAAATATGTAATATTCTACCATAGAAAGGAATTAAATTTCATTCTTCAAAACAGTCATGGCATAAGAGGAGGTATACAGTTGTGCAACAGTGCAATATCTGTTAGCTAATAGTTGCTGTACTGTAGTACCTGTAGCAGAGGAAATAAGAAAGCCTGGGGGTTTTATTTTTTCAAAGTTTCTATATACTCTTACTCAGCAATAATCCCTGGGAAAGCATGCTGTCACAAATTCCCTCATAATTCATAGCTACACTTTCCCCTCAGAACTAATCTGCCTCTTCTGTCCTTTGTTTTACAGCTGGAAGCTAACAGACAAACAGAAAAAACTTTAAAAAAATAAATCACTGTTTTGTGTGACAACATTTAGTAGGAAGCAGGACAAAGCCCTACACATTGCATTTTGAAGAATAATTCTGTATTGGTGAAGGAAAAGTCTGTGTCACTTCTCATGTCTTTTTTGTCCTTAACTTCACAGATTCTGATAATTTATAATCATTTAAAAGAGATATGGGTAACTCAGTCATTCAAAAAGTCTGGGATGAGTATTAATCTGCATGCAATCCAGTAGGAATCATTTATTTAAAAACACGTGGTGAACACAGAAAAATGGCCTGTCACTTCTGGAAGAACAGTTTTGTCAAATCCTGCTAACTGTTGTAGAGTACATTTTGGAGATGACCTGTACATGCAGCTGGAAAGGAAAGTAAAGATACGTTCTGTCATGCACTTGCCTATCTTACGCTACAGCCTTTGCCTAGTGCACAGAACACTGCAAAGAGGTGACATGAGGTTTTTTTTGCCCACAGGAAAAACAGAAACTATTCACTGATGTTTCATTTCTTCTTTAGCTTACACTATTTATCTTTCTTGCTGCATATACTCTGCAAGTGGCCTGTTACTGAGTCAGATATTTCAGATCTTTTCTATGGGTTCTTTCATACTTCATCAATTGACACATGGCCGGTGCTCTCCTGGATGAAGTTCAGCAGAACAATCATTGGTATTTCACAAACTTCCATGACTCAGCGGTACACAGGGGTGTTTAGTGGGTAACCCTGCTTGTTGTAATGTTTTCTGAGTGAGGGCTTACTCATAATGCTTTTACCCATCTACCTTCTGACAGCTTGCTGTCTTGCTGTGTACAGTGGGTTTGGGCATAGTTTTTTTCACCTTGGAGAAGGATGGAAACTAGTCATCAAACTCTGGGGTGGAGTATTCTGAGAATCCTCTGAGGGAGCGTGTTTCATGTATTAACAGCTTTGTTTTAAAGAATTTTCCAAGGAAATAACATAGCTAGAATTTTCTAATTTGCCTTTATCTTTTTTCTACTGGCAATACTGAGCCTGGCACAGAAGCTGCCAAACAGCCTTTGAAGGAGGAAGGGCCCAAGGCCCATTTCACTGCACTATAATGTATGAATTATCCCTCATTTACAGTGTAATATTTCCATATGGCAAGGGACATTTTATAACTACCTGTTATAGTAGCAACACTCCAGGGTAATGCTATACACATTTTATTTTTGAAACATCTTTTGAATATTGATTTACAATGTATTTGTGAGTATTCTGACACATTTCAAGATTACTTGTCTTAATAGACTGTACATAGTATACTCAACATTTCTAAATAGAAAATCTCAAAAGCCCCTACCAGATAATTACTTGACTTATACGGTGTCATTTGCCAGTACTTACCTTTGGATATAAATGCCAAGTATGTAAATGCGTTTGCCTTATGAGTTAGTTTGTTTCATTAATTTCTTTTCCTTTGTCCTTCCTCTCTCACACACTTAGTTTTTTTCTTTTTTTCTTTATTGCTTTAGTTCTCTGAACATTTCAGGCAAGGTGCTGTTCTTCCTGCAGCAGTTCTACTGGCAGATTTCTGCAGCACGTTCGCTGTTCTGAATGCTTTTGTTCTACTTCGGTGTCTATCATGTGAAACATTTGTCCTAAGTTTAGATTCAGTAGTTCATGAATTCACTCATTTTAGCTCCTTCACTTTTCCCAACACCTGAAATTTCAGACTTTTCCTTGCTCTACTAGGTCTTATGTACATCCTTATACAGGTAATATGTTCTTAGTTAAAATATAATTTGGCTTTGCTTAGTTGCAGTGTGCTTCTTGAATAAAATTGAGAAAGCTGTTTCAGGCTAGAGCAATCGACTGTACACCATTCTCTATTTGGCCCTCATTTACCTGTTTGTTTTTATTCTGTTAACTTGTTCTTTTGCTTTGTGCTCCTGCACACTCTACAAACCTTTTATTTTTTTGCACTAGTTACATTTATGCAAAATCTCATCCCTCAACTAATTGCTTGTGTCCCCAGTTTGATGAATTGCTTTCCTTCTCTTTTCTTGTCTGCCTCCTCTGACATAATGGTTTTTAGGCTATAATTAACCTACAGATAGGGCATTTTCTATTACAGTTTTTCTCCATACTTTCATAGATTTACCTTTGCATACTGCTGTTGCTGTTTTATACTTTAAAATGTTCTTCTGCAGAGATTTTGATGTCTTGCCACCTTTATCTTAATGATCTCTTTATGCTTTTCCATGAATTATATTTGTGTCTATTCCCCTTGTGCTTTACATGCAGATATATTTTTCTCTGCTTTGTTCTGTGTCAGTAGCTCTTGGAAAAGCTACTGTGACAGCTGAACATTATTATTTGGGAATTTATTATTAATTTATGTTGACTTGTTTGCTCTTTTTAACACTAGTCTTTCATTTCTATTTTGTATCTGTGTATAAGTGTATTTTTTCCCTAGATTCTTGTTTACTCTTTTCAAAAATCTGTCTGTTGCACATATATCTCATTGTGACTGAAAATGCTTTCACAGTTATTCTGGGCAAAACTAGGCATCTCTCCACATATGCTGCTGACACAAGCAACACCTCTGAATTCTGGGGCTAACAGTAGAATTCACCATGATTTCTTCAAATTAGACAAAACGATATGCAAAGGTGTGATGAGTATGTTGCAAAACCCCTGGTTTGTATTCCTTCACTTACCTCCCAAAAATTTTCTGCATCTACAGGGATTCAGAAGATGAGGAGAGCAGAAGAGAACTCATTCAAAGCTCTCCACAGGACAGAGAAACACAAGGCGATATCAGAGACCTAGAAAGAAAGCATTCAAAAAATACCCGATGCAATTACTTAAATACATAGCAATGAAGAAGCTGAAGTGTAGATAAATGGCATTCTAACACAAAAAGTGTAAGAGACAGATATGACAATTCACATCTTCACCTGGTAACTGGATTTCTCACCTTCCTGGGAAGAGAACATCTGTCAATGCCTTGAGTATAATGTTTGTGCTGACTCGGGCCAACACATTAGACACCAACAACAGGTACTATGACTGCAAATGCAACATTGAGGAACAAATAAAGAACTGCACAAAGCTAACCTCTGCTTCAATTTTCAATAAAAAAGTGGGTCTTTCCACAGATCTGGATCTGACTTGGTAGCAGTAGAAAAGATAAAGATCTTCAGTTTTTCTTCTAAGTAAGTGGAATATATAGTAATGTTTGGACCCAGTTTTATCTGTTCCTGCTTTGAACTGAACATAGAGTGTTTGCAACTGGTTCATTGCCAGTGTTTACTTTAGGAAGGTTATATTACTTTGGCAAGGTCTTAGCTGACTGTTAGCCAGTCAGATAATTCTACTATCTATAAAAACAATAGAGAAAGAAAGAGATGTATGAATCCTTTTTCCCTTTCAGGATTAAGTGAGAGAGGAAGCCAAAGAGATTTGGACTATTCCAGAAATATCCCTTTGCTTTGTTTTTAGTTTGTAGCCAACATGCTCTCTTTATGACTTTAACATCAATTTATCATCCTTAAAGGCAACCAAAAAACAGCTGAAGTTGTCAAACGGAGTTTTAGCTGTTAAAAGGAGAAGTAACTGTATGCTATAAATGGAAGCAATGCCTGTTGTTTTAAAATGTGCAGAAGCCTCTGGGTCATTGCCTTCAGAGATGCCACATGCAACTGCAGGTGGCAGTGAACTTGAAAACTCATTCTCCTTAGTACTTTTGCCAGTAGCACAGTAGTCTTAAGCAGCATCGATCACATTAAAGGCCTCACTGAATTGCAATTTGCTCCAGCTTCCAAGGACATCATTCTATTAAGTGAAAAGAGAAGATCTGAGCCACTGTTAACTTCATTCAGATTGTATTGCCATTTTTAGATGTTTAAGTAATATGCTTACCCTGTGATGTAAGTTGGAGTTCCTTATTATTAACTTATCCAGGGCTCTAGTGGGAATTAGGCTTCACTAATTATTGCTAAAAATTGCAGAACAGAGATATAGACAGACAGATGATAAAGAATACTCTGTAGCTTTATTTTTATAGAAAGTCACACTTGCATATAACATTCCTATATTCCTTTTCATGCAGAGGTCCAAGCAAGAGAGGACATAACTACCTAAACATATCACAGTGAAACATTCAGCTCATCCAGGAGTAACCACTTCTCAAATTCTCCTCCTCTGTGAGCCTAATGTAGCCTATCTTAGGAAGTCAGGATAGGTTTCTGGATCTAGAAATTTATAACATTAGGAGTGTCAGAAAAAAGGTGACTTTGAAAGAAGAATGAAAACCTGACTTCTTATTCCTGTTTTTTGGCTTACTTTAAAGAAAGTATTTATATTACAGTCCCCAACATAGAAATCACCATAAATCTCTGTGTTGTATTTTACTCTGTACTGCTGTGTTTACACACTTTGTGCTTATTTTTGAACATTTAGATTACAAACACAAGTGAAGGTTCACACATGAAGGCACTGAGTGCCATGGTCTAGATGATGGTTGGTGTTAGTGTTAGGTTATAGGTTGGACTTGATGATCTCAGAGGTCCTTTCCAACCTTATGATACTGTGATACTGTGATACATGTTATTTATACAAAAGTCTGGTTAATAATAATAAATATGACAGTACCTTTTAAATGAAAAGGACAACCTGACCTTGATTTATTTTTTATCTTGTGTTGGTTTCAATTTTTTGGAAAAAAATTGTACTTGCAATTTAGTTTGCTTTAAGATGTCTGCCAAATCATAATGCAAGATGACTAAGTCAGTTAAACTGCAAACAGAAGTAATTGTGGGCAGCAGTGGCAACAGTAGCCCTGAAAGGAGAAAGTAAAAACAAAAAAAAATGTGTTTTATTTGCAAAGCTGTGTATCTCCTGGTCTTCTTCTTGTGGTCTTTAGAATATTTTATCAGCCTTAAAGGTATTATTATCTGGAATAGATTTTGTTTAAAGAAAAGAAAAATTTCTTTCCTAATAAGAAATGAGTTAAAACACTCAGAAATGAAGCCTAATTCTTCAACCTACAGACAACCAAATCCTGAAATGGTTGTGTGGCTACTGGGATTCTGCTACTGATATCCTTTCAGAAGGTTTTTAAACTATTCTTAGAAATGGAAAGAGAGTTTCATTTTAAGCAGTCTGAATCTCAAAAAGACTAGAGAGTAACTGAATGTTCACTACAGTGTTAGCCCCTGTAGAACTAATGACAACCAGTTACTGACGGCTACAAACAGAGTACCACAGAGACCAATACTGACTCCTGTACACTTTGATATCTTCATCAGTGATTTGGATAATAAGACACAGGAAGAATTTTAGAGAGATTAGACTAAATGAAAGGTAAGCGGTTGACAACACTTGACTGAATTTCCTCTCAGATTTTCATAGACAAACAGGAGGACTGGAGCAGCAGAAGTCTCCTGGGGTTCAATAAGGAGGTGCTCTCACTTCTGCACCTGGGGTGGGATAACCACACATCAGTGCAGGCCGAGGGGAGCACCCTGCTGACACCATTGTTGACACAACATTGAACACAAGTCAACAAACAACGCATTCTCATCCTATATGGCAAACTTCCTACTAAACTGCATCAGAAAAACAGTTATCATCCTGTTCTACTTCCACTCAGGAGTGCTGTGGAGAAGCTGGAGAAGGTCCAGTGGAATGGACTGTGTAAGTGATCTAGACTATGGGGAAAGAGGTTGAAGGAGCTCGGCTAGCATAGTCTGATGACAAGAAGGGCTAATGGTCCTCCTAATAGTGACCTACGACTACCTGAGAGGAATTGTAAAATTCCAGCAGACGTAACAGCAAAGAGCACCAACCACACACTGCAGTTTGTGACACTCAGAATTTTAGGAAAAACTTCCTCACCAGGGGTGTGATTAAGCACTTTGTCTTAGAAGGAGTAGGATCTCTACTCTTGCAAGTTTCCAAGTCTGACTTAAGCAAACCCATGGCTTGCCTGATAGTTCTGCTTCACAAGGAAGGCTTGACTGGATGACTTGCAGAGGTCCTTTTCAGCCAACTTAGTTATGTAAAACAAGGATATTTACTGTTGTTTAAGAAGAGATAAAATAAAATAGTTCTGAAAAGCTTCTTCAATTACTGATGTTTAACTATGTGTATTAAAAGATATTAAACTTTGGGAAATACCATTTGAACATAAAAGTCTAAAATAATCACGATACATAGATATAGTAGAAGTTGGGACATTTAAATATTTGTCCAAGGGACACTTGCCTACTAAATAGCAAATATGCATTTTCAATAAACAAACTAATGTAATAAAGCATTTCTGACAATGTTCTTCCAAAAACTCTTCAGCAAGTCTTTAAGAATACTTTTTTGTAATGCCATTTTGTGACTTGGTTCCTGCTTGAGGCTTGATTGTATGATAAATGATGGTTTGAAGGAGATACATAGTTACCAGTGATTTTGAATGCTCCGTTTAGTTCACATTATATACTGTGAACATCACTTAGGTTTTATTGGACTTTTCAGGAAAGGGCTACACCATCATTCTTTAATTCTAAATAGAAATGGAAAGCTGTAAATCTTTATACAGAATGACAGCTTACAAAACCTGTTCAATTCACTTGGCAAGCATACATTTCAAAGTTGAAAAAGTAAGAGAAGCAGTAGGTCAAACCTCTAGCACTTTTGATAATTTTTCATCTGAGAGAGGTAGACAGAGAGTGGATTTGAATCCTAAACAGGAAGTACTTTAGTACAATTTTGTAGCTTCATTACTGTAAGTTTGTATTGGTAAATTCAACAAGAAAATGCTTATTTAGGCTCATATAATTCCATGTGAAAAGAAATAAAGCCCAGTCATTTCAGTACTGGTACATTATATGAAATGCAAATGCAGTGATAAAAAAAATCTTATTGCTCCTCTGACCTAAGACCATTGGTTGTAATGTGGGGCTCCAAAAGGTTATTTCCATTGCAATGAGAAAATTGCAGACATCAGTCAAAAATACGATTTCGTGTAACTATACTTACTTTAAAAAATATACAAAATATTATTTCCCCAAACACAGCACAAATAGAGGCAAGCAGCTGTATAGCTCTGAATTCTCCACATCTGCTCCTTAAGCTGCTATCTACCTGCAACCCCCTGACTCTTTGCATCTTTGTTGCTCATTCCTGGGTTTCTGTCCCATGCATGCATATCCACCGTTTCCAGCTGACAAGCTAATCCCTCACTAGCACTCTGAGACATAGTTGTATTGCCCCGCCAGTTCCTCAGGGAGAGTTTCTTCTTCTCCACCCCCTCCATCAAATGCTTTTATGATATAGAGAGGCTTCATTATTTTGTGTTTTTTTTTTTCTTTTCTCTAAAGCCTGCAAGGAACTGCTTGGTATACCCAAGATTTAACAGGAGCTCTGATTGTCTTGATAGTTAAGGTATAGAAGCTGGTAGCCATCAAATTCTTTAGTAAAAAAACACTTTAAATGAAGTTATTACTATTGCAAATTCTTACTGTAGATTGGTGTCTTTTCATGATACGATACTTTGTTACAAGACACAGCTCAGTGAGACGTGGCCATAAAAACAAGATGCATCTTTCAACATCTTTAGAATTTTAAAAAGCCCAGTAGGTCTTCAATAAGACCTTCTTTGTTAAAGATGGACCAGGAAGAACTGTTGTAAGAGCATCCTGCCAGGGCTTTATTCTATTCCCTTCCACATTGGCATTTCATTTTCTCTTCATGTAATGTCAGTGCTTAGACCCTTTCTCATGTAATTCCTCTGATCATTCAGAGTAACTGTAATAATTTAATGCTGTTACTACTATTGCTTTTTCATTATTACCTCTTCATCATTTTTCTAATAAGACCTTATTTTTATTTCCTGATGCAAGATTATTTTTATTGTAAATAATTATTTACTTCATATGTTTGCTTGGAAGCTAATAATTCTTTTAAGAGAAAATATAAACAGGAGAGTCCAAAGTTAGAATCTTGGTTTTATAAAACCTGAAAAAATACCTCAGAAATATTACTTTTTGGTTTGGTATGAACCAATCTCATTTAACTAACAGTGTAGAAGTGGATCTTTGCTAATACAATACATACATATCCAAGGAGAGAATTAAAATTAATTATAAAATGTTGATTTTTTTTTTTTTTTTCAGAACCCTTAAACTATTGTATTAGCAGTGGAGAGCAGGGAAATTTATACATTAGCCAGCTGTTGTTAAATAAGATCTCGGTTCTGACTTCAGGACCTATTGAAAGTAGTCATTGAGTTTGCTTGAGAGGAATACAAGAGGAAAGAAAAAAACTCATCCTTTGGTCCCATACAGAGGAAAAGATTAAAGAAGTGGTCCTTCCTGTACCCACAGACCAGAACCTGCAGGAGTCTCAGCTGTTTGCAGAAGACCAAAGAATTACTTAACCCTACATTAGATCCCTGTCATCTGTCTTTTCAAGCATGAATGGAAACTGTCACTTCACTCATTAATCTGTTTTATTTGAATTCCTCAAAATCAAGTTCATGGTGTGAAACTGTTTACTTCACTGGAAATCAGTAATTTTTTTTTGAAAGATTTGGCAATCTCTGTAAATTTCATATTACACAAAACCTGCCAAAGCATGTCCAGAGACATTCAAGTATGCCAATCCATGGAGAGTCATGTAAAGCTTCTCAGTGTAAAAAATAGCTTCCATACAATCAAATAAAAAATCTCTTTTATTTCTTTGTATTTTTCTTTAAAGAACCACTAAGAAAAGGAAATAGGAAAGGATTATCACTCATCTCAAGAGGGAATTCGAGAGATATTACAATCAAAAAGAGAAGGGTAAAATGTCTTCATAAATTGATCTTGACAGACATAAATCGGGCCCTGGAGTGAGAGAAATAAAAAAAACCCCATGATATAACTACTTCCTTTTCTTACTCTGTTTTCTGAACATAGTTCTATTGTTTTAACTATTTTTATTTCCTGGTGAATTTTCATTCTCAAGGAAATTAGACTTAGGACATAACTTAGGTGATTATTTCTTCTGCCACATTCAAATTTGACTGACATTTGTCAATTCATTGCAAAAGTCTTGGGTGGAACTAACTTTTAAACTCCATTTCTGATTCTTACAAAAACAGAGAGTGCGGTATTAGAAATCTAATCTTCTCCCCCACATTAACTTCGCATATGGAAGGAGAAAACGACAAATAAGCTCATAGACAAATGTAAGATAAGATGAGGGCCAC